>CM042957.1:44251590-45699090 GCA_023678885.1 Pogostemon cablin | reverse complement strand
GGGGAGGAGCAGAAGCAGGAAGAATAAGGGCACGGCTGCCCCACCTATTAAGGAATCGAGCACTGTGGTTTCATCGGGGAGATATCAAATCCTTGATCCTTTGGATCCTGATGATACCAGGATCAACAGACGGGAAGGAAAACAACACGCTCAAGTCAACACTAAGAAAACTTGGGCGTCGGAGACAGAGGATAAGGATGAGGAAGCCATTGGGCGAACGGGACGCTCCCCTCAACCCGGTGCACTACCGAGAGCTAATGGGAGGAAGCGCGGCACTAGAATCATCATCCAGGAGCCACCGGACCAAGGGAATGGACCAGGATGAGGCGGGGGCTCTACCCCCAATGTTCGTCAATGAAGTTACTAACGTGGAATGTGCGAGGGCTTTCAGCCTCTCGCGCGCAGCGAGCAGCCCGCAGGTTAGTTCACAAGCATAATGTGTGTCTAGTTGGATTTCTTGAAACTAGATTATCTTTTAATAATGTGGTCGACATAGTGGGTAGAATAGTTCCAGGATGGAATGTTGTCAATAATTTCGAATTTTTTGATGGGGGGCGGATTGTGGTTGCGTGGGATTCCACCCTGATTGCTTTTAGTAATGTTGTGCTCCACGAGCAGTGTATTTCTGGTTTGGTTCGCTGTCTGATTTCTCAACAGGAGTTCCACATCAGTGTTGTTTACGCCCATAATGGCGTAGTTGACAGGCGCAGGCTATGGTCACATCTCTCTTCGGCTGCTCTAACAGTTAACTCCCCCTGGATCCTCCTGGGTGACTTTAACTGTGTTAGGAGACCGGATGAGCGTTCTGAAGTTGTTCCATCTCATAGGAACTGGAAAAGGGTGGATTTTGAGGAGTTGTGTGTTGAATTGGGATTAGATGATGCCAAGTCTAAAGGGTGCTTCTTCACCTGGACTAATGGCAGGACATGGAGTCGGATTGACAGGGTACTGGTGAACTCGAACTGGGATACCAGGTCGGGGGTGGTAGAGGCCGAGTTTCTGCCCATGGGGGCCACCTCGGATCACTGCCCTGCACTAGCAACCGTACTTAATACGGAGCAGTCAAAGGGGAAACCGTTCAGATATGTGAATATGTGGAGTAAGAGCAGTAGATTTATGGATGTTGTGAGCGAGACTTGGGACTCACAAATTTAGGGCACCGCTCAATTCAGTTTATGTCGTCGGCTAAAACTACTTAAGTCAAAGTTACGTCTGCTTGGCAAGAGAGATTTCAGCCACATAGCGGAAAGAGCAGAAAGAGCTAGAGTGGAACTTGATAGACTCCAGCTGGATAGCCAGGCTGATCCGGGTAATACTGAGAAATGGGAGATGGTCCGTGAGGCGGCGAAGAAAGTTGATTTCCTATGTCATGCCGAACACCTTTTCTTCTCTCAGATGACCAGAGGTGAGTATCTGATTAATCAGGATAAGCCCACAAAGTTTTTCTACAAGAAGATTAAGTCAAACAGCGTGAGGAACGTCATCTCATCCATTCGCACCGAATCCGGGCGCACTTCTTCCCGTGATGAGGTGGTTGATGAATTCCTTACGTATTACAGAGACTTGTTGGGTACTGCAGGCCAGTGTGATGAGATTGACGATAGTGTGTTCGAGTGGGGCAACTTGCTGTCTGATCAGCAGGCCCAAGGGCTTATTGCACCTATTACAGCCGAGGAGATTAAGGAGGTAGTGTGGAGGATGAACGGAGATAAAGCCCCTGGGCCGGATGGGTACACGACCACCTTCTTTCGAGATGCGTGGGATGTGGTTGGTTTTGATGTTGTGGCCGCTGTCTAGGAATTTTTCCATTCTGGGCAACTGCTGCGACAAATGAACGCCACATTTATTACACTCATCCCGAAAGGGAAGCATGATCCCACTGTACGAGACTTCCGTCCGATCTCGTGCTGCAATATAATTTACAAGATCATCTCTAGGGTTATTGTGGGACGAATGGCGGGGTTGATGGATGATTTGGTGGCAGAAAATCACTTTGGTTTCATGCAGAATCGCAAGATGAGGGACTGTGTAATGCTTGCTCAGGAGATAGTCAAAAACTATGGTTGGGCAAGGAACCGGATGAGCAGGAGAATGGCTATGAAGGTGGATATTAAAAAGGCCTACGATTCAGCGGACTGGAGTTTCCTACGTGGAGTTCTGGCAAGGTTGAGGTTTCCTCAGCGTATGATAGAATGGATCATGGAGTGCATCACCACCACTTCATTTTCCATCCTTGTCAACGGCGCTCCGGAAGGTTACTTCAACGGCAAGTGTGGCTTGCGTCAAGGTGATCCTCTGTCGTCCTTGCTCTTTGTGCTCTGCATGGATTACTTTTCCCGTCTATTCAGGAGACTCACGACGGAGGAGAACTACAAGCACCACTCTCAGTTGTGTGCTAAAGTTGGAGTTACTCACCTAGCATTCACGGATGACTTGATTATTTTTGCTTATGGCAACCGCACCTCTGCAGAAGTGGTCGCTAAGGCACTTGATCAGTTCGCCAGAATGTCAGGTCTGGAGGTTAGTCCGGAGAAATCTCATTTGTTTATGGCTGGTGTTTCGGTGGCCGACGAATAGAGGATTCGCGAAGTGCTGCCTTTTCAGGAGGGCACATTTCCTGTGCGCTATTTGGGAGTACCGCTGCAGGGAAGTAAACTACGTGAGTACGCCTTTGAACCTCTTATCACGCAGGTGGCGAACCTCATCAGGGGCTGGTCCACGCATTTGTTGTCCTATGCAGGCCGACTGGAACTCATCCGGTCAGTCCTGTATGGGGTGATGAACTTCTGGATCGCCATGGTGAAGATTCCCAAAGGAGTGGTTGACAGGGTAGAACGCATGATCCGGAAGTTCCTTTGGGGAATGATGAGGGGTGCAGTCCGTTGGGAGGAGGTCATACTACCTAAGGAACAGGGTGACCTGGGACTTAGGGGATTGGATCTCCTGAACGATGTAGCCCTGTGTGGAGTGTTATGGGATGTGCATCAGGAGAAGAAGTCGATGTGGATTAAGTGGATTAATGCCATTTACCTATAGAACTCTTCTTACTGGGATGTAGAGGTGAACTATAGCGCCTCTATAGTGTGGAAAGACATTCTGCGTGCGAGGGATAGAGTCCGAGCACGGATCGGAGGGGACCTCATCACCTCTCTCGCTTCGTGCTCGGAGATGGGGAAGCTTCGAATGGGCAAGATGTACTGGCTCGCTGCCACAACAGCACCGGTGCATTTTTCCTATAAGAAGCTATGGAGTCCTTGGGTTCCACAGAAACATTCATTCAGGATGTGGATCGCCCTAAGGAACATACTGCTTACTCTGGATAGGTGGAGGAACTATGAAGGCCCGGTTGAGTGCTGTTGTGTGTGGGCGCCGCCGAGACGAGAGATCATCTCTATTTTGGTTGCCCGTTCACGAAGCACGTGTAGAACTGGGTTAGAGAAGAAGTCAAGTGGAGGAGACAGGTTACCACTTTGAAGGCCGGTCTCAAGTGGTTGAGCAAGGACCGGCGTAAGCACGCTCGCGAGAGGAGGAGGTGGACGCTCGCCCTCTACGGCAGTGTCTTCCTCATTTTGAAGGCTCGGAACGAAGCGCTCTTCGAGGGTGCCCGACCTTCAGTGGATGTACTGTTTAATTCTATTATTATGCATGTGGTTATATTTGAGTATTTGTTGACTAGATAGGCGGTTTTAATCTTTGGTTTGCTCCGTTTGGAGTTGTAATTAAAAACTGTGACATTGGCCTCGGCCTGCTGCTTTGAATAATTTACATACTATTCAGCGAACGATTTGCACGGTAGTATTGTTGTGGGCCTCCACCAGAGTTTCCTCTAGCTTTGCTCCGCTCAGGCATAGTTTATAATCTTTTGGGTCCCAAAAGGTACGCTCACTCGAACACTTCTCAGAAGATCAAGGTCAGTCAGCGGTGCACCCCTCGGGGAGATCACGCCGGTTAGCTTCCTTGCACCTTATGGGTTTAATCGCCTGTTGACTCGTGCACATGTCAGACTCCTTGGTCCGTGTTTCAAGACGGGTTGAATTGGGAGCCCGCAGGCCAGCACCGGGAATGCGCAGTTACCAAGGCACGCATGAGGCGCGTGTTGTCCACCTGGATCAATGTGACACCGTACAACGAGCATATCAACCGCCCGAGCATTGAGCGCCGCATCGATCCATTCCACATCCAACCGGGATGCATCGTCAGCCCCCATCCACTTCCCTCCCAACAATTTCAAGCTCTCTTTGACTCTCTTTTCAAAGTCCTTTTCATCTTTCCCTCACGGTAGTTGTTCACTATTGGTCTCTCGCCCGTATTTAGCCTTGGATGGAATTTACCGCCCGATTGGGGCTGCATTCCCAAACAACCTGACTCGCCGATAGCGCCTCGTGGTGCAACAGGGTCCGGGAGCAATGAGACTCTCACCCTCTATGGCGCCCCATTCCAGGGGACTCGTCCCAGCTCCACCGCTGAGGACGCTTCTCCAGACTACAATTCGAACGGCGTGGCTGCCTGATTCTCAAGTTGGGCTATTCCCGGTTTGCTTGCCATTACTAGGGAAATCCTTGTAAGTTTCTTTTCCTCCGCTTATTGATATGCTTAGAGTTAGCGGGTGATCTCGCCTGACCTGGGGTCGCGGTCGAAGGCGACGTGCTCGCACATGCCATTGGGTCTGATCGTGCGTCCCGACATGATGGTCCACGACGAAGCGCTTTGAGGGTTCAACCAACACTTGTCATGAGGTGCGTCGCCGGGGATCACATTTGGGCTTACCATGCGGCACCGCGCATGGGGGACCACTTTCCACCCCAGCCACGCATTTGGGCTTGGGGAGGAGGCGACGCGATGTGTGACACCCAGGCAGGCGTGCCCTCGGCCTAGTGGCTTTGGGCACAACTTGCGTTCAAAGACTCGATGGTTCAAAGGATTCTGTAATTCACACCTAGTATCGCATTCGCTACATTCTTCATCGATGCGAGAGCTGAGATATCCATTGCCGAGAGTCGTTCAGACATTCGATTAGCATCCCGATCCCCGAAGTGCCCCACGGATGGAGCATTAGATAGGGGATGCTCGTGTTTAAATTCCTTGGTGCATCCCACGCCCGAGTTTGTTAGGCCCGAACGGCGCAAGCGCCGTCGGGTCCGGGCACGTGGTATGGGGGTTAGCCGATGACGTGGAACCCGGGTGTTTCTGAACGTGTTCACGGAATGCTTTGCAGTTTCAACAATGATCCTTCCGCAGGTTAACCTACGAAAACCTTGTTATAACTTCTCATTCCTCTAAATGATAAGGTTCAGTGGACTTCTTGCTACATCACGAGCGGCGAACCGCCCACGTGCCCACATCTCGATGGATGGAGGTCGGTTGAGATTGCACGCCCCATCGAAATCGTGCAAGGAATTCATTTTTTGAGTTGGATTTTACTTTCGAGATTTGAATTCATTTTTAGCAGTTTGCCCGCGCATGCCCATTGCCTAGGATTGTCGGGGGCTGCCTAGGATTGCCCACGCCCGTTGCCTCGGATTGCCCATGCCGGGGGTTGCCTAGGAAGAACCTCGTCGGGTTGCCAATGGCTGCCCATGGTTGCCTACGGTTGCCCAGGATTGCCAATGGTGGTTACCTAGGATTGCCCGTGCCGAGCCTCGTCGGGTTGCCCATGGCTGCCAACGGTTGCCCACGGTTGCCTGGGAAGAACCCCGTCGGGCTGCCCATGGTTGCCTAGGAATGCCCACGCCCGTTGCCTGTGGGTGCCCACGGGGGTTGCCCATGCCCGTTGCCTAGGATTGCACACGACGGGTGCCTAGGCGTGCCCATACCATGGCCCATGCCCACGGTTGCCCACGGTTTCCCACGGGGGTCTCCCATGTATGCCCACGCCCATTGCCACGGGTTGCCCATGCACAGGCCATGCTTGCATGGCCTATGCCCACGGCTTGCCCATGCCCGTTGCCACGGGTTGCCCATGCACAGGCCATGCTTGTACAGCCCATGCCCACGGCTTGCCCATGCCCGTTGCCTTGGCTTGCCCATGCCATGGCCCATGCCCAACTCCCATTGCCCAGGATTGCCCACGGGGGTCGTCCACGTATGCCCATGTCCGTTGCCACAGGTTGCCCATACACAGGCCATGCTTGCACGGCCCATGCCCACGGCTTGCCCACGGCCGATGCCTTGGCTTGCTCATGCCATGGCCCAAGCCCAACTCCTGTTGCCCACGGGGGTCGCCCACGTATGTCCATGACCATTGCCATGGGTTGCCCATGCACGGCCCATGCCCACGGCTGTTGCCTTAGCTTGCCCATGCCATGGCCTATGCCCAACTCCCATTGCCCAGGATTGCCCACGGGGGTCGCCCACGTATGTCCACGCCCGTTGCCGCGGGTTGCCCATACACAGGCCATGCTTACATGGCCCATGCCCACGGCCTGCCCATGGTCGTTGCCTTGGCTTGCCCATGCCATGGCCCATGCCCAACTCCCGTTGCCCACGGGGGTCGCCCACGTCTTGCCCACGCCCGTTGCCACGGGTTGCCCATGCATAGTCCATACTTGCACGGCCCATGCCCACGGCCGTTGCCTTGGCTTGCCCATGCCATGGCCCATGCCCAACTCCTAATGCCCACGGGGGTCGCCCACATATGCCCACGCCCATTGCCACGGGTTGCCCATGCACAGGCCATGCTTGCACGTCCCATGCCCACAGCTTGCCCACGGCCGTTGCCTTGCCTTACCCATGCCATGGCCCATGCCCAACTCCCATTGCCCACGGTTGCCCATGGGGGTCGCCCACGTATGCCCACGCCCTTTGCCGCAGGTTGCCCATGCACAGGCCATGCTTGCACGGCCAATGCCCACGGCTTGCCCATGGCCGTTGCCTTGGCTTGCCCATGCAAAGGCCCATGCCCAACTCCCGTTGCCCATGGGGGTCGCCACGTATGCCCATGCCCGTTGCCACGGGTTGCCCATGCACGACCCATGCCCACGGCTTGCCCACGGCAGTTGCCTTGGCTTGCCCATACCACGGCCCATGCCCAACTCCCGTTGCCCAGGATTGCCCACGTATGCCCACGCCTGTTGCCGTGGGTTGCCCATGCACAGGCCATGGTTACACGGCCCATGCCCACGGCTTACCCACGCCGTTGTCTTGGCTTGCTCATGCCATGGCCCATGCCTAACTCCCGTTGCCCACGGTTGCCCACGGGGGTCGCCCACGGCTTGCCCATGCCTGTTGCCACGGGTTGCCCATGCACAGTCCATGCTTGCACGGCCCATGCCCACGGCTTGCCACCGGCCGTTGCCTTGGCTTGCCCATGCCATGGCCCTTGCCCAACTCCCGTTGCCCAGGATTGCCCACGGGGGTCGCCCACGTATGCCCACGCCCGTTGCCGTTGGTTGCCCATGCACAGGCCATGCTTGCACGGCCCATGCCCACGGCCGTTGCCTTGGCTTGCCCATGCCATGGCCCATGCCCAACTCCCATTGCCCAGGATTCCCCACGGAGGTCGCCCACGTATGCCCACGCCCGTTGCCGTTGGTTGCCCAGGCACAGGCCATGCTTGCACGGCCCATGCCCAAAGCCGTTGCCTTGCCTTACCCATGCCATGGCCCATGCCCAACTCCCATTGCCCACCGTTGCCCTTGGGGGTCGCCCATGTATGCCCATGCCTGTTGTTGCGGGTTGCCCATGCACAGGCCATGCTTGCACGACCCATGCCCACGGCTTACCCACGGCAGTTGCCTTGGCTTGCCCATGCCAAGGCCCATGCCCAACTCCCGTTGCCCATGGGGGTCGCCCACGTATGCCCACGCCCATTGCCACGGGTTACCCATGCACGGCCCATGCCCACGGCTTGCCCACAGCCGTTGCCTTGGCTTGCCCATGCCATGACCCATGCTCAACTCCCGTTGCCCAGGATTACCCACGGGGGTCGCCCACGTATGTCCACGCCTGTTGCCGCGGGTTGCCCATGCACAGGCCATGCTTGCACGGCCCATGCCCACGGCCGTTGCCTTTGCTTCCCATGCCATGGCCCATGCTCAACTCCCGTTGCCCATGGGGGTCGCCCACGTATGCCCACGCCCGTTGCCACGGGTTGCCCATGCACGGCCCATGCCCAGGGCTTGCCCACGGCTGTTGCCTTGGCTTGCCCATGCCATGTCCCATGCCCAACTCCCGTTGCCCAGGATTGCCCACGGGGGTCGCCCACGTATGCCCACTCCCGTTGCCGCAGGTTGCCCATGCACAGGCCATGCTTACACGGCCCATGCCCACGGCTTGCCCGCCTTGGCTTGCCCATGCCATGGTCCATGCCAAACTCCCGTTGTCCACGGTTATCCACGGGGGTCGCCCACGGCTTGCCCATGCCTGTTGCCACGGGTTGCCCATGCACAGTCCATGCTTGCATGGCCCATACCCACGGCTTGCCCATGGCCGTTGCCTTGGCTTGCCCATGCCATAGCCCATGCCCAACTCCCGTTGCCCACGGGGGTCGCCCAAGTATGCCCACGCTCGTTGCCATGGGTTGCCCATGCACGGCCCATGCCCATGTCTTGCCCACGGCCGTTGCCTTGGCTTGCCCATGCCATGGCCCATGCCCAACTCTCATTGCCCAGGATTGCCCACGGGGGTCTCCCACGTATGCCAACGCTCGTTGCCACAGGTCGCCCATGCACAGGCCATGCTTGCACAACCCATGCCCACGGCTTGCGCACGGACGTTGCCTTGCCTTACCCATGCCATGGGCCATGACAAACTCCCATTGCCCACCGTTGCCCACGGGGGCCGCCCACGTATGCCCACGCCCATTGCCGCGGGTTGCCCATGCACAAGCCATGTTTGCACGGCCCATGCCCACGGCTTGCCCACGGCTGTTGCCTTGGCTTGCCCATGCCATGGCCCATGACCAACTCCCGTTGCCCACGGGGGTCGCCCACGTATGCCCACGCCCATTGCCACGGGTTGCCCATGCACGGCCCATGCCCACGGCTTGCCCACGGCCGTTGCTTAGCTTGCTCATGCCATGGCCTATGCCCAACTCCCGTTATCCAGGATTGCCCATGGGGTCACCCACGTATGCCAACGCCCATTGCCGCGGGTTGCCCATGTTGGATTGTATACTAAAAGTCTAGCTTTAGTATGAACAATGTCATAACAATATTTGAAATGAGAATCATTGATCAAATGATTGCATCTTATAATTTATTTTATATGCATGATGCAATAGTCCATTTACTTTATACTGTAGATAATATGTTGTGCGACAACACGCGGAAGATCATATTATCGGTTTCCTTATAAAGTATAAACAGATGCTCACAACTGAGATAGACGGGGACTCTCTATCGGTATGGTTGTAGTGTGGTTTGGTATTAGCTTGTCTTGGCTATAGAATCACATTAGTGCACTTGTGTGTATTGAGCAGGACCGCCTGAGGTCGTTCTTCTTATACTGACTATATAGTAGAACTTGATCTCTGTTATTATGGAAGTTCGTGCTCTTAATCCCTATACAATAACCTCGACACGTAGGGCAGTATGTATTTCTTTGATTCATCAATGGGTGAGATTTATAAGTATTAAATCAACAAACTCGGTGAGTTAGGAAGTAGTGCTGTATCTATGGTGTGCTGTTTATTGTAGAAGGAATCCATGTCCGTCATAGGTTGATGATGTCCCCTTGAGGAGCTCATAAGGTTTATCATGTAAATCTTGCAAGTGGATTAATTTCCGGCATGATAAAAATGTTGAGCGGTACTACTCTTGGATGAGATATTAATTAATTTGAGTTGTCAGTAACTTAATTAATTAATGGACATTGTATATCTTAAACATGGGGAGACAGTCGGGCTTATAATAAGAAGGAGCCCAGAATATAATTTTGGGATTGGACAGGTAGTGCAGTAATAATATTTTAGTGGACTATATTATTATTATTGGATTTAATTAAAAGCTTTGGGCTAAGCTTGGTTAATTAAATTCAATTGAGGCCCAGCCCAATTTCTCCTCCTGGTCCCTGCTGTAGCCCAAGTATATAAGTCATCTCAGTTCCTGTTAAACCTAAGTCTGTGCCTCTTTTAACACACGGGAGAGAACAGAGAGCAGATTGAGAGAACTCTGGGGATTGTTGACCACCCAACACCAGAGTTGACTTTGGGACATACGGTAGAAGATCAGAGGTGTTCTTCACTGCTGTTCATCCTCTACATCGACCCAGAAGTCAGGTAAACGTTTTTATGCTTCCGCTGATTATTTGCCTGTTTATCCTAACGATCACGTTGAACCGCACGATCCAATTGCCAACAATTGGTATCAGAGCGTTGGTTTCGTGGTGAAACGTGAGACGTTAGATTGGGATTGTTTGTGATTATATGATTAAGTGATTTGATCTGATTATAATCGCATGTTTTGTGCTTCTTGTGATTTATTTTTCGCTTGATAGAAAAAGCATGATTTAGGGATTATATATATGTGTATTATCCTGTGTTTTTATCGATGCGAACGGCGTGTGATTGTTGGTGATTATACACTGGACACACACTGTTGACAATCAAATCACATCTTTCCTATTTCCCTGCTATCACACTGGATACACCACCCCTGGACAACACACACACACGTTGATCGTGGTGGCTGGCGTTGATGGAGTCGGCAAGGCAAGCCGACGTGCGACTGGACCGAACGGTGATGAAGAAGGTGATTGGACTGCTGTCGGATGAAGCACGCTAGGCGTGACATAGCAGAATGGTGGAGCGCGGCTGTGCCGGCGTTGACAATCGACTGCTGGTTGAACACTAGTGCCTGATGGTGTGTCGAGGCAAAACAGTGGCGTGACTGACTGAACTAGGTGATGGTGGCGAGACACGGCTGGGTTTCAGGCAGGTCGTTGGATGCTTCCGGTCGAACCAGTGGTGGGTTCTGGTCGCATCAGGATGCGACCCGATTGAATCCTCCATGTGTTCAGGGCTGCCGAATCAAGTGAAGAAGGCGAGTCTGGGCGACACTCATCGTGACCTGGGGGCTGTGACTATTGCTCCGGTGAATCAGGGCAGGCAGACTGCGATCGGGCGAGTCCTTCATAGGGCAGGGCGGAAATGAGGTAGTTTTCGATCGCGTTTTGACGAAGATGGATTGGCAATAGATTCCGATGGACTACGCCGCTACCTGGCGGAAGTAAGACCAGTCTTCGTTCGAGACTGGAAGGATGCGAGGCAGCGACTCGACAACCGGTGGCTGGTGGCTGCCTGATGCCAGTGCGGTTGCAGGCGATGGCGCTGCTGGATGGTCGGAGTGCGGAGCTCGCATGACTGACGGCTGACGGTGCGGCTCCGATGGGCCGTGGGCGCATCAGATGTTAGCGGTGGTGCCAGGCAGCTGCCATGTGGTTTTTTCTCGCGGCTGGAAGGTTGAAGAAGCGACGGTGGGGTTGGTATGGCTGCTGACGGCGATCGTCTTCGACGAAGGCTGCAGTGTCGACTCCAATCAGCGATGTTGGATAGCTTGTTGTGGCTGTCAAATAGGGCAGCAGGGGAGCTGGGCTTATGGGCTTGGTGGCTCATTTTAATTGGTTTTGGGCTTGGTTTGCTGGGCCCAATTATTAATTGAGATGTTCATTGGGCTTATTTCTTATAATTGGTTTTGGGCTGCTTGCCCAATTTTATTAAGGAGTTTATGGGCCCAATTCAGTAATAAATAAAAGGCTGGCTCAATTTATTTTAATTTGGTTGTTGGGCCTAGGGGTCCAATTTAATTAAAATATGTTTTAGGCTGCTGGGCTATTATTTTATTGCTGGTTTTAATTAATTGTGAGTAATGGGCCAAGCATAATAAATTAATTTTATTAATGGACTAATTTTGTGCTAGTGGGCTTGGTGGACTTAATTTAATTTTGGGTTAAGATTATGGGCCATGGATAATGGGCTTGATTAATTATTTAATCTGATTCTCATTTTGTGCTTATTTGTTGCTCTTGGGCCCAAATTGATTTATCCACAAATTATGCAATTAATTAATGTTATATAACTGATTAATTGATTTAATTGTCAATTATTGTTGTATATGTAAAAGGCATGTTCTATGTGATTTATTTATTTAAATTGTTGTTAATAGAAACATGTCTAAGTTGTATATTTTATTCAGAAATATTATATGCATATTAAAAACCCTCGGTAATTAAATAACTAAGTGGGAGAGGGGATTGGTAATAAATCCCCGCGGCCTCCATTATTGGTTTGTTAGCGATGTGAATAGACTTGCGCGTCGGCATTAGAGCCTTCCTCCCCATCGGATGAGTTTATTCATGGATTGCTGGAACAGACTTCATTAAATAATTACGTTTGTAATGTGATGCATATGAACTTGCGCGTTGGCTTAGACCTTCCTCCCTATCGGATGAGTTTATATGCGGTTCACTGGTACAAACTTGTAATTGATGACTGTAGGAAGTTATCCGAGCGCGTGTGTACTTCTCCATCTGTAAGGCACACAAGCTTGGGCCGCGGACTTGGGGTCAAATAATGGTGTACACTTAGATGTAAATAATAAGTATCCTCCCCATCGGAGTCACTGCTTTTATTTGCATGGCTAAAGAGGAACCGACTATTAATTATTTTGTCATAAAGTTAGGTTGATAAATGAAATTAATGGGTAAAACCTTCTCTTATAAATGTTCGGGTTTGTAAACGTCCACACTATCGTGGCTTGCAGACTCACGGTGCTTGAGATGTCGGTAAATTTTATTTTATATTGTTTTGAGGGAATCGATATAAAAGAATAAAATTCGAAGATTTGATCGGTAAATTAATTTGTGATTCTCTGAATTTTGAATGGTTTTATTTCACTCATTATTAACTAAAAGACATTATATTTACTTGTCCAAATTAAATGATTAGAAAAGAATCTTGGTTTTGAAAATTACTGCTTAAGAAAATACATGTGTATTCTCACAAAGGACGTCCCATGATGCCTATTAAAGTCTCTAGTGAAGAGATGAGAGGTTTATAGAAATATGATGGTCTCATGTAACTCTTCGGATACTAGAGTAAATTAAAAGGCAGAAGATCATGGTTGAATTGATGAATGAATTGGAAGACCTTGGAATAGAAATTGAAAGGGAAACCTAAATCAATTTATTCTTCGCAATTTGCCTGGATGTTTTGAGTAAGTTCTACCTGAAATACGAGAAGTTGTATATGGTGGGAAACTTCTAACAAAACATGTGGCAAAAGAAAGCCATTTTTCATCATGGTGTGAACAAATTTAATATCTTATTTACTAATGGTTTAAACATGATTAGTGATGGCATCTACTGACACGAAGTATGTAGATACTGGAATCACTAAATGTTTATCACTGAGTAAGGATAAGATTGTTAATAACATGGGTAAAACTACAAAGGTAGTGGATATTGCAGTGGGAGTTGTTTATTTATCTCATGATAAGAATAAACGATTGATTATGAGAAATTGTCTTTACGTATGTTTCATAGAAAGAATTTAATTTCGGTTTCTATGCATTAACGGATGGATATTTCATTTCATTTAAAAGACATGGTCATAGTAATGAGGAATGAGGCTATAATCCGTTAAAGTACGATGGTGGATAAAAAGTATACTCTTGAATCATGAACATCCCACAGATGCAATAAATAGTAATTAAATAATGCATCTTCTAATATTAGTAAGAGAAAGGAACCTTCGGAAATGAACTAAACATACATTTGGCGTCTATGACTAATTCATTTTACTTGAGTAGGATTCAAAAGTTGATAGCCGATAGATCGTAAGGTTTATCTGAAGTGGAAACTATCGGACTTGCGAGTCTTGCTTGGAAGTAAAAATGATTAACTGCCTTTTTCAAGGCTATGGGGTGTAGAGCCAAAGATATATATGTTGGAATTAGTTCATTCTGATTCAAGCGAACCTAACAATATCCAGGCGAGAGGTGGTTATGAATATTCGAAGATTATTCTGGAAACCAATATATTTATATGATGCACTGCATGTCTAAGTTCTTTGATTAATTCAAGAATGATAAGGCTGGTACAGTGAAGCGTCATGGAAAATATATTAAGTCATTACGGTTCAATCATAATGGCGAAAACCTCTTGGGATAGTTAGGAGCTATTGATCAGAAGTTGAGATTAAATCTCAAGTTGACTACACCGGGTATGCCCCAGCTGAATGGTGTGGTGGGTAGAAGGTATTAGGCTCTTATGGTTATGATTAGATAGATGATGAATTATTTGGAATAATTAAATTCATTTTATGGATATGCCCTAGATACAGTAATTCGTGAAACGTTTGTCTGTATATGGGATATCCTAGAAAAATGGAGGGTGATTTATTTAGTCCAAAAGATCGAAGGATAATTGTTAACTCAATAACTAGATTTTTGGAAAAGGACTATGTAATAAATCACAAACTCATGTATAAGTTGTTCTAAAGGAAGTGAGAGGAAAACACTAAGTATAAGTACCAAGTGTACAAGAGGATATACCACAAGGTAAACTGCAACGCGTGTCACGTCTGATACACAATTACATGTAGTGCCTTGTCGTAGTGGGAGGGTTGTATGACAACCCATAAATATATGTTTTGGGAGAGTAGTGAGACTTGATCCCTAGTGAACATGGTATTGTCCCACGGATACGACGTAGCACTACAAAATGAAAATGCGGAATCTTAGCAAGATGCAATGAATGTTGAAATAGAATCTACGGATTCTAAATTAAGTCTGGAGCTTGAAGGATCACTAAAATGGTGTAAAAGCCATTGCAAGTGATCATAGGAAATAAAAGAGGATCATACAGAAAGGTGAAAACCTTGGAAGCAAAGCTTGTTGCGAAAAGGTGTACTCAGAAAGAAATGGTTCGATTATGAGGAAACATGTTCGCTGGTAGCTATGCTTATATTGATCCGGATTCTTTTATTTATTGCTGCTATGAGGAACAGCAAATAGATGTCAAGACAGCTTTCCTGATTGGAAGTCTTGAGGAAAACATCTATGTGGAGCAAAGTACTAATAGCATTTTGATAGTAAGCTTAAAATTGTCCAGCGATGGACTAAAGCAAGCTTTAAGATCGTGAAGCATCTGTTTTGATTAGGTAATCCAGTGGCATGGATTTAAATCAATGAGCGGATGAGTCTTGTGTATTGTAAAGAGTGACGGAAACGTGGTGATGTTTTTTGTACTATACGTAGATAGTATCTTGCTCATTGGAGACAATGAAAGAGTATTATCGGGCGTATGGGTACGGTTAATAAAGCGGTAGAGATGAAGGACTTAAGAAAGGCAAAATATATCCTTTTGATCACGGTAATACGGATCACAAGAAAGGATATTATGCTTATCTCAAGTGTCATAAAATGATACAGTCCATACTCGTTTAGCATGTAAATTTATCTAAGTGAATGTGTCTTTGAGACACAAGAAGAAGATAAAGAGGATGAAAGCGGTTCCTTATGCTTCGGCGAATAAGGAAGCTTAATCTAAGGAATGCTATGAATGATGTTGGATATCTGTTTTGCTGAATGCATGAACAGTGGGTATCAACGTAACTCGGAACAAGAATGATGAACTGTGGTAAGACATATATAAAGTGTCTGAGAAGGACTGGAAATTATATATGGACTTACTGGACAGATTCACTGCTTCTTGCGGATTACGTAGATTCGGATTTTTTAGTCAGATTGGACGACAGTAAAATCACCTCAAAGGTTATGTGTTTAATCTTAGGAAGTAGAGTCATAATGTGGAGGAGTGTTATATAGAAATATATTTCAGACTCCGGACTCCATCATGGAAAGATGATGAATTGGAGCCTATGAGGCAGCCAAAGTATCTATATGACTCTAGAGACTTCATGATGGACTTTGAAGTGTTTCTAAGTTTGCCCAAGGTAATCACAATTTACATTGATGATATTGGTGCAGTTGCAAACTTGAAGAAATCACAAGTCCATAAGGCAATTAAACACATGGAACGCGAGTACCACCTATTACGAGAAATCGTATGATGAGGCGAAGGTTGTTGTCGCCTAGATTGCATCGGATGATGACCTAGTAAACCATTTACAAGGACCTTAAGGCGAGAGCTTTTAATGGTCGTGTAGTGGGAGTAGGAATCAGATGTATGGCAGAAGACATGACAGCATAGTCATTTAGTATAAGTGGGAGATTGTTGGATTGTATACTAAAAGTCTAGCTTTAGTATGAACAATGTCATAACAATATTTGAAATGAGAATCATTGATCAAATGATTGCATCTTATAATTTATTTTATATGCATGATGCAATAGTCCATTTACTTTATACTGTAGATAATATGTTGTGCGACAACACGCGGAAGATCATATTATCGGTTTCCTTATAAAGTATAAACAGATGCTCATAACTGAGATAGACGGGGACTCTCTATCGGTATGGTTGTAGTGTGGTTTGGTATTAGCTTGTCTTGGCTATAGAATCATATTAGTGCACTTGTGTGTATTGAGCAGGACCGCCTGAGGTCGTTCTTCTTATACTGACTATATAGTAGAACTTGATCTCTGTTATTATGGAAGTTCGTGCTCTTAATCCCTATACAATAACCTCGACACGTAGGGCAGTATGTATTTCTTTGATTCATCAATGGGTGAGATTTATAAGTATTAAATCAACAAACTCGGTGAGTTGGGAAGTAGTGCTGTATCTATGGTGTGCTGTTGATTGTAGAAGGAATCCATGTCCGTCATAGGTTGATGATGTCCCTTTGAGGAGCTCAAAAGGTTTATCATGTAAATCTTGCAAGTGGATTAATTTCCGGCTTGATAAAAAGGTTGAGTGGTACTACTCTTGGATGAGATATTAATTAATTTGAGTTGTCAGTAACTTAATTAATTAATGGACATTGTATATCTTAAACATGGGGAGACTGTCGGGCTTATAATAAGAAGGAGCCCCGAACTTAATTTTGGGATTGGACGGGTAGTGCAGTAATAATATTTTAGTGGACTATATTATTATTATTGGATTTAATTAAAAGCTTTGGGCTAAGCTTGGTTAATTAAATTCAATTGAGGCCCAGCCCAATTTCTCCTCCTGGTCCCTACTGTAGCCCAAGTATATAAGTCATCTCAGTTCCTATTAAACCTAAGTCTGTGCCTCTTTTGACACACGGGAGAGAACAGAGAGCAGATTGAGAGAACTCTGGGGATTGTTGACCACCCAACACCAGAGTTGACTTTGGGACATACGATAGAAGATCAGAGGTGTTCTTCACTGCTGTTCATCCTCTACATCGACCCAGAAGTCAGGTAAACGTTTTTATGCTTCCGTTGATTGTTTGCCTGTTTATCCTAACGATCACGTTGAACCGCACGATCCAATTGCCAACAGCCCATGCACAGGCCAAGCTTGCACGGCCCATGCCCACGGCTTGCCCACGGCCGTTTCCTTGGCTTGCCCATGCCATGGCCCATGCCCAACTTCCGTTGCCAAGGATTGCCCACGGGGGTCGCCCACGTATGCCCACGGCCGTTGCCATGGCTTGCCCATGCCATGGCCCATGCCCAACTCTCGTTGCCCATGGGGGTCGCCCACGTATGCCCACGCTCGTTGCCACATGTTGCCCATGCACGGCCCATGCCCATGGCTTGCCCACGGCCGTTGCCATAGCTTGCCCATGCCATGGCCCATACCCAACTCCCATTGCCCAGGATTGCCCACGGGGATCGCCCACGTATGCCCATGCCCGTTGCCTTGGCTTGCCCATGCCATGGCCCATGCCCAACTCTCGTTGCCCAGGATTGCCCACGGGGTTTGCCCACGTATGCCCATGCCCGTTGCCACGGATTACCCACGGGGGTTGCCCACGTATGCCCATGCCCGTTGCCCACGGTTGCCCACGGGGGTTGCCCACGTATGCCCACGCTCGTTGCCACAGGTTGTCCATGCACGGCCCATGCCCACGGCTTGCCCACGGCCATTGCCATAGCTTGCCCATGCCAATGCCCATACCCAACTCCCATTGCCCAGGATTACCCACGGGGATCGCCCACGTATGCCCATGCCCGTTGCCCAGGATTGCCCACGGGGGTTGCCCACGTATGCCCATGCCCGGTTCCACGGGTTGCCCATGCACAGGCCATGCTTGCACGTCCCATGCCCACGGCTTGCCCACAGCCGTTGCCTTGCCTTACCCATGCCATTGCCCATGCCCAACTCCCGTTGCCCACCGTTGCCCACGGGGGTCGCCCACGTATGCCCACGCCCGTTGCCGTGGGTTGCCCATGCATAGGCCATGCTTGCACGGCCCATGCCCACGGCTTGGCCACGGCCGTTGCCTTGGCTTGCTCATGCCATGGCCCATGCCCAACTCCCGTTGCCCAGGATTGCGCATGGGGGTCGCCCACGTATGCCCACGCCCGTTGCCGTGGGTTGCCCATGCACAGGCCATGCTTACAAGTCCTATGCCCACGGTTTCCCACGACTGTTGCCTTGTCTTGCCCCTGCCATGGCCCATGCCCAACTCCCGTTGCCCACGGTTGCCCACGGGGGTCGCCCACAGCTTGCCCACGCCCGTTGCCATGGGTTGCCCATGCACAGTCCATGCTTGCACGGCCCATGCCCACGGCTTGCCCACGGCCGTTGCCTTGGCTTGCCCATGCCATGGCCCATGCCGAACTCTCGTTGCCTACGGGGGTCGCCCACGTATGCCCATGCCCGTTGCCATGGGTCGCCCATGCACGGCCCTTGCCCACGGTTTGCCCACGGCCGTTGCCTTGGCATGCCCATGCCATGGCCCATGCCCAAGTCCCGTTGCCCAGGATTGCCCACGGGGGTCGCCCACGTATGCCCACGCCCATAACCGTGGGTTGCCCATGCACAGGCCATGCTTGCACGTCCCATGCCCAAGGCTTGCCCTCGGCCGTTGCCTTGCCTTACCCATGCCATGGCTCATGCCCAACTCCCGTTGCCCACGGTTTCCAACGGGGGTCGCCCACGTATGCCCACGCCCATTGCCGCGGGTTGTCCATGCACAGGCCATGCTTGCACGGCCCATACCCACGGCTTGCCCACGGCCGTTGCCTTGGCTTGCCCAAGCCATGGCCCATGACCAACTCCCATTGCCCACGGGGGTTGCCCACATATGCCCACGCCCGTTGCCACGGGTTTCCCATGCACGGCCCTTGCCCACGGCCGTTACCTTGGCTTGCCCATGCCTAACTCCCGTTGCCCAGGATTGCCCACGGAGGTCGCCCACGTATGCCCACGCCCATTGCCGCGGGTTGCCCATGCACAGGCCATGCTTGCACGGCCCATGCCCACGGCTTGCCCACGGCCGTTGCCTTTGCTTGCCCATGCCATGACCCATGCCCAACTCCCGTTGCCCAGGATTGCCCACGGGGGTCGCCCACATACGCCCACGCTCGTTGCCGCGGGTTGCCCATTCAGAGGCCATGCTTGCACGGCCCATGCCCACGGCTTGTCCATGGCCGTTGCCTTGGCTTGCCCATGCCATGGCCCAAGCCCAACTCCCGTTGCCCAGGATTGCCCACGGGGGTCGCCCACGTATGCCCACGCCCGTTGCCACAGGTTGCCCATGCACAGGCCATGTTTGCACGGCCCATGCCCACGGCTTGCCCACGGCCGTTGCCTTGCCTTACCCATGCCATGGCCCATGCCCAACTCCCGTTGCCCACGGTTGCCCACGGGGGTCGCCCACGGCTTGCCCATGCCCGTTGCCACGGGTTGCCCATGCATAGTCCATGCTTGCACGGCCCATGCCCACGGCTTGCCACCGGCCGTTGCCTTGGCTTGCCCATGCCATGGCCCTTGTCCAACTCCCGTTGCCCAGGATTGCCCATGAGGGTCGCCCACGTATGCCCACGCCCGTTGCCATTGGTTGCCCATGCACAGGCCATGCTTGCACGGCCCATGCCCACGGCCGTTGCCTTGGCTTGCCCATGCCATGGCCCATGCCCAACTCCCATTGCCCAGGATTCCCCACGGGGGTCGCCCACGTATGCCCACGCCCGTTGCCGTTGGTTGCCCATGCACAGACCATGCTTGCACGGCCCATGCCCACGGCCGTTGCCTTGCCTTACCCATGCCATGGCCCATGCCCAACTCCCGTTGCCCACCGTTGCCCATGGGGGTCGCCCACGTATGCCCACGCCTGTTGCTGCGGGTTGCCCATGCACAGGCCATGCTTGCACGGCCCATGCCCACGGCTTGCCCACGGCAGTTGCCTTGGCTTGCCCATGCCAAGGCCCATGCCCAACTCCCGTTGCCCATGGGGGTCGCCCACGTATGCCCACGCCCATTGCCACGGGTTACCCATGCACGACCCATGCCCACGGCTTGCCCACGGCCGTTGCCTTGGCTTGCCCATGCCATGACCCATGCCCAACTCCCGTTGCCCAGGATTACCCACGGGGGTCGCCCACGTATGCCCACGCCTATTGCCGCGGGTTGCCCATGCACAGGCCATGCTTGTACGGCCCATGCCCACGGCCGTTGCCTTGGCTTGCCCATGCCATGGCCCATGCCCAACTCCCGTTGCCCATGGGGGTCGCCCACGTATGCCCACGCCCGTTGCCACGGGTTGCCCATGCACGGCCCATGCCCAGGGCTTGCCCACGGCTGTTTCCTTGGCTTGCCCATGCCATGTCCCATGCCCAACTCCCGTTGCCCAGGATTACCCACGGGGGTCGCCACGTATGCCCACTCCCGTTGCCGCAGGTTCCCATGCACAGGCCATGCTTACACGGCCCATGCCCACGTCTTACCCACGGTCGTTGCCTTGGCTTGCCCATGCCATGGCCCATGCCAAACTCCCGTTGCCCACAGTTACCCACGAGGGTCGCCCACGGCTTGCCCACGCCTGTTGCCACGGGTTGCCAATGCACAGTCCATGCTTGCACGGCCCATACCCACGGCTTGCCCATGGCCGTTGCCTTGGCTTGCCCATGCCATGGCCTATGCCCAACTCCCGTTGCCCACGGGGGTCGCCCAAGTATTCCCACGCTCGTTGCCATGGGTTGCCCATGCACGGCCCATGCCCATGTCTTGCCCACGGCCGTTGCCTTGGCTTGCCCATGCCATGGCCCATGCCCAACTCTCATTGCCCAGGATTGCCCACGGGGGTCTCCCACGTATGCCAACGCCCATTGCCACAGGTTGCCCATGCACAGGCCATGCTTGCACAACCCATGCCCACGGCTTGCGCACGGCCGTTGCCTTGCCTTACCCATGCCATGGGCCATGCCCAACTCCCGTTGCCCACGGTTGCCCACGGGGGCCGCCCACGTATGCCCACGCCTATTGCCGCGTGTTGCCCATGCACAAGCCATGTTTGCACGGCCCATGCCCACCGCTTACCCATGGCTGTTGCCTTGGCTTGCCCATGCCATGGCCCATGACCAACTCCCGTTGACCACGGGGGTCGCCCACGTATGCCCACGCCTATTGCCACGGGTTGCCCATGCACGGCCCATGCCCACGGCTTGCCCACGGCCGTTGCTTGGCTTGCTCATGCCATGGCCTATCCCCAACTCCCGTTATCCAGGATTGCCCACGGGGTCACCCACGTATGCCAACGCCCATTGCCGTGGGTTGCCCATGCACAGGCCTAGCTTGCACGGCCCATGCCCACGGCCGTTTCCTTGGCTTGCCCATGCCATGGCCCATGCCCAACTCCCGTTGCCCAGGATTGCCCACGGGGGTCGCCCACGTATGCCCACGCCTGTTGCCGCGGGTTGCCCATTCACAGGCCATGCTTGCACGGCCCATGCCCATGGCCGTTGCCTTGGCTTGCCCATGCCATGGCCCATGCCCAACTCTCGTTGCCCACGGGGGTCGCCCATGTATGCCCACGCTCGTTGCCACAGGTTGCCCATGCACGGCCCATGCCCACGGCTAGCCCACGGCCGTTGCCATAGCTTGCCCATACCAAGGCCCATACCCAACTTCCATTGCCCAGGATTGCCCACGGGGGTCGCCCACGTATGCCCATGCCCGTTGCCTTGGCTTGCCCATGCCATGGCCCATGCCCAACTCCCGTTGCCCAGGATTGCCCACGGGGGTTGCCCACGTATGCCCATGCCCGTTGCCACGGGTTGCCCATGCACAGGCCATGCTTGCACGTCCCATGCCCACGGCTTGCCCACAGCCGTTGCCTTGCCTTACCCATGCCATTGCCCATGCCCAACTCCCGTTGCCCACGGGGGTCGCCTACGTATGCCCACGCCCGTTGCCGTGGGTTGCCCATGCATAGGCCATGCTTGCACGGCCCATGCACACAGCTTGGCCACGGCCATTGCCTTGGCTTGCTCATGCCATGGCCCATGCCCAAATCCCGTTGCCCAGGATTGCGCACGGGGGTCGCCCACGTATGCCCACGCCCGTTGCCGTGGGTTGCCCATGCACAGGCCATGCTTACAAGTCCCATGCCCACGGTTTCCCACGACTGTTGCCTTGTCTTGCCCATGCCATGGCCCATGCCCAACTCCCATTGCCCACGGTTGCCCACGGGGGTCGCCCACGGCTTGCCCACGCCCGTTGCCAAGGGTTGCCCATGCACAGTCCATGCTTGCACGGCCCATGCCCACGGCTTGCCCATGCCATGGCCCATGCCGAATTCCCGTTGCCCACGAATGACCACGCCCGTTGCCATGGGTTGCCCATGCACGGCCCATGCCCACGGCTTGCCCATGGCCGTTACCTTGGCTTGCCCATGCTATGGCCCATGCCCAACTCCCGTTGCCCAGAATTGCCCACGGGGTCGCCCACGTATGCCCACGCCCATTACCGGGGGTTTCCCACGCACAGGCCATGCTTGCACGTCCCATGCCTAAGGCTTGCCCTCGGCCGTTGCCTTGCCTTACCCATGCCATGGCTCATGCCCAACTCCCGTTGCCCACGGTTTCCAACGGGGGTCGCCCACGTATGCCCACGCCCATTTCCGCGGGTTGTCCATGCACAGGCCATGCTTGCACGGCCCATGCCCACGGCTTGCCCACGGCTGTTGCCTTGGCTTGCCCATGCCATGGCCCATGCCCAACTCCCGTTGCCCAGGATTGCCCACGGGGGTCGCCCACGTATGCCCACGCTCATTGCCGCGGGTTGCCCATTCACAGGCCATGCTTGCACGGCCCATGCCCACGGCTTGACCACGGCCATTGTCTTGGCTTGCCCATGCCATGGCCCAAGCCCAACTCCCGTTGCCCAGGATTGCCCACGAGGGTCGCCCACGTATGCCCACGCCCATTGCCATGGGTTGCCCATGCACAGGCCATGTTTGCACGGCCCATGCCCACGGCTTGCCCACGGCCGTTGCCTTGCCTTACCCATGCCATGGCCCATGCCCAACTCCCGTTGCCCACGGTTGCCCACGGGGGTCGCCCACGTATGCCCACGCCCGTTGCCGCGGGTTACCCATGCACATGCTACGCTTGTACGGCCCATGCCCACGGCTTGCCCACGGCTGTTGCCTTGGCTTGCCCATGCTATGGCCCATGCCCAACTCCCATTGCCCACGGTTGTCCATGGGGGTCGCCCACGTATGCCCACGCCCGTTGCCACGGGTTGCCAATGCACGGCCCAGGCCCACGGCTTGCCCACGGCCGTTGCCTTGCCTTACCCATGCCATGGCCCATGCCCAACTCCCGTTGCCCACGGGGGTCGCCCACGTATGCCCACGCCCGTTGCCGCGGGTTACCCATGCACATGCTATGCTTGTACGGCCCATGCCCACGGCTTGCCCACGGCTGTTGCCTTGGCTTGCCCATGCTATAGCCCATGCCCAACTCCCATTGCCCACGGTTGTCCATGGGGGTCGCCCACGTATGCCCACGCCCGTTGCCACAGGTTGCCCATGGACAGGCCATGCTTGCACGGCCCAAGCCTACGGCTTGTCCACGGCCGTTGCCTTGGCTTGCCCATGCCATGGCCCATGCCCAACTCCCGTTGCCCAGGATTGCCCACGGGTGTCGCCCACGTATGCCCACGCCCATTGCCGCGGGTTGCCCATGCAGAGGCCATGCTTGCACGGCCCATGCCCACAGCTTGCCCACGGCCGTTGTCTTGGCTTGCCCATGCCATGGCCCATGCCTAACTCCCGTTGCCCACGGGGGTCGCCCACGTATGCCCACGCCCGTTGCCACGGGTTGCCAATGCACGGCCCATGCCCACGGCTTGCCCACGGCCGTTGCCTTGGCTTACCCATGCCATGGCCCATGCCCAACTCCCATTGCCCAGGATTGCCCAGGGGGTCGCCCACATATGCCCACGCCCGTTGCCACGGGTTACCCATGCACAGGCCATGCTTACACGGCCCATGCCCACGGCTTGCCCACGGTTGTTGCCCTTGCTTGCCCATGTCATGGCCCATGCACAACTCCCATTGCCCACGGTTGCCCATGGGGATCACCCACGGCTTGCCTATGCCCGTTGCCACGGGTTGCCCATGCACACTCTATGCTTGCACGGCCCATGCCCACGGCTTGCCCACGGCCGTTGCCTTGGCTTGCCCATGCCATGGCCCATGCCCAACTCCCATTGCCCACGGGGGTCGCCCACGTATGCCCACGCCCGTTGCTATGGGTTGCCCATGCACGGCCCATACCCATGGCTTGCCCACGGCCATTGCCTTGGCTTGCCCATGCCATGGCCCATGTCCAACTCCCGTTGCCCAGGATTGCCCATGGGGGTCGCCCACGTATGCCCACGCCCATTGCCGTGGGTTGCCCATGCACAGGTCATGCTTGCACGGCCCTTGCCCACGGCTTGCCCACGGCCGTTGCCTTGGCCTGCTTATGCCATGGCCCATGCCCAACTCCCGTTACCCAGGATTGGCCACGGGGGTCGCCCACGTATGCCCATGCCCGTTGCCACATGTTGCCCATGCACAGGCCATGCTTGCACTGTTGGCAATTGGATCATGTGGTTCAACGTGATCCGTTAGGATTAACAGGCAAACAAATCAGCGGAAGCAAAAATAATGTTTACCGTACTTCTGGGTTGATGTAGAGGATGAACCGTTGCAGAGAACCACCTCTCAATCTTCTGCTGTATGTCCCAAGTCGAATCCTGCTGTTGTGTGGGCAACAATCCGCAGGATTCTCTCAATCTGCTCCTGTTCTTTTCTAACTGTCAAATGAGGCACTGACTTAGGGTTAACAGGAGTTGAGATGACTTATATAGTTGGGCTACAGCAGGGACCAGGAGGAGAAATTGGGCTGGGCCTCAATTGAATTTAATTAGCCAAGCTTAGCCCAAAGCTTTTAATTAAATCCAATAATAATAATATAGTCCACTAAAATATTATTACTGCACTACCCGTCCAATTCCAAAATTATGTTCTGGGCTCCTTCTTATTATAAGCCCGATGGTCTCCCCATGTTTAAGATATACAATGTCCATTAATTAATTAAGTTACTGACAACTCAAATTAATTAATATCTCATCCGAGAGTAGTACCACTCAACCTTATTATCATGCCGGAAATTAATCCACTTGCAAGATTTACATGATAAACCTTATGAGCTCCTCAAGGGGACATCATCAACCTATGTCGGACATGGATTCCTTCTACAATCAACAACACACCATAGATACAGCAATACTTCCCAACTCACCGAGTTTGTTGATTTAATACTTATAAATCTCACCCATTGATGAATCAAAGAAATACATACTGCCCTACGTGTCGAGGTTATTGTATAGGGATTAAGAGCACGAACTTCCATAATAACAGAGATCAAGTTCTTCTATATAGTCAGTATAAGAAGAACGATCTCAGGCGGTCTTGCTCAATACACACGTGCACTAATGTGATTCTATAGCCAAGACAAGCTAATACCAAACCACACTACAATCATATCGATAGAGAGTCCCCGTCTATCTCAGTTGTGAGCATCTGTTTATACTTTATAAGAAAACCGATAATATAATCTTCTGCGTGTTGTCACACAACATATTATCTACAGTATAAAGTAAATGGACTATTGCATCATGCATATAAAATAAATTATAAGATGCAATCATTTGATCAATGATTCTCATTTCAAATATTGTTATGACATTGTTCATACTAAAGCTAGACTTTTAGTATACAATCCAACAATCTCCCACTTATACTAAAAGACTATGCTGTCATGTCTTCTGCCATACATCTGATTCCTACTCCCACTACACGACCACTAAAAGCTCTCGCCTTAAGGTCCTTGTAAATGGTTTACTAGGTCATCATCCGATGCAATCTAGGCAACAACAACCTTCGCCTCATCATATGATTTCTCGTAACAGGTGGTACTCGCGCTCCATGTGTTTAATTGCCTTATGGACTTGTGATTTCTTCAAGTTTGCAACTGCACCAATATCATCAATGTAAATTGTGATTACCTTGGGCAAACTTAAAAACACTTCAAAGTCCATCATGAAGTCTCTAGAGTCATATAGATACTTTGGCTGCCTCATAGACTCCAATTTATCATCTTTCCACGATGGAGTCCGGAGTCTGAAATATATTTCTATATAACTCTCCTCCACATTATGACTCTACTTCTTAAAATTAAACACATAACCTTTGAGGAGAATTTACTACAGTCCAATCTGACTAAAAATCCGAATCTACGTAATCCACAAGAAGTAGTGAATCTGCTCAGTAAGTCTACATATAATTTCCAGTCCTTCTCAGGCACTTCATATATGTCTTACCACAGTTCATCATTCTTGTTCTGGGTTACGTTGATACCCACTGTTCATGCATCCAGCAAAAAAAAAATATCCAACATCGTTCATAGCATTCCTTAGATTAAGCTTCCTTATTCGCCGAAGCATAAGGAACCGCTTCATCCTCTTTATCTTCTTCTTGTGTCTCAAAGACACATTCACTTAGATAAATTCACATGCTAAACGAGTATGGACTGTATCATTTTATGAAACTTGAGATAAGCATAACACCCTTTCTTATGATCCGTATTATCGTGATTAAAAGGATATATTTTGCCTTTCTTAAGTCCTTCATCTCTACCGCTTTATTAACCGTACCCATACGCCCGATAATACTCTTTCATTGTCTCCAATGAGCAAGATACTATCTACGTATAGTACAAGAAACACCACCACGTTTCCGTCACTCTTTACAACACACAAGACTTATCCGCTCATTGATTTAAATCCATGCCACTGGATTACCTTATCAAAACAGATGCTTCACTATCTCAAAGCTTGCTTTTAGCCCATCGCTGGACACTTTCAAGCTTACTATTAAAATGCTATTAGCACTTTGCAATGAATCACTCTGGTTGCTTCACATAGATGTTTTCCTCAAGACTTCCAATCAGGAAAGCTGTCTTTGACATCTATTTGCTGTTGCTCATAGCAGCAATAAATAAAAGAATCCGGATCAACGTAAGCATAGCTACCAGCGAACATGTTTCCTCATAATCGAACCATTTCTTTCTGAGTACACCTTTTCGCAACAAGCTTTGCTTCCAAGGTTTTCACCTTTCCGTATGATCCTCTTTATTTTATATGACCACTTGCAATGGCTTTTACACCATTTTAGTGATCTTTCAAGCTCCAGACTTAATTTAGAATTCGTAGATTCTATTTCAACATACATTGCAACTTACTAAGATTCCGCATTTTAATCTTGTAGTGCTACGTCGTATCCGTGGGATAATACCATGTTTACTAGGGACCAAATCTCATGACTGTCCCAAAATATATATTTATGGGTTGTCAAACAACCCTCCCACTATGATAAGGTACTACATGTAATTGTGTATCAGACGTGACACGCGTTGCAGTTTACCTTGTGGTATATCCTCTTGTACACTTGGTACTTTTACTTAGTGTTTTCCTCTCACTTCCTTTAGAACAACTTATACATGGGCTTGTGATTTATTACATAGTCCTTTTCCAAAAATTTGGTGCTTGTGTTAATAGTCACCCTTCGATCTTTTGGACTAAATAAATCAACCTTCATTTTTCCAGGATGTCCCACAAACAGACAAATGTTTTACGAATTACTGTTTCTAGGGCATATCCATAAAATAAATTTTAATTATTCCAAATAATTCATCATCTATCATAACCATAAGAGCCTTATTCCTTCTATCCACCACACCATTCAGTTTGGGGCATACCCGGTGTAGCTAACTTGAGATTTAATCTCAACTTCTGATAATAGCTCCTAACTATCCCAAGAGGTATTCGCCATCATGATTGAATCGTAATGACTTAATATATTTTCCATGACGCTTCACTGTACCAGCCTTACAATTCTTGAATTAATCCAAGAACTTAGACATGCAGTGCATCAAATAAATGTATCGGTTTCCAGAATAATCTTTGAATATTCATAACCACCTCTCGCCTGGATATTGTTAGGTTCGCTTGAATCAGAATGAACTAATTCCAACATATATATCTTTGGCTCTACACCCCACAGCCTTGAAAAGGCAGTTAATCATTTTTACTTCCAAGCAAGACTCGCAAGTCCGATAGTTTCCACTTCAGATAAACCTTACGGTCTATCGGCTATCAACTTTTGAATCCTACTCAAGTACAATGAATTAGTCATAGACGCCAAATGTATGTTTAGTTCATTTCCGAAGGTTCCTTTCTCTTACTAATATTAGAAGATGCATTATTTAATTACTATTTATTGCATCTGTGGGATGTACATGATTCAAGAGTATACTTTTTATCCACCAACATACTTTAATGGATTATAGCCTCATTCCTCATTACTATGACCATGTCATTTAAATGAAATGAAGTATCCATCCGTTAATGCATAGAAACCAAAATTAAATTCTTTCTATGAAACGTACGTAAAGACAATTTCTCATAATCAATCGTTTATTCTTATCATGAGATAAATAAACAACTCCCACTGCAATAGGCACTACCTTTGTAGTTTTACCCATGTTATTAACAATCTTATCCTTACTCAGTGATAAACATTTAGTGATTCCAGTATCTACATACTTTGTGTCAGTAGATGCCATCACTAATCATGTTTAAACCATTAGTAAATAAGATATTAAACTTGTTCACACCATGATGAAAAATGGCTTTCTTTTGCCACATGTTTTGTTAGAAGTTTCCCACCATATACAACCTCTCGTATTTCAGGTAGAACTTGCTCAAAACATCCAGGCAAATTGTGAGGAATATTTTGATTTAGGTTTTCCTTTCAATTTATATTCCAAGCTTTTCCAATTCATTCATCAATTCAACCATGATCTTCTGCCTTTTAATTTACTCAAGTATCCGAAGAGTTACATGAGACCATCATATTTCTATGAACCTCTCATCTCTTCACTAGAGACATTAACAGGCATCATGAGACGTCCTATGTGAGAACACATTTTTAATTTCTTAAGCAGTAATTTTCAAAACCAAGATTCTTTTCTAATCAATTAATTTTGGACGAGTAAATATAATTTCTTTTAGTTAACAATTAGTGAAATAAAACCATTCAAAATTCAGAGAATCATAAATAAATATTCCGATCAAATCTTTGAATTTTATTCTTTTATATTGATTCCCTCAAAATAATATAAAATAAGATTCACCGACATCTCAAGCACCGTGAGTCTGCAAGCCACGATAGTGTGGACGTTTACAAACCCGAACATTTACAAGAGAAGGTTTTACCCATTAATTTTATTTGTCAACCAAACTTTATGATAAAATAATTAATAGTCGGTTCCTCTTTGGCCATGCAAATAAAAGCAGTGACTCCGACGGGGAGGATACTTATTATTTACATCTAAGTGTACACCATTATTTAACCCCAAGTCTGCGGCCCAAGCTTATGTGCCTTACAGATAGAGACGTACACATGCGCTCGGATAACTTCCTACAGTCATCAATTACAAGTTTGTACCAGTGAACCGCATATAAACTCATCCGATAGGGAGGAAGGTCTAAGCCAACGCGCAAGTTCATATGCATCACATTACAAACGTAATTATTTAATGAAGTCTGTTCTAGCAATCCATGAATAAACTCATCCGATGGGGAGGAAGGCTCTAATGCCGACGCGCAAGTCTATTCACATTGCTAACAAACCAATAATGGAGGCCGCGGGAATTTATTACCAATTCCCTCTCCCACTTAGTTATTTAATACCGAGGGTTTTTCCACATGTATGTAATATTCAGAAATAAAATATACATCCTAGACATGCTTCTATTAACAGCAATTTAAATAATTAAATCACATAGAACATGCATTTCATATATACAACAATAATTGATAATTAAATCAATTAATCAGTTATATAATATTAATTAATTGCATAAAATATTGGATCAATTAAATAGGCCCAGCTGACCCAAACATTATTAGCATAAAATGAGCAGCCCATTAATTAAATAATTAAGCCCATTTACCCTGCCAATTTTTGCATTAAGGTCTAGCCCAATATTTAAATACGGCCCAACATTATTCCCACAATTAATTAAAACTAGCATTAACCCAGCAGCCCATTACCATTTAATTAAAATTGGGCCCATAACCACAACCCAAAACATTTAATTAAAAAAAAAGACCCAACTGGTAGGCAGCCCTATAGCATTTTAGAAAAATTGGGCCCATAAAACAACTCAATAAAATTGAGCCCATCAGCCCAACATCCCCTGCTGCCCTATTTCTCGCCTGGCGCAGTCAAGAAGACATCGCGAAGCTATCACCGGTGCCGAGCATTCACCGCCTCCTGCCCATCAGCGCTGCCGCCGACCACTGCCATGCTATCATCGTCGCCAACTGGAGTCGCCGCTCCAGCCTCCGTGAAGACGACCGCCCTAAACTGCCTGTCCGGACGACCCAAGTCTTGCCGTGGATAACAATCATCAGCGCCGATGACTAACCGCTCGGAAGCCACCAGCCGATTACCGTGGAGCCCCAGCTGTGCCCGCCTGCCAAGAAGCCCTCAGCCTTCGTCCTACGCGCCAGGCGACAGATCCGAAGCTGCTGCCAATCGCCGGCCTTGGCAGGCTCGATCGTTCACTATCACTCACCGCCGGAATCGACTTGCCCCGACAGCCCACCTTTCGCAGCACCACCGATCCGCCACGATTTCACCAAAAGCCGCCTTTGACTCCGACCAGAAGCCCTTCAGGCCCGTTCCAGAATCTGCAGGACTTGATCGGCAGAAGAACTCAACCAAATCCCGCTCCGGTAAGTTTAACAGGCCCGATCAGAACCTTCCTAGGTCTATCGCGCATCGCCAATTTTCTTCGACGCTCTTGTAAGTTTGACTTTAGTCTGCTTCGACTCACCGCCTAATCCCGCATCGGAGCCCTGCTCCGAACAGGCAGTGACTCGCTCGCAATAATCAGATGCCTCGCCGGATCCAATAGCTGACTCGTGAATGCCCGTCGTGAGGCTTGATATGGATGCGGCTGATGGATGAGATTGCAGGCTGCTTTTCTGGTCGAATCGACAGCCAATTCTGGGAGTCTTTGAACATGGATGCAGATCCGACGAAGTCCAGTTGCCCCCGGCGTAGTCTGTAAAAACTCCAGCCATCGACTGAACAGTCACACCACTTGACTATCTTCGATCTACAGCCAAGTTTCTGGCCAACGTCTCGACTCGTACATCGTCACAGCAGTTCACGCCAAAACCATCGATAAAAGCACATATAATATATGGATAATTCACTCATATAAAAACCCTTTCTTCATGCTTAATATCAATGATTATTATAATAGGATCTTTCACAAATAATACATAATTATTCAAATCCTAATTCACATGCTATCTATACGATTAGAAATCCACGTATAGCACGTAAACAGTACCTAATGTCTCATGTTTCACCACAAAACCATCGCTCTAATACCAATTGTTGGCAATTGGATCGTGCGGTTCAACGTGATCCGTTAGGATTAATAGGCAAACAAATTAGCGGAAGCAAAAATAATATTTACCGTACTTCTGGGTTGATGTAGAAGATGAACCGTTGCAGAGAACCACCTCTCAATCTTCTGTTGTATGTCCCAAGTCGAATCCTGCTGTTGTGTGGGCAACAATCCACAGGATTCTCTCAATCTGCTCCTGTTCTTTTCTAACTGTCAAATGAGGCACTGACTTAGGGTTAACAGGAGCTGAGATGACTTATATAGTTGGGCTACAGCAGGGATCAGGAGGAGAAATTGGGCTGGGCCTCAATTGAATCTAATTAACCAAGCTTAGCCCAAAGCTTTTAATTAAATCCAATAATAATAATATAGTCCACTAAAATATTATTACTGCACTACCCGTCCAATCCCAAAATTATGTTCTGGGCTCCTTCTTATTATAAGCCCGATGGTCTCCCCATGTTTAAGATATACAATGTCCATTAATTAATTAAGTTACTGACAACTCAAATTAATTAATATTTCATCCGAGAGTAGTACCACTCAACCTTATTATCATGCCAGAAATTAATCCACTTGCAAGATTTACTTGATAAACCTTATGAGCTCCTCAAGGGGACATCATCAACCTATGTCGGACATGGATTCCTTCCACAATCAACAACACACCATAGATACAGCACTACTTCCCAACTCACCGAGTTTGTTGATTTAATACTTATAAATCTCACCCATTGATGAATCAAAGAAATACATACTGCCCTACGTGTCGAGGTTATTGTATAGGGATTAAGAGCACGAACTTCCATAATAACAGAGATCAAATTCTTCTATATAGTCAGTATAAGAAGAACGATCTCAGGTGGTCCTGCTCAATACACACAAGTGCACTAATTTGATTCTATAGCCAAGACAAGCTAATACCAAACCACACTACAACCATACCGATAGAGAGTCCCCGTCTATCTCAGTTGTGAGCATCTGTTTATACTTTATAAGGAAACCGATAATATGATCTTCTACTTGTTGTCGCACAACATATTATCCGCAGTATAAAGTAAATGGACTATTGCATCATGCATATAAAATAAATTATAAGATGCAATCATTTGATCAATGATTCTCATTTCAAATATTGTTATGACATTGTTCATACTAAAGCTAGACTTTTAGTATACAATCCAACATGCACATCCCATGCCCACGGCTTGCCCACGGCCGTTGCCTTGCCTTACCCATGCCATGGCCCATTCCCAACTCCCGTTGCCCACAGTTGCCCACGGGGGTTGCCCACGTATGCCCACGCCCATTGCCGCGGGTTGCCCATGCACAGGCCATGCTTGCACGGCCAATGCCCACGGCTTGCCCACGGCCGTTGCCTTAGCTTGCCCATGCCATGGCCCAAGCCCAACTTCCGTTGCCCATGGGGGTCGCCCACGTATGCCCACGCCTGTTGCCACGGGTTGCCCATGCACGGCCCATGCCCACAGCTTGCCCACGGCTGTTGCCTTGGCTTGCCCATGCCATGGCCCATGCCCAACTCCCGTTGCCCAGGATTGCCCACGGGGGTCACCCACGTATGCCCACGCCCGTTGCCGTGGGTTGCCCATGCACAGGTCATGCTTGCACGGCCCATGCCCATGGCTTGCCCACGGCCGTTGCCTTGGCTTGCTTATGCCATGGCCCATGCCCAACTCCCATTGCCCAGGATTGGCCACGGGGGTCGCCCACGTATGCCCATGCCTGTTGCCATGGGTTGTCCATGCACAGGCCATGCTTGCACATCCCATGCCCACGGCCGTTGCCTTGCCTTACCCATGCCATGGCCCATGCCCAACTCCCGTTGCCCATGGTTGCCCATGGGGGTTGCCCACGTATGCCCACGCCCATTGCCGCGGGTTGCCCATGCACAGGCCATGCTTGCACGGCCAATGCCCACGGCTTGCCCATGGCCGTTGCCTTGGCTTGCCCATGCCCAACTTCCGTTGCCCACGGGGGTCGCCCACGTATGCCCACGCCCGTTTCCACGAGTTTCCCATGCACGGCCCATGCCCACGGCTTGCCCACGGCCGTTGCCTTGGCTTGCCCATGCCATTGCCCATGCCCAACTCCCGTTGCCCAGGATTTCCCACAAGGGTCGCCCACGTATGCCCACGCCCGTTGCCGCGGGTTGCCCATGCACAGGCCATGCTTACACGGCCCATGCCCATGGCCGTTGCCTTGGCTTGCCCATGCCCTGGCCCATGCCCAACTCCCGTTGCCCAGGATTGCCCACGGAGGTTGCCCACGTATGCCCATGTACATGCCATGCTTGCACGTCCCATGCCCACAGCTTGCCCACGGTCGTTGCCTTGCCTTGCCCATGCCATGGCCCATGCCCAACTCCCGTTGCCCACGGTTGCCCACGGGGGTCGCCCACGTATGCCCACGCCCGTTGCCGAGGGTTGCCCATGCACAGGCCATGCTTGCACAGCCCATGCCCACGGCTTGTCCACGGCCGTTGCCTTGGCTTGCCCATGCCATTGCCCATGCCCCACTCCCGTTGCCCGCGGAGGTCGCCCACGTATGCCCACGCCCATTACCACAGGTTGCCCATGCACGGCCCATGCCCACGGCTTGCCCACGGCTGTTGTCTTGGCTTGCCCATGCCATGGCCCATGCCCAACTCCCGTTGCCCAGGATTGCCCACGGGGGTCGCCCACGTATGCCCACGCCCGTTGCCGTGGGTAGCCCATTCACAGGCCATGCTTGCACTGCCCATGCCCACGGCTTGCCCAAGGCCGTTGCCTTTGCTTGCCCATGCCCAACTCCCATTGCCCACGGGGGTCAGCCACGTATGCCCACGCCCATTGCCACAGGTTGCCCATGCACGGCCCATGCCCACGGCTTGCCCACGGCCGTTGCCTTGGCTTGCCCATGCCATGGCCCATGCCCAACTCCCGTTGCCCAGGATTGCCCACGGGGGTCACCCACGTATGCCCACGCCCATTGCCGCGGGTTGCCCATTCACAGGCCATGCTTGCACGGCCTATGCCCGTGGCAGTTTCCTTGGCTTGCCCATGCCATGGCCCATGCCCAACTCCCGTTGTCCACAGGGGTCGCCCACGTATGCCCACGCCCATTGCCATGGGTTTCCCATGCACGGCCCATGCCCGCGGCTTGCCCTCGGCCGTTGCCTTGGCATGCCCATGCCATGGCCCATGCCCAACTCCCGTTGCCCAGGATTGCCGACGGGGGTCGCGTATGCCCATGCCCATTGCCGCGGGTTGCCCATTCACAGGCCATGCTTGCACGGCCCATGCCCACGGCTTGCCCATGGCCGTTGCCTTAGCTTGCCCTTGCCATGGCCCATGCCTAACTCCCGTTGCCCAGGATTGCCCACGGGGGTCGCCCACATATGCCCATGCCCATTGTCACGGGTTGCCCATGCACAGGCCATGCTTGCACGGCCCATGCCCATGGCTTGCCCACGGTCGTTGCCTTTGCTTGCCCATGCCCAACTCCCATTGCCCACGCGGGTCGCCCACGTATGCCCACGCCCATTGCCACAGGTTGCTCATGAACTGCCCATGCCCACGGCCGTTGCTTTAGCTTGCCCATGCCATGGCCCATGCCCAACTCCCGTTGCCCAGGATTGCCCATAGGGGTCGCCCACGTATGCCCACGCCCGTTGCCGCGGGTTGCCTATTCACAGGCCATGCTTGAACGGCCCATGCCCACGGCTTGCCCACGGCCGTTGCCTTGGCTTGCCCTTGCCATGACCCATGCCCAACTCCCGTTGCCCAGGATTGCCCACGGGGGTCGCCCACGTATGCCCACGCCCGTTGCCACGGGTTGCCCATGCATAGGCCATGCTTGCACGGCCCATGCCCACGGACGTTGCCTTGCCTTCCCCATGCCATGGCCCATGCCCAACTCCCGTTGCCCACGGGAGTCGCCCACGTATGTCCACGCCCATTGCCGCAGGTTGCCCATGCACAGGCCATGCTTGCATGGCCCATGCCCACGGCTTGCCCACGACCGTTGCCTTGGCTTGCCCATGCCATGGCCCATGCCTAACTCCCGTTGCCCACGGTTGTCCACGGGGGTCGCCCACGTATGCCTACGCCTGTTGCCCCAGGTTGCCCATGCACAGGCCATGCTTGCACGCCCATGCCTACGGCTTGTCCACGGCCGTTGCCTTGAGTTGCCCATACCATGGCCCATGCCCAACTCCCGTTACCCAGGATTGCCCACGGGGGTAGCCCACGTATGCCCACGCCCGTTGCCGTGGGTTGCCCATGCACAGGCCATGCTTGCACGGCCTATGCCCACGGCAGTTGCCTTGGCTTGCCCGTGCCATGGCCCATGCCCAACTCCCGTTGCCCACGGGTTGCCCATACACGGCCCATGCCCACGGCTTGCCCACGGCCATTGCCTTGGCTTGCCCATGCCATGGCCCATGCCCAACTCCCGTTGCCCAGGATTACCCATGGAGGTCGCCCACGTATGCCCACGCCCATTGCCGCGGGTTGCCCATTCACAGGCCATGCTTCCACGGCTCATGCCCACGGCTTGCCCACGGCCGTTGCCTTGGCTTGCCCTTGCCATGGCCCATGCCCAACTCCCGTTGCCCAGGATTGCCCACAGGGGTCGCCCACGTATGCCCACGCCCGTTGCCACTGGTTGCCCATACATAAGCCATGCTTGCATGGCCCATGCCCACGGCTTGCCCACGGCCGTTGCCTTGCCTTGCCCATGCCATGGCCCATGCCCAACTCCCGTTACCCACGGTTGCCCACGGGGGTCGCCCACGTATGCCCACGCCCGTTGCCGCGGGTTGCCCATGCACAGGCCATGCTTCCACGGCCCATGCCCACGGCTTGCCCACGGCCGTTGCCTTGACTTGCCCATTCCATGGCCCATGCCCAACTCCCGTTACCCACGATTGTCCACGGGGGTCGCACACGTATTCCCACTCCCGTTGCCCCGGGTTGCCCATGCACAGGCCATGCTTGCACGGCCTATGCCTACGGCTTGTCCACGGCCGTTGCCTTGGGTTGCCCATGCCATGGCCCATGCCCAACTCCTGTTGCCCAGGATTGCCCACGGGGTCGCCCATGTATGCCCACGCCCGTTGCCGCGGGTTGCCCATGCACAGGCCATGCTTGCACGGCCCATGCCCACGGCAGTTGCCTTAGCTTGCCCGTGCCATGGCCCATGCCCAACTCCCGTTGCCCATGGGGGTCGCCCACGTATGCCCATGCCCATTGCCACGGGTTGCCCATGCACGGCCCATGCCCATGGCTTGCCCACGGCCGTTGCCTTAGTTTGCCAATGCCAAGGGTATTGCCCAACTCCCATTGCCCAGGATTGCCCACGGGGGTCGCCCACGTATGCCCACGCCCGTTGCCGCGGGTTGCCCATTCACAGGCCATGCTTGCACGGCCCATGCCCACGGCCGTTGCCTTGGCTTGCCCTTGCCATGGCCCATGCCCAACTCCCGTTTCCCAGGATTGCCCACGGGGGTCGCCCACGTATGCCCACGCCCGTTGCCACGGGTTGCCCATGCATAGGCCATGCTTGCACGGCCCATGGACACGGCTTGCCCACGGCCATTGCCTTGGCTTGCCCATGCCATGGCCCATGCCCAACTCCCGTTGCCCAGAGGGGTCGCCCACGTATGCCCACGCCCGTTGCCACAGTTTTCCCATGCACGGCCCATGCCCACGGGTTGCCCACGGCCGTTGTCTTGGCTTGCCCATGCCATGGCCCATGCCCAACTCCCGTTGCCTAGGATTGCCCACGGGGGTCGCCCACGTATGCCCATGCCCGTTGCCGCGGGTTGCCCATGCACAGGCCATGCTTGCACGGCCCATGCCCACGGCAGTTGCCTTGGCTTGCCCATGCCATGGCCCATGCCCAACTCCCGTTGCCCACGGGGGTCGCCCACGTATGCCCACGCCCGTTGCCATGGGTTGCCCATGCACGGCCCATGCCCACGGCTTGCCCATGCCATGGCCCATGCCCAACTCCCATTGCCCAGGATTGCCCACGAGGGTCGCCCACGTATGCCCACTCCCGTTGCCGTAGATTACCCATGCACAGGCCATGCTTGCACACGACTTGTCCACGGCCGTTGCCTTAGCTTGCCTATGCCATGGCCCATGCCCAACTCCCTTTTCCCAGGATTGCCCATGGGGGTCTCCCACGTATGCCCACGCCCGTTGTCACGGGTTGTCCATGCACAGGCCATGCTTGCACGTCCCATGCCCACGGCTTTCCACGGCCGTTGCCTTGCCTTGCCCATGCCATGGCCCATGCCCAACTCCCGTTGCCCAGAATTGCTCACGGGGGTCGCCCACGTATGCCCATGCCCGTTGCCATGGGTTGCCCATGCACAGGCCATGCTTGCACGTCCCATGCCCATGGCTTGTCCACGGCCGTTGCCTTGCCTATGCCATGGCCCATGCCCAACTTCCATTGCCCACGGTTGCCCGCGGGGGTCGCCCACGTATGCCCACGCCCGTTGCCACGGGTTGCCCATGCACAGGCCATGCTTGCACGGCCCATGCACACGGCTTGCCCACGGCCGTTGCCTTGGCTTGCCCATGCCATGGCCCATGCCCAACTCTCGTTGCCCAGAGGGGTCGCCCACGTATGCCTACGCCCGTTGCCACAGGTTGCCCATGCCCACAGCTTGCCCATGGCCATTGCCTTGGCTTGCCCATTACATGGCCCATGCCCAACTCCCGTTGCCCAGGATTGCCCATGGGGGTCGCCCACGTATGCCCACGACCGTTGCCGTGGGTTGCCCATTCACTGGCCATGCTTGCACGGCCCATGCCCACGGCTGTTGCCTTGGCTTGCCCTTGCCATGGCCCATGCCCAACTCCCGTTGCCCTGGATTGCCCACGGAGGTTGCCCACGTATGCCCACGCCCGTTGCCACGGGTTGCCCATGCACAGGCCATGCTTGCAAGGCCCATGCCCATGGCTTGCCCACGGCCGTTGCCTTGCCTTGCCCATGCCATGGCCCATGCCCAACTCCCGTTGCCCACGGTTGCCTACGGGGGTCGCCCACGTATGCCCACGCTCGTTGCCGCGGGTTGCCCATGCACAGGCCATATTTGCACGGCCCATGCCCACGGCTTACCCATGGCCGTTGCGTTGGCCTTCCCATGCCATGGCCCATGCCCAACTCCCGTTGCCCTCGGTTGTTCATGGGGGTCGCCCACGTATGCCCACTCCCGTTGCCACGGGTTGCCCATGCACAGGCTATGCTTGCACGGCGCATGCCTACGGCTTGTCCACGGCCGTTGCCTTGGCTTGCCCATGCCATGCCCCATGCCCAACTCCCGTTGCCTAGGATTACCCACGGGGGTCGCCCACGTATGCCCACGCCCGTTGCCGTGGGTTGCCCATGCACAGGCCATGCTTGCACGGCCCATGCCCAAGGCTTGCCCACGGCCGTTGCCTTAGCTTGCCCATGCCATGGCCCATGCCCAACTCCCGTTGCCCAGGATTGCCCACGGGGATTGCACACGTATGCCCACGCCCGTTGCCACGGGTTGCCCATGCACAGGCCATGCTTGCACGTCCCATGCCCACGGCCGTTGCCTTGCCTTACCCATGCCATGGCCCATGCCTAACTCTCGTTTCTCACGGTTTCCCACGGGGGTCGCCCACGTATGCCCACGCCCATTGCAACAGGTTGCCCATGCACTGGCCTTGCTTGCACGGCCCATGCCCATGGCTTGCCCATGGCCCTTGCCTTGGCTTGCCCATGCCATGGCCCATACCTACGGCTTGCCCATGCCCGTTGCCACGGGTTGCCCATGCATGGCCCATACCTACGGCTTGCCCACGGCCATTGCTTTGGCTTGCCCATGCCATGGCCAATGCCCAACTCCCGTTGCCCAGGATTGCCCACGGGGGTCGCCCACGTATGCCCACGCCCGTTGTTGCGGGTTGCCCATGCACAGGCCATGCATGCACGGCCCATGCACACGGCTTGCCCACGGCCGTTGCCTTGGCTTGCCCATGCCATGGCCCATGCCCAACTCCCGTTGCCCAGGATATCCCACGGGGTCGCCACACATATGCCCACGCCCTTTGCCACGGGTTGCTCATGCACAGGCCATGCTTGCACGGCCCATGCCCACGGCTTGCCCATGGCCGTTGCCTTGCCTTGCCCATGCCAAGGCCCATACCCAACCCCCGTTGCCCACGCTTGCCAACGGGGGTCGCCCACGTATGCCCACGCCCGTTGCCATGGGTTGCCCACGCACAGGCCATGCTTGCACAGCCCATGCCCATGGCTTGCCCACGGCCGTTGCCTTGGCTTGCCCATGCCAAGGCCCATGCCAAACTCCCATGGCCCACGGGGGTCGCCCACGTATGCCCAACTCCCATTGCCCATGGGGGTCGCCCATGTATGCCCACGCCCATTGCCACGGGTTGCCCATGCACGGCCCATGCCCACGGCCGTTGCCTTAGTTTGCCCATGCCAAGGCCCATGCCCAACTCCCGTTGCCCAGGATTGCCCACGGGGGTCGCCCACGTATACCCACGCCCATTGCCGCGGGTTGCCCATTCACTGGCCATGCTTGCACGGCCCATGCCCACGGCCGTTGCCTTGGCTTGCCCTTGCCATGGCCCATGCCCAACTCCCGTTGCCCAGGATTGCCCACGGGGGTCGCCCACGTATGCCCACGCCCGTTGCCACGGGTTGCCCATGCATAGGCCATGCTTGCATGGCCCATGCCCACGGCTTACCCATGGCCGTTTCCTTTCCTTGCCCATGCCATGGCCCATGCCCAACTCCCATTGCCCACGGTTGCCCACGGGGGTCGCCCACGTATGCCCACGTCCGTTGCCACAGGTTGCCCATGCACAGGCCATGCTTGCAAGGCCCATGCCCATGGCTTGCCCACGGCCGTTGTCTTGCCTTGCCCATGCCATGGCCCATGCCCAACTCCCGTTGCCCACGGTTACCCACGGGGGTCGCCCACGTATGTCCACGCCCATTGCCGCGGGTTGCCCATGCACAGGCCATATTTGCACGGCCCATGCCCACGGCTTGCCCACGGCCGTTGCGTTGGCCTGCCATACCATGGCCCATGCCCAACTCCCGTTGTCCATGGGGGTCACCCACGTATGCCCACTCCCATTGCCACGGGTTGCCCATGCACAGGCTATGCTTGCACGGCCCATGCCTACGGCTTGTCCACGGCCGTTGCCTTGGCTTGCCCATGCCATGCCCCATGCCCAACTCCCGTTGCCCAGGATTGCCCACGGGAGTCGCCCACGTATGCCCACGCCCGTTGCCGCGGGTTGCCCATTCACAGGCCATGCTTGCACGGCCCATGCCCACGGCAGTTGCCTTGGCTTTCCCGTGCCATGGCCCATGCCCAACTCCCGTTGCCCACGGGGGTCGCCCACGTATGCCCACGCCCGTTGCCACGGGTTGCCCATGCACGGCCCATGCCCATGGCTTGCCCATGGCCGTTGCCCTGGCTTGCCCATGCCATGGCCCAAGCCCAACTCCCATTGCCCAGTATTGCCCACGGGGGTCGCCCACGTATGCCCACGCCCGTTGCCGTGGGTAGCCCATTCACAGGCCATGCTTGCACTGCCCATGCCCACGGCTTGCCCACGGCCGTTGCCTTTGCTTGCCCATGCCCAACTCCCATTGCCCACGGGGGTCAGCCACGTATGCCCACGCCCAATGCCACAGGTTGCCCATGCACGGCCCATGCCCACGGCTTGCCCACGGCCGTTGCCTTGGCTTGCCCATGCCATGGCCCATGCCCAACTCCCGTTGCCCAGGATTGCCCACGGGGGTCACCCACGTATGCCCACGCCCATTGCCGCGGGTTGCCCATTCACAGGCCATGCTTGCACGGCCTGTGCCCATGGCAGTTTCCTTGGCTTGCCCATGCCATGGCCCATGCCCAACTCCCGTTGTCCACGGGGGTCGCCCACGTATGCCCACGCCCATTGCCATGGGTTTCCCATGCACGGCCCATGCCCGCGGCTTGCCCACGGCCGTTGCCTTGGCATGCCCATGCCATGGCCCATGCCCAACTCCCGTTGCCCAGGATTGCCGACGGGGGTCGCCCACGTATGCCCACGCCCATTGCCGCGGGTTGCCCATTCACAGGCCATGCTTGCACGGCCCATGCCCACGGCTTGCCCACGGACGTTGCCTTGGCTTGCCCTTGCCATGGCCCATGCCCAACTCCCGTTGCCCAGGATTGCCCACGGGGGTCGCCCACATATGCCCATGCCCATTGCCACGGGTTGCCCATGCACAGGCCATGCTTGCACGGCCCATGCCCATGGCTTGCCCACGGTCGTTGCCTTTGCTTGCCCATGCCCAACTCCCATTGCCCACGGGGGTCGCCCACGTATGCCTACGCCCATTGCCACAAGTTGCTCATGCACTCCCATGCCCACGGCTTGCCCACGGCCGTTGCTTTAGCTTGCCCATGCCATGGCCCATGCCCAACTCCCGTTGCCCAGGATTGCCCATAGGGGTCGCCCACGTATGCCCACGCCCGTTGCCGCGGGTTGCCTATTCACAGGCCATGCTTGCACGGCCCATGCCCACGGCTTGCCCACGGCCGTTGCCTTGGCTTGCCCTTGCCATGACCCATGCCCAACTCCCGTTACCCAGGATTGCCCACGGGGGTCGCCCACGTATGCCCACGCCCGTTGCCACGGGTTGCCCATGCATAGGCCATGCTTGCACGGCCCATGCCCACGGCCGTTGCCTTGCCTTCCCCATGCCATGGCCCATGCCCAACTCCCGTTGCCCACGGTTGCCCACGGGAGTCGCCCACGTATGTCCACGCCCATTGCCGCAGGTTGCCCATGCACAGGCCATGCTTGCATGGCCCATGCCCACGGCTTGCCCACGGCCGTTGCCTTGGCTTGCCCATGCCATGGCCCATGCCCAACTCCCGTTGCCCACGGTTGTCCACGGGGGTCGCCCACGTATGCCTACGCCTGTTGCCCCGGGTTGCCCATGTACAGGCCATGCTTGCACGCCCATGCCTACGGCTTGTCCACGGCCGTTGCCTTGAGTTGCCCATACCATGGCCCATGCCCAACTCCCGTTACCCAAGATTGCCCACGGGGGTAGCCCACGTATGCCCACGCCCGTTGCCGTGGGTTGCCCATGCACAGGCCATGCTTGCACGGCCTATGCCCACGGCAGTTGCCTTGGCTTGCCCGTGCCATGGCCCATGCCCAACTCTCGTTGCCCATGGGTTGCCCATGCACGGCCCATGCCCACAGCTTGCCCACGGCCATTGCCTTGGCTTGCCCATGCCATGGCCCATGCCCAACTCCCGTTGCCCAGGATTACCCATGGAGGTCGCCCACGTATGCCCACGCCCATTGCCACGGGTTGCCCATTCACAGGCCATGCTTCCACGGCTCATGCCCATGGCTTGCCCACGGCCGTTGCCTTGGCTTGCCCTTGCCATGGCCCATGCCCAACTCCCGTTGCCCAGGATTGCCCACGGGGGTCGCCCACGTATGCCCACGCCCGTTGCCACTGGTTGCCCATGCATAAGCCATGCTTGCATGGCCCATGCCCACGGCTTGCCCACGGCCGTTGCCTTGCCTTGCCCATGCCATGGCCCATGCCCAACTCCCGTTACCCACGGTTGCCCACGGGGGTCGCCCACGTATGCCCACGCCCGTTGCCGCGGGTTGCCCATGCACAGGCCATGCTTCCACGGCCCATGCCCACGGCTTGCCCACGGCCGTTGCCTTGACTTGCCCATTCCATGGCCCATGCCCAACTCCCGTTACCCACGGTTGTCCACGGGGGTCGCACACGTATGCCCACTCCCGTTGCCCCGGGTTGCCCATGCACAGGCCATGCTTGCACGGCCTATGCCTACGGCTTGTCCACGGCCGTTGCCTTGGGTTGCCCATGCCATGGCCCATGCCCAACTCCTGTTGCCCAGGATTGCCCACGGGGTCGCCCATGTATGCCCACGCCCGTTGCCGCGGGTTGCCCATGCACAGGCCATGCTTGCACGGCCCATGCCCACGGCAGTTGCCTTAGCTTGCCCGTGCCATGGCCCATGCCCAACTCCCGTTGCCCATGGGGGTCGCCCACGTACGCCCACGCCCATTGCCACGGGTTGCCCATGCACGGCCCATGCCCATGGCTTGCCCACGGCCGTTGCCTTAGTTTGCCAATGCCAAGGGTATTGCCCAACTCCCGTTGCCCAGGATTGCCCACGGGGGTCGCCCACGTATGCCCACGCCCATTGCCGCGGGTTGCCCATTCACAGGCCATGCTTGCACGGCCCATGCCCACGGCCGTTGCCTTGGCTTGCCCTTGCCATGGCCCATGCCCAACTCCCGTTGCCCAGGATTGCCCAAGGGGGTCGCCCACGTATGCCCACGCCCGTTGCCACGGGTTGCCCATGCATAGGCCATGCTTGCACGGCCCATGCACACGGCTTGCCCACGGCCATTGCCTTGGCTTGCCCATGCCATGGCCCATGCCCAACTCCCGTTGCCCAGAGGGTCGCCCACGTATGCCCACGCCCGTTGCCACAGTTTTCCCATGCACGGCCCATGCCCACGGGTTGCCCACGGCCGTTGCCTTGGCTTGCCCATGCCATGGCCCATGCCCAACTCCCGTTGCCTAGGATTGCCCACGGGGGTCGCCCATGTATGCCCATGCCCGTTGCCGCGGGTTGCCCATGCACAGGCCATGCTTGCACGGCCCATGCCCACGGCAGTTGCCTTGGCTTGCCCATGCCATGGCCCATGCCCAACTCCCGTTGCCCACGGGGGTCGCCCACGTATGCCCACGCCCGTTGCCATGGGTTGCCCATGCACGGCCCATGCCCACGGCTTGCCCATGCCATGGCCCATGCCCAACTCCCATTGCCCAGGATTGCCCACGAGGGTCGCCCACGTATGCCCACTCCCGTTGCCGTAGATTACCCATGCACAGGCCATGCTTGCACACGACTTGTCCACGGCCGTTGCCTTAGCTTGCCTATGCCATGGCCCATGCCCAACTCCCGTTGCCCAGGATTGCCCATGGGGGTCTCCCACGTATGCCCACGCCCGTTGTCACGGGTTGTCCATGCACAGGCCATGCTTGCACGTCCCATGCCCACGGCTTTCCACGGCCGTTGCCTTGCCTTGCCCATGCCATGGCCCATGCCCAACTCCCGTTGCCCAGAATTGCCCACGGGGGTCGCCCACGTATGCCCATGCCCGTTGCCATGGGTTGCCCATGCACAGGCCATGCTTGCACGTCCCATGCCCATGGCTTGTCCACGGCCGTTGCCTTGCCTATGCCATGGCCCATGCCCAACTTCCATTGCCCACGGTTGCCCGCGGGGGTCGCCCACGTATGCCTACGCCCGTTGCCACAGGTTGCCCATGCACAGGCCATGCTTGCACGGCCCATGCGCACGGCTTGCCCACGGCCGTTGCCTTGGCTTGCCCATGCCATGGCCCATGCCCAACTCTCGTTGCCCAGAGGGGTCGCCCACGTATGCCTACGCCCGTTGCCACAGGTTGCCCATGCCCACAGCTTGCCCACGGCCATTGCCTTGGCTTGCCCATTACATGGCCCATGCCCAACTCCCGTTGCCCAGGATTGCCCATGGGGGTCGCCCACGTATGCCCACGACCGTTGCCGTGGGTTGCCCATTCACTGGCCATGCTTGCACGGCCCATGCCCACGGCTGTTGCCTTGGCTTGCCCTTGCCATGGCCCATGCCCAACTCCCGTTGCCCTGGATTGCCCACGGAGGTTGCCCACGTATGCCCACGCCCGTTGCCACGGGTTGCCCATGCACAGGCCATGCTTGCAAGGCCCATGCCCATGGCTTGCCCACGGCCGTTGCCTTGCCTTGCCCATGCCATGGCCCATGCCCAACTCCCGTTGCCCACGGTTGCCCACGGGGGTCGCCCACGTATGCCCACGCTCGTTGCCGCGGGTTGCCCATGCACAGGCCATATTTGCACGGCCCATGCCCACGGCTTACCCATGGCCGTTGCGTTGGCCTTCCCATACCATGGCCCATGCCCAACTCCCGTTGCCCACGGTTGTTCATGGGGATCGCACACGTATGCCCACTCCCGTTGCCACGGGTTGCCCATGCACAGGCTATGCTTGCACGGCGCATGCCTACGGCTTGTCCACGGCCGTTGCCTTGGCTTGCCCATGCCATGCCCCATGCCCAACTCCCGTTGCCTAGGATTGCCCACGGGGGTCGCCCACGTATGCCCACGCCCGTTGTCGTGGGTTGCCCATGCACAGGCCATGCTTGCACGGCCCATGCCCACGGCTTGCCCACGGCCGTTGCCCAGGATTGCCCACGGGGATCGCACACGTATGCCCACGCCCGTTGCCAAGGGTTGCCCATGCACAGGCCATGCTTGCACGTCCCATGCCCACGGCCGTTGCCTTGCCTTACCCATGCCATGGCCCATGCCTAACTCTCGTTTCTCACGGTTTCCCACGGGGGTCGCCCACGTATGCCCACGCCCATTGCAACCGGTTGCCCATGCACTGGCCTTGCTTGCACAGCCTATGCCCATGGCTTGCCCATGGCCGTTGCCTTGGCTTGCCCATGCCATGGCCCATACCTACGGCTTGCCCACGCCCGTTGCCACGGGTTGCCCATGTATGGCCCATACCTACGGCTTGCCCACGGCCATTGCTTTGGCTTGCCCATGCCATGGCCAATGCCCAACTCCCGTTGCCCAGGATTGCCCACGGGGGTCGCCCAAGTATGCCCACGCCCGTTGTTGCGGGTTGCCCATGCACAGGCCATGCATGCACGGCCCATGCACACGGCTTGCCCACGGCCGTTGCCTTGGCTTGCCCATGCCATGGCCCATGCCCAACTCCCGTTGCCCAGGATAGCCCACGGGGTCGCCACACATATGCCCACGCCCTTTGCCACGGGTTGCTCATGCACAGGCCATGCTTGCACGGCCCATGCCCACGGCTTGCCCATGGCCGTTGCCTTGCCTTGCCCATGCCAAGGCCCATACCCAACCCCCGTTGCCCACGCTTGCCAACGGGGGTGGCCCACGTATGCCCACGCCCGTTGCCATGGGTTGCCCATGCACAGGCCATGCTTGCACAGCCCATGCCCACGGCTTGCCCACGGCCGTTGCCTTGGCTTGCCCATGCCAAGGCCCATGCCAAACTCCCATGGCCCACGGGGGTCGCCCACGTATGCCCAACTCCCATTGCCCACGGGGGTCGCCCATGTATGCCCACGCCCATTGCCACGGGTTGCCCATGCACGGCCCATGCCCACGGCTTGCCCACGGCCGTTGCCTTAGTTTGCCCATGCCAAGGCCCATGCCCAACTCCCGTTGCCCAGGATTGCCCACGGGAGTCACCCACGTATACCCACACCCATTGCCGCGGGTTGCCCATTCACTGGCCATGCTTGCACGGCCCATGCCCACGGCCGTTGCCTTGGCTTGCCCTTACCATGGCCCATGCCCAACTCCCGTTGCCCAGGATTGGCCACGGGGGTCGCCCACGTATGCCCACGCCCGTTGCCACGGGTTGCCCATGCATAGGCCATGCTTGCATGGCCCATGCCCACGGCTTGCCCATGGCCGTTTCCTTTCCTTGCCCATGCCATGGCCCATGCCCAACTCCCGTTGCCCACGGTTGCCCACGGGGATCGCCCACGTATGCCCACGCCCGTTGCCGCGGGTTGCCCATGCACAGGCCATGCTTCCACGGCCCATGCCCATGGCTTGCCCACGGCCGTTGCCTTGGCTTCCCCATGCCATGGCCCATGCCTAACTCCCGTTACCCACGGTTGTCCACGGGGGTCGCCCACGTATGCCCACGCCCGTTGCCCCAAGTTGCCCATGCACAGGCCATGCTTGCACGGCCCATGCCTACGGCTTGTCCACGGCCGTTGCCTTGGGTTGCCCATGCCATGGCCCATGTCCAACTCCCATTGCCCCGAATTGCCCACAAGGTCGCCCACGTATGCCCACGCCCGTTGCCGCGGGTTGCCCATGCACAGGCCATGCTTGTACGGCCCATGCCCACGGCAGTTGCCTTGGCTTGCCCGTGCCATGGCCCATGCCCAACTCCCATTGCCCTCGGGGGTCGCCCACGTATGCCCACGCCCATTGCCACGGGTTGTCCGCGCACAGGCCATGCTTGCATATCCCATGCCCACGGATTGCCACGGCCGTTGCCTTTCCTTGCCCATGCCATGGCCCATGCCCAACTCCAATTGCCCAGGATTGCCCACGGGGGTCGCCCACGTATGCCCATGCCCGTTGCCATGGGTTGCCCATGCACATGCCATGCTTGCACGTCCCATGCCCATGGCTTGCCCACGGCCATTGCCTTGCCTTGCCTATGCCATGGCCCATGCCCAACTCCCATTGCCCACGGTTGCCCGCGGGGGTCGCCCTCGTATGCCCACGCCCGTTGCCGCGGGTTGCCCATGCACAGGCCATGCTTGCACGGCCCATGCGCACGGCTTGCCCACGGCCATTGCCTTGGCTTGCCCATCCCATGGCCCATGCCCAACTCCCGTTGCCCAGAGGGGTCGCCCACGGGTTGCCCACGGCCGTTGCCTTGGCTTGCCCATGCCATGGCCCATGCCCAACTCCCGTTGCCCAGGATTGCCCGCGGGGGTCGCCCACGTATGCCCATGCCCGTTGCCGCGGGTTGCCCATGCACAGGCCATGCTTGCACGGCCCATGCACACGGCTTGCCCACGGCCGTTGCCTTGGCTTGCCCATGCCATGGCCCATGCCCAACTCCCATTGCCCAGAGGGGTCGCCCACGTATGCCCATGCCCGTTGCCGCGGGTTGCCCATGCACAGGCCATGCTTGCACGGCCCATGCTCACGGCTTGCCCACGGCCGTTGCCTTGGCTTGCCCATGCCATGGCCCATGCCCAACTCCCTTTGCCCAGAGGGGTCGCCCACGTATGCCCACGCCCGTTGCCACAAGTTGCCCATGCACGGCCCATCCCACGGCTTGCCCACGGACATTGCCTTGGCTTGCCCATTCCATGGCCCATGCCCAACTCCCGTTGCCCAGGATTGCCCACGGGGGTCGCCCACGTATGCCCACGACCGTTGCCGTGGGTTGCCCATTCACTGGCCATGCTTGCACGGCCCATGCCCACGGCTGTTGCCTTGGCTTGCCCTTGCCATGGCCCATGCCCAACTCCCGTTGCCCTGGATTGCCCACGGAGGTTGCCCACGTATGCCCACGCCCGTTGCCACGGGTTGCCCATGCACAGGCCATGCTTGCAAGGCCCATGCCCATGGCTTGCCCACGGCCGTTGCCTTGCCTTGCCCATGCCATGGCCCATGCCCAACTCCCGTTGCCCACGGTTGCCCACGGGGGTCGCCCACGTATGCCCACGCTCGTTGCCGCGGGTTGCCCATGCACAGGCCATATTTGCACGGCCCATGCCCACGGCTTACCCACGGCCGTTGCGTTGGCCTTCCCATACCATGGCCCATGCCCAACTCCCGTTGCCCACGGTTGTTCATGGGGATCGCACACGTATGCCCACTCCCGTTGCCACGGGTTGCCCATGCACAGGCTATGCTTGCACGGCGCATGCCTACGGCTTGTCCACGGCCGTTGCCTTGGCTTGCCCATGCCATGCCCCATGCCCAACTCCCGTTGCCTAGGATTGCCCACGGGGGTCGCCCACGTATGCCCACGCCCGTTGTCGTGGGTTGCCCATGCACAGGCCATGCTTGCACGGCCCATGCCCACGGCTTGCCCACGGCCGTTGCCCAGGATTGCCCACGGGGATCGCACACGTATGCCCACGCCCGTTGCCAAGGGTTGCCCATGCACAGGCCATGCTTGCACGTCCCATGCCCACGGCCGTTGCCTTGCCTTACCCATGCCATGGCCCATGCCTAACTCTCGTTTCTCACGGTTTCCCACGGGGGTCGCCCACGTATGCCCACGCCCATTGCAACCGGTTGCCCATGCACTGGCCTTGCTTGCACAGCCTATGCCCATGGCTTGCCCATGGCCGTTGCCTTGGCTTGCCCATGCCATGGCCCATACCTACGGCTTGCCCACGCCCGTTGCCACGTGTTGCCCATGCATGGCCCATACCTACGGCTTGCCCACGGCCATTGCTTTGGCTTGCCCATGCCATGGCCAATGCCCAACTCCCGTTGCCCAGGATTGCCCACGGGGGTCGCCCAAGTATGCCCACGCCCGTTGTTGCGGGTTGCCCATGCACAGGCCATGCATGCACGGCCCATGCACACGGCTTGCCCACGGCCGTTGCCTTGGCTTGCCCATGCCATGGCCCATGCCCAACTCCCGTTGCCCAGGATAGCCCACGGGGTCGCCACACATATGCCCACGCCCTTTGCCACGGGTTGCTCATGCACAGGCCATGCTTGCACGGCCCATGCCCACGGCTTGCCCATGGCCGTTGCCTTGCCTTGCCCATGCCAAGGCCCATACCCAACCCCCGTTGCCCACGCTTGCCAACGGGGGTGGCCCACGTATGCCCACGCCCGTTGCCATGGGTTGCCCATGCACAGGCCATGCTTGCACAGCCCATGCCCACGGCTTGCCCACGGCCGTTGCCTTGGCTTGCCCATGCCAAGGCCCATGCCAAACTCCCATGGCCCACGGGGGTCGCCCACGTATGCCCAACTCCCATTGCCCACGGGGGTCGCCCATGTATGCCCACGCCCATTGCCACGGGTTGCCCATGCACGGCCCATGCCCACGGCTTGCCCACGGCCGTTGCCTTGGTTTGCCCATGCCAAGGCCCATGCCCAACTCCCGTTGCCCAGGATTGCCCACGGGGGTCACCCACGTATACCCACGCCCATTGCCGCGGGTTGCCCATTCACTGGCCATGCTTGCACGGCCCATGCCCACGGCCGTTGCCTTGGCTTGCCCTTGCCATGGCCCATGCCCAACTCCCGTTGCCCAGGATTGGCCACGGGGGTCGCCCACGTATGCCCACGCCCGTTGCCACGGGTTGCCCATGCATAGGCCATGCTTGCATGGCCCATGCCCACGGCTTGCCCATGGCCGTTTCCTTTCCTTGCCCATGCCATGGCCCATGCCCAACTCCCGTTGCCCACGGTTGCCCACGGGGATCGCCCACGTATGCCCACGCCCGTTGCCGCGGGTTGCCCATGCACAGGCCATGCTTCCACGGCCCATGCCCATGGCTTGCCCACGGCCGTTGCCTTGGCTTCCCCATGCCATGGCCCATGCCTAACTCCCGTTACCCACGGTTGTCCACGGGGGTCGCCCACGTATGCCCACGCCCGTTGCCCCAAGTTGCCCATGCACAGGCCATGCTTGCACGGCCCATGCCTACGGCTTGTCCACGGCCGTTGCCTTGGGTTGCCCATGCCATGGCCCATGTCCAACTCCCATTGCCCCGAATTGCCCACAAGGTCGCCCACGTATGCCCACGCCCGTTGCCGCGGGTTGCCCATGCACAGGCCATGCTTGTACGGCCCATGCCCACGGCAGTTGCCTTGGCTTGCCCGTGCCATGGCCCATGCCCAACTCCCATTGCCCTCGGGGGTCGCCCACGTATGCCCACGCCCATTGCCACGGGTTGTCCGCGCACAGGCCATGCTTGCATATCCCATGCCCACGGATTGCCACGGCCGTTGCCTTTCCTTGCCCATGCCATGGCCCATGCCCAACTCCAATTGCCCAGGATTGCCCACGGGGGTCGCCCACGTATGCCCATGCCCGTTGCCATGGGTTGCCCATGCACATGCCATGCTTGCACGTCCCATGCCCATGGCTTGCCCACGGCCATTGCCTTGCCTTGCCTATGCCATGGCCCATGCCCAACTCCCATTGCCCACGGTTGCCCGCGGGGGTCGCCCACGTATGCCCACGCCCGTTGCCGCGGGTTGCCCATGCACAGGCCATGCTTGCACGGCCCATGCGCACGGCTTGCCCACGGCCATTGCCTTGGCTTGCCCATCCCATGGCCCATGCCCAACTCCCGTTGCCCAGAGGGGTCGCCCACGGGTTGCCCACGGCCGTTGCCTTGGCTTGCCCATGCCATGGCCCATGCCCAACTCCCGTTGCCCAGGATTGCCCGCGGGGGTCGCCCACGTATGCCCATGCCCGTTGCCGCGGGTTGCCCATGCACAGGCCATGCTTGCACGGCCCATGCACACGGCTTGCCCACGGCCGTTGCCTTGGCTTGCCCATGCCATGGCCCATGCCCAACTCCCATTGCCCAGAGGGGTCGCCCACGTATGCCCATGCCCGTTGCCGCGGGTTGCCCATGCACAGGCCATGCTTGCACGGCCCATGCTCACGGCTTGCCCACGGCCGTTGCCTTGGCTTGCCCATGCCATGGCCCATGCCCAACTCCCTTTGCCCAGAGGGGTCGCCCACGTATGCCCACGCCCGTTGCCACAAGTTGCCCATGCACGGCCCATCCCACGGCTTGCCCACGGACATTGCCTTGGCTTGCCCATTCCATGGCCCATGCCCAACTCCCGTTGCCCAGGATTGCCCACGGGGGTCGCCCACGTATGCCCACGACCGTTGCCGTGGGTTGCCCATTCACTGGCCATGCTTGCACGGCCCAAGCCCACGGCTGTTGCCTTGGCTTGCCCTTGCCATGGCCCATGCCCAACTCCCGTTGCCTTGGATTGCCCACGTGGGTCGCCCACGTATGCCCACGTCCGTTGCCATGGGTTGCCCATGCACAGGCCACGCTTGCAAGGCCCATGCCCATGGCTTGCCCACGGCCGTTGTCTTGCCATGCCCATGCCATGGCCCATGCCCAACTCCCGTTGCCCACAGTTACCCACGGGGGTCGCCCACGTATGCCCACGCCCATTGCCGCGGGTTGCCCATGCACAGGCCATATTTGCACGGCCCATGCCCACGGCTTGCCCACGGCCGTTGCGTTGGCCTGCCATGGCATGGCCCATGCCCAACTCCCGTTGTCCATGGGGGTCACCCACGTATGCCCACTCCCATTGCCACGGGTTGCCCATGCACAGGCTATGCTTGCACGGCCCATGCCTACGGCTTGTCCACGGCCGTTGCCTTGGCTTGCCTATGCCATGCCCCATGCCCAACTCCCGTTGCCCAGGATTGCCCACGGGAGTCGCCCACGTATGCCCACGCCCGTTGCCGCGGGTTGCCCATGCACAGGCCATGCTTGCACGGCCCATGCCCACGGCAGTTGCCTTGGCTTGCCCGTGCCATGGCCCATGCCCAACTCCCGTTGCCCATGGGGGTCGCCCACGTATGCCCACGCCCGTTGCCACGGGTTGCCCATGCACGGCCCATGCCCATGGCTTGCCCACGGCCGTTGCCTTGGCTTGCCCCTGCCATGGCCCATGCCCAACTCCCATTGCCCAGTATTGCCCACGGGGGTCGCCCACGTATGCCCACGCCCGTTGCCGCGGGTTTCCCATGCACAGGCCATGGCCCATGCGCAACTCCCGTTGCCCACTGTTGCCCACGGGGGTCGCCCACGGCTTGCCCACGCTCGTTGCCACGGGTTACCCATACACAGTCCATGCTTGCACAGCCTATGCCCACGGCTTGCCCACGGCCGTTGCCTTGGCTTGCCCATGCCATGTCCCATGCCCAACTCCCGTTGCCCACGGGGGTCGCCCACGTATGCCCACGCCCATTGCCAAGGGTTGCCCATGCACGGCCCATGCCCACGGCTTGCCCATGCCATGGCCCATGCCCAACTCCCGTTGCCAAGGATTGCCCACGGGGGTCGCCCACGTATGCCCACGCCCGTTGCCGTGGGTTGCCCATGCACAGGCCATGCTTGCACGGCCCATGCCCACGGCTTTCCCATGGCCGTTGCCTTGGCTTGCCCATGCCATGGCCCATGCCCAACTCCCGTTGCCCAGGATTGCCCACGGGGATCGCCCACGTATGCCCACGCCCGATGCCACGGGATGCCCATGCACAGGCCATGCTTGCATGTCCCATGCCCACGGCCTTTGCCTTGCCTTACCTATGCCATGGCCCATGCCTAACTCCCGTTTCTCACGGTTTCCCATGGGGGTCGCCGACGTATGCCCATGCCCATTGCCGCGGGTTGCCCATGCACTGGCCTTGCTTGCACGGCCCATGCCCATGGCTTGCCCATGGCCGTTGCCTTGGCTTGCCCATGCCATGGCCCATGACCAACTCCCGTTGCCCACGGGGGTCGCCCACATATGCCCACGCCCGTTGCCACGGGTTGCCCATGCACGGCCCATACCGACGGCTTGCCCACGGCCATTGCTTTGGCTTGCCCATGCCATGGCCCATGCCCAACTCCTGTTGCCCAGGATTGCCCACGGGGGTCGCCCACATATGCCCACGCCCGTTGCTGCGGGTTGCCCATGCACAGGCCATGCATGCACGGCCCATGCACACGGCTTGCGCATAGTCGTTATCTTGGCTTGCCCATGCCATGGCCCATGCCGAACTCCCGTTGCCCAGGATTGCCCACGGGGGTCGCCACACATATGCCCACGCCCGTTGCCACGGGTTGCCCATGCACAGGCCATGCTTGCACGGCCCATGCCAACGGCTTGCCCACGGCCGTTGTCTTGCCTTGCCCATGCCATGGCCCATGCCCAACTCTCGTTGCCCACGGTTGCCAACGGGGGTCGCCCACGTATGGCCACGCCCGTTGCCATGGGTTGCCCATGCACAGGCCATGCTTGCACAGCCCATGCCCACGGCTTGCCCACGGCCGTTGCCTTGGCTTGACCATGCCAAGGCCCATGCCCAACTCCCATTGCCCACGGTTGTCCACGGGGGTCGCCCACGTATGCCCACGCCCGTTGCCACGGGTTGCCCATCCCATGGCCCATGCCCAACTCCTGTTGCCCAGAGGGGTCGCCCACGGGTTGCCCACGGCCGTTGCCTTGGCTTGCCCATGCCATGGCCCATGCCCAACTCCCGTTGCCCAGGATTGCCCGCGGGGGTCGCCCACGTATACCCATGCCCGTTGCCGCGGGTTGCCCATGCACAGGCCATGCTTGCACGGCCCATGCACACGGCTTGCCCACGGTCGTTGCCTTGGCTTGCCCATGCCATGGCCCATGCCCAACTCCCATTGCCCAGAGGGGTCGCCCACGTATGCCCATGCCCGTTGCCGCGGGTTGCCCATGCACAGGCCATGCTTGCACGGCCCATGCACACGGCTTGCCCACGGCCGTTGCCTTGGCTTGCCCATGCCACGGCCCATGCCCAACTCCCATTGCCCAGAGGGGTCGCCCACGTATGCCCACGCCCGTTGCCATAAGTTGCCCATGCACGGCCCATCCCACGGCTTGCCCACGGACATTGCCTTGGCTTGCCCATTCCATGGCCCATGCCCAACTCCCGTTGCACAGGATTGCCCACGGGGGTCGCCCACGTATGCCCACGCCCGTTGCCGTGGGTTGCCCATGCACAGGCCATGCTTGCACGGCCCATGCCCACGGCTTTCCCACGGCCGTTGCCTTGGCTTGCCCATGCCATGGCCCATGCCCAACTCCCGTTGCCCAGGATTGCCCACGGGGGTCGCCCACGTATGCCCACGCCCGATGCCACGGGATGCCGATGCACAGGCCATGCTTGCATGTCCCATGCCCACGGCCGTTGCCTTGCCTTACCCATGCCATGGCCCATGCCTAACTCCCGTTTCTCACGGTTTCCCATGGGGGTCGCCCACGTTTGCCCACGCCCATTGCCGCGGGTTGCCCATGCACATGCCATGCTTGCACGTCCCATGCCCATGGCTTGCCCACGGCCATTGCCTTGCCTTGCCTATGCCATGGCCCATGCCCAACTCCCATTGCCCACGGTTGCCCGCGGGGGTCGCCCACGTATGCCCACGCCCGTTGCCGCGGGTTGCCCATGCACAGGCCATGCTTGCACGGCCCATGCGCACGGCTTGCCCACGGCCATTGCCTTGGCTTGCCCATCCCATGGCCCATGCCCAACTCCCGTTGCCCAGAGGGGTCGCCCACGGGTTGCCCACGGCCGTTGCCTTGGCTTGCCCATGCCATGGCCCATGCCCAACTCCCGTTGCCCAGGATTGCCCGCGGGGGTCGCCCACGTATGCCCATGCCCATTGCCGCGGGTTGCCCATGCACAGGCCATGCTTGCACGGCCCATGCACACGGCTTGCCCACGGCCGTTGCCTTGGCATGCCCATGCCATGGCCCATGCCCAACTCCCATTGCCCAGAGGGGTCGCCCACGTATGCCCATGCCCGTTGCCGCGGGTTGCCCATGCACAGGCCATGCTTGCACGGCCCATGCTCACGGCTTGCCCACGGCCGTTGCCTTGGCTTGCCCATGCCATGGCCCATGCCCAACTCCCATTGCCCAGAGGGGTCGCCCACGTATGCCCACGCCCGTTGCCACAAGTTGCCCATGCACGGCCCATCCCACGGCTTGCCCACGGACATTGCCTTGGCTTGCCCATTCCATGGCCCATGCCCAACTCCCGTTGCCCAGGATTGCCCATGGGGGTCGCCCACGTATGCCCACGACCGTTGCCGTGGGTTGCCCATTCACTGGCCATGCTTGCACGGCCCAAGCCCACGGCTGTTGCCTTGGCTTGCCCTTGCCATGGCCCATGCCCAACTCCCGTTGCCTTGGATTGCCCACGTGGGTCGCCCACGTATGCCCACGTCCGTTGCCACGGGTTGCCCATGCACAGGCCACGCTTGCAAGGCCCATGCCCATGGCTTGCCCACGGCCGTTGTCTTGCCATGCCCATGCCATGGCCCATGCCCAACTCCCGTTGCCCACGGTTACCCACGGGGGTCGCCCACGTATGCCCACGCCCATTGCCGCGGGTTGCCCATGCACAGGCCATATTTGCACGGCCCATGCCCACGGCTTGCCCACGGCCGTTGCGTTGGCCTGCCATGGCATGGCCCATGCCCAACTCCCGTTGTCCATGGGGGTCACCCACGTATGCCCACTCCCATTGCCACGGGTTGCCCATGCACAGGCTATGCTTGCACGGCCCATGCCTACGGCTTGTCCACGGCCGTTGCCTTGGCTTGCCCATGCCATGCCCCATGCCCAACTCCCGTTGCCCAGGATTGCCCACGGGAGTCGCCCACGTATGCCCACGCCCGTTGCCGCGGGTTGCCCATGCACAGGCCATGCTTGCACGGCCCATGCCCACGGCAGTGGCCTTGGCTTGCCCGTGCCATGGCCCATGCCCAACTCCCGTTGCCCATGGGGGTCGCCCACGTATGCCCACGCCCGTTGCCACGGGTTTCCCATGCACAGGCCATGGCCCATGCGCAACTCCCGTTGCCCACTGTTGCCCACGGGGGTCGCCCACGGCTTGCCCACGCTCGTTGCCACGGGTTACCCATACACAGTCCATGCTTGCACAGCCTATGCCCACGGCCGTTGCCTTGGCTTGCCCATGCCATGTCCCATGCCCAACTCCCGTTGCCCACGGGGGTCGCCCACGTATGCCCACGCCCATTGCCAAGGGTTGCCCATGCACGGCCCATGCCCACGGCTTGCCCATGCCATGGCCCATGCCCAACTCCCGTTGCCCAGGATTGCCCACGGGGGTCGCCCACGTATGCCCACGCCCGTTGCCGTGGGTTGCCCATGCACAGGCCATGCTTGCACGGCCCATGCCCACGGCTTTCCCACGGCCGTTGCCTTGGCTTGCCCATGCCATGGCCCATGCCCAACTCCCGTTGCCCAGGATTGCCCACGGGGGTCGCCCACGTATGCCCACGCCCGATGCCACGGGATGCCCATGCACAGGCCATGCTTGCATGTCCCATGCCCACGGCCGTTGCCTTGCCTTACCCATGCCATGGCCCATGCCTAACTCCCGTTTCTCACGGTTTCCCATGGGGGTCGCCCACGTATGCCCACGCCCATTGCCGCGGGTTGCCCATGCACTGGCCTTGCTTGCACGGCCCATGCCCATGGCTTGCCCATGGCCGTTGCCTTGGCTTGCCCATGCCATGGCCCATGACCAACTCCCGTTGCCCACGGGGGTCGCCCACATATGCCCACGCCCGTTGCCACGGGTTGTCCATGCACGGCCCATACCGACGGCTTGCCCACGGCCATTGCTTTGGCTTGCCCATGCCATGGCCCTGCCCAACTCCCGTTGCCCAGGATTGCCCACGGGGGTCGCCCACATATGCCCACGCCCGTTGCTGCGGGTTGCCCATGCACAGGCCATGCATGCACGGCCCATGCACACGGCTTGCGCATAGTCGTTGTCTTGGCTTGCCCATGCCATGGCCCATGCCGAACTCCCGTTGCCCAGGATTGCCCACGGGGGTCGCCACACATATGCCCACGCCCGCTGCCACGGGTTGCCCATGCACAGGCCATGCTTGCACGGCCCATGCCAACGGCTTGCCCACGGCCGTTGTCTTGCCTTGCCCATGCCATGGCCCATGCCCAACTCTCGTTGCCCACGGTTGCCAACGGGGGTCGCCCACGTATGCCCACGCCCGTTGCCATGGGTTGCCCATGCACAGGCCATGCTTGCACAGCCTATGCCCACGGCTTGCCCACGGCCGTTGCCTTGGCTTGACCATGCCAAGGCCCATGCCCAACTCCCATTGCCCACGGTTGTCCACGGGGGTCGCCCACGTATGCCCACGCCCGTTGCCACGGGTTGCCCATCCCATGGCCCATGCCCAACTCCCGTTGCCCAGAGGGGTCGCCCACGGGTTGCCCACGGCCGTTGCCTTTGCTTGCCCATGCCATGGCCCATGCCCAACTCCCGTTGCCCAGGATTGCCCGCGGGGGTCGCCCACGTATACCCATGCCCGTTGCCGCGGGTTGCCCGTGCACAGGCCATGCTTGCACGGCCCATGCACACGGCTTGCCCACGGCCGTTGCCTTGGCTTGCCCATGCCATGGCCCATGCCCAACTCCCATTGCCCAGAGGGGTCGCCCACGTATGCCCATGCCCGTTGCCGCGGGTTGCCCATGCACAGGCCATGCTTGCACGGCCCATGCACACGGCTTGCCCACGGCCGTTGCCTTGGCTTGCCCATGCCATGGCCCATGCCCAACTCCCATTGCCCAGAGGGGTCGCCCACGTATGCCCACGCCCGTTGCCACAAGTTGCCCATGCACGGCCCATCCCACGGCTTGCCCACGGACATTGCCTTGGCTTGCCCATTCCATGGCCCATGCCCAACTCCCGTTGCACAGGATTGCCCACGGGGGTCGCCCACGTATGCCCACGCCCGTTGCCGTGGGTTGCCCATGCACAGGCCATGCTTGCACGGCCCATGCCCACGGCTTTCCCACGGCCGTTGCCTTAGCTTGCCCATGCCATGGCCCATGCCCAACTCCCGTTGCCCAGGATTGCCCACGGGGGTCGCCCACGTATGCCCACGCCCGATGCCACGGGATGCCCATGCACAGGCCATGCTTGCATGTCCCATGCCCACGGCCGTTGCCTTGCCTTACCCATGCCATGGCCCATGCCTAACTCCCGTTTCTCACGGTTTCCCATGGGGGTCGCCCACGTTTGCCCACGCCCATTGCCGCGGGTTGCCCATGCACTGGCCTTGCTTGCACGGCCCATGCCCATGGCTTGCCCATGGCCGTTGCCTTGGCTTGCCCATGCCATGGCCCATGACCAACTCCCGTTGCCCACGGGGGTCGCCCACATATGCCCACGCCCGTTGCCACGGGTTGCCCATGCACGGCCCATACCGACGGCTTGCCCACGGCCATTGCTTTGGCTTGCCCATGTCATGGCCCATGCCCAACTCCCGTTGCCCATGATTGCCCACGGGGGTCGCCCACATATGCCCACGCCCGTTGCTGCGGGTTGCCCATGCACAGGCCATGCATGCACGGCCCATGCACACGGCTTGCGCATAGTCGTTGTCTTGGCTTGCCCATGCCATGGCCCATGCCGAACTCCCGTTGCCCAGGATTGCCCACGGGGGTCGCCACACATATGCCCACGCCCGTTGCCACGGGTTGCCCATGCACAGGCCATGCTTGCACGGCCCATGCCAACGGCTTGCCCACGGCCGTTGTCTTGCCTTGCCCATGCCATGGCCCATGCCCAACTCTCGTTGCCCACGGTTGCCAACGGGGGTCGCCCACGTATGCCCACGCCCGTTGCCATGGGTTGCCCATGCACAGGCCATGCTTGCACAGCCCATGCCCACGGCTTGCCCACGGCCGTTGCCTTGGCTTGACCATGCCAAGGCCCATGCCCAACTCCCATTGCCCACGGTTGTCCACGGGGGTCGCCCACGTATGCCCACGCCCGTTGCCACGGGTTGCCCATCCCATGGCCCATGCCCAACTCCCGTTGCCCAGAGGGGTCGCCCACGGGTTGCCCACGGCCGTTGCCTTGGCTTGCCCATGCCATGGCCCATGCCCAACTCCCGTTGCCCAGGATTGCCCGCGGGGGTCGCCCACATATACCCATGCCCGTTGCCGCGGGTTGCCCATGCACAGGCCATGCTTGCACGGCCCATGCACACGGCTTGCCCACGGCCGTTGCCTTGGCTTGCCCATGCCATGGCCCATGCCCAACTCCCATTGCCCAGAGGGGTCGCCCACGTATGCCCATGCCCGTTGCCGCGGGTTGCCCATGCACAGGCCATGCTTGCACGGCCCATGCACACGGCTTGCCCACGGACGTTGCCTTGGCTTGCCCATGCCATGGCCCATGCCCAACTCCCATTGCCCAGAGGGGTCGCCCACGTATGCCCACGCCCGTTGCCACAAGTTGCCCATGCACGGCCCATCCCACGGCTTGCCCACGGACATTGCCTTGGCTTGCCCATTCCATGGCCCATGCCCAACTCCCGTTGCCCCGGGTTGCCCATGCACAGGCCATGCTTGCACGGCCTATGCCTACGGCTTGTCCACGGCCGTTGCCTTGGGTTGCCCATGCCATGGCCCATGCCCAACTCCTGTTGCCCAGGATTGCCCACGGGGTCGCCCATGTATGCCCACGCCCGTTGCCGCGGGTTGCCCATGCACAGGCCATGCTTGCACGGCCCATGCCCACGGCAGTTGCCTTAGCTTGCCCGTGCCATGGCCCATGCCCAACTCCCGTTGCCCATGGGGGTCGCCCACGTATGCCCACGCCCATTGCCACGGGTTGCCCATGCACGGCCCATGCCCATGGCTTGCCCACGGCCGTTGCCTTAGTTTGCCAATGCCAAGGGTATTGCCCAACTCCTGTTACCCAGGATTGCCCACGGGGGTCGCCCACGTATGCCCACGCCCATTGCCGCGGGTTGCCCATTCACAGGCCATGCTTGCACGGCCCATGCCCACGGCCGTTGCCTTGGCTTGCCCTTGCCATGGCCCATGCCCAACTCCCGTTGCCCAGGATTGCCCACGGGGGTCGCCCACGTATGCCCACGCCCGTTGCCACGGGTTGCCCAATCATAGGCCATGCTTGCACGGCCCATGCACACGGCTTGCCCACGGCCATTGCCTTGGCTTGCCCATGCCATGGCCCATGCCCAACTCCCGTTGCCCAGAGGGGTCGCCCACGTATGCCCACGCCCGTTGCCACAGTTTTCCCATGCACGGCCCATGCCCACGGGTTGCCCACGGCCGTTGCCTTGGCTTGCCCATGCCATGGCCCATGCCCAACTCCCGTTGCCTAGGATTGCCCACGGGGGTCGCCCACGTATGCCCATGCCCGTTGCCGCGGGTTGCCCATGCACAGGCCATGCTTGCACGGCCCATGCCCACGGCAGTTGCCTTGGCTTGCCCATGCCATGGCCCATGCCCAACTCCCGTTGCCCACGGGGGTCGCCCACGTATGCCCACGCCCGTTGCCATGGGTTGCCCATGCACGGCCCATGCCCACGGCTTGCCCATGCCATGGCCCATGCCCAACTCCCATTGCCCAGGATTGCCCACGAGGGTCGCCCACGTATGCCCACTCCCGTTGCCGTAGATTACCCATGCACAGGCCATGCTTGCACACGACTTGTCCACGGCCGTTGCCTTAGCTTGCCTTGCCATGGCCCATGCCCAGGATTGCCCATGGGGGTCTCCCACGTATGCCCACGCCCGTTGTCACGGGTTGTCCATGCACAGGCCATGCTTGCACGTCCCATGCCCACGGCTTTCCACGGCCGTTGCCTTGCCTTGCCCATGCCATGGCCCATGCCCAACTCCCGTTGCCCAGAATTGCCCACGGGGGTCGCCCACGTATGCCCATGCCCGTTGCCATGGGTTGCCCATGCACAGGCCATGCTTGCACGGCCCATGCACACGGCTTGCCCACGGCCGTTGCCTTGGCTTGCCCATGCCATGGCCCATGCCCAACTCTCGTTGCCCAGAGGGGTCGCCCACGTATGCCTACGCCCGTTGCCACAGGTTGCCCATGCCCACAGCTTGCCCACGGCCATTGCTTTGGCTTGCCCATTACATGGCCCATGCCCAACTCCCGTTGCCCAGGATTGCCCATGGGGGTCGCCCACGTATGCCCACGACCGTTGCCGTGGGTTGCCCATTCACTGGCCATGCTTGCACGGCCCATGCCCACGGCTGTTGCCTTGGCTTGCCCTTGCCATGGCCCATGCCCAACTCCCGTTGCCCTGGATTGCCCACGGAGGTTGCCCACGTATGCCCACGCCCGTTGCCACGGGTTGCCCATGCACAGGCCATGCTTGCAAGGCCCATGCCCATGGCTTGCCCACGGCCGTTGCCTTGCCTTGCCCATGCCATGGCCCATGCCCAACTCCCGTTGCCCACGGTTGCCCACGGGGGTCGCCCACGTATGCCCACGCTCGTTGCCGCGGGTTGCCCATGCACAGGCCATATTTGCACGGCCCATGCCCACGGCTTACCCATGGCCGTTGCGTTGGCCTTCCCATACCATGGCCCATGCCCAACTCCCGTTGCCCACGGTTGTTCATGGGGATCGCACACGTATGCCCACTCCCGTTGCCACGGGTTGCCCATGCACAGGCTATGCTTGCACGGCGCATGCCTACGGCTTGTCCACGGCCGTTGCCTTGGCTTGCCCATGCCATGCCCCATGCCCAACTCCCGTTGCCCAGGATTGCCCACGGGAGTCGCCCACGTATGCCCACGCCCGTTGCCGCGGGTTGCCCATGCACAGGCCATGCTTGCACGGCCCATGCCCACGGCCGTTGCCCAGGATTGCCCACGGGGATCGCACACGTATGCCCACGCCCGTTGCCAAGGGTTGCCCATGCACAGGCCATGCTTGCACGTCCCATGCCCACGGCCGTTGCCTTGCCTTACCCATGCCATGGCCCATGCCTAACTCTCGTTTCTCACGGTTTCCCACGGGGGTCGCCCACGTATGCCCACGCCCATTGCAACGGGTTGCCCATGCACTGGCCTTGCTTGCACAGCCTATGCCCATGGCTTGCCCATGGCCGTTGCCTTGGCTTGCCCATGCCATGGCCCATACCTACGGCTTGCCCACGCCCGTTGCCACGGGTTGCCCATGCATGGCCCATACCTACGGCTTGCCCACGGCCATTGCTTTGGCTTGCCCATGCCATGGCCAATGCCCAACTTCCGTTGCCCAGGATTGCCCACGGGGGTCGCCCACGTATGCCCACGCCCGTTGTTGCGGGTTGCCCATGCACAGGCCATGCATGCACGGCCCATGCACACGGCTTGCCCACGGCCGTTGCCTTGGCTTGCCCATGCCATGGCCCATGCCCAACTCCCGTTGCCCAGGATAGCCCACGGGGTCGCCACACATATGCCCACGCCCTTTGCCACGGGTTGCTCATGCACAGGCCATGCTTGCACGGCCCATGCCCACGGCTTGCCCATGGCCGTTGCCTTGCCTTGCCCATGCCAAGGCACATACCCAACCCCCATTGCCCACGCTTGCCAACGGGGGTGGCCCACGTATGCCCACGCCCGTTGCCATGGGTTGCCCATGCACAGGCCATGCTTGCACAGCCCATGCCCACGGCTTGCCCACGGCCGTTGCCTTGGCTTGCCCATGCCAAGGCCCATGCCAAACTCCCATGGCCCACGGGGGTCGCCCACGTATGCCCAACTCCCATTGCCCACGGGGGTCGCCCATGTATGCCCACGCCCATTGCCACGGGTTGCCCATGCACGGCCCATGCCCACGGCTTGCCCACGGCCGTTGCCTTAGTTTGCCCATGCCAAGGCCCATGCCCAACTCCCGTTGCCCAGGATTGCCCACGGGGGTCGCCCACGTATACCCACGCCCATTGCCGCGGGTTGCCCATTCACTGGCCATGCTTGCACGGCCCATCCCCACGGCCGTTGCCTTGGCTTGCCCTTGCCATGGCCCGTGCCCAACTCCCGTTGCCCAGGATTGGCCACGGGGGTCGCCCACGTATGCCCCGCCCGTTGCCACGGGTTGCCCATGCATAGGCCATGCTTGCATGGCCTATGCCCACGGCTTGCCCATGGCCGTTTTCTTTCCTTGCCCATGCCATGGCCCATGCCCAACTCCCGTTGCCCACGGTTGCCCACGGGGATCGCCCACGTATGCCCACGCCCGTTGCCGCGGGTTGCCCATGCACAGGCCATGCTTCCACGGCCCATGCCCATGGCTTGCCCACGGCCGTTGCCTTGGCTTCCCCATGCCATGGCCCATGCCTAACTCCCGTTACCCACGGTTGTCCACGGGGGTCGCCCACGTATGCCCACGCCCGTTGCCCCAAGTTGCCCATGCACAGGCCATGCTTGCACGGCCCATGCCTACGGCTTGTCCACGGCCGTTGCCTTGGGTTGCCCATGCCATGGCCCATGTCCAACTCCCATTGCCCCGAATTGCCCACAAGGTCGCCCACGTATGCCCACGCCCGTTGCCGCGGGTTGCCCATGCACAGGCCATGCTTGTACGGCCCATGCCCACGGCAGTTGCCTTGGCTTGCCCGTGCCATGGCCCATGCCCAACTCCCATTGCCCTCGGGGGTCGCCCACGTATGCCCACGCCCATTGCCACGGGTTGTCCGCGCACAGGCCATGCTTGCATATCCCATGCCCACGGATTGCCACGGCCGTTGCCTTTCCTTGCCCATGCCATGGCCCATGCCCAACTCCCATTGCCCAGGATTGCCCACGGGGGTCGCCCACGTATGCCCATGCCCGTTGCCATGGGTTGCCCATGCACATGCCATGCTTGCACGTCCCATGCCCATGGCTTGCCCACGGCCGTTGCCTTGCCTTGCCTATGCCATGGCCCATGCCCAACTCCCATTGCCCACGGTTGCCCGCGGGGGTCGCCCACGTATGCCCACGCCCGTTGCCGCGGGTTGCCCATGCACATGCCATGCTTGCACGGCCCATGCGCACGGCTTGCCCACGGCCATTGCCTTGGCTTGCCCATCCCATGGCCCATGCCCAACTCCCGTTGCCCAGAGGGGTCGCCCACGGGTTGCCCACGGCCGTTGCCTTGGCTTGCCCATGCCATGGCCCATGCCCAACTCCCGTTGCCCAGGATTGCCCGCGGGGGTCGCCCACGTATGCCCATGCCCGTTGCCGCGGGTTGTCCATGCACAGGCCATGCTTGCACCGCCCATGCACACGGCTTGCCCACGGCCGTTGCCTTGGCTTGCCCATGCCATGGCCCATGCCCAACTCCCATTGCCCAGAGGGGTCGCCCACGTATGCCCATGCCCGTTGCCGCGGGTTGCCCATGCACAGGCCATGCTTGCACGGCCCATGCTCACGGCTTGCCCACGGCCGTTGCCTTGGCTTGCCCATGCCATGGCCCATCCCACGGCTTGCCCACGGACATTGCCTTGGCTTGCCCATTCCATGGCCCATGCCCAACTCCCGTTGCCCAGGATTGCCCACGGGGGTCGCCCACGTATGCCCACGACCGTTGCCGTGGGTTGCCCATTCACTGGCCATGCTTGCACGGCCCAAGCCCACGGCTGTTGCCTTGGCTTGCCCTTGCCATGGCCCATGCCCAACTCCCGTTGCCTTGGATTGCCCACGTGGGTCGCCCACGTATGCCCACGTCATTTGCCACGGGTTGCCCATGCACAGGCCACGCTTGCAAGGCCCATGCCCATGGCTTGCCCATGGCCGTTGTCTTGCCATGCCCATGCCATGGCCCATGCCCAACTCCCGTTGCCCACGGTTACCCACGGGGGTCGCCCACGTATGCCCACGCCCATTGCCGCGGGTTGCCCATGCACAGGCCATATTTGCACGGCCCATGCCCACGGCTTGCCCACGGCCATTGCGTTGGCCTGCCATGGCATGGCCCATGCCCAACTCCCGTTGTCCATGGGGGTCACCCACGTATGCCCACTCCCATTGCCACGGGTTGCCCATGCACAGGCTATGCTTGCACGGCCCATGCCTACGGCTTGTCCACGGCCGTTGCCTTGGCTTGCCCATGCCATGCCCCATGCCCAACTCCCGTTGCCCAGGATTGCCCACGGGAGTCGCCCACGTATGCCCACGCCCGTTGCCGCGGGTTGCCCATGCACAGGCCATGCTTGCACGGCCCATGCCCACGGCAGTTGCCTTGGCTTGCCCGTGCCATGGCCCATGCCCAACTCCCGTTGCCCATGGGGGTCGCCCACGTATACCCACGCCCGTTGCCACGGGTTGCCCATGCACGGCCCATGCCCATGGCTTGCCCACGGCCGTTGCCTTGGCTTGCCCCTGCCATGGCCCATGCCCAACTCCCATTGCCCAGTATTGCCCACGGGGGTCGCCCACGTATGCCCACGCCCGTTGCCGCGGGTTTCCCATGCACAGGCCATGGCCCATGCGCAACTCCCGTTGCCCACTGTTGCCCACGGGGGTCGCCCACGGCTTGCCCATGCTCGTTGCCACGGGTTACCCATACACAGTCCATGCTTGCACAGCCTATGCCCACGGCTTGCCCACGGCCGTTGCCTTGGCATGCCCATGCCATGTCCCATGCCCAACTCCCGTTGCCCACGGGGGTCGCCCACGTATGCCCACGCCCATTGCCAAGGGTTGCCCATGCACGGCCCATGCCCACGGCTTGCCCATGCCATGGCCCATGCCCAACTCCCGTTGCCAAGGATTGCCCACGGGGGTCGCCCACGTATGCCCACGCCCGTTGCCGTGGGTTGCCCATGCACAGGCCATGCTTGCACGGCCCATGCCCACGGCTTTCCCACGGCCGTTGCCTTGGCTTGCCCATGCCATGGCCCATGCCCAACTCCCGTTGCCCAGGATTGCCCACGGGGGTCGCCCACGTATGCCCACGCCCGATGCCACGGGATGCCCATGCACAGGCCATGCTTGCATGTCCCATGCCCACGGCCGTTGCCTTGCCTTACCCATGCCATGGCCCATGCCTAACTCCCGTTTCTCACGGTTTCCCATGGGGGTCGCCCACGTATGCCCACGCCCATTGTCGCGGGTTGCCCATGCACTGGCCTTGCTTGCACGGACCATGCCCATGGCTTGCCCATGGCCGTTGCCTTGGCTTGCCCATGCCATGGCCCATGACCAACTCCCGTTGCCCACGGGGGTCGCCCACATATGCCCACGCCCGTTGCCACGGGTTGCCCATGCACGGCCCATACCGACGGCTTGCCCACGGCCATTGCTTTGGCTTGCCCATGCCATGGCCCATGCCCAACTCCCGTTGCCCAGGATTGCCCACGGGGGTCGCCCACATATGCCCACGCCCGTTGCTGCGGGTTGCCCATGCACAGGCCATGCATGCACGGCCCATGCACACGGCTTGCGCATAGTCGTTGTCTTGGCTTGCCCATGCCATGGCCCATGTCGAACTCCCGTTGCCCAGGATTGCCCACGGGGGTCGCCACACATATGCCCACGCCCGTTGCCACGGGTTGCCCATGCACAGGCCATGCTTGCACGGCCCATGCCAACGGCTTGCCCACGGCCGTTGTCTTGCCTTGCCCATGCCATGGCCCATGCCCAACTCTCGTTGCCCACGGTTGCCAACGGGGGTCGCCCACGTATGCCCACGCCCGTTGCCATGGGTTGCCCATGCACAGGCCATGCTTGCACAGCCCATGCCCACGGCTTGCCCACGGCCGTTGCCTTGGCTTGACCATGCCAAGGCCCATGCCCAACTCCCATTGCCCACGGTTGTCCACGGGGGTCGCCCACGTATGCCCACGCCCGTTGCCACGGGTTGCCCATCCCATGGCCCATGCCCAACTCCCGTTGCCCAGAGGGGTCGCCCACGGGTAGCCCACGGCCGTTGCCTTGGCTTGCCCATGCCATGGCCCATGCCCAACTCCCGTTGCCCAGGATTGCCCGCGGAGGTCGCCCACGTATACCCATGCCCGTTGCCGCGGGTTGCCCATGCACAGGCCATGCTTGCACGGCCCATGCACACGGCTTGCCCACGGCCGTTGCCTTGGCTTGCCCATGCCATGGCCCATGCCCAACTCCCATTGCCCAGAGGGGTCGCCCACGTATGCCCATGCCCGTTGCCGCGGGTTGCCCATGCACAGGCCATGCTTGCACGGCCCATGCACACGGCTTGCCCACGGCCGTTGCCTTGGCTTGCCCATGCCATGGCCCATGCCCAACTCCCATTGCCCAGAGGGGTCGCCCACGTATGCCCACGCCCGTTGCCACAAGTTGCCCATGCACGGCCCATCCCACGGCTTGCCCACGGACATTGCCTTGGCTTGCCCATTCCATGGCCCATGCCCAACTCCCGTTGCACAGGATTGCCCACGGGGGTCGCCCACGTATGCCCACGACCGTTGCCGCGGGTTGCCCATTCACTGGCCATGCTTGCACGGCCCAAGCCCACGGCTGTTGCCTTGGCTTGCCCTTGCCATGGCCCATGCCCAACTCCCGTTTCCTTGGATTGCCCACGTGGGTCGCCCACGTATGCCCACGTCCGTTGCCACGGGTTGCCCATGCACAGGCCATGCTTGCAAGGCCCATGCCCATGGCTTGCCCACGGCCGTTGTCTTGCCTTGCCCATGCCATGGCCCATGCCCAACTCCTGTTGCCCACGGTTACCCACGGGGGTCGCCCACGTATGCCCACGCCCATTGCCGCGGGTTGCCCATGCACAGGCCATATTTGCACGGCCCATGCCCACGGCTTGCCCACGGCCATTGCGTTGGCCTGCCATGGCATGGCCCATGCCCAACTCCCGTTGTCCATGGGGGTCACCCACGTATGCCCACTCCCATTGCCACGGGTTGCCCATGCACAGGCTATGCTTGCACGGCCCATGCCTACGGCTTGTCCACGGCCGTTGCCTTGGCTTGCCCATGCCATGCCCCATGCCCAACTCCCGTTGCCCAGGATTGCCCACGGGAGTCGCCCACGTATGCCCACGCCCGTTGCCGCGGGTTGCCCATGCACAGGCCATGCTTGCACGGCCCATGCCCACGGCAGTTGCCTTGGCTTGCCCGTGCCATGGCCCATGCCCAACTCCCGTTGCCCATGGGGGTCGCCCACGTATGCCCACGCCCGTTGCCACGGGTTGCCCATGCACGGCCCATGCCCATGGCTTGCCCACGGCCGTTGCCTTGGCTTGCCCCTGCCATGGCCCATGCCCAACTCCCATTGCCCAGTATTGCCCACGGGGGTCGCCCACATATGCCCATGCCCGTTGCCGCGGGTTTCCCATGCACAGGCCGTGGCCCATGCGCAACTCCCGTTGCCCACTGTTGCCCACGGGGGTCGCCCACGGCTTGCCCACGCTCGTTGCCACGGGTTACCCATACACAATCCATGCTTGCACAGCCTATGCCCACGGCTTGCCCACGGCTGTTGCCTTGGCTTGCCCATGCCATGTCCCATGCCCAACTCCCGTTGCCCACGGGGGTCGCCCACGTATGCCCACGCCCATTGCCAAGGGTTGCCCATGCACGGCCCATGCCCACGGCTTGCCCATGCCATGGCCCATGCCCAACTCCCGTTGCCAAGGATTGCCCACGGGGGTCGCCCACGTATGCCCACGCCCGTTGCCGTGGGTTGCCCATGCACAGGCCATGCTTGCACGGCCCATGCCCACGGCTTTCCCACGGCCGTTGCCTTGGCTTGCCCATGCCATGGCCCATGCCCAACTCCCGTTGCCCAGGATTGCCCACGGGGGTCGCTCACGTATGCCCACGCCCGATGCCACGGGTTGCCCATGCACAGGCCATGCTTGCATGTCCCATGCCCACGGCCGTTGCCTTGCCTTACCCATGCCATGCCCATGCCTAACTCCCGTTTCTCACGGTTTCCCATGGGGGTCGCCCACGTATGCCCACGCCCATTGCCGCGGGTTGCCCATGCACTGGCCTTGCTTGCACGGCCCATGCCCATGGCTTGCCCATGGCCGTTGCCTTGGCTTGCCCATGCCATGGCCCATGACCAACTCCCGTTGCCCACGGGGGTCGCCCACATATGCCCACGCCCGTTGCCACGGGTTGCCCATGCACGGCCCATACCTACGTCTTGCCCACGGCCATTGCTTTGGCTTGCCCATGCCATGGCCCATGCCCAACTCCCGTTGCCCAGGATTGCCCACGGGGGTCGCCCACATATGCCCACGCCCGTTGCTGCGGGTTGCCCATGCACAGGCCATGCATGCACGGCCCATGCACACGGCTTGCGCATAGTCGTTGTCTTGGCTTGCCCATGCCATGGCCCATGCCCAACTCCCGTTGCCCAGGATTGCCCACGGGGGTCGCCACACATATGCCCACGCCCGTTGCCACGGGTTGCCCATGCACAGGCCATGTTTGCACGGCCCATGCCAATGGCTTGCCCACGGCCGTTGTCTTGCCTTGCCCATGCCATGGCCCATGCCCAACTCTCGTTGCCCACGGTTGCCAACGGGGGTCGCCCACGTATGCCCACGCCCGTTGCCATGGGTTGCCCATGCACAGGCCATGCTTGCACAGCCCATGCCCACGGCTTGCCCACGGCCGTTGCCTTGGCTTGACCATGCCAAGGCCCATGCCCAACTCCCATTGCCCACGGTTGTCCACGGGGGTCGCCCACGTATGCCCACGCCCGTTGCCACGGGTTGCCCATGCACAGGCCATGCTTGCGCGGCCAATGCCTACGGCTTGTCCACGGCCATTGCCTTGGCTTGCCCATGCCATGGCCCATGCCAAACTCCCGTTGCCCAGGATTGCCCACAGGGGTCGCCCACGTATGCCCATGCCCATTGCCGCGGGTTGCCCATGCACAGGCCATGCTTGCACGGCCCATGCCCATGGCTTTCCCACGGCAGTTGCCTTGGCTTGCCCGTGCCATGGCCCATGCCCAACTCCCGTTGCCCACGGGGGACGCCCACGTATGCCCACGCCCGTTGCCACGGGTTGCCCATGCACGGCCCATGCCCACGGCTTGCCCATGGCCGTTGCCTTGGCTTGCCTATGCCATGGCTCATGCCCAACTCCCGTTGCCCAGGATTGCCCACGGGGGTCGCCCACGTATGCCCACTCCCGTTGCCGCGGGTTGCCCATGCACAGGCCATGCTTACAAGTCCCATGCCCACGGCTTGCCCACGGCTGTTGCCTTGGCTTCCCATGCCATGGCCCATGCCCAACTCCCGTTGCCCACGGTTGCCCACGGGGGTCGCCCATGGTTTGCCAACGCCAGTTGCCACGGGTTGCCCATGCGCAGTCCATGCTTGGACGGCCAATGCCCACGGCAGTTGCCTTGGCTTGCCCGTGCCATGGCCCATGCCCAACTCCCATTGCCCACGGGGATCGCCCACGTATGCCCACGCCCGTTGCCACGGGTTGCCCATGCACGGCCCATGCCCATGGCTTGCCCACAGCCGTTGCCTTGGCTTGCCCATGCCATGGCCCATGCCCAACTCCCATTGCCCAGGATTGCCCACGGGGGTCACCCACGTATGCCCACGCCCGTTGCCGCGGGTTTCCCATGCACAGGCCATGGCCCATGCGCAACTCCCGTTGCCCACAGTTGCCCACGGGGGTCGCCCACGGCTTGCCCACGCTCGTTGCCACGGGTTACCCATGCACAGTCCATGCTTGCACAGCCTATGCCCACGGCTTGCCCACGGCCGTTGGCTTGGCTTGCCCATGCCATGGCCCTTGCCCAACTCCCGTTGCCCACGGGGGTCGCCCACGTATGCCCACGCCCATTGCCATGGGTTGCCCATGCACGGCCCATGCCCACGGCTTGCCCATGCCATGGCCCATGCCCAACTCCCGTTGCCCAGGATTATCCACGGGGGTCGTCCACGTATGCCCACGCCCGTTGCCGTGGGTTGCCCATGCACAGGCCATGCTTGCACGGCCCATGCCCACAGCTTGCCCACGGCCGTTGCCTTTGCTTGCCCATGCCACGGCCCATGCCCAACTCCCGTTGCCCAGGATTGCCCACGGGGGTCGCCCTACGTATGCCCACGCTCATTGCCGCGGGTTGCCCATGCACTGGCCTTGCTTGCACGGCCCATGCCCATGGCTTGCCCATGGCCGTTGCCTTAGCTTGCCCATGCCATGGCTTATGACCAACTCTCGTTGTCCACGGGGGTCGCCCACATATGCCCACGCCCGTTGCCACGGGTTGCCCATGTACGGCCCATACATACGGCTTGCCCATGGCCATTGCTTTGGCTTGCCCATGCCATGGCCCATGCCCAACTCCCGTTGCCCAGGATTGCCCACGGGGGTCGCCCACGTATGCCCACGCCCGTTGCTGCGGGTTGCCCATGCACAGGCCATGCATGCACGGCCCATGCACACGGCTTCCCGATGGCCGTTGCCTTTGCTTGCCCATGCCATGGCCCATGCCCAACTCCCGTTGCCCAGGATTGCCCACGGGGGTCGCCCACGTATGCCCACGCCCGTTGCCACGGGTTGCCTATTCACAGGCCATGATTGCACGGCCCATGCTCACGGCTTGCCCACGGCCGTTGCCTTGGCTTGCCCATGCCATGGCCCATGCCCAACTCCCGTTGCCCAGGATTGCCCACGGGGGTCGCCACACATATGCCCACGCCCATTGCCACGGGTTGCCCATGCACAGGCCATGCTTGCACGGCCCATACCTACGGCTTGTCCACGGCCGTTGCCTTGGCTTGTCCATGCCATGGCCCATGCCCAACTCCCGTTGCCCAGGATTGCCCACAGGGGTCGCCCACGTATGCCCACACCCGTTGCCGCGGGTTGCCCATGCACAGGCCATGCTTGCACGGCCCATGCCCATATCTTGCCCACAGCAGTTGCCTTGGCCTGCCCGTGCCATGGCCCATGCCCAACTCCCGTTGCCCACGGGGGTCGCCCACGTATGCCCATGCCCGTTGCCACGGGTTGCCCATGCACGGCCCATGCCCACGGCTTGCCCATGGCCGTTGCCTTGGCTTGCCTATGCCATGGCTCATGCCCAACTCCCGTTGCCCAGGATTGCCCACGGGGGTCGCCCACGTATGCCCACTCCCGTTGCCGCGGGTTGCCCATGCACAGGCCATGCTTACAAGTCCCATGCCCACGGCTTGCCCACGGCTGTTGCCTTGGCTAGCCCATGCCATGGCCCATGCCCAACTCCCGTTGCCCACGGTTGCCCACAGGGGTCACCCATGGTTTGCCAACGCCCGTTGCCACGGGTTGCCCATGCGCAGTCCATGCTTGGATGGCCAATGCCCACGGCAGTTGCCTTGGCTTGCCCGTGCCATGGCCCATGCCCAACTCCCATTGCCCACGGGGGTCGCCCACGTATGCCCACGCCCGTTGCCACGGGTTGCCCATGCACGGCCCATGCCCATGGCTTGCCCACGGACGTTGCCTTGGCTTGCCCATGCCATGGCCCATGCCCAACTCCCATTGCCCAGGATTGCCCACGGGGGTCGCCCACGTATGCCCACGCCCGTTGCCGCGGGTTTTCCATGCACAGGCCATGGCCCATGCGCAACTCCCGTTGCCCACAGTTGCCCACGGGGGTCGCCCACGGCTTGCCCATGCTCGTTGCCACGGGTTACCCATGCACAATCCATGCTTGCACAGCCTATGCCCACGGCTTGCCCACAGCCGTTGGCTTGGCTTGCCCATGCCATGGACCATGCCCAACTCCCGTTGCCCACGGGGGTCGCCCACGTATGCCCACGCCCATTGCCATGGGTTGCCCATGCACGGCCCATGCCCACGCCTTGCCCATGCCATGGCCCATGCCCAACTCCCGTTGCCCAGGATTGTCCACGGGGGTCGTCCACGTATGCCCACGCCCGTTGCCGTGGGTTGCCCATGCACAGGCCATGCTTGCACGGCCCATGCCCACGGCTTGCCCACGGCCGTTGCCTTGGCTTGCCCATGCCATGGCCCATGCCCAACTCCCGTTGCCCAGGATTGCCCACGGGGGTCGCCCACGTATGCCCACGCCCGTTGCCACGAGTTGCCCATGCACAGGCCATGCTTGCACGTCCCATGCCCACGGCCGTTGCCTTGCCTTACCCATGCCATGGCCCATGCCTAACTCCCGTTTCTCACGGTTTCCCACGGGGGTCGCCCACGTATGCCCACGCTCATTGCCGCGGGTTGCCCATGCATTGGCCTTGCTTGCACGGCCCATGCCCATGGCTTGCCCATGACCGTTGCCTTAGCTTGCCCATGCCATGGCTTATGACCAACTCCCGTTGTCCACGGGGGTCGCCCACATATGCCCACGCCCGTTGCCACGGGTTACCCATGCACGGCCCATACCTACGGCTTGCCCTGGCCATTGCTTTGGCTTGCCCATGCCATGGCCCATGCCCAACTCCCGTTGCCCAGGATTGCCCACGGGGGTCGCCCACGTATGCCCACGCCCGTTGCTGCGGGTTGCCCATGCACAGGCCATGCATGCACGGCCCATGCACACGGCTTCCCGATGGCCGTTGCCTTGGCTTGCCCATGCCATGGCCCATGCCCAACTCCCGTTGCCCAGGATTGCCCACGGGGGTCGCCCACGTATGCCCACGCCCGTTGCCACGGGTTGCCTATTCACAGGCCATGCTTGCACGGCCCATGCTCACGGCTTGCCCACGGCCGTTGCCTTGGCTTGCCCATGCCCAACTCCCGTTGCCCAGGATTCCCCACGGGGGTCGCCACACATATTCCCACGCCCGTTGCCACGGGTTGCCCATGCACAGGCCATGCTTGCACGGCCTATACCTACGGCTTGTCCACGGCCGTTGCCTTGGCTTGTCCATGCCATGGCCCATGCCCAACTCTCGTTGCCCAGGATTGCCCACAGGGGTCGCCCACGTATGCCCACACCCGTTGCCGCGGGTTGCCCATGCACAGGCCATGCTTGCACGACCCATGCCCATATCTTGCCCACAGCAGTTGCCTTGGCTTGCCCGTGCCATGGCCTATGCCCAACTCCCGTTGCCCACGGGGGTCGCCCACGTATGCCCACGCCCGTTGCCACGGGTTGCCCATGCACGGCCCATGCCCACGGCTTGCCCATAGCCGTTGCCTTGGCTTGCCTATGCCATGGCTCATGCCCAACTTCCGTTGCCCAGGATTGCCCACGGGGGTCACCCACGTATCCCCACTCCCATTGCTGCGGGTTTCCCATGCACAGGCCATGCTTATAAGTCCCATGCCCAGGGCTTGCCCACGGCTGTTGCCTTGGCTTGCCCATGCCATGGCCCATGCCTAACTCCCGTTGCCCACGGTTGCCCACGGGGGTCGCCCATGGCTTGCCCACGCCCGTTGCCACGGGTTACCCATGCACAGTCCATGCTTGGACGGCCGTTGCCTTGGCTTGCCCATGCCATGGCCCATGCCCAACTCCCGTTGCCCACGGGGGTCGCCCACGTATGCCCACGCCCGTTGCCATGGGTTGCCCATGCACGGCCCATGCCCACGGCCGTTGCCTTGGCTTGCCCATGCCATGGCCCATCCCCACTCTCGTTGCCCAGGATTGCCCACGGGGGTCGCCCACGTATGCCCACGCCCGTTGCCGTGGGTTGCCCATTGATGCACGTTTTCTTTGCATGCAAAATTAATCCCCAAGTATTTAGGATATCAATTGCAGCTTAAGCAAGCGACCAAGTGAATATCGAACCCAAAGGACGGTGTATTATCAACTTAATTATTATCTAAATTAATTAAGACGATTATGGAAATAACGTTGAGGTTTAGAATGATTAAACTAATAAACAAGTAATTAATATAACAAATAAAATAAATATCACTTGAAGAATACGAAAGTGGATCAAGTAGGAGAATAGGTAGCTCTAGGATAATCCAGTTTTACTCATTAACTTCCCTTTCGTGTGTCGATGTCCGACTCTGCCTTGTGGAATATGGACGCATCACTAAACCATGCATATCTACTCTATAGACACAAGTAAACATGCATGTAACACGTGTGAATAATCTCGGAGCAAGAGATATAATTTCACTCCCCTTTCTAGGTACTATCAGTATCAATTATTTCGCCCTAGGATTGATACTCTAACCCGATATGATCTCCCTTTATAGGTACTATAAAATTATCCTCTTTATCCTACTTAATAACCCAAATTCAATTCAATTAATAAGTATTCATATAAGATAGTTCTAATGAAGCTTCGGAGTCCCCTCACTTAGAATCATAACATAAAACCCTGCTCAACAGTGAACGGACTCAATCAATAACCATGTTATGTATTCAGACTCTACACAACGATTATTGATGCACAAAACGACTATGAGTATGGATTAATAAAGCACAATCATATATAAACTATATCCACAAGTAGTGTTGTACGGAGTGTATACACGGAAGTTCAATTAACTAGATAAAACCTTCACAATCCTAGTTCTACCAAAAAGGCTCTAGCCCATGGTGTTGTAGGAAACACACATGGGTGTTGGATAGATCTTACCCGGATGTCCGGAAAATACAAGATAAATTAGGAAACGAATAAACCCTAGATGTGGCGTCATCGCGTCCTTCTCGCTCTTGAATTCTCCTCTTAGTTCTCCTCTTGATTCCACAAACGAATCTTCAAAGTGATGGATGGATGGAGGAAAGGATGATGGTTGGGGGGTGATCCCCCCTTGTGGGGTGTTGTATGTTGTGGCCTCTCTTCTCCTCTCTTGTATTGTGTTGTGTTTCTCCTTTTTTTGGGGCTGTATAGACCTCCTTTTATACTTGTAATCACATCTCCTAGGCTTGGAATGGGCTTTTCAAGTGATCACAAGCGTTTAGGCCTGAAAATACGGATTTGGTAAGTTCCCGAAGCGCGGTTCGACCTCCCAAACAGGTCGAACCAAACAGGGGAGGTCGAACCATGGTCGAACCACCCTTCTGGACGTCCCAGGTGCTTGGTTCGACCAGAAAAACAGGTCGAACCAGCATGTCATGGTCGAACCAGTTTTTCCGCCGTCTGGTTCGACCTTGGTTCGACCTGATGCTCAGGTCGAACCCACCTGTCGTGGTCGAACCGGTCGGAATCAGCTTGCGCAGTCTCACCATTTCACCATTTTTGTGCTCACGCGATCCTCTCTTCCTGAGCTTTCTATCCTTTTAAAGAAATCACAAAAGCTCTAAGAATTGGATATGTAACAGGCCATGGAAAGTAGCACTGCAATTCTGTTCGGCACAGCTCGTGCGGCGTCACCACTTTGCTCATAACTTCCTCGTTCCGACTCCGAATGGGATGTTCTTTACGCTAAAACGACCCTCTCTTTAGTGACTTTCCAACCATGTATCACACTTTTCTCAAACTTGGCTCTTTTGATCCTTTTTCCACCTAAAACACAACAAAACACCTCAAGTGCACATAATTCTCATATATAATGAATATAAGACCATTGTGCTCATATAAGACTACAATATCAATCAAAAAGGTGTTAAATTGGATATTAAAACACGCTTATTTTCACTCTCATCAAACCCCCAAACTTACCTGTTGCTCGTCCCGAGGCAACAAAATAAAGATAAAGAGAAAGAGTAAGAAAATTAGCGGGGAAACAAGGACTATGACCAATACCCCATTCAAAAACAATTGTCATCAACTTAGGTCATGCAACTCTTATCACGTGTAATAATCAATTCAAAGCATACAAGTTAAGACAATCACCACCAATTCAAATGCTCCATCAACATGTTCTCACGGGAAGTATATATATGATCTCTCACTCAAGTGTAAAATATGTACACGTATGGGTTAAAGTGTTTATGCTCAAATTCAATTCAAGTGAATGCGTAACCGTAAGCTTGCCTATTGTCTCAACTCTCCTTTTACTTGTAGCTAGTAAATCATAGATCAAAAAGGTCTTTTATTAGGTTGTAATGTAGGCTCTTTGGAATAGGTGAGAAGTATATGGATAAGTGACTCAAAACTCGGATCAATCAAGCTACAATCTCTCTCGATCTTTCATTCTTCCTCATCACTTCAATCAAGCATAACATTCTCTTCAAACTCTCCCATCTTTCTCCTTCAAGCACAACATATTTTCTTTTTCAACTTTTCTTAGCTCTTCAACTCCATCATTTTCCTTTTCTTCGCCCTTTTTTTTCTTTTCTTTCTCTTTTGAGGTACCTGTTTCGGGCACTACCTCTCACATCCTTCATAGGGTACTAGATTTAAGCACTACCCTAGGGTGTTTGATTCCATGTAGTACTAGATTTAAGCACTACTCCACGAATTTCTTCTTGATCCTTAAGATTTTTCTTTCATCATCCTTATCATCCCTCAAATCACCACTCTCTTCAATTAAGCTTTATTGGCTATCAAAAGAATGGATTTAAAAATGCTCAAATGGGCTGACTAGGGATATAATGAATTCAGGTAAAGTATATGGGAAAATATGGGTTAAATATCAAAGATGGCCTAATATCATTTCCATAATCCGCTAGACTAATCTTGAATATTCAAGGAGACTCAAGACAAGTTCTAGAATACACGCACAAGAACGATACTCACTAGAAAAGAAATATCATGTGATTATGTAACATGATCAATAAGGCTCAAAATCTCACATGGGTTTTTAACAAGTAACAGAGCACTTTTCATGGTAGGTAATATCCCACAAGTACACATAGAACTTCATACCACAATATAACTCAAGTACACTTCCTTCATCAATTTCAAGAGCATATGAATTTCAAAGATAATTTTAACAATATAAGCTCACATGGATCACCACCATAAACTCAATCCTTCCACTCCATGAATTAAAAGCACATATAAAAATTAGAAAAAGAAAACGAGGGCACCTGATTTTTCTTCAACGTACGCACGAGCTCCTCGAGTCAAAGCCTCAATGTAGAACTCGTCTTGCCACCTAGCTACCTTTCTATCATCAAAGCTCAAACACACTCATCATCACAGGATTCATCAATAATAAAATAGGAGAACTATAAGAAAGAATTAATTGACTATGTAATCGACTCCACACACTAGAAACACCACTGAACACTAGGCAAATTGCAAAAAATCGACACATCAAAACCGATTAAAGTTTCAATATACCACAAAAAATCAACTCCCCTAGCAAACATTACAAAGAAAAGATTATATTCTTGGTGCTTCAATGAGGTAAGTACATCACACCCCCCCAAACTTAGTAAAAACGTAAGTCGAAACTAAGTTTGAAAAGAGATGTAATTGCCGATTAGTAAGCACCTTAAATATAAAAATTTCTTACTCACACGAAAGAAATAAAGCAATAAAACGGAAGGTCAAGCCCCCAACAGGCGCTCATGTTTAACGTCATAGAGTCACGACGGTAGAGGACGGTCTTCTCGCATCCTCACCTTCAAATACTTTATTTCCCTCTTCTTGTCTACACTCAACACCTCACCTTTCTTGGTCACAAAAATATGATCATTGAAATTTCCTTCCTCCCATGGCTGTCTAGACTCCTCCTTTTCAACCTTCCACTTAAATTCAGAATCACATGTCTTAGAAAAATCATGATTAAACAAGTTAGAAACCATATCAATGCTCTTGCATGATTGAGTCTCCATGGGCATCTTCATTGCATGATCAAGAGAGAAAACCACATCTTCATTATCCATCTGCAGTCTAAGCTTCTCCGCTCTCAACTTTTTTGCTCTTTCCCACTTCTTCTCCATTGTAAGCTCAGTATTCTGCTCATGTAATGGTACTACAGTAACATCAACATAATAAGGAACATTAAGTGCAACAACAGGCACATTTTGGCGAGGTTCGACCTGGGTTCGAACTGTTTGAGAGGTCGAACCAGGTACGTAATGGTCGAACCTATCTCCTGGAAGACTGCTCTCTTTCTGTTCTTGAGGTTCGACTAGGTTCGACCAGTGTTGGAGGTTAAACCACTGCCCCCTAGGTCGAACCGCCTCACAGTAAAGTTTCTATCCTCCGATTTGACCTGGGTTCGACCTGTTTGAGAGGTCGAACCATTACGGTCGTGGTCGAACCGTTGCTGTGACAAAACAGAGTGCTCTGAATGATGAGGTTCGACCATGGTTCGACCTGTATGCCAGGTCGAACCCTCTTGGTGTTGGTCGAACCGATGAATTTGAAAAACAGAGTGCTCTGAATGGTGAGGTTCGACCATGGTTCGACCTGTATGCCAGGTCAAACCCTCTGGGTGTTGGTCGAACCGATGCTTAGTCATGTCCAAATTTGATTTCGGCCTCGTCGTTCCTTCATACTGTGTTCCAGACCTTAACATGATGGCTTTATCTTCCAATTTTTGTGTCAATTGATTCACGTTCGCGGTCATTTGCCCCATAATTAAAGTAAGCTCCTTCATCTGCTTAGATAAATGTGCATGATCAACATTCATGGTATCCTCAAGATGATCAATCCTTGCATCGTTCTCAGCCATGTATTGATGAAAGGTATCTTCAACACTCTTCACTTCTTGCTGCTTCATATTAGGCCCCCTTTGTGTCAACTCTGTTATCTGCCTCTGCTGGAACTCTAGTAGCTTGTTGATGTTAGCTAGACTAGAGACGATCTCATCATCCCTATTTGGCTTCACCACTTGATGTTCAACCTGCGCTACCTCGCCAAGTACATATGATCCTCTATCTCTCTCCGTAGGCCAGTCATGTGTATTCATAGAGATGTCTTCAAACAGCTTTTCCGCTTCAAGTGCTGTCTTTGATAACAATGCTCCTCCTGATGATGCATCAATAAAAATACGCGACTCACAATTCAATCTATAGTAGAAGATGCTTATGTATTCAGCCTTTGGCATTCCATGCTGTGGACACCTCCTGAGCATGTCTTTAAACCTATCCCACGCCTCATCAAATTTCTCACCCTGATTCATAACAAATCGAGTGATCTCTTGCTTCATTCTTAAGATCCCCGAGGGTGGCATGTATCTCTCCAAGAACTTCTGTTGCAGTTGGTCCCATGTATTGCAATCGGCTGGATCAAGGGTCTCATACCAAGCTTCCGCCTTATTAATTAAAGAGAACTTGAATAAGGCGATCCGCCTAGCATTATCTTTCGCTCCACTGCCCTTTTGAGTGTTTGCATAACCAAGAAATCTTCGGACATGCTGATATGGATCTTCAAAACAACCTCCAGAAAAGGGATTCTTCTCTACCATGTTAATAAGAGCGGGATTTATCTCAAAATCATCATCTTCCCCCCTTGCTCCTATTAACCCCATGTTGACATTCCCAAAGTTCGTGAAAATTTCACGAATGGAACACATTATCCGGATTCTGCCTTGTTCCGGCCATGTTCAGCTCAATGTGTTATTCCTTCTTTTCCTTCCTCTCCTTTTACAAGCGCACAAGTAACTCGGAAAAATTCAAGGTTAGATAGAAATAAATAATCATAAATAAAAGAAAGAAAAAAAATATCTTAATCAAACTAGAAATAATAAAATCAATAATAACAGCCATCCCCGGCAACGGCGCCAAGAACTTGATGCGCGTTTTCTTTGCACGCAAAATTAATCCCCAAGTATTAAGGATATCAATTGCAGCTTAAGCAAGCGACCAAGTGAATATCGAACCCAAAGGACGGCGTATTATCAACTTAATTATTATCTAAATTAATTAAGATGATTATGGCAATAACGTTGAGGTTTAGAATGATTAAACTAATAAACAAGTAATTAAAATAACAAATAAAATAAATATCACTTGAAGAATACGAAAGTGGATCAAGTAGGAGAATAGGTAGCTCTAGGATAATCCAGTTTTACTCATTAACTTCCCTTCCGTGTGTCGATGTCTGACTCTGCCTTGTGGAATATGGACGCATCACTAAACCATGCATATCTACTCTATAGACACAAGTAAACATGCGTGTAACACGTGTGAATAACCTCGGAGCAAGAGATATAATTTCACTCCCCTTTCTAGGTACTATCAGTATCAATTATTTCCCCCTAGGATTGGTACTCTAACCCGATATGATCTCCCTTTATAGGTACTATAAAATTATCCTCTTTATCCTACTTAATAACTCGAATTCAATTCAATTAATAAGTATTCATATAAGATAGTTCTAATGAAGCTTCGGAGTCCCCTCACTTAGAATCATAACATAAAACCCTGCTCAACAGTGAACGCACTCAATCAATAACCATGTTATGTATTCAAACTCTACACAATGATTATTGATGCACAAAATGACTATGAGTATGGATTAATAAAGCACAATCATATATAAACTATATCCACAAGTAGTGTTGTACGGAGTGACACACATGGGTGTTGGATAGATCTTACCCGGATGTCCAGAAAATACAAGATAAATTAGGAAACAAATAAACCCTAGATGTGGCGTCATCGCTGTTGGATTGTATACTAAAAGTCTAGCTTTAGTATGAACAATGTTATAACAATATTTGAAATGAGAATCATTGATCAAATGATTGCATCTTATAATTTATTTATATGCATGATGCAATAGTCCATTTACTTTACACTGTAGATAATATGTTGTGCGACAACACGCAAAAGATCATATTATCGGTTTCCTTATAAAGTATAAACAGATGCTCACAACTGAGATAGACGGAGACTCTCGGTATGGTTGTAGTGTGGTTTGGTATTAGCTTGTCTTGGCTATAGAATCACATTAGTGCACTTGTGTGTATTGAGCAGGACCGCCTGAGATCGTTCTTCTTATACTGACTATATAGTAGAACTTGATCTCTGTTATTATGGAAGTTCGTGCTCTTAATCCCTATACAATAACCTCGACACGTAGGGCAGTATGTATTTCTTTGATTCATCAATGGGTGATATTTATAAGTATTAAATCAATATACTCGGTGAGTTGGGAAGTAGTGCTGTCTCTATGGTGTGCTGTTGATTGTAGAAGGAATCCATGTCCGACATAGGTTGATGATGTCCCCTTGAGGAGCTCATAAGGTTTATCATGTAAATCTTGCAAGTGGATTAATTTCCGGCATGATAATAAGGTTGAGTGGTACTACTCTCGGATGAGATATTAATTAATTTGAGTTGTCAGTAACTTAATTAATTAATGGACATTGTATATCTTAAACATGGGGAGACCATCGGGCTTATAATAAGAAGGAGCCCAGAACATAATTTGGGATTGGACGGGTAGTGCAGAAATAATATTTTAGTGGAATATGTTATTATTATTGGATTTAATTAAACGCTTTGGGCTAAGCTTAGTTAATTAAATTCAATTGAGGCCCAGTCCAATTTCTCCTCCTGGTCCCTGCTGTAGCCCAAGTATATAAGTCATCTCAGCTCCTGTTAACCCTAAGTTTGTGCCTCATTTGACATACGGGAGACAACAGAGAGCAGATTGAGAGAACTCTGGGGATTGTTGACCACCCAACACCAGAGTTGACTTTGGGACATACGGTAAAAGATCAGAGGTGTTCTCTGCAGCAATTCATCCTCTACATCAACCCAGAAGTACGGTAAACATATTTTATTGCTTCCGCTGATTGTTTGCTTGTTTATTAACGGATCACGTTTGAACCACACGATCCAATTGCCAATAATTGGTATCAGAGCGTTGGTTTCGTGGTGAAACATGAGACGTTAGGTTGGATTTAGCCATACGTGTGTTTATGGTCGGATTGATAGCATGTATGAATCTGATTATTTGATTATATAATTTAATCTGGATGATACCACATGAGTTTTATACTGTTATTGTTATTCACCATAGTATCCAATTTGGTATATGGTATGTGTGATTGCTGCTAATTGTTTATTGCTGTTCAAATCATACAATCTCCCTGCTATCACACTGGATACATCTAAACACACACACACGATGTATGATGATGGTGGTGGCGAGGTGCATCGATCACAATAATAATGACTATCTAGCCCACGAGGAGTCAGTCAGTCAGTCGAAAGAACACTTAAAGGAGCGGCAGTTGTCGGCGGCATTGAACACCCTTGGTAACAGTCAGTGTAATCGATGGCTGGTGATTGTCGAAGCCTGGAGCGATATGCATCGACTGGATCGATATCAACGGTGAACGGTGCTGATGATGGCGGCGCTAGAATGGGCTGAGACCACGGCGGCGACTGCACGGCGAAGGTGGATCTTGACGATGAGTCTGGGAGACCTGAAGACTCACGAACTGATGGCGGCTGAGCATCAGTACAGTGGCTTGTTCATCGGGTGCAGTCAGCGGCAGGGAACATGTCTGTTGATGTTACCAGGCACGTTCGCAGCGGCGTCTGACGGAGCTGCTTCCGGGCGTGTCACCGGTTGACCCGATCGAATGAGGAGGCGGTCCGATCCATCATGCATTCTGCTCTCTTTTTCTGATCGGATCTGGGCAGTTCTGGGGTGCGACGTTGAGAGGCGTCAGTCCTATACGGCTGGAGGTTCCGGTGAGTCTGTGTTATCCTCGAGCGGTGGTGAGCGGTGGCTGGTGGCGGCTCTGGCGGCGCTGACGAAGCTGGTGATGGTGGATCCCAATCGATCCCGTTCGGTGGGCTGGTAGAGTTTATGCCGAGAGCAGCGACCACCGGGGATCGTGCTGTCAGACATTCGGAAGGATCGCGACGACGCGAGTGGTGGCGGACCCTCAGACGAAGCAGGTGCGGCCGATCCCATTCGGTTGTGTGGCAGTTTTCGGCAGATCCCGATCGGCTTGACAATGGTGGCTAGCAGCATCGTGCCCTATAGTGTAGATTAGAACATTCTTGAGCGCCGGCAGAGTGCAGCTGTCGCGCCACTGTTCGACTAATAGGCTGGTGTCGACTGGCTTGTGGCTTGGTCGCCGACGGGTATCGATAGGCGACGTGTGCGTCGCTGCAATCCTTGGCGACTGGCAGCCTAAAGACTGTCAGCACGACTCCGGTGGCTGTCGACTAGATTGCCGGGGATGTCGTCTGATGGTTGTCCGCAGTAAGCGGGCGTGATTTAATGTTTGCTGAGGAAGGAAATGCGGCTGGAAGCATTTAGGGCAGCATGGTGATGGGCTGTTGGGCCGAGCAGTTGGGCTTGTTGTGTTGTTGGGTCTTTGCTCAATTTTAATTTGGTTTTGGGCTTTTGGGCCCAATTTTAATTAAAATGTTTATGGGCTGCTGGGCCAATTTTAATTAATTGCTGGATATATGGGCTTAGTGGATTTATTTTGATTTTGGGCTGAGTATATGGGGCATGGATAATGGGCTTGATTAATTAATTTAGTCTGCTGCTCATTTTGTACTTATTTGTTGCTCTTGGGCCCATTTAATTGATCCACTAATTATGCAATTAATTTTGTTATATAACTGATTAATTGATTTAATTGTCAATTATTGTTATAAATGTGAAAGGCATGTTCTATGTGATTTATTTATTTAAATTGCTGTTAATAGAAGCATGCTATTATGTATATTTTATTTCTAAATATTATATGCATGTTAAAAACCCTCGGTATTAAATAACTAAGTGGGAGAGGGGATTGGTAAATAATTCCCGCGGCCTCCATTATTGGTTTGTAAGTGATGCAAGTATACTTGCGTGTTGGCATAGACCTTCCTCCCCATCGGATGAGTATATTTGTGGATCACTGGTACATACTTCATTAAATAGTTATTGTTTGTAATGTGATGCAAATGAACTTACGTGTTGGCTTAGACCTTCCTCCCCATCGGATGAGTTTATTTGCGGATCACTGTACAAACTTATAATTGATAATCGTAGGAAGTTATCCAAGTGCGTGTGTACTTCTCCATCTGTAAGGCACACAAACTTGGGCCGCGGACTTGGGATTAAATAATGGTGTACACTTAGGTGTAAATAATAAGTATCCTCCCCATTGGAGTCACTGCTGTTATTTGCATGGTTAAAGAGGAACAGACTATTAATTATTTTGTCATAAAGTTAGGTTGACAAATAAAATTAATGGGTAAAACCTTCTCTTGTAAATGTTCGGGTTTGTAAACGTCCACACTATCGTGGCTTGCAGACTCACGGTGCTTGAGATGTCGGTGAATTTTATTTTATATTGTTTTGAGGGAATCAATATAAAAGAATAAAATTCGAAGATTTGATCGGTAAATTTATTTGTGATTCTCTGAATTTCGAATGGTTTTATTTCACTAATTGTTAACTAAAAGACATTATATTTACTTGTCCAAATTAAATGATTAGAAAGAATCTTGGTTTTGAAAATTACTGCTTAAGAAAATACATGTGTATTCTCACAAAGGACGTCTCATGATGCCTATTAAAGTCTCTAGTGAAGAGATGAGAGGTTCATAGAAATATGATGGTCTCATATAACTCTTCGGATACTTGAGTAAATTAAAAGTCAGAAGATCATGGTTGAATTGATGAATGAATTGGAAAAGTTTGGAATAGAAATTGAAAGGGAAACCTAAATCAATTTATTCTTCACAATTTGTCTGGATGTTTTGAGCAAGTTCTACCTGAAATACGAGAGGTTGTATATGGTGGGAAACTTCTAACAAAACATGTGGCAAAAGAAAGCCATCTTTCATCATGATGTGAACAAGTTTAATATCTTATTTACTAATGGTTTAAACATGATTAGTGATGGCATCTACTGACACGAAGTATGTAGATACTGGAATCACTAAATGTTTATCACTGAGTAAGGATAAGATTATTAATAACATGGATAAAACTAAAAAGGTAGTGGCTATTGCAGTGGGAGTTGTTTATTTATCTCATGATAAGAATAAACGATTGATTATGAGAAATTGTCTTTACGTACGTTTCATAGAAAGAATTTAATTTCGGTTTTTATGCATTAACGGATGGATACTTCATTTCATTTAAATGACATGGTCATAGTAATGAGGAATGAGGCTATAATCCGTTAAAGTACGTTGGTGGATAAAAAGTATACTCTTGAATCATGTATATCCCGCAGATGCAATAAATAGTAATTAAATAATGCATTTTCTAATATAAGTAAGAGTGATTAGCCATAACTTGTAGTCGGGTTGACCAATTCAAGAATTTATCGAACCACAGGGAGGTCGATGCTAGCACTTAAGCGATATCACGTTTATCACGATTTTATAGAAACGAATCATAGATGGATGGTTTGGTTAACAAGTAATTAAATGCAACAAATGAAAGTAGACAAGCAATAATCAAATGACAAGATAAAAATGATGAATGAGTGGTTTTCCAAATTGAGTAGAAGTGAGATTAACAACACTATTGAAGTGGTAACTTATGGATTCATGCATTAAACTCATATGTATCAAGGGTTAAGACTAAGGGCCAACACATATACCACCTAAACTTCCTCTCGAAATGAATAGGATGTAGATCATTTGCACAATCTCAAAATAGCTCAAAGGCTGGTTCTCAATTAAACTATTCCAACTAGGTACTAAGTTCAATTAAAGAATCCCTTCATATAATCAATTGACTTCTCAATCTAACTAATCACATGTTCCATCAAAGGGTTCTAAATAATAAAGGACTTCTCAATCTCTTTACCATTTATAATGCACATGAGGTGTTTGATGAAATGATTCACTTGACTATCTTAAACACATAATTGATTTCTCAATCTAATCATATAATTAGAACAATCAAACACACAAAACATCATAGATCTCAAGATATATAAGCACCAATGATAGAAAATCAAATATCCCCATCAACATATGAATTTAATTACATAGATCCACAAATTAACCAACAACCTTCATGTTGCTAATCTCACAAGGGAGATTAACCTACAATCTTCATAACATCCATAACATAGACATTATAATTCTTACAAATCATGGTAAACTAAAGGATTAACACAAAATTGGAATGAAAACTCCCTTGGAAATGGATCCAATTGAATCTCCCTTCTTCCTTTGGTGATCACCCAAGCTTCCTTGCTTCTTCACTTGATTTGGATTGAAGAAATTATGGAAAGATGATGTAGATCTAGAAATGGATGAATGGGATGGAGAATATGGTGTAAAATCAAAGGAATGGTGTGTGAGGTGTGTGGGAACAGTAGCAAATCCGATCTCCTCTCAAAATGTTGAATGGATTGGTATTTATACCCCATGGAGACCTTCTAGAAGAATTATAAAAAATATCTTGTTCTGGTGCCGACACGAGTCGTGCTACGTAGCACGGGTCTTGTCGTGTCAGGGCAAGCGGCACACAAGTCGTTCTGCGTCGCACGGCCAAAGGGTGGCCGTGTTGAGTGTATAGACGTCGCCGCACGGCCTCCGCTTACAGGCCCGTGTCTGGTACACGGGTCGTGCTCCGCAACACGAACAAGTGGTGGTCATGTTGGATAAATAGATGTCGCCGCACGACCATTCTGGATAGGCCCGTGTCTGGTACACGGGCCGTGTGCTGCAACACGAGTCGTGTTGCCAGCACTGCTGGCCGTGTTCTTGCACTTTTGTTTCTTCTTCCTTGTTTGATCTCCCATCTTCATTCTTACTCCATTTTCACCTGTTATATATATGTTTAAGATCATTCTCACACATTCCCATGAAAACACATAACACCACCAAAATACACGAAAATACGGATAAAACAATACGAAAATACACATAAAAAGGCACTAAAATCTAGGTGAAAATAACGACAATCTCACCCCCAAACTTAAAGTATTGTTCGTCCCCGAACAATGAAAATGATAGACCGAGGGAGAAGTTTTCACCTAGTAAAAAGACTAAACGAACACAAGTAATAACACATCATTAGCAACAAGAATTTCAAATTATGCTAAGCTAACCTACAACATTAGATTTATGATAAGAGAAATTAACAAGTTCAATCAAAAGAGAATAAAGAGCAATATAGTCCTTTTAGTCTAAGCCTCACATAAGTTTATCAATGTCACTCGACACTCTTTAAATAAGGTAAATCAACACTCCTCAATCAATTGGTTCGAATCACCATACACTTGCTCGTAGACTCTATTCACAAACCACCAAAATTTTAATCAATGATCAAAAAGGTCTTTAATTAAGGATGTAATGATAGGCTCTTTGGTAGGGTATGAATAATTTAGATAAGAGTGACTAAACGAGTGTAAGTAATCGAAGAGGTAGCTACTTTCTTCCATCCCTTCACATTCTTTTTCTTCCTTTCTTTTCTTTATTGATCATAAGCACTAATCATCACTTCCTTGGATTTCTTGAGCTTCTTATAGATTCATGCCTCTTTTCTTTGATTCTTAAGTACTTGAGCATATTATTGTTGCTTTGCTCATTTTCTTGTTTTAAAGTTGCATGTCCATTCTTTCTTGTGCTCTTTTCATCCTTTTTCTTACTTATTTACCATTTCCTCTTCTCTTTTTATTATCTCATCACACCTTTCTAGCCACCATCTTCTTTATTACTCACACAAAAGGTATATATCTTAGGCTCATGTGGGTAATTAAAGCTTGTAATGTGCTATCTTCACAATAAATAGGCTTATAGGCTCAAAGTGGTTGACTAGGGATGATTTTAACGGTAAGGAAATATTTGGCAATGGCTATACATGACAAGGATGGCCTTAAATCATTTCTTCGATCTCTATTAATCGGATTCATTCCTAAAGTCTTTGAGCAAGTATTTACTTTATCAAAACTCAACCGATCCACTCATGAAAAGATATACCATGTATACATGGTCGAGGCTCAAATTCTCACAAGTTTATGCTCGACTTAAAAGGACTTATTATAATATATTCATCTTTTAATTGAATTAGTTAAATAAAACATATCACAAATCGAAAGTGTAGAGTTCCTTAATCATGATTCGACCTCACTTATCACCATAATGCATCATCACTCATCTTCAAAACGACTCACAACCTCCCAAGCAAACCACCAAATCAAACCTAAACACGAAAAATAAAAACAACAACACAAAAACACAAATAAACCAAAGACAACACAAAGACAAAACTAAAAGAAAAAAACACAAATAAAAATCACCCCATCCATGATCAATACACATCAAAAATCATCTCAATCCTTAATTGAAAGAAAAGTACGAAATTAAACATCCCAAAACAAAACAATAAGAAGTCTCAAATCCAACACAAATTAAATCACTAAAATAGATGAACTAATGAAGTGTCGAGCACCAAAAGTACTCCCTTAGTTATCCGGAGGCGGAGGGGGTTGATTATGCCATGATCCCCAAGGAGTATAAGCACGAGGTGTGGTAAGGAATTGGAAATTGAACATCCTTGTGATCATCTCCTCCATGTTGTTCGAGCGTGATCGCGTATTCTCTTCATAGTACTCCCTACGACGCTGCCCCTCATGGATCTCCCTAATCATCGCACCCTGTCTCTGCTGCTCCTCCCGGAACTCTCTCATCTCATCTCCAAGTGCCTGCTGCGTCTGCCTGATCTCCCTTAGTTCGTTCTCCAGAAGATTCCATCTTGCATTCCCTTCTCTTGGTCTATCTCCTTCCTCTTGTTCTTCTTCTTCTTGCTCAAATGCTGGAGGCTCTGGTGCATGCTCTTCAAATTCCACCTGATGAGGTTGCTCTTCCTCCCCTACATCCATGTCCACCGGCTCAGCTCTCAGATTCCTTAGCTCAGGATTCTCATCTACTCTCATCTGCTGGAGCACTACTTCCACTCCATCTCTATTCTCTCTGTAGAAGGCTCTCACGACTGCTGAGTGGTTAGGACTCGCCATTGCTAGATTCTGATGCTTTCTTCGTCCTTGCAGTGTGGTGAGCTCAGGAGCAGGTAGAGGAAATGGAGCTCCCTTATCTTGCTTCAAGCAATACATATTCCCTATGAATGATAGGAACTCCATCCTTATGAGTTGATTATAAGTGAGCCCTTCATAACCATCGAGTGTTGCATCCCTCTAAGGTCGATGCCTAACCCTTGAGCAATCATTGTCACCATTCCTCCAATCATAATCCCTCGAGTGTTCTCTCTCTTAGCCACTCTCTCAACATGCTGAATGAAGTGAGCTGCAATATTCACTGTGCACTCCTTAAACATACTGTACATGATGTACAACTGCTTCTCTCCAACAGATCCACTCTCGAACCGACCCAGAATAGTATTTGATACTATCTTCTCAAGGTACCTCATGACTGGGTTCCTTATAGCTGTCCCTTTAGACGAACTTGGAATGTACTCTGGAGGCTCAGTCCCATCCTCAACCAATTTTCTCCACCACGTCTGTTGATTGAAACCCCCTTGTGGTAAGAAGTTCTGATGACCTCTCATGATTGGGCACCCAAAAAATCTATTCAGCTCATTCACAGGTATCTTCTCCCACATCTCATTGTTCAACTGAAATGTGATACCAATAGGAAACTTGTTCCTATCTCTGTGAACCTCCAAGGTGCTCATGAACTCGGCTGTAAGATGGAGATAAGTGGGAGGTCTCTTATCGAAAAACTCCTCCATTTCCACTCGACGGAATAGAGTCCTCAGATCACCTTCTATTCCAAGGCCCTCCATGGTTGCTTGATCCTGGAATCGAGTTGCCCTAATCTTGGGGATTATGTACTCCCACCTCAATGCATACTTCTCCTATTCCATGAACTCTACTCCGAAATTCTCAGGGTGTTGGTCTTTCATTAGCAGTTTGGCATCAAGGTTAGACAGTTCTATATCTGACTCAATAAAAATGAAGTCCTCATTGCGTTTCCTCACTCTTCTTTCAGCCATCTACAATTTCCAACATAATTCAAATTAATTTCAATTTAACTCAAAACAAAATGTCTCATATTGATTAGAATTATCACTAGTTATTCAACTAAGTGTTAATTCTAGCACATATTCAAGCACAATAAACAATTTGTTTCAAAGACTAACATTTAGATCCAATCAACTTAACACAAAGTTATTCCAAAAATTTCATTCAATCACTCACTTTCAACATCCTAATCCTCTCATTCTTTCATAACATTTCACTTCTTCAATGGGCACAATTCAATTCAATAATGCTTCATGCAAAAACCTTGAATTCCAATTTGAAATTTCATTTAGGCATTTCATCAAACACTTGGCATGCACATATTTCACATTTCAATTCAACAAGTCTTAACTATGCTTTCATGCTCAAATCCTCAATACCTAAACTAATTCACATCAATACAATTATCATAGAAGCATTATTGATCAATTTAACAATCACATGCCCTAAATTAATCATCCTAAAACAACTATCCCCAAATTCCTCCTCATGAACCCTAATTCTTCCAAAAGTTTAATCAATCCAACAATTAAATATGCAAATTCATGTTTCACAATCCTAGACATGCTTCATACATACCATCATTCAAAACCCATACATGAATTTCGACATTTATACCTCGAATTGAAAATTAGGGCACAAGAATACATACCTTGAATTTTCTTGAACAAAATGAAGGGGATTGTTGTTTAAGCTTTGAAATTCACCTTTTACACTCACAATCTTACCACTCTTTGATGTTTAGAAGATGATTTGTGGAGTTTTGACTGGATTATCACGATGGGAGTGTGATTTAACCTTATGGCCGTGTCCAAAAATCTGCCTTTTAAAACGCTGCTTCAGACCCGACACGAGTCGTGTCACGCAACACGGCCATAAGGTGCCCGTGTTGCGTGATCTGATGCTCCCGCACGGCCAAAGCGTACAGGGCCATGTTGGCTACACGACTCGAGTCTCGCGCTTGGACATGACCCGTGTCACGCAACACGACCAAAATCTGCTCGTGTTGGGCAAACTGATGTCGCCGCATGGCCAAATCTTACAGGGCCGTGTCGGCGACACGAGGCGTGCACTGCTCCCCTGAATTTTCCAATTTTCATCTTCAACTCTTGTCTTTCCTTGTTTCAATGCTTCCAAAACTCCCTATTCATGCTCACACTCATAAACATCATTAGTTTAACCTTAATATCAAAGACAAAAGGATTATCAACTTCAACACCACCAAAATAAACCAAAACTAAACCGAACTTATGAGAAAATTTTATATTTGGCTCAAAAACACAAGAATGCATGTCAACATATAATATAACATATCGTATCACATCATATCCCCCCAAACTTGAATTGAAACAAGAGTTTCAAAGAAAGTTTGCAAAAAGTGGTACGATATACCGTTCACATCAATGACGCACACTTTGTATGTTCAAGAAATTTTCTCCTCATAAGCACAATCCACCTACAAGACCAAAATAAAGCAAAACAAGAAAAGAAATATTTACAAACCTAAACTACTAAAAGGATACGGATCTCAAGAAGAGAAGGTGTCAACGTATACCAACTCCCTTTGAGAGGGAGAATGGTAATGCTTAACCCTATGACCATTGACAATAAAAGAATTCCCATCCGATCCTTCAAGCATGAAAGATCCATTTTCTCGAACTTCAATCACCTCATATGGACCGGTCCATTTTGAACGAAGCTTTCCGGGAAACAGTTTCAATATAGAATTGAATAAAAGTACCTTATCCCCTGGTATAAACTCCTTTGCTTTGATTCTTTCATCATGCCATCTTTTAAGCTTCTCCTTGACAATTCGTGAGTTTGAATATGCTTCCTCACGAAATTCTTCAAGCTCAATCAATTGAAGACATCTTTTCTTTCCCGATTCTTTCTCCTCAAGATTCAACTTCCTCAATGCCCATAAAGCCTTGTGTTCTATTTCAACCGGAAGATGACATGCTTTCCCATAGACAAGTTTATACGGAGAAAAACTAAGAGCGGTCTTGTACGCCGTTCGATAAGCCCAAAGCGCATCATCTAGCTTAGAAGACCAATCCTTCCTATTCCCCTTGACTGTCTTCTCAAGTACAAGCTTCACTTGCCTATTTGATACTTCCGCCAAACCATTTGTTTGCGGATGATAAGGTGTTGACACCTTGTGCTTCACTCCATAGCCTATCAAAAGCTTCTCAATGATCTTGTTGATGAAATGAGTCCCTTGATCGCTAATGATCGCCTTTGGGACTCCAAACCATGCAAAAATATTCTTCTTCAAGAAAGCCTTGACAACTAGAGCATCATTTGTTCTTGTAGGAATTGCTTCGACCCATTTAGACACATAGTCTACCGCAAGCAAAATGTAAAGAAAACCATTGGAAGGCGGAAATGGTCCCATGAAGTCCATCCCCCAAACATCAAACACTTCAACTTCAAAGATGTTCTTCATAGGCATCTCATCTCTTTGTCCAATACTTCCAATTCTTTGGCATCTATCACACTCCTTGACGTATTCTTTGCAATCCTTGAACAATGTTGGCCAAAACAATCCCGACTGTAAGATCTTAGCTCTCGTCTTTTGAAATCCAAAGTGTCCTCCACATGGTAAACTGTGGCACATCTCCATGACACTTACTTTTTCTTTCTCCGGAATACACCTCCGTATGATACCATCCGGACAATTCTTAAACAATAAAGGATCATCCCACAAATATTCTTTAACATCATGGTAGAACTTTTTCCTTTTTGACTCGGTGAGATGGTCCGGCTTGATACCACACGCTAGGTAGTTTACCAAATCCGCGTACCACGGTCTTCCGATCTCACACAAAGTGTACATCCGATGAAAATCCACTTGAAGTATCTCTTCATCCGGGAACATATCATTTATGAGCTCCATGGTTCCTATCGGCTATGACATTTTCGACTCCCTTCTTATCACGTATCTCCACATCAAACTCCTGCAACAAAAGAACCCAACGAATTAGTCTTGGTTTAGCATCCTTTTTACTCATCAAATACCTAATGGCAGCATGATCCGTGTAGACAATGGTTTTCGTGCCAACTAAGTATGGACGAAATTTTTCAAAAGCATAGACTACGGAAAGAAACTCCTTTTCCGTTGTGGTGTAATTCTTTTGATTGGCATTGAACGTCTTTGATGCATAATAGATAGCTCGAAATTTCTTCTCTCGCACTTATCCAAGCACTACTCCCAAGACACTATCACTTGCATCACAATGGAGTTCAAAAGGCTTACTCCAATCGGGAGAGACAAGGATTGGTGAAGAAATCAAAGCTTCCTTTAACACCCTAAAAGCATCAAGACATTCATCATTAAATTCAAATGGAGTATCTTTCTCAAGCAATTTACACAAAAGTTTGGCTATATTAGAAAAATTCTTTATAAAACGTCGATAGAATCCGGCGTGACCAAGAAACGATCTAACCCCTTTTTCATTTTTAGGAGGGGGAAGATGTTCAATGGCTACAACCTTTGCTCTATCAACTCTCAAACCTTTTTCGGAGATATGATGACCAAGTTCGATACCCTCTTGAACCATAAAATGACATTTTTCCCAATTCAAGACGAGGTTCGTATCTTGACATCGCTGCAAGACCATGGACAAATTAGTTAAGCATATATCAAATGAAGATCCAAACATGGAAAAATCATCCATAAAAACTTCCATCACATTTTCAATCAATCCTCCAAAAATATCCATCATACAACGTTGAAAGGTGGCGGGTGCATTGCATAACCCAAAAGGCAATTTATAGAAAGAGAATGTGCCATACGGACAAGTAAAAGTTGTTTTCTCTTGATCCTCGGGGGCTATCATGATTTGGTTATACCCCGAGTAACCATCTAGAAAACAATAATACTTGTATCCCGCCAACCTATCAAGCATTTGATCAATAAAAGGCAAAGGGAAATGATCCTTATGAGTATTGTCATTAAGTTTTCTATAATCACAACAAACTCTCCACCCCGTTTTCACCCTTGTTGCAAGTTCTTCATCAAATTCTGTTTTAACAATGGTTAACCCTCCTTTCTTAGCCACAACATGCAAAGGACTTACATGAGGACTATCACTAATGGCATAAACAATTTTAGCATCCAACCATTTTAAAACTTCTTTCCTAACAACTTCTTGCATAATAGGATTCAAACGCCTTTGAGGTTGTATACATGATTTATTCTCATCAATCAACCTTATGTGATGCATGCAAATTGTGGGACTAATTCCCTTCAAATCATCCAAACTCCACCCTATAGCACTCTTATGATCTCTAAGTACTCTCAACAATTTATCAAGTTCTAGAGGAGAAAGGGATGATGATACAATTACCGGAAATGTCTTCTCGTCCCCCAAATATGCATACCTAAGGTGATCGGGTAGAGGCTTCAATTCTTCCTTTCCTTTATCAACCTTTGACTCTTCATTCTCTATCTCTAATGGAAGATATTCCCTCTTTCCATAGTATGCCAACTTTGCTTTATCCTCTTGCATTTCCCTACAAGCATTCAATTCATGTAAACAATCATTAATATCTTCATCTTCTAAATAATGAAAAGAATGATTAGAGTTTAAAGATAAAGTAAGAGAATGGCTTATGCTCATTTCAAGAGGATCTTTAGCTAAGATGAATGGTAGGTTCTCTTCAACAACTTCATCAATCATGTCGATCCTTCTACATTCTTCTTTCTCATTTGGATATCTCATAGCACTCTTCAAAGAGAAAACCACCTCCTCCTCGTTTACTCTCAACTTCAACTCCCCTTTTTGTACATCAATTAAAGCTCTTCCCGTTGCTAAAAATGGATGCCCCAATATCAATGGAACATTTGCATCCTCGTCCATATCAAGCACTACAAAATCAATCGGGAATATAAACTTTCCAACTTTGACTAACACATCCTCCACTATTCCTCTAGGGTAGGTTAAAGACCTATCCGCTAGTTGCAATGTAACGGATGTAGGTTTCACTTTCCCTATACCAAGTTTCTTGAAAATAGACATAGGCATCAAGTTGATACCTGCCCCAAGATCACAAAGAGCTTTATGAACCTCACTCTTGCCCATTTCACATGTAATAACAAAACTCCCCGGATCTTTGAGCTTTGGAGGCAACTTCCTTTGAATTATTGCACTACACTCCTCCGTCAAGTTGACGGTCTCATTCTCTATCAAGCTCCTTTTCCTTGACATGATGTCCTTCAAAAACTTCGCATAGTGAGGCATTTGTTTCAAAGCATCCGCAAAGGGTATATTAATGTGGATTTTCTTGAAAATTTCCAAAAACTTTGCAAACTTTTCATCCAAGCCTTTCTTCAAAAATCGATGTGGAAAAGGGATAGGTACTTGTGTTTTTGGAATTCCCCAACTATCCCTTTCCACTTCAATTTCCTCCTCCTTCTTTTTCATTGCCTTGGTTCTTTCCCATTTCTTTTCAACAACCTTGTTATCAATCAATTCCGGTTCCTCATTCATTTTATCCTCAACTTCACTTTCAACGTCGAATTCTTCTTCAACCAAGGTTTTCTCCATCTCCTTCTCTTCCACCTTATCATCTTCCAATGGCATAGATGGTCCATCATAATTTGTTCCACTCCTCAAGGTAATTGCCTTGTATTGTTCCTTTGGATTTACAATGGTGGTGGAAGGAAATTTCCCTTTCTCATTAGCACTCATTGAGCTCGCCATTTGACCAAATGAATACTCCAAGGCTTTGAGTCTTCTATCACTATTTTCCTCAATGGTTTTTAATCGTCTTTCATTTACTTCCTCAAAAGCCTTGAATTTTCTTTCAATTACTTCCTCTTGATTTTTGTTGGAAGCAATCAATTTTTCAAGAAGTTCTTCGGTAGTCGCCTTCCCTTCATTATTTGGCGCTTTAGCTCCCGGATGATACCCCGGAGGATAAGCAACCGCATTACTTGGGTTTGCATAAGAAAAATTATCTTGCCTCCTTTGTTGTTGTGGATAAGAACTTCCACTTCCTTGGCTAGTGAAACCTCCTTGCCTTGGTTGTTGTTGTGGGTGCGAGCTTCCACTACTTTGAGCATTGAATCCTCCTTGTCTTTGTGGATAACTTCCTTGATTTTGGTTGAAATTACCTTGGTAATTGTTTTGATAATTACCTTGGTAATTTCTTCCTTGCATATATTGAACGTCCTCCACACGTGGCATTGTTGTAGCCCATTGTTCCCCACTAACACCAATTTGAGGAAGCACACTTTGATCCATTCGACTATCAACCATATTAACTTGTTGATTGGTCACTCCTTTGTTCAAGCTCATTTGCTTCATCACCTCCGCAACTATCATATCCATGCTTGGTGTTTGTGGCTCCACAGTCACACTCTTCACACTAAACTGTTGCCCTTTATCATAGCTCTCGAACCCATAGCTTTCACTAACTCTCTCCAATGGCCATTGATAGACATTTGTAGCAATTTCATCAAAAATTTGAATAGCCCTTTCCGGAGTTACTCCAAGTACGGATCCACCTGCCGAAGCATAAACAAGCACTCTTTGCCCATTCACATGTCCTTGATAGAAAAATCCCACTTGTTGATTCTCCGGGAAACCATGTTGTGGACACTTGCGTAGCATTTCCTTGAACCTTTCCCACGCTTCATAAAAGCTTTCTTGAGGCAATTTCTTGAATTGAGTGATTAAGCTCTTCATTTGAAGCGTCTTTGAAGGTGGAAAATATTTGTTCAAAAATATTTGTGCTAGCTCGTCCCAAGTGTTGCACGTACTGGGAGTAAGAGTGGAGAGCCATGTTCTTGCTCTATCCCTCAAAGAGAATGGAAATAACCTAATTTTTATGCAATCCTCGCTCACCCCATTCATCTTCACGGTGTTAGCAATCTCAACGAATTGAGCTAGATGAGCATTAGGATCTTCATTCGGAGCTCCACCAAATTGTTGCTCTCTCACCAATGAAATCAAGCCCATTTTAAACTCAAAGTTGTTGGCATGAATTGGTGGTCCCATCATTTGTGGAATTGCCCTTGGCATGAAGAAATCCCGGATCACCCTTTGATCATTTTGAACTCCATGTTGAACCGGCGGTGGAGGTACATACGCTTGTTGTGGAGGAGCATAAGGTTGTTGAAAACCTTGTTGAATCATAGCTTGTTGCACCATTTGTTGAATATAAGCTTGATTGTTAAACTCCCCAAATTGTTGATAAGCTTGTTGAGGAAGATTGGCATTAGCTTGATCTTGCAAGTTTTGCATTCCGCCTCCATCATTCCTAACATTTCCACGTTCATCTTGATTGTTCTCCATTTGATCACTCTTTTTGGTATTGTTCTCCTTTCTTCTTCTTCGGAAAGTGTGTTCAATTTCTAAGTCAATAGGTTCAACTTGTTCCCCTTTTGATCTTGTTTGCATACACCTTCAAAATAAAAGAAGTTAGAACAATATTTTCAAAGCAAAATACAAATAATAAATACAAGAAAATAATGTCTCTAGTAAGATCGCTCTAAACGTTCCTTCTTTAAGCTACTAGCAACCGTTACCTCCCCGGGAACGGCGCCATTTGATTAGCCATAACTTGTAGTCGGGTTGACCAATTCAAGAATTTATCGAACCACAGGGAGGTCGATGCTAGCACTTAAGCGATATCACGTTTATCACGATTTTATAGAAATGAATCATAGATGGATGGTTTGGTTAACAAGTAATTAAATGCAACAAATGAAAGTAGACAAGCAATAATCAAATGACAAGATAAAAATGATGAATGAGTGGTTTTCCAAATTGAGTAGAAGTGAGATTAACAACACTATTGAAGTGGTAACTTATGGATTCATGAATTAAACTCATATGTATCAAGGGTTAAGACTAAGGGCCAACACATATACCACCTAAACTTCCTCTCGAAATGAATAGGATGTAGATCATTTGCACAATCTCAAAATAGCTCAAAGGTTGGTTCTCAATTAAACTATTCCAACTAGGTACTAAGTTCAATTAAAGAATCCCTTCATATAATCAATTGACTTCTCAATCTAACTAATCACATGTTCCATCAAAGGGTTCTAAATAATAAAGGACTTCTCAATCTCTTTACCATTTATAATGCACATGAGGTTTTTGATGAAATGATTCACTTGACTATCCTAAACACATAATTGATTTCTCAATCTAATCATATAATTAGAACAATCAAACACACAAAACATCATAGATCTCAAGATATATAAGCACCAATGATAGAAAATCAAATATCCCCATCAACATATGAATTTAATTACATAGATCCACAAATTAACCAACAACCTTCATGTTGCTAATCTCACAAGGGAGATTAGCCTACAATCTTCATAAGATCCATAACATGACATAATAATTCTTACAAATCATGGTAAACTAAAGGATTAACACAAAATTGGAATGAAATCTCCCTTGGAAATGGATCCAATTGAATCTCCCTTCTTCCTTTGGTGATCACCCAAGCTTCCTTGCTTCTTCACTTGATTTGGATTGAAGAAATTATAGAGAGATGATGTAGATCTAGAAATGGATGAATGGGATGGAGAATATGGTGTAAAATCAAAGGAATGGTGTGTGAGGTGTGTGGGAACAGTAGCAAATCCGATCTCCTCTCAAAATGTTGAATGGATTGGTATTTATACCCCATGGAGACCTTCTAGAAGAATTATAAAAAATATCCTGTTCTGGTGCCGACACGAGTCGTGCTACGTAGCACGGGTCGTGTCGTGTCAGGGCAAGCGGCACACGAGTCATTTTGCGTCGCACGGCCAAAGAGTGGCCGTGTTGAGTGTATAGACGTCGTCGCACGGCCTCCGCTTATAGGCCCGTGTCTGGTACACGGGTCGTGCTCCGCAACATGGATCGTGCTCCGCAACACGACCAAGTGGTGGTCGTGTTGGATTAATAGATGTCGCCGCACGACCATTCTGGACAGGCCCATGTCTGGTACACGGGCCGTGTGCTGCAACACGAGTCATGTTGCCAGCACGGCTGGCCGTGTTCTTGCACTTTTATTTCTTCTTCCTTGTTTGATCTCCCATCTTCATTCTTACTCCATTTTCACCTGTTATATATATGTTTAAGATCATTCTCACACATTCCCATGAAAACACATAACACCACCAAAATACATGAAAATACGGATAAAACAATACGAAAAATACACATAAAAAGGCACTAAAATCTAGTTGAAAATAACGACAATCAAAGAGAAAGGAACCTTCGAAAATGAACTAAACATACATTTGACGTCTATGACTAATTCATTTTACTTGAGTAAGATTCAAAAGTTGATAGCCGATAGACCGTAAGGTTTATCTGAAGTGGAAACTATCGGACTTGCGAGTCTTGCTTGGAAGTAAAAATGATTAACTGCCTTTTTAAGGCTATGGGGTGTAGAGCCAAAGATATATATGTTGGAATTAGTTCATTCTGATTCAAGCGAACCTAATATTATCCAGGCGAGAGGTGGTTATGTATATTAGAAGATTATTCTGGAAACCAATATATTTATATAATGCACTGCATGTCTAAGTTCTTTGATTAATTCAAGAATTGTAAGGCTGGTACAGTGAAGCGTCATGGAAAATATATTAAGTCATTACGATTCAATCATGATGGCGAATACCTCTTGGGATAGTTAGGAGCTATTGATCAGAAGTTGAGATTAAATCTCAAAGTTGACTACACCAGGTATGTCCCAAACTGAATGGTGTGGTGGATAGAAGGAATAAGGCTCTTATGGTTATGATTAGATAGATGATGAATTATTTGGAATAATTAAATTCATCTTATGGATATGCCCTAGATACAGTAATTCGTAAAACATTTGTCTGTATATGGGATATCCTAGAAAAATGGAGGGTGATTTATTTAATCCAAAAGATCGAAGGGTGATTGTCAACACAAACACTGGATTTTTTGGAAAAGGACTATGTAATAAATCACAAACCCATGTATGAGTTGTTCTGAAGGAAGTGAGAGGAAAACACAAAGTTAAAGTACCAATTGTACAAGAGGATATACCACAAGGTAAACTACAACGCTTGTCACGTCTGATACACAATTACATGTAGTGCCTTTTCGTAGTGGGAGGGTTGTATGACAACCCATAAATATATATTTTGGGAGAGTCGTGAGACTTGATCCCTAGTGAACATGGTATTATCCCACGGATACGACGTAGCACTACAAGATGAAAATGCGGAATCTTAGTAAGTTGCAATGAATGTTGAAATAGAATCTACGGATTCTATATTAAGTCTGGGAACTTGTATGACCACTAAATGGTGTAAAAGTCATTGCAAGTGGTCAAAGGAAATAAAAGAGGATCATATGGAAAGGTGAAAACCTTGGAAGCAAAGCTTGTTGCGAAAAAGTGTACTCAAAAAGAAATGGTTCGATTATGAGGAAACATTTTCGCTGGTAGCTATACTTATGTTGATCCGGATTCTTTTATTGCTGCTATGAGGAACATCAAATAGATGTCAAAGACAGCTTTCCTGATTGGAAGTCTTAAGGAAAACATCTATGTGAAGCAACCAGAGTGATTCATTGCAAAGTACTAATAGCATTTTGATAGTAAGCTTAAAATTGTCCAGCGATGGACTAAAGCAAGCTTTAAGATCGTGAAGCATCTGTTTTGATTAGGTAATCCAGTGGCATGGATTTAAATCAATGAGCGGATGAGTCTTGTGTGTTGTAAAGAGTGACGGAAACATGGTGGTGTTTTTTGTACTATACGTAGATAGTATCTTGCTCATTGAAGACAATGAAAGAGTATTATCGGGCGTATGGGTACGGTTAATAAAGCGGTAGAGATGAAGGTCTTAAGAAAGGCAAAATATATCCTTTTGATCACGGTAATACGGATCACAGAAAGGACATTATGCTTATCTCAAGTTTCATAAATGATACAGTCCATACTCGTTTAGCATGTGAATTTATCTAAGTGAATGTGTCTTTGAGACACAAGAAGAAGATAAAGAAGATGAAAGTGGTTCCTTATGCTCCGGCGAATAAGGAAGCTTAATCTAAGGAATGCTATGAACGATGTTGGATATCTGTTTTGCTGGATGCATGAACAGTGGGTATCAACGTAACCCGAAACGAGAATGATGAACTGTGGTAAGACATATATAAAGTACCTGAGAAGGACTGGAAATTATATGTGGACTTACAGGACAGATTCACTGCTTCTTGCGGATTACGTAGATTCAATTTTTTTTAGTCAGATTGGACGGCAGTAAATTCACCTCAAAGGTTATGTGTTTAATCTTAGGAAGTAGAGTCATAATGTGGAGGAGTGTTATATAAAAATATATTTCAACCTCCGGACTCCATCATGGAAAGATGATGAATTGGAGCCTATGAGGCAGCCAAAGTATCTATATGACTCTAGAGACTTCATGATGGACTTTGAAGTGTTTCTAAGTTTGCCCAAGGTAATCACAATTTACATTGATGATATTGGTGTAGTTGCAAACTTGAAGAAATCACAAGTCCATAAGGCAATTAAACACATGGAGCGCGAGTACCACCTGTTACGAGAAATCGTATGATGAGGGAAAGGTTGTTGTCGCCTAGATTGCATCGGATGATGACCTAGTAAACCATTTACAAGGACCTTAAGGCGAGAGCTTTTAATGGTCGTGTAGTGTGAGTAGGAATCAGATGTATGGCAGAAGACATGACAGCATAGTCTTTTAGTATAAGTGGGAGATTGTTGGATTGTATACTAAAAGTCTAGCTTTAGTATGAACAATGTTATAACAATATTTGAAATGAGAATCATTGATCAAATGATTGCATCTTATAATTTATTTATATGCATGATGCAATAGTCCATTTACTTTATACTGTAGATAATATGTTGTGCGACAACACGCAGAAGATCATATTATCGGTTTCCTTATAAAGTATAAACAGATGCTCACAACTGAGATAGACGCGGACTCTCTATCGGTATGGTTGTAGTGTGGTTTGATATTAGCTTGTCTTGGCTATAGAATCACATTAGTGCACTTGTGTGTATTGAGCAGGACCGCATGAGATCATTCTTCTTATACGGACTATATAGTAGAACTTGATCTCTGTTATTATGGAAGTTCGTGCTCTTAATCCCGATACAATAACCTCGACACGTAAGGCAGTATGTATTTCTTTGATTCATCAATGGGTGAGATTTATAAGTATTAAATCAATATACTCGGTGAGTTGGGAAGTAGTGCTGTCTCTATGGTGTGCTGTTGATTGTAGAAGGAATCCATGTCCGACATAGGTTGATGATGTTCCCTTGAGGAGCTCATAAGGTTTATCATGTAAATCTTGCAAGTGGATTAATTTCCGGCATGATAATAAGGTTGAGTGGTACTACTCTCGGATGAGATATTAATTAATTTGAGTTGTTAGTAACTTAATTAATTAATGGACATTGTATATCTTAAACATGGGGAGACCATCGGGCTTATAATAAGGAGCCCAGAACATAATTTGGGATTGGACGGGTAGTGCAGTAATAATATTTTAGTGGACTATATTATTATTATTGGATTTAATTAAAAGCTTTGGGCTAAGCTTGGTTAATTAAATTCAATTGATGCCCAGTCCAATTTCTCCTCCTGGTCCCTGCTCTAGCCCAAGTATATAAGTCATCTCAGCTCCTGTTAACCCTAAGTCTGTGCCTCATTTGACATACGGGAGACAACAGAGAGCAGATTGAGAGAACTCTGGGATTGTTACCACCCAACACCAGAGTTGACTTTGGGACATACGGTAGAAGATAAGAGGTGTTCTCTACAGCGATTCATCCTCTACATCAACCCAGAAGTACGGTAAATATATTTTATTGCTTCCTCTGATTGTTTGGCTGTTTATTAACGGATCACGTTTGAACCACACAATCCAATTGCTAACAATCGCGTCCTTCTTGCTCTTGAATTCTGCTCTTAGTTCTCCTCTTGATTCCACAAACGAATCTTCAAAGTGATGGATGGATGGAGGAAAGGATGATGGTTGTGGGGTGTTGTATGATGTGGCCTCTCTTCTCCTCTCTTGTATTGTGTTGTATTTCTCCTTTTTTTGGGGCTGTATAGACCTCCTTTTATACTTGTAATCATGTCTCCTAGGCTTGGAATGGGCTTTTCAAGTGATCACACGCGTTTAGGCCTCGAAAATACAGATTTGGTAAGTTCCCAAAGCGCGGTTCGACCTCCCAAATAGGTCGAACCAAACAGGGGAGGTCGAACCATGGTCGAACCACCCTTCTGGATGTCCCAGGTGCTTGGTTCTACCAGAAAAACAGGTCGAACCAGCATGTCGTGGTCGAACCAGTTTTTTCGTCGTCTAGTTCGACCTTGGTTCGACCTGATGCTCAGGTCGAACCCACCTGTCGTGGTCGAACCGGTCGGAATCAGCTTGTGCAGTCTCACCATTTCGCGTATAACCTTCACATCCGACCTCCGAATTGAGTGATTTTTGTGCTCACGCGATCTTCTCTTCCTGAGCTTTATAAAGAAATCACAAAAACTCTAAGAATTGAATATGTAACAGGCCATGGAAAGTAGCACTGCAATTCTGTTCGGCACAGCTCGCGCGGCGTCACCACTTTGCTTATAATTTCCTCGTTCGGACTCCGAATGGGATGTTCTTTACGCCAAAACGACCCTCTCTTCAGTGACTTTACAACCATGTATCACAATTTTCTCAAACTTGGCTCTTTTGATCATTTTTCCACCTAAAACACAACAAAATACCTCAAGTGCACATAATTCTCATATATAATGAATATAAGACCATTGTGCTCATATAAGACTACAATATAAATCAAAAAGGTATTAAATTAGATATTAAAACACCCTTATTTTCAATCTCATCACCCATGCACAGGCCATGCTTGCACGGCCCATGCCCACGACTTGCCCACGGCCGTTGCCTTGGCTTGCCCATCCCATGGCCCATGCCCAACTCCCGTTACCCAGGATTGGCCACGGGGGTCGCCCATGTATGCCCATGCCCGTTGCCACGGGTTGCCCATGCACAGGCCATGCTTGCACATCCCATGCCCATGGCTTGCCCACGGCCATTGCCTTTCCTTACCTATGCCATGGCCATGCCCAACTCCCGTTGCCCACGATTGCCCATGGGGATCGCCCACGTATGCCCACGCCCATTGCCGCGGGTTGCCCATGCACAGGCAATGCTTGCACGGCCCATGCCCACGGTCGTTGCCTTAGCTTGCCCATGTCATGGCCCATGCCCAACTTCCGTTGCCCACGGGGGTCGCCCATGTATGCCCACGCCCATTGCCATGGGTTGCCCATGCACGGCCCACGTCCACGGCTTGCCCACGGTCATTGCCTTAGCTTGCCCATGCCATGGCCCATGCCAAACTCCCATTGCCCAGGATTGCCCACGGGGGTCGCCCACGCCTGTTGCCGCGGGTTGCCCATGCCCACAGCTTGCCTACAGCCGTTGCCTTGGCTTGCCCATGCCATGGACCATGCCCAACTCCCGTTGCCCAGGATTGCCCACGGGGGTCGCCCACTATGCCCACGTCCATTGTCGTGGGTTGCCCATACACAGGCCATGCTTGCACGGCCCATGCCCACGGCCATTCCTTGGCTTGCCCATGACATGGCCCATGCCAAAGTCCCGTTGCCCATGGGGGTTGCCCACGTATGCCCACGCCCGTTGCCACGGGTTGCCCATGCACGGCCCATGCCCACGGCTTGCCCACAGCCGTTGCCTTAGCTTGCCCATGCCATGGCCCATGCCCAACTCCCGTTGCCAAGGATTGCCCACGGGGGTCGTCCACGTATGCCCACGCCCGCTGCCGCGGGTTGCCCATGCACAGGCCATGCTTGCACGGCCCATGCCCACGGCCGTTGCCTTGGCTTGCCCATGCCATGGCCCATGCCCAACTCCTGTTGCCCAGGATTGCCCACGGGGGTCACCCACGTATGCCCACACCCGTTGCCACGGGTTGCCCATGCACAGGCCATGCTTGCACGGCCCATGCCCACAGCTTGCCCACGGCCGTTGCCTTGCCTTGCCCATGCCATGGCCCATGCCCAACTCCCGTTGCCCATGGTTGTCCACGGGGGTCGCCCACGTATGCCCATGCCCGTTGCTGCGGGTTGCCCATGCACAGGCCATGCTTGCATGGCCCATGCCCACGGCTTGCCCACGGATGTTGCCTTGGCTTGCCCATGCCATGGCCCATGCCACACTCCCGTTGCCCACGGTTGTCCACGGGGATCACCCACGTATGCCCACGCCCGTTGCCACGGGTTGCCCATGCACAGGCCATGCTTGCATGGCCCATACCTACAGCTTATCCACGGCCATTGCCTTGGCTTGCCCATGCCATGGCCCATGCCCAACTCCCGTTGCCCAGGATTGCCCACGGGGGTCGCCCACGTATGCCCACGCCCATTGCCGCGGGTTGCCCATGCACAGGCCATGCTTGCACGACCCATGCCCACAGCTTGCCCACGGCCGTTGCCTTGGCTTGCCCATGCCATGGCCCATGCCCAACTCCCGCTGCCCACGGGGGTTGCCCACGTATGCCCACGCCCGTTGCCACGGGTTGCCCATGCATGGCCCATGCCCACGGCCGTTGCCTTGGCTTGCCCATGCCATGGCCCATGCCCAACTCCCATTGCCCAGGATTGCCCACGGGAGTTGCCCACGTATGCCCACGCCCATTGCCGTGGGTTGCCCATGCACATGCCATGCTTACACGGCCCATGCCCACGGCTTGCCCACGGCTGTTGCCTTGGCTTGCCCATGCCATGGCCCATGCCCAACTCCCGTTGCCAACGGTTGCCCATGGGGGTAGCCCACGGCTTGCCCATGCCCGTTGCCACGGGTTGCCCATGCACAGTCCATTCTTGCACAGCCCATGCCCACGGCTTGCCCACGGCCGTTGCCTTGGCTTGCCCATGATTTGGCCCATGCCCAACTCCCATTGCCCACGGGGGTCGTCCACGTATGCCTACGCCAATTGCCATGGGTTGCCCATGCACGACTCATGCCCACGGCTTGCCCATGGCCGTTGCCTTGGCTTGCCCATGCCATCGCCTATGCCCAACTCCCATTGCCCAGGATTGCCCACGGGGGTCGCCCACGTTTGCCCACGCCTGTTGTCGTGGGTTGCCCATGCACATGCAATTCTTGCACGGCCCATGCCCACGGCCGTTGCCTTGGCTTGCCCATGCCATGGCCCATGCCCAAGTCCCATTGCCCACGGGTCGCCCACGTATGCCCACGCCCGTTGCCACGGGTTGCCCATGCAAGGCCCATGCCCACGGCTTGCCACAGTCGTTGCCTTAGCTTGCCCATGCCATGGCCCATGCCCAACTCCCGTTGCCCAGGATTGCCCACGGGGGTCGCCTAATGACAATTGGATCGTGTGGATCAATGTGATCCATTAGGATAACAGGCAAACAATCAGCGGAAGCAATTAAAATGTTTACCGTACTTCTGGGTTGATGTAGAGGATGAAGATCTGTGGTGAACACCTCTGACCTTCTACCGTATGTCCCAAAGTCAACTCCGGTGTTGGGTGGTCAACGATCCCCAGAGTTCTCTCAATCTGCTCTCTGTTGTCTCCCGTATGTCAAATGAGGCACTGACTTAGGTTTAACAGGAACTGAGATGACTTATATACTTGGGCTACAGTAAGGACCAGGAGGAGAAATTGGACTGGGCCTCAATTGAATTTAATTAACCAAGCTTAGCCCAAAGCTTTTAATTAAATCCAATAATAATAATATATTTCACTAAAATATTATTACTACACTACCCGTCCAATCCCAAAATTATGTTCTGGGCTCCTTCTTATTATGAGCCCGATAGTCTCCTCATGTTTAAGATATACAATGTCCATTAATTAATTAAGTTACTGACAACTCAAATTAATTAATATATCATCCGAGAGTAGTGCCACTCAACCTTATTATCATGTCGGAAATTAATCCACTTGCAAGATTTACATGATAAACCTTATGAGCTCCTCAAGGGGACATCATAAACCTTTGACGGACATGGATTCCTTCTACAATCAACAGCACACCATAGAGACAGCACTACTTCCCAACTCACTGAGTATATTGATTTAATACTTATAAATCTCACCCATTGATGAATCAAAGAAATACATACTGCCCTACATGTCGAGGTTATTGTATAGGGATTAAGAGCACGAACTTCCATAATAACAGAGATCAAGTTCTTCTATAAATCAGTATAAGTCGAACGATCTCAAGCGGTCCTGCTCAATACACACAAGTGCACTAATGTGATTCTATAGCCAAGACAAGCTAATACCAAACCACACTACAACCATACCGATAGAGAGTCCCCGTCTATCTCAGTTCTGAGCATCTGTTTATACTTTATAAGGAAACCGATAATATGATCTTCCGCGTGTTGTCGCACAACATATTATCTACAGTATAATGTAAGTGGACTATTGCATCATGCATATAAAAGAATTATAAGATGCAATCATTTGATCATATGATTCTCATTTCAAATATTGTTATAACATTGTTCATACTAAAGCTAGACTTTTAGTATACAATCCAACAATCTCCCACTTATTCTAAAAGACTATGTTGTCATGTCTTCTGCCATACATCTGATTCCTACTCCCATTACATGACCATTAAAAGCTCTCGCCTTAAGGTCCTCGTAAATGGATTTACTAGGTCATCATCCGATGCAATCTAGGCGACAACAACCTTCCCCTCATCATACGATTTCTCGTAACAGGAGGTACTTGCGCTCCATGTGTTTAATTGCCTTATGGACTTGTGATTTCTTCAAGTTTGCAACTGCACCAATATCATCAATGTAAATTGTGATTATCTTGGGCAAACTTAGAAATACTTCAAAGTCCATCATAGGCTCCAATTTATCATCTTTCCATGGTGGAGTCCGGAGTCTGAAATACATTTCTATATAACACTCCTCCACATTATGACTCTACTTCCTAAGATTAAACACATAACCTTTGAGGTGAATTTACTGCCGTCCAATCTGACTAAAAAATTTGAATCTACGTAATCCACAAGAAGCAGTGAATCTGTCCAGTAAGTCCACATATAATTTCCAGTCCTTCTCAGGCACTTTATAAATGTCTTACCACAGTTCATCATTCTTGTTCCGGGTTACGTTGATACCCACTATTCATGTGTTCAGCAAAACAGATATCCAACCTCGTTCATAGCATTCCTTAGATTAAGCTTCCTCATTCGCCGAAGCATAAGGAACCGCTTTCATCTCCTTTATCTTCTTTTTGTGTCTCAAAGACACATTCACTTAGATAAATACACATGGTAAACGAGTATGGACTGTATCATTTTATGAAACTTGAGATAAGCATAACATCATTTCTTGCGATCCGTATTACCGTGATCAAAAGGATATATTTTGCCTTTCTTAAGTCCTTCATCTCTATCGCTTTATTAACCGTACCCATACACCCGATAATACTCTTTCATTGTCTCCAATGAGCAAGATACTATCTACGTATAGTACAAGAAACACCACCACATTTTCATCACTCTTTACAACACACAAGACTCATCCGCTCATTGATTTAAATCCATGCCACTGGATTACTTAATCAAAACAGATGCTCCACGATCTTAAAGCTTGCTTTAGTCCATTGCTGGACAATTTTAAGCTTACTATCAAAATGCTATTAGTATTTTGCAATGAATCACTCTGGACGCTTCACATAGATATTTTCCTCAAGACTTCTAATCAGGAAAGCTGTGTTGACATCTATTTGCTGTTCCTCATAGTTCAACATGAGCAGCAATACATAAAAGAATCCGGATCAACTTAAGCATAGTTACCAGCGAATATGTTTCCTCATAATCGAACCATTTCTTTCTGAGTACACTTTTCCGCAACAAGCTTTGCTTTCAAGATTTTCACCTTTCCATATGATCCTCTTTTATTTCCTATGACCACTTGCAATGATTTTTATACCATTTAGTGGTCCTTCAAGCCCCAGACTTAATATAGAATCCGTAGATTCTATTTCAACATTCATTGCAACTTACTAAGATTCTGCATTTTCATCTTGTAGTGCTACGTCGTATTCGTGGGACAATACCATGTTCACTAGGGATCAAGTCTCACGACTCTCCCAAAACATATATTTATGGGTTGTCATACAACCCTCCCACTATGACAAGGCACTACATGTAATTGTGTATCAGACGTGACACGCGTTGCAGTTTACCTTGTGGCATATCCTCTTGTACACTTGGTACTAATACTTTGTGTTTTCCTCTCACTACCTTTAGAACAACTTATACATGGGCTTGTGATTTATTACATAGTCCTTTTCCAAAAATCTGGTGTTTGTGTTAACAGTCACCCTTCGATCTTTTGGACTAAATAAATCAACCTTCATTTTTCCAGGATGTCCCACAAACAGACAAATACGTTTTACGAATTACTGTATCTAGGGCATATCCATAAAATAAATTTAATTATTCCAAATAATTCATCATCTATATAATCATAACCATAAGAGAATTATCCCATCTATCCACCACACCATTCAGTTGGGGCATGCCTGGTGTAGTCAATTTGAGATTTAATCTCAACTTCTGATCAATAGCTCCTAACTATCTCAAGAGGTATTTGCCATCATGATTAAATCATAATGACTTAATATATTTTCCATGACGCTTCACTGTACCAGCCTTGCAATTCTTGAATTAATCAAAGAACTTAGACATGCAGTGCATCAAATAAATATATTGGTATCTAGAATAATCTTTGAATATTCATAACCATCTCTCGCCTGGATAATATTAGGTTTGTTTGAATCAGAATGAACTAATTCCAACATATATATCTTTGGCTCTACACCCCACAGCCTTGAAAAGGCAGTTAATCATTTTTACTTTCAAGCAAGACTTGCAAGTTTGATAGTTTCCACTTCAGATAAACCTTATGGTCCATCGGCAATCAACTTTTGAATCCTACTCAAGTAAAATGAACTAGACTTAGATGCCAAATGTATGTTTAGTTCATTTTCAAAGGTTCCTTTCTCTTACTAATATTAGAAGATGTGTTATTAATTACTATTTATTGCATCTGTGGGATGTACATGATTCAAGAGTTTACATATTATCCATCAACGTACTTTAACGGATTATAGCCTCATTCCTCATTACTATGACCATGTCATTTAAATGAAATGAAGTATCCATCCGTTAATGCCTAGAAATTGAAATCAAATTCTTTCTATGAAACGTACGTAAAGACAATTTCTCATAATCAATCGTTTATTCTTATCATGAGACAAATAAACAACTCCCACTGCAATAGCCACTACCTTTGTAGTTTTACCCATTTTATTAACAATCTTACTCTTACTCAGTGATAAACATTTATTGATTCCAGTATCTACATACTTCGTGTCAGTAGATGCCATCACTAATCATGTTTAAACAACTAGTGAATAAGATATTAAGTTTGTTCACTTTATGATGAAAATGGCTTTCCTTTGCCACATGTTTTGTCATAAGTTTCCCACCATATACATCCTCTTGTAATTCAGGTGGAACTTACTCAAAACATTTAGGCAATTATGGAGAATAAAATTGACTTAGGTTTCCCTTTCAACTTCTATTCCATATATTTCCAATTCATTCATCAAATTCTATCATGACCTATCACCTTTTAAATTACTCAAGTATCTGAAGAGCTACATGAGATCATCATATTTCTATGAACCTCTTATCTCTTCACTAGAGACTTTAGAAAGACATCATGAGACGTCCTTTGTGAGACCACACTTGTATTTTCTTAAGCAATAAAATTTAAACCCAAGATTCTTTTCTAATCATCTAATTTGGACAAGTAAATATTATTTCTTTTAGTTAACAACTAGTGAAATAAAACCATTTGAAATTCAGAGAATCACAAATAAATATTCCGATCAAAACTTCGAATTTTATCCTTTTATATTGATTCCCTCAAAACAATATAAAATTAAAATTCACCGACATCTCAAGCACCGTGAGTCTGCAAGCCACGTTAGTGTAGATGTTTACAAACCCGAACATTTACAAGAGAAGGTTTTACCCATTAATTTCATTTGTCAACCTAACTTTATGACAAAATAATTAATAGTCGGTTCCTCTTTAGCTATGCAAATAATAGCAGTGACTCCGTTGGGGAGGATACTAATTATTTACATCTAAGTATGCACCATTATTTGATTCCAAGTCCGCTGCCCAAGCTTATGTGCCTACTGTTGGAGAAGTACACACGCGCTCAGATAACTTTCTACAACCATCAATTATATAAGTTTGTACCAGTAAATCGCATATAAGCTCATCCGTTAGGGAGGAAGGCACTATAGCCAACGCGCAAGTCCATATGCAACACATTACAAACAATAATTATTTAAAGAAGTCTGTACCAGTGATCCGTGAATAAACTCATCCGTTAGGGAGGAAGGCTCTATTGCCAACGCGCAAATTTACTCACATCACTTACAAACCAATAATGGAGGCCGCGGGAATTAATTACCAATCCCCTCTCCCACTTAGTTATTTAACACCGAGGGTTTTTAACATGCATATAATATTCAGAAATAAAATATACATCCTAGCATGCTTCTATTAACAGCAATTTAAATAAATAAATCACATAAAACATGCCTTTCACATATACAACAATAATTGACAACTAAATCAATTAATCAGTTATATAACATTAATTAATTCCATAAAATATTGGATCAATTAAATAGGTCCAGCTGACCCAAACATCATTAGCATAAAATGAGCAACACATTAATAAAATAATTAAGTCCATTTACCCTACCAATTTCTGCATTAAGGTCTAGCCCAAAATTTAATCTGGCCCAACATCAAAACCACAATTAATTAAATCCAGCAATAATAAATGGCCCAGCAGCCATTATCATTTAATTAAAATTGGGCCCAAAAACAGCTGAATTATTAAAAAACAACCCAGCAGGCCCAAAACCAAATTAAATGGAATAGAGCCCATCAGCACAGCCCAATAACACTCCAATAAAAATTGGGCCATTAGCCCAAAACCAAATTAGAGAAATAAGGCCCAGGCAGCCCATACCCAATTGATGCCCAAAAATAGTAGCCGCACAAGGCCTGCCAGCCGATTTTGGAACCGCCAGCAACCACCGGCGCAAATGCTCTCCGTCAGCTGCCAGAAGTAACCGCTGTAGCCGTTGGTTCGCACAGTCGAGAGTGATGCCGCCAACCTTATCAAGCCATCCGACCCGACTGAAGCACAGCATCGTCGACTACCGAGGAGCCCGACTGAAGCACATACTCATTCTGCACCGGCGCTATCGATCGCCGTGGCCACCGGCAGCCGTGCCAGCATTTGACGCCAACAGCGCCACCGCTCGCTTAGTCGCCAACCTCACTGCTAGCTTTCGTCAATCACCGGCAGAGCCGCCACCTGCCACCACGCAAGTACCACAGTCGCCCACCGGTGACGCTCCCACCAACCCACAATCGCACATGCAGACTAACCAGATTGGTAAAACATTTTGCCTCCAGCGCCGCCCAGTCACCGCATAACCTCCAGCGCCGCCCAGCCTCTGCAGTTCCAGATCACCACTGAAATCCACCGTGGAAATGCCAGAAAACGTCAGACCCTTCAGGATCTGGTACGGCACCATCGATTCTGCCCAAGACCCGATCATAGACGTGCCTTCATCTCCCTCTCTGGCTGTCATGCGTCGTCGATCTTTTGGGCAGATCATCTCCGATCTGATCGGTAACGGGTTCGACTCGCCCAGGTCCCGCTGTCCAGATCTGCCGCCGTGGTGTGTGCCCACTTCAGCACCGCCACGTACAAGTCAGTGTCCACTCCATCGACTCACGCCAAAAGTGGCCGAGAAGTCGCCTGGGATTATTGCCGCTCCATCTGACGCCGCCAATTGAGTCCCGTCGACCAATCCTGGTTGGTCCGACAGCCTTGAGGGCTTTCGCCGGGTTTCACGGCTTTCAGCAATCAACCGTGACACCAATCCACCATGCCTTCACCATCACACGCAGTCAGCCACTCCTGATTCTAGTCATCACGCGCCAACACCACACACCTGGAACGCCTTCAGCCCTGTCATCCAACACACCGCCGGGCAGTCGGCCTCTCACCGTTCATCGTGCAGCCGTGTGTGTGCGTGATTGATAGCAGATTGGGTTTCAGTAATGTGTGTGTTGTGTCCAGCAGTTACAATCAACAACAATCACACAAACCAAATTGTATATTATGGTGAAAGAGCAATAACAGTACAAAACCCATGTGATTATAACCAGATTATTCCTCATAACCAAATAATCCCTTTCATACATGCTATCAAATGACCATAAACACAAGTAAGGCATAAACCCAACCTAACATTTCACGTATCACCATGAAACCAACGCTCTGATATCAATTGATGGCAACTGGATCGTGTGGATCAACGTGATCCGTTAGGATAACAGGCAAACAATCAGCGGAAGCAATTAAAATGTTTACCGTACTTCTGGGTTGATGTAGAGGATGAAGATCTATGGTGAACACCTCTGATCTTCTACTGTATGTCCCAAAGTAAACTCTGGTGTTGGGTGGTCAACAATCCCCAGAGTTCTCTCAATCTGCTCTCTGTTGTCTCCCGTATGTCAAATGAGGCACTGACTTATGTTTAACAGGAACTGAGATGACTTATATACTTGGGCTACAGTAGGGACTAAGAGGAGAAATTGGACTGGGCCTCAATTGAATTTAATTAACCAAGCTTAGCCCAAAACTTTTAATTAAATCCAATAATAATATATTCTACTAAAATATTATTACTGCACTACCCGTCCAATCCCAAAATTATGTTCTGGGCTCCTTTTTATTATGAGCCCGATAGTCTCCCCATGTTTAAGATATACAATGTCCATTAATTAATTAAGTTACTGACAACTCAAATTAATTAATATCTCATCCGAGAGTAGTACCACTCAACCTTATTATCATGTCAGAAATTAATCCACTTGCAAGATTTACATGATAAACCTTATGAGCTCCTCAAGGGGACATCATCAACCTATGACGGACATGGATTCCTTCTACAATCAACAGCACACCATAGAGACAGCACTACTTCCCAACTCACCGAGTATATTGATTTAATACTTATAAATCTCACCCAATGATGAATCAAAGAAATACATACTGCCCTACGTGTCGAGGTTATTGTATAGGGATTAAGAGCACGAACTTCCATAATAACAGAGATCATGTTCTTCTATAAATCAGTATAAGTCGAACGATCTCAAGCGGTCCTGCTCAATACACACAAGTGCACTAATGTGATTCTATAGCCAAGATAAGCTAATACCAAACCACACTACAACCATACCGATAGAGAGTCCCCGTCTATCTCAGTTGTGAGCATCTGTTTATACTTTATAAGGAAATCGATAATATGACCGCGTGTTGTCGCACAACATATTATCTATAGTATAAAGTAAGTGGACTATTGCATCATGCATATAAACGAATTATAAGATGCAATCATTTGATCATATGATTCTCATTTCAAATATTGTTATAACATTGTTTATACTAAAGCTAGACTTTTAGTGTACAATCCAACATCACCCACGTATGCCCACGCCCGTTGCCGCGGGTTGCCCATGCACAGGCCATGCTTGCACGGCCAATGCCCATGGACATTGCCTTGGCTTGCCCATGCCATGGCCCATGCCCAACTTCAATTGCCCAGGATTGCCCACGGGGGTCGCCCACGTATGCCCATGCCCATTGCCACGGGTTGTCCATGCACAGGCCATGCTTGCACGTCCCATGCCCACGGCTTGCCCACGGTCGTTGCCTTGCCTTCCCCATGCCACGGCCCATGCCCAACTCCCGTTGCCTACGGTTGCCCACGGGGGTCGCCACGTATGCCCATGCCAGTTGCCGAGGGTTGCCCATGCACAGGACATGCTTGCACGGCCCATGCCCATGGCTTGCCCACAGCCGTTGCCTTGGCTTGCCCATGCCATGGCCCATGCCCAACTCCCATTGCCCACGGGGATCGCCCACGTATGCCCATGACCATTGCCACAGGTTGCCCATGCCCACGGCTTGCCCACGGCCGTTGCCTTGGCTTGCCCATGCCATGGCCCATGCCCAACTCCCGTTGCCCAGGATTGCCCACGGGGGTCGCCCACGTATGCCCACGCCCGTTGCCGCGGGTTGCCTATTCACAGGCCATTCTTGCACGGCCCATGCCCATGGCTTGCCCACGGCCGTTGCCTTGGCTTGCCCTTGCCATGGCCCATGCCCAACTCCCGTTTCCTAGGATTGCCCACGGGGTCGCCCACGTATGCCCACGTCTGTTGCCATGGGTTGCCCATGCACAGGCCATGCTTGCACGTCTCATGCCCACGGCTTACCCACAGCCGTTGCCTTGCCTTGCCTATGTCATGGCCCATGCCCAACTCCCGTTGCCCACGGTTGCCCACGGGGGTCGCCCACGTATGCCCACGCCCGTTGCCGCGGGTTGCCCATGCACAGGTCATGCTTACATGGCCCATGCCCACGGCTTGCCTACGGCCGTTGGCTTGGCTTTCCCATGCCATGGCCCATGCCCAACTCCTGTTGCCCAGGATTGCCCACGGGGGTCGCCCACGTATGCCCACGCCCATTGCCGCGGGTTGCCCATTCACTGGCCATGCTTGCACGGCCCATGCCCATGGCTTTCCCACGGCCGTTGCCTTGGCTTGCCCTTGCCATGGCCCATGCCCAACTCCCGTTGCCCAGGATTGCCCACGGGGGTCGCCCACGTATGCCCACGCCCGTTGCCAAAGGGTCGCCCATGCACAGGCCATGCTTGCACGGCCCATGCCCATGGCTTACCCATGGCCGTTGCCTTGTCTTGCCCATGCCATGTCCCATGCCCAACTCCCGTTGCCCACGGGGGTCGCCCACGTATGCCCACGCCTATTGCCGCGGGTTGCCCATGACAGGCCACGCTTGCACGGCCCATGCCCACGGCCGTTGCCTTGGCTTGCCCATGCCATGGCCCATGCCCAACTCCCGTTGCCCACGGTAGTCCACAGGGGTAGCCCACGTATGCCCACGCCCGTTGCCATGGGTTGCCCATGCACAGGCCATGCTTGCACGACCCATGCCTACGGCTTGTCCACGGCTGTTGCCTTGGCTTGCCCATGCCATGGCCCATGCCCAACTCCACCGTTGCCCAGGATTGTCCACGGGGTCACCCACATATGCCCACGCCCATTGCCGCGGATTGCCCATGCACAGGCCATGCTTGCACGGCCCATGCCCACGGCAGTTGCCTTGGCTTGCCCATTCCATGGCCCATGCCCATCTCCCGTTGCCCACGGGGGTCGCCCACGTATCCCCACGCCCATTGCCATAGGTTGCCCATGCACGGCCCATGCCCACGGCTTGCCCACGGCCGTTGCCTTGGCTTGCCCACGGCCGTTGCCTTGGCTTGCCCATGCCATGGCCCATGCCCAACTTCCGTTGCCCAGGATTGCCCACGGGGGTAGCCCATGTATGCCCATGCCCGTTGCCGCGGGTTGCCCATGCACAGGCCATGCTTACAAGGCCCATGCCCACAGCTTGCCCATGGCTGTTGCCTTGGCTTGCCCATGCCATGGCCCGTGCGCAACTCCCGTTGCCCACGGGGGTCGCCCACGGCTTGCCCACGCCCGTTGCCATGGGTTGCCCATGCACGGTCCATGCTTGCACGGCCCATGCACGGTCCATGCTTGCACGGGCCATGCACGGTCCATGCTTGCACGGACCATGCTTGCACGGCCCATGCCACGGGGGTCGCCCACGGCTTGCCCACGCCCGTTGCCACGGGTTGCCCATGCACAGTCCATGCTTGCACGGCCCATGCCAATGGCTTACCCACGGCCGTTGCCATGGCTTGCCCATGCCATGGCCCATGACCAACTCCCGTTGCCCACGGGGGTCGCCCACGTATGCCCACGCCCGTTGCCATGGGTTGCCCATGCACGGCCCATGCCCACGGCTTGCCCACGGCCATTGCCTTGGCTTGCCCATGCCATGGCCCATGCCCAACTCCCGTGGCCCAGGATTGCCCACGGGGGTCGCCCACGTATGCCCACACCCGTTGCCGTAGGTTGCCCGTGCACAGGCCATGCTTGCACGGCCCATGCCCATGGCTTGCCCACGGCCGTTGCCTTGGCTAGCCCATGCCATGACCCATGCCCAACTCCCGTTGCCCAGGATTTCCCATGGGGTTGCCCATGTATGCCCACGCCCATTGCCACGGGTTGCCTATGCACATGCCATGCTTGCACGTCCCATGCCCATGGCTTGCCCACGGCCGTTGCCTTACCTTACCCATGCTATGGCCCATGCCCAACTCCCGTTGCCCACGGTTTCCCACGGGGGTCGCCCACGTATGCCCACACCCATTGCCGCGGATTGCCCTTGAATAGGCCATGCACGCACGGCCCATGCCCACGATTTGCCCACGGCCATTGCCTTGGCTTGCCCATGCCATGGCCCATGACCAACTCCCGTTCCCACGGGGGTTGCCCACATATGCCCACGCCCGTTGCCACGGGTTGACAATGCACGGCCCATGCCTACGGCTTGCCCACGGCCGTTGCCCTGGCTTGCCCATGCCATGGCCCATGCCCAACTCCCGTTGCCCAGGATTGCCCACGGGGATCGCCCACGTATGCCAACGCCCGTTGCCGCGGGTTGCCCATGCACAGGCCATGCTTGCACGGCCCATGCCCACGGCCTGCCCATGGCCGTTGCCTTGGCTTGCCCATGCTATGGCCCATGCCCAACTCCCGTTGCCCATGATTACCCACGGGGGTCGCCCACGTATGCCCACACCCGTTGCCGCGGGTTGCCTATTCACAGGCCATGCTTGCACGGCCCACGCCCATGGCTTGCCCATGGCCGTTGCCTTGGCTTGCTTATGCCATGGCCCATGCCCAACTCCCGTTGCCCAAGATTACCCACGGGGGTCGCCCATGTATGCCCACGCCCGTTGCCATGGGTTGCCCATGCACAGGCCATGCTTGCACGGCCCATGCTTATGGCTTGCCCATGGTCATTGCCTTGCCTTGCCCATGCCATGGCCCATGGCCAACTCCTGTTGCCCACGGTTGCCCACGGGGGTCGCCCACGTATGCCCATGCCCGTTGCCGCGGGTTGCCCATGCACAGGCCATGCTTGCATGGCCCATGCCTATGGCTTGTCCACGGCCGTTGCCTTAGCTTGCCCATGCCATGGTCCATGCCCAACTCCCATTGCCCAGGATTGCCCACGGGGGTCGCCCACGTATGCCCACGCCTGTTGCCGCGGGTTGCCCATGCACAGGCCATGCTTGCATGGCCCATACCCACAGCTTGCCCACGGACGTTGCCTTGGCATGCCCATGCCATGGCCCATGCCAAACTCCCGTTGCCCACGGGGGTCGCCCACGTATGCCCACGCCTATTGCTACGGGTTGCCCATGCACGGCAAATGCCCACGGCTGTTGCTTTGGCTTGCCCATGCCATGGCCCATGCCCAACTCTCGTTACCCAGGATTGCCCACGGGGGTCGCCCACGTATGCCCACGCACATTGCTGCGGGTTGCCCAAGCAGGGCCCATGCCCACGGCTGGCCCATGGCTTGCCCACGGCCATTGCCTTGGCTTGCCCGTGTCATGGCCCATGCCCAACTCCCGTTGCCAAGGATTGCCGACGGGGGTCGCCCATGTATGCCCACGCCCGTTGCCGCGGGTTGCCTATGCACAGGCCATGATTACAAGGCCCATGCCCATGGCTTGCCCACGGCTGTTGTCTTGGCTTGCCCATGCCATGGCCCATGCGCAACTCCCGTTGCCCACGGTTGCCCACGGGGGTCGCCCACGGCTTGCCCACGCCCGTTGCCACGGGTTGCCCATGTACAGTACATGCTTGCACGGCCCATGCCCACAGCTTGCCCACGGCCGTTGCCTTGGCTTGCCCATGCCATGGCCCATGCCCAACTCCCGTTACCCACGGGGGTCGCCCACGTATGCCAACGCCCATTGCCATGGGTTGCCCATGCACGGCCCATGCTCATGGCTTGCCCACGGTCGTTGCCTTGGCTTGCCCATGCCATGGCCCATGCCCAACTCCCGTTGCCCAGGATTGCCCACAGGGGTCGCCCACGTATGCCCACACCCGTTGCCGTTGGTTGCCCATGCACAGGCCATGCTTACACGGCCCATGCCTACGGCTTGCCCATGGCCGTTGCCTTGGCTAGCCCATGCCATGGCCCGTGCCTAACTCCCGTTGCCCAGGATTGCCCACGGGGGTTGCCCACGTATGCCCACGCCCGTTGCCACGGGTTGCCCATGCACAGGCCATGCTTGCACGTCCCATGCCCACGGCTTACCCACGGCCGTTGCCTTGTCTTACCCATGCCATGGCCCATGCCCAACTCCCGTTGCCCACGGTTTCCCACGGGGGTCGCCAACGTATGCCCAAGCCCATTGCCGCGGATTGCCTTTGCACAGGCCATGCTTGCAGGGCCCATGCCCACGGCCTGCCCACGACTGTTGCCTTGGCTTGCCCATGCCATGGCCCATGACCAACTCCCATTCCCACGGGGGTCACCCACTTATGCCCATGCCCGTTGCCGTAGGTTGCCCATGCATGGCCCATGCCTACGGCTTGCCCATGGCCGTTGCCTTGGCTTGCCCATGCCATGGCCCATGCCCAACTCCCGTTGCCCAGGATTGTCCACGGGGGTCGCCCATGTATGCCCACGCCCATTGCCGCGGGTTGCCAATGCACAGGCCATGCTTGCACGGCCCATGCCCACGACTTGCCCACGGCCGTTGCCTTGGCTTGCCCATGCCATGGCCCATGCCTAACTCCCATTTCCAGGATTGCCCATGGGGGTCGGCCACGTATGCCCACGCCCGTTGCCGCGGGTTGCCTATTCACAGGCCATTCCTGCACGGCCCATGCCCACGGCCGTTGCCTTGGCTTGCCCATGCCATGGCCCATGCCTAACTCCCGTTGCCCAGGATTGCCCACGGGGATCACCCACGTATGCCCACGCCCGTTGCCACTGGTGGTCCATGCACAGTCCATGCTTGCACGGCCCATGCCCACGGCTTGCTCACGGCCGTTGCCTTGGCTTGCCCATGCCATGGCCCATGCCCAACTCCCGTTGCCCACGGGGGTCGCCCACGTATGCCAACGCCCGTTGCCGTGGGTTTCCCATGCACGGCCCATGCCCACGGCTTGCCCATGGCCGTTGCCTTGGCTTGCCCATGCCATGGCCCATGCCCAACTCCCATTGCCCAGGATTGCCCACGCCCGTTGCCGCGGGTTGCCTATTCACAGGCCATGCCTGCATGGCCCATGCCCACGGCCGTTGCCTTGGCTTGCCCATGCCATGGCCCATGCCCAACTCCTGTTGCCCAGGATTGCCCACGAGGATCGCCCACGTATGCCCACGCCCGTTGCCACGGGTTGCCCATGCATAGTCCATGCTTGCACGGCCCATGCCCACGGCTTGCCCACGGCCGTTGCCTTGGCTTGCCCATGCCATGGCCCATGCCCAACTCCCGTTGCCCACGGGGGTCGCCCACGTATGCCAACGCCCATTGCCATGGGTTGCCCATGCACGGCCCATGCCCACGGCTTGCCCACGGCCGTTGCCTTGGCTTGCCCATGCCATGGCCCATGCCCAACTCCCGTTGCCCAGGATTGCCCACGAGGGTCACCCACATATGCCCATGCCCGTTGCCGTGGGTTGCCCATGCACAGGCCATGCTTGAAAGGCCCATGCCCATGGCTTGCCAACGGCCGTTGCCTTGGCTAGCCCATGCCATGGCCCATGCCCAACTCCTGTTGCCTAGGATTGCCCACGGGGGTTGCCCACGTATGCCCACGCCCGTTGCCATGGGTTGCCCATGCACAGGCCATGCTTGCACGTCCCATGCCCACGGCTTGCCCACGGCCATTGCCTTGCCTTACCCATGCCATGACCCATGCCCAACTCCCATTGCTGCGGATTGCCTTTGCACAGGCCATGCTTGCACGGCCCATGCCCACGGCTTGCCTACGGCCGTTTCCTTGCCTTGCCCATGCCATGGCCCATGCCCAACTCCCGTTGCCCACGGTTGCCCACGGGGGTCGCCCACGTATGCCCACTCCCGTTGCCGCGGGTTGGCCATGCACAGGCCATGCTTGCACGGCCCATGCCCACGGCTTGCCCACGGCCGTTGCCTTGGCATGCCCATGCCATGGCCCATGCCCAACTCCCATTTCCCAGGATTGCCCACGGGGGTCGCCCACGTATACCCACGCCCGTTGCCGCGGGTTGCCTATTCACAGGCCATGCCTGCACGTCCCATGCCCACGGCTGTTGCCTTGGCTTGCCCATGCCATGGCCCATGCCCAACTCCCGTTGCCCAGGATTGCCCACGGGGATCGCCCACGTATGCCCACGCCCGTTGCCACGGGTTGCCCATGCACAGTCCATGCTTGCACGGCCCTTGCCCACGGCCATTGCCCAGGATTACCCACGGGGGTCGCCCACGTATGCCCACACCCATTTCTGTGGGTTGCCCATGCACAGGCCATGCTTGCACGGCCCATGCCCACGGCCATTGCCTTGGCTTGCCCATGCCATGGCCCATGCCCAACTCCCATTGCCCAGGATTGCCCGCGGGGGTCACCCACGTATGCCCACGCCCGTTTCCGTGGGTTGCCCATGCACAGGCCATGCTTGCACGGCCCATGTCCACGGCTTGCCCATGGCCGTTTCCTTGGCTTGCCCATGCCATGGCCCATGCCCAACTCCCGTTGCCTAGGATTGCCCACGGGGGTTGCCCACGTATGCCCACGCTCGTTGCCATGGGTTGTCCATGCACAGGCCATGCTTGCACGTCCCATGCCCATGACTTGCCCACGGCCGTTGTCTTGTCTTACCCATGCCATGGCCCATGCCCAACTCCCGTTGCCCACGGTTTCCCACGGGGGTCACCCACGTATGCCCACGCCCATTGCCGCGGGTAGCCCATGCACAGGCCATGCTTGCACGGCCTATGCCCACGGCTTGCCCACGGCCGTTGCCTTGGGTTGCCCATGCCATGGCCCATGACCAACTCCCGTTGCCCACGGGGGTCGCCCACATATGCCCACGCCTGTTGCCACAAGTTGCCCATGCACGGCCCCTGCCTACGGCTTGCCCACGGCCGTTGCCTTGGCTTGCCCATGCCATGGCCCATGCCCAACCCCATTGCCCAGGATTACCCACGGGGGTTGCCCACGTATGCCCACGCCCGTTTCCGTGGGTTGCCCATGCACAGGCCATGCTTACACGGCCCATGTCCACGGCTTGCATATGGCCGTTTCCTTGGCTTGCCCATGCCATGGCCCATGCCCAACTCCCGTTGCCAGGATTGCCCACGGGGGTCGCCCACATATGCCCATGCCCATTGCCACGGGTTGCCCATGCACAGGCCATGCTTGTACGGCCCATGCCCACGGCTTGCCCACGGCCGTTGCCTTGCCTTGCCTATGCCATGGCCCATGCCTAACTCCCATCGCCCACGTATGCCCACGCCCATTATCGCGGGTTGCCCATGCACAGGCCATGAGTGCACGTCCCATGCCCACGGCTTGCCCACGGCCGTTGCCTTGGCTTGCCCACGCCATGGCCCATGCCCAACTCCCATTGCCACGGGTAGCCCATGCACAGGCCATGCTTGCACGGCCTATGCCCACGGCTTGCCCACGGCCGTTGCCTTGGGTTGCCCATGCCATGGCCCATGACCAACTCCCGTTGCCCACGGGGGTCGCCCACATATGCCCACGTCTGTTGCCACGGGTTGCCCATGCACGGCCCCTGCCTACGGCTTGCCCACGGCCGTTGCCTTGGCTTGCCCATGCCATGGCCCATGCCCAACCCCATTGCCCAGGATTACCCACGGGGGTTGCCCACGTATGCCCACGCCCGTTTCCGTGGGTTGCCCATGCACAGGCCATGCTTACACGGCCCATGTCCACGGCTTGCATATGGCCGTTTCCTTGGCTTGCCCATGCCATGGCCCATGCCCAACTCCCGTTGCCAGGATTGCCCACGGGGGTCACCCACGTATGCCCATGCCCATTGCCACGGGTTGCCCATGCACAGGCCATGCTTGTACGGCCCATGCCCACGGCTTGCCCACGGCCGTTGCCTTGCCTTGCCTATGCCATGGCCCATGCCTAACTCCCATCGCCCACGTATGCCCACGCCCATTATCGCGGGTTGCCCATGCACAGGCCATGAGTGCACATCCCATGCCCACGGCTTGCCCACGGCCGTTGCCTTGGCTTGCCCACGCCATGGCCCATGCCCAACTCCCATTGCCACGGGTTGCCCATGCACAGTCCATGCTTGCACGGCCCATGCCCAAGGCTTGCCCACGGCCGTTGCCTTGCCTTACCCATGCCATGGCCCATGCCCAACTTCTGTTGCCCGCGGGGGTCGCCCACGTATGCCCACGCCCATTGCCGTGGGTTACCCTTGCACAGGCCATGCTTGCACGGCCCATGCCCATGGCAGTTGGCTTGGCTTGCCCATGCCATGGCCCATGACCAACTCCCGTTGCCCACGGGGGTCGCCCACATATGCCCACGCCCGTTGGCACGGGTTTCGCATGCACGGCCCATGCCTACGGATTGCCCACGGCCGTTGCCTTGGCTTGTCCATGCCATGGCCCATGCCCAACTCCCGTTGCCCACGGGGGTCGCCCACGTATGCCCACGCCCGTTGCCATGGGTTGCCCATGCACGGCCCATGCCCACGGCTTGCCCACTGCCATTGCCTTGGCTTGTCCATGCCATGGCCCATGCCAAACTCCCATTGCCCAGGATTGCCCACGGGGGTCGCCCACGTATGCCCACGCCCGTTGCCGTGGGTTGCCCATGCGCAGGCCATGCTTGCACGGCCCATGCCCACTGCTTGCCCTTGCACGGCCCATGCCCACGGCTTGCCCATGGCTGCTGCCTTGGCTTGCCCATACCATGGCCCATGCCCAACTCCCGTTGCCCAGGATTGCCTACGGGGGTCGCCCACATATGCCCATGCCTATTGCCGCGGGTTGCCCATGCACAGGCCATGCTTACACGTCCCATGCCCACGGCTTGCCCACGGCCGTTGCCTTGCCTTACCCATGCCATGGCCCATGCCCAACTTCTGTTGCCCACGGGGGTCGCCCACGTATGCCCACGCCCATTGCCGTGGGTTACCCTTGCACAGGCCATGCTTGCACGGCCCATGCCCATGGCAGTTGCCTTCGCTTGCCCATGCCATGGCCCATGACCAACTCCCGTTGCCCACGGGGGTCGCCCACATATGCCCACGCCCGTTGGCATGGGTTTCCCATGCACGGCCCATGCCTACGGATTGCCCACGGCCGTTGCCTTGGCTTGCCCATGCCATGGCCCATGCCTAACTCCCGTTGCCCAGGATTTCCCATGGGGGTCGCCCACGTATGCCCACGCCCGTTGCCGCGGGTTGCCCATGCACAGGCCATGCTTGCACGCCCCATGCATATGGCTTGCCCACGGCCATTGCCTTGGCTTGCCCATGCCATGGCCCATGCCCAACTCCCGTTGCCCAGGATTGCCCACGGGGGTCGTCCACGTATGCCCACAACCGTTGTCGCGGGTTGCCCATGCACAGGCCATGCTTACACGGCCCATGCCCACGGCTTGCCCACGGCCGTTGCCTTGGCTTGTCCATGGCATGGCCCTTGCCCAACTCCCGTTGCCCAGGATTGCCCACGGGGGTCGCCCACGTATGCCCATGCCCGTTGTTGCGGGTTGCCTATTCACAGGCCATACTTGCACGGCCCATGCCCATGGCCGTTGCCTTAGCTTGCCCATGCCATGGCCCATGCCCAACTCCCGTTGCCCAGGATTGCCCACGGGGATCGCCCACGCCCGTTGCCACGGGTTGCCCATGCACAGGCCATGCTTGCACGGCCCATGCCCACGGCTTGCCCACGGCCGTTTCCTTGCCTTGCCCATGCCATGGCCCATGCCCAACTCCCATTGCCCACGGTTGCCCACGGGGGTCGCCCACGTATGCCCACTCCCGTTGCCGCGGGTTGGCCATGCACAGGCCAGGCTTGCACGGCCCATGCCCATGGCTTGCCCACGGCCGTTGCCTTGGCTTGCACATGCCATGGCCCATGCCCAACTCCCATTGCCCACGGTTGTCCACGGGGGTCGCCCACGTATGCCCGCGCCCGTTGCCACGGGTTGCCCATGCACAGACCATGCTTGCACGACCCATGCCTACGGCTTGTCCACGGTCGTTGCCTTGGCTTGCCCATGCCATGGCCCATGCCGAACTCCCGTTGCCCAGGATTGGCCACGGGGGTCGCCCACGTATGCCCACGCCCGTTGCCGCGGGTTGCCCATGCACAGGCCATGCTTGCACGGCCCATGCCCACAGCTTGCCCACGGCCGTTGCCTTGGCTTGCCAATGCCATGGCCCATGCCCAACTCCCGTTGCCCACGGGGGTCGCCCACGTATGCCCACGCCCGTTGCCATGGGTTGCCAATGCACGGCCCATGCCCACGACTTGCCCATGCCATGGCCTATGCCCAACTCCTGTTGCCCAGGATTGCCCACAAGGGTCGCCCACGTATGCCCACGCCCGTTGCCGCGGGTTGTCCATGCACCGGACATGCTTACACAGCCCATGCCCACGACTGTTGCCTTGGCTTGCCCATGGCTGTTGCCTTGGCTTGCCCATGCCATGGCCCATGCCCAATTCCCGTTGCCCGCGGTTGCCCATGGGGGTCGCCCCACGGCTTGCCCATGCCCGTTGCCACGGGTTGCCCATGCACAGTCCATGCTTGCACGGCCCATGCCCACAGCTTGCCCATGGCCGTTCCCTTGGCTTGCCCATGCCATGGCCCATGCCCAAATCCTGTTGCCCAGGAGAGTCGCCCACGTATGCCCACGCCCTTTGCCATGGGTTGCCCATGCACGGCCCATGCCCACGGCTTGCTCATTGCTTGCCCATGGCCGTTGCCTTGGCTTGCCCTTGCCATGTCCCATGCCCAACTCCTGTTGCCCAGGATTGCTCACGGGGGTCGCCCATGTATGCCCACGCCCGTTACCGTGGGTTGCCCATGCACAGGCCATGCTTGCACGGCCCATGCCCACGTCTTGCCCACGGCCGTTGCCTTGGCTTGCCCATGCCATGGCCCATGCCCAACTCCCGTTGCCTAGGATTAGCCACGGGGGTCGCCCACGTATGCCCACACCCGTTGCCACGGGTTGATCATGTTTGCAATTGGATCGTGTGGTTCAACGTGATCCATTTAGGAATTCAGGCAAACAATCAGCGGAAGCAATTAAACGTGTTTACCGTACTTCTGGGTTGATGTAGAGGATGAACAGCAGTGAACCACCTCTCAATCTTCTGCTGTATGTCCCAAGTCGAATCCTGCTGTTGTGTGGGCAACAATCCGTAGGATTCTCTCAATCTGCTCCTGTTCTTTCTCTCTGTCAAATGAGACACTGACTTAGGGTTAACAGGAGCTGAGATGACTTATATAGTTGGGCTACAGCAGGGACCAGGAGGAGAAATTGGACTGGGCCTCAATTGAATTTAATTAACCAAGCTTAGCCCAAAGCTTTTAATTAAATCCAATAATAATAATATAGTCCATTAAAATATTATTATTGCACTACCCATCCAATCCCAAATTATGTTCTGGGCTCCTTCTTATTATGAGCCCGATGGTCTCCCCATGTTTAAGATATACAATGTCCATTAATTAATTAAGTTACTGACAACTCAAATTAATTAATAGTTTATCCGAGAGTAGTACCACTCAACCTTTTTTATCATGCCGGAAATTAATCCACTTGCAAGATTTACATGATAAACCTTATGAGCTTCTCAAGGGGACATCATCAACCTATGACGAACATGTATTCCTTCTACAATCAACAGCACACCATAGATACAACACTACTTCCCAACTCACCGAGTTTGTTAATTTAATACATATAAATCTCACCCATTGATGAATCAAAGAAATACATACTACCCTACGTGTCGAGGTTATTGTATAGGGATTAAGAGCACGAACTTCCATAATAACAGAGATCAAGCTCTTCTATAAGTCAGTATAAGTCGAACGATCTCTAGCGGTCCTGCTCAATACACACAAGTGCACTAATGTGATTCAATAGCCAAGACAAGCTAATACCGAACCACACTACAACCATACCAATAGAGAGTCCCATCTATCTCGGTTGTGAGCATCTGTTTATACTTTATAAGGAAACCGATAATATGATCTTCCGCGTGTTGTCGCACAACATATTATCTACAGTATAAAGTAAATGGACTATTGCATCACGCATATAAATAAATTATAAGATGCAATCATTTGATCATATGATTCTCATTTCAAATATTATTATAATATTGTTCATACTAAAGCTAGACTTTTAGTATACAATCCAACAATCTCTCACTTATACTAAAAGACTATGCTATCATGTCTTCTGCCACACATCTGATTCTGTCTCCCACTACATGACCAATAAAAGCTCTCGCCTTAAGGTCCTTGTAAATGGATTTACTAGGTCATCATCCAATGCAATCTAGGCGACAACAACCTTCCCCTCATCATACGATTTCTCGTAACAGGTGGTACTCGTGCTCCATGTGTTTAATTACCTTATGGACTTGTGATTTCTTCAAGTTTGCAACTGCACCAATATCAGCAATGTAAATTATGATTATCTTAGGCAAACTTAGAAACACTTCAAAGTCCATCATGAAGTCTCTAGAGTCATATAGATACTTTAGCTGCCTCATAGGCTCCAATTTATCATCTTTCCATGATGGAGTCCGGAGTCTGAAATATATTTACTACCGTCCAATCTGACTAAAAAATCCAAATCTTCGTAATCCACAAGAAGCAGTGAATCTGCTCGGTAAGTCTACATATGATTTCCAGTCCTTCTCAGGCACTTCATATATGTCTTACCACAGTTCATTATTCTTGTTTCGGGTTACGTTGATACCCACTATTCATGCATCCAGCAAAACAGATATCCAACTTCGTTCATAACATTCCTTAGATTAAGCTTCCTTATTCGCCGAAGTATAAGGAACCGCTTTCATCTTCTTTTTCTACTTTTTGTGTCTCAAAGACACATCCACTTAGATAAATTCACATGCTAAACGAGTATGGACTGTATCATTTTATGAGACTTGAGATAAGCATAATATCCTTTCTTGTGATCCGTATTATCGTGATCAAAAGGATATATTTTGCCTTTCTTAAGTCCTTCATCTCTACCGCTTTATTAACCGTACCCATACGCCCAATAATACTCTTTCATTGTCTCCAATGAGCAAGATACTATCTACGTATAGTACAAGAAACACTACCACGTTTCCGTCACTCTTTACAACACACAAGACTCATCCGCTCATTGATTTAAAACCATGCCACTGGATTACCTAATCAAAACAGATGCTTCACGATCTTAAAGCTAAAGTCCATCGCTGGATAATTTTAAGCTTACTATCAAAATGCTATTAGTACTTTGCAATGAATCACTCTGGTTGCTTCACATAGATGTTTTCCTCAAGAATTCCAATCAGGAAAGCTGTCTTTGACATCTATTTACTGTTCCTCATAGCAGCAATAAATAAAAGAATCCAGATCAACATAAGCATAGCTACCAGTGATGAGTGTGTAAATTCACAAGTTTGGCGCTATGTTTTGTGCTAGTTTTGGAGAGTTTTGATGTGGAAATAGGTGGAAAACCTATATATATTGTGAAATAGCATGAATCAGGTGTTAGTGGAGCTATTTGAGTGTTTTCTTAGCAAAAACGGAGTGAAAGAGCCAAGAATCAAAGAGACGGAGTCGAAGCCACGCAAACTGCCCAAGAAGTAGGTGGGTTCGACCTGGCTGGAGGAGGGTTCGACCTCTCCAGCAGGTCGAACCTACGTTGCTGAACATAAAGAGATGGGTTCGACCACGACTCAGTTGGTTCGACCTGGCCATCAGGTCGAATCATGGTCGAACCAGTTTGCAAGAAGGAGGATTCGACCACGACATTGGGGTTCGACTTGCCAGTTGGTCGAATCGGGAGAAAGAGTTGTCCAGTGCTGAGGTTCGACCTGGGGTTTGACCAAGGCCTAAGTGGTTCGACCTGTCCAGAAGGTCGAACATGTGCAGAATTCTTCCAGTAGTGGGGTTCGACCTGGGGTTCGACCTGTGGCTCGGGGTTCGACCTGCTTGACGTGGTCGAACCTGTGTGCGAGAACTTACCTTATCCGGATTTTCGAGGCCGAAACGCGTGAGATCACTTAGAAAGCCCATTCCAAGCCCTAGAGACGTGATTACAAGTATAAAAGGAGGCTCATACAAAGAATAAAGAGAGCTTTTGATCGTCAATCGTAGGAGAGACAAGAGGAGAGGTGGTGATCCATCCGGAGGGCTGTGACAGAGGTTCGCTGAAGGTTCAAGTAAGAATGATTAATCTAACCATGATTGTTCCTAGATCAATCATGGGCTAGAACCACCTTGGTAGTTCTAGGGTTATGAAAGTTTCATGATGTAATTCGTGTTTCGTGTGTAAAACTCCGTACAACACTACCTGTGGTTTGTTTTATATAAGATTGCATATTTAATCCATACTCATAGTCGTTTTGTGCATCAATGATCGTTGTGTAGAGTCTGAATACATGACATGGTTATAGATTGAGTGCGTTCACTACTGAGCAGGGTTTATCGTTATAATTCTAAGTGAAGGGATTCCGAAGTATTATTAGAACTGTCTTATATGAATATTCATGAATTGAATTGAATTCGGGTTGATGAATAGGATGAAGAGTATAACTTTATAGTACCTAAAAAGGGAGATCAAATCGGGTTAGATTCTAGACGTAGAAGATAATTGATTATGATAGTACCTAGAAAGGGGGGGTGAAGCATATCTCTTGCTCCGATGTTATTCACACATGTCAAGCGCGTATTTACTTGTGTCTATAGAGTAAACTTGCATGGTCTAGTGATGCGTCCACAAACCACAGGGCAGAGTCGGACACCATCACACGAAAATACGAATTGCTAGTGAAACTGGATGACCCAACGAACTACCTATCATTCTTATTGATCACAACTCACTTCTCTCTACTCTTGCTATTTCTTTTGTTATTTCGATTAGAAGTTACTATCCATTAAACCTTTACAATTACCAACATAGTCTAAAATATACTAGAAGATCACAAAATTGATATTTATCCGTCCCATGGGTTCGATATTATAACTTGGTCATCTTCGCGACTACAATTGATATCCTTATACTTGAGGATTAATTTGTGTGTTGAGAAAACCCCTATCAAGTTCTTGGCGCCGCTGCCGGGGACGGCATAAAATTTTTTTTTTTTGTGTTATTTCTAGTTTATTAGGACTATTTACCTTGTTTTGTTGTTTTCTTTCTTATTCGTTTTAGGTGTATGCTCACAAGATCAAAGAAAGGTAATCTTGAACCGTATAATCCTGAGATTGGAGCATCATCAAGAAAGAAGAAGAAGAAGAGCAAGGCAAAGACAATAGACCGAACTGAAGCTCTGAATTTTGGAGTTGAGGTTGACGAGCAGATTTCACAAGCGATTGAGGCTTCAACTGAAGTTAATTTGGAAGTAGTAACAGCCAACATGGCAGCGAATCCGGATAATCTAGCCATCCGTGAGGTTTTCAGAAATAATGGGGCTGGAAATTATGAGCTTTTAGGAGCAAGGGGAACTAACACAGCGTTCGATCTTCATCCCGCTCTTATTAGCATGATAGAAAGGAACTCCTTTTCAGGAGGGTCTTTCGAGGATCCGCAGCAGCATCTGAACAAGTTCTTGGGCTATGCAAGTACTCAAAAAGACGTAGGAGAACATGAAGATGCTAGGAAGATCCTTTTGTTCAAATTCTCGCTTACTGAAAAGGCGAGGGATTGGTATGATACTATTAATGCAGCTGAGTGCACCACGTGGGAGCAATTGAAGTTAAGATTCTTGGAGAGGTATATGCCACCTTCGAAGGTGTTTAAGATGAAGCAAGATATTAACCAATTTGCTATCAGTGGAGGTGAGAAATTTCATGAAGCGTGGGATAGATTCAAGGACATGCTCAGGAAGTGTCCTCAACATGGGTTATCTAAAGCCCAATATATCAGTATATTCTATAATGGATTGGACTGTGAATCAAGAGTGCTACTTGATGCTTCTTCTAATGGAGCATTGCTTACAAAGTCATCCGTTGAGGCCGAGAGATTGTTTGAAGACATATCAATGAATTCGAGGGATTGGCCCACTGATAGAGTTAGAGGTACGTATGTTCTTGGAAAGGTAGCTCAGGTTGAACAAGCAATGGTGAAAACCAAGAGAGAGGATGAGATCGTTTCGAGCTTGTCCAATATCAACAAGCTACTTGAGTCTCAACAGAAGCAGATCAGCGAGATATCCCAACGAGTGCCAATCATGCAGCAAGAGATGATGAATAATGGAACAATCCAAGACGAATTGGAGGAAGCAAATTATGCCATGGGTCAAAGTATTCAAGGAACGAGGTACCCAAATCAAGGAAACCGGAACTACCAAGGGAACTATCGAGGGAAATAATCGTGGTCCATCTGGTAGTTATCAACAGCAACCAAGGAGGCCTGAATTTTCATGGAGCAATACGAACAATGCAGTGCAACTTCCGATGGGTGTTGATCCGGGAGAAAAGGTGGAAGAAGGGAAGCCTGGGTTCGAGGATACTGTGAACCGGTACATGGTAAAGAATGATGAAAGAGTGAACCGCCTTGAGGCAAAGCTTGAGAAAAAGATTGATGATCACCACAGAGATTTTTCCACTCAAGTGAAAGATCTCACATTGTTGATGGGTACAATTGCAGAGAATGTGAACACATTGACTCAAACTGTAGGAAAAGGTAAGTTTCCGTCTCAGAGTATAGAGAATCCGAAGTCGTGTAATGCCATCACACTGAGGTCAGGAACGCAGTACGAGGGACCGATGAGGCCGGAATCAAAGTTGGAATTTTCTAAGCCTCGGTTCGACCAACACGTGGAGGGTTCGACCAACTTTTCAGGTCGAACCCAGGTCGAACCTCATCGGCCAGAGCACTCTGTTTCGACACAGGAGCGGTTCGACCAACACACGGAGGGTTCGACCAACTTTTCAGGTCGAACCCAGGTCGAACCTCATCGGCCAGAGCACTCTGTTTTGACGCAGGAACGGTTCGACCACGATCATGAGGGTTTGACCAACTCTTCAGGTCGAACCCAGGTCGAACCGAAGGATGGAGATTATACAGTGAAGCGGTTCGACCAAAGGGGCAGTGGTTCGACCTCCAATGTTGGTCGAACCCAAGTCGAACCTCCGGAACAGAATGAGATCAGTCTTCCAGGAGAGAGGTTCGACCAATACAGTCCTGGTTCGACCTCTCAGCCTGGTCGAACCCCAGTCGAACCTCGCCGAGATGTTTTGTTTGATGCACCTGTTGTTCCTTTTGATGTTGATGCAACTCCAGTGGTACGGAATGAGCAAAGTACAGACATAATAGCTGAGAAAAAATAGGAAAGAGCTAAGCGATTAAGAGTCGAAAAGGAGAAAGCGGAGAAGGTTGATCGTGATGAATGGGGGATTCCCAAAACAAAGATACCTCCACCGTTTCCCTACAAGCTAGTGAAGAAGGGGTTGGAAGAAAAGTTCAAGAAGTTTTCAGAGATAATGAACAAGATAAGCTTGAACATCCCTTTTTCAGAGGCAATCATGGAGATGCCATATTATTCTCGATTCCTTAAAGACATATTGATGAAGAAGCGAAGCTTAACCGGAGTTGAAACGGTAAACTTATCTGAGAATTGTAGCTCAATTATTCAAAAGAAGTTGCCACCAAAGATGAAAGATCCGGGGAGCTTTACTATTCTATGTGAGATCGGGAAGGGGCCAGCAAGGCGAGCTTTATGCGATCTTGGGGCAAGCATCAATTTGATGCCGTTGTCCATCTTTCAGAAGCTTGGTTTGGGGAAGCTGACCCCGACAACTGTTGCTCTCCAATTGGCAGATAGATCAATGACGTTTCCGAAAGGTATAGTTGAAGATGTTCTAGTAAAGGTGGAGAAGCTAGTTTTTCCTGTGGATTTCCTTGTATTAGAAATGGATAATGACAAGGATAATGTTCCTTTAATCTTGGGGAGGCCATTCCTTGCTACAGCTGGAGCTATGATAGATGTTCGGAAGGGAGAACTGAAGTTGAGAATGGACAAAGAAGAAGTACTTTTCAACTTGGACAAAGCAATGAAAATGCCAATGGAGTCCCAATGTTATAGTATTGACGTGGTGGAGGAGATTGTGAAGGAGGATATGTCTCTGATCTTGTCAAAGGATCCTCTTGAGACATGTTTGATGGAGTCTCTTACTTATCCCACTACGGAGCTTGACGGACTTTCTAACGAGGTATGTATTAAATTTCTTGAAAACTTACTTGCTTTGGGTGATGACAGGTGTGCTTTGGAAAGAAATAAAGTGGAAGAAGTCAAATGGACCAGGAAGTACTTGCCTTTGGATAACGAAAACACTCCAGTGGAGAAAAGAAAAGAGGAGTTGAAACCATTGCCGGACCACTTGAAGTATGCTTTTCTTGGTGATAATGCACAATATCCGGTAATTGTATCTTCTTCCCTTAATGATGATCAACTTGAGGAGTTATTAGATGTCTTAAGGAAGTACAAGTCTGCAATAGGGTGGTCACTTGATGATTTGAAAGGTATTAGTCCTTCGTATTGTATGCATCGGATTAGGTTGCTGGATGAAGCCAAAGCTAGTGTTCAGAATCAGCGTAGGGTGAATCCCGCAATTCAAGAGGTGATAAGGAAGCAAATTCTAACGTGGTTGGATGCTGGAATTATATATCCTATTAGTGATAGTCCCCATGTGAGTCCATTGCATGTAGTTGCTAAAAAGGGGGGCATGACTGTAGTGAAAGCTGAAGATGGAGAAGCTATAGCCACGAGAATTCCTACGGGATGGCGTACATGTGTGGATTACAGGAAATTGAATGAGAACACGTGTAAGGACCATTTCCCTCTTCCATTTATGGATCAAATGTTGGATCGTCTTGCAGGGTATGAGTTTTATTGTTTCTTGGATGGATACTCGGGGTATAATCAAATCATGATTGCTCCCGAGGATCAAGAAAAGACCACTTTTACCATAGAGTCACTAAAAACTCACAGTGCAGAGCTGGTTCTACTCTGTCAACCTGGTCAAGAACTCCTGGAAATGAGCATTGTCTTGCAATTTCTTTGGTAAAATTAGTTAATTGACATGAGAATATAGTTGGAGAACATGTTTTCAGAGTATAAAAATGTTAGGAAGCTTGCACCATAAAGACACTTTATTTTAAAGTGCAAAGCTGATTATACTCCGTGATCCAGGTCAAGAACTACTTGAAGTGATCAATTTCTTACCATTTTATGATCAAATTATTTATTATACATGAGTATATAGTTGGAGAACATATTTTCAGAGCATATAACTGTTGGTGTTCGATCGTTTGGTTAACGTAACCCGTTAGCATACCATGCTTTTCAAACACAGCGGAATCAATAAATCATAGAAACGATTACCGTTCACCAGGGTATATTGATGAAGATTAATTCTCGCAGGCAGCCTGCGCAGTCCCACGAGAATGGCCATAACTTCCTCGTCTGATATCGGAATTGAGTGATCTTTGCGTTCAGACGATCCTCTCTTCGACGGCTTTCATCAAATTCTGAGTATTGTGCAAATTTATACAAATTTCGCAAGGTCACGGACAGCAGCAGCAAACTACCTTCTGATCTTCTGCTGTATGTCCCAAGTCCGATCTCGACGTAGTGTGGACGACGATCTACGAGACCTCCTCAATCTGCTCTCAACCCTCATCACACGTGAATAATCAATTAGATTAGGGTTCCAGATAAGCTGAGGTGACTTATATACATGAGCTACAGCAGGGACCAGGAGGAGAAATTGGGTTGAGCCTCCATTGGGCTTAAGTATCCAAGCTTAGCCCAAAGCTTATACTTAAGTCCAATAATAATAATATATTCCACTAAAATATTATTATTGCACTACCGTACCAATCCCAAAATTACGTTTTGGGATCCTTCTTATTATGAGTCCATTAGTCTCCCCATGTTTAAGATATACAATGTCCATTAATTAATTAAGTTACTGACAACCCAATTAATTAATATCTCATCCAAGAGTAGTACCACTCAACCTCATTATCATGCCGGAATAAATTCCACCTGCAGGGTTTACATGATAATCCTTATGAGCTCCTCAAAGGGATATCATCAACCTATGACGGACACGGATTCCTTCTACAATCAACAGCACACCATAGAGACAGCACTACTTCCCAACTCATCAAGTTTGTTGATTTAATTACATGTAAATCTCACCCATTGATGAATCAAAGAAATACATACTGCCCTACGTGTTGAGGTTATTGTATAGGGATTAAGAGCACGAACTTCCATAATAACTGAGATCAAGTTCTCCTATAAGTCAGTATAAGTCGAACGATCTCAAGCGGTCCTGCTCAATACACACAAGTGCACTAATGTGATTCTATAGCCAAGACAAGCTAATACCAAACCACACTACAACCATCCCGATAGAGAGTCCCCGTCTATCTCGGTTGTGAGCATCAGTTTATACTTTATAAGGAAACCGATAATATGATCTTTCGCGTGTTGTCGCACAACATATTATCTACAGTATAAAGTAAGTGGACTATTGCATCGAACATATAAATAAATTATAAGATGCAATCATTTGATCATATGATTCTCATTTCAAATTAATTGTTATAATATTGTTCATACAAAAAGCTAGACTTTTAGTATACAATCCAACAATCTCCCACTTATACTAAAAGACTATGCTGTCATGTCTTCTGCCATACATCTGATTTCCACTCCCACTACACGACCATCAAAAGCTCTCGCCTTAAGGTCCTTGTAAATGGATTTACTAGGTCATCATCCGATGCAATCTAGGCGACAACAACCTTCCCCTCATCATACGATTTCTCGTAATAGTACTTGCACTCCATGTGTTTAATTTCCTTATGGGCTCGTGATTCCTTCAAGTTTGCAACTGCACCAATATCATCAATATAAATTGTGATATCCTTGGGCAAACTTAGAAACACTTCGAAGTCCATCTTGAATTTTCTAGAGTCATACAGATACTTTGGCTGCCTCATAGACTCCAATTTATCATCTTTCCATGATGGAGTCCGGAGTCTGAAATATATTTCTATATAACACTCCTCCACATTATGACTCAACTTCCTAAAATTAAACGCATAACCTTTAAGGTAGATTTACTATCGTCCCTATCTGATTTGAAAAATCTGAATCTATGTAACCCATAAGAATCAGTGAATCTGTTCGGTAAGCCCACATATAGTTTCTAGTCCTTTTCAGGTACATAAGTATATGTCTTACCACAGTTCATCATTCTTGTTCCGGGTTACGTTGATACCCACTGTTCATGCCATCGGCAAAACAGATATCCAATCTCGTGCATAGCATTCCTTAGATTAAGCTTCCTCATTTGCCGAAGCATAAGGAACCGCTTTCATCTTCTTTATCTACTTTTGTGTCACAAGACACATTCACTTAGATAAATTCACATGCTAAACGAGTAAGGATCGTATCATTATATGAAACTTGAGATAAGCATAACATCCTTTCTTGTGATCCGTATTACCGTGATCAAAAGGATATTTTTGCTCTTCTTAAGTCCTTCATCTCATACCGCTTTATCAACCATACTTATACGCCCGACAATACTCTTTCATTGTCTCCAATGAGCAAGATACTATCTACGTATAGTACAAGAAATACCACCACGTTTCCATCACTCTTTTCAATACACAAGACCCATCCGATCATTGATTAGATCCATGTCACTGGATTACCTCATCAAAACGGATGTTTCATGATCTTGAAGGTTGTTTTAGTCCATTAATGGACACTTTTAAGCTCACTATCACAATGCTCTTAGCTCTTTGCAATGAATCACTCTGGTTGCTTCACATAGATGTTTCCCTTAAGACTTCCAATCAGGAAAGCTGTCTCGACATCTATTTGATATCCCTCATATTTCATATGAGTAGCAACAAATAAAAGAGTCCGGATCAACTTAGGCCTAGCTACCGGCGAACAGGTTTTCTCATAATCGAACCCTTTCTTTCTGAGTATACCTCTTCGCAACAAGCTTGCTTCCAAGGTTTTCACCTTATTCTATGATCCTCTTTTATTCTTGCATATCCGCTTCCAATGGCTTTTACGCCATTTAGCAGTTCAACAAGCATCCAGACCTAATTTAAAATCCATCGATTCTATTTTAATATTCATTGCACTTACTTAGATTCCGCATTTTAATTTTGTAGTGCAACGTCGTATCCCTGGGATAATACCATGTTTACTAGGGATCAAGTCTTACGACTTTCCCAAAACATGTATCTCACGGGTTGTCGAATAATCCTCCCACTGCGACAAGGCACTACATGTAATTGTGTATCAGACGTGACACGCATTGCAGTTTACCTTGTGGTATACCCTCTTGTACTTCATGAGAAACTTACTCAAAACATCTAGGCAATTATGAAGAATAAAATTAACTTAGGTTTCCCCTTCAACTTCTATTCCATGTATTTCCAATTCATTCATCAAATTCAATCATGACCTACCGCCTTTTAAATTACTCAAGTATCCGAAGAGTTACATGAGACCATCATATTTCTATGAACCTCTCATCTCTTCACTATAGACTTTAATAGGCATCATGAGACGTCCTTTGTGAGAACACACATGTATTTTCTTAAGCAGTAAAATTCAAAACCAAGATTCTTTTCTAATCATCTAATTTGGACAAGTAAATATAATTTCTTTTAGTTAATAATAAGTGAGATAAAACCATTTGAAAATCACAGAATCACAAATAAATATACCGATCAAAACTTTGAATTTTATCCTTTTATATTGATTCCCTCAAAACAATATAAAAATAAAATTCACCGACATCTCAAGCACCGTGAGTCTGCATGCCACGATAGTGTGGACGTTTACAAACCCGAACATTTACAAGAGAAGGTTTTACCCATTAATTTCATTTGTCAACCTAACTTTATAATAAAATAATTAATAGTCGGTTCCTCTTTAGCCATGCAAATAAAAGCAGTGACTCCGATGGGGAGGATACTTATTATTTACACCTAAGTGTACACCATTATTTGACTCCAAGTCCGCGGCCCAAGCTTATGTGCCTTACAGATGGAGAAGTACACACGCGCTCGGATAACTTCCTACAGTCATCAATTTTAAGTATGTACAGTGATCCGCACATGAACTCATCCGATAGGGAGGAAGGTCTATGCCAACGTGCAAGTTCATATGCATCACATTACAAACATAATTATTTAAAGAAGTCTGTCCCAGCAATCCATGAATAAACTCATCCGATGGGGAGGAAGGCTCTAATGCCGACGCACAAGTTTATTCACATTGCTAACAAACAAATAATGGAGGCCGCGGGAATTTTTACCAATCCCCTCTCCCACTTAGTTATTCAACACCGAGGGTTTTTACATGCATATAATATTTAAAAATAAAATACGCAACCTAGCATGCTCATACTTCCAAATATATAACAATAATTGACTAATAAAACAATTATAGCAGTTATATATAAGGAAATAAATTGCCAAAAATAAGTTGACTTGATCAACACTCCAACATACATGCATATAATATACCAAATATAATACGCAATCTAGCATGCTTCTATTTAAGGCAATAAATCATAGAGAATCATGCATACATATATAACAATAATCAACTAATAAATCAATTATAACAGTTATATAACAGCGAATTCGATTGTTCGCCACCAATCACGAATGCGGACAACTGCGATGGGGATCGACCTCCCCACAGCTTGCTCCACCACTCTGGCATCCTGCCCGATCATATTGTGAAGACTCACGCGGAACCTGACACTGACCAGTCGAACTTGATGCAAACCCGCTCGAACCTGGTGCAGAGTCGATCAAACCTGATGCAGACCAATCGAACCTGATGTGAATCCGCTTGAACCTGGTGCAGCATCGATCGAACCTGATGCAGACCAATCGAACCTGATGCAAATCCGTTCGAACCTAGTGTAGCATCGATCGAACTTGATGCAGACCAATCGAACCTGATGCAAATCAGTTCGAACCTGGTGCAGCATCGATCGAACCTGATGCAGACCAATCGAACCTGATGCAAATCTGATCGAACCTGGTGCAGCATCGATCGAACCTGATGCAGACCAATCGAACCTGATGCAAATCCGCTCGAACCTGGTGTAGCATCGATCGAACCTAATGTAGACCAATCGAACCTGATGCAAATCCGTTCGAACCTAGTGCAGCATCGATCGAACCTGATGCAAATCCGCTCGTCCAAGGGCCTACTTGCACGGAACCAAGTTCAGCCCAACGCGCAACATCAAACTACACCAACTGTCGTTGAGGGTTCGCAACTTTAGATACCTGGGAATCCAATCTCCACCGTCCTGCGCCTGTGAGTTTTGAACATGCTGTCCATATTACAGGTCGATCCAACGGTTAGATTGTGAGAAACAGCTCTTTTCCCTCGACTGCGCAGAACAGAATCGCCCAAAAAACTGCTTCTGTTTTCGGCGTATTTCCAAAAACACAAAGCTCCAAATACGATCTTCACCGTTCTGAATGTACATCTACAAAATCCGAACATGCTGACCAAAATTCAGCCTGATCCGACGGTTGAAACTCTAGTTATTGCCTCTGCAATATCACTGCACTGGATTTTCTCTCAATTTCTTCCTTCCATGTGAAATTGACGAACAGTTTTCGTCGAATCCTCTCACACACAACCATCAACGAACAGATATGATATAGGGTATATTTCACATAGGGATATTCATGGTTTTCGCAGTAAAACCAAAACCCTAAACATGCGATCCTAATTTCGAAAAATTAACCACATAAACCCTAGTCTAACGTGTCACGCTTCACCACGAAACCGAAGCTCTGATACCAATTGTTGGTGTTCGATCGTTTGGTTAACGTGAACTGTTAGCATACCATGCGTTTCTAACACAGCGGAAGCAATAAATCATAGAAACGATTACCGTTCACCAGGGTATGTTGATGAAGATTAATTCTCGCAGGCAGCCTGCGCAGTCGAACGAGAATGGCCATAACTTACTCGTCTGATATCGGAATTGAGTGATCTTTGCATTCAGACGATCCTCTCTTCGACGGCTTTCCGTCAGTATATTGATCATCAAATTCTGAGTACTGTAAAAATTTATACAAATTTCGCAAGGTCGCGGACAGCAGCAGCAAACTACCTTCTGATCTTCTGCTGTATGTCCCAAGTCCGATCTCGACGTCGTGTGGACGACGATCTACGAGACCTCCTCAATCTGCTCTCAACCCTCATCACACATGAATAATCAATTAGATTAGGGTTTCAGATAAGTTGAGGTGACTTATATACATGAGCTACAGCACGGACCAGGAGGAGAAATTGGGTTGGGCCTCCATTGGGCTTAAGTATCCAAGCTTAGCCCAAAGCTTATACTTAAGTCCAATAATAATAATATATTCCACTAAAATATTATTATTGCACTACCGTACCAATCCCAAAATTACGTTTTGGGCTCCTTCTTATTATGAGTCCATTAGTCTCCCCATGTTTAAGATATACAATGTCCATTAATTAATTAAGTTACTGACAACCCAATTAATTAATATCTCATCCAAGAGTAGTACCACTCAACCTCATTATCATGCCGGAATAAATTCCACCTGCAGGGTTTACATGATAATCCTTATGAGCTCCTCAAGGGGACATCATCAACCTATGACGGACACGGATTCCTTCTACAATCAACAGCACACCATAGAGACATCACTACTTCCCAACTCATCGAGTTTGTTGATTTAATTACATGTAAATCTCACCCATTGATGAATCAAAGAAATACATACTGCCCTACGTGTTGAGGTTATTGTATAGGGATTAAGAGCACGAACTTCCATAATAACTGAGATCAAGTTCTCCTATAAGTCAGTATAAGTCGAACGATCTCAAGCGGTCCTTCTCAATACACACAAGTGCACTAATGTGATTCTATAGCCAAGACAAGCTAATACCAAACCACACTACAACCATCCCGATAGAGAGTCCCCGTCTATCTCGGTTGTGAGCTTCAGTTTATACTTTATAAGGAAACCGATAATATGATCTTCAGCGTGTTGTCGCCCAACATATTATCTACAGTATAAAGTAAGTGGACTATTGTATCGAACATATAAATAAATTATAAGATGCAATCATTTGATCATATGATTCTCATTTCAAATTAATTGTTACAATATTGTTCATATAAAAAGCTAGACTTTTAGTATACAATCCAACAATAACTGCTACAAAGCTTGCGCCATAGAGTCACTGGCAACACAAACTGCAGAGTTGATTCTACTCCATGAGCCATTTCAATAACTCCTTGAAGTGAGCATTTTCTTGCCATTTTTATGGTAAAATTAGTTAATTGTCATGAGAATATAGTTGGAGAACATGTTTTTAGAATAAAAAATGCTAGGAAGCTTGCGCCATAGAGTCACTAAAAACTCACAGTGCAGAGCTGATTCTACTCTGTCAACCTAGTCAAGAACTCCTTGAAGTGAGCATTGTCTTGAAATTTTTATGGTAAAATTAGTTAATAGATACGAGAATATAATTGGAGAACATATTTTCAGAGTATAAATTTTTAGGATGCTTGCATTATAGATTCACTAAAAAGTTAAAGTGCAGAGCTGATTCTACTATGTAAGCCAGGTCATGAACTCCTTGAATTGAACATTTTCTTTGTCAAATTAGTTATTCGAAATGATAATTTCAGAGTATAAAAATGCTAGGAAGCTTGCATCATAAATTCACTAAAAAGCCAAAGCGCAGAGCAGATTCTACTCCGTGAGTCAGGTCAAGAACTCCTTGAAGTGAGCAATTTCTTACTATTTTATGATCAAATTATTTATTATACATGAGTATATCATTTAAGAACATGTTTTTAGAATATATAACTGCTACAAAGCCTGCACCATAGAGTCACTGAAAACACACAGTGTAGAGTTGATTCTACTCCGTGAGCCATTTCAATAACTCCTTGAAGTGAGCATTTTCATGACATTTTTATGATTACATTAGTTATTAGACATGAGAATATAGTTGGAGAACATGTTTTAAGTGTATAAAAATTTTAGGAAGCTTGCACCATAGAGTCACTAAAAACTCACAGTGCAGAGCTGATTCTACTCCGTGATCCAGGTCAAGAACTACTTGAAGTGAGCAATTTCTTACCATTTTTATGATCAAATTATTTTTTATACATGAATATATAGTTGAAGAACATATTTTCAGTGTATATAACTCCATAAAAATGGCATGAAAATGCTAACTTCAAGGAGTTCTTGACCTAGATCACGGAGTAAAATTAGCTCTGCAATTTGACTTTTTAATGACTCTATGACGTATTCTTTCTAGCATTTTTATACTCTGAAAACTTGTTCTCCAACTATATTCTCTTGTCAAATAACTAATTTGACCATAAAAATGGTAATAAAATGCTCACTTCAAGGAGTTCTTAAGATGGCTCACGGAGTAGAATCAGCTCTGCACATTTAATTTTTAGTGACTTTATGGTGGAAGCTTCCTAGTATTTTTATACTCCAAAAACATGTTCTCCAACAACATTCTAATGTCTAATAACTAATTTGACCATAAAAATTGCATGAAAATGCTCACTTCAAGGAATTCTTGACTGGATCATGGAGTAATATTAGCTCTACACTTTGACTTTTTAGTTACACTATAGTGAAAACTTCCTAGCATTTTTATACTCTTTAAACATCTTCTCCAACAATATTATCATGTCTAATAACTAATTTGACCATAAAAATGGCAATAAAATGGGTCAAGGAGTAGAATCAACTCTGCACTTTGAATTATTAGTGACTCTATGGCTCAAGTTTCCTAGCATATTTATATTATAAAACATTTTCTCCAACTATATACTCATGTCTTGTAACTAATTTATCCATAAAAATTGCAAGAAAATGTTCACTTCGAGGAGTTCTTGACCTGGCTCATTGAGTAGAATCAGCTCTACCCTTTGACTTCTTAGTGATTCTATGGCGCAAGTTTCCTAGCATTTTTATACTCTAAAAACATGTTCTAAAATGATATTCTAATGTCTAATAACTAATTTGAACGTAAAAATGGCATGAAAATGCTCACTTCAAGGAGTTCTGACCTGGCTCACGGAGTAGAATCGGCCCTGCACTTTATGTTTTTAGTGACACTATGGCGTGAACTTCGTAGTAGTTATACACTCTAAAAACATGTTTTCCAACTATATACTCAAATGTAATAACTAATTTCACCATTAAAATGGCAAGAAAATGCTCACTTCAAGGATTTCTTAACCTGGCTCATGCAATAGAATCAGCTCTGCACTGTACGATTTCAGTGACTCTATGGAGCAAGCTTCGTAGCAGTTATATACTCTAAAAACATGTTCCCCAACTATATACTCATGTATAATAACTAATTTCACCATAAATATGGTAAGAAAATGCTCACTTCAAGTAGTTCTTTACCTGGATCATGGAGTAGAATCAGCTCTGTACTTTGACTTTTTAGTGACTTTATGACGCATTCTTCCTAGCATTTTTACACTCTGAAAACATATTCTCCAACTATATTCTCTTGTCTATTTACTAATTTGACCATAAAAATGGCAATAAAATGCTCACTTCAAGGAGTTCTTGAGCTGGCTCTGGAGTAGAATCTGCTGTGCACTGTGAGTTTTTAGAGACTTTATGGTGGAAGCTTCCTAGAATTTTTATACTCTAAAAACATATTCTCCAAAAATATTCTAATGTCTAATAACTAATTTGACCATAAAAATTGCATGAAAATTCTTACTTCAAGGAGTTCTTGACCTGGATCACGGAGTAGAATCTGCTCTGCACTGTATGTTTTTAGTGACTTTATGGGGCAAGCTTCGTAGCAGTTATATACTCTAAAAATATGTTCCCCAACTATATACTCATGTATAATAACTAATTTCACCATAAAATGGCAAGAAAATGCTCACTTCAAATAGTTTTGACCTGGCTCACGGAGTAGAATCAGCTCTACACTTTGACTTTTTAGCGACTCTATGGCGCAAGCTTCCTAGTATTTTTATACTCTGAAAACATGTTCTCCAACTATATTCTCATGACTAATAACTAATTTGACCAAAAAATGGTAATAAAATGCTCAATTTAAGTAGTTCTAGACTTGGCTCACAGAGTAGAATCAGCTATGCACTTTGACTTTTTAGTTACTCTATGGTGTAAGCTTACTAGCATTTTTATACTGATCAAACATGTTCTCCAACAATATTATCATGTCTAATAACTAATTTCACCATAAAAATTGTAAGAAAATAGGTCACGAAGCAGAATCAACTCTGCATTTTGACTTATTAGTGACTCTATGGCGCAAGCTACCTAGAATTTTATACTCTAAAAACATGTTCTCCAACTATATACTCATGTCTTATAAATAATTTGTCCATAAAAATGGCAAGAAAATATTTACTTCGAGGAGTTCTTGACCTGGCTTATGGAGTAGAATCAGCTATGCGCTTTGACTTCTTAGTGATACTATGGCGCAAGCTTCCTAGCATTTTTATACTATAAAGACATGTTCTCCAATGATATTCTAATGTCTAATGACTAATTTGACCGTAAAAATTGCATGAAAATGTTCACTTCAAGGAGTTCTTGACCTGTCTCACAGAGTAGAATCAGCCCTGCACTTTATGTTTTTAGTGACGCTATGGTACAAGTTTCAAAGCAGTTATAAACTCTAAAAACATGTTGTCCAACTATATACTCAAGTGTAATAACTAATTTCACCATAAAAATGGCAAGAAAATGCTCACTTCAAGGAGTTCTTGACCTGGCTCATGGAATAGAATCAGCTCAGCACTGTATGATTTTAGTGACTCTATGGCGCAAGCTTCGTAGTAGTTATATACTCTAAAAACATGTTCCCCACCTATATACTCATGTATAATAACTAATTTCACCATAAATATGGCAACAAAATGCTCAATTCAAGTAGTTCTTGACCTGGCTCATGGAGTATAATCAGCTCTGTACTTTGACTCTTTAGTGACTCTATGACGCATTCTTACTAGCATTTTTATACTCAGAAAACATATTTTTCAACTATATTCTCTTGTCTATTAACTATTTTGACCTAAAAAATGACAATAAAATGCTCACTTCAAGGAGTTCTTGAGCTGCCTCTCGGACTGCACTGTGAGTTTTTAGAGACTATATGGTGGAAGATTCCTAGAATTTTATACTCAAAAAACATATTCTCCTACAATATTCTAATGTCTAATAACTAATTTGACCATAAAAATGGCATGAAAATTCTTACTTCAAGGAGTTCTTGACCTGGATCACGGAGTAAAATCAGCTCTACACTGTATGTTTTTAGTGACTCTATGGCACAAGCTTCGTAGCAATTATATACTCTAAAAATATGTTCCCCCACTATATACTCATGTATAATAACTAATTTCACCATAAAAAAGGCAAGAAAATGCTCACTTCAAGTAGTTTTGACCTGGCTTACAGAGTAGAATCATCTCTACACTTTGACTTTTTGGCGACTCTATGGTGCAAGCTTCCTAGTATTTTTATACTCTGAAAACATGTTCTCCAAAATATTTTCATGACTAACAACTAATTTGACCATAAAAATGTCAAGAAAATGCTCAATTTAAGCAGTTCTAGACCTGGCTCATAGAGTAGAATCAGCTATGCACTTTGACTTTTTAGTTACTCTATGGTGCAAGCTTCCTAGAATTTTTTTACTATGCAAACATGTTCTCCAACAATATTATCATGTGTAATAACTAATTTCACCATAAAAATTGCAAGAAAATGGGTCACGGAGCAGAATCAACTCTGCATTTTGACTTATTAGTAACTCTTTGGCACAAGCTTCCTAGAATTTTTATACTCTAAATACATGTTCTCCAACTATATAATTATGTCTTATAACTAATTTGTCCATAAAAATGAAAAGAAAATATTCACTTCGAGGAGTTCTTGACCTGGCTCATGGAGTAGAATAAGCTATGCGCATTGACTTCTTAGTGATTCTATGGCGCCAGCTTCCTAGCATTTTTATACTATAAAAACATGTTCTCCAATGATATTCTAATGTCTAATAACTAATTTGACCGTAAAAATGGCTTGAAAATGCTCACTTCAAGGAGTTTTTGACCTGGCTCATGGAGTAGAATCAGCCCTGCACTTTGTGTTTTTAGTGACACTATGGCGCAAGCTTCGTAGCAGTTATACACTCTAAAAACATGTTGTCCAACTATATATTCACATATAATAACTAATTTCACCATAAAAATGGCAAGAAAATGCTCACTTCAAGGAGTTCTTGACCTGGCTCACGGAGTAGAATCAACTCTGCACTTTGACTTTTTAGTGACTCTATGGTACAAGCTTCCTAACATTGTTATACTCTAAAAACATTTTCTCTAACTATATTCTCATGTCTAATAACAAATTTGACCATAAAAATGGCAAGAAAATGCTCACTTCAAGAAGTTCTTGACCTGGATCACAGAGTAGAATAAGCTCTGCACAGTGAGTTTTTAGTGACTCTATGTAACAAGCTTCATTGCAGTTATATACTCTAAAAACATGTAATCCAACAATATTAGTGATAAGCCGTAATTTTACATGATTATTTTGGATGGAATTCACTTCTTTACCGTGAGTTTTGAATTATTTAGTGTAATTATGACTTATTAATATTTTTCATAGTTGAACCTTAATTATTTTATTTCTTATTGAAACAGACTAAAATTGAGATAAATTGTACAGTCATATAATTTATTTTGTGGGACAGTTACAATAATTTTAATTACAGGAAAATAAAGAGTTGACCAAGATAATTAAAGAAAAAAGGATTTGGTGATCAACAATAAATAAAAACTTACCAAAGATGAGATACAACAAATTTGGACACACATTCAAGAAGGAAGATCAAAGATAAATTAATTTAGTATCTTTATATTAATCTTTAACATCATTCACGCCTCAACACATCATGATCCGCACTGCATACTCACGCTAGAATCAGATTTGGAGGCGACGGGAAGAACACCACTTAGAACATCAGTTTAGTCTTTTTAATTTATTTTATTTTATTTCAATTACGTAATTTCATTTCTAATCAGGGATTTTGAACCTCCGTAGAAGAATTACATGTTTGATTAGGAGTAATATTATTAATTGTTTTATGAATTTATTTTGTGATTGAGTTTGATATGAATCTTGAATTTTCAATTGTTTGTTTAGACTACCCCACTAATAGGTGATTGATTGTTCAATAGGTATTTTATATATTATAATTCATAATTGTTATAATAAGTGAATCAAGTAGCAAAATGAGGGAGTACCTATTGAAATCACGAAATCTAGGTTGTATGATTCGCTGCCCCCATTTTCATAGCCTAATAGTCCTAATATCTAAACCTTAATGCATTGTCGAGTTTGAATCCATAGGGTCACTTGGGAATAGTTTAATCTAGAGGACGTGCCCTAGGTTATTAACTTAAGGATATTTCGAGTTAATTGGTCGTACCGTTAGCTTAGGGGCTTGAGTTTATGAACTTGTTGGTGTTTTTGGAATTTCATACATGTGAATTAGGATATGGGAGGGGATCAAATCCTTGGACTAGGTTTTCATTTTAATTGTTGTCTCAATTTTATTCTTTTTGCATTTTTAATTATTTATATTATTTTCATGCTTGTTAGTAGTTGTAAGACTTAATCCAATCCCCCTTGTTTCTCTTTAAAAAACACAAATTATTTAATTGAAATTCGATTATTCCCTGTGGGTACAACCCTTACTTACCCCACTACATTCTTAGTGGTTTGTTTGGAAAATTACAAATCTTTTTTGGGTGCCAGCGACAGCACACCTATTAGCAAGTATAATAACAAATTTTTCATGAAAAAGGAAATAAAATGCTCACTTCAAGGACTTCTTGACCTGGTTCACGGAGTAGAATCAGCTCTGCACTTCGAATTTTTAGGTAATCTATGGCTCAAGCTTCCTAGCATTTTGATACTCTAAAAATATGTTCTCCAATTATATTCTTATGTCTAATAACTAATTTGACCATAAAAATGGCAAGAAAATGCTCAATTTACGTAATTCTAGACCTGGCTCACAGAGTAGAATCAGCTCTGCACTTTGACTTTTTAGTTACTCTATGGTGCAAGCTTCCTAGCATTTTTATATTGTGCAAACATGTTCTCCAACAATATTATCATGTCTAATAACTAATTTCACCATAAAAATGGCAAGAAGCAGAATCAACTTTGCACTTTGACTTATTAGTGACTCTATGGCGCAAGCTTCCTAGAATTTTTATACTCTAAAAAAATGTTCTCCAACTATATACTCAAGTCTTATAACTAATTTGTCCACAAAAATGGCAAGAAAATGTTCACTTTGAGGAGTTCTTGACTTGGCTCATGGAGTAAAATCAGTTATGCGCTTTGACTTCTTAATGATCCTATGGCGCAAGCTTCCTAGGATTTTTATACTATAAAAACATGTTCTCCAATAATATTATAACGTCTAATAACTAATTAGGCCGTAAAAATGGCATGAAAATGCTCACTTCAGGGAGTTCTTGAACTGGCTCATAAAGTAGAATCAACTCTGCACTATGTATTTTTAGTGACATTATGGCGCAAGCTTCGTAGCAGTTATACACTCTAAAAACATGTTGTCTAACTATATACTCACATATAATAACTTATTTCTCTATAAAAATGGCAAAAAAAGGCTCACTTCAAGGAGTTCTTGACCTGGATCTTGGAGTAGAATCAGCTCTGCACTGTGTGTTTTTAGTGTCTCTATGGCACAAGCTTCGCAGCAGTTATATACTCTAAAAATATGTTCTAAAACTATATACTCATGTATAATAACTAATTTCACCATAAAAATGGCAAGAAAATGCTCACTTCAAGTAGTTCTTGAGCTAGCTCACAGAGTAGAATCAACTCTGCACTATGAGTTTTTAGTGACTTTATGGTGTAAGCTTCTTAGCATTTTTATACACTTAAAACATGTTCTCCAACTATATTCTCATATCTAATAACTAATTTGACCATAAAAATAGAAAGAAAATGCTCACTACAAGGAGTTCTTGACCTGGCTCGTGGAGTAGAATCAGCTCTGCATTGTGTGTTTTTAGTGACTCTATGGCGCAAGCTTTATAGCAATTATATCTTCTGAAAATATGTTCTCCAATTATATACTCATGTAAGAAATTTAGTTATTTGGAGATTGTTGCCATGACTACTGCATTGATTAAGGAGCTCAACGGGCAAAATGTTGGAAGCATGCACAACACAGTGGAGGACCGTGGAACTCTACATTACTTGGTATTGTGGGTGTGCCGCGGAAGGCTCCACGCATCAATCCTATTCGTTGGTTTCCTCCAAAGCCGGGATGGGTAAAGATCAACATGGATGGACATGCTAATGGATCACCTGGATGCATTGCTGGAGGTGGGGTGTTTCGAACAACAGGGGTTTCATTATGGGAGCTTTTACTACAACATTCTGAGTCGGCTTTACCTTTGAAGCCGAGTTGGCATCAACTTTTGTTGCTATCAACATAGATTTTGATAGAGGTTGGCATGATCTATAGCTAGAGATAGATTCTACTATGGTTTTGCATGTGCTACAGGAGGAGACACCGAACATTCCATGTAGACTGGTTACTTCATGGAGGAGAGCATGTGATATTCTTCATTGAATTCATTTCAAAATATCACATATCTATCGTGAAGGAAATTCTGCAGTGGATTCTCTAGTGGACAAGGGAGGTGAATTACTTGGATTGGAGAAGCCGGAGATGCCATGAATACCGTCCTTTACAAGGATATGAACCACACATACTATAGGTTTAAATAACCATGGATATTTCATTTTCATAGCTTTTGTTCTTTAGCTTTTGCTCTATGGGCTTCAACAGTCATCTTTGCTCTTTCCTTATATTTTTTCTTTTTATCTTATTAATAAAGGATCTATTGGACTATATACTCATATATAATAACTAATTTGATAATAAAATTGGAAAGAAAAAATGCTCACTTCAAGGACTTCTTGATCTAGCTCACGAAGTAGAATCAGCTCTGCATTTTGACTTTTTAGTGACTCTATGGCCCTAGCTTCCTAGCATTTTTATACTCTAAAAACATGTTCTCCATCTATTTTCTCATGTCTAATAACTAATTTGACCATAAAATTGGCAAGAAAATGCTCACTTCAAGGAGTTCTCGACCAAGCTCACGGAGTAGAATCAGCTCTGCACTGTGAGTTTTTAGTGACTCTATGGTGCAAGCTTCATAGCAATTATATACTCTAAAAACATGTTATCCAACAATATTAGCAAGTCTAGTAACTAATTTAGCAATAAAAATGGAAAGAAAATGCTCACTTCAAGAACTTTTTGACCTGGCTCACGGAGTAGAATCAGCTCTGCACTTTGACTTTATAGCGACTCTATGGCGCAAGCTTCCTAGCATTTTTATACTCTGAAAACATGTTCTCAAATTGTATACTCATGTATAATAACTAATTTCACCATAAAAATGGCAAGAAAATGCTAACTTCTAGGAGTTCTTGACCTGGCTCATGGAGTATAATCAGCTCTGCACTTTGACTTTTTAGTGACTCTATGACACATTCTTCCTAGCATTTTTATACTCTAAAAACATGTTCTTAAACTATATTCTCAAGTCTAATAACTAATTTGACCATAAAAATGGCAATAAAATTCTCACTTCAAGGAGTTCTAGAGCTGGCTCACGGAGTAGAATCAGCTTTGCAATGTGAGTTTTTAGTGACTTTATAGTGGAATCTTCCTATCATTTTTATTCTCTAAAAACATGTTCCCCAACAATATTCTAATGTCTAATAACTAATTTGACCATAAAAATGGCATGAAAATGCTCATTTCAAGGAGTTCTTGACCTGGATCATGGAGTAGAATTAGCTCTGCACTGTGTGTTTTTAGTGACTCTATAGCACAAGATTCGTAGCAGTTATATACTCTAAAAACATGTTCTCAAACTATATACTCATGTATAATAACTAATTTCATCATAAAAATGGCAAGAAAATGCTCACTTCAAGGAGTTCTTGACCTGGCTCATGGAGTATAATTAGCTTGGCACTTTGACTTTTTAGTGACTCTTTGACGCATTCTTCCTTGCATTTTTATACTCTGAAAACATGTTCTCCAACTATATTCTCATGTCTATTAACTAATTTGACCATAAAAATGGCAATAAAATGCTCACTTCAAGGAGTTCACGACCTGGCTCACGGAGTAAAATCAGCTCTGCATTATGAGTTTTTAGTGACACAATGGTGCAAGCATCATACCAGTTATATACTCTACAAACATGTTATCCAACAATATTATCAAGTCTACTAACTAATTTAGCCATAAAAATAGAAAGAAAATGCTCATTTCAAGTACTTATTGACTTGACTCACGGAGTAGAATCAGCTATGCACTTTGACTTTTTAGTGACTCTATGGCGCAAGCTTCCTAGCGTTTTGATACTATGAAAATATTTTCTCCATCTATGTTCTCATGTATAATATTTAATTTGACCATAAAAATGGCAAGAAAATGCTCACTTAAAGTAGTTCTAAACCTGGCTCACAGGGTATAATCAGCTCTGCACTTTGACTTTTAGTGACTCTATGGTGCAAGCTTCCTATTAGTTTATACTCTAAAAACATGTTCTCCAACCATATTCTAATATCTAATAACTAATTAAACCATAAAAATGGCATGATAATGCTCACTTCAAGGAGTTCTTGACCTGGCTCACGGAGTAGAATCAGCTCTGCATTTTGTGTTTTTAGTGACCCTAGGACGCATACTTCGTAGCAGTTATATACTGTAAAAACATGTTCTCCAGCTATATACTCATGTATAATAACAAATTTAACCATAAAAATGGCAAGAAAATGCTCACTTCAAGGAATTCTTGACCTGGCTCAAGGAGTAGAATCAGCTCTGCACTTTGACTTTTTAGTGACACTATGACGCATGCTTCCTAGCATTTTTATATTCTGAAAACATGTTCTCCGACTATATTCACATGTTAATAACTAATTTGACCATAAAAATAGATAGAAAATGCTCACCACAAGGAGTTCTTGACCTGGCTCAAGGAGTAGAATCTGCTTTGCAGTGTGTGTTTTTAGTGATTCTATGGTGCAAGCTTCCTAGCATTTTTATACTCTGAAAACATGTTCTCCAACTATATTCTCATGTCTAATAACTTATTTGACCATAAAATGGCAATAAAATACTCACCACAAGGAGTTCTTGACATGGCTCACTGAGTAGAATCTGCTCTGCATTGTGTTTTTAGTGACTCTATGGTGCAAGCTTCGTAGAAGTTATATACTCTGAAAATATATTCTCCAACTATATAATCATGTATAATAACTAATTTGACCATAAAAATGGAATGATAATGCTCACTTCGAGGAATATTTGACCTAGATCACGTAGTAGAATCAGCTCTACACTTTGGCTTTTTAGCATTTTTATACTCTACAAACATTTTCTTCAACTATATTCTCTTGTTTAAAAACTAATTTGATCATAAAAATGGCAATAAAATGCTCACTTCAAGGAGTTTTGACCTGGCTCATGGAGTAAAATCAACTCTGCATTGTCAATTTTTAGGTACTATGGTGGAAGCTTCCTAGCATATTTGTACTCTGAAAACATGTTCTCCAACTATATTCTCATGTATAACTAATTTGACCTTAAAAATCGAAAGAAAATGCTCACCTCAAGGAGTTCTTGACTTGGCTCACGGAGTAGAATCACCTCTGCACTGCAACTCTATGGTGCAAGCTTCTTAGCAATTATATACTCTAAAAACATGTAATCCAACAATATTAGCAAGTCTAGTAACTAATTTAGCAATAAAAATGGAAAGAAAATGCTCACTTCAAGAACTTCCTGACCTGGCTCAATAAGTAGAACCAGGTCTGCACTTTGACTTTTTAGCGTCTCTATGGCGCAAGCTTCCTAGCATTTTAATACTCTGAAAACATGTTCTCCAACTATATACTCATGACTAATAACTAATTTGACCATAAAAATGGTAATAAAATGCTCACTTCAAGGAGTTCTTGAGTTGGCTCACTGAATAGAATCAGCTCAACACTGTGAGTGTTTGGTGACTTTATAGTGGAAGCTTCCTAGCACTTTTATTCTCTAAAAACATGTTCTCCAACAATATTCTAATGTCTAATAACTAATTTGACCATAAAATGGCATGAAAATGTCCACTTCAAGGAGTTCTTGACCTGGATCACGGAGTAGATTCAGCTCTGCACTGTGTGTTTTTAGTGACTCTATAGCGCAAGATTTGTAGTAGTTATATACTCTAAAAAAATGTTCTCAAACTATATTCTCATGTATAACAACTAATTTCACCATAAAAACGATAAGAAAATTCTCACTTCAAGGAGTTCTTGACCTGGCTCATTGAATATATATAATCAACTTTGCACTTTGACTTTTAGTGACTATTTGACGCATTCTTCCGAGCATATTTACACTCTGAAAACATGTTCTCCTACTATATTCTATGTCTAATAACTAATTTGACCATAAAAATGGCAATAAAATGCTCACTTCAAAGAGTTCTCGACCTGACTCACGGAGTAGAATCAGCTCTTCACTTTGTGTTTTTAGTGACCCTAGGACGCATGCTTCGTAGCAGTTATATACTCTAAAAACATGTTCTCTAACTATATACTCATGTATAATAACTAATTTAACCATAAAAATGGCAAGAAAATGCTCAATTCAAGGAATTTTTGACCTGGCTCAAGGAGTAGAATCAACTCTGCACTTTGACTTTTTGGTGACTCTACGACGCATGCTTCCTAGCATTTACATATTCTGAAAACATGTTCACCAACTATATTCTCATGTCTAATAACTTATTTGACCATAAAATTGGCAATAAAATGCTCACTTCATGGAGTTTTTGACTTGGTTCACGGAGTAGAATCAGCTCTACACTGTGAGTTTTTAGTGACTCTATGCTGGAAGCTTCCTAGCATTTTTATACTCTTAAAACATGTTCTCCAACTATATTCTCATGTCTAATAACTAATTTTACAATAAAAATCGAAAGAAAATGCTCACTTCAAGGAGTTCTTGACTTGGCTCATTGAGTAGAATCAGCTCTGCACTGTGTGTTTTTTGTGTCTATGGTGCAATCTTCGTAGCATTTATATACTCTGAAAACATGTTCTCCAACTATATACTAATATATTATAACTAATTTAACCATAAAAATGGAAAGAAAAAAGGCTCACTTCAAGGACTTATTAACCTGCCTTACGGAGTAGAATCAACTCTATACTTTGAGTTTTTAGTGACTCTATGGTGCAAGCTTCCTAGCATTTTTATACTCTAAAAACATGTTCTCCAACAATATTCTCATGTATAATAACTAATTTGATCATAAAATAGTAAGAAAATGCTCAATTCAAGGACTTCTTGACTTGCTCGCGGAGTATAATCAGCTCTGCACTTTGACTTTTTAGTAACTCTATGGCGCAAGCTTCATAGCATTTTTATAGTCTGAAAACATGTTCTCTAACTATATTCCAATGTCAAATAACTATGTTTTCCATAAAAATGGCAAGAAAATGCTCACTTCAAGGAGTTCTTAACCTGGCTCACGGATTTCAATTAGCTCTCTGCACTATAACTTTTTTTTTACTCTATGAGGCATGCTTCCTAGCATTTTTATACTCTAAAAAAATTTTCTACAACTATATTCTCATGTTTAATAACTAATTTGACTATAAAAATAGCAAGAAATTACTCACATCAAGGAGTTCGTAACCTGGCTCACGGAGTAGAATCTGCTCTACATTGTGAGTTTTTATTGACTCTATGGTGCAAGCTTCCTAGCATTTTTATACTCTAAAAACATGTCCTCCAACTATATTCTCTTGTCTAATAATTAATTTGACCATAAAAATGACAAGAAAACGATCACTTCAAGGACTTCTTAAAAAAATATGTTTCTCTCTCTAGAATTTTTTCTCTCCCTTCTCTCTAAAAATTCTTTTTGCTGACTTCGTTCTGATCGTGTTCTTGCCTTCATGGAGTTGCCTCTGCCCGGCCAAGGAACTTCCCTTTATCCTTCCTCGTCTGATCAGAATCTCAAATCAATGGTTAGAAGATCTTCTCCACAGCAACCGCACCTATGCCTTTCGTCCAAGATTCCAGACCCTAACTTGCAGAACAAGGTATCGGGAAATCCTAGCATGCGGAATGAAAACCCTAATAAGAAGGGTTCTCATGCTGGTCAAAACCCTACAACTCAGTCACATGGTGAACCAGCCGTAGACCGCTCATCCCCAATTTGCAATCGTAATGATCCCAGATCATACGCATCAAAGTTAGACATCGATGTTGATGACCGGTCGACAAAATAGGTGATATCCCTACTTTGTCAATTAATTTTGATTTCTATGAGAACTGTAAAAAGCTTTTTTCACAATTTGTCATTATCAGGGTTCTCAATGCAAGGGTTCGAAACCAATTGTGCAGACAGAGGTTGAGTCTTTATTAAGAAAGATTTTTCTACTCAAAACTGTACTTGCGATCCATATTGGAAGAGGTTACTATACAATTTTTATGAAAAGATAATACATCGAGGGTTGGCATGTTATGATGAAGGTTCTTTTAAGACGGAGGTATTCAAATGGGGGTACACCTATGGACACCATTTTTCAACCCCTACAGAATCAAATCGTCATTGATCTCTATTTGGGTTAGAATTTATGAACTTCCTATGAAACTTTGGCATGAAGAGATTTTAGGAAGATTGCTTCAGCAGTAGGGACTCCGATGCAAATTGATGATAGGTCCTTACGTGAAACTACAGACCATTGTGCTCGAGTCCTAGTGGAAGCAATGTATATTGATACATCAGAGACCATTATTAAGATCACATTTGGTTGCAAAAACGTGTTGGAGTATTTAAGCTTCTGTCATATCCTTAGACATGAGGTTGAAGCATGCCAGAAGAAAAAGACTAAGCAATTAAACCAGAGGAGGAATAAGCAGGGGGGAAGTCAAAACAAAATCTTGATGGTTTCACCATTCCGAAGAAAACTTGGAAAACCAAGGATCCTGTGCCTACCCCAATTGAGGTTTCCAATACTTTTCAAAATTTATTGGAGAAAGATGTGGGGCTAAAGGATCACGAGTTAAAACTGGACACTGATGCTAAAAGTGAGTATGATAAAGAGGCAGGGTCAGATGGAGACAAAGACCTTAGTGACATTGATGAACATTCAGAAAAAGAAGCTTTTGACGATAGTGGATTGCTAGATGATATAGAGAAAACTGATCATATACAAAAGCTCGCTATGGTAGTTAGAGAGGATGAGCCTATTCCAGTGGCAGGGCTTTTCCATTAAGGAATGAGGAGATGGCTCTAACGACTGTGGAACATCTCCCTTCAGTCAGAGGCACAACTAATAGTGCAACTCACTATGTGAGACCGGAGGCTCCCTTAACGAGATCACGCACACCCAGCGTGAAGCATGTCGAGGAGAAAAACACCAACAAAAAAATATGTCTACATCTGCCTTCAAAACATGGAAAGACTTAAAGAACCTGCCAAGGCACGGGGTTGTGAAGCGTAAAAAATGAAGGTCCTGTTCTGGAATATTAGGGGAATTGGGAATGATAACTCACAAGTGGTTCTTAAAGAGCTTTGCCTACGCCATAAGCCTATATGGTTGGCCATTCCAGAACCTAAGGTTACCTTCTCTTCTAATCCCCCCATTAATGGCACAGTTTACACCTTACTTTTGTTGGTGCTAATGAAAGAGAGGGTTTTTGTCCAAATTTGTGTGTTTTTTGTAACTCTAGGCATGTTTCTAACATTAGGGTAGTTTTTAGCTCATCACAGATCATCATCTTTGATTTTACTTTTGATTCCCTTGATTATAGAGGTGACTTGTGCATGCTAGCAATGAATATACTGTAAGGAGAGAGCTTTGGCTGGATATATATGCTTATATGAGTCCATCAATGTTTATCATGGGGGATTTCAATACTACTATGGGAACTCATGAACGGCTGAATGCTACTAGAAATGATAAATTGAGTTCCATTTAATTTCATGAATTTTTGGAAGCTTCTGAACTGCATGATCTTGACATGCATGGTACACGATATACTTGGGTCAGTCGAGCTGCTACAAGAGTTATGAGGGCTTCTAGGATTGATAGAGTACTCGCCATAGATTAGTTACTGGATAGATAGGACTCTGTAGTAGCCAATGTATATGCCAAACACTCCTCTGATCACAACCCGATAGTATTGACTTATGAGAACAACACTTTCTCTCCGAAGCCATTTTGATTCCAATCGATGTGGATTAAGGATACATGATTTTATACAATGGCAGCTACATCGTGGCATAAACATGTAACGACAACCCTATTGCTGGCTTTACAGCAAAGCTTAGAAGATTGAAGCTCGACATCAAACATTGGAACTCCCAGGAGTTTGGGAACATTTTTGATGTGGTAGAAGCAGCTTTTAATCAATTGCAGGAAAGTACAAGGTCATATAGATCAGGAAGGTGACAGCCCTGAAAGTTTTACTGAGGAGGTTGATGCTCACTTGACCCTTAATTTTAAACTTCTGGAGCAGCACCAATTCTATGCACAAAAACATAGAGCAACATGGCTTAAGGATGGTGATCGAAACATGAATTTCTTTCACCGAAGTCAGCAAACAACAAAGACACGGTAGGCATGTGGTGGCCTACTATGAGAATCTCTTTCGCATGCCCGATGACACTCTAGACTTTGGAGTACTCGACTTCATTAGTAGAATGATTGAGGATGTAGATAATGAGGATCTCACACGTCTTTCTTTTGAGGAGGAAATCAAGAGAGCTATGATGGATTTATCCAAGGGGAGTGCACCAGGGCCAGATGGATTTAGAGGCGGTTTTTACTAAAAATGCTGGCACATCATAGGGGAAGATCTATGCAATGTTGTACAATATTTCTTCACCCATGCGTGGGATCCTCAGTGAATAAATTCCAATTTTGTGATTTTGATTCGTAAGGTGGAGGGTGCAAACAAGGTGGAGGATTTTAGGCCTATCAATCTATGTAACTTTTGTTCAAAGTATTCACTAAAATCATTGCTAGCCGATGGGGTCCTATTCTTCATAGGAAATTGGGTGCACCATTTTGGGTTTATGCCATATCGCAGCATTCATCATTGCATTGTATTAGCCTCGAAAAGCTTTACCTATCTTGATACCTCTATTGGAGGAAGCGTGGCTTTCAAGATTGACATCAGAAAGGCGTTTGATACGATTAGATGGGATTTTCTGATTGAAGTTCTATGGCGCATGGGTTTTTGTTCATGATTTATAGATATTATCAAAATGATTCTATCATCGGCCAGGATATCAATTTTGATTAATGGTTTTCCCAAAGGATACTTTGAACATGGCAAAGGGGTTAGATAGGGAGATCCTCTATCTCCGCTTTTATTTTATATTGTAGAGGAAGTGCTTGGCCTTTGGATACTCAAGCTTACATCTGAAGGTACCATTACTAAAGCTATAGGCAGTAGATCTTGTAGCCTTCCTTCTTACCTATTTTATGCTGATGATATCATGTTGTTTTGTAAGGCAGATTTCTCCTCTCTCACTGGCTATGCTAATATATCTAGACAAGTCTTCAATCCATAGAAGTCGAAGGTATTTTATGGGAAGCATACGAGGAAAATCATTAAAGACGTTACTAGCATTGATTTCGCTATCCCAGAAGGGTGCTTACCCTTCAAATATCTTGTTGTTCCAATCTTTCGAGGTGCCCCAAAGAATGCATATTTCAAGGAAGGCACTGATCCTATATATTCAAAATTTCGCTCACTTTAAGTAGTTTTAGAGTTGTCTCGCGGAATAGAATCAGCTCTGCACTTTATTTTTTAGTTACAATGTTATGCAAGCTTCATAGAATTTTTATACTCTGCAAATATGTTCTCCAACAATATTCTCATGTCTAATAACTAAATTGACCACAAAAATGGCAAGAAATGGAGTAGAATCAACTCGCACATTGACTTTTTTGTGACTCTATGGCGCAAGCTTCCTAGCATTTTTATACTCTGAAGTTATATTCCCCAACTATATTCTCATGTCTTATAACTAATTTGACCATAAAAGTGACAAGAAAATGCTCACTTCAAGGACTTCTTGACATGGCTCACGGAGTAGAATCAGCTCTCCACTTTGACTTTTTAGCGACTCTATGGTGCAAGCTTCCTAGCATTTTTATATTCTAAAAACATGTTCTCCAACTATATTCTTATGTCTAATAACTAATTTGACCATAAAAAAGGCAAGAAAATGCTCACTTCAAGGAGTTCTTGACCTGGCTCACGGAGTAGAATCAACTCTGCACTTTGACCTTTTAGTGACTCTATGGTGCAAGCTTCCTAGCCTTTTTTTACTCTGAAAATATATACTCCAACTATATTCTCATGTCTTATAACTAATTTGACCATAAAAATGGCAAGAAAATGCTCACTTCAAGGTGTTTTTGACATGGCTCACAGAGTAGAATCAGCTCTGCACTGTGAGTTTTTAGTGACTCCATGGAACAAGCTTCATAGCATTTTTATACTATAAAAACATGTTATTCAAGAATATTAGCAAGTCTAATAAGTTAATTGTCCATAAAGAAGGAAATAAAATGCTCAATTCAAGGACTTCTGGCTTACGGAATAGAAACAACTCTGCACTTTAACTTTTTAGTGACTATATGGCGCAAGCTTCCTAACATTTTGATACTCTGAAAATATGTCCTCCAATAATATTCTCATGTCTCAGAACTAATTTGACCATAAAAATGTCAAGAAAATGCTCACTTTAAGTAGTTCGAGACCTGGCTCGTGGAATAGAATCAGTTCTGGACTTTGACTTTTTTGTTACTCTATCGTGCAAGCTTCCTAGATTTTTTTAATTTGAAAACATATTTTGCAACTATATTCTCTTGTCTTATAACTTTTTGACAATAAAAATGTCAAGGAAATGCTCACTTCAAGGTGTTCTTGACATGGCTCACAAGGCATAATCAGCTCTGCACTGTGAGTTTTTAGTGACTCTATGGAACAAGTTCATAGCAGTTATATAATCTAAAAACAAGTTATCCAACAATATTAGCAAGTCTAATAACTAATTTGTCCATAAAAAAAGAAATAAAATGCTCACTTCAAGGACTTCTGCCTTAGGGAGTAGAATCAGCTCTGCACTTTGACTTTTTAGTGACTCTATGGCGCAAGCTTCCTAGAATTTTGATACTCTGAAAATATATTCTCCAACAATATTCTCATGTCTCAGAACTAATTTGACCATAAAAATGGCAAGAAAATGCTCACTTTAAGTAGTCTTAGACCTGGCTCATGGAATATTTGACCCTATGCACTTTGACTTTTTAGTTACTCTATTATACATGCTTTCTAGAACTTTTATACACTGTAAACATGTTCTCCAACAATATTCTCATGACTAATAACTAATTTGATCATAAAAATGGCAAGAAAATGGCTCACGGAGTAGAATTAACTCTGCACTTTGAATTTTAGTGACTCTATGGCGCAAGCTTCCTAGCATTTTTATACAGTGAAGACATGTTCTACAACTATATTCTCATGTCTTATAACTAATTTGAACATAAAAATGGCAAGAAAATGCTCACTTCAAGGTGTTCTTGACATGGCTCACAGAGTAGAATCTGCTCTGCACTGTGAGTTTTTAGTGACTCTATGGAACAAAATTAATAGCAGTTATATACTCTATAAATATTTATCCAACAATATTGGCAAGCCTAATAACTAATTTTTCCATAAAAAAGGAAATAAAATGCTCACTTCAAGGACTTCAGGCTCACGGAGTAGAATTGGCTCTACACTTTGAATTTTTAGTGACTCTATGGCGCAAGCTTCCTAACATTTTGATAATCTGAAAATATGTTCTCCAACAATATTCTCATGTCTCAGAACTAATTTGACCATAAAAATGGCAAGAAAATGCTCACTTGAAATAGTTCTAGACCAGGATCGCAAAATAGAATCAGCTATGCAATTTGACTTTTTAGTTACTCTATGGTGCAAGCTTCCTAGCCTTTTTTTACTTTGTAAACATATTCTCCAACCATATTCTCATGTCTTATAACTAATTTGACAATAAAAATGTCACAAAAATGCTCACTTCAAGGTGTTCTTGACATGGCTCATAGAGAATAATCAGCTCTGCACTGTGAGTTTTTAGTGACTCTATGGAACAAGCTTCATAGCAGTTATATACTCTAAAAACAAGTTATCCAAAAATATTAGCAAGTCTAATAACTAATTTGTCCATAAAATGGAAATAAAATGCTCACTTCAAAGACTTATGGCTCATGGAGTATAATCAACTCTGCACTTTGACTTTTTAGTAACTTTATGGCGGAAGCTTCCTAGCATTTTGTTACCCTGAAAATATGTTCTCCAACTATATTTTCATGTGTGAGAACTAATTTGACCATAAAAATGGCAAGAAATTTCTCACTTTAAGTAGTTCTAAACCTAGCTTACGGAATAGAATCAGCTCTCCACTTTGACTTTTTAGTTACTCTATTATACGAGCTTCTAGAATTTTTATACTCTGCAAACATGTTCTCAACAATATTATCATGCCTAATAACTAATTTGACCATAATAATGGCAAGAAAATGGCTCATGGAGTAGAATCAAATTTGCACTTTGACTTTTTAGTGACTCTATGGCGCAAGCTTCCTAGCATTTTTATGCTCTGAAAACATGTTCTCTAACTATATCCTCATGTCTAATAACTAATTTGACCATAAAAATAGCAAGAAAATGCTCACTTCAAGGATTTCTTGACCTTACTCACGGAGTAGAATCAGCTCTGCACTATGAGTTTTTAGTGCCTCTATGGTTAAAGCTTGGTAGTAGTTATATACTCTAAACACATGTTATACAACAATATTAGCAAGTCTAATAACTAATTTGGCCGTAAAAATTGAAAGAAAATGCTCACTTCAAGAACTTCATGACCTGGCTCACGGAGTAGAATCAGCTCTCCACTTTGACTTTTTAGCGACTCTATGGTCCAAGCTTCCTAGCATTTTTGTATTCAAAAAACATGTTCTCCAACTATATTCTTATGTCTAATAACTTATTTGACCATAAAAATGGCAAGAAAAAGCTCACTTCAAGGAGTTCTTGACCTGGCTCACGGAGAAGAATCAACTCTGCACTTTGACTTTTTAGTGACTCTATGGGGCAAGCTTCCTAGCCATTTTTTACTCTGAAAACATATTCTCCAACTATATTCTCATGTCTTATAACTAATTTGACCATAAAAATAGCAAGAAAATGCTCACTTCTAGGTGTTTTTGACATGGCTCATAGAGTAAAATCAGCTCTGCACTATGAGTTTTTAGTGACTTTATGGAACAAGCTTCATAGCATTTTAATACCATAAAAAATGTTATTCCACAATATTAGCAAGTCTAATAACTAAATTGTCCATAAAGAAGGAAATAAAATGCTAAATTCAAGGACTTCTGGCATACGGAATAGAATCAACTCTTCACTTTAACTTTTTAGTGACTCTATGGCGCAAGCTTCCTAACATTTTGATACTCTGAAAATATTTCCTCCAATAATATTATCATCTCTCAGAAATAATTTGACCATAAAATGTCAAGAAAATACTCACTTTAAGTAGTTTTAGACTTGGCTCGAGGAATAGAATCATTTATGGACTTTGACTTTTTTGTTACACTATGGTGCAAGCTTCCTAGTCTTTTTTTGCTTTGAAAACATATTCAGCAACTATATTCTCTTGTCTTATAACTTTTTGACAGTAAAAATGGCTAGAAAATGCTCACTTCAAGGTGTTCTTGACATGGCTCACAGAGCATAATCAGCTCTGCACTGTGAGTTTTTAGTGACTCTATGGAACAAGTTCATAGCAGTTATATACTATAAAAACAAGTTATCCAACAATATTAGCAAGTCTAACAACTAATTTGTCCATAAAAAGGAAATAAAATGCTCACTTCAAAGACTTCTTGCTCACGAGTAGAATCAGCTCTGCACTTTGACTTTTTAGTAACTTTATGGCGCAAGCTTCCTAGCATTTTCATACTCTAAAAATATGGTCTCCAATAATATTCTCATGTGTGAGAACTAATTTAACCATAAAAATGGCAAGAAATTGCTCACTTTAAGTAGTTTTAGTCCTGGCTCACGGAATAGAATCAGCTCTTCACTTTGACTTTTTAGTTACTCTATTATGCGAGCTTCTAGACTTTTTATACTCTGCAAATATGTTCTCCAACAATATTCTCATGCCTAATACTAATTTGGCCATAAAAATGGCAAGAAAATGGCTCATGGAGTAGAATCAACTCTACATTTTTTCTTTTTAGTGACTCTATGGCACAAGCTTCCTAGCATTTTTATACTCTGAAGACATGTTCTCCAACTATATTCTCATGTCTAATAACTAATTTGACCATAAAATGGCAAGAAAATGAACACTTCAAGGAGTTCTTGACCTGGCTCATGGAGTAGAATCAACTATCCACTTTGACTTTTTAGTGACCCTATGGTGCAAGCTTTGTAGCAGTTATGTACTCTAAAAAAATGTAATACAATAATATTAGCAAGTCTAATAACTAATTTGGCCATAAAAATGGAAAGAAAATGCTCACCTCAAGGACTTCTTGACCTGGCTCACAGAGTAGAATCAACTCTCCACTTTGACTTTTTAGTGACCCTATGGCGCAAGCTTCCTAGTATTTTTATAATTTAAAAACATGTTCTACAACTATATTCTTATGTCTAATAACTAATTTGACCATAAAAATGTCAAGAAAATGCTCACTTCAAGGAGTTCTTGACCTGGCTCACGGAGTAGAATCAACTCTGCACATTGAGTGTTTAGTGACTCTATGGTGCAAGCTTCCTAGCCTTTTTTTACTCTGAAAACATATTCTCCAACTATATTCTCATGTCTTAAAACTAATTTGAACATAAAAATGGCAAGAAAATGCTCATTTCATGGAGTTCTTGACATGGTTCACAGAGTAGAATCAGCTCTGCACTGTGAGTTTTTAATGACTCTATGGAACAAGTTTCATAGCAGTTATATACTCTAAAAATTTTTATCCAACAATATTAGCAAGTCTAATAACTAATTTGTCCATAAAAAAGGAAATAAAATGCTCACTTCAAGGACTTCTGGCACAAAGAGTAGAATCAGCTCTGCACTTTGACTTTTTAGTGACTCTATGGTGCAAGATTCCTAGCCTTTTTTACTCTGAAAACATATTCTCCAACTATATTCTCATGTCTTATAACTAATTTGACCCTAAAAATAGCAAGAAAATGCTCACTTCTAGGTGTTTTTAGTGACTTTATGGAACAAGCTTCATAGCATTTTTATACTATAAAAACATGTTATTCAACAATATTAGCAAGTCTAATAACTAAATTGTCCATAAAGAAGGAAATAAAATGCTCAATTCAAGGTCTTCTGGCTTACAGAAAAGAATCAACTCTGCACTTTAACTTTTTAGTGACTCTATGGCGCAAGCTTCCTAACATTTTGATACTCTGAAAATATGTCCTCTAATAATATTCTCATGTCTCAGAACTAATTTGACCATAAAAATGTCAAGAAAATGCTCACTTTAAATAGTTCTAGACCTGGCTCGAGGAATAGAATCAGTTCTGGACTTTGACTTTTTTGTTACTATATGGTGCAAGCTTCCTAGCCTTTTTTTACTTTGAAAACATATTCAGCAACTATATTATCTTGTCTCATAACTTTTTGACAATAAAAATGGAAGAAAATGCTCACTTCAAGGTTTTCTTGACATGCCTCACAGAGCATAATCAGCTCTGCACTATGAGTTTTTAGTGACTCTATGGAACAAGTTCATAGCAGTTATATACTATAAAAACAAGTTATACAACAATATTATCAAGTCTAATAACTAATTTGTCCATAAAATGGAAATAAAATGCTCACTTCAAAGACTTCTGGCTCACTAGTAGAATCAGCTCTGCACTTTGACTTTTTAGTAACTTTATGGCGCAAGCTTCCAAGTATTTTGATACTCTGATAATATGGTCTCCAATAATATTCTCATGTGTGAGATCTAATTTAACCATAAAAATAGCAAGAAATTGCTCACTTTAAATAGTTTTAGACCTGGCTCACGGAATAGAATCAGCTCTTCACTTTGACTTTTTAGTTACTCTATTATGCGAGATTATAGAATTTTTATACTCTGCAAACATGTTCTCCAACAATATTCTCATGTCTAATAACTAATTTGACCATAAAAATGGCAAGAAAACGGCTCATGAAGTAGAATCAACTCTATATTTTTTCTTTTTGGTGACTCTATGGCACAAGCTTCCTAGCATTTTTATACTTGAAGACATGTTCTCTAACTATATTCTCATGTCTAATAACTAATTTGACCATAAAATGGTAAGAAAATGCTCACTTCAAGGACTTCTTGACCTGGCTCACGGAGTAGAATCAACTCTCCACTTTGTCTTTTTAGTGACCCTATGGTGCAAGCTTCGTAGTATTTTTATAATTTAAAAACATGTTCTACAACTGTATTCTTATGTCTAATAACTAATTTGAACATAAAAATGTCAAGAAAATGCTCACTTCAAGGAGTTCTTGACCTGGCTCACGGAGTAGAATAAACTCTGCACTTTGAGTTTTTAGTGACTCTATGGTGCAAGCATCCTAGCCTTTTTTTACTCTGAAAACATATTCTCCGACTATATTCTCATGTCTTATAACTAATTTGAACATAAAAATGCCAAGAAAATGCTCACTTCATGTAGTTCTTGGCATGGTTCACAGAGTAGAATCAGCTCTGCACTGTGAGTTTTTATTGACTCTATGGAACAAGCTTCATAGCAGTTATATACTCTAAAAAATGTTATCCAACAATATTAGCAAGTCTAATAACTAATTTGTCCATAAAAAGGAAATTACGCAACCTAGCATCCTCCTATTACGACACATAAGACAGTAAACCACAGAGTATCATGCATACATATATAACAATAATCAGATAATTAAATCAATTATATGCAGTTATATATCAGCGAATTTGATTGTCCGCCAACAAGCATAAAATCGAGCAGCTGCGACTATGTGGGGTTCGAAACCCAATCTGAAAATCAGAAGCCGGTCTTCAAGAATTTTCCTCCAGATTCATTACCCGGTAACCTGCTCCACCAGCCCGGCACCCTGATCCACCACATTTCCGACGTATTTCTGCCAACAGGTACCTGCACCATGCGCTCCACATAGTACCAAGCACGCCTGCTCGCTTGCCAGCACCGCCCAGCACCAACCGTGCAGCAACATGCGCGCTGCTCCTGCAAAGCCAAACGGCCATCATGCATCAACCACTGGGCAGCAGCACGATCCGTGCACGCTTGCATGGTAGCTCACCTGCCTCTATGCCCGAAAGCCATCTGCTCGCCCGACACGTTTGCTCAACACACCAACAATTCACACGCCCAGCAGCCCAGATTCAAGCACGACACTGAGCGGCTGATTAGCCATTTTATAGTCGGGATGACTAATTAAAGAATTTATCGAACCACAGGGAGGAAGGTACTAGGGTCTAAGCGATCTCGTGTTCATCATAGTATTATAAAGATGATCATCAAGGGATAGGATTAAACAAGAAATGACAAGATAAACAAAGGGATAGATGAATGGAAGATGGATGAATGAGCCAAGTAGATAGAGAATAAGACTAGCAATACTTAAAGCATTGAAAATATAGGTATCGTGCAACGAATTCATATGAATCATGGGTATAAGACTAAGGGCTAACACTAAATCCATCTAAACTCCCTCTCGAGATGAATAGGATATTGATCCGTTTAAGAATCCCAACATAGCTCAATGGATTGGTTCTCACTCAAACAATTCCAACTAGGTACTAAGTTTGAAATGAGAGTCCCTTCACACGATTAATCAACCTCTCGATCAAACCAATCGATGTCCTACCAAAGGGTTCTAAATTCCAAAGGATTTCTCAATCTTTTTACAATTTATGCACATGAAGTGTATAATGAAATGATTCAATTAATTATCCTAAATATGCAATTAACTTCTCAATCTAATCACATGTTTGAAACAACAAACCACACAAATCATAAACATCAAGATCTAAAGCATCAATGATAGAAAATCAAATAACCCAATCAACATAATCATTCAATTGCAAATACCCAAAATTATCCAACACAATTCATATTGCTAATCTCACAAAGGAGATTAGCCTACCATATTCAAAAGGATATTAACATAGACATTAAGATCCTTACAAAACATGATAAAAAATGAGGTTTCAATACAAAGTTTAGATGAAAACTCCCTTGGATGGCTCCAATGGTGATCTTCTTCTTCCCTTTGCAATTCTCCTCTCCCCTTTGCTTCTCTAGCTACTTGGATGAAGATTTTGATGGTAGGATGAAGGTAGATGGAATGGATGGTGAATGGATGAAGATGATGGTGTGGAATGGAGGAATTGGTGTGTGATGTGTGTGTCCAAGTGAAGCCCTTCCAATCTCTCTCCTCAAATGTTGAACTTGAGGCTATTTATACCCTCTCCAAGTTGGGCCATTAATTTAACATTAGTTGGGCTTTTTACACACACTTACACACATTGGCAGGTGAAAATCTGGATTTTTGGCCCAAAAACATGCAACTCGAGTTGGCCTTACCCAACTCGAGTTGCAACACGAGTCGAGTTATGTTCTGCGTAACGTGAGTTGACCTAGCTCGACTCCTGTTGGCAACTCGTGCATCCACCTGTTCGGTTGTGTTGCGAGGCTCTGAAGCTAGACTGGCTTCGAAAGGAAGCTCGACTCGAGCTAGCAACTCGAGTTACAGCTTGCATGTCGAGTAAGATCACTGTATGATTTTTGGCACTTGCCCTGCTCTCAGCTCGACTCGAGTTGCAAGTTCAGTTGGACCTTGCAACTCGAGTAAGCTCTCTGGACAATTTTTGGACCCCAACTCGACCTTAACTCAACTCGAGTTGCAAGTCGAGTTGGACCTTGCAAATCGAGTTGGGTCTTTTCAGCCCCATTTCATGCTCGTTTCAGCTCCCGTTCTGTTTTTGCTCCATTTTCATTTGTTTTACATATATTTAAGCTCATTCTCACACATTTCCATAAAAACACATAACACAACCAAATTATGTACAAAATATGGATAAGATAATATGAAAACAAACATAAAAAGACATTAAAAACTAGGTGAAAATATCACTCATCACTGCATCCGTGTAGCAATCCGTGCACCAAACTTTATCACCCGCCAGCAACCGTGCGCGCCTCACACGATCATACGCTCGCCTAGACGCCTGGTATTCCGCACACTGTACGCCATCCTGTTTGACCAGCAGTGCCCAATGCTAGCCTCCAGCAGACTTGCTGGGCAAGACATAAGACCTGCCCGGAACAATAGGAGGACTCGCCCTGAACTCATACTGGACTCGCCCGAAATCGCGGATGACTCGCTCGTGCCAGCCGCCGCTTCCCCACGTTTCTTCCCACTGTGAATCTTGCAAAGCCTTGCCGCCTGTTGTTGGTCATCATGTCCAACATCGTACAGGCCAAGCAAACTTTGCCCCGGAAACACCGCGAATTGATCTACCGGCTTCAGCGTCGACCATGTTCATCGCCATCCATCGCAGTTGCGTGCTTTTGCCAGCTGATCATTAGTGTGTGCTTTCGTCGTGCGCTGCAAGCAAACCACTTTGCATGGCAAGCACCCCACCAAGCCCTAATGGCATTGTCCCACTTGTGCTGCACGTCATCTGTCGTGACACTAACGTGACGATCGCTTTCCAGCCACGCTGCACCCAGTCGCCGGCCATGCACAGCCCATGGACTCATGCCCTAGGCCCAACAATGAACAACCATGTGCATGTTCACGCATCCACGCACGCCAATGAGTGCATCCCAGGCGTGAATTCGATGAACAGGTTTCGACAATTCACCCATACTATCGATGATACAGATATAGGGTTTCATATAGGGAATATCCAGGTACAATCATATTACACCATATACCCTAATCATACATGTGATTTTATTTCGAACAAGAAACATATAAGCCACATAAACCCTAGCCCAACGTGTCATGTCTTCCATGAAACCGAAGCTCTGATACTAATTGTTGGCATTCGATCATTTGGTTAACATGAACTGTTAGGGTTCCATAAGTTTCTAATCTAGCGGAAGCAAGAAAACAAAGAAACATATTACCTTTCACCAGGGTATGTTGAAGGAGATACATTCTCGCAGGGTAGCCTGCGCAGCCTCACTGTTTTAGGTATAACTCTCTCGTTTGATCTTCGATGTGAGTGATCTATTTGCTAAAACTATCCTCTCTTCAGTGGCTTTCGAATGGTATATCACACGTTTAGTTCTAAGTTCTGTATGATTTTAGAAAAATTGTGCAAGTGGACAAACAGCAGCAGCAAACAACCTTTCGGTCTTCTACTGTATTCCCAAGTCCAATCTCGACATCATGTGGGCGACGATCTTCGAGATCTTCTCAATCTGCTGTTCCTCTACCTCCTCACAGTGTTAAGTGTGATTAATAAGTTGATTAGGGTTTCCGAACAGCTGAGATGACTTATATATGGGCTACGGCAGGGACCAGGAGGAGAAATTAGAGTTGGGCCTCCATTGGGCTCAAGTATCCAAGCTTAGCCCAAAGTTATACTTAAGTCTAATAATAATAATATATACCACTAAAATATTATTACTGCACTACCGTTCTAATCCCATAATTACGTTATGGGCTCCTACTTAGTATGAGCCCGTTAGTCTCCCTATGTTTAAGATATACAATGCCCATTAATTAATTAAGTTACTGACAACTCCATTAATTAATATCTCATCCAAGAGTAGTACCACTCAACCTCATTATCATGTCGGAATAAATCCACCTGTAGGGTTTACATGATAATCCTTAAGAGCTCTTCAAGGGGACATCATCAACCTATGTCGGACATGGATTCCTTCTACAATCAACAGCACACCATGGAGACAGTACTATTTCCCAACTCACCGAGTTTGTTGATTTAATTACATGTTAATCTCACCCATTGATGAATCAAAGAAAAACATACTGCCTTACGTGTCGAGATTATTGTATAGGGATTAAGAGCATGAACATCCATAATAACTGAGATCAAGTTCTCCTATAAGTCAGTATAAGTCGAACGATCTCAAGCAGTCCTACTCAATACACACAAGTGCACTAATGTGATTCTATAGCAAGATAAACTAATACCAAATCACACTACAACCATCTCGATAGAGAGTCCCTGTTCATTTCCGTTGTGAGCATTTATTTATACTTTATAAGGAAACAGATAATATGATCTTCCGCGTGTTGTCGCACAATATATTATCTACAGTATAAAGTAAGTGGACTATTGCATCGTACATATAAATAAATTATAAGACGCAATCATTTGATCATATGATTCTCATTTCAAACAAATTGTTATAACATTGTTCATATAAAAAACTAGACTTTTAGTATACAATCCAACACTTCCATCTCTCGTTAGGAAATCTGTCAAAACATTTTCAACAGATTTAATATTGACAATAATATAATATCGACATTCAGCTTGCCATCTTAAAATTCTAGCCTTTTCTGGTTTATATTCAATTTTATTTTCAAAAAGGCTTTGACATTCGTGTTATCGATTTTAAGAATGAATTTCTTCGCAAGAAGAAATAGCTGCCATTTTTTGAATGCTTTCTGTACTGCAAAGAACTCCTTCTTATTAATGTGCCATCTCTTTACCTTGTTCTCCACAAAGAGTCCACTACTGTATCTGTATGGTACTTCTCCTTCGGATGTGGACATCGTGAGAACTGCTGCCCACCAATGGTCGCTGGCATCTGTATATAGCACCGGGTCATCTTCGTCATTTGGAATGGCTAACTTTGGGGGCTTTTTACAAACCTTCTTCAATTGTTTAACTATCTCTCGGTGTGATTCCTCCCATTTGAATTTAGCATCTTTCTTCAATAGAGGACCAAATACCTTCCTGTATTGTGCTAGATTGTTGATGAACATTCCAACAAAGTTGACAACTCCTAAGAAGCTTTGGAGTTGCTTCTTGTCTTTGAGATCTTCAGGAAATCCTTGAACCTTTTCTACAATGTGTGGTTGTAGAATAATTCCAGAATCATCAATCTCTACTCCAAGGAACTCGATTTGTCTTGTTGCAATTACTACCTTCTTTTCAGAAAGCTCTAATCCTTCAATGTGACATACTTCTGAAAATACTTCCAGATGCGTTAAATGCCCCTTCATGTTCTTTGAGGCTATGAGAATGTCATCCACATAAACAAACATGAATGAGAAATAATCTTTGAAAAGATTATCCATCTTCCTTTGGTATATCTGGGGTGCGTTTGCCAAGCCCATAGGCATGACATTCCAGATATAATGACCTTGTGGTGTGGAGAAGGCTGTGAACTTCTTGCTTCCTTTTTTCATCATAATATGGTAGAACCCAGATTTGCAATCGAACTTTGAGAATACCTTGGCATTCTTGATACAGTTGACCAAGTGTTCCTTGCTTGGTATGTAGTATCCATCGAACTCCAAGATGTTGTTGATCCCTTTGTAGTTGATCACAAGTCTCGGCTTCCCCTGCTTGACTTCTCCATGATTTTGAACCAGAAATCCTGGACTATAGTGTGGAGATACTCCTGATGATATCAACTTAAGGTCTAGATGTTCCTTAAGTATTAGCTACTTATCATTTCGATCGTCTTGGTTCATCAGGATAGGCTTATATCTTACGAACTCATGCTCTTTTCCTTCTTTTACTTTGAGTGAAGCTTTGAGCTCGTTTTTATCCCACCAGGCTAGAGGATCCTCATTGAAGTTCCTCTGTATCTTCTTCTTGACGTCCTCCAAAGATGTTTGTTCTTCAATTGTGACGTCTCTCTATAGGTTTTCTCCCAAACTTGCTTTGAGAAGGTGGATTGTGTTTTCCTTTAGTTTCTCCATCTTCCATCCTCCCCTAGTCTCGGTTCTCATCTGAAGGACCGCTTCACCATATCTTCTCCGATCGTTCATCTTTGGACGGCTAAGTTTTCCTTCATTATCACCACACTTGCTGCAAAATCTGATTGGCATTTTTCTTTGAAATGCATTACGCAGTCTTGGTGCGATGATCTAATGTTCACAAGGGTTGTGAAAATAATCCTTCTTGTTGCGTTTTCTTGGGTAAAACACTTGAATGTCTGTAGGAAATTGTTTCCTAACAGAATATCTGCTCCGGTATCTTGAAAATATATCGGTGGAGTTTTTACCTTGTACCATGGGGTACGATCTGCTCCTTCGATCATGATATCCACTTGCTTGATTCCTCTTTTAATGATTAGAACCCTTTGTGAGAAGTCCTTTCCTAGTACTATTGGCAAATCTTTGCCTGAGCCTTTAGGAAAGACTCCTTCCTTTGCTGTGCTCCTTATATATCATCCCAACGGTGATATATATCGAAAATGGACTTGTGGTCATGGGTAGATCAGAGCTTATGACCCTGTACATCTGCTATTGAACCTTATATCTTTTTCCTTTTACCGTGAATTCCATTCCATCTTGTAACCTTTCCCAAGGTTTGTGATCCTCGAGAAATTCCAGTCCCAGCACTAGTTGCTATGGGAACCTTCTGGCTACTCCTTTGATCACCATCTCAAGTTCTCCAAGTTTGAGCTGTCCTCGATATCTCCCAGTTGTTGGTTATGTTGGGCAATTGGATCTTGTGGCTCAAACGTGATCGTTAGTAAACAGGCAAACAATAAGCGGAAGCGAAAATCAATGTTTACCGTACTTCTGGGTCGATGTAGAGGATGAACAGCAGTGAACCACCTCTCAATCTTCTGCTGTATGTCCCAAGTCGAATCCTGCTGTTGTGTGGGCAACAATCTGCAGGATTCTCCCAATCTGCTTCTTTCCCTAACTGTCAAAAGAGGCGCAGTTACTTAGGTTTCCAGAAGCTGAGATGACTATATATATTGGGCTACAGCAGGGACCAGGAGGAGAAATTGGGCTGGGCCTCAATTGAATTTAATTAACCAAGCTTAGCCCAAAGCTTTTAATTAAATCCAATAATAATAATATAGTCCACTAAAATATTATTATTGCACTACCCGTCCAATCCCAAATTATGTTCTGGGCTCCTTCTTATTATAAGTCCGATAGTCTCCCCATGTTTAAGATATTCAATGTCCATTAATTAATTAAGTTACTGACAACTCAAATTAATTAATATCTCATCCGAGAGTAGTACCACTCAACCTTTTTATCATGCCGGAAATTAATCCACTTGCAAGATTTACATGATAAACCTTATGAGCTCCTCAAGGGGACATCATCAACCTATGACGGACATGGATTCCTTCTACAATCAACAGCACACCATAGATACAGCACTACTTCCCAACTCACCGAGTTTGTTGATTTAATACTTATAAATCTCACCCATTGATGAACCAAAGAAATACATACTGCCCTACGTGTCGAGGTTATTGTATAGGGATTAAGAGCACGAACTTCCATAATAACAGAGATCAAGTTCTTCTATAAGTCAGTATAAGTCGAACGATCTCAGGCGGTCCTACTCAATACACACAAGTGCACTAATGTGATTCTATAGCCAAGACAAGCTAATACCAAACCACACTACAACCATACCGATAGAGAGTCCCCGTCTATCTCAGTTGTGAGCATCTGTTTATACTTTATAAGGAAACCGATAATATGATCTTCCGCGTGTTGTCGCACAACATATTATCTACAGTATAAAGTAAATGGACTATTGCATCATGCATATAAAATAAATTATAAGATGCAATCATTTGATCAATGATTCTCATTTCGAATATTGTTATAACATTGTTCATACTAAAGCTAGACTTTTAGTATACAATCCAACAATCTCCCACTTATACTAAAAGACTATGCTGTCATGTCTTCTGCCATACATCTGATTCCTACTTCCACTACACGACCATTAAAAGCTCTCGCCTTAAGGTCCTTGTAAATGGTTTACTAGATCATCATCCGATGCAATCTAGGCGACAACAACCTTCGCCTCATTATACGATTTCTCGTAACAGGTGGTACTCGCGCTCCATGTGTTTAATTGCCTTATGGACTTGTGATTTCTTCAAGTTTGCAACTGCACCCATATCATCAATGTAAATTGTGATTACCTTGGGCAAACTTAGAAACACTTCGAAGTCCATCATGAAGTCTCTAGAGTCATATAGATACTTTGGCTGCCTCATAGGCTCCAATTCATCATCTTTCCATGATGGAGTCCGGAGTCTGAAATATATTTCTATATAACACTCCTCCACATTATGACTCTACTTCCTAAGATTAAACACATAACCTTTAAGGAGAATTTACTGCCGTCCAATCTGACTAAAAATCTGAATCTACGTAATCCACAATAAGCAGTGAATCTGTCCAGTAAGTGTATATATGATAACCAGTCCTTCTCAGGCACTTCATATATATCTTACCACAGTTCATCATTCTTGTTCCGGGTTACGTTGATACCCACTGTTCATGCATTCAGCAAAACAAATATCCAATCTCGTTCATAGTATTCTTTAGATTAAGCTTCCTTATTTGCCGAAGCATAAGGAACCGCTTTCATCTCCTTTATCTTCATTTATGTCTCAAGACACATCCAATAAGATAAATTCACATGCTAAACGAGTATGGATTGTATCATTTTTGAAACTTGAGATAAGCATAACATCCTTTCATATGATCCGTATTACCGTGATCAAAAGGATATATTTTACTTTTCTTAAGTCCTTCATATCTACCGCTTTAATAACCGTACCCATACGCCCGATAATACTCTTTCATTGTCTCCAATGAGCAAGATACTATCTACATATAGTCCAAGAAATACCACCATGTTTCCGTCACTCTTTACAATACACAAGACTCATCCGCTCATTGATTTAAATCCATGCCACTGGATTATCTAATCAAAACAGATGCTTCACAATCTTAAAGCTTGCTTTAGTCCATCGCTGGACACTTTTAAGCTTACTATCAAAATGCTATTAGTACTTTGCAATGAATTACTCTGGTTGCTTCACATAGATGTTTTCCTCAAGACTTCCAATCAGGAAAGCTGTCTTAACATCTATTTGCTGTCCCTCATAATTTAATATGAGCAGCAATAAATAAAAGAATCCGGATCAACATAAGCATAGCTACCAGCGAACATGTTTCCTCATAATCGAACCATTTCTTTCTGAGTACATCTTTTCGCAACAAGCTTTGCTTCCAAGATTTTCACCTTTCTGTATGATCCTCTTTTATTTCCTTTGACCCTTGCAATGGCTTTTACACCATTTAGTGGTCATACAAGTTCCCAGACTTAATATAGAATCCGTAGATTCTATTTCAACATGCATTGCAACTTACTAAGATTCCGCATTTTCATCTTGTAGTGCTACGTCGTATCCGTGGGACAATACCATGTTCACTAGGGATCAAGTCTCACGACTCTCCCAAAACATATATTTATGGGTTGTCATACAACCCTCCCACTACGACAAGGCACTACATGTAATTGTGTATCAGACGTGACACGCGTTGCAGTTTACCTTGTGGTATATCCTCTTGTACACTTGGTACTTATACTTAGTGTTTTCCTCTCACTTCCTTTAGAACAACTTATACATGGGTTTGTGATTTATTACATAGTCCTTTTCCAAAAATCTAGTTATTGAGTTAACAATTATCCTTCGATCTTTTGGACTAAGTAAATCACCCTTCATTTTTCTAGGATATCCCATATACAGACAAACGTTTCACGAATTACTGTATCTAGGGCATATCCATAAAATGAATTTAATTATTTCAAATAATTCATCATCTATCTAATCATAACCATAAGAGCTTAATACCTTCTACCCACCACACCATTCAGCTGGGGAATACCTGGTGTAGTCAACTTGAGATTTAATCTCAACTTCTGATCAATACTCCTAACTATCCCAAGAGGTATTCGCCATCATGATTGAATCGTAATGACTTAATATATTTTTCATGACGCTTCACTGTACCATCCTTACAATTCTTGAATTAATCAAAGAACTTAGACATGCAGTGCATCATATAAATATATTGGTTTCCAGAATAATTTTCGAATATTCATAACCACCTCTCGCCTGGATAATATTAGGTTCGCTTGAATCAGAATGAACTAATTCCAACATATATATCTTTGGCTCTACACCCCACAGCCTTGAAAAGGCAGTTAATCATTTTTACTTCCAATCAGGACTCGCAAGTCTGATAGTTTCCACTTCAGATAAACCTTACGGTCTATCGGCTATCAACTTTTGAATCCTACTCAAGTAAAATGAATTAGTCTTAGACGCCAAATGTATGTTTAGTTCATCTCCGAAGGTTCCTTTCTCTTACTAATTTTAGAAGATGCATTATTAATTATTATTTATTGCATCTGTGGGATGAACATGATTTAAGAGTATACTTATTATCCACCAACGTACTTTAACGGATTAAAGCCTCATTCCTCATTACTATGACCATGTCATTTAAATGAAATGAAGTGTCCATCCGTTAATGCATAGAAACCGAAATCAAATTCTTTCTATGAAATGTACGTAAAGGCAATTTCTCATAATCAATCGTTTATTCTTATCATGAGATAAATAAACAACTCCCACTGCAATAGCCACTACCTTTGTAGTTTTACCCATGTCATTACAATCTTATCCTTACTAAGTGAAAAACATTTAGTGATTCCAGTATCTACACAGTTCGAGTCAGTAGATGCCATCACTCATCATGTTTAAATCATTAGTAAATAAGATATTAAACTTGTTCACATCATGATGAAAATGGCTTTCCCTTTGCCACATGTTTTGTCAGAAGTTTCCCACCATTTACATCCTTTTGTAATTCAGGTGGAACTTACTCAAAACATTTAAGCAATTATGTAGAATAAAATTGACTTAGGTTTCCCTTTCAACTTCTATTCCATATATATTTCCAATTCATTCATCAAATTCTATCATGATCTTGCGCCTTTTAAATTACTCAAGTATCCAAAGAGTTACATGAGACCATCATATTTCTATAAACCTCTCATCTCTTCACTAGAGACATTAACAGGCATCATGAGCCGTCCTATGAGAGAACACACTTGTATTTTCTTAAGCAGTAAATTTTCAAAACCAAGATTCTTTTCTAATCAACTAATTTGGACAAGTAAATATAATGTCTTTTAGTTAACAATTAGTGAGATAATACCATTCGAAATTCAGAGAATCACAAATAAATATTCAGATCAAAACTTCGAATTTTATCCTTTTATATTGTTTCCCTCAAAACAATATAAAATAAAATTCACCAACATCTCAAGCACCGTGAGTCTGCAAGTCACGTTAGTGTGGACGTTTACAAACCCGAACATTTACAAGAGAAGGTTTTACCCATTAATTTCATTTGTCAACCTAACTTTATGACAAAATAATTAATAGTCGGTTACTTTTTAGCCATGCAAATAATAGCAGTGACTCCGTTGGGGAGGATACTAATTATTTACACCTAAGTGTACACCATTATTTGATCCCAAGTCCACTGCGCGAGCTTATGTGCCTTACAGTTGGAGAAGTACACACGCGCTCGGGTAGCTTCCTACAATCATCAATTATAAGTTTGTACCAGTGTACCGCACACAAACTCATCCGTTAGGGAGGAAGGCCTATGCCAACACGCAAGTTTATGTGCCACATTACAAACAATAATTATTTATGAAGTCTGTACCAGTGATCCGTGAATAAACTCATCCGTTAGGGAGGAAGGCCTATGCCAACACGCAAGTTTACTCACATCACTTACAAACCAATAATGGAGGCCGCGGGAATTTATTACCAATCCCCTCTCCCACTTAGTTATTTAACACCGAGGGTTTTAAACATGCATATAATATTTCATAAATAAAATATACATCTTAGACATGCTTCTATTAACAGCAATTTAAATAAATAAATCACATAGAACATGCCTGTCACAAATACAACAATAATTGACAATTAAATCAATTAATCAGTTATATAACATTAATTAATTGCATAATTAGTGGATCAATCAATTTGGGCCCAAGAGCAACAAATAAGCACAAAATGAGCAGCAGATTAAATAATTAATCAAGCCCATTATCCATGGCCCATAATCTTAACCCAAAAATAATTAATCAAGCCCATTAATAAATAACTTATCATGCTTGGCCCATTACCCACAATTAATTAAATTCAGCAATCCATATTGTCTAGCAACCCATTACCATTTTAATTAAAATTGGGCCCAACAGCCCAAAACCAAATTAAAATTAATGAGCAGCCCAAAATATATTACTGAATTGGGCCATATAATTAAACCTGCCAGCCCAAAACCAATTTTAATTAAAATTGAGCCCAGTAGCCCAAAACCAAATTAAAAAAAATTGAGCAGCCTATAAGTTCAAGCCCAAGCAGCAGTTAAGTCCAGCAATAAAAATTGCCCAGCCCATCAAACAAAAATAGGCCCAATTGGCCCATTTGTATTTAATTAAATATGGGCCCAAAGGAGAGCCCATAACCAAATTAAAAAAATAGGAAAGGCCCAGCAAGATCATTATGCTGCCCTAATCCTTCCAGCCGCAACCGATCGCGCCTCCTTCCTGCCACCACACCAGTTGTCGCCGGGCGCTGCAGCAGCGGAGGGCGCGCCATCAATCAGCCGGAATAGAGCCGCCTTCCAGCGCGTTGCGACTGATCCGACGCTGCTGCCTCGCTTGCCACCAACCATCTCCAGCCTGAGGGAAGTCGCAAACGACTCGGCAAGTTGCAGCGCAGACTGCCGGAACTCGTCACCTGTTGGCAGCACCGATCATAACACCCGCCAGCCGTGGACCGATGCTCCAACTTCCCAGTGCAAAACCGGCGATATCAGGTGATGCTGCCGCCGCCGCCCAAAACCCGCAGACCCTTGCTCCCAGCAGCCACCGTCGACAGCCAATCGGAGCCTCTGACCGCACCGAAAACGTCGAGTCGACTGGCTGGGAACCACCATCGCCTGAATCGTCCGTCGCCACAGAAGATCACAGCGGACCCGCCGTGGACTTGCCAGAGCTTGCATCAGATTAGCCAACCCACAGTCGCACATCCCGGACTGACCTCATCCTTCAGCCGCGTCCACGCCGCCGATCCGCCACGAAGCCTTCCGTCAGCCGGTGTCAGATTGCCGTGAATCTGCCTTGCCCGTTCATCGCCTCGATCACCAGTCCACAGCGCCCATCACCGACTCGATGTTATGCCATCAGATCCGTCGTGCAGTCGCGTCTTCTCCGTGAACAGAGAGGGTGAAAGGAAACATAATGTATGGTGGTATCGTACTCGTGTGTGTTTTGGAATTGCCATGTAATTGAACATCAATATCCAGTGTGAACATCCAGCGATAACGATCACAAAAAGGGCAGAATAATCAAAAGGGATTTCATGATAATCCATAATTAAACAAACCCTAAAAACATACTATCTGATTAACGATAATAAATCACGATAAGCACAAAAAAAAATTTGATTAAAACCAGATTATACCATATAATCAAATAATCACAAAAACCCAAACCTAACGTCTCACGTCTCACCACGAAACCAACGCTCTGATACCAATTGTTGGGCAATTGGATCTTGTGGCTCAAACGTGATCGTTAGTAAACAGGCAAACAATAAGCGGAAGCGAAAATCAATATTTACCGTACTTCTGGGTCGATGTAGAGGATGAACAGCAGTGAACCACCTCTCAATCTTCTGCTGTATGTCCCAAGTCGAATCCTGCTGTTGTGTGGGCAACAATCTGCAGGATTCTCCCAATCTGCTTCTTTCCCTAACTGTCAAAAGAGGCGCAGTTACTTAGGTTTCCAGAAGCTGAGATGACTATATATATTGGGCTACAGCAGGGACCAGGAGGAGAAATTGGGCTGGGCCTCAATTGAATTTAATTAACCAAGCTTAGCCCAAAGCTTTTAATTAAATCCAATAATAATAATATAGTCCACTAAAATATTATTATTGCACTACCCGTCCAATCCCAAATTATGTTCTGGGCTCCTTCTTATTATAAGTCCGATAGTCTCCCCATGTTTAAGATATTCAATGTCCATTAATTAATTAAGTTACTGACAACTCAAATTAATTAATATCTCATCCGAGAGTAGTACCACTCAACCTTTTTATCATGCCAGAAATTAATTCACTTGCAAGATTTACATGATAAACCTTATGAGCTCCTCAAGGGGACATCATCAACCTATGACGGACATGGATTCCTTCTACAATCAACAGCACACCATAGATACAGCACTACTTCCCAACTCACCGAGTTTGTTGATTTAATACTTATAAATCTCACCCATTGATGAATCAAAGAAATACATACTGCCCTACGTGTCGAGGTTATTGTATAGGGATTAAGAGCACGAACTTCCATAATAACAGAGATCAAGTTCTTCTATAAGTCAGTATAAGTCGAACGATCTCAGGCGGTCCTACTCAATACACACAAGTGCACTAATGTGATTCTATAGCCAAGACAAGCTAATACCAAACCACACTACAACCATACCGATAGAGAGTCCCCGTCTATCTCAGTTGTGAGCATCTGTTTATACTTTATAAGGAAACCGATAATATGATCTTCCGCGTGTTGTCGAACAACATATTATCTACAGTATAAAGTAAATGGACTATTGCATCATGCATATAAAATAAATTATAAGATGCAATCATTTGATCAATGATTCTCATTTCGAATATTGTTATAACATTGTTCATACTAAAGCTAGACTTTTAGTATACAATCCAACAGGTTATTGGAGATAATACAAGACATCACAAGGAATAGATTTTTCCTTTTTAGTGATGTCGAATATTACTTCGACTCCTCTCCATCCTTCTAGGAATTTCAGTTCACCCGTGGTTTTGAACTTTTCTGGTTCTAGGATTACCTCCACAATAGGTTTCCTTTTCCATTTTTCACTGGTCATCCTATCTTCTTGGAAATAAACCCTTCTCTACTCGAATCTAAGGCTATCTTGTCTGCTCTAGACCGACTTGTCCCTGATTCGCAAATTCATGTCGTGCATTGGAGATAACTCTATTATTCTGGCCTAATTGTGCATGCAACCCTTTCGAACACTTCTGGTATCTCAATGTACTCCTTCATTTGGAATAGATCCGAATGATGGGTGTTGGAGAGAGCATATGAGATACTTTAGGTGATATAGTATGGCCGGTTCCCTTCTTTTATCAAATCTTTATTCTTGAAGTCTTGATGAAGGGTGAGTACTCTACTGAAATCTTTATCTGTCAGATTATAGACAATCCTTGGGTAAATGTAGGATGCCACCTTGCCTGCGTACAGGTTTCCTGAGATTCCTCCCAGGCATACTTCTCTTGTATTCTTGATCCTCTTATCAAAGATTACTATATCAATTTGTGTTTCGATACCTTATTTGAATGTTGCTTTGATAAGGATTTGAATGGCTCTAATATAGATCCAAGACATGGTCTTGGCAACTTCTCTCTGGAGTTTACTGAGTTCCTTCTTGATCTCATCAATAGGAACTAGTTGGATTTCCATTACATTTCCCATGAGCTCCATGGGGATGTCAATTTCCCCTTTAGTCACTTTGTATATAATGTTGTGCTTTCTCCTTTTGAAGCTGAGGAACCACTCTAATCATCCCATGGTGAATCCGTCGTATAGATCGAGTCTTGGGTCCTCTCTCAATATTCTCATAAAAGTCTTATGAGAGATAGATGTCTAGGAAAATAATACAGACATGTCCTCTTGCATTTCTTGTCTGAAGTTTTCTTCTTCACTCCGACTCATCTTCAGATGATTCGTCTTGGCTGAAGAATTCTTCTTCATAGATGCTTTCGTCTGAGGGTATATCTTTGAGCTGATATACATGTACCAGATCTTGGAAGTAAACATCTTCCTCCATTTCTAGAGTGGTTTCGAACTGTCGTACTCCCTGCTTTTGGTTCCCTGGGCAATCTGGTGAGATATGCCCTCTTGCTCCACATGTGTAGCAGTTACAATCCTTAAATCTTTATTGGCTCGTGTGGATGCTCTTCGGAACATTTCTTGTGGGAGTTCTTCTTGTACTTCTCTGGTTTGATCCCAAGGATGAGGCTTGACTTCTTGAACTCCATGTTGGTCCAGACCTTTGCCCTGATTTATAACTTCTGGCCTTTTATTTAGACCAAAAGGATCTTGGTCTTCTGGACCTCAATCCTCCGCTCCTTTGAGTGTATGGATGATTTTTCTTCATCGTTTTCTGCTTCCTTGGACTTCTTCCAATGATGGTTGGAAGATCGTTACTCTCGCAGCATAAGGTTACCATCTTGTTGATTCCCCTTAATCTCTTGTAGTTCTTGTGTAGTGATGCTTGGTGACACCACTCCGCAATCTTGGCTTTGAGGAAAGACATCCTCCTTGGTATTGAATCCAGGTTGCATGGTTCATACTCTTTGATCAGCCCCTTTATAGACTTGGAATCTTGGCAAAAAATAGATGGAATACTTTCTCCTCCTTGATCTTAGATTTCCATCTGTACTCTGTGAAGAGTTTGATATACTCATCGACGTGACAGATGTTAAGTATTCTAGGCTGTATAGGGCATTCCTATACTTCTTCTTCTTTTCTTCTTTCATTCCTTCGAAGTAACCTACTTCGATGAAGTGGATCTTGAAGATCTTGGCCATGCGATCAACTATATTGCCTAGGTTTTTGCCTTCCATGGCCTTCTTCTTGACTTTGTCTGAGAGTACCGCCCATGCGCACTTTGCTGATCCTTCCAGGCTCATAGTTAGGAATCTTATGAACCCTTCTTTATCTAGCTCCAGTGCGCCTACTACAATCTTCATTGCATTTGTCCACTCATCGATCAAGGTTTCTCTATTCATGAAGTCTAGAGTGTCGAGGTTTAGGATCAACCCATATGGATTTATCGATTCAAGGTGAGACCGACTGATAGAGTCAATCAATCTTCATTCCTTTACTGAGTGTATACTCATCGCAATAAAAGGGATTTCCTCCATATCTTCTCATTAGTTCATAAATTAATGGAACCCAGTGCAAGGACATACCTTCTATACTCATAAGGGCCAATTCTATCTAATGAGATGATATGGAGGAAATCACTTTTATTGCGATGAGTATACACTCGGTAAGGGAATGAAGATTGATTGACTCTATCACCGACCATATGGGGTGTTGTGTAGATTAGATCCTCGAACTCGGCTTGCTCCTATTGACAGTCCAATCGCCTTCATCTTGAAATTTTCTTGGTTTTGGAATGTCTCTTCTTGTCTTACTTCATGGACTCCATGTGATCCAGAAGTCCCTCCATTTTGGCTCAGATCATGTTGCATCTGAGGAGCTTGAGATTGTTGTTATGAGTTCGAAGTCTCTCCAAAATTCATCTTCAGATCTACGATAGTTAGTGCTTGGAAGGACACATATAAATCTTGTAGATCCTCAAGATTCGTTCTTTCCATCCGGGGATGTGGATTCTCCTCGAAGGATAGCGATCATCTTCTCACTCTCCATTTTTGGCCTTGTTGTTGGTGTTCGATCATTTGGTTAACGTGAACCGTTAGGGTTCCATATATTTCTAATTTAGCAGAAGCAAGAAACCAAAGAAACGTATTACCTTTCACCAGGGTATGTTGAAGAAGATGGATTCTCGCCGGCAGCCTGCGCAGCCTCACCATTTTGGGCATAACTATCTCATCCGATCTCAGAATCGAGTGATCTACACGCCAAAATGATACAATTTTCCGTGGCTTTCTGTTAGTATATCACACATCAAATTTTGAGTTCTATAAAATTTTATAAAAATCGTGCAAGTTGGCAACAGCAGCAGCAAACGACCTCTTGATCTTCTGCTATATTCCCACGTCCAATCTCGACGTCGTGTGGGAGATGATCGTTGAGATCTTCTCAATCTACTGTTTTGTCTACCCTCTTCACGTGTTATGCATGTCTTATCTAGGGTTAGAACAACTGAGATGACTTATATATGAGCTACAGTAGGGACCAAGAGGAGAAATTAGAGTTGGGCCTCCATTGGGCTTAAGTATCCAAGCTTAGCCCAAAACTTATACATAAGTCCAATAATAATAATATATACCACTAAATATTATTACTGTACTACCGTTCTATTCCCATAATTACGTTATGGGCTCCTTCTTATTATGAGTCCGACAGTCTCCCCATGTTTAAGATATACAATGCCCATTAATTAATTAAGTTACTGACAACTCCATTAATTAATATCTCATCCAAGAGTAGTACCACTCAACTTCATTATCATGCCGGAATAAATCCACCTTCAGAGTTTACATGATGATCCTTATGAGCTCCTCAAGGGGACATCATCAACCTATGTCGTACACGGATTCCTTCTACAATCAACAGCACACCATAGAGACATCACTATTTTCCAACTCACCGAGTTGTTGATTTAATTACATGTAAATCTCACCCATTGATGAAGAAAATGAGCATCATGATGAAGGAAATGAGCATCATGATGAAGAGAACATGCATCATGATGAAGAAAATAAGCATCATGATGAAGAAAATATGCATCATGAAGAAGAAAATGAGCATAATGATGAAGAAAATATGCATCATGATGAAGAAAATATGCATCATGATGAAGAAAATGCATCATAGTGAATAAAATATGCATCATGATGAAGAAAATGAGCATCATAATGAAGAAAATACGCATCATCATGAGGAAAATATGCATCATGATGAAGAAATTGAGTATCATGATGAAGAAAATATGCATCACGATGATGATGCTCATTTTCTTCATCAACATGCTCATTTTCTACATAATGATGATCACTTCCTTCATCATGATGCTCATTTTCTTCATCATGATGCACATTTTCTTCATCATGATGCATATTTTCTACATCATGATTCTCATTTTCTTCATCATGATGCATATTTTCTTCATCATGATGCCTATTTTCTTCATAATGATGCATACTTTCTTCATCATGATGCTCATTTTCTTCATCATGATGCATATTTTCTTTATCATGATGCTAATTTTCTTCAAGATGATGCTCATTTCCTTCATCATGATGCACATTTTCTTCATCATGATGCTCATTTTCTTCATCATGATGCTAATTTTATTAATCATGATGCGTATTTTCTTCATCATGATGCTAATTGTCATCATGATGCGTATTTTCTATATCATGATTCTCATTTTCTTCATCGTGTGCATATTTTCTTCATCATGATGCTCATTTTCTACATAATGATGCTCATTTCCTTTATCATGATTCTAATTTTCTTCATTATGATGCTCATTTTCCTCATCTTGATGCTCATTTTCTTCTTCATGATACATATTTTCTTCATCATGATTCTCATTTTCTTCATCATGATGCATATTACCTTCATCATGATGCATATTTTCTTCATCATGATGCATATTTTCTTCATCATGATGCTCATTTCCTTCATCATGACGCTCATTTTCTTCATCATGATGCATATTTTCTTTATTATTATGCTCATTTTCTTCATGATTATGCTCATTTTCTTCATCATGATGTATATTTTCTTCATCATTACGCTCATTTTCTTCATCATGATGCAGATTTTCTTCATCATGATGCTAATTTTCTTCATCATGATGCTTATTTTCTTCATCATGATGCCTGTTTTCTTCATCATGACGCTCATTTCCTTCATCATGACGTTCATTTCCTTCATCATGATGCTAATTTTCTTGATCATGATGATCATTTTTTTCATCATGATCCATATTTTCTTCATCTTGATATATATTTTCTTCATTTCATTTTCTTCATCATGTGTTCATTTTCTTCATCATGATGCATATTTTCTTCATCATGATGCTCATTTTCTTCATTATGATGTGTTCATTTCCTTCATCATGATGCTTATTTTCTTCATCATGATGCATATTTTCTTCATCATGATACTTATTTTCTTCATCATGATGCTCATTTTCTCCATCATGATATTCATTTTCTTCATCATGATACATATTTTCTTCATCATGATGCTCATTTTTTTCGTCATGATATATATTTTCTTCATCATGATGCTTATTTTATTCATCATGATGCTCATTTTATTCATCATTATGCATATTTTCTTCATCATGGTGCTCTTTTTCTTCATCATGATGCTCATTTCCTTCATCATTATTCTCATTTTCTTCATCATGATGCTCATTTTCTTCATCTTGATGATCATTTTCTTAATCATGATGCATATTTTTTTCATCATGAGATTCATCATGATGCACATTTTCTTCGTCATGATGCATATTTTTTTCATCATGATGCTCATTTTCTTCATCATGATGCACATTTCCTTCATCATGACGCTTAATTTCTTCATCATGAAGCCTATTTTCTTCATCATGATGCACATTTTCTTCATCATGATGCATATTTTCTTCATAATGATGCTCATTTACTTCATCATGATGCTCTTTTTCTTCATCATGATGCTAATTTTTTCATCATGATGCATATTTTCTTCATCATGATGCATATTTTCTTAGTCATGATGCTCATTTTTTTCATCATGATGCATATTTTCTTCAACATGATGCTCAATTTCTTCATCTTGATGCTCATTTTCTTCATCATGATGCTCATTTTGTTAAACGACCACCTCATCTAAAAGCTTAAGCTGATAGAGAGTTGAATCATTTAATACTTAATCAGGTTACACTCTAATATGCCCCCTAACATGTAGGCGGGGAATTTTTACCTCAAGCCTTGCATGTGGAATTTTTTTATAAATGGGTGACGGTGAGGTTTGAACCCTGGACCTCTGTTAACCATGGGCTCTGATACCATGTTAAACGACCACCTCATCTATACCACTTGTTGGGTTTATCCGCCCAGCGGAGCTGGGCCCACTCAATCCACTAGCATGATATTGTCCGCTTTGGGCCGCCCACTGGCCCGCACGGTTTTACCAGTCTGGGCATCATACCCAAAAGGCCTCATACTAGGGAGAGACTCTCTCAATTATAAACCCCTTCCAACCCCACTTCTAACCGGGCTGGGCCGGTTAAGTCTGGGGCCTGGCTCTGATACCATGTTAAACGACCACCTCATCTAAAAGCATAAGCTGATAGAGAGTTGAATCATTTAATACTTAATCAGGTTACACTCTAATACATTTTCCTCATCATGATGAATATTTTCTTTATCATGATGCTCATTTTCTTCATCATGATGCATATTTACTTCATCATGATGATCATTTTTTTCATCATGATGCTCATTTTCTTCATCATGATGCATATTTTCTTCACCATGATGCATATTTTTTTAATCATGATGCATATTTTTTCCTCATGATGCTCATTTTCTTCATCATGATGCATATTTTCTTCATCATGATGCATATTTTTTTCATCATGTTGCTCATTCTCTTCATCATAATGCATATTTTCTTCATCATGATGCGAATTTTATTCATCACTATGCATATTTTTTTCATCATGATGCTCATTTTCTTCATCATGATGCATATTTTCTTTATCATGATGCAAATTTTCTTCATCATTATGCTCATTTTCTTTATCATGATGCATATTTTCTTCATCATGATGCTCATTTTCTAAATCATGATGCTCATTATCTTCATCATGATGCTTATTTTATTCATCGTGATGCTCATTTCCCTCATCATGATGCTCATTTTCCTCATCATGATGCTCACTTTCTTTATCATGATGCATATTTTCTTAATCATGATACTCATTTTCTTCATCATGACACTCATTTTCTTCATCATAATACAAATTTTTTTCATCGTGATGCATATTTTCTTCATAATGATGCATATTTTCTTCATCATGATGCTCATTTTCTTCATCATGATGCATATTTTCTTCATCATGATGCTCATTTTCTCCATCATGTTGCTCATTTCCTTCATCATGATGCATATTTTCTTCAGCATGATGCTCATTTTCTTCATTATGATGTGTTCATTTCCTTCATCATGATGCTTATTTTCTTCGTCATGATGCATATTTTCTTCATCATGATGCTTATTTTCTTCATCATGATATTCATTTTCTTCATCATGATACATATTTTCTTCATCACGATGCTCATTTTCTTCATCATGATATATATTTTCTTTATCATGACGCTTATTTTCTTCATCATGATGCTCATTTTATTCATCATTTTGCATATTTTCTTCATCATGATGCTCTTTTTCTTCATCATGATGCTCATTTCCTTCATCATTATTCTCATTTTCTTCATCATGTTGCTCATTTTCTTCATCATAATGCTCATTTTCTTCATCTTGATGATCATTTTCTTAATCATGATTCATATTTTTTTCATCATTAGATTCATCATGATGCACATTTTCTTCATCATGATGCATATTTTTTTCATCATGATGCTCATTTCCTTAATCTTGATGCACATTTCCTTCATCATGACGCTTAATTTCTTCATCATGAAGCTTATTTTCTTCATCATGATGCACATTTTCTTTATCATGATGCATATTTTCTTCATCATGATGCTCATTTACTTCATCATGATGCTCATTTTCTTCATCATGATGCTCATTTTTTCATCATGATGCATATTTTCTTCATCATGATGCATATTTTCTTAGTCATGATGCTCATTTTCTTCATCATGATGCATATTTTCTTCAACATGATGCTCAATTTCTTCATCTTGATGCTCATTTTCTTCATCATGATGCTCATTTCCTTCATCATGATGAATATTTTCTTTAGCATGATGCTCATTTGTTTCATCATGATGCATATTTACTTCATCATGATGATAATTTTCTTCATCATGATGCTCATTTTCTTCATCATGATGCATATTTTCTTCACCATGATGCATATTTTCTTAATCATGATGCATATTTTTTCCTCATGATGCTCATATTTTCATCATGATGCATTTTTTCTTCAACATGATGCATATTTGCTTCATAATGATGCATATTTTCTTCATCATGATACTCATTTCCTTCATCATGATGCTCATTTTGTTCATCATGATACTCATTTTCTTCATGCTAATTTTCTTCATCATGATGCATATTTTCTTCATCATGATGCATATTTTCTTCATCATGATGCTCATTTTCTTCATCATAATGCCCATTTTCTTCATCATGACACATATTTTCTTCATCATTATGCATATGCATATTTTTTTCATCATGATGCTCATTTTCTTCATCATGATGCATATTTTCTTTATCATGATGCTCATTTTTTTACCATGATGCATATTTTCTTCATCATGATGCTCATTTTCTAAATAATGATGCTCATTTTCTTCCTCATTATGCTTATTTTATTTATCATGATGCCCATTTCCCTCATCATGATGCTCATTTTCTTCATCATGATGTATATTTTCTTCATCATTATGCATATTTTCTTCATCATGATGCTCATTTACTTCATCATGATGCTCTTTTTCTTCATCATGATGCTCATTTTTTTCATCATGATGTATATTTTCTACATCATGATGCATATTTTCTTAGTCATGATGCTCATTTTCTTCATCTTGATGCATATTTTTTCAACATTATGCTCAATTTCTTCATCTTGATGCTCATTTTCTTCATCATGATGCTCATTTCCTTCATCATGATGAATATTTTCTTTATCATGATGCTCATTTTCTTCATCATGATGCATATTTACTTCATCATGATGATCATTTTCTTCATCATGATGCTCATTTTCTTCATCATGATGCATATTTTCTTCACCATTATACATATTTTTTTCATCATGATGCATTTTTTTTCCTCATTATGCTCATTTTCTTCATCATGATACATATTTTCTTCATCATGATGCATATTTTTTCATCATGTTGCTCATTTTCTTCATCATAATGCATATTTTCTTCATCATGATGCATATTTTCTTCATCATTATGCATATTTTTTTCATCATGATGCTCATTTTCTTCTTCATGATGCATATTTTCTTCTTCATGATGCATATTTTCTTCATCATTATGGTCATTTTCTTTATCATGATGCATATTTTCTTCATCATGATGCTCGTTTTCTAAATCATGATGCTCATTTTCTTCATCATGATACTTATTTTATTCATAGTGATGCTCATTTCCCTCATCATGATGCTCATTTTCCTAATCATGATGCTCACTTTCTTCATAATGATACTCATTTTCTTCATCATGATACTCATTTTCTTCATCATAATACAAATTTTCTTCATCGTGATGCATATTTTCTTCATCATGATGCATATTTTCTTCATCATGATGCTCATTTTTTTCATCATGATGCATATTTTCTTCACCATGATGCATATTTTTTTAATCATGATGCTCATTTTCTTCATCATGATGCATATTTTCTTCATCATGATGCATATTTTTTTAATCATGATGCATATTTTTTTCCTCATGATGCTCATTTTCTTCATCATGAAGCATATTTTCTTCATCATGATGCATATTTGCTTCATAATGATGCATATTTTCTTCATCATGATGCTCATTTCCTTCATCATGATGCTCATTTTGTTCATCATGATACTCATTTCCTTCATCATGATGCATATTTTCTTCATCATGATTCTCATTTTCTTAATGCTCATTTTCTTCATCATGATGCATATTTTCTTCATCATGATGCATATTTTCTTCATCATGATGCTCATTTTCTTCATCATGATGCATATTTTCTTCATCATGATGCTCATTTTTTTACCATGATGCATATTTTCTAAATCATGATGCTCATTTTCTTCCTCATTATGCTTATTTTATTTATCATGATGCCCATTTCCCTCATCATCATGCTCATTTTCTTCATCATGATGCAAATTTTCTTCATCAATATGCATATTTTCTTCATCATGAGGCTCATTTACTTCATCATGATGCTCTTTTTCTTCATCAAGATGCTCATTTTTTTTTCATCATGATGCATATTTTCTTAGTCATGATGCTCATTTTCTTCATCATGATGCATATTTTTTCAACATGATGCTCAATTTCTTCATCTTGATGCTCATTTTCTTCATCATGATGCTCATTTTCTTCATCATGATGAATATTTTCTTTATCATGATGCTCATTTTCTTCATCATGATGCTCAATTTCTTCATCTTGATGCTCATTTTCTTCATCATGATGCTCATTTTCTTCATCATGATGCATATTTACTTCAACATGATGCTCATTTTCTTCATCATGATGCTCATTTTCTTCATCATGATGCATATTTTCTTCACCATGATGCATATTTTTTTAATCATGATGCATATTTTTTTCTTCATGTTGTTCATTTTCTTCATCATAATGCATATTTTCTTCATCATGATGCATATTTTCTTCATCATTATGTATATTTTTTTCATCATGATGCTCATTTTCTTCATCATGATGCATATTTTCTTCATCATGATGCATATTTTCTTCATCATTATGCTCATTTTCTTTATCATGATGCATATTTTCTTCATCATGATGCTCATTTTCTAAATCATGATACTCATTTTTTTCATCATGATGCTTATTTTATTCATCGTGATGCTCATTTCCCTCATCATGATGCTCATTTTCCTCATCATGATGCTCACTTTCTTCATCATGATGCATATTTTTTTAATCATGATACTCATTTTCTTCATCATGACACTCATTTTCTTCATCATAATACAAATTTTCTTCATCGTGATGCTTATTTTCTTCATCATGATGCATATTTTCTTCATCATGATGCATATTTTCTTTATCATGATGCTCATTTTCTTCATCATAATGCTCATTTCCTTCATCATGATGCATATTTTCTTCATCATGATGCTCATTTTCTTCATCATGTGTTCATTTTCTTCATCATGATGCATATTTTCTTCATCATGATGCTCATTTTCTTCATTATGATGTGTTCATTTCCTTCATCATGATGCTTAATTTCTTCATCATGATTCATATTTTCTTCATCATGATGCTTATTTTCTTCATCATGATGCTCATTTTCTCCATCATGATATTCATTTTCTTCATCATGATACATATTTTCTTCATCATGATGCTCATTTTCTTCATCATGATATATATTTTCTTCATCATGATGCTTATTTTCTTCATCATGATGCTCATTTTCATCATGATGCTCTTTTTCTTCATCATGATGCTCATTTCCTTCATCATTATTCTCATTTTCTTTTTCATGATGCTCATTTTCTTCATCATGATGCTCATTTTCTTCATCTTGATGATCATTTTCTTAATCATGATGCATATTTTTTTAATCATGAGATTCATCATGATGAATATTTTCTTCATCATGATGCATATTTGCTTCATCATGATGCATATTTTCTTCATCATGATGGTCATTTCCTTCATCATGATGCTCATTTTGTTCATCATGATACTCATTTTCTTCATGCTCATTTTCTTCATCATGATGCATATTTTCTTCATCATGATGCTCATTTTCTTCATCATAATGCCCATTTTCTTCATCATGACGCATATTTTCTTCATCATGATGCATATGCATATTTTTTTCATCATGATGCTCATTTTCTTCATCATGATGCATATTTTCTTCATCATGATGCTCATTTTTTTACCATGATGCATATTTTCTTCATGATGATTCTCAATTTCCAAATCATTATGCATATTTTTTTCATCATTTTCTTCATCATGATGCATATTTTCTTAATCATGATGCATATTTGCTTCATAATGATGCATATTTTCTTCATCATGATGCTCATTTCCTTCATCATGATGCTCATTTTGTTCATCATGATACTCATTTTCTTCATGCTCATTTTCTTCATCATGATGCATATTTTCTTCATCATGATGCTCATTTTCTTCATCATAATGCCCATTTTCTTCATCATGACGCATATTTTCTTCATCATGATGCTATGCATATTTTTTTCATCATGATGCTCATTTTCTTCATCATGATGCATATTTTCTTCATCACGATGCTCATTTTTTTACCATGATGCATATTTTCTAAATCATGATGCTCATTTTCTTCCTCATTATGCTTATTTTATTTATCATGATGCCCATTTCCCTCATCATCATGCTCATTTTCTTCATCATGATGCATATTTTCTTCATCAATATGCATATTTTCTTCATCATGATGCTCATTTACTTCATCATGATGCTCTTTTTCTTCATCATGATGCTCTTTTTCTTCATCATGATGCTCATTTTCTAAATCATGATGCTCATTTTCTTCCTCAGTATGCTTATTTTATTTATCATGATGCCTATTTCCCTCATCATGATGCTCATTTTCTTCATCATGATGCATATTTTCTTCATCATTATGCATATTTTCTTCATCATGATGCTCATTTACTTAATCATGATGCTCTTTTTCTTAATCATGATGCTCATTTTTTTCATCATGATATATATTTTCTTAGTCATGATGCACATTTTCTTAATCATGATGCATATTTTTTCAACATAATGCTCAATTTCTTCATCTTGATGCTCATTTTCTTCATCATGATGCTCATTTCCATCATCATGATGAATATTTTTTTATCATGATGCTCATTTTCTTCATCATGATGCATATTTACTTCATCATGATTCTTATTTTCTTCATCATGATGCTCATTTTCTTCATCATGATGCATATTTTCTTCACCATGATGCATATTTTTTTAACCATGATGCATTTTTTTTTTCTCATTATGCTCATTTTCTTCATCATGATGCTTATTTTATTCATCGTGATGCTCATTTCCCTCATCATGATGCTCATTTTCCTCATCATGATGCTCACTTTCTTCATCATGATGCATATTTTTTTAATCATGATACTCATTTTCTTCATCATGACACTCATTTTCTTCATCATAATACAAATTTTCTTCATCGTGATGCTTATTTTCTTCATCATGATGCATATTTTCTTCATCATGATGCATATTTTCTTCATCATGATGCTCATTTTCTTCATCATAATGCTCATTTCCTTCATCATGATGCATATTTTCTTCATCATGATGCTCATTTTCTTCATTATGATGTGTTCATTTTCTTCATCATGATGCTTAATTTCTTCATCATGATTCATATTTTCTTCATCATGATGCTTATTTTCTTCATCATGATGCTCATTTTCTCCATCATGATATTCATTTTCTTCATCATGATACATATTTTCTTCATCATGATGCTCATTTTCTTCATCATGATATATGTTTTCTTCATCATGATGCTTATTTTCTTCATCATGATGCTCATTTTCATCATGATGCTCTTTTTCTTCATCATGATGCTCATTTCCTTCATCATTATTCTCATTTTCTTTTTCATGATGCACATTTTCTTCATCATGATGCTCATTTTCTTCATCTTGATGATCATTTTCTTAATCATGATGCATATTTTTTTCATCATGAGATTCATCATGATGAATATTTTCTTCATTATGATGCATATTTGCTTCATCATGATGCATATTTTCTTCATCATGATGGTCATTTCCTTCATCATGATGCTCATTTTGTTCATCATGATACTCATTTTCTTCATTCTCATTTTCTTCATCATGATGCATATTTTCTTCATCATGATGCTCATTTTCTTCATCATAATGCCCATTTTCTTCATCATGACGCATATTTTCTTCATCATGATGCATATGCATATTTTTTTCATCATGATGCTCATTTTCTTCATCATGATGCATATTTTCTTCATCATGATGCTCATTTTTTTACCATGATGCATATTTTCTTCATCATGATGCTCAATTTCCAAATCATTATGCATATTTTTTTCATCATTTTCTTCATCATGATGCATATTTTCTTAATCATGATGCATATTTGCTTCATAATGATGCATATTTTCTTCATCATGATGCTCATTTCCTTCATCATGATGCTCATTTTGTTCATCATGATACTCATTTTCTTCATGCTCATTTTCTTCATCATGATGCATATTTTCTTCATCATGATGCTCATTTTCTTCATCATAATGCCCATTTTCTTCATCATGACGCATATTTTCTTCATCATGATGCTATGCATATTTTTTTCATCATGATGCTCATTTTCTTCATCATGATGCATATTTTCTTCATCATGATGCTCATTTTTTTACCATGATGCATATTTTCTAAATCATGATGCTCATTTTCTTCCTCATTATGCTTATTTTATTTATCATGATGCCCATTTCCCTCATCATCATGCTCATTTTCTTCATCATGATGCATATTTTCTTCATCAATATGCATATTTTCTTCATCATGATGCTCATTTACTTCATCATGATGCTCTTTTTCTTCATCATGATGCTCTTTTTCTTCATCATGATGCTCATTTTCTAAATCATGATGCTCATTTTCTTCCTCAGTATGCTTATTTTATTTATCATGATGCCTATTTCCCTCATCATGATGCTCATTTTCTTCATCATGATGCATATTTTCTTCATCATTATGCATATTTTCTTCATCATGATGCTCATTTACTTAATCATGATGCTCTTTTTCTTAATCATGATGCTCATTTTTTTCATCATGATATATATTTTCTTAGTCATGATGCACATTTTCTTAATCATGATGCATATTTTTTCAACATAATGCTCAATTTCTTCATCTTGATGCTCATTTTCTTCATCATGATGCTCATTTCCATCATCATGATGAATATTTTTTTTATCATGATGCTCATTTTCTTCATCATGATGCATATTTACTTCATCATGATGCTTGTTTTCTTCATCATGATGCTCATTTTCTTCATCATGATGCATATTTTCTTCACCATGATGCATATTTTTTTAACCATGATGCATTTTTTTTTCTCATTATTCTCATTTTCTTCATCATGATGCTTATTTTATTCATCGTGATGCTCATTTCCCTCATCATGATGCTTATTTTCCTCATCATGATGCTCACTTTCTTCATCATGATGCATATTTTTTTAATCATGATACTCATTTTCTTCATCATGACACTCATTTTCTTCATCATAATACAAATTTTCTTCATCGTGATGCTTATTTTCTTCATCATGATGCATATTTTCTTCATCATGATGCATATTTTCTTCATCATGATGCTCATTTTCTTCATCATAATGCTCATTTCCTTCATCATGATGCATATTTTCTTCATCATGATGCTCATTTTCTTCATCATGTGTTCATTTTCTTCATCATGATGCATATTTTCTTCATCATGATGCTCATTTTCTTCATTATGATGTGTTCATTTCCTTCATCATGATGCTTAATTTCTTCATCATGATTCATATTTTCTTCATCATGATGCTTATTTTCTTCATCATGATGCTCATTTTCACCATCATGATATTCATTTTCTTCATCATGATACATATTTTCTTCATCATGATGCTCATTTTCTTCATCATGATATATATTTTCTTCATCATGATGCTTATTTTCTTCATCATGATGCTCATTTTCATCATGATGCTCTTTTTCTTCATCATGATGCTCATTTCCTTCATCATTATTCTCATTTTCTTTTTCATGATGCTCATTTTCTTCATCATGATGCTCATTTTCTTCATCTTGATGATCATTTTCTTAATCATGATGCATATTTTTTTCATCATGAGATTCATCATGATGAATATTTTCTTCATCATGATGCATATTTGCTTCATCATGATGCATATTTTCTTTATCATGATGGTCATTTCCTTCATCATGATGCTCATTTTGTTCATCATGATACTCATTTTCTTCATGCTCATTTTCTTCATCATGATGCATATTTTCTTCATCATGATGCTCATTTTATTCATCATAATGCCCATTTTCTTCATCATGACGCATATTTTCTTCATCATGATGCATATTCATATTTTTTTTATCATGATGCTCATTTTCTTCATCATGATGCATATTTTCTTCATCATGATGCTCATTTTTTTACCATGATGCATATTTTCTTCATCATGATGCTCATTTTCCAAATCATGATGCATAATTTTTTCATCATTTTCTTCATTATGATGCATATTTTCTTAATCATGATGAATATTTGCTTCATAATGATGCATATTTTCTTCATCATGATGCTCATTTCCTTCATCATGATGCTCATTTTGTTCATCATGATACTCATTTTCTTCATGCTCATTTTCTTCATCATGATGCATATTTTCTTCATCATGATGCTCATTTTCTTCATCATAATGCCCATTTTCTTCATCATGACGCATATTTTCTTCATCATGATGCTATGCATATTTTTTTCATCATGATGCTCATTTTCTTCATCATGATGCATATTTTCTTCATCATGATGCTCATTTTTTTACCATGATGCATATTTTCTAAATCATGATGCTCATTTTCTTCCTCATTATGCTTATTTTATTTATCATGATGCCCATTTCCCTCATCATCATGCTCATTTTCTTCATCATGATGCATATTTTCTTCATCAATATGCATATTTTCTTCATCATGATGCTCATTTACTTCATCATGATGCTCTTTTTCTTCATCATGATGCTCATTTTTTTCATCATGATATATATTTTCTTAGTCATGATGCATATTTTCTTAATCATGATGCATATTTTTTCAACATAATGCTCAATTTCTTCATCATGATGCATATTTTCTTCACCATGATGCATATTTTTTTAACCATGATGCATTTTTTTTTCTCATTATGCTCATTTTCTTCATCATGATGCATTTTTTTTCATCATGTTGCTCATTTTCTTCATCATAATGCATATTTTCTTAATCATGATGCATATTTTCTTCATCATTATGTATATTTTTTCATCATGATGCTCATTTTCTTCATCATGATGCATATTTTCTTCATCATGATGCATATTTTCTTCACCATGATGCATATTTTTTTAATCATGATGCATATTTTTTTCTCATGATGCTCATTTTCTTCATCATGATGCATATTTTCTTCACCATGTTGCATATTTTTTTAACCATGATGCATATTTCTTTTCCTCATTATGCTCATTTTCTTCATCATGATGCATATTTTTTTCATCATGTTGCTCATTTTCTTCATCATAATGCATATTTTCTTAATCATGATGCATACTTTCTTCATCATTATGTATATTTTTTTCATCATGATGCTCATTTTCTTCATTATGATGCATATTTTCTTCATCATGATGCATATTTTCTTCACCATGATGCATATTTTTTAATCATGATGCATATTTTTTTTCTCATGATGCTCATTTTCTTCATCATAATGCATATTTTCTTCATCATGATGCATATTTTCTTCATCATGATGCTCATTTTCTTCATCATAATGCCCATTTTCTTCATCATGACGCATATTTTCTTCATCATGATGCATATGCATATTTTTTTCATCATGATGCTCATTTTCTTCATCATGATGCATATTTTCTTCATCATGATGCTCATTTTTTTACCATGATGCATGTTTTCTAAATCATGAATGCTCATTTTCTTCCTCATTATGCTTATTTTATTTATCATGATGCCCATTTCCCTCATCATCATGCTCATTTTCTTCATCATGATGCATATTTTCTTCATCAATATGCATATTTTCTTCATCATGATGCTCATTTACTTCATCATGATGCTCTATTTCTTCATCATGATGCTCTTTTTCTTCATCATGATGCTCATTTTCTTAGTCATGATGCTCATTTTCTTCATCATGATGCATATTTTTTCAACATGATGCTCAATTTCTTCATCTTGATGCTCATTTTATTCATCATGATGCTCATTTCCTTCATCATGATGAATATTTTCTTTATCATGATGCTCATTTTCTTCATCATGATGCATATTTACTTCATCATGATGCTCATTTTCTTCATCATGATGCTCATTTTCTTCATCATGATGCATATTTTCTTCACCATGATACATATTTTTTTAATCATGATGCATATTTTTTTCATCAAGTTGTTCATTTTCTTAATCATAATGCATATTTTCTTCATCATGATGCATATTTTCGTCATCATTATGTATATTTTTTTCATCATGATGCTCATTTTCTTCATCATGATGCATATTTTCTTCATCATGATGCATATTTTCTTCATCATTATGCTTATTTTCTTTATCATGATGCATATTTTCTTCATCATGATGCTCATTTTCTAAATCATGATGCTCATTTTCTTCATCATGATGCTTATTTTATTCATCGTGATGCTCATTTCCCTCATCATGATGCTCATTTTCCTCATCATGATGCACACTTTCTTCATCATGATGCATATTTTTTTAATCATGATACTCATTTTCTTTATCATGACACTCATTTTCTTCATCATAATACAAATTTTCTTCATCGTGATGCTTATTTTCTTCATCATGATGCATATTTTCTTCATCATGATGCTCATTTTCTTCATCATGATACTCATTTCCTTCATCATGATGCATATTTTCTTCATCATGATGCTCATTTTCTTCATCATGTGTTTATTTTCTTCATCATGATGCATATTTTCTTCATCATGATGCTCATTTTCTTCATTATGATGTGTTCGTTTCCTTCATCATGATGCTTAATTTCTTCATCATGATTCATATTTTCTTCATCATGATGCTTATTTTCTTCATCACGATGCTCATTTTCTCCATCATGATATTCATTTTCTTCATCATGATACATATTTTCTTCATCATGATGCTCATTTTCTTCATCATGATATATATTTTCTTCATCATGATGCTTATTTTCTTCATCATGATGCTCATTTTCATCATGATGCTCTTTTTCTTCATCATGATGCTCATTTCCTTCATCATTATTCTCATTTTCTTTTTCATGATGCTCATTTTCTTCATCATGATGCTCATTTTCTTCATCTTGATGATCATTTTCTTAATCATGATGCATATTTTTTTAATCATGAGATTCATCATGATGAATATTTTCTTCATCATGATGCATATTTGCTTCATCATGATGCATATTTTCTTCATCATGATGGTCATTTCCTTCATCATGATGCTCATTTTGTTCATCATGATACTCATTTTCTTCATGCTCATTTTCTTCATCATGATGCATATTTTCTTCATCATGATGCTCATTTTCTTCATCATGATGCTCATTTTCTTCATCATGATGCATATTTTCTTCACCATGATACATATTTTTTTAATCATGATGCATATTTTTTTCATCAAGTTGTTCATTTTCTTAATCATAATGCATATTTTCTTCATCATGATGCATATTTTCGTCATCATTATGTATATTTTTTTCATCATGATGCTCATTTTCTTCATCATGATGCATATTTTCTTCATCATGATGCATATTTTCTTCATCATTATGCTTATTTTCTTTATCATGATGCATATTTTCTTCATCATGATGCTCATTTTCTAAATCATGATGCTCATTTTCTTCATCATGATGCTTATTTTATTCATCGTGATGCTCATTTCCCTCATCATGATGCTCATTTTCCTCATCATGATGCACACTTTCTTCATCATGATGCATATTTTTTTAATCATGATACTCATTTTCTTTATCATGACACTCATTTTCTTCATCATAATACAAATTTTCTTCATCATGATGCTCATTTTCTTCATCATGATGCATATTTTCTTTATCATGATGCTCATTTTCTTCATCATAATGCTCATTTCCTTCATCATGATGCATATTTTCTTCATCATGATGCTCATTTTCTTCATCATGTGTTCATTTTCTTCATCATGATGCATATTTTCTTCATCATGATGCTCATTTTCTTCATTATGATGTGTTCATTTCCTTCATCATGATGCTTAATTTCTTCATCATGATTCATATTTTCTTCATCATGATGCTTATTTTCTTCATCATGTTGCTCATTTTCTCCATCATGATATTCATTTTCTTCATCATGATACATATTTTCTTCATCATGATGCTCATTTTCTTCATCATGATATATATTTTCTTCATCATGATGCTTATTTTCTTCATCATGATGCTCATTTTCATCATGATGCTCTTTTTCTTCATCATGATGCTCATTTCCTTCATCATTATTCTCATTTTCTTTTTCATGATGCTCATTTTCTTCATCATGATGCTCATTTTCTTCATCTTGATGATCATTTTCTTAATCATGATGCATATTTTTTTAATCATGAGATTCATCATGATGAATATTTTCTTCATCATGATGCATATTTGCTTCATCATGATGCATATTTTCTTCATCATGATGGTCATTTCCTTCATCATGATGCTCATTTTGTTCATCATGATACTCATTTTCTTCATGCTCATTTTCTTCATCATGATGCATATTTTCTTCATCATGATGCTCATTTTCTTCATCATAATGCCCATTTTCTTCATCATGACGCATATTTTCTTCATCATGATGCATATGCATATTTTTTTCATCATGATGCTCATTTTCTTCATCATGATGCATATTTTCTTCATCATGATGCTCATTTTTTTACCATGATGCATATTTTCTTCATGATGATTCTCAATTTCCAAATCATTATGCATATTTTTTTCATCATTTTCTTCATCATGATGCATATTTTCTTAATCATGATGCATATTTGCTTCATAATGATGCATATTTTCTTCATCATGATGCATATTTGCTTCATCATGATGCATATTTTCTTCATCATGATGGTCATTTCCTTCATCATGATGCTCATTTTGTTCATCATGATACTCATTTTCTTCATGCTCATTTTCTTCATCATGATGCATATTTTATTCATCGTGATGCTCATTTCCCTCATCATGATGCTCATTTTCCTCATCATGATGCACACTTTCTTCATCATGATGCATATTTTTTTAATCATGATACTCATTTTCTTTATCATGACACTCATTTTCTTCATCATAATACAAATTTTCTTCATCGTGATGCTTATTTTCTTCATCATGATGCATATTTTCTTCATCATGATGCTCATTTTCTTCATCATGATACTCATTTCCTTCATCATGATGCATATTTTCTTCATCATGATGCTCATTTTCTTCATCATGTGTTTATTTTCTTCATCATGATGCATATTTTCTTCATCATGATGCTCATTTTCTTCATTATGATGTGTTCATTTCCTTCATCATGATGCTTAATTTCTTCATCATGATTCATATTTTCTTCATCATGATGCTTATTTTCTTCATCATGATGCTCATTTTCTCCATCATGATATTCATTTTCTTCATCATGATACATATTTTCTTCATCATGATGCTCATTTTCTTCATCATGATATATATTTTCTTCATCATGATGCTTATTTTCTTCATCATGATGCTCATTTTCATCATGATGCTCTTTTTCTTCATCATGATGCTCATTTCCTTCATCATTATTCTCATTTTTTTTTTCATGATGCTCATTTTCTTCATCATGATGCTCATTTTCTTCATCTTGATGATCATTTTCTTAATCATGATGCATATTTTTTTCATCATGAGATTCATCGTGATGCACATTTTCTTCATCATGATGCATATTTTTTCATCATGAAGCTCATTTCCTTAATCATGATGCACATTTCCTTCATGATGACGCTTAATTTCTTCATCATGAAGCTTATTTTCTTCATCATGATGCACATTTTCTTCATCGTGATGCATATTTTCATCATCATGAAGCTCATTTACTTCATCATGATGCTCATTTTCTTCATCATGATGCTTATTTTTTCATCAAGATGCATATTTTCTACATCATGATGCATATTTTCTTAGTCATGATGCTCATTTTCTTCATCATGATGCATATTTTTTTTTAACATGATGCTCATTTTCTTCATCATGATACTCATTTCCTTCATCATGATGAATATTTTCTTTATCATGATGCTCATTTTCTTCATCTGATGCATATTTACTTCATCATGATGATCATTTTCTTCATCATGATGCTCATTTTCTTCATCATGATGCATATTTTCTTCACCATGATGCATATTTTTTTAATCATGATGCATATTTTTTCCTCATGATGCTCATTTTCTTCATCATGATGCATATTTTCTTAATCATGATGCATATTTGCTTCATCATGATGCATATTTTCTTCATCATGATGCTCATTTCCTTCATCATGATGCTCATTTTGTTCATCATGATACTCATTTTCTTCATGCTCATTTTCTTCATCATGATGCATATTTTCTTCATCATGATGCTCATTTTCTTCATCATAATGCCCATTTTCTTCATCATGACGCATATTTTCTTCATCATGATGCATATGCATATTTTTTTCATCATGATGCTCATTTTCTTCATCATGATGCATATTTTCTTCATCATGATGCTCATTTTTTTACCATGATGCATATTTTCTTCATCATGATGCTCATTTTCTAAATCATGATGCTCATTTTCTTCCTCATTATGCTTATTTTATTTATCATGATGCCCATTTCCCTCATCATGATGCTCATTTTCTTCATCATGATGCATATTTTCTTCATCATTATGCATATTTTCTTCATCATGATGCTCATTTACTTCATCATGATGCTCTTTTTCTTCATCATGATGCTCATTTTTTTCATCATGATCCATATTTTCTTAGTCATGATGCACATTTTCTTAATCATGATGCATATTTTTCAACATGATGCTCAATTTCTTCATCTTGATGCTCATTTTCTTCATCATGATGTTCATTTCCTTCATCATGACGAATATTTTTTTATCATGATGCTCATTTTCTTCATCATGATGCATATTTACTTCATCATGATGCTCATTTTCTTCATCATGATGCATATTTTCTTTACCATGATGCATGTTTTTTTAACCATGATGCATATTTTTTTTTTCTCATTATGCTCATTTTCTTCATCATGATGCATATTTTTTTCATCATGTTGCTCATTTTCTTCATCATAATGCATATTTTCTTAATCATGATGCATAATTTCTTCGTCATTATGTATATTTTTTTCATCATGATGCTCATTTTCTTCATCATGATGCATATTTTCTTCATCATGATCCATATTTTCTTCACCATGATGCATATTTTTTTAATCATGATGCATATTTTTTTCCTCATGATGCTCATTTTCTTCATCATGATACATATTTTCTTCATCATGATGCATATTTGATTCATAATGATGCATATTTTCTTCATCATGATGCTCATTTCCTTCATCATGATGCTCATTTTATTCATCATGATACTCATTTTCTTCATGCTCATTTTCTTCATCATGATGCATATTTTCTTCATCATGATGCATATTTTCTTCATCATGATGCTCATTTTCTTCATCATAATGCCCATTTTCTTAATCATGATGCATATGCATATTTTTTTCATCATGATGCATATGCATATTTTTTTCATCATGATGCTCATTTTCTTCATCATGATGCTCATTTTTTTACCATGATGCATATTTTCCAAATCATGATGCTCATTTTCTTCCTCATTATGCTTATTTTATTTATCATGATGCCCATTTCCCTCATCATCATGCTCATTTTCTTCATCATGATGCATATTTTCTTCATCAATATGCATATTTTCTTCATCATGATGCTCATTTACTTCATCATGATGCTCTTTTTCTTCATCATGATGCTCATTTTTTTCATCATGATGCATATTTTCTTAGTCATGATGCTCATTTTCTTCATCATGATGTATATTTTTACAACATGATGCTCAATTTCTTAATCTTGATGCTCATTTTCTTCATCATGATGCTCATTTCCTTCATCATGATAAATATTTTCTTTATCATGATGCTCATTTTTTCATCATGATGCATATTTACTTCATCATGATGCTCATTTTCTTCATCATGATGCACATTTCCTTCATCATGACGCTTAATTTCTTCATCATGAAGCCTATTTTCTTCATCATGATGCACATTTTCTTCATCATGATGCATATTTTCTTCATCATGATGCTCATTTACTTCATCATGATGCTCTTTTTCTTCATCATGATGCTAATTTTTCATCATGATACATATTTTCTTCATCATGATGCGTATTTTCTTAGTCATGATGCTCATTTTCTTCATCATGATGCATATTTTCTTCAACATGATGCTCAATTTCTTCATCTTGATGCTCATTTTCTTCATCATGATGCTCATTTTGTTAAACGACCACCTCATCTAAAAGCTTAAGCTGATAGAGAGTTGAATCATTTAATACTTAATCAGGTTACACTCTAATACGCCCCCTCACATGCAGGCGGGGAATTTTTCCTAAAGCCTTGCATGTGAAATTTTTTCATAAATGGGTGACGGTGAGGTTTGAACCCTGGACCTCTGTTAACCATGGGCTCTGATACCATGTTAAACGACCACCTCATCAATACCACTTGTTGGGTTTATCCGCCCAGTGGAGCCGAGCCCACTCAATCCACTAGTATGATTTTGTCCGCTTTGGGCCGCCCACTGGCCCGCACGGTTTTACCACTCTGGGCATCATACCCAAAAGGTCTCATGCTAGGGAGAGACTCTCTCAATTATAAACCCCTCGCCAACCCCACTTCTAACTGGCTGGGCCGGTTAAGTCTGGGGCCTGGCTCTGATACCATGTTAAACGACCACCTCATCTAAAAGCTTAAGCTGATAGAGAGTTGAATCATTTAATACTTAATCAGGTTACACTCTAATACATTTCCCTCATCATGATGAATATTTTCTTTATCATGATGCTCATTTTCTTCATCATGAAGCATATTTACTTCATCATGATGATCATTTTCTTCATCATGATGCTCATTTTCTTCATCATGATGCATATTTTTTTCACCATGATGCATATTTTTTTAAAAATGATGCATATTTTTTCCTCATGATGCTCATTTCTTCATCATGATGCATATTTTCTTCATCATGATGCATATTTTTTTCATCATGTTGCTCATTTTCTTCATCATAATGCATATTTTCTTCATCATGATGCAAATTTTCTTCATCACTATGCATGTTTTTTTCATCATGATGCTCATTTTCTTCATCATGATGCATATTTTCTTCATCATGATGCAAATTTTCTTCATCATTATGCTCATTTTCTTTATCATGATGCATATTTTCTTCATCATGATGCTCATTTTTTCATCATGATCGTGATGCTCATTTCCCTCATCAAGATGCTCATTTTCCTCATCATGATGCTCACTTTCTTTATCATGATGCATATTTTCTTAATCATGATACTTATTTTCTTCATCATGACACTCATTTTCTTCATCATAATACAAATTTTCTTCATCGTGATGCATATTTTCTTCATCATGATGCATATTTTCTTCATCATGATGCTCATTTTCTTCATCATGATGCATATTTTCTTCATCATGATGCTCATTTTCTTCATCATGATGCTCATTTCCTTCATCATGATGCATATTTTTTTCAGCATGATGCTCATTTTCTTCATCATGTGTTCATTTTCTTCATCATGATGCATATTTTCTTCATCATATTGCTCATTTTCTTCATTATGATGTGTTCATTTCCGTCATCATGATGCTTATTTTCTTCATCATGATGCATATTTTCTTCATCATGATGATTATTTTCTTCATCATGATGCTCATTTTCTCTATCATGATATTCATTTTCTTCATCATGATACATATTTTCTTCATAACGATGCTCATTTTCTTCATCATGATATATATTTTCTTCATCATGACGCTTATTTTCTTCATCATGATGCTCATTTTATTCATCATTATGCATATTTTCTTCATCATGATGCTCTTTTTCTTCATCATGATGCTTATTTCCTTCATCATTATTCTCATTTTCTTCATAATGATGCTCATTTTCTTCATCATAATGCTCATTTTCTTCATCTTGATGATCATTTTCTTAATCATGATGCATATTTTTTTCATCATGAGATTCATCATGATGCACATTTTCTTCATCAAGATGAATATTTTTTTCATCATGATGCTCATTTCCTTAATCATGATGCATATTTCCTTCATCATGACGCTTAATTTCTTCATCATGAAGCTTATTTTCTTCATCATGATGCACATTTTTTTCATCATGATGCATATTTTCTTCATCATGATGCTCATTTACTTCATCATGATGCTCATTTTCATCATCATGATGCTCATTTTTTCATCATATTGCATATTTTCTTCATCATGATGCATATTTTCTTAGTCATGATGCTCATTTTCTTCATCATGATGCATATTTTCTTCAACATGATGCTCAATTTCTTCATCTTGATGCTCATTTTCTTCATCATGATGCTCATTTCCTTCATCATGATGAATATTTTCTTTAACACGATGCTCAGTTTCTTCATCATGATGCATATTTACTTCATCATGATGATAATTTTCTTCATCATGATGCTCATTTTCTTCATCATGATGCATATTTTCTTCACCATGATGCATATTTTCTTAATCATGATGCATATTTTTTTCCTCATGATGCTCATTTTCTTCATCATGATGCATATTTTCTTCATCATGATGCATATTTGCTTCATAATGATGCATATTTTCTTCATCCTGATACTCATTTCCTTCATCATGATGCTCATTTTGTTCATCATGATACTCATTTTCTTCATGCTCATTTTCTTCATCTTGATGCATATTTTCTTCATCATGATACATATTTTCTTCATCATGATGCTAATTTTCTTCATCATAATGCCCATTTTCTTCATCATGACGCATGTTTTCTTCATCATGATGCATATGCATATTTTTTTCATCATGATGCTCATTTTCTTCATCATGATGCATATTTTCTTCATCATGATGCTCATTTTTTTACCATGATGCATATTTTCTTCATCATGATGCTCATTTTTTAAATCATGATGCTCATTTTCTTCCTCATTATGCTTATTTTATTTATCATAATACGCATTTCCCTCATCATGATGCTTATTTTCTTCATCATGATGCATATTTTCTTCATCATTATACATATTTTCTTCATCATGATGCTCATTTACTTCATCATGATGCTCTTTTTCTTCATCATGATGCTCATTTTTTTCATCATGATGCATATTTTCTACATCATGATGCATATTTTCTTAGTCATGATGCTCATTTTCTTCATCATGATGCATATTTTTTTAACATGATGCTCAATTTCTTCATCATGATGCTCAATTCCTTTATCATGATGAATATTTTCTTTATCATGATGCTCATTTTCTTCATCATGATGCATATTTACTTCATCATGATGATCATTTTCTTCATTATGATGCTCATTTTCTTGATCATGATGCATATTTTCTTCACCATGATACATATTTTTTTAATCATGATGCATATTTTTTTCCTCATTATGCTCATTTTCTTCATCATGATGCATATTTTCTTCATCATGATGCATATTTTTTCATCATGTTGCTCATTTTCTTCATCATAATGCATATTTTCTTCATCATGATGCATATTTTTTTCATCATTATGCATATTTTTTCATCATGATGCTAATTTTCTTCATCATGATGCATATTTTCTTCTTCATGATGCATATATTCTTCATCATTATGGTCATTTTCTTTATCATGATGCATATTTTCTTCATCATGATGCTCATTTTCTAAATCATGATGCTCATTTTCTTCATCATGATACTTATTTTATTCATAGTGATGCTCATTTCCCTCATCATGATGCTCATTTTCCTGATCATGATGCTCACTTTCTTCATACTGATGCATATTTTCTTAATCATGATACTCATTTTCTTCATCATGACACTCATTTTCTTCATCATAATACAAAATTTCTTCATCGTGATGCTTATTTCTTCATCATGATGCATATTTTCTTCATGATGATGCATATTTTCTTCATCATGATGCTTATTTTCTTCATCATGATGCTCATTTACTTCATCATGGTGCATATTTCTTCATCATGATGCTCATTTTCTTCATCATGTGTTCATTTTCTTCATCATGATGCATATTTTCTTCATCATGATGCTCATTTTCTTCATTATGATGTGTTCATTTCCTTCATCATGATGCTTAATTTCTTCATCATGATTCATATTTTCTTCATCATGATGCTTATTTTCTTCATCATGATGCTCATTCTCTACATCATTATATTCATTTTCTTCATCATGATACATATTTTCTTCATGATGCACATTTTCTTCATCATTATATATAATTTCTTCATCATGATGCTTATTTTATTCATCATGATGCTCATTTTATTCATCATTATGCATATTTTCTTCATCATGATGCTCTTTTTCTTCATCATGATGCTCATTTCCTTCATCATTATTCTCATTTTCTTCATCATGATGCTCATTTTCTTCATCATGATGCTCATTTTCTTCATCTTGATGATCATTTTCTTAATCATGATGCATATTTTTTTCATCATGAGATTCATCATGATGCACATTTTCTTCATCATAATGCATATTTTTTTCATCATGATGCTCATTTCCTTAATCAAGATGCACATTTCCTTCATTATGACGCTTAATTTCTTCATCATGAAACTTATTTTCTTCATCATGATGCACATTTTCTTCATCATGATGCTCATTTTCTTCATCATGATGCATATTTACTTCATCATGATGATCATTTTCTTCATCATGATGCTCATTTTCTTCATCATGATGCATATTTTCTTCACCATGATGCATATTTTTTTAATCATGATGCATATTTTTTTCCTCATGATGCTCATTTTCTTCATCATGATGCATATTTTCTTAATCATGATGCATATTTGCTTCATCATGATGCATATTTTCTTCATCATGATGCTCATTTCCTTCATCATGATGCTCATTTTGTTCATCATGATACTCATTTTTTTCATGCTCATTTTCTTCATCATGATGCATATTTTCTTCATCATGATGCTCATTTTCTTCATCATAATGCCCATTTTCTTCATCATGACGCATATTTTCTTCATCATGATGCATATGCATATTTTTTTCATCATGATGCTCATTTTCTTCATCATGATGCATATTTTCTTCATCATGATGCTCATTTTTTTACCATGATGCATATTTTCTTCATCATGATGCTCATTTTCTAAATCATGATGCTCATTTTCTTCCTCATTATGCTTATTTTATTTATCATGATGCCCATTTCCCTCATCATGATGCTCATTTTCTTCATCATGATGCATATTTTCTTCATCATTATGCATATTTTCTTCATCATGATGCTCATTTTACTTCATCATGATGCACTTTTTCTTCATCATGATGCTCATTTTTTTCATCATGATGCATATTTTCTTAGTCATGATGCTCATTTTCTTCATCATGATGCATATTTTTTCAACATGATGCTCAATTTCTTAATCTTGATGCTCATTTTCTTCATCATGATGCTCATTTTCTTCATCATGATGAATATTTTCTTTATCATGATGCTCATTTTTTCATCATGATGCATATTTACTTCATCATGATGCTCATTTTCTTCATCATGATGCTCATTTTCTTCATCATGATGCATATTTTCTTCACCATGATGCATATTTTTTTAATCATGATGCATATTTTTTTCATCATGTTGTTCATTTTCTTCATCATAATGCACATTTTCTTCATCATGATGCATATTTTCTTCATCATGATGCTCATTTACTTCATGATGATACTCTTTTTCTTCATCATGATGCTAATTTTTCATCATGATGCATATTTTCTTCATCATGATGCGTATTTTCTTAGTCATGATGCTCATTTTCTTCATCATGATGCATATTATCTTTAACATGATGCTCAATTTCTTCATCTTGATGCTCATTTTCTTCATCATGATGCTCATTTTGTTAAACGACCACCTCATCTAAAAGCTTAAGCTGATAGAGAGTTGAATCATTTAATACTTAATCAGGTTACACTCTAATACGCCCCCTCACATGCAGGCGGGGAATTTTTGCCTCAAGCCTTGCATGTGAAATTTTTTCATAAATGGGTGACGGTGAGGTTTGAACCCTGGACCTCTGTTAACCATGGGCTCTGATACCATGTTAAACGACCACCTCATATATACCACTTGTTGGGTTTATCCGCCCAGCGGAGCTGGGCCCACTCAATCCACTAGCATGATTTTGTCCGCTTTGGGCCGCCCACTGGCCCGCACGATTTTACCACTCTGGGCATCATACCCAAAAGGCCTCATGCTAGGGAGAGACTCTCTCAATTATAAACCCCTCGCCAACCCCACTTCTAACCGGGTTGGGCCGGTTAAGTCTGGGGCCTGGCTCTGATACCATATTAAACGACAACCTCATTTAAAAGCTTAAGCTGATAGAGAGTTGAATCATTTAATACTTAATCAGGTTACACTCTAATACATTTACCTCATCATGATGAATATTTTCTTTATCATGATGCTCATTTTCTTCATCATGAAGCATATTTACTTCATCATGATGATCATTTTCTTCATCATGATGCTCATTTTCTTCATCATGATGCATATTTTCTTCACCATGATGCATATTTTTTTAATAATGATGCATATTTTTTTCCTCATTTTGCTCATTTTCTTCATCATGATGCATATTTTCTTCATCATGATGCATATTTTTTTCATCATGTTGCTCATTTTCTTCATCATAATGCATATTTTCTTCATCATGATGCAAATTTTCTTCATCACTATGCATATTGTTTTCATCATGATGCTCATTTTCTTCATCATGATGCATATTTTCTTCATCATGATGCAAATTTTCTTCATCATTATGCTCATTTTCTTTATCAAGATGCATATTTTCTTCATCATGATGCTCATTTTCTAAATCATGATGCTCATTTTTTTCATCATGATGCTTATTTTATTCATCGTGATGCTCATTTTCTCATCATGATGCTCATTTTCCTCATCACGATGCTCACTTTCTTTATCATGATGCATATTTTCTTAATCATGATACTTATTTTCTTCATCATGACACTCATTTTCTTCATCATAATACAAATTTTCTTCATCGTGATGCATATTTTCTTCATCATGATGCATATTTTCTTCATCATGATGCTCATTTTCTTCATCATGATGCATATTTTCTTCATCATGATGCTCATTTTCTTCATCATGATGCTCATTTCCTTCATCATGATGCATATTTTTTTCAGCATGATGCTCATTTTCTTCATCATGTGTTCATTTTCTTCATCATGATGCATATTTTCTTCATCATGATGCTCATTTTCTTCATTATGATGTGTTCATTTCCGTCATCATGATGCTTATTTTCTTCATCATGATGCATATTTCCTTCATCATGATGCTTATTTTCTTCATCATGATGCTCATTTTCTCCATCATGATATTCATTTTCTTCATCATGATACATATTTTCTTCATCACGATGCTCATTTTCTTCATCATGATATATATTTTCTTCATCATGACGCTTATTTTCTTCATCATGATGCTCATTTTATTCATCATTATGCATATTTTCTTCATCATGATGCTCTTTTTCTTCATCATGATGCTTATTTCCTTCATCATTATTCTCATTTTCTTCATCATGATGCTCATTTTCTTCATCATAATGCTCATTTTCTTCATCTTGATGATCATTTTCTTAATCATGATGCATATTTTTTTCATCATGAGATTCATCATGATGCACATTTTCTTCATCATGATGCATATTTTTTTCATCATGATGCTCATTTCCTTAATCATGATGCACATTTCCTTCATCATGACGCTTAATTTCTTCATCGTGAAGCTTATTTTCTTCATCATGATGCGCATTTTTTTCATCATGATGCATATTTTCTTCATCATGATGCTCATTTACTTCATCATGATGCTCATTTTCTTTATCATGATGCTCATTTTTTCATCATATTACATATTTTCTTCATCATGATGCATATTTTCTTAGTCATGATGCTCATTTTCTTCATCATGATGCATATTTTCTTCAACATGATGCTCAATTTCTTCATCTTGATGCTCATTTTCTTCATCATGATGCTCATTTCCTTCATCATGATGAATATTTTCTTTAACATGATGCTCAGTTTCTTCATCATGATGCATATTTACTTCATCATGATGATAATTTTCTTCATCATGATGCTCATTTTCTTCATCATGATGCATATTTTCTTCACCATGATGCATATTTTCTTAATCATGATGCATATTTTTTTCCTCATGAAATAGAGGAAATATTGATCGTAATGAGAAAACGAGCACAAAAAAGAGGAAATCTGCATCGAAACGAATGAAATGTTGATCGTAACAAGAAAAGGAGCATCAAAATGAAGGAAATATGCATCGAACGAAGGTAATATTGATCGTAACGAGAAAATGAGCATTAAAATGAAGAAAATATTCATCGAAACGAAGGAAATGCTGATCGTAATGAGAAAAAGAGCATCAAAATTAAGGAAATATGCATCGAAACGAAGGTAATATTGATCGTAACGAGAAAATGAGAATCAAAACATAGGAAATATGCATCGAAACAAAGGAAATGTTGATCGTAATGAGAAAACAAGCATCAAAAATAAGAAAATCTGCATCAAAACGAATGAAATGTTGATCGTAACGAGAAAAGGAACATCAAAATGAAGTAAATATGCATCGAAACGAAGGAAATGCTGATCGTAACGAGAAAAGGAGCATCAAAATGAAGGAAATATGCATCGAAATGAAGGAAATATTGATCGTAATGAGAAAATGAGCATTAAAATGAAGGAAATATTCATCTAAATGAAGTAAATATCGATTGTAACGAGAAAACGAGCATCAAAAAGAAGGAAATCTGCATCAAAACGAATGAAATTTTGATCGTAATGAGAAAAGGAGCATCAAAATGAAGTAAATATGCATCAAAACGAAGGAAATGCTGATCGTAACAAGAAAAGAAGCATCAAAATGAAGAAAATATGCATCGAAACGAAGGAAATGTTGATCGTAATGAGAAAATAAGCATTAAAATGAGGGAAATATTCATCGAAACGAAGGAAATGTTGATCGTAATGAGAAAAGGAGCATCAAAATGAAGGAAATATGCATCGAAACGAAGGTAATATTGATCGTAATGAGAAAATAAGAATCAAAACGTAGGAAATATGCATCGAAACAAAGGAAATATAGATCGTAACGAGGAAACGAGCATCAAAAAGAAGAAAATCTGCATCGAATTGAATGAAATGTTGATGGTAACAAGAAAAGGAGCATCAAAATGAAGTAAATATACATCGAAACATAGGAAATATTGATCGTAATGAGAAAATGAGCATCAAAATGAAGGAAATATGCATCAAAACGAAGGAAATGTTGATCGTAACGAGAAAATGAGCATTAAAATGAAGGAAATATTCATCGAAACGAAGGAAATGTTGATCGTAATGTGAAAAGGAGCATCAAAATGAAGGAAATATGCATCGAAACAAAAGAAATATTGATCATAACGAGAAAAAGAGCATCAAAATGAAGGAAATATGCATCGAAACGAAGGTAATGTTGATCGTAAAGATAAAATGATAATCAAAACGAAGGAAATATGCAACAAAACGAAGGAAATATTGATCGTAACGAGAAAACGAGCATCAAAAAGAAGGAAATCTGCATCGAAACGAATGAAATGTTGATCGTAACGAGAAAAGGAGCATCAAAATGAAGTAAATATGCATCGAAACGAAGGAAATGCTGATCGTAACAAGAAAATGAGCATCAAAATGAAGGAAATATGCATTGAAACGATGGAAATATTGATCGTAATGAGAAAATGAGCATTAAAATGAAGGAAATATTCATCGAAACGAAGGAAATATTGATCGTAACGAGAAAACGAGCATGAAAAAGGAAATCTGCATCGAAACGAATGAAATGTTGATCGTAATGAGAAAATGTGCATATCAATATTTCTTTCGTTTCGATGTATATTTTCATCATTTTTATGCTCGTTTTCTCATTATGATCAACATTTCCTTCTTTTCGATGCATATTTTCTTCATTTAGATGCTTGTTTTCTCGTTACAATTAACATTTCTCATCATTTCGATGCATATTTTCATCATTTTGATGCTCGTTTTCTCGTATGATCAACATTTCATTCTTTTCGATGCATATTTCCATCATTTTGATGCTCATTTTCTCGATATGATCAATATTTTTTTTGTTTCGATGCATATTTCTTCATCTTGATGCAAATTTTCCTTTGTTTCGATGCAAATTTTCACATTACGATCAACATTTCCTTTGTTTCGATGCATATTTTCATCATTTTGGTCCTCGTTTTCTCGTTATGATCAACATTTCCTTCTTTTCGATGCATATTTCCTTCATTTTGATGCTCATTTTCTCATGAAGATCAATATTTCCTCCGTTTCGATGCATATTTTCATCATTTTGATGCTCATTTTCTTGATATGATCAACATTTTCTTTGTTTCGATGCATATTTCCTTCATTTTGATGTTTATTTTCTCGTTGTGATCAACATTTCCTTCGTTTCGATGCATATTTCCATCATTTAGATACTCGTTTTCTCGTTACGATCAATACATCCTTCGTTTCGATGCATATTTCCATCATTTTGATGCTCGTTTTCTCATTACAATCAATATTTCCTTCGTTTCGATGCATATTTTCTTCATTTTGATGCACATTTTCTCGTTACGATCAACATTACCTTCGTTTCGATACATATTTTCATCATTTTTATGCTCGTTTTCTCATTATGATCAAAATTTCCTTCTTTTCGATGCATATTTCCTTCATTTGATGCTCATTTTCACTTTACGATGAACATTCCTTCGTTTCGATGTATATTTCCTTCATTTTAAAGCTCATTTTCTCATTACAATCAACATTTCCTTCATTTTGATGCATATTTCCTTAATTTTAATGCTGATTTTCTCGTTACGATCATTATTTCCTTCGTTTTGATGTATATTTTCATTATTTTGATGCTTATTTTCTCATTACGATCAACATTTCCTTTGTTTTGATGCTTATATCCTTCTTTAAGATGCTCGTTTTCTTGTTACGATCAACATTTGCTTCGTTTCGATGCATATTTCCATCATTTTGATGCTACTTTTCTCGGTAAGATCAATATTTCCTTCATTTTGATGCATATTTCCTTCATTTTCATGCTCATTTTTTCGTTACGATCAATATTTCCATCGTTTCGAGGCATATTTCCTTCAATTTAATACACATTTTCTCGTTACGATCAACATTACCTTAGTTTGGATGCATATTTCATTCATTTTAAGGCTAATTGTCTCATTACGATGAACATTACCTTCGTTACGATGTATATTTCCTTCGTTTTGATGTTCATTTTCTCGTTATGATCAACATTTCCTTCATTTAGATACTCCCTTTCTCGTTACGATCAATATTTCCTTCGTTTCGATGCATATTTCCATTATTTTGAAGCTACTTTTCTCGTTAAGATCAACATTTCCTTCATTTCGATGCATATTTTCTTCATTTTCATGCTCATTTTCTCGTTACGATCAACATTTCCATCGTTTCGAAGCATATTTCCTTCAATTTAATACACATTTTCTCGTTACGATTAACATTACCTTAGTTTGGATGCATATTTCCTTCATTTTAAGGCTAATTGTCTCATTACATGAACATTACCTTCGTTACGATGTATATTTCCTTCATTTTGATGTTCATTTTCTCGTTATGATCAACATTTCCTTCTTTTCGATGCATATTTCCTTAATTTTGATGCTCATTTTCTCATGATGATCAATATTTCCTCCGTTTTGATGCATATCTTCATCATTTTGATGCTCATTTTCTCGATATGATCAACATTTTCTTTGTTGTGATGCATATTTCCTTCATTTTGATGCACATTTTCTCGTTACGATCAATATTTACTTAGTTTCGATGCATATTTCCTTCGTTTTAAAGCTCATTTTTTCATTACAATCAACATTTCCTTCGTTTTGATGCATATTTCCTTAATTTTGATGCTAATTTTCTCATTACGATCATTATTTCCTTCATTTCAATGCATATTTACATTATTTTGATGCTTATTTTCTCGTTACGATCAACATTTCCTTCGTTTCGATGCATATTTCCTTCATTTTTATGCTCATTTTATCGTTACGATCAACATTTCCTTCGTTTCGATGCACATTTCCTTCATTTAGATGCTCGTTTTCTCATTACGATTAACATTTCCCATCGTTTCGATGCATATTTTCATTATTTTGATGCTCATTTTCTCATTATGATCAACATTTCCTTCTTTTTGATGCATATTTCCATCATTTTGATACTCATTTTCTCGATATGATCAATATTTTCTTTGTTTCGATGCATATTTCTTCATTTTGATGCACATTTTCTCGTTATGATCTACATTTCCTTCTTTTCGATGCATATTTCCTTCATTTTGATGCTCATTTTCTCATGACGATCAACATTTTCTCCGTTTCGATGCATATTTTCACCATTTTGATGTTCATTTTCTTGATATGATCAATATTTTCTTTGTTTCGAAGCGTATTTCCTTCATTTTGATGCACATTTTCTCGTTACGATCAATATTTCCTCAATTTCGATGCATATTTCCTTCATTTTATGCTCATTTTCTCATTACAATAAACATTACCTTCATTACGATGCATATTTCCTTCATTTTGATGTTCATTTTCTAGTTACGATCAACATTTCCTTCATTTTGATGCATATTTCCTTCATTTAGATACTCGTTTTCTCGTTACGATCAATATATCCTTCGTTTCGATGCATATTTCCATCATTTTGATGCTCGTTTTCTCATTACAATCAACATTTCCTTCATTTCAGTGCATATTTACTTCATTTTGATGCACATTTTCTCGTTACGATCAATATTTCTTTCGTTTCGATTCATATTTCTTGATTTCGATGCATATTTTCTCGTTACGATCAATATTTCCTTCTTTTCGATGCATATTTTCATCATTTATATGCTCGTTTTCTCATTATGATCAACATTTCCTTCTTTTCGATGCATATTTTCTTCATTTAGATGCTCGTTTACTCGTTACGATTAACATTTCCCATCGTTTCGATGCATATTTTCATTTTTTTTATGCTCGTTTTCTCTTTATGATCAACATTTCCTTCTTTTCGATGCATATTTCCATCATTTTGATGCTGATTTTCTCGATATGATCAACATTTTCTTTGTTTCGATGCATATTTCTTCATTTTGATGCATATTTTCTCGTTATGATCTATATTTCCTTCGTTTCGATGCATATTTCCTTCATTTTGATGCTCATTTTCTCATGACGATCAACATTTTCTCCGTATCGATGCATATTTTCATCATTTTGATGCTCATTTTCTTGATATGATCAACATTTTCTTTGTTTCGATGCGTATTTCCTTTATTTTGATGCGCATTTTCTCGTTACGATCAATATTTCCTTAGTTCCGATTCATATTTCCTTCATTTTATGCTCATTTTCTCATTACAATAAACATTACCTTCATTACGATGCATATTTCCTTCATTTTGATGTTCATTATCTAGTTACGATCAACATTTCCTTTATTTCGATGCATATTTCCTTCATTTAGATACTCGTTTTCTCATTACGATCAATATATCCTTCGTTTTGATGCATATTTCCATCATTTTGATGCTCGTTTTCTCATTACAATCAACATTTTCTTCGTTTCGATGCATATTTTCTTCATTTTGATGCACATTTTCTTGTTACGATCAATATTTCTTTCGTTTCGATTAATATTTCTTGATTTCGATGCATATTTTCTCGTTACGATCAATATTTCCTTCTTTTCAATGGATATTTTCATCATTTTTATGCTCATTTTATCATTATTATCAACATTTCCTTCTTTTCGATGCATATTTCCTTCATTTAGATGCTCGTTTACTCGTTACGATTAACATTTCATATCGTTTGGATGCATATTTTCATTATTTTGATGCTCGTTTTCTCGTTATGATAAATATTTCCTTCTTTTCGATGCATATTTCCATCATTTTGATGCTCATTTTCTCGATATGATCAATATTTTCTTTGTTTCGATGCATATTTCTTCATCTTGATGCACATTTTCTCATTACGATCAACATTTCATTCGTTTCGATGCATATTTTCTTCATTTTGGTCCTCGTTTTCTCGTTATGATCAATATTTCCTTCTTTTCAATGCAAATTTCCTTCATTTTGATGCTCATTTTCTCATGACGATCAATATTTCCTCCGTTTCGATGCATATTTTCATCATTTTGATGCTCATTTTATCGATATGATCAATATTTTCTTTGTTTCGATGCATATTTCCTTCATTTTGATGTTTATTTTCTCGTTGTGCTCAACATTTCCTTCGTTTCGATGCATATTTCCATCATTTAGATACTCATTTTCTCATTATGATCAATACATCCTTCATTTTGATGCATATTTCCATCATTTTGATGCTCGTTTTCTCATTACAATCAATATTTCCTTCGTTTCGATGCATATTTTCTTCATTTCGATACATATTTCCTCGTTACGATCAACATTACCTTCGTTTCGATGCATATTTTCATCATTTTTATGCTCGTTTTCTCATTATGATCAACATTTCCTTCTTTTCTATGCATATTTCCTTTATTTGATGCTCAATTTAACTTTACGATGAACATTCCTTCGTTTCGATGCATATTTCCTTCATTTTAAAGCTCATTTTCTGATTACAATCAACATTTCCTTCTTTTTGATGCATATTTCCTTAATTTTGATGCTGATTTTCTCGTTACAATCATTATTTCCTTCGTTTTGATGCATATTTTCATCATTTTGATGCTTATTTTCTCATTACGATCAACATTTTCTTCGTTTTGATGCTTATTTCCTTCTTTAAGATGCTCGTTTTCTTGTTACGATCAACATTTTCTTTATTTCGATGCATATTTCCATCATTTTGATGCTACTTTTCTCGTTAAGATCAACATTTCCTTCGATTCGATGCATATATTCCTTCATTTTCATGCTTATTTTCTCGTTACGATCAACATTTCCATCATTTCGAAGCATATTTCCTTCAATTTAATACACATTTTCTCGTTACGATCAACATTATCTTAGTTTGGATGCATATTTCCTTCATTTTAAGGCTAATTGTCTCATTACGATGAACATTACCTTCGTTACGATGTATATTTCCTTCATTTTGATGTTCATTTTCTCGTTATGATCAACATTTCCTTCATTTAGATCTCCTTTTCTCGTTACGATCAATATTTCCTTCGTTTCGATGCATATTTCTATCATTTTGAAGCTACTTTTTTTGTTAAGATCAACATTTCCTTCATTTCGATGCATCTTTCCTTCATTTTCATGCTCATTTTCCCATTACGATCAACATTTCCATCGTTTCGAAGCATATTTCCTTCAATTTAATACACATTTTCTCGTTACGATCAACATTACCTTAGTGTGGATGCATATTTCCTTCATTTTAAGGCTAATTGTCTCATTACGATGAACATTACCTTTGTTGCGATGTATATTTCCTTCATTTTGATGTTCATTTTCTCGTTATGACCAACTTTTCCTTCTTTTCGATGCATATTTCCTACATTTTGATGCTCATTTTCTCATGACGATCAACATTTCCTCCGTTTTGATGCGTATTTTCATCATTTTGATGCTCATTTTCTCGATATGATCAATATTTTCTTCGTTTCGACGCATATTTCCTTCATTTTGATGCACATTTTCTAGTTACGATCAATATTTCCTTAGTTTCGATACATATTTCCTTCATTTTAATGCTCATTTTCTCATTACAATAAACAATACCTTCGTTACGATGCATATTTCCTTCATTTTGATGTTTATTTTCTCGTTGTGATCAACATTTCCTTCGTTTCGATGCATATTTCCATCATTTAGATACTCGTTTTCTCGTTACAATCAATACATCCTTCATTTCGATGTATATTTCCATCATTTTGATGCTCGTTTTCTCATTACAATCAATATTTCCTTAGTTTCGATGCATATTTTCTTCATTTTGATTCACATTTTCTCGTTACGATCAACATTACCTTCGTTTCGATGCATATTTTCATCATTTTAATGCTCGTTTTCTCATTATGATCAATATTTCCTTCTTTTCGATGCATATTTCCTAAATTTTGATGCTCATTTTCACTTTACGATGAACATTCCTTTGTTTCGATGCATATTTCCTTCATTTTAAAGGTAATTTTCTCATTACAATCAACATTTCCTTCGTTTTGATGCATATTTCCTTAATTTTGATGCTGATTTTCTCGTTACGATCATTATTTCCTTTGTTTTGATGCATATTTTCATCATTTTGATGCTTATTTTCTCATTACGATCAACATTTCCTTTGTTTTGATGCTTATTTCCTTCTTTAAGATGCTCATTTTCTTGTTATGATCAACATTTCCTTCGTTTCGATGCATATTTCCATCATTTTGATGCTACTTTTCTCGTTAAGATCAACATTTCCTTTGTTTCGATGCATATTTCCTTCATTTTCATGCTCATTTTCTCGTTACGATCAATATTTCCATCGTTTCGAGGCATATTTTCTTCAATTTAATAGACATTTTCTCGTTACGATCAACATTACCTTAGTTTGGATGCATATTTCATTCATTTTAAGGCTAATTGTCTCATTATGATGAACATTACCTTCGTTACGATGTATATTTCCTTCATTTTGATGTTCATTTTCTCGTTATGATCAACATTTCCTTCATTTAGATACTCCCTTTCTCGTTACGATCAATATTTCCTTCGTTTCGATGTATATTTCCATTATTTTGAAGCTACTTTTCTCGTAAAGATCAACATTTCCTTCGTTTCGATGCATATTTCCTTCATTTTCATGCTCATTTTCTCGTTACGATCAACATTTCATCATTTCGAAGCATATTTCCTTCAATTTAATACACATTTTCTCGTTACGATCAACATTACCTTAGTGCATATTTCCTTTATTTTAAAGCTAATTGTCTCATTACGATAAACATTACCTACGTTACGATGTATATTTCCTTCATTTTGATGTTCATTTTCTCGTTATGATCAACATTTCCTTCTTTTAGATCTCCTTTTCTCGTTACGATCAATATTTCCTTCGTTTCGATGCATATTTACTTCGTTTTGATTCTCATTTTCTCGTTAAAATCACATTTCCTTTGTTTCGACGCATATTTCCTTTATTTAGATGCTCGTTTTCTTGTTACGATTAACATTTCGTTTCGATGCGTATTTTCATCAATTTGATGCTCGTTTTCTCGTTATGATCAACGTTTCCTTCTTTTCGATGCATATTTCCATTATTTTGATGCTCATTTTCTCGATATGATCAACATTTTCTTCATTTCAATGCATATTTCTTTAATTTCGATGCTTATTTTCTCGTTACGATTAACATTTTCCTTCTTTTCGATGCATATTTTCATCATTTTGATGCTCGTTTTCTCGTTATGATCAACATTTCCTTCTTTTCGATGCATATTTCCATCATTTTGATTCTCATTTTATCGATATGATCAACATTTTCTTCATTTTGATGCACATTTTCTCGTTACGATCAAAATTTACTTCGTTTCGATGCATATTTTCATCATTTTGATGCTCTTTTTCTCGTTATGATCAACATTTCCTTCTTTTCGATGCATATTTCCTTCATTTTGATGCTTATTTTCTCATGACGATCAACATTTCCTCCGTTTCGATGCATATTTTCATCATTTTGATGCTCATTTTCTCGATATGATCAATATTTTCTTCGTTTCGATGCATATTTCCTTCATTTTGATGCACATTTTATCGTTACAATCAATATTTCTTTCGTTACGATGCATATTTCTTCATTTTGATGCATATTTTCTCGTTACGAACAACATTTCTTTCGTTTCGATGCATATTTTCAACATTTTTATGCTCGTTTTCTCATTAAGATCAACATTTCCTTATTTTCGATGCATATTTCCTTCATTTTGATGCTCATTTTCACTTTACGATGAACAATTCCTTCGTTTCGATGCATATTTTCTTCATTTTAAAGCTCATTTTCTCATTACAATCAACATTTCCTTCGTTTCGATGTATATTTCCTTTATTTTGATGCTGATTTTCTCGTTACGATCATTATTTCGTTCGTTTCGCTGCATATTTTCATCATTTTGATGCTTATTTTCTCGTAACGATCAATATTTCCTTCGTTTCGATGCTTATTTCCTTCTTTAATATGCTCGTTTCCTTGTTACTATCAACATTTTCTTCAGTTCGATGCATATTTCCATCATTTGGATGCTACTTTTCTCGTTACGATCAACATTTCCTTCGTTTCGATGCATATTTTCATCATTTTGATGCTCGTTTTCTCGTTTTGATAAACATTTCATTCTTTTCGATGCATATATCCTTCATTTTGATGCTCATTTTCTCATAACGATCAATATTTTCTTCTTTTCGATGCATATTTCCTTCATTTTGATGCTCATTTTCTCATGACGATCAACATTTCCTCCGTTTTGATGCGTATTTTCATCATTTTGATGCTCATCTTCTCGATATGATCAACATTTTCTTTGTTTCGACGCATATTTCCTTCATTTTGATGCACATTTTCTCGTTACGATCAATATTTCCTTAGTTTCGATGCATATTTCCTTCATTTTAATGCTCATTTTCTCATTACAATAAACATTACCTTCGTTACAATGCATATTTCCTTCATTTTGATGTTTATTTTCTCGTTGTGATCAATATTTCCTTTGTTTCGATGCATATTTCCATCATTTAGATACTCGTTTTCTCGTTACAATCAATACATCCTTCGTTTCGATGCATATTTCCATCATTTTGATGCTCGTTTTCTCATTACAATTAATATTTTCTTTGTTTCGATGCATATTTTCGTCATTTTGATGCACATTATCTCGTTACGATCAACATTACCTTCGTTTTGATGCATATTTTCATCATTTTAATGCTCATTTTCTCATTATGATCAACATTTCCTTCTTTTCGATGCATATTTCCTAAATTTTGATGCTCATTTTCACTTTACAATGAACATTCCTTCGTTTCGATGCATATTTCCTTCATTTTAAAGCTTATTTTCTCATTACAATCAACATTTTCTTCGTTTTGATGTATATTTCCTTAATTTTGATGTTGATTTTCTCGTTACGATCATTATTTCCTTCGTTTTGATGCATATTTTCATCATTTTGATGCTTATTTTCTCATTACGATCAACATTTCCTTTGTTTTGATGTTTATTTCCTTCTTTAAGATGCTCGTTTTCTTGTTATGATCAACATTTCCTTTGTTTCGATGCATATTTCCATCACTTTGATGCTACTTTTCTCATTAAGATCAACATTTCCTTTGTTTCGATACATATTTCCTTCATTTTCATGCTCATTTTCTCGTTACGATCAATATTTCCATCGTTTCGAGGCATATTTCCTTCAATTTAATATACATTTTCTCGTTACGATCAACATTACCTTTGTTTGGATGCATATTTCATTCATTTTAAGGCTAATTGTCTCATTACGATGAACATTACCTTCGTTACGATGTATATTTCCTTCATTTTGATGTTCATTTTCTCGTTATGATCAACATTTCCTTCATTTAGACTCCCTTTCTCGTTACGATCAGTATTTCCTTTGTGTCGATGTATATTTCCGTTATTTTGAAGCTACTTTTCTCGTTGAGATCAACATTTCCTTCATTTCGATGCATATTTCCTTCATTTTTATGCTCATTTTCTCGTTACGATCAACATTTCCATCGTTTCGAAGCATATTTCCTTCAATTTGATGCACATTTTCTCATTACGATCAACATTACCTTAGTTTGGATGCATATTTCCTTAATTTTAAGGCTAATTGTCTCATTATGATGAACATTACCTTCGTTACGATGTATATTTCCTTCATTTTGATGTTCATTTTCTCGTTATGATCAATATTTCCTTCTTTTCGATGCATATTTCCTTAATTTGATGCTCATTTTCTCATGACGATCAACATTTCCTCCGTTTTGATGCATATTTTCATCATTTTGATGCTCATTTTCTCGATATGATCAACATTTTCTTCATTTTGATGCATATTTCCTTCATTTTGATGCACATTTTCTCGTTACGATCTATATTTCCTTAGTTTCGATGCATATTTCCTTCATTTTAATGCTCATTTTCTCATTACAATAAACATTACCTTTTCATTATGATGCATATTTTCTTCATTTTGATGTTCATTTTTTAGTTACGATCAACATTTCCTTCGTTTCGATGCATATTTTCTTCATTTAGATACTCGTTTTCTCATTACGATCAATATATCCTTCGTTCGATGCATATTTCCATCATTTTGATGCTCGTTTTCTCATTACAATCAATATTTCCTTCGTTTCGATGCATATTTTCTTCATTTTGCTGCCCATTTTCCTGTTACGATCAATATTTCTTTCATTACGATTCGTATTTCTTGATTTTGATGCACATTTTCTCGTTACGATCAATATATCCTTCATTTCGATGCATATTTTCATCATTTTTATGCTCATTTTCTAATTATGATCAACATTTCCTTCTTTTCGATGCATATTTTCTTCATTTAGATGCTCGTTTTCTCATCACGATTAACATTTCTCATCGTTTCAATGCATATTTTCATTATTTTGATGCTCGTTTTCTCGTTATGATCAATATTTCCTTCTTTTCGATGCATATTTCCATCATTTTGATGCTCATTTTCTCGATATGATGAACATTTCTTCGTTTCGATGCATATTTCTTCATTTTGATGCACATTTTCTCGTTACGATCAATATTTCCTTCGTTTCGATGCATATTTTCGTCATTTTGATGCTCGTTTTTTCATTATGATCAACATTTCCTTCTTTTCGATGCAAATTTCCATCATTTTAATGCTCATTTTCTCATGACGATCAACATTTCCTCCATTTCGATGCATATTTTCATCATTTAGATGCTCATTTTCTTGATATGGTCAACATTTTCTTCGTTTCGATGCATATTTCGTTCATTTTGATGCATATTTTCTCGTTACGATCAATATTTCCTTAGTTCCGATGCATATTTCCTTCATTTTAATGCTCATTTTCTCATTACAATAAACATTACCTTCGTTACAGTGCATATTTCCTTCATTTTGATGTTTATTTTCTCGTTATGATCAACATTTTCTTCGTTTCTATGCATATTTCCATCATTGAGATACTCATTTTCTCGTTACGATCAATATTTCCTTCGTTTCGATGCAAATTTCCTTCATTTTGATGCTCATTTTCACTTTACGATGAACATTTCCTTCATTTCGATGCATATTTCCTTCATTTTAAAGATCATTTTCTCATTACAATCAATATTTTCTTCGTTTTGATGCATATTTCCTTAATTTTGATGTTGATTTTCTCGTTATGATCATTATTTCCTTCGTTTCGATGCATATTTTCATCATTGTGATGCTTATTTTCTCATTACGATCAACATTTCCTTCGTTTCGATGCTTATTTCCTTCTTTAAGATGCTTATTTTCTTATTACGATCAATATTTCCTTCGTTTCGATGCATATTTCCATCATTTTGATGCTACTTTTCTCGTTAAGATCAACATTTCTTTCGTTTCGATGCATATTTCCATAATTTTCATGCTTATTTTCTAGTTACGATCAACATTTCCATCGTTTCGAAGCATATTTCCTTCAATTTAATACACATTTTCTCGTTACGATCAACATTACCTTTTTTGGATGAATATTTCCTTCATTTTAAGGCTAATTTTCTCGTTACGATCAACATTTCCTTCATTTAGATACTCTCTTTCTCGTTACGATCAATATTTCCTTAGTTTCGATGCAATATTTCCATCATTTTGATGCTCGTTTTCTCATTACGATCAACATTTCCTTTGTTTTGATGCATATTTTCTTCATTTTGATGCAAATTTTCTCGTTACAATCAATATTTCTTTCGTTTCGATGCATATTTTCTTCATTTTGATGCTCATTTTCTCGTTACGATCAACATTTCCTTCGTTTCGATGCATATTTCCATCATTTTGATGCTCATTGTCTCGTTATGATCAACATTTCCTTCTTTTCGATGCATATTTCCATCATTTTGATGCTCATTTCTCGATATGATCAACATTTTCTTCGTTTCGATGCAATTTCTTCATTTTGATGCACATTTTCTCATTACGATTAACATTTCCTTCGTTTCGATGCATATTTTCATCATTTTATGCTCGTTTTCTCATTATGATCAATATTTCCTTCTTTTCAATGCATATTTCCTTCATTTTGATGCTCATTTTCACTTTACGATGAACATTTCCTTCGTTTCGATGCATATTTCCTTCATTTTAAAGCTCATTTTCTAATTACAATCAACATTACCTTCATTTGATGCATATTTCCTTAATTTTGATGCTGATTTTCTCATTATGATAATTATTTCCTTTATTTCGATGCATATTTTGATCATTTTGATGCTTATTTTCTCGTTACGATCAATATTTCCTTCGTTTCGATGCTTATTTCCATGTTTAAGATGCTCATTTTCTTATTACGATCAACATTTCCTTCGTTTCGATGCATATTTCCATAATTTTGATGATACTTTTAACGTTAAGATCAACATTTCCTTCGTTTCGATGCATATTTCCTTCATTTTCATGCTCATTTTCTCATTACGATCAACTTTACCTTCGTTACGATGCATATTTCCTTCATTTTGATGTTCATTTTCCCATTACGATCGCATATTTCCATCATTTTGATGCTCATTTTTTCATTACGATCAATATTTTCTTCGTTTCGATGCATATTTCCTTCTTTAATATGTCATTTTCTCATTTCGATCAACATTTCTTTCGTTTCGATGCATATTTCCATCATTTTGATGCTACTTTTCTCGTTAAGATCAACATTTTCTTCGTTTCGATGCATATTTCCGTCATTTTGATGCTTATTTTCTCATTACGATCAACATTTTCTTCGTTTCGATGCATATTTCTTTCATTTTGATGCTTATTTTCCCATTACGATTAATATTTCCTTCATTTCGATGCATATTTCTTTCATTTTGATTCTCATTTTCTTGTTACGTTGAATATTTCCTCCATTTCGATGCATATTTCCTTCATTTTATGCTCATTTTCACTTTACGATGAACATTTCCTTCGTTTCGATGCATATTTCCTTCATTTTAAATCTTGTTTTCTCATTACGATCAATATTTCTTTCGTTTTGATTCATATTTACTTAATTTTGATGCTGAATTTTTCGTTACGATCATTATTTCCTTCGTTTCGATGCATATTTTCATCATTTTGATGCTTATTTTCTCGTTACGATCAACATTTCCTTCGTTTCGATGAATATTTTCATCATTTTGATGCTTATTTTCTCGTTACGATCAATATTTCCTTCGTTTCGATGCATATTTCCTTCGTTTTGATTCTCATTTTCTCGTTAAAATCACATTTCCTTTGTTTCGATGCATATTTTCTTTATTTAGATGCTCGTTTTCTCGTTACGATTAACATTTTCCTTCATTTCGATGCATATATTCATCAATTTGATGCTCATTTTCTCGTTATGATCAACATTTCCTTCTTTTCGACGCATATTTCCATTATTTTGATTCTCATTTTCTCGATATGATCAAAATTTTCTTCATTTCGATGCATATTTCTTTCATTTTGATGCTTATTTTCTCGTTACGATTAACAATTTCCTTCTTTTCGATGCATATTTTCATCATTTTGATGCTCGTTTTCTCATTATGATCAATATTTCATTCTTTTCGATGCATATTTCCATCATTTTTATTCTCATTTTATCGATATGATCAACATTTTCTTCATTTTGATGCACATTTTCTCGTTACGATCAAAATTTCTTTCGTTTCGATGCATATTTTCATCATTTTGATGCTCTTTTTCTCGTTATGATCAATATTTCCTTCTTTTCGATGCATATTTCCTTCATTTTGATGCTTATTTTCTCATGACGATCAACATTTCCTTCATTTCGATGCATATTTTCATCATTTTGATGCTCATTTTCTCGATATGATCAATATTTTCTTCGTTTCGATGCATATTTCCTTCATTTTGATGCACATTTTCTCGTTACGATCAATATTTCTTTCGTTACGATGCATATTTCTTCATTTTGATGCATATTTTCTCGTTACGATCAATATTTCTTTCGTTTCGATGCATATTTTCAACATTTTTATGCTCGTTTTCTCATTAAGATCAACATTTCCCTATTTTCGATGCATATTTCCTTCATTTTGATGCTCATTTTCACTTTACGATGAACAATTCCTTCGTTTCGATGCATATTTCCTTCATTTTAAAGCTCATTTTCTCATTACAATCAACATTTCCTTCGTTTTGATGTATATTTCCTTTATTTTGATGCTGATTTTCTCGTTACGATCATTATTTCGTTCGTTTCGCTGCATATTTTCATCATTTTGATGCTTATTTTCTCGTTACGATCAATATTTCCTTCATTTCGATGCTTATTTCCTTCTTTAATATGCTCGTTTCCTTGTTACAATCAACATTTTCTTCATTTCGATGCATATTTCCATCATTTTGAAGCTACTTTTCTCATTACGATCAATATTTCCTTCGTTTTGACGCATATTTTCATCATTTTGATGCTCATTTTCTCATTTTGATCAACACTTCATTCTTTTCGATGCATATATCCTTCATTTTGATGCTCATTTTCTCGTGACGATCAATATTTTCTTCTTTTCGATGCATATTTCCTTCATTTTGATGCTCATTTTCTCAAGACGATCAACTTTTTCTCCGTTTCGATGCATATTTTCATCATTTTGATGCTCCTTTACTCAATATGATCAACATTTTCTTCGTTTTGATGCATATTTCCTTCAATTTGATCCACATTTTCTCGTTACGATCAATATTTCTTTAGTTTCGATGCATATTTCCTTCATTTTAATGCTCATTTTCTTATTACAATAAACATTACTTTCATTACGATGCATATTTCCTTCATTTTGATCTTTATTTTCTAATTATGATCAACATTTTCTTCGTTTCGATGCATATTTCCATCATTTAGATACTCATTTTCTCGTTACGATCAATATATCCTTCGTTTCGATGCATATTTACATCATTTTGATGCTTGTTTTCTCAATAAATCAACATTTCCTTCGTTTGGATGCATATTTACTTCATTTTGATGCATATTTTCTCGTTACCATCAACATTTCCTTCGTTTCGTTGCATATTTTCACCATTTTTATGCTCGTTTTCTCATTATGATCAATATTTCCTTCTTTTCGATGCATATTTCCTTCTTTAAGATGCTAGTTTCCTTGTTACGATCAACATTTTCTTTGTTTCGATACATATTTCATCGTTTTGATGCTACTTTTCACGTTACGATCAATATTTCCTTCGTTTTGATGTATATTTTCATCAATTTGATGCTCATTTTCTCGTTATGATTAACATTCCCTTCTTTTCGATGCATATTTTCATCATTTTGATGCTTATTTTCTCGTTACAATCAATATTTCCTTCGTTTCGATGCATATTTACTTCGTTTTGATTCTCATTTTCTCGTTAAAATCACATTTCCTTTGTTTCGATGCATATTTTCTTTATTTAGATGCTCGTTTTCTCGTTACGATTAACATTTTCCTTCGTTTCGATGCATATATTCATCAATTTAATGCTCATTTTCTCGTTATGATCAACATTTCCTTCTTTTCGACGCATATTTCCATTATTTTGATGCTCATTTTCTCGATATGATCAAAATTTTCTTCATTTCGATACATATTTCTTTCATTTTGATGCTTATTTTCTCGTTACGATTAATAATTTCCTTCTTTTCGATGCATATTTTCATCATTTTGATGCTCGTTTTCTCATTATGATCAACATTTCATTCTTTTCGATGCATATTTCCATCATTTTTATTCTCATTTTATCGATATGATCAATATTTTCTTCATTTTGATGCACATTTTCTCGTTACGATCAAAATTTCTTTCGTTTCGATGCATATTTTCATCATTTTGATGCTCTTTTTCTCGTTATGATCAATATTTCCTTCTTTTCGATGCATATTTCCTTCATTTTGATGCTTATTTTCTCATGACGATCAACATTTCCTTCATTTCGATGCATATTTTCATCATTTTGATGCTCATTTTCTCGATATGATCAATATTTTCTTCGTTTCGATGCATATTTCCTTCATTTTGATGCACATTTTCTCGTTACGATCAATATTTCTTTCGTTACGATGCATATTTCTTCATTTTGATACATATTTTCTCGTTACGATCAATATTTCTTTCGTTTCGATGCATATTTTCAACATTTTTATGCTCATTTTCTCATTAAGATCAACATTTCCCTATTTTCGATGCATATTTCCTTCATTTTGATGCTCATTTTCACTTTACGATGAACAATTCCTTCGTTTCGATGCATATTTCCTTCATTTTAAAGCTCATTTTCTCATTACAATCAACATTTCCTTCGTTTTGATGTATATTTCCTTTATTTTGATGCTGATTTTCTCGTTACGATCATTATTTCGTTCGTTTCGTTGCATATTTTCATCATTTTGATGCTTATTTTCTCGTTACGATCAATATTTCCTTCGTTTCGATGCTTATTTCCTTCTTTAATATGCTCGTTTCCTTGTTACGATCAACATTTTCTTCATTTCGATGCATATTTCCATCATTTTGAAGCTACTTTTCTCATTACGATCAATATTTCCTTCGTTTTGATGCATATTTTCATCATTTTGATGCTCATTTTCTCATTTTGATCAACACTTCATTCTTTTCGATGCATATATCCTTCATTTTGATGCTCATTTTCTCGTGACGATCAATATTTTCTTCTTTTCGATGCATATTTCCTTCATTTTGATGCTCATTTTCTCAAGACGATCAACTTTTTCTCCATTTCGATGCATATTTTCATCATTTTGATGCTCATTTACTCGATATGATCAACATTTTCTTCGTTTTGATGCATATTTCCTTCAATTTGATCCACATTTTCTCGTTACGATCAATATTTCCTTAGTTTCGATGCATATTTCCTTCATTTTAATGCTCATTTTCTTATTACAATAAACATTACTTTCATTACGATGCATATTTCCTTTATTTTGATCTTTATTTTCTAATTATGATCAACATTTTCTTTGTTTCGATGCATATTTCCATCATTTAGATACTCATTTTCTCGTTACGATCAATATATCCTTCGTTTCGATGCATATATACATCATTTTGATGCTTGTTTTCTCAATAAATCAACATTTCCTTCGTTTTGATGCATATTTACTTCATTATGATGCATATTTTCTCGTTACCATCAACATTTCCTTCGTTTCGTTGCATATTTTCACCATTTTTATGCTCGTTTTCTCATTATGATCAATATTTTCTTCTTTTCGATGCATATTTCCTTCTTTAAGATGCTAGTTTCCTTGTTACGATCAACATTTTCTTTGTTTCGATACATATTTCATCGTTTTGATGCTACTTTTCACGTTACGATCAATATTTCCTTCGTTTCGATGTATATTTTCATCAATTTGATGCTCATTTTCTCGTTATGATTAACATTTCCTTCTTTTCGATGCATATTTTCATCATTTTGATGCTTATTTTCTCGTTACAATCAATATTTCCTTCGTTTCGATGCATATTTACTTCGTTTTGATTCTCATTTTCTCGTTAAAATCACATTTCCTTTGTTTCGATGCATATTTTCTTTATTTAGATGCTCGTTTTCTCGTTACGATTAACATTTTCCTTCGTTTCGATGCATATATTCATCAATTTAATGCTCATTTTCTCGTTATGATCAACATTTCCTTCTTTTCGACGCATATTTCCATTATTTTGATGCTTATTTTCTCGTTACGATTAATAATTTCCTTCTTTTCGATGCATATTTTCATCATTTTGATGCTCGTTTTCTCATTATGATCAACATTTCATTCTTTTCGATGCATATTTCCATCATTTTTATTCTCATTTTATCGATATGATCAATATTTTCTTCATTTTGATGCACATTTTCTCGTTACGATCAAAATTTCTTTCGTTTCGATGCATATTTTCATCATTTTGATGCTCTTTTTCTCGTTATGATCAATATTTCCTTCTTTTCGATGCATATTTCCTTCATTTTGATGCTTATTTTCTCATGACGATCAACATTTCCTTCATTTCGATGCATACTTTCATCATTTTGATGCTCATTTTCTCGATATGATCAATATTTTCTTCGTTTCGATGCATATTTCCTTCATTTTGATGCACATTTTCTCGTTACGATCAATATTTCTTTCGTTACGATGCATATTTCTTCATTTTGATACATATTTTCTCGTTACGATCAATATTTCTTTCGTTTCGATGCATATTTTCAACATTTTTATGCTCATTTTCTCATTAAGATCAACATTTCCCTATTTTCGATGCATATTTCCTTCATTTTGATGCTCATTTTCACTTTACGATGAACAATTCCTTCGTTTCGATGCATATTTCCTTCATTTTAAAGCTCATTTTCTCATTACAATCAACATTTCCTTCGTTTTGATGTATATTTCCTTTATTTTGATGTTGATTTTCTCGTTACGATCATTATTTCGTTCGTTTCGTTGCATATTTTCATCATTTTGATGCTTATTTTCTCGTTACGATCAATATTTCCTTCGTTTCGATGCTTATTTCCTTCTTTAATATGCTCGTTTCCTTGTTACGATCAACATTTTCTTCATTTCGATGCATATTTCCATCATTTTGAAGCTACTTTTCTCATTACGATCAATATTTCCTTCGTTTTGATGCATATTTTCATCATTTTGATGCTCATTTTCTCATTTTGATCAACACTTCATTCTTTTCGATGCATATATCCTTCATTTTGATGCTCATTTTCTCGTGACGATCAATATTTTCTTCTTTTCGATGCATATTTCCTTCATTTTGATGCTCATTTTCTCAAGACGATCAACTTTTTCTCCATTTCGATGCATATTTTCATCATTTTGATGCTCATTTACTCGATATGATCAACATTTTCTTCGTTTTGATGCATATTTCCTTCAATTTGATCCACATTTTCTCGTTACGATCAATATTTCCTTAGTTTCGATGCATATTTCCTTCATTTTAATGCTCATTTTCTTATTACAATAAACATTACTTTCATTACGATGCATATTTCCTTTATTTTGATCTTTATTTTCTAATTATGATCAACATTTTCTTTGTTTCGATGCATATTTCCATCATTTAGATACTCATTTTCTCGTTACGATCAATATATCCTTCGTTTCGATGCATATATACATCATTTTGATGCTTGTTTTCTCAATAAATCAACATTTCCTTCGTTTTGATGCATATTTACTTCATTATGATGCATATTTTCTCGTTACCATCAACATTTCCTTCGTTTCGTTGCATATTTTCACCATTTTTATGCTCGTTTTCTCATTATGATCAATATTTCCTTCTTTTCGATGCATATTTCCTTCTTTAAGATGCTAGTTTCCTTGTTACGATCAACATTTTCTTTGTTTCGATACATATTTCATAATTTTGATGCTACTTTTCACGTTACGATCAATATTTCCTTCGTTTCGATGTATATTTTCATCAATTTGATGCTCATTTTCTCGTTATGATTAACATTTCCTTCTTTTCGATGCATATTTTCATCATTTTGATGCTTATTTTCTCGTTACAATCAATATTTCCTTCGTTTCGATGCATATTTACTTCGTTTTGATGCTCATTTTCTCGTTAAAATCACATTTCCTTTGTTTCGATGCATATTTTCTTTATTTAGATGCTCGTTTTCTCGTTACGATTAACATTTTCCTTCGTTTCGATGCATATATTCATCAATTTAATGCTCATTTTCTCGTTATGATCAACATTTCCTTCTTTTCGACGCATATTTCCATTATTTTGATGCTTATTTTCTCGTTACGATTAATAATTTCCTTCTTTTCGATGCATATTTTCATCATTTTGATGCTCGTTTTCTCATTATGATCAACATTTCATTCTTTTCGATGCATATTTCCATCATTTTTATTCTCATTTTATCGATATGATCAATATTTTCTTCATTTTGATGCACATTTTCTCGTTACGATCAAAATTTCTTTCGTTTCGATGCATATTTTCATCATTTTGATGCTCTTTTTCTCGTTATGATCAATATTTCCTTCTTTTCGATGCATATTTCCTTCATTTTGATGCTTATTTTCTCATGACGATCAACATTTCCTTCATTTCGATGCATACTTTCATCATTTTGATGCTCATTTTCTCGATATGATCAATATTTTCTTCGTTTCGATGCATATTTCCTTCATTTTGATGCACATTTTCTCGTTACGATCAATATTTCTTTCGTTACGATGCATATTTCTTCATTTTGATACATATTTTCTCGTTACGATCAATATTTCTTTCGTTTCGATGCATATTTTCAACATTTTTATGCTCATTTTCTCATTAAGATCAACATTTCCCTATTTTCGATGCATATTTCCTTCATTTTGATGCTCATTTTCACTTTACGATGAACAATTCCTTCGTTTCGATGCATATTTCATTCATTTTAAAGCTCATTTTCTCATTACAATCAACATTTCCTTCGTTTTGATGTATATTTCCTTTATTTTGATGTTGATTTTCTCGTTACGATCATTATTTCGTTCGTTTCGTTGCATATTTTCATCATTTTGATGCTTATTTTCTCGTTACGATCAATATTTCCTTCGTTTCGATGCTTATTTCCTTCTTTAATATGCTCGTTTCCTTGTTACGATCAACATTTTCTTCATTTCGATGCATATTTCCATCATTTTGAAGCTACTTTTCTCATTACGATCAATATTTCCTTCGTTTTGATGCATATTTTCATCATTTTGATGCTCATTTTCTCATTTTGATCAACACTTCATTCTTTTCGATGCATATATCCTTCATTTTGATGCTCATTTTCTCGTGACGATCAATATTTTCTTCTTTTCGATGCATATTTCCTTCATTTTGATGCTCATTTTCTCAAGACGATCAACTTTTTCTCCATTTCGATGCATATTTTCATCATTTTGATGCTCATTTACTCGATATGATCAACATTTTCTTCGTTTTGATGCATATTTCCTTCAATTTGATCCACATTTTCTCGTTACGATCAATATTTCCTTAGTTTCGATGCATATTTCCTTCATTTTAATGCTCATTTTCTTATTACAATAAACATTACTTTCATTACGATGCATATTTCCTTTATTTTGATCTTTATTTTCTAATTATGATCAACATTTTCTTTGTTTCGATGCATATTTCCATCATTTAGATACTCATTTTCTCGTTACGATCAATATATCCTTCGTTTCGATGCATATATACATCATTTTGATGCTTGTTTTCTCAATAAATCAACATTTCCTTCGTTTTGATGCATATTTACTTCATTATGATGCATATTTTCTCGTTACCATCAACATTTCCTTCGTTTCGTTGCATATTTTCACCATTTTTATGCTCGTTTTCTCATTATGATCAATATTTCCTTCTTTTCGATGCATATTTCCTTCTTTAAGATGCTAGTTTCCTTGTTACGATCAACATTTTCTTTGTTTCGATACATATTTCATAATTTTGATGCTACTTTTCACGTTACGATCAATATTTCCTTCGTTTCGATGTATATTTTCATCAATTTGATGCTCATTTTCTTGTTATGATTAACATTTCCTTCTTTTCGATGCATATTTTCATCATTTTGATGCTTATTTTCTCGTTACAATCAATATTTCCTTCGTTTCGATGCATATTTTCTTCGTTTTGATGCTCATTTTCTCGTTACAATCACATTTCCTTCGTTTCGATGCATATTTCCTTTATTTAGATGCTCATTTTCTCGTTACGGTTAACATTTCCCTTCGTTTCTATGCATATTTACATCAATTTGATGCTCGTTTTCTCGTTATGATCAATATTTCCTTCTTTTCGATGTGTATTTCCTTCATTTTGATGCTTATTTTCTCGATATGATCAACATTTTCTTTGTTTCGATGCATATTTCCTTTATTTTGATGTTAATTTTCTCGTTTGAATCAACATTACCTTCGTTTTGATGCATATTTTCTTTATTTTTATGCTCATTTCTCGTCACGATCAACATTTCCTTCGTTTCGATGCATATTTCTTTCATTGTGATGCTTATTTTCCCATTACGATCAACATTTCTTTCGTTTCTGATGAGTGTGTAAATTCACAAGTTTGACATCATGTTTTGTGCTAGTTTTGGAGAGTTTTGAGGTGGAAATAGGTGGAAAACCTGTATATATTTTGAATTAGCATGAATCAGGTGTTAGTGGAGCTATTTAAGTGGTTTTCATAGCAAAATCAGAGTGGAAGTGCCAAGAATCGAAGAGACGAAGTCGAGACCACACGAACCGCCAAGGATAGAGGTGGGTTCGACCTGTTGGAGGAGGGTTCGACCTCTCCTACAGGTCGAACCAGCATTGCAAAGTGTGCAGAAGGAGGGTTCGACCACGACTCAAATGGTTCGACCTGTTCATCAGGTCGAACCATGGTCGAACCAGTTCGCAAGAAGTGTGATTCGACCACGGCGTTGGGGTTCGACCTGACAGTTGGTCGAACCAGGAAGCAGAAATTATCCAGTGTTGGGGTTCGACATGTGGTTCGACCAAGACCCGAGGGGTTCGACCTATACAAGAGGTCGAACTAAGTACAGAATACTTCCAGTAGGTGGGTTTGACCTGTGGTTCGACCTACGGCCAGTGGTTCGACTTGTTTGACGAGGTCGAACCATTGTGCGGGGACTTACCTTATCCGGATTTTCGAGGCCAAAACGCGTGGGATCACTTGAAAAGCCCATTCCAAGCCCTAGAGACGTGATTACAAGTATAAAAAGAGGCTCATTCAGTCAAGGAAGATATCATATATCGGAGACCATCACCAACAACAAAATATAAGAGAGAGAGAGTGTAAGAACGTGAAGCGCAAGAGAGGATTAGGAAAGCTGTGACAAAGGTTCAGCTGGAGGTTCAAGTAAGATTGATCAATCATGGGCTAGAGCCGCTTCGGTAGTTCTAGGGTTATGAAAGTTTCATGAGTTGATTTGTATTTCGTGTGTATACTCCGTACAACACTACTTGTGGTTTATTTTATATAAGATTGCACGTTTTTAATCCATACTCATAGATGTTTTGTGCATCAATAATTGTTGTGTAGAGTCTGAATGCATGACATGGTTATTGATTGAGTGCGTTCACTAATGAGCAGGGTTTATAGTTATAATTCTAAGTGAAGGGATTCTGAGGTTTTATTAGAACCGTCTTATATGAATGTTTGTTAATTGAATTGAATTCGGGTTAACAAGTAGGATTAAGAGTATAACTTTATAGTACCTAAAAAGGGAGATCAAATCGGGTTAGAGTACTAAGTGCACGGGAAATAATTGATTATGATAGTACCTAGAACTGGAGGTAAAGTATACGTCTTGCTCTGAGGATACTCACACGTGTCAAAAGCTTATCTATTTGTGTCTATAGAATAGATTTGCATGGTATAGCGATGCGTCCATAAACCACAAGGCAGAGTCGGACATCGACACACGAAAGTATGAATTAACGAATGAAACTAGATGGCCTGACGAACTACCTATCATCTTATTTGATCAAAACCACTATTTTCTTGTTCTTGTTATTTATTTGCTATTTTAATCGTTACTTAGTTCACAAACCTACAATTACAATTTTTAACATAGTCATAATTGCCAGAAAATAACAAAAGTAATATTTATCCGTCCCGTGAATTCGATATTTAACTTGGTCACCTTCGAAACTACAATTGATATCCTTCATACTTGGGGATTAAAGTTGTGTGTTGAGAAAACGCTCATCAGTTTCGAAGCATATTCCTTTCATTTTGACGCATATTTTCCCACTACGATTAATATTTCCTTCATTTCGATGCATATTTCTTTCATTTTGATTCTCATTTTCTTGTTACGATGAACATTTCCTCCATTTCGATGCAAATTTCCTTCATTTTGATGCTCATTTTCACTTTACGATGATTATTTTCTTCGTTTCGATGCATATTTCCTTCATTTTAAATCTCATTTTCTCATCACGAAAAATATTTCTTTCGTTTTGATTCATATTTACTTAATTTTGATGCTAAATTTCTCGCTACGATCATTATTTCCTTCGTTTCGATGCATATTTTCATCATTTTGATACTTATTTTCTCGTTACGATCAACAATTCCTACGTTTCGATGCATATTTTTATCATTTTGATGCTTATTTTCTCATTACGATCAATATTTCCTTCGTTTCGATGCATATTTCCTTCGTTTTAATTCTCATTTTCTCGTTAAAATCACATTTCCTTCGTTTCGATGCATATTTCCTTTATTTAGATGCTCGTTTTCTTGTTATGATTAACATTTCCCTTCGTTTCGATGCATATTTTCATCAATTTGATGCTCGTTTTCTCGTTATGATCAATATTTCCTTCTTTTCGATGCATATTTCCATTATTTTGATGCTCATTTTCTTGATATGATCAATATTTTCTTCATTTCGATGCTTATTTCTTTCATTTTGATGCTTATTTTCTCGTTACGATTAACATTTCCCTTCTTTTCGATGTATATATTCATCATTTTGATGCTCGTTTTCTCGTTATGATCAATATTTCCTTCTTTTCGATGCATATCTCATTTTATCGATATGATCAACATTTTCTTCATTTTGATGCGCATTTTCTCGTTACGATCAACATTTCCTTCGTTTCGATGCATATTTTCATCATTTTGATGCTCGTTTTCTCGTTATGATCAACATTTCCTTCTTTTCGATGCATATTTCCTTCATTTTGTTGCTTATTTTCTCATGATGATCAATATTTCCTCCATTTCGATGCATATTTTCATCATTTTGATGCTCATTTTCTCGATATGATCAACATTTTCTTCGTTTCGATGCATATTTCCTTGATTTTGATGAACATTTTCTCGTTATGATCAATATTTCCTTAGTTTCGATGCATATTTCCTTCATTTTAATGCTCATTTTCTCATTACAATAAACATTACCTTCGTTACGATGCATATTTTCTTCATTTTGATGCACATTTTCTCGTTACGATCAATATTTCTTTCGTTACGATGCATATTTCTTCATTTTGAAGCATATTTTCTCGTTACGATCAACATTTCTTTCGTTTCAATGCATATTTTCATCATTTTTATGATTTTCTTCTTTCGATGTATATCTCCTTCATTTTGATGCTCATTTTCTCAAGACGATCAACTTTTTCTCCGTTTCGATGCATATTTTCATCATTTTGATGCTCATTTACTCGATATGATCAACATTTTCTTCGTTTTGATGCATATTTCCTTCATTTTGATCTACATTTTCTCGTTACGATCAATATTTCCTTAGTTTCGATGCATATTTTCTTCATTTTAATGTTCATTTTCTTATTACAATAAACATTACCTTCATCATTTTGATGCTACAATCAACATTTTCGTTCGTTTCGCTGCATATTTTCATCATTTTGATGCTTATTTTCTCGTTACGATCAACATTTCCTTTGTTTCGATGCTTATTTCCTTCTTTAATATGCTCGTTTCCTTGTTACGATCAATATTTTCTTCATTTCGATGCATATTTCCATCATTTTGATGCTACTTTTCTCATTACGATCAACATTTCCTTCGTTTCGATGCATGTTTTCATCATTTTGATGCTCGTTTTCTCGTTTTGATCAATATTTCATTATTTTCGATGCATATATCCTTTATTTTGATGCTCATTTTCTCGTGACGATCAATATTTTCTTCTTTCGATGCATATCTCCTTCATTTTGATGATCAACTTTTTCTCCGTTTTGATGCATATTTTCATCATTTTGATGCTCATTTACTTGATATGATCAACATTTTCTTCGTTTTGATGCATATTTCCTTCATTTTGATCTACATTTTCTCGTTACGATCAATATTTCCTTAGTTTCGATGCATATTTCCTTCATTTTAATGCTCATTTTCTTATTACAATAAACATTACCTTCATTACGATGCATATTTCCTTCATTTTGATGTTTATTTTCTCGTTATGATCAACATTTCCTTCGTTTCGATGCATATTTCCATCATTTAGATACTCGTTTTCTCGTTACGATCAATATATCCTTCGTTTCGATGCATATTTACAAAATTTTGATGCTTGTTTTCTCAATAAATCAACATTTCATTCGTTTGGATGCATATTTTCTTTATTTTGATGCACATTTTCTCGTTACGATCAACATTTCCTTCGTTTCGTTGCATATTTTCATCATTTTTATGCTCGTTTTCTCATTATGATCAACATTTCCTTCTTTTCGATGCATATTTCCTTCTTTAAGATGCTAGTTTCCTTGTTACGATCAACATTTTCTTTGTTTCGATGCATATTTCATCATTTTGATGTACTTTTCTCGTTACGATCAATATTTCCTTCGTTTTGATGCATATTTTTGTCAATTTTATGCTCGTTTTCTCGTTATGATCAACATTTCCTTCTTTTCGATGCTTATTTTCTCGTTACGATCAATATTCCTTTATTTCGAAGCATATTTCCATCGTTTTGATGCTCATTTTTCGTTACAATCACATTTCTTACGTTTCGATGCATATTTCCTTTATTTTGATGCTCGTTTTCTCTTTACGATTAACATTTCCGTTCGTTCGATGCATATTTTCATCAATTTGATGCTCGTTTTCTCGTTATGATCAACATTTCCTTCTTTTCGATGCATATTTCCATCATTTTGATGCTCATTTTCTCGATATGATCAACATTTTTTTCATTTCGATGCATATTTCTTTCATTTTCATACTTATTTTCTCGTTACGATTAACATTTCCCTTCGTTTCGATGCATATTTTTATCATTTTGATGCTCGTTTTCTTGTTATGATCAACATTTCCTTTTTTCGATATATATTTCCATCATTTTGATTCTCATTTTCTCGATATGATCAACATTTTCTTCATTTTGATGCACATTTTCTCGTTACGATCAATATTTCCTTCGTTTCGATGCATATTTTCATCATTTTGATGCTCGTTTTCTCGTTATGATCAACATTTCCTTCTTTTCGATGCATATTTCCTTCATTTTCATGCTTATTTTCTCATGACGATCAACATTTCCACCATTTCGATGCATATTTTCATCATTTTGATGCTCATTTTCTCTATATGATCAACATTTTCTTCGTTTCGATGCATATTTCCTTAATTTTGATACACATTTTCTCGTTATGATCAATATTTCCTTAGCTTCGATGCATATTTCCTTCATTTTAATGCTCATTTTCTCATTACAATAAACATTACCTTCATTACGATGCATATTTTCTTCATTTTGACGTTACGATCAACATTTCCTTCGTTTCGATGCATATTTCCTTCATTTAGATACTCATTTTCTCGTTACGATCAATATATCCAACGTTTCGATGTAAATTTCCATCATTGTGATGCTCGTTTTCTCATTACAATAAACATTTCCTTCGTTTCGAAGCATATTTTCTTCATTTTGATGCACATTTTCTCGTTACGATCAATATTTCTTTCGTTACGATGCATATTTCTTCATTTTGATGCATATTTACAAGTTACGATCAATATTTCTTTCGTTTCGATGCATATTTTCAACATTTTTATGCTCGTTTTCTCATTAAGATCAATATTTCCTTCTTTTCGATGCATATTTCCTTCATTTTGATGCTCATTTTCACTTTACGATGAACATTTCCTTCGTTTCGATGCATATTTCCTTCATTTTAAAGGTCATTTTCTCATAACAATTAACATTGCCTTCGTTTTGATGCATATTTCCTTAATTTTGATGCTGATTTTCTCGTTACGATCATTATTTCGTTCGTTTCGTTACTTATTTTCATCATTTTGATGCTTATTTTCTAGTTACGATCTACATTTCCTTCGTTTCGATGCTTATTTCCTTCTTTAAGATGCTCGTTACCATGTTACGATCAACATTTTCTTCATTTCGATGCATATTTCCATCATTTTGATGCTACTTTTCTCGTTACAATTAACATTTCCTTCGTTTCGATGCATATTTTCCTCATTTTGATGCTCGTTTTCTCGTTATGATCAACATTTCCTTCTTTTCGATGCATATATCCTTCATTTTGATGCTCATTTCTCATGACGATCAATATTTTCACCGTTTCGATGCATATTTTCATCATTTTGATGCTCATTTACTCGATATGATCAAAATTTTCTTCGTTTCGATGCATATTTCCTTCATTTTAATGCTCATTTTCTCATGACGATCAACATTTTCTCCGTTTCAATGCATATTTTCATCATTTTGATGCTCATTTACACGATATGATCAACATTTTCTACGTTTCGATGCATATTTTCTTCATTTTGATGCACATTTTCTCGTTACAATCAATATTTTCTTAGTTTCGATGCATATTTCCTTCATTTTAATGCTCATTTTCTTATTACAATAAACATTACCTTCGTTACGATGCATATTACCTTCATTTTGATATTTATTTTCTCGTTATGATCAACATTTCCTTTGTTTCGATGCATATTTCCATCATTCAGATACTAGTTTTCTCGTTACGATCAATATATCCTTCGTTTCGATGCATATTTTCATCATTTTGATGCTTGTTTTCTCATTACAATCAACATTTCCTTCGTTTCGATGCATATTTTCTTCATTTTGATGCACATTTTCTCGTTACAATCAACATTTCCTTCGTTTCGATGCATATTTTCATCATTTTTATGCTTGTTTTCTCATTATGATCAACATTTTCTTCTTTTCGATGCATATTTCATTCTTTAAGATGCTCGTTTTCTTGTTACGATCAACATTTTCTTCGTTTCGATGTATATTTCCATCAATTTGATGCTACTTTTCTCGTTACGATCAATATTTCCTTCGTTTCAATGCATATTTTCATCATTTTGATGCTTGTTTTCTTGTTATGATCAACATTTCCTTCTTTTTGATGCATATTTTCTTCATTTTGATGCTCATTTTCTCATGACGATCAACATTTTCTCCGTTTCAATGCATATTTTCATCATTTTGATGCTCATTTACACGATATGATCAACATTTTCTATGTTTCGATGCATATTTTCTTCATTTTGATGCACATTTTCTCGTTACAATCAATATTTTCTTAGTTTCGATGCATATTTCCTTCATTTTAATGCTCGTTTTCTTATTACAATAAACATTACCTACGTTACGATGCATATTTCCTTCATTTTGATGTTTATTTTCTCGTTATGATCAACATTTCCTTTGTTTCGATGCATATTTCCATCTTGTAGATACTCGTTTTCTCGTTATGATCAATATATCCTTTGTTTCGATGCATATTTCCATCATTTTGATGCTTGTTTTCTCATTACAATCGACATTTCCTTCGTTTCGATTCATATTTTCATCATTTTGATTAATATTTCCTTCGTTTCGATCAATATTTCCTCCATTTTGATGCATATTTTCATCATTTTGATGCTCGTTTTCTCATTATGATCAATATTTCCTTCTTTTCGATGCATATTTCCTTCGATTTGATGCTCATTTCCTCATGATGATCAACATTTTCTCCGTTTCGATGCATATTTACGTTATTTTGATGCTCATTTAATCGATATGATCAACATTTTCTTCGTTTCGGTGTATATTTCCTTCATTTTGATGCACATTTTATCGTTACGATCAATATTTCCTTAAATACGATGCATATTTTCTTCATTTTAATACTCATTTTCTTATTACAATAAACATTACCTTCGTTACGATGCATATTTCCTTCATTTTTATTTTTTATTTTCTCGTTATGATCAATATTTCCTTCGTTTCGATGCATATTTACATCATTTTGATGCTTGTTTACTCATTACAATCAACATTTTCTTCGTTTCGATGCATATTTTCTTCATTTTGATGCACATTTTCTCATTACGATCAACATTTCCTTCGTTTCGATGCATATTGTCATCATTTTTATGCTTTTTTCTCATTATGATCAACATTTTCTTCTTTTCGATGCATATTTCCTTCTTTAAGATGCTCGTTTCCTTGTTACAATCAATATTTTCTTCGTTTCGATGCATATTTCCATCATTTTTATGCTACTTCTCTCGTTACGATCAATATTTCCTTCGTTTCAATACATATTTTCATTATTTTGATGCTCGTTTTCTCGTTATGGTCAACATTTCCTTCTTTTTGATGCATATTTTCTTCATTTTGATGCTTATTTTCTCATGACGATCAACATTTTCTCCGTTTTGATGCATATTTCATCATTTTGATTCTCATTTACTCGATATGATCAACATTTTCTACGTTTCGATGCATATTTTTTTTATTTTGATGCACATTTTCTCGTTACAATCAATATTTTCTTAGTTTCGATGCATATTTCCTTCATTTTAATGCTCGTTTTCTTATTACAATAAACATTACCTTCGTTACGATGCATATTTCCTTCATTTTGATGTTTATTTTCTCGTTATGAACAACATTTCCATTGTTTCGATTCATATTTCTATCATTTAGATACTCGTTTTCTCATTAATATCAATATATCCTTCGTTTCGATGCATATTTACATCATTTGGATGCCTGTTTTCTCATTACAATCAATATTTCCTTAATTTCGATGCATATTTCCTTTATTTTAATGCTCATTTTCTTATTACAATAAACATTACCTTCGTTACGATGCATATTACCTTCATTTTGATGTTTATTTTCTCGTTATGATCAATATTTTCTTCGTTTCGATGCATATTTCCATCATTTAGATACTCGTTTTCTCGTTACGATCAATATATCCATCGTTTCGATGCATATTTCCATCATTTTGATGCTTGTTTTCTCATTACAATCAATATTTCCTTCGTTTCGATGCATATTTTTTTCATTTTGATGCACATTTTCTCGTTACGATCAACATTTCCTTCGTTTCGATGCATATTTTAATCATTTTTATGCTTGTTTTCTCATTATGATCAACATTTTCTTCTTTTCGATGCATATTTCATTCTTTAAGATGCTCGTTTCCTTGTTACGATCAACATTTTCTTCGTTTCGATGCATATTTCCATCATTTTGATGTTACTTCTCTCGTTACGATCAACATTTCCTTCGTTTCAATGCATATTTTCATCATTTTGATGCTCGTATTCTCGTTATGATCAACATTTCCTTCTTTTTGATGCATATTTTCTTCATTTTGATGCTCATTTTCTCATGACTATCAACATTTTCTCCGATTCAATGCATATTTTCATCATTTTGATGCTCATTTACTCGATATGATCAACATTTTCTATGTTTGGATGCATATTTCCTTCATTTTGATGCATATTTTCTCGTTACAATCAATATTTTCTTAGTTTCGATGCATATTTCATTCATTTTAATGCTCGTTTTCTTATTACAATAAACATTACCTTCGTTACGATGCATATTTCCTTCATTTTGATGTTTATTTTCTCGTTATGATCAACATTTCCTTCGTTTCGATGCTTATTTTCATCATGTAGATACTCGTTTTCTCGTTATGATCAATATATCCTTCGTTTCGATGCATATTTCCATCATTTTGATGCTCGTTTTCTCATTACATTCAACATTTCCTTCGTTTCGATGCATATTTTCTCGTTACGATTAATATTTCCTTCGTTTCGATGCATATTTTCATCATTTTTATGCTCGTTTTCTCATTATGATCAACATTTCCTTCTTTTCGATGCATATTTCCTTCATTTAGATGCTTGTTTTCTCGTTACGATTAACATTTCCCATCGTTTCGATGCATATTTTCATCATTTTGATGCTTGTTTTCTCGTTATGATCAATATTTCCTTCTTTTCGATGCATATTTCCATTATTTTGATGCTCATTTTCTCGATATGATCAACATTTCCTTCGTTTCTATTCATATTTTCATCATTTTGATGCTACTTTTCTCTTTACGATGCATATTTTCATCATTTTGATGCTCGTTTTCATGTTATGATCAATATTTCCTTCTTTTCGATGCATATTTCCATCATTTGATGCTCATTTTCTCGATATGATCAATATTTTCTTCTCTTTCTATTCATATTTTCATCATTTTGATGCCCGTTTTCTCGTTATGATCAATATTTTCTTCTTTTCGATGCATATGTCCTTAATTTTGATGCTACTTCTCTCGTTACGATCAACATTTCCTTCGTTTCAATGCATATTTTCATCATTTTGATGCTCGTTTTCTCATTATGATCAACATTTCCTTCTTTTTTATGCATATTTTCTTCATTTTGATGCTTATTTTCTCATGATGATCAACATTTTCTCCGTTTTGATGCATATTTCATCATTTTGATGCTCATTTACTCAATATGATCAACATTTTCTACGTTTCGATGCATATTTCCTTCATTTTAATGCTCGTTTTCTTATTACAATAAACATTACCTTCGTTACGATGCATATTTCCTTCATTTTGATGTTTATTTTCTCGTTATGATCAACATTTCCATTGTTTCGATGCATATTTCGATCATTTAGATACTCGTTTTCTCGTTAATATCAATATATCCTTCGTTTCGATGCATATTTACATCATTTTGATGCTTGTTTTATCATTACAATCAATATTTCCTTAGTTTCGATGCATATTTCCTTCATTTTAATGCTAATTTTCTTATTACAATAAACATTACATTCGTTACGATGCATATTACCTTCATTTTGATGTTTATTTTCTCGTTATGATCAACATTTACTTCGTTTCGATGCATATTTTCATCATTTTGATGCTCGTTTTCTCGTTATGATCAACATTTCCTTCTTTTCGATGCATATTTCCTTCATTTTGTTGCTTATTTTCTCATGACGATCAACATTTTCCTCCGTTTCGATGCATATTTTTATCATTTTGATGCTCATTTTCTCGATATGATCAACATTTTCTTCGTTTCGATGCATATTTCCTTCATTTTGATGCACATTTTCTCGTTATGATCAATATTTCCTTAGTTTCGATGCATATTTCCTTCATTTTAATGCTCATTTTCTCATTACAATAAACATTACCTTCGTTACGATGCATATTTTCTTCATTTTGATGCACATTTTCTCGTTACGATTAATATTTCTTTCGTTACGATGCATATTTCTTCATTTTGATGCATATTTTCTCGTTACGATCAACATTTCTTTCGTTTCAATGCATATTTTCAACATTTTTATTCTCGTTTTCTCATTAAGATCAACATTTCCTTATTTTCGATGCATATTTTCTTCGTTTTGATGCTCATTTTCACTTTACGATGAACATTTCCTTCGTTTCGATGCATATTTCCTTCATTTTAAAGCTCATTTTCTCATTACAATCAACATTTTCTTCGTTTTGATGTATATTTCCTTAATTTTGATGCTGATTTTCTCGTTATGATCATTATTTCGTTCGTTTCGCTGCATATTTTCATCATTTTGATGCTTATTTTCTCGTTACGATCAACATTTCCTTTTTTTGATGCTTATTTCCTTCTTTAATATGCTCGTTTCCTTGTTACGATCAATATTTTCTTCATTTAGATGCATATTTCCATCATTTTGATGCTACTTTTCTCATTACGATCAACATTTCCTTCGTTTCGATGCATGTTTTCATCATTTTGATGCTCGTTTTCTCGTTTTGATCAATATTTCATTCTTTTCGATGCATATATCCTTTATTTTGATGCTCATTTTCTCGTGACGATCAATATTTTCTTCTTTCGATGCATATCTCCTTCATTTTGATGCTCATTTTCTCAAGACGATCAACTTTTTCTCCGTTTCGATGCATATTTTCATCATTTTGATGCTCATTTACTCGATATGATCAACATTTTCTTCGTTTTGATGCATATTTCCTTCATTTTGATCTATATTTTCTCGTTACGATCAATATTTCCTTAGTTTCGATGCATATTTCCTTCATTTTAATGCTCATTTTCTTATTACAATAAACATTACCTTCATTACGATGCATATTTCCTTCATTTTGATGTTTATTTTCTCGTTATGATCAACATTTCCTTCGTTTCGATGCATATTTCCATCATTTAGATACTCGTTTTCTCGTTACGATCAATATATCCTTCGTTTCGATGCATATTTACATCATTTTGATGCTTGTTTTCTCAATAAATCAACATTTCCTTCGTTTGGATGCATATTTTCTTTATTTTGATGCACATTTTCTCGTTACGATCAACATTTCCTTCGTTTCGTTGTATATTTTCATCATTTTTATGCTCGTTTTCTCATTATGATCAACATTTCCTTCTTTTCGATGCATATTTCCTTCTTTAAGATGCTAGTTTCCTTGTTACGATCAACATTTTCTTTGTTTCGATGCATATTTCATCATTTTGATGTACTTTTCTCGTTACGATCAACATTTCCTTCGTTTTGATGCATATTTTCGTCAATTTTATGCTCGTTTTCTCATTATGATCAACATTTCCTTCTTTTCGATGCATATTTCATCATTTTGATGCTTATTTTCTCGTTACGATCAATATTCCTTCATTTCGAAGAATATTTCCTTCGTTTTGATGCTTATTTTTCGTTACAATCACATTTCTTACGTTTCGATGCATATTTCCTTTATTTTGATGCTCGTTTTCTCTTTACGATTAACATTTCCCTTCATTCGATGCATATTTTCATCAATTTGATGCTCGTTTTCTCGTCATGATCAATATTTCCTTCTTTTCGATGCAAATTTCCATAATTTTTATGCTCATTTTCTCGATATGATCAACATTTTCTTCATTTCGATGCATATTTCTTTCATTTTAATGCTTATTTTCTCGTTACGATTAACATTTCCCTTCGTTTCGATGCATATTTTCATCATTTTGATGCTCGTTTTCTTGTTATGATCAATATTTACTTCTTTTCGATGTATATTTCCATCATTTTGAATCTTATTTTCTCGATATGATCAACATTTTCTTCATTTTGATGCACATTTTATCGTTACGATCAACATTTCCTTCGTTTCGATGCATATTTTCATCATTTTGATGCTCGTTTTCTCGTTATGATCAACATTTTCTTCTTTTCGATGCATATTTCCTTCAATTTCATGCTTATTTTCTCATGACGATCAACATTTCCTCTGTTTCGATGCATATTTTCATCATTTTGATGCACATTTTCTCGTTACAATCAATATTTTCTTAGTTTCGATGCATATTTCCTTCATTTTTATGCTCGTTTTCTTATTACAATAAACATTACCTTCGTTACGATGCATATTTCCTTCATTTTAATGTTTATTTTCTCGTTATGATCAACATTTCCATTGTTTCGATGCATATTTCTATCATTTAGATACTCGTTTTCTCATTAATATGAATATATCCTTCGTTTCGATGCATATTTACATCATTATGATGCTTGTTTTATCATTACAATCAATATTTCCTTAGTTTCGATGCATATTTCCTTTATTTTAATGCTCATTTTCTTATTACAATAAACATTACCTTCGTTACGAAGCATATTACCTTCATTTTGATGTTTATTTTCTCGTTATGATCAATATTTTCTTCGTTTCGATGCATATTTCCATCATTTAGATACTCGTTTTCTCATTACGATCAATATATCCTTCGTTTCGATGCATATTTCCATCATTTTGATGCTTGTTTTCTCATTACAGTCAATATTTCCTTCGTTTTGATGCATATTTTCTTCATTTTGATGCATATTTTCTCGTTACGATCAATATTTCCTTCGTTTCGATGCATATTTTCAATATTTTTATGCTCGTTTTCTCATTATGATCAACATTTCCTTCTTTTCGATGCATATTTCCTTCATTTAGATGCTTGTTTTCTCGTTACGATTAACATTTCCCATCGTTTCGATGCATATTTTTATCATTTTGATGCTCGTTTTCTCGTTTTGATCAATATTTCCTTCTTTTCGACGCATATTTCCAACATTTTGATGCTTATTTTCTCGATATGATCAACATTTTCTTCGTTACGATTCATATTTTCATCATTTTGATGCTCGTTTTCTCGTTATAATCAACATTTCCTACTTTTCGATGCATATTTCCTTCATTTTGATGCTTATTTTCACTTTACAATGAACATTTCCTTCGTTTCGATGCATATTTCCTTCATTTTAAAGGTCATTTTCTCATAACAATTAACATTGCCTTCGTTTTGATGCATATTTCCTTAATTTTGATGCTGATTTTCTCGTTACGATCATTATTTCGTTCGTTTCGTTACATATTTTCATCATTTTGATGCTTATTTTCTAGTTACGATCTACATTTTCTTCATTTCGATGCATATTTCCATCATTTTGATGCTACTTTTCTCGTTACGATTAACATTTCCTTCGTTTCGATGCATATTTTCCTCATTTTGATGCTCGTTTTCTCGTTATGATCAACATTTCCTTCTTTTCGATGCATATATCCTTCATTTTGATGCTCATTTCTCATGACGATCAATATTTTCTCCGTTTCGATGCATATTTTCATCATTTTGATGCTCATTTACTCGATATGATCAAAATTTTCTTCGTTTCGATGCATATTTCCTTCATTTTGATGCATATTTTCTCTTTACGATCAATATTTTCTTAGTTTCGATGCATATTTCCTTCATTTTAATGCTCATTTTCTTATTACAATAAACATTACCTTCGTTACGATGCATATTACCTTCATTTTGATATTTATTTTCTCGTTATGATCAACATTTTCTTTGTTTCGATGCATATTTCCATCATTCAGATACTAGTTTTCTCGTTACGATCAATATATCCTTCGTTTCGATGCATATTTTCATCATTTTGATGCTTGTTTTCTCATTACAATCAACATTTCCTTCGTTTCGATGCATATTTTCTTCATTTTGATGCACATTTTCTCGTTACGATCAACATTTCCTTCGTTTCGATGCATATTTTCATCATTTTTATGCTTGTTTTCTCATTATGATCAACATTTTCTTCTTTTCGATGCATATTTCATTCTTTAAGATGCTCGTTTTCTTGTTACGATCAACATTTTCTTCGTTTCGATGCATATTTCCATCATTTTGATGCTACTTTTCTCGTTACGATCAACATTTCCTTCGTTTCAATGCATATTTTCATCATTTTGATGCTTGTTTTCTTGTTATGATCAACATTTCCTTCTTTTTAATGCATATTTTCTTCATTTTGATGCTCATTTTCTCATGACGATCAACATTTTCTCCGTTTCAATGCATATTTTCATCATTTTGATGCTCATTTACACGATATGATCAACATTTTCTACGTTTCGATGCATATTTTCTTCATTTTGATGCACATTTTCTCGTTACAATCAATATTTTCTTAGTTTCGATGCATATTTCCTTCATTTTAATGATCGTTTTCTTATTACAATAAACATTACCTACGTTACGATGCATATTTCCTTCATTTTGATGTTTATTTTCTCGTTATGATCAACATTTCCTTTGTTTCGATGCATATTTCCATCATGTAGATACTCATTTTCTCGTTATGATCAATATATCCTTTGTTTCGATGCATATTTCCATAATTTTGATGCTTGTTTTCTCATTACAATCGACAATTCCTTCATTTCGATTCATATTTTCTTCATTTTGATGCATATTTTCTCGTTACGATCAATATTTTCTTCGTTTCGATGCATATTTTCAATATTTTTATGCTCGTTTTCTCATTATGATCAACATTTCCTTCTTTTCGATGCATATTTCCTTCATTTAGATGCTTGTTTTCTCGTTACGATTAACATTTCCCATCGTTTCGATGCATATTTTCATCATTTTGATGCTCGTTTTCTCGTTATGATCAATATTTCCTTCTTTTCGACGCATATTTCCAACATTTTGATGTTTATTTTCTCGATATGATCAACATTTTCTTCATTACGATTCATATTTTCATCATTTTGATGCTCGTTTTCTCGTTATGATCAACATTTCCTTCTTTTCGATGCATATTTCCTTCATTTTGATGCTACTTTTCTCGTTACGATCAATATTTCCTTAGTTTCGATGCATATTTTCGTCATTTGATGCTCGTTTTCTCGTTATGATCAATATTTCCTTTTTCCGATGCATATTTCCTTCATTTTGATGCTCATTTTGTCATGATGATCAACATTTTCTCTGTTTCAATGCATATTTACGTTATTTTGATGCTCATTTACTCGATATGATCAACATTTTCTTCGTTTCGATGCATATTTCCTTCATTTTGATGCACATTTTCTCGTTACGATCAATATTTCCTTATTTTCGATGAATATTTCCTTCATTTTAATGCTCATTTTCTTATTACAATAAACATTACCTTCGTTACGATGCATATTTCCTTCATTTTGATGTTTATTTTTTCGTTATGATCAATATTTACTTTGTTACGATGCATATTTCCATCATTTAAATAATCATTTTCTCGTTACTATCAATATATCCTTCGTTTCGATGCAAATTTACATCATTTTGATGCTTGTTTTCTCATTACAATCAACATTTCCTTCGTTTCGATGCATATTTTCTTCATTTTGATGCACATTTTCTCGTTACGATCAACATTTCCTTCGTTTCGATGCATATTTTCATCATTTTTATGCTTGTTTTCTCATTATGATCAACATTTTCTTCTTTTCGATGCATATTTCCTTCTTTAAGATGCTCATTTCCTTGTTACGATCAATATTTTCTTCGTTTCGATGCATATTTCCATCATTTTGATGCTACTTCTCACGTTACGATCAAAATTTCCTTCGTTTCAATGCATATTTTCATCATTTTGATGCTCGTTTTCGCGTTATGATCAACATTTCCTTCTTTTTTATGCATATTTTCTTTATTTTGATGCTCATTTTCTCATGACGATCAACATTTTCTCAGTTTCGATGCATATTTCATAATTTTGATGCTCATTTACTCGATATGATCAACATTTTCTAAGTTTCGATGCATATTTCCTTCATTTTGATGCACATTTTCTCGTTACAATCAATATTTTCTTAGTGTCGATGCATATTTCCTTCATTTTAATGCTCTTTTTCTTATTACAATAAACATTACCTTTGTTACGATGCATATTTCCGTCAGTTTGATGTTTATTTTCTCGTTATGATCAATATTTCCTTCGTTTCGACGCATATATCAATCATTTTGAAACTCGTTTTCTCGTTACGATTAATATATCCTTCGTTTCGATGCATATTTCCATTTTGATGCTTGTTTTCTCATTACAATCAACATTTCCTTCGTTTCGATGCATATTTTCTTCATTTTGATGCATATTTTCTCGTTATGATCAATATTTTCTTCGTTTCGATGCATATTTTCATCATTTATATGCTCGTTTTCTCATTATGATCAACATTTCCTTCTTTTCGTTGCATATTTCCTTCATTTAGATGCTTGTTTTCTCGTTACGATTAATATTTTCCATCATTTCGATGCATATTTTCATCATTTTGATGCTCGTTCTCTCGTTATGATCAATATTTCCTTCTTTTCGATGCATATTTCCATTATTTTGATGCTCATTTTCTCGATATGATCAATATTTTCTTCGCTTCTATTCATATTTTCATCATTTTGATGCTCGTTTTCTCGTTATGATCAAAATTTCCTTCTTTTCGATGCGTATTTCCTTCATTTTGATGCTACTTTTCTCGTTACGATCAATATTTCCTTCGTTTCGATGCATATTTTCATCATTTTGATGCTCGTTTTCTCATTATGATCAATATTTCCTTCTTTTCGATGCATATTTCCTTCGATTTGATGCTCATTTCCTCATGATGATCAACATTTTCTCCGTTTCGATGCATATTTACGTTATTTTGATGCTCATTTAATCGATATGATCAACATTTTTTTCGCTTCGATGTATATTTCCTTCATTTTGATGCACATTTTATCGTTACGATCAATGTTTCCTTAAATACGATGCATATTTTCTTCATTTTAATACTCATTTTCTTATTACAATAAACATTACCTTCGTTACGATGCATATTTCCTTCATTTTGATTTTTATTTTCTCGTTATGATCAATATTTCCTTCGTTTCGATGCATATTTCCATCATTTAGATAATCGTTTTCTCGTTACTATCAATATATCCTTCGTTTCGATGCATATTTACATCATTTTGATGCTTGTTTTCTCATTACAATCAACATTTCCTTCGTTTCGATGCATATTTTCTTCATTTTGATGCACATTTTCTCATTACGATCAACATTTCCTTCGTTTCGATGCATATTGTCATCATTTTTATGCTTTTTTCTCATTATGATCAACATTTTCTTCTATTCGATGCATATTTCCTTCTTTAAGATGCTCGTTTCCTTGTTACAATCAATATTTTCTTCGTTTCGATGCATATTTCCATAATTTTTATGCTACTTCTCTCGTTACGATCAATATTTCCTTCGTTTCAATACATATTTTCATTATTTTGATGCTCGTTTTCTCGTTATGGTCAACATTTCCTTCTTTTTGATGCATATTTTCTTCATTTTGATGCTTAATTTCTCATGACGATCAACATTTTCTCCGTTTTGATGCATATTTCATCATTTTGATTCTCATTTACTCGATATGATCAACATTTTCTACGTTTCGATGCATATTTCCTTTATTTTGATGCACATTTTCTCGTTACAATCAATATTTTCTTAGTTTCGATGCATATTTCCTTCATTTTAATGCTCGTTTTCTTATTACAATAAACATTACCTTCGTTACGATGCATATTTCCTTCATTTTGATGTTTATTTTCTCGTTATGATCAACATTTCCATTGTTTCGATGCATATTTCTATCATTTAGATACTCGTTTTCTCATTAATATCAATATATCCTTCGTTTCGATGCATATTTACATCATTTTGATGCTTGTTTTCTCATTACAATCAATATTTCCTTAGTTTCGATGCATATTTCCTTTATTTTACTGCTCATTTTCTTATTACAATAAACATTACCTTCGTTACGATGCATATTACCTTCATTTTGATGTTTATTTTCTCGTTATGATCAACATTTTCTTCATTTCGATGCATATTTCCATCATTTAAATACTCGTTTTCTCATTACAATCAATATTTCCTTCGTTTCGAATCATATTTTTTTCATTTTGATGCACATTTTCTCGTTACGATCAACATTTCCTTCGTTTCGATGCATATTTTAATCATTTTTATGCTTGTTTTCTCATTATGATCAACATTTTCTTCTTTTCGATGCATATTTCATTCTTTAAGATGCTCGTTTCCTTGTTACGATCAACATTTTCTTCATTTCGATGCATATTTCCATCATTTTGATGTTACTTCTCTCGTTACGATCAACATTTCCTTCGTTTCAATGCATATTTTCATCATTTTGATGCTCGTATTCTCGTTATGATCAACATTTCCTTCTTTTTGATGCATATTTTCTTCATTTTGATGCTCATTTTCTCATGACTGTCAACATTTTCTCCGTTTCAATGCATATTTTCATCATTTTGATGCTCATTTATTCGATATGATCAACATTTTCTATGTTTGGATGCATATTTCCTTCATTTTGATGCATATTTTCTCGTTACAATCAATATTTTCTTAGTTTCGATGCATATTTCATTCATTTTAATGCTCGTTTTCTTATTACAATAAACATTACCTTCGTTACGATGCATATTTCCTTCATTTTGATGTTTATTTTCTCGTTATGATCAACATTTCCTTCGTTTCGATGCATATTTCCATCATGTAGATACTCGTTTTCTTGTTATGATCAATATATCCTTCGTTTCGATGCATATTTCCATCATTTTGATGCTCGTTTTCTCATTACATTCAACATTTCCTTCGTTTCGATGCATATTTTCTCGTTACGATTAATATTTCCTTCGTTTCGATGCATATTTTCATCATTTTTATGCTCGTTTTCTCATTATGATCAACATTTCCTTCTTTTCGATGCATATTTCCTTCATTTAGATGCTTGTTTTCTCGTTACGATTAACATTTCCCATCGTTTCGATGCATATTTTCATCATTTTGATGCTTATTTTCTCGTTATGATCAATATTTCCTTCTTTTCGATGCATATTTCCATTATTTTGATGCTCATTTTCTCGATATGATCAACATTTCCTTTGTTTCTATTCATATTTTCATCATTTTGATGCTACTTTTCTCGTTACGATGCATATTTTCATCATTTTGATGCTCGTGTTCATGTTATGATCAATATTTCCTTCTTTTCGATGAATATTTCCATCATTTTGATGCTCATTTTCTCGATATGATCAATATTTTCTTCTCTTTCTATTCATATTTTCATCATTTTGATGCCTGTTTTCTCGTTATGATCAATATTTTCTTCTTTTCGATGTATATGTCCTTATTTTTGATGCTACTTCTCTCGTTACGATCAACCTTTCCTTCGTTTCAATGCATATTTTCATCATTTTGATGCTCGTTTTCTCATTATGATCAACATTTCCTTCTTTTTGATGCATATTTTCTTCATTTTGATGCTTATTTTCTCATGACGATCAACATTTTCTCCGTTTTGATGCATATTTCATCATTTTGATGCTCATTTACTCGATATGATCAACATTTTCTACGTTTCGATGCATATTTCCTTCATTTTAATGCTCGTTTTCTTATTACAATAAACATTACCTTCGTTACGATGCATATTTCCTTCATTTTGATGTTTATTTTCTCGTTATGATCAACATTTCCATTGTTTCGATGCATATTTCAATCATTTAGATACTCGTTTTCTCGTTAATATCAATATATCCTTCGTTTCGATGCATATTTACATCATTTTGATGCTTGTTTTATCATTACAATCAATATTTCCTTAGTTTCGATGCATATTTCCTTCATTTTAATGCTAATTTTCTTATTACAATAAACATTACATTCGTTACGATGCATATTACCTTCATTTTGATGTTTATTTTCTCGTTATGATCAACATTTCCTTCGTTTCGATGCATATTTTCATCATTTTGATGCTCGTTTTCTCGTTATGATCAACATTTCCTTCTTTTCGATGCATATTTCCTTCATTTTGTTGCTTATTTTCTCATGACGATCAACATTTCCTCCATTTCGATGCATATTTTCATCATTTTGATGCTCATTTTCTCGATATGATCAATATTTTCTTCGTTTTGATGCATATTTCCTTCATTTTGATGCACATTTTCTCGTTATAATCAATATTTCCTTAGTTTCGATGCATATTTCCTTCATTTTAATGCTCATTTTCTCATTACAATAAACATTACCTTCGTTACGATGCATATTTTCTTCATTTTGATGCACATTTTCTCGTTACGATTAATATTTCTTTCGTTACGATGCATATTTCTTCATTTTGATGCATATTTTCTCGTTACGATCAACATTTCTTTCGTTTCAATGCATATTTTCAACATTTTTATGCTCGTTTTCTCATTAAGATCAACATTTCCTTATTTTCGATGCATATTTCCTTCGTTTTGATGCTCATTTTCACTTTACGATGAACATTTCCTTCGTTTCGATGCATATTTCCTTCATTTTAAAGCTCATTTTCTCATTACAATCAACATTTCCTTCGTTTTGATGTATATTTCCTTAATTTTGATGCTGATTTTCTCGTTACGATCATTATTTCGTTCGTTTCGCTGCATATTTTCATCATTTTGATGCTTATTTTCTCGTTACGATCAATATTCCTTTGTTTCGATGCTTATTTCCTTCTTTAATATGCTCGTTTCCTTGTTACGATCAATATTTTCTTCATTTCGATGCATATTTCCATCATTTTGATGCTACTTTTCTCATTACGATCAACATTTCCTTCGTTTCGATGCATGTTTTCATCATTTTGATGCTCGTTTTCTCGTTTTGATCAATATTTCATTCTTTTCGATGCATATATCCTTTATTTTGATGCTCATTTTCTCGTGACGATCAATATTTTCTTCTTTCGATGCATATCTCCTTCATTTTGAAGCTCATTTTCTCAAGACGATCAACTTTTTCTCCGTTTCGATGCATATTTTCATCATTTTGATGCTCATTTACTCGGTATGATCAACATTTTCTTTGTTTTGATGCATATTTCCTTCATTTTGATCTACATTTTCTCGTTACGATCAATATTTCCTTAGTTTCGATGCATATTTCCTTCATTTTAATGCTCATTTTCTTATTACAATAAACATTACCTTCATTACGATGCATATTTCCTTCATTTTGATGTTTAATTTCTCGTTATGATCAACATTTCCTTCGTTTCGATGCATATTTCCATCATTTAGATACTCGTTTTCTCGTTACGATCAATATATCCTTCATTTCGATGCATATTTACATCATTTTGATGCTTGTTTTCTCAATAAATCAACATTTCCTTCGTTTGGATGCATATTTTATTTATTTTGATGCACATTTTCTCGTTACGATCAACATTTCCTTCGTTTCGTTGCATATTTTCATCATTTTTATGCTCGTTTTCTCATTATGATCAACATTTCCTTCTTTTCGATGCATATTTCCTTCTTTAAGATGCTAGTTTCCTTGTTACGATCAACATTTTCTTTGTTTCGATGCATATTTCATCATTTTGATGTACTTTTCTCGTTACGATCAACATTTCCTTCGTTTTGATGCATATTTTCGTCAATTTTATGCTCGTTTTCTCGTTATGATCAACATTTCCTTCTTTTCGATGCATATTTCATCATTTTGATGCTTATTTTCTCCTTACGATCAATATTCCTTCATTTCGAAGCATATTTTCTTCGTTTTGATGCTCATTTTTCGTTACAATCACATTTCTTACGTTTCGATGCATATTTCCTTTATTTTGATGCTCGTTTTCTCTTTACGATTAACATTTCCCTTCGTTCGATGCATATTTTCATCAATTTGATGCTCGTTTTCTCGTTATGATCAATATTTCCTTCTTTTCGATGCAAATTTCCATAATTTTTATGCTCATTTTCTCGATATGATCAACAATTTCTTCATTTCGATGCATATTTCTTTCATTTTGATGCTTATTTTCTCGTTACGATTAACATTTCCCTTCGTTTCGATGCATATTTTCATCATTTTGATGCTCGTTTTCCTGTTATGATCAACATTTCCTTCTTTTCGATGTATATTTCCATCATTTTGATTCTCATTTTCTCGATATGATCAACATTTTCTTCATTTTGATGCACATTTTCTCGTTACGATCAACATTTCCTTCGTTTCGATGCATATTTTCATCATTTTGATGCTCGTTTTCTCGTTATGATCAACATTTCCTTCTTTTCGATGCATATTTCCTTCATTTTCATGCTTATTTTCTCATGACGATCAACATTTCCTCTGTTTCGATGCATATTTTCATCATTTTGATGCTCATTTTCTCTATATGATCAACATTTTCTTCGTTTCGATGCATATTTCCTTAATTTTGATGCACATTTTCTCATTATGATCAATATTTCCTTAGCTTCGATGCATATTTCCTTCATTTTAATGCTCATTTTCACATTACAATAAACATTACCTTCATTACGATGCATATTTTCTTCATTTTGATGTACATTTTCTCGTTACGATCAACATTTCCTTCGTTTCGATGCATATTTTCTTCATTTTGATGCACATTTTCTCGTTACGATCAATATTTCTTTCGTTACGATGCATATTTCTTCATTTTGATGCATATTTACTCGTTACGATCAATATTTCTTTCGTTTCGATGCATATTTTCAACATTTTTATGCTCGTTTTCTCATTAAGATCAATATTTCCTTCTTTTCGATGCATATTTCCTTTATTTTGATGCTCATTTTCACTTTACGATAAGCATTTCCTTCCTTTCGATGCATATTTCCTTCATTTTAAAGGTCATTTTCTCATAACAATCAACACTGCCTTCGTTTCGTTACATATTTTCATCATTTTGATGCTTATTTTCTAGTTACGATCTACATTTCCTTCATTTCGATGCTTATTTCCTTCTTTAAGATGCTCGTTACCTTGTTACGATCAATATTTTCTTCGTTTCGATGCATATTTCCATCATTTTGATGCTACTTTTCTCGTTACGATCAACATTTCCTTCGTTTCAATGCATATTTTCATCATTTTGATGCTTGTTTTCTCGTTATGATCAACATTTCCTTCTTTTTGATGCATATTTTCTTCATTTTGATGCTCATTTTCTCATGACAATCAATATTTTCTCCGTTTCAATGCATATTTTCATCATTTTGATACTCATTTACACGATATGATCAACATTTTCTATGTTTCGAAGCATATTTTCTTTATTTTGATGCATATTTTCTCGTTACAATCAATATTTTCTTAGTTTCGATGCATATTTCTTTCATTTTAATGCTCGTTTTCTTATTACAATAAACATTACCTACATTACGATGCATATTTCCTTCATTTTGATGTTTATTTTCTCGTTATGATCAACATTTCCTTTGTTTCGATGCATATTTCCATCATATAGATACTCGTTTTCTCGTTATGATCAATATATCCTTTGTTTCGATGCATATTTCCATCATTTTGATGCTTGTTTTCTCATTACAATCGACATTTCCTTCGTTTTGATTCATATTTTCTTCATTTTGATGCATATTTTCTCGTTACGATCAATATTTCCTTCGTTTTGATGCATATTTTCATTATTTTTTTTCTACGTTTTCTCATTATGATCAACATTTCCTTCTTTTCGATGCATATTTCCTTCATTTAGATGCTTGTTTTCTCGTTACGATTAACATTTTCCATCGTTTCGATGCATATTTTCATCATTTTGATGCTCGTTTTCTTGTTATGATCAATATTTCCTTCTTTTCGACGCATATTTCTAACATTTTGATGCTTATTTTCTCGATATGATCAATATTTTTTTCGTTACGATTCATATTTTCATCATTTTGATGCTCGTTTTCTCGTTATGATCAACATTTCCTTCTTTTCGATGCATATTTCCTTCATTTTGATGCTACTTTTCTCGTTACGATCAATATTTCCTTCGTTTCGATACATATTTTCATCATTTTGATGCTCGTTTTCTCGTTATGATCAATATTTCCTTTTTTCGATGCATATTTCCTTCATTTTGATGCTCATTTTCTCATGATGATCAACATTTTCTCTGTTTCAATGCATATTTACGTTATTTTGATGCTCATTTACTCGATATGATTAACATTTTCTTAGTTTCGATGCATATTTCCTTCATTTTGATGCACATTTTCTCGTTACGATCAATATTTCCTTATTTTCGATGAATATTTCCTTCATTTTAATGCTCATTTTCTTATTACAATAAACATTACCTTCGTTACGATGCATATTTCCTTCATTTTGATGTTTATTTTTTCGTTATGATCAATATTTCCTTTGTTTCGATGCATATTTCCATCATTTAAATAATTATTTTCTCGTTACTATCAATATATCCTTCGTTTTGATGCAAATTTACATCATTTTGATGTTTGTTTTCTCATTACAATCAACATTTCCTTCGTTTCGATGCATATTTTCTTCATTTTGATGCACTTTTTCTCGTTACGATCAACATTTCCTTCGTTTCGATGCATATTTTCATCATTTTTATGCTTGTTTTCTCATTATGATCAACATTTTCTTCTTTTCGATGCATATTTCCTTCTTTAAGATGCTCATTTCCTTGTTACGATCAACATTTTCTCCATTTCGATGCATATTTCCATCATTTTGATGCTACTTCTCACGTTACGATAAATATTTCCTTCGTTTCAATGCATATTTTCATTATTTTAATGCTCGTTTTCTCGTTATGATCAATATTTCCTTCTTTTTTATGCATATTTTCTTTATTTTGATGCTCATTTTCTCATGACGATCAACATTTTCTCAGTTTCGATGCATATTTCATCATTTTGATGCTAATTTACTCGATATGATCAACATTTTCTAAGTTTCGATGCATATTTCCTTCATTTTGATGCACATTTTCTCGTTACAATCAATATTTTCTTAGTGTCGATGCATATTTCCTTCATTTTAACGCTCTTTTTCTTATTACAATAAACATTACCTTCGTTACGATGCATATTTCCGTCAGTTTGATGTTTATTTTCTCGTTATGATCAATATTTCCTTCGTTTCGATGCATATATCAATCATTTTGATACTCGTTTTCTCGTTACGATCAATATATCCTTCGTTTCGATGCATATTTCCATTTTGATGCTTGTTTTCTCATTACAATCAACATTTCCTTCGTTTCGATGCATATTTTCTTCATTTTGATGCATATTTTCTCGTTATGATCAATATTTCCTTCGTTTCGATGCATATTTTCATCATTTTTATGCTCGTTTTCTCATTATGATCAACATTTCCTTCTTTTCGATGTATATTTCCTTCATTTAGATGCTTGTTTTCTCGTTACAATTAACATTTCCCATCGTTTCGATGCATATTTTCATCATTTTGATGCTCGTTTTCTCGTTATGATCAATATTTCCTTCTTTTCGACGCATATTTCCATTATTTTGATGCTCATTTTCTCGATATGATCAATATTTTCTTCGTTTCTATTCATATTTTTATCATTTTGAAGGTCGTTTTCTCGTTATGATCAAAATTTCCTTCTTTTCGATGCTTATTTCCTTCATTTTGATGCTACTTTTCTCGTTACGATCAATATTTCCTTCGTTTCGATGCATATTTTCATCATTTTGATGCTCGTTTTCTCATTATGATCAATATTTCCTTCTTTTCGATGCATATTTCCTTCGATTTGATGCTCATTTCCTCATGATGATCAATATTTTCTCCGTTTCGATGCATATTTATGTTATTTTGATGCTCATTTAATCGATATGATCAACATTTTCTTCGTTTCGATGTATATTTCCTTCATTTTGATGCACATTTTCTCGTTACGATCAATATTTCCTTAGTTACGATGCATATTTCCTTCATTTTAATACTCATTTTCTTATTACAATAAACATTACCTTCGTTACGATGTATATTTCCTTCATTTTGATTTTTATTATCTCGTTATGATCAATATTTCCTTCGTTTCGATGCATATTTCCATCATTTAGATAATCGTTTTCTCGTTACTATCAATATATCCTTCGTTTCGATGCATATTTACATCATTTTGATGCTTGTTTTCTCATTACAATCAACATTTCCTTCGTTTCGATGCATATTTTCTTCATTTTGATGCGCATTTTCTCATTACGATCAACATTTCCTTCGTTTCGATGCATATTGTCATCATTTTTATGCTTTTTTTCTCATTATGATCAACATTTTCTTCTTTTCGATGCATATTTCCTTCTTTAAGATGCTCGTTTCCTTGTTACAATCAACATTTTCTTCGTTTCGATGCATATTTCCATCATTTTGATGCTACTTCTCTCGTTACGATCAATATTTCCTTCGTTTTAATGCATATTTTCATCATTTTGATGCTCGTTTTCTCGTTATGGTCAACATTTCCTTCTTTTTGATGCATATTTTCTTCATTTTGATGCTTATTTTCTCATGACGATCAACATATTCTCCGTTTTGATGCATATTTCCTTCATTTTGATGCTCATTTTCTCATGATGATCAACATTTTCTCTGTTTCAATGCATATTTACGTTATTTTGATGCTCATTTACTCGATATGATCAATATTTTCTTCGTTTCGATGCATATTTCCTTAATTTTGATGCACATTTTCTTGTAACGATCAGTATTTCCTTATTTTCGAAGAATATTTCATTCATTTTAATGCTCATTTTCTTATTACAATAAACATTACTTTCGTTACGATGCATATTTCCTTCATTTTGATGTTTATTTTTTCGTTATGATCAACATTTCCTTTGTTTCGATGCATATTTCCATCATTTAAATAATCATTTTCTCGTTACTATCAATATATCCTTCGTTTCGATGCAAATTTACATCATTTTGATGCTTGTTTTCTCATTACAATCAACATTTCCTTCATTTCGATGCATATTTTCTTCATTTTGATGCTCATTTTCTCGTTACGATCAACATTTCCTTCGTTTCGATGCATATTTTCATCATTTTTATGCTTGTTTTCTCATTATGATCAACATTTTCTTCTTTTCGATGCATATTTCCTTCTTTAAGATGCTCATTTCCTTGTTACGATCAACATTTTCATCGTTTCGATGCATATTTCCATCATTTTGATTCTACTTCTCACGTTACGATCAATATTTCCTTTGTTTCAATGCATATTTTCATCATTTTGATGCTCGTTTTCTCGTTATGATCAACATTTCCTTCTTTTCTATGCATATTTTCTTTATTTTGATGCTCATTTTCTCATGACGATCAATATTTTCTCAGTTTTGATGCATGTTTTATCATTTTGATGCGCATTTACTCGATATGATCAACATTTTCTATGTTTCGATGCATATTTCCTTCATTTTGATGCACATTTTCTCGTTACGATCAATATTTCCTTATTTTCGATGATTATTTCCTTCATTTTAATGCTCATTTTCTTATTACAATAAACATTACCTTCGTTACGATGCATATTTCCTTCATTTTGATGTTTATTTTTTAGTTATGATCAATATTTCCTTTGTTTCGATGCATATTTCCATCATTTAAATAATCATTTTCTCGTTACTATCAATATATCCTTCGTTTCGATGCAAATTTACATCATTTTGATGTTTCTTTTCTCATTACAATCAACATTTCCTTCGTTTCGATGCATATTTTCTTCATTTTGATGCACATTTTCTCGTTACGATCAACATTTCCTTCGTTTCGATGCATATTTTCATCATTTTTATGCTTGTTTTCTCATTATGATCAATATTTTCTTCTTTTCGATGCATATTTCCTTCTTTAAAATGCTCATTTCCTTGTTACGATCAACATTTTCTTCGTTTCGATGCATATTTCCATCATTTTGATGCTACTTCTCAAGTTACGATCAATATTTCCTTCGTTTCAATGCATATTTTCATCATTTTGATGCTCGTTTTCTCGTTATGATCAATATTTCCTTCTTTTTTATGCATATTTTCTTTATTTTGATGCTCATTTTTTCATGACGATCAATATTTTCTCAGTTTCGATGCATATTTCATCATTTTGATGCTCATTTACTCGATATGATCAACATTTTCTAAGTTTCGATGCATATTTCCTTCATTTTGATGCATATTTTCTCGTTACAATCAATATTTTCTTAGTGTCGATTCATATTTTCATCATTTTGATGCTCGTTTTCTCGTTATGATCAACATTTCCTTCTTTTCGATGCATATTTCCTTCATTTTGATGCTACTTTTCTCGTTACGATCAATATTTCCTTCGTTTCGATACATATTTTCATCATTTTGATGCTCGTTTTCTCGTTATGATCAATATTTCCTTTTTTCGATGCATATTTCCTTCATTTTGATGCTCATTTTCTCATGATGATCAACATTTTCTCTGTTTCAATGCATATTTACGTTATTTTGATGCTCATTTACTCGATATGATTAACATTTTCTTAGTTTCGATGCATATTTCCTTCATTTTGATGCACATTTTCTCGTTACGATCAATATTTCCTTATTTTCGATGAATATTTCCTTCATTTTAATGCTCATTTTCTTATTACAATAAACATTACCTTCGTTACGATGCATATTTCCTTCATTTTGATGTTTATTTTTTCGTTATGATCAATATTTCCTTTGTTTCGATGCATATTTCCATCATTTAAATAATTATTTTCTCGTTACTATCAATATATCCTTCGTTTTGATGCAAATTTACATCATTTTGATGTTTGTTTTCTCATTACAATCAACATTTCCTTCGTTTCGATGCATATTTTCTTCATTTTGATGCACTTTTTCTCGTTACGATCAACATTTCCTTCGTTTCGATGCATATTTTCATCATTTTTATGCTTGTTTTCTCATTATGATCAACATTTTCTTCTTTTCGATGCATATTTCCTTCTTTAAGATGCTCATTTCCTTGTTACGATCAACATTTTCTCCATTTCGATGCATATTTCCATCATTTTGATGCTACTTCTCACGTTACGATCAATATTTCCTTCGTTTCAATGCATATTTTCATTATTTTAATGCTCGTTTTCTCGTTATGATCAATATTTCCTTCTTTTTTATGCATATTTTCTTTATTTTGATGCTCATTTTCTCATGACGATAAACATTTTCTCAGTTTCGATGCATATTTCATCATTTTGATGCTAATTTACTCGATATGATCAACATTTTCTAAGTTTCGATGCATATTTCCTTCATTTTGATGCACATTTTCTCGTTACAATCAATATTTTATTAGTGTCGATGCATATTTCCTTCATTTTAATGCTCTTTTTCTTATTACAATAAACATTACCTTCGTTACGATGCATATTTCCGTCAGTTTGATGTTTATTTTCTCGTTATGATCAATATTTCCTTCGTTTCGATGCATATATCAATCATTTTGATACTCGTTTTCTCGTTACGATCAATATATCCTTCGTTTCGATGCATATTTCCATTTTGATGCTTGTTTTCTCATTACAATCAACATTTCCTTCGTTTCGATGCATATTTTCTTCATTTTGATGCATATTTTCTCGTTATGATCAATATTTCCTTCGTTTCGATGCATATTTTCATCATTTTTATGCTCGTTTTCTCATTATGATCAACATTTCCTTCTTTTCGATGCATATTTCCTTCATTTAGATGCTCGTTTTCTCATTATGATCAACATTTCCTTCGTTTCGATGCATATTTTCATCATTTTTATGCTTGTTTTCTCATTATGATCAACATTTTCTTCTTTTCGATGCATATTTCCTTCTTTAAGATGCTCATTTCCTTGTTACGATCAACATTTTCTTCGTTTCGATGCATATTTCCATCATTTTGATGCTACTTCTCACGTTACGATCAATATTTCCTTTGTTTCAATGCATATTTTCATCATTTTGATGCTCGTTTTCTCGTTATGATCAACATTTCCTACTTTTTTATGCATATTTTCTTTATTTTGATGCTCATTTTCTCATGACGATCAATATTTTCTCAGTTTCGATGCATATTTTATCATTTTGATGCGCATTTACTCGATATGATCAACATTTTCTAAGTTTCGATGCATATTTCCTTCATTTTGATGCACATTTTCTCGTTACGATCAAAATTTCATTATTTTCGATGAATATTTCCTTCATTTTAATGCTCATTTTCTTATTACAATAAACATTACCTTCGTTACGATGCATATTTCCTTCATTTTGATGTTTATTTTTTCGTTATGATCAATATTTCCTTTGTTTCGATGCATATTTCCATCATTTAAATAATCATTTTCTCGTTACTATCAATATATCCTTCGTTTCGATGCAAATTTACATCATTTTAATGTTTGTTTTCTCATTACAATCAACATTTCCTTCGTTTCGATGCATATTTTCATCATTTTTATGCTTGTTTTCTCATTATGATCAATATTTTCTTCTTTTCGATGCATATTTCCTTCTTTAAGATGCTCATTTCCTTGGTACGATCAACATTTTCTTCGTTTCGATGCATATTTCCATCATTTTGATGCTACTTCTCACGTTACGATCAATATTTCCTTCGTTTCAATGCATATTTTCATCATTTTGATGCTCGTTTTCTCGTTATGATCAACATTTCCTTCTTTTTTATGCATATTTTCTTTATTTTGATGCTCATTCTCTCATGACGATCAACATTTTCTCAGTTTCGACGCATATTTCATCATTTTGATGCTCATTTACTCGATATGATCAACATTTTCTAAGTTTCGATGCATATTTCCTTCATTTTGATGCACATTTTCTCGTTACAATCAATATTTTCTTAGTGTCGATGCATATTTCCTTCATTTTAACGCTCTTTTTCTTATTACAATAAACATTACCTTCGTTACGATGCATATTTCCGTCAGTTTGATGTTTATTTTCTCGTTATGATCAATATTTCCTTCGTTTCGATGCATATATCAATCATTTTGATACTCGTTTTCTCGTTACGATCAATATATCCTTCGTTTCGATGCATATTTCCATTTTGATGCTTGTTTTCTTATTACAATCAACATTTCCTTCGTTTCGATGCATATTTTCTTCATTTTGATGCATATTTTCTCGTTATGATCAATATTTCCTTCGTTTCGATGCATATTTTCATCATTTTTATGCTCGTTTTCTCATTATGATCAACATTTCCTTCTTTTCGATGCATATTTCCTTCATTTAGATGCTTGTTTTCTCGTTACGATTAACATTTCCCATCGTTTCGATGCATATTTTCATCATTTTGATGCTCGTTTTCTCGTTATGATCAATATTTCCTTCTTTTCGACGCATATTTCCATTATTTTGATGCTCATTTTCTCGATATGATCAATATTTTCTTCGTTTCTATTCATATTTTCATCATTTTGAAGGTCGTTTTCTCATTATGATCAAAATTTCCTTCTTTTCGATGCATATTTCCTTCATTTTGATGCTACTTTTCTCGTTACGATCAATATTTCCTTCGTTTCGATGCATATTTTCATCATTTTGATGCTCGTTTTCTCATTATGATCAATATTTCCTTCTTTTCGATGCATATTTCCTTCGATTTGATGCTCATTTCCTCATGATGATCAATATTTTCTCCGTTTCGATGCATATTTATGTTATTTTGATGCTCATTTAATCGATATGATCAACATTTTCTTCGTTTCGATGTATATTTCCTTCATTTTGATGCACATTTTCTCGTTGCGATCAATATTTCCTTAGTTACGATGCATATTTCCTTCATTTTAATACTCATTTTCTTATTACAATAAACATTACCTTCGTTACGATGTATATTTCCTTCATTTTGATTTTAATTTTCTCGTTATGATCAATATTTCCTTCGTTTCGATGCATATTTCCTTCATTTAGATAATCGTTTTCTCGTTACTATCAATATATCCTTCGTTTCGATGCATATTTACATCATTTTGATGCTTGTTTTCTCATTACAATCAATATTTCCTTCGTTTCGATGCATATTTTCTTCATTTTGATGCACATTTTCTCATTACGATCAACATTTCCTTCGTTTCGATGCATATTGTCATCATTTTTATGCTTTTTTTCTCATTGTGATCAACATTTTCTTCTTTTCGATGCATATTTCCTTCTTTAAGATGCTCGTTTCCTTGTTACAATCAACATTTTCTTCGTTTCGATGCATATTTCCATCATTTTGATGCTACTTCTCTCGTTACGATCAATATTTCCTTCGTTTTAATGCATATTTTCATCATTTTGATGCTCGTTTTCTCGTTATGGTCAACATTTCCTTCTTTTTGATGCATATTTTCTTCATTTTGATGCTTATTTTCTCATGACGATCAACATATTCTCCGTTTTGATGCATATTTCCTTCATTTTGATGCTCATTTTCTCATGATGATCAACATTTTCTCTGTTTCAATGCATATTTACGTTATTTTGATGCTCATTTACTCGATATGATCAATATGATGATGATGATCATGATGAATACGATGATGATGATGATGATGATGACGATCATGATGATGATCATGATCATAATGATAACGATGATGATCATGATGATAATGATGATGATGATGATCACGATGATAATGATAATGATGATGATCATGATTATGATGGTGATGATGATTATGATGATGATGATGATAATGATGATGATGATGATGATGATGATCATGATGATCATGACTACGATGATCATGATGATGATGATGATGATGATCACGATTATGATAATGATGATGATCACGATGATGATGATGATCAAGATCACGATACTGACAATGATGCTCATTATGAAGATGATCATGGTGATAATTGTCATGATGATGATGATCATGATGATGAAGATTATGATCATGATATGGATGACGTTGATCATGAAGATGATAATGATGATGATGATGAAGATCATGATGATAATGATAATGATGATGATCATGATGATGATGTTGATCATGACGATGATGACGATGATGATGACCATGATGATGATGATGATCATGATGATGATGATGATGATCATTATCATGATGATCATGATGAAGATAATGGTCATGATGATGATGATGATGATCATGATCGTGATGAAGATGATCATGATGATGATCGTGATGATGATTATGATGATGATCATGATGATAATGATGCTGATCATGATGTTGATAATGATCTTGATGATGATGATCATGACCATGATGATGATGATCATAATGATGATGACCATGATGATGATGATAATGATGATGATGATGACCATGATGATGATGATCATGATAGTAATTGTGATGATAATGATCTTGATGATGATGGTGATGATGATGATGATGATGGTGATGATGATGATGATGATGATGATGATGATCATCATGATGATCATGATGATTATGATGATGACAATATGATGATGATGATCATGATAATGATCACGATGATGATCATGATTATCGTCATCATGATCATGATCATGATGATGAAGATGAAGAAGATGATGATGATCATTATGATGATGATGATAATCACGATGATCATGACGATGATAATGATCTTGATGATGATGATGATGATGATCATGATGATCACGATGATTATGATGATAACGATCATGATGATGATGATCATGATTATGATGACCATGATGGTGATGATGATGATGAAGATGATAATCACGATGATGATGCTAATGATGATGATGGTCATGATGATGATGATGATAATGATGATTATGATCATGATGATGATCATGACGATAGTGAAGATGATCATGATGATGATCATGATCATAATGATGATGATTATGATGATGATCATGATCATGATGATGAAGATCATGATGATAATGATGATGATGATGATGATGACTATGATGATGATAATCATGATGATCATCATCATCATGATCATCATCTGATGATCATGATGATGATCATGAAGATGATCATGATAATGATGACGATGATCATGATAATGATGAACACGATGATGATCATTATGATGATGATGATGATGATGATGATGAAAATGATGATCATGATCCTGAAGATCATGATGATGACGATGATCATGACCATGACGATGATGATCATGATGACCATGATGATGATGATCATGATCATATGATGATGATAATCATGATGATGATTATCATGATGATGAGGATGATGATCATGATCATATGATGATGATCATGATGATGATTATGATGATGAGGATGATGATCATGATGATGATGACGATCATTATCATTATCATGATGATAATGATGATGATGATGATGATGATAATGATGATGATGATCATGATGATAATCATAATGATCATCATGAAGATAATCTTGATGATGATCACGATGATGAAGATGTTAGATTGTATACTAAAAGTCTAGCTTTTTGTATGAACAATGTTTAGATAATATTCTATTTAAGAATCTTGTGATCAAACATTTGCAATTATGCTATTGCAAAAGCCCATTTACTTTATATTGTAGATAATGTGGTGTGCGGCTTCACACGGAAGATCATATTATTAGCTCCTTATAAAGTATAAACAGATGTTCACAACTGAGATAGAATGGGACTATCTATCGGTATGGTTGCAGTGTGATTTGGTATATTAGTCTGTCTAGACTATAAAATTGCACTGGTTCACTTTGAGTGTATTGAGTAGGACTGCGGTGAGATCGTTCAGTTTATACTGACTTTATAATAGAACTAGATCTCAATTATTATGGAAGTTCGTCCTCTTAATCCCTATACAATAAGCTCAACACGTAAGCTAGTATTTATTTCTTTAATTTTTGGATGGGTGAGATTTAATAGTTAAATCAATATGCTCGGTGAGTTGGGAAATGGTGCTATCTCTATGGTGTGCTGTTGATTGTAGAAGGAATTCGTGTCCTAACGGAATTGGTTGATGATTTCCCCTTGAGGAGCTCATAAGGATTATCGTGTAAACCCTACAGGTGGATTTATTCCGGCATGATAATAAGGTTGAGTGGTACTACTCTTGGTAATTATATTAATTAAATTGAGTTGTCAGTAACTTAATTAATTAATGGGCATTGAATCTTAAACACGGGGAGATTAACGGACTCATAATAAGAAGTAGCCCATAAACGTAATTTGGGATTAGGGTGGCAGTGAAATAATATTTATTTAGTGGAATGATTTATTATTATTGGACTTAAGTATATGTTTTGGGCTAAACTTGGATGCTTAAGCCCAATGGGAGGCCCAAACCCTAATTTCTCCTCCTGGTCCCTGTTGTAGCCTATATATAGCCAATCTCAGCAGCCCAGTAACTTAATTCACACGCATAAGACTGTGAACAATAGATTAGGACTATAGATTGAGATCGTCTCGTAGATCGTTGCCCACACAACGTCGAGACGTGGCTTAGAAATACAATAGAAGACCGGAAGGTCGTTTGCTATTTCTGGCCGTCCACTTCCATGAATTTTATAAAATCATGTAGAAGTCCAAACTACATGTTGATACACCGTTGGAAAGCCACGGAAAAGATGAGCATTTTGGTGATCATGATCATGATGATGATGATCATTATGATGATGGTGATGATGATGATGATTATGATGATGATGATAATGATGATGATGATGATGATGATCATGATTATGATGATGATGATGATGATTATGATGATGATGATGATGATGATGACCATGATGATGATCATGATGATCATCTTGATCATGATGATGATGATCATGATGATCATAATGACCATGATGCTAATGATGATCATGAAGATGATCATGATGATGATGATGATGATAATCATGTTGATGATGGTAATGATGATAATGATGATGATGATAATGATGATGATGATCATGATCATGATGATGATAATGACCATGACGATGATGATCATGATCATATGACGATGATGATCATGATGATGATCATGATGATGATTATGATCATGATCTTGATGATGATGATGATGATCATGATCTTGATGATGATGATCATTATCATGATAATGATGATGATGATGATCATGATGATAATTTTCATGATGTGATCAACATGTAGTTTGGACTTCTACACGATTTTCTCATATTATCACGATATTGATCATCATCATTATGATCATCATAATCATCATCATCATGATCATCATAATCACGATCATCATCATGATCATGATCATTATCTTCATCATGATCATGATCATGATGATCATGATCAGGATCACGATCATCATTATCACGATCATGATCCTCATCATCGTAATCATGATCATCATCTTCATGATCATCATCATTATCATCGTGATCCAGATCATCATCATCATGATCGTCATTATCATCATGATGATCATCATCATTGTGATCGTGATCATCATCGTGATCATCATGATCATGACCATCATCATCATCATTATCATGATCATTATCGTCATGATCATGATCATTATGAGCTTCATCAGGATCATCATCATCATCATGATCATCATGATCGTCATGATCATCATAATCATCATGATTATCATCATCATATGATCATAGATAATCATCATCGTGGTAATCATCATCATCATGATCATGATCATGATCAAGATCAACATTATCATCATAATGATGATCATAATCATCCTCATCATCATCATCATAATGATCATCATCGTGATCACATCATAATCATGATTATGATCATCATCATCATAATGATCATCGTCGTGATCATCATCATCAGGATCATCACCATCATTGATGATGATCATGATCATCATCATTATCATTATGATCATGATCATCATCATAAACATGATCATCATTATCGTCATCATCATCATCACATGATCATCATCATGATCATCAGCATCATCATTATCATCATCATTATGATTATCATCATCATGATAATGATCATCATCATCATGATCGTCAACATCATCATCATGATCATTATGATCATGATCATCATGATCATCATCGTCATCATCATCATGATCATCACCATCACGATCATGATCATCATAATGGACATAATCATCATCATGATCATCATGATCGTGATTATCATCATGATCAACATCATCATCATCATCATCGTCATCATCATCATCTTCTTCTTCTTCATCATGATGATGATCATCATCATCATGATCATGATCGTCATCATGATGATCACGATCATCATCAAGATTGTCATCATGATCATCATCATGATCATCATCGTAATGACCATCATTATCATTATCATCATCATGATCATCATCATATTAAACTGATTTCATTCATAGATATAGATTTTTCACCTTTGGTAATTTAAATTGTGGTGTTGTTGGACATAAAACCTAGGAGAAATGAACGGGAAGAAAAGTGTATGGTTTGATGCTATACTATGAGAGCATTTCATACATGATTGACTTTAAAAATTTCAATATGTTACTGATGTGTGATGCTACCTTGAGTTTTCTGCTATTGGCGTTTATTAGCTAGTCATTGAAACTGATTTTTAGTAGATGAATTCTTGGTTAAAGCATATTAACTTGTTGGTGAATGGTTTACTCTTGAACTATTGAGCTTTTTACAGTATTTAGTTTTGGTTGCTCCATAAGTAATTCACTGTGTGATTAACTCAGATTTATTTACTGTCACATTTGACTTTAGCAACATCTTAGACATGGCTTTTAGTTAGTTGATGATTTTCTATTATTGTTGTAGAGAAACTACCTGTTCTTCTTCATGTTTGTCTTCTCAACTAGTTACTTTTTTTTTTCATTTTCTGCTAGGCATACTTTAAAAGGATTATGGATACCGAGCTCACATCAATATGGAAAGCAATGATTAAGACCCTGCTTCAATTGTTTTGAATGTCAACACCTTTATAACTGTTTGGTTCGTTGGTGGTCTCACGACATTTCTTTTGTATCTTGTCAATACAAATTAGGTAAGGACTTGTATCCCATGTGCTGAAAATGCTCTTCTGTTGTGTGATTATTTTTAAAAATACTTGCTATTCTATTGTGTAAAGCATTTCCTCTGCCTCCCTCATATATCAAATGTGTGGATTGAATACTCAATTGGTGCAATTACCTAGTGATTTTATATTCTCTAACAATGTGTTGATTGAATTGTTAAAAATATTGATTTTCTTACCTATTTTTCTTGTTTGTTCTTAACTTATCTTCATCTATTTTATGTACTCTTTAAAAGTGTCTTAATGCAGATAATTCATCTATTTCAATGATAGCTACCAAAGACATGATCGTTCTTGGTTTAGGTGCTGCTTGCTTTCTCTGTCTATATTTTCTGTGTGATAATTCATGAGATCAGACCATATTACAACATGTACTCATGTAAATTATGGCTTAATTAAGAAAAGATTTTACACACAAGTCATAACACATGCTGAAATATAAGTTGAAGTTTTCTTTTGTGCCATGCTTATGATTCTTTTGCATTTCTCAGTGCTTCAATATGGTTGTACAGCACCATGCTAAGCACTCGACAGTTCTGATTTTTGTTTCTTTTGCATTTCTCAGTGCTTATTGAGATGAGAATCTATAAGAATTTCGGCAGAAAATTTTCTGCTTATAGGCTTGAATTGGTTGTTGAAAGAACAATGAAGCTCTCACATTATTCCAATGATCATGATGATCATGATGATTATGATCACATTAGTCCAAACCATCATCATTATCATCATCATCATTATCGTCATTGATGATGATGATGATCATGATGATCATGATGATTATGATGATCGTGATGATGATGATCATGATCTTGATGATGATGATCATTATCGTGATAATGATGATGATGATAATGATGATGGTGATGATCATGATCATCATTATAATCATGATCATCATGATCGTCATCATCATCATCTTGATCATTATGATCATGATCATGATCATCATCATCATGATCATCATCACGATCATGATCATCATCATGAACATAATCATCATCATGATCATCATGATCGTGATCATCATAATGATCAACATCATTATCATCATCATCATCATCATCTTCTTCTTCATCATGATGATGATGATCACGATCATCATCATGATCATTATAATCATCACCATGATCATCATCGTCATGATCATCATCATATCTTGACCATCATCATCATCATGATCATCATCATTATCATCATGATCATCATCATGATCAAGATCACCATCACCATCATCATGAGCGTCCTCATCATCATGAACATCATGATCATCATCATCAACATAATGATCGTCATCATCATCATGATCGCGATCATAATAGTGATCATCATCAGCGTCATTATAATCATCATCACGGTCATGATCATCATCATCACGGTCATCATCATTATGGTCATCGTCATCATGATCATCATTATCATGATCATCATCATAATTAAGATCATGATCAAATCATCGTCATCATGATCATCATTATAATCATCATCACGATCATCATCTTGATCATCATCATCGTCATCATGCATCATAATGATGATGATCATCATCATCATCATGATGAGGGTGATGATCATCATCATCATCAACATTATGATTATCATCATGATCATTATCATCATCATCATCATGGTCATTGTCATCGTCATGATAATCATCATTATCATGATCATCATCATGATCATCATCATCATCTTCATCATGATCATCTTCATGATGATCATCATTATCATCATCATCATTATCATCATCATCATCATCATCATCATCATCATGATCATGATCATGATCATCATCATCATCATCATCGTCATTATCATTATCATGATCATGATCATCATCATCTTGATCATCATCATGATAGTGATCATCATTATCATTATCATCATGGTCATTATCATCATGATCATCATCATCATAATCACGATCGTCATCATCATCATGATCATCATCATAATCACGATCATCATCATGATCATCATTATCATCATCGTCATGATTATCATCATCATGATAATGATCATCATCATCACGGTCATCATCATCATGATCATTATGATCATGATCATCATGATCATCATCGTCATCATCATCATGATCATCACCATCACGATCATGATCATCATAATGGACATAATCATCATCATCATGATCATCATGATCGTGATTATCATCATCATCATCATCATCATGATCATCATCATCTTCTTCTTCATCATGATGATCATCATCATCATCATGATCATGATCGTAATCATGATGATCACGATCATCATCAAGATCGTCATCATGATCATCATCATGATCATCATCGTAATGATCATCATTATCATTATGATCATCATCATCATTAGCATCATCATGATCATTATGATCATGATCATCATGATCATCATCGTCATCATCATCATGATCATCACCATCATAATCATCATCATCATGATCATCATTATCATCGTCATCATCATCATAATCATCATCATCATGATCATCATTATCATCGTGATCGTGATCATCATCATCATCGTGATCATTATCATGATCATGATGATGATCATGATATCATGATCATCGTCGTGATCATCATCATGATCATCGTCATCATGATCTTCGTGATCATGATCATGATCAGCATCTTCTTCATGACCATCATGATCATCATAATCACGATCATCATCATGATCAGAATTATTATCTTCATCATGATCATGATCATGATCATGATCATCATGATCAGGATCATGATCAGGATCATGATCATCATTATCACGATCATGATCATCATCATCGTGATCCAAATCATAATCATCATGATCATCATTATCACCATCATCACGATCATGTTAATTGTGATAGTTATCATCATCATCGTGATCATCAATATCGTGATCATCATGATCATCATCATCATCATCATCATTATCATGATCACTATCATCATGATCATGATCGTCATCATCATCATGATCATCATCATGATCATCATCATCATCATGATGATGATCATGATCATCATCATCACGATTACCATCATCATATGATCATGATCATCATCATGGTAATCATCATCATCATGATCATGATCATGATCAAGATCAACATTATCATCATAATCGTGATCATGATCATGATCCTCATCATCATGATCACATCATAATAATGATCATGATCATGATTATCATCATCATCATAATGATCATCATTGTGATCATCATCATCATGATCATCACCATCATCATCATGATCATCATCATCATGATCATCATCATCATTATCATTATGATCATGATCATCATCATCAACATGATCATGATCATCATCATCACATCATCATCATCATCGTCATGATCATCATCAGCATAATCATTATCATCGTCGTTATGATTATCATCATCATGATAATGATCATTATCATCACAGTCATCATCATCATGATCGTCATTATCATCATCATGATCATTATGATCATGATCATCATGATCAACATCGTCATCATCATTATGATCATCACCATCATGATCATGATCATCATAATGGACATAATAATCATAATCATGATCATCATGTTCATCGTGATCGTGATCGTCATCATCATAATCATCGTTATTATCGTCATGATCATCAACATGATGATCATCATCATCATTATCATCATGATCATCATCTTCATTAGCATCATCATGATCATCATCATCGTGATTATCATTTTCATCATCATCATCATGGTCATCATAATCATGATCATCATCATCATAATTGTCGTCATCGTAATATGATGATCACGATCATGATCATCATCATCATGATCATCATCATCATCATCATCATCATCATTATCATTGTCATGATCATCATAATTATCATTATAATTATGATCTTCATCATCATTTCATCATCATCATTATCATGATGATCATCATCATCATAATCATCATGATTATCATCATCATATGATCATGATCGTAATCATCATGATCATCATCATCATGATTATCATCATCATATGATCATGATCATCATCATCATGGTCATCATTATCATCAAGATCTTGATCATCATCATGATCGTGATAATGATCAAGATCATCATTATCGTCATAATCATGATCATCATAATCATCATCATCATTTTGATGCTCGTTTTCTCATTACGATCAACATTTCATTCGTTTCGATGCATATTGTCATCATTTTTATGCTTTTTTTCTCATTATGATCAACATTTTCTTCTTTTCGATGCATATTTCCTTCTTTAAGATGCTCGTTTCCTTGTTACAATCAACATTTTCTTCGTTTCGATGCATATTTCCATCATTTTGATGCTACTTCTCTCGTTACGATCAATATTTCCTTCGTTTTAATGCATATTTTCATCATTTTGATGCTCGTTTTCTCGTTATGGTCAACATTTCCTTCTTTTTGATGCATATTTTCTTCATTTTGATGCTTATTTTCTCATGACGATCAACATATTCTCCGTTTTGATGCATATTTCCTTCATTTTGATGCTCATTTTCTCATGATGATCAACATTTTCTCTGTTTCAATGCATATTTACGTTATTTTGATGCTCATTTACTCGATATGATCAATATTTTCTTCGTTTCGATGCATATTTCCTTAATTTTGATGCACATTTTCTTGTAACGATCAGTATTTCCTTATTTTCGAAGAATATTTCATTCATTTTAATGCTCATTTTCTTATTACAATAAACATTACTTTCGTTACGATGCATATTTCCTTCATTTTGATGTTTATTTTTTCGTTATGATCAACATTTCCTTTGTTTCGATGCATATTTCCATCATTTAAATAATCATTTTCTCGTTACTATCAATATATCCTTCGTTTCGATGCAAATTTACATCATTTTGATGCTTGTTTTCTCATTACAATCAACATTTCCTTCATTTCGATGCATATTTTCTTCATTTTGATGCTCATTTTCTCGTTACGATCAACATTTCCTTCGTTTCGATGCATATTTTCATCATTTTTATGCTTGTTTTCTCATTATGATCAACATTTTCTTCTTTTCGATGCATATTTCCTTCTTTAAGATGCTCATTTCCTTGTTACGATCAACATTTTCATCGTTTCGATGCATATTTCCATCATTTTGATGCTACTTCTCACGTTACGATCAATATTTCCTTTGTTTCAATGCATATTTTCATCATTTTGATGCTCGTTTTCTCGTTATGATCAACATTTCCTTCTTTTCTATGCATATTTTCTTTATTTTGATGCTCATTTTCTCATGACGATCAATATTTTCTCAGTTTTGATGCATATTTTATCATTTTGATGCGCATTTACTCGATATGATCAACATTTTCTATGTTTCGATGCATATTTCCTTCATTTTGATGCACATTTTCTCGTTACGATCAATATTTCCTTATTTTCGATGAATATTTCCTTCATTTTAATGCTCATTTTCTTATTACAATAAACATTACCTTCGTTACGATGCATATTTCCTTCATTTTGATGTTTATTTTTTTGTTATGATCAATATTTCCTTTGTTTCGATGCATATTTCCATCATTTAAATAATCATTTTCTCGTTACTATCAATATATCCTTCGTTTCGATGCAAATTTACATCATTTTGATGTTTCTTTTCTCATTACAATCAACATTTCCTTCGTTTCGATGCATATTTTCTTCATTTTGATGCACATTTTCTCGTTACGATCAACATTTCCTTCGTTTCGATGCATATTTTCATCATTTTTATGCTTGTTTTCTCATTATGATCAATATTTTCTTCTTTTCGATGCATATTTCCTTCTTTAAAATGCTCATTTCCTTGTTACGATCAACATTTTCTTCGTTTCGATGCATATTTCCATCATTTTGATGCTACTTCTCACGTTACGATCAATATTTCCTTCGTTTCAATGCATATTTTCATCATTTTGATGCTCGTTTTCTCGTTATGATCAACATTTCCTTCTTTTCTATGCATATTTTCTTTATTTTGATGCTCATTTTCTCATGACGATCAATATTTTCTCAGTTTTGATGCATATTTTATCATTTTGATGCGCATTTACTCGATATGATCAACATTTTCTATGTTTCGATGCATATTTCCTTCATTTTGATGCACATTTTCTCGTAACGATCAATATTTCCTTATTTTCGATGAATATTTCCTTCATTTTAATGCTCATTTTCTTATTACAATAAACATTACCTTCGTTACGATGCATATTTCCTTCATTTTGATGTTTATTTTTTTGTTATGATCAATATTTCCTTTGTTTCGATGCATATTTCCATCATTTAAATAATCATTTTCTCGTTACTATCAATATATCCTTCGTTTCGATGCAAATTTACATCATTTTGATGTTTCTTTTCTCATTACAATCAACATTTCCTTCGTTTCGATGCATATTTTCTTCATTTTGATGCACATTTTCTCGTTACGATCAACATTTCCTTCGTTTCGATGCATATTTTCATCATTTTTATGCTTGTTTTCTCATTATGATCAATATTTTCTTCTTTTCGATGCATATTTCCTTCTTTAAAATGCTCATTTCCTTGTTACGATCAACATTTTCTTCGTTTCGATGCATATTTCCATCATTTTGATGCTACTTCTCACGTTACGATCAATATTTCCTTCGTTTCAATGCATATTTTCATCATTTTGATGCTCGTTTTCTCGTTATGATCAATATTTCCTTCTTTTTTATGCATATTTTCTTTATTTTGATGCTCATTTTTTCATGACGATCAATATTTTCTCAGTTTCGATGCATATTTCATCATTTTGATGCTCATTTACTCGATATGATCAACATTTTCTAAGTTTCGATGCATATTTCCTTCATTTTGATGCATATTTTCTCGTTACAATCAATATTTTCTTAGTGTCGATGCATATTTCCTTCATTTTAATGCTCTTTTTCTTATTACAATAAACATTACCTTCGTTACGATGCATATTTCCGTCAGTTTGATGTTTATTTTCTCGTTATGATCAATATTTCCTTCGTTTCGATGCATATATCAATCATTTTGATACTCGTTTTCTCGTTACGATCAATATATCCTTCGTTTCGATGCATATTTCCATTTTGATGCTTGTTTTCTCATTACAATCAACATTTCCTTCGTTTCGATGCATATTTTCTTCATTTTGATGCATATTTTCTCGTTATGATCAATATTTCCTTCGTTTCGATGCATATTTTCATCATTTTTATGCTTGTTTTCTCATTATGATCAACATTTCCTTCTTTTCGATGCATATTTCCTTCATTTAGATGCTTGTTTTCTCGTTACGATTAACATTTTCCATCGTTTCGATGCATATTTTCATTATTTTGATGCTCGTTTTCTCGTTATGATCAATATTTCCTTCTTTTCGACGCATATTTCCATTATTTTGATGCTCATTTTCTCGATATGATCAATATTTTCTTCGTTTCTATTCATATTTTCATCATTTTGAAGGTCGTTTTCTCGTTATGATCAAAATTTTCTTCTTTTCGATGCATATTTCCTTCATTTTGATGCTACTTTTCTCGTTACGATCAATATTTCCTTCGTTTCGATGCATATTTTCATCATTTTGATGCTCGTTTTCTCATTATGATCAATATTTCCTTCTTTTCGATGCATATTTCCTTCGATTTGATGCTCATTTCCTCATGATGATCAATATTTTCTCCGTTTCGATGCATATTTATGTTATTTTGATGCTCATTTAATCGATATGATCAACATTTTCTTCGTTTCGATGTATATTTCCTTCATTTTGATGCACATTTTCTCGTTACGATCAATATTTCCTTAGTTACGATGCATATTTCCTTCATTTTAATACTCATTTTCTTGTTACAATAAACATTACCTTCGTTACGATGTATATTTCCTTCATTTTGATTTTTATTTTCTCGTTATGATCAATATTTCCTTCGTTTCGATGCATATTTCCATCATTTAGATAATCATTTTCTCGTTACTATCAATATATCCTTCGTTTCGATGCATATTTACATCATTTTGATTCTTGTTTTCTCATTACAATCAACATTTCCTTCGTTTCGATGCATATTTTCTTCATTTTGATGCACATTTTCTCATTACGATCAACATTTCCTTCGTTTCGATGCATATTGTCATCATTTTTATGCTTTTTTTCTCATTATGATCAACATTTTCTTCTTTTCGATGCATATTTCCTTCTTTAAGATGCTCGTTTCCTTGTTACAATCAACATTTTCTTCGTTTCGATGCATATTTCCATCATTTTGATGCTACTTCTCTCGTTACGATCAATATTTCCTTCGTTTCAATGCATATTTTCATCATTTTGATGCTCGTTTTCTCGTTATGGTCAACATTTCCTTCTTTTTAATGCATATTTTCTTCATTTTGATGCTTATTTTCTCATGACGATCAACATTTTCTCCGTTTTGATGCATATTTCCTTCATTTTGATGCTCATTTTCTCATGATGATCAACATTTTCTCTGTTTCAATGCATATTTACGTTATTTTGATGCTCATTTACTCGATATGATCAATATTTTATTCGTTTCGATGCATATTTCCTTAATTTTGATGCACATTTTCTTGTTACGATCAGTATTTCCTTATTTTCGAAGAATATTTCCTTCATTTTAATGCTCATTTTCTTATTACAATAAACATTACTTTCGTTACGATGCATATTTCCTTCATTTTGATGTTTATTTTTTTGTTATGATCAACATTTCCTTTGTTTCGATGCATATTTCCATCATTTAAATAATCATTTTCTCGTTACTATCAATATATCCTTCGTTTCGATGCAAATTTACATCATTTTGATGCTTGTTTTCTCATTACAATCAACATTTCCTTCATTTCGATGCATATTTTCTTCATTTTGATGCTCATTTTCTAGTTACGATCAACATTTCCTTCGTTTCGATGCATATTTTCATCATTTTATGCTTGTTTTCTCATTATGATCAACATTTTCTTCTTTTCGATGCATATTTCCTTCTTTAAGATGCTCATTTCCTTGTTACGATCAACATTTTCTTCGTTTCGATGCATATTTCCATCATTTTGATGCTACTTCTCACGTTACGATCAATATTTCCTTTGTTTCAATGCATAGTTTCATCATTTTGATGCTCGTTTTCTCGTTATGATCAACATTTCCTACTTTTTTATGCATATTTTCTTTATTTTGATGCTCATTTTCTCATGACGATCAATATTTTCTCAGTTTCGATGCATATTTTATCATTTTGATGCGCATTTACTCGATATGATCAACATTTTCTAAGTTTCGATGCATATTTCCTTCATTTTGATGCACATTTTCTCGTTACGATCAAAATTTCATTATTTTCGATGAATATTTCCTTCATTTTAATGCTCATTTTCTTATTACAATAAACATTACCTTCGTTACGATGCATATTTCCTTCATTTTGATGTTTATTTTTTCGTTATGATCAATATTTCCTTTGTTTCGATGCATATTTCCATCATTTAAATAATCATTTTCTCGTTACTATCAATATATCCTTCGTTTCGATGCAAATTTACATCATTTTAATGTTTGTTTTCTCATTACAATCAACATTTCCTTCGTTTCGATGCATATTTTCATCATTTTTATGCTTGTTTTCTCATTATGATCAATATTTTCTTCTTTTCGATGCATATTTCCTTCTTTAAGATGCTCATTTCCTTGTTACGATCAACATTTTCTTCGTTTCGATGCATATTTCCATCATTTTGATGCTACTTCTCACGTTACGATCAATATTTCCTTCGTTTCAATGCATATTTTCATCATTTTGATGCTCGTTTTCTCGTTATGATCAACATTTCCTTCTTTTTTATGCATATTTTCTTTATTTTGATGCTCATTCTCTCATGACGATCAACATTTTCTCAGTTTCGATGCATATTTCATCATTTTGATGCTCATTTACTCGATATGATCAACATTTTCTAAGTTTCGATGCATATTTCCTTCATTTTGATGCACATTTTCTCGTTACAATCAATATTTTCTTAGTGTCGATGCATATTTCCTTCATTTTAACGCTCTTTTTCTTATTACAATAAACATTACCTTCGTTACGATGCATATTTCCGTCAGTTTGATGTTTATTTTCTCGTTATGATCAATATTTCCTTCGTTTCGATGCATATATCAATCATTTTGATACTCGTTTTCTCGTTACGATCAATATACCCTTCGTTTCGATGCATATTTCCATTTTGATGCTTGTTTTCTTATTACAATCAACATTTCCTTCGTTTCGATGCATATTTTCTTCATTTTGATGCATATTTTCTCGTTATGATCAATATTTCCTTCGTTTCGATGCATATTTTCATCATTTTTATGCTCGTTTTCTCATTATGATCAACATTTCCTTCTTTTCGATGCATATTTCCTTCATTTAGATGCTTGTTTTCTCGTTACGATTAACATTTCCCATCGTTTCGATGCATATTTTCATCATTTTGATGCTCGTTTTCTCGTTATGATCAATATTTCCTTCTTTTCGACGCATATTTCCATTATTTTGATGCTCATTTTCTCGATATGATCAATATTTTCTTCGTTTCTATTCATATTTTCATCATTTTGAAGGTCGTTTTCTCATTATGATCAAAATTTCCTTCTTTTCGATGCATATTTCCTTCATTTTGATGCTACTTTTCTCGTTACGATCAATATTTCCTTCGTTTCGATGCATATTTTCATCATTTTGATGCTCGTTTTCTCATTATGATCAATATTTCCTTCTTTTCGATGCATATTTCCTTCGATTTGATGCTCATTTCCTCATGATGATCAATATTTTCTCCGTTTCGATGCATATTTATGTTATTTTGATGCTCATTTAATCGATATGATCAACATTTTCTTCGTTTCGATGTATATTTCCTTCATTTTGATGCACATTTTCTCGTTACGATCAATATTTCCTTAGTTACGATGCATATTTCCTTCATTTTAATACTCATTTTCTTATTACAATAAACATTACCTTCGTTACGATGTATATTTCCTTCATTTTGATTTTTATTTTCTCGTTATGATCAATATTTCCTTCGTTTCGATGCATATTTCCATCATTTAGATAATCGTTTTCTCGTTACTATCAATATATCCTTCGTTTCGATGCATATTTACATCATTTTGATGCTTGTTTTCTCATTACAATCAATATTTCCTTCGTTTCGATGCATATTTTCTTCATTTTGATGCACATTTTCTCATTACGATCAACATTTCATTCGTTTCGATGCATATTGTCATCATTTTTATGCTTTTTTTCTCATTATGATCAACATTTTCTTCTTTTCGATGCATATTTCCTTCTTTAAGATGCTCGTTTCCTTGTTACAATCAACATTTTCTTCGTTTCGATGCATATTTCCATCATTTTGATGCTACTTCTCTCGTTACGATCAATATTTCCTTCGTTTTAATGCATATTTTCATCATTTTGATGCTCGTTTTCTCGTTATGGTCAACATTTCCTTCTTTTTGATGCATATTTTCTTCATTTTGATGCTTATTTTCTCATGACGATCAACATATTCTCCGTTTTGATGCATATTTCCTTCATTTTGATGCTCATTTTCTCATGATGATCAACATTTTCTCTGTTTCAATGCATATTTACGTTATTTTGATGCTCATTTACTCGATATGATCAATATTTTCTTCGTTTCGATGCATATTTCCTTAATTTTGATGCACATTTTCTTGTAACGATCAGTATTTCCTTATTTTCGAAGAATATTTCATTCATTTTAATGCTCATTTTCTTATTACAATAAACATTACTTTCGTTACGATGCATATTTCCTTCATTTTGATGTTTATTTTTTCGTTATGATCAACATTTCCTTTGTTTCGATGCATATTTCCATCATTTAAATAATCATTTTCTCGTTACTATCAATATATCCTTCGTTTCGATGCAAATTTACATCATTTTGATGCTTGTTTTCTCATTACAATCAACATTTCCTTCATTTCGATGCATATTTTCTTCATTTTGATGCTCATTTTCTCGTTACGATCAACATTTCCTTCGTTTCGATGCATATTTTCATCATTTTTATGCTTGTTTTCTCATTATGATCAACATTTTCTTCTTTTCGATGCATATTTCCTTCTTTAAGATGCTCATTTCCTTGTTACGATCAACATTTTCATCGTTTCGATGCATATTTCCATCATTTTGATGCTACTTCTCACGTTACGATCAATATTTCCTTTGTTTCAATGCATATTTTCATCATTTTGATGCTCGTTTTCTCGTTATGATCAACATTTCCTTCTTTTCTATGCATATTTTCTTTATTTTGATGCTCATTTTCTCATGACGATCAATATTTTCTCAGTTTTGATGCATATTTTATCATTTTGATGCGCATTTACTCGATATGATCAACATTTTCTATGTTTCGATGCATATTTCCTTCATTTTGATGCACATTTTCTCGTTACGATCAATATTTCCTTATTTTCGATGAATATTTCCTTCATTTTAATGCTCATTTTCTTATTACAATAAACATTACCTTCGTTACGATGCATATTTCCTTCATTTTGATGTTTATTTTTTTGTTATGATCAATATTTCCTTTGTTTCGATGCATATTTCCATCATTTAAATAATCATTTTCTCGTTACTATCAATATATCCTTCGTTTCGATGCAAATTTACATCATTTTGATGTTTCTTTTCTCATTACAATCAACATTTCCTTCGTTTCGATGCATATTTTCTTCATTTTGATGCACATTTTCTCGTTACGATCAACATTTCCTTCGTTTCGATGCATATTTTCATCATTTTTATGCTTGTTTTCTCATTATGATCAATATTTTCTTCTTTTCGATGCATATTTCCTTCTTTAAAATGCTCATTTCCTTGTTACGATCAACATTTTCTTCGTTTCGATGCATATTTCCATCATTTTGATGCTACTTCTCACGTTACGATCAATATTTCCTTCGTTTCAATGCATATTTTCATCATTTTGATGCTCGTTTTCTCGTTATGATCAATATTTCCTTCTTTTTTATGCATATTTTCTTTATTTTGATGCTCATTTTTTCATGACGATCAATATTTTCTCAGTTTCGATGCATATTTCATCATTTTGATGCTCATTTACTCGATATGATCAACATTTTCTAAGTTTCGATGCATATTTCCTTCATTTTGATGCATATTTTCTCGTTACAATCAATATTTTCTTAGTGTCGATGCATATTTCCTTCATTTTAATGCTCTTTTTCTTATTACAATAAACATTACCTTCGTTACGATGCATATTTCCGTCAGTTTGATGTTTATTTTCTCGTTATGATCAATATTTCCTTCGTTTCGATGCATATATCAATCATTTTGATACTCGTTTTCTCGTTACGATCAATATATCCTTCGTTTCGATGCATATTTCCATTTTGATGCTTGTTTTCTCATTACAATCAACATTTCCTTCGTTTCGATGCATATTTTCTTCATTTTGATGCATATTTTCTCGTTATGATCAATATTTCCTTCGTTTCGATGCATATTTTCATCATTTTTATGCTTGTTTTCTCATTATGATCAACATTTCCTTCTTTTCGATGCATATTTCCTTCATTTAGATGCTTGTTTTCTCGTTACGATTAACATTTTCCATCGTTTCGATGCATATTTTCATTATTTTGATGCTCGTTTTCTCGTTATGATCAATATTTCCTTCTTTTCGACGCATATTTCCATTATTTTGATGCTCATTTTCTCGATATGATCAATATTTTCTTCGTTTCTATTCATATTTTCATCATTTTGAAGGTCGTTTTCTCGTTATGATCAAAATTTTCTTCTTTTCGATGCATATTTCCTTCATTTTGATGCTACTTTTCTCGTTACGATCAATATTTCCTTCGTTTCGATGCATATTTTCATCATTTTGATGCTCGTTTTCTCATTATGATCAATATTTCCTTCTTTTCGATGCATATTTCCTTCGATTTGATGCTCATTTCCTCATGATGATCAATATTTTCTCCGTTTCGATGCATATTTATGTTATTTTGATGCTCATTTAATCGATATGATCAACATTTTCTTCGTTTCGATGTATATTTCCTTCATTTTGATGCACATTTTCTCGTTACGATCAATATTTCCTTAGTTACGATGCATATTTCCTTCATTTTAATACTCATTTTCTTGTTACAATAAACATTACCTTCGTTACGATGTATATTTCCTTCATTTTGATTTTTATTTTCTCGTTATGATCAATATTTCCTTCGTTTCGATGCATATTTCCATCATTTAGATAATCATTTTCTCGTTACTATCAATATATCCTTCGTTTCGATGCATATTTACATCATTTTGATTCTTGTTTTCTCATTACAATCAACATTTCCTTCGTTTCGATGCATATTTTCTTCATTTTGATGCACATTTTCTCATTACGATCAACATTTCCTTCGTTTCGATGCATATTGTCATCATTTTTATGCTTTTTTTCTCATTATGATCAACATTTTCTTCTTTTCGATGCATATTTCCTTCTTTAAGATGCTCGTTTCCTTGTTACAATCAACATTTTCTTCGTTTCGATGCATATTTCCATCATTTTGATGCTACTTCTCTCGTTACGATCAATATTTCCTTCGTTTCAATGCATATTTTCATCATTTTGATGCTCGTTTTCTCGTTATGGTCAACTTTTCCTTCTTTTTGATGCATATTTTCTTCATTTTGATGCTTATTTTCTCATGACGATCAACATTTTCTCCGTTTTGATGCATATTTCCTTCATTTTGATGCTCATTTTCTCATGATGATCAACATTTTCTCTGTTTCAATGCATATTTACGTTATTTTGATGCTCATTTACTCGATATGATCAATATTTTCTTCGTTTCGATGCATATTTCCTTAATTTTGATGCACATTTTCTTGTTACGATCAGTATTTCCTTATTTTCGAAGAATATTTCCTTCATTTTAATGCTCATTTTCTTATTACAATAAACATTACTTTCGTTACGATGCATATTTCCTTCATTTTGATGTTTATTTTTTCGTTATGATCAACATTTCCTTTGTTTCGATGCATATTTCCATCATTTAAATAATCATTTTCTCGTTACTATCAATATATCCTTCGTTTCGATGCAAATTTACATCATTTTGATGCTTGTTTTCTCATTACAATCAACATTTCCTTCATTTCGATGCATATTTTCTTCATTTTGATGCTCATTTTCTAGTTACGATCAACATTTCCTTCGTTTCGATGCATATTTTCATCATTTTATGCTTGTTTTCTCATTATGATCAACATTTTCTTCTTTTCGATGCATATTTCCTTCTTTAAGATGCTCATTTCCTTGTTACGATCAACATTTTCTTCGTTTCGATGCATATTTCCATCATTTTGATGCTACTTCTCACGTTACGATCAATATTTCCTTTGTTTCAATACATATTTTCATCATTTTGATGCTCGTTTTCTCGTTATGATCAACATTTCCTACTTTTTTATGCATATTTTCTTTATTTTGATGCTCATTTTCTCATGACGATCAATATTTTCTCAGTTTCGATGCATATTTTATCATTTTGATGCGCATTTACTCGATATGATCAACATTTTCTAAGTTTCGATGCATATTTCCTTCATTTTGATGCACATTTTCTCGTTACGATCAAAATTTCATTATTTTCGATGAATATTTCCTTCATTTTAATGCTCATTTTCTTATTACAATAAACATTACCTTCGTTACGATGCATATTTCCTTCATTTTGATGTTTATTTTTTCGTTATGATCAATATTTCCTTTGTTTCGATGCATATTTCCATCATTTAAATAATCATTTTCTCGTTACTATCAATATATCCTTCGTTTCGATGCAAATTTACATCATTTTAATGTTTGTTTTCTCATTAGAATCAACATTTCCTTCGTTTCGATGCATATTTTCATCATTTTTATGCTTGTTTTCTCATTATGATCAATATTTCTTCTTTTCGATGCATATTTCCTTCTTTAAGATGCTCATTTCCTTGTTACGATCAACATTTTCTTCGTTTCGATGCATATTTCCATCATTTTGATGCTACTTCTCACGTTACGATCAATATTTCCTTCGTTTCAATGCATATTTTCATCATTTTGATGCTCGTTTTCTCGTTATGATCAACATTTCCTTCTTTTTTATGCATATTTTCTTTATTTTGATGCTCATTCTCTCATGACGATCAACATTTTCTCAGTTTCGATGCATATTTCATCATTTTGATGCTCATTTACTCGATATGATCAACATTTTCTAAGTTTCGATGCATATTTCCTTCATTTTGATGCACATTTTCTCGTTACAATCAATATTTTCTTAGTGTCGATGCATATTTCCTTCATTTTAACGCTCTTTTTCTTATTACAATAAACATTACCTTCGTTACGATGCATATTTCCGTCAGTTTGATGTTTATTTTCTCGTTATGATCAATATTTCCTTCGTTTCGATGCATATATCAATCATTTTGATACTCGTTTTCTCGTTACGATCAATATATCCTTCGTTTCGATGCATATTTCCATTTTGATGCTTGTTTTCTTATTACAATCAACATTTCCTTCGTTTCGATGCATATTTTCTTCATTTTGATGCATATTTTCTCGTTATGATCAATATTTCCTTCGTTTCGATGCATATTTTCATCATTTTTATGCTCGTTTTCTCATTATGATCAACATTTCCTTCTTTTCGATGCATATTTCCTTCATTTAGATGCTTGTTTTCTCGTTACGATTAACATTTCCCATCGTTTCGATGCATATTTTCATCATTTTGATGCTCGTTTTCTCGTTATGATCAATATTTCCTTCTTTTCGACGCATATTTCCATTATTTTGATGCTCATTTTCTCGATATGATCAATATTTTCTTCGTTTCTATTCATATTTTCATCATTTTGAAGGTCGTTTTCTCATTATGATCAAAATTTCCTTCTTTTCGATGCATATTTCCTTCATTTTGATGCTACTTTTCTCGTTACGATCAATATTTCCTTCGTTTCGATGCATATTTTCATCATTTTGATGCTCGTTTTCTCATTATGATCAATATTTCCTTCTTTTCGATGCATATTTCCTTCGATTTGATGCTCATTTCCTCATGATGATCAATATTTTCTCCGTTTCGATGCATATTTATGTTATTTTGATGCTCATTTAATCGATATGATCAACATTTTCTTCGTTTCGATGTATATTTCCTTCATTTTGATGCACATTTTCTCGTTACGATCAATATTTCCTTAGTTACGATGCATATTTCCTTCATTTTAATACTCATTTTCTTATTACAATAAACATTACCTTCGTTACGATGTATATTTCCTTCATTTTGATTTTTATTTTCTCGTTATGATCAATATTTCCTTCGTTTCGATGCATATTTCCATCATTTAGATAATCGTTTTCTCGTTACTATCAATATATCCTTCGTTTCGATGCATATTTACATCATTTTGATGCTTGTTTTCTCATTACAATCAATATTTCCTTCGTTTCGATGCATATTTTCTTCATTTTGATGCACATTTTCTCATTACGATCAACATTTCCTTCGTTTCGATGCATATTGTCATCATTTTTATGCTTTTTTTCTCATTATGATCAACATTTTCTTCTTTTCGATGCATATTTCCTTCTTTAAGATGCTCGTTTCCTTGTTACAATCAACATTTTCTTCGTTTCGATGCATATTTCCATCATTTTGATGCTACTTCTCTCGTTACGATCAATATTTCCTTCGTTTCAATGCATATTTTCATCATTTTGATGCTCGTTTTCTCGTTATGGTCAACATTTCTTTCTTTTTGATGCATATTTTCTTCATTTTGATGCTTATTTTCTCATGATGATCAACATTTTCTCCGTTTTGATGCATATTTCCTTCATTTTGATGCTCATTTTCTCATGATGATCAACATTTTCTCTGTTTCAATGCATATTTACGTTATTTTGATGCTCATTTACTCGATATGATCAATATTTTCTTCGTTTCGATGCATATTTCCTTAATTTTGATGCACATTTTCTTGTTACGATCAGTATTTCCTTATTTTCGAAGAATATTTCCTTCATTTTAATGCTCATTTTCTTATTACAATAAACATTACTTTCGTTACGATGCATATTTCCTTCATTTTGATGTTTATTTTTTCGTTATGATCAACATTTCCTTTGTTTCGATGCATATTTCCATCATTTAAATAATCATTTTCTCGTTACTATCAATATATCCTTCGTTTCGATTTACATCATTTTGATGCTTGTTTTCTCATTACAATCAACATTTCCTTCATTTCGATGCATATTTTCTTCATTTTGATGCTCATTTTCTCGTTACGATCAACATTTCCTTCGTTTCGATGCATATTTTCATCATTTTTATGCTTGTTTTCTCATTATGATTAACATTTTCTTATTTTCGATGCATATTTCCTTCTTTAAGATGCACATTTCCTTGTTACGATCAACATTTTCTTCGTTTCGATGCATATTTCCATCATTTTGATGCTACTTCTCACGTTACGATCAATATTTACTTCGTTTCAATGCATATTTTCATCATTTTGATGCTCGTTTTCTCGTTATGATCAACATTTCCTTCTTTTTTATGCATATTTTCTTTATTTTGATGCTCATTTTCTCATGACGATCAACATTTTCTCAGTTTCGATGCATATTTCATCATTTTGATGCTCATTTACTCGATATGATCAACATTTTCTAAGTTTCGATGCATATTTCCTTCATTTTGATGCACATTTTCTCGTTACAATCAATATTTTCTTAGTGTCGATGTCACGCCCCAACCCGCAGGCAGAACACGACAACCGCCACGTTAACCATAAATTTCGCGAAATGGGTGCACTCCACTCCACAAAGTTTATAGAAAACGTAAGGCTTGCTATCAAGTACCTGTAGAATTGAACAACTGATAACTACGGGTACAACCCGAGGACATCATTACATAAAGTATCAACAAGGATTTACAAAGGTACAAAATACCACGATGTAACTTAGTTTGAAGAAAATATACATGAGCGATATAACATCGCGAAAGTACAAAAAGAACATCAAGGGGGGTCACAAAATATAAAATGAACAAACTCGCCAATGGATCCGTCAATTAACATAAAAGAGAAAGTACCCAAAACCCCGATCGAATGATGAGCAAACGACAGGCAAACCTCCAACCAAAATGATATCAACAGCCTGAAAAGGAAGGAAATGATGGGGGTGAGCAAAACCACTAGCTCAGTGAGGTGATAAGCCGGTCACCCCAACCCTTATACGAAGCATGCACTCCCACTCGCGGTTCATAACATAAAATCCAATATTTCGTTCCACATCAATTATTATGTTTACTTAATATACAACTTAACAAAAATACAACCTATGAATGCATTTACAAATACACAATTAGTTCAAACAAGATGTTATCACATAAAAGACGCGTGGGTAGCCAATATCCTCCTCAAACTGATCTCTCCGTCGAGAGTCAGTCCGAGCCCGTCACCGTTACTCTAGATAAAATGCACATTAATGTTCTTACTCAATGCACACCAAGTGCTAAAATTCACAATAAAATATCGATGTAATCCCTGAAATGATTAAACATATAAACATATATGACATGCATGTCCCACACTGGTGACGTTGACTGAGCCTATAATAGACTGATTCATCTAACGATCACCTTCCAAAGTATCAGTATTTGGCAAATGGACAGGTGCCCCGTTAGATCTAACTCACCCGGGTTTGCCAAGCCACGGGCGACTCGATTGTCACTCTAACTCACCCGAACCGCGACAATTCGGGCTACTTAATCAATGTCGCTCCAACTCACCCGAACCGTGACCAATTCAGGCTACTTAACCTTGGTACCAGGTATACATATGCATATGCATCATGAGATAAATAACAATTCAAGTCATAGTCTTAATTGGCACACAAGTCACAAGAATAACCAGAAATCAATCTGCAAATAATTCGCAATAAAGGCTATCAGATATCGAGCCGGCAAGGCTCTTCAACATAAGTTAAAATCAACAATACCCATATGAAATAATATAAGATAATCAATGGACCAACTTAGGCCAATCAGGCTCTAACTAGAACAATCGAGCCAATCATACTCTTTACCACATAACACATTACCAAAATAATTTTGTTATCAATTAACTAAAAATAAAATGAATGCAAATTTAATGAGGGTCCACACTTCCCACAAGAGAAGGCGTTCCCGAATTATCAACTCACAAGGAAGTGATTAACTCTCTCCGGAATCTGAAGTCGGTCCTTTGCCCTTCGTCGACGGTTCTTTACCTAGAAAGGAGATGAGCAATTAAAGACAAATCAAATATAACTAACTATTAGCGGTAACATCGTCTTTCATTGTCAAAATAAATCTTAATCGAGCTCGAGCGAATCGATATTAAATAAGAACAGCCCGTATCTCCTCAACATCATCTCCCAATCTCACATAACCCGTTTCAGATCATTTCTTAAACAAAACGATAGGAAATAAATTTGAATTCGGCATAAATATTCTGAAATTTTCCAGCTAGCGGCAGTTTACAAGAAAAATCGAATTGAGGAGTTTCAAGTGGCTATAGAAAGCTAACACGTTCAGCTACATACAGAAATTGAGTTTGTAAATTTCAGAGATCAATAGCTATGTCGAAAGTAGTTCGAACAGTAGCTACGAATTTCCTCATATAAGGAAGAAAACCCAACAAAATCACAAAATCTTGGAGAAAGGAAGCTTAATTAACCTATTACTTACCTCAAAACAACTTAGAAACCACCTAGGATGAGGGTTGTAAGGGATAATTTGATCAACAAGGGTTTCTCCTCTTCACTCTCTTCTTTCCCCTCTTTTGTTCTTCTCACTTTTCTTCTCCCGTACCCTTCTTTCTTTCTTTCTTTTCTTTTTTTATATGTGTTGAGGCTATTAAAATGGGCTGGGCTTATTTCCATGTTATGCCATTTAAGTGGGCTGGACTTGGGCCAAATAAATAAATAAATAGGTTTTGGGCTCTAAAAACAAATCTAGGTCAACTTGGGCCAAAAATAAATAAATAGGTTTTGGGCTTTAAAAACAAATCTAGGTCAACTTGGGCCAAAAATAAATAAATAGGTTTTGGGCTTTCTAAAAAAAATAATCTAGTTAGGCTAAGATATTATAAAGTATCCCCTCCTCTAAAAAGTTTCGTCCTCGAAACGTAAACGTACCTAGAGATGAAAAGAGATGTGGATGTTGTTGACGCATGACTAACTCTGGTTCCCACGTTTCTTCTTCAATTCGATCACTTCTCCATAGAACTCTCACCATAGGAATGGATTTATTACGAAGCATTTTCTCTCGGCGATCTACAATTTGAACAGGTTGTACTTCGTACGATAGATTCTCCTTTAATACAATTGGGGGATATTCGAGCACGTGCGAAGGATCGGGTTCATATTTTCTAAGCATAGAGACATGAAAAACATCGTGAATCTTTGACAATTCGGATGGTAGCTCAAGTCGATACGCGACACGACCAATCCTTTGCACGATCGTAAACGGGCCAATATACCTTGGACTTAACTTTCCTCGACGGCGAAATCGTAACACGCCCTTCCACGGAGAAACTTTTAGAAAAACTTTATCTCCTTCATTAAACTCCAAATCGCGCCTCCTATTATCTGCGTAGCTTTTTTGTCGATCTTGCGCTGCCTTAAGTCTGTCTCGAATAAGTTGTATTTTTTCCTTCGCATCTTCGATAAGCTCTACTTGTTCGATTTGTCTCTCGCCAACCTCATCCCAAAAGAGCGGTGTTCGACACTTTCGGCCATATAGAGCTTCGTACGGGGGCATTCCAATGCTTGAATGATAACTGTTGTTATAAGCGAACTCCACCAAAGTCACGTACTTATCCCAGCTACCTCCTAAATTCAACACCACTGCACGTAGCATGTCTTCTAGTGTCTGTATAGTTCTCTCTGACTGTCCATCAGTCTGTGGATGAAACGAGGTACTGAATAGTAATTTTGTACCTAGCGCTTTCTGCAGACTAGGCCAAAAATGGGAAGTGAATCTTGGATCACGATCAGATATGATTGACACTGGTACTCCGTGCAATCTCATGATCTCATCGACATATAACTTGGCAAGTTTCTCTAAAGATTCGTTGGTATGCACTGGAAGGAAATGTGCCGATTTTGTCAGACGATCGACAATGACCCAAATTGAGTCATGACCCTTTTGGGTTCGAGGTAACCCGGAAACAAAATCCATCGTGATGTTCTCCTATTTCCACTCAGGAATAGGTAGTGGTTGAAGCATGCCGACTGGTTTTTGGTGCTCAGCTTTAATCTGTTGGCATGATAAGCACTTTGATACAAATTCAGCAATGTCCCGTTTCATACCTGGCCACCAATAATGCTCCCGAAGTGTTCTGTACATTTTGGTACTACCAGGATGCATAGCATAGGCTGAAGAATGGGCTTCCTCAAGAATAGCTCTACGAACATCAAGTTCTGATGGAACACAAACACGATTTTTAAAAGTAAGGAGTCCATCATCCCGAATTTGAAATTCTGTTTCTTTTCCTTGATTTAGCTTCGCCATCTTCTGTTGTAAATGAACATCGTGTGATTGTCTTTCTCGAATTTGCTCGAACAAGATAGGTCTAACCTCGAATTTGGCGATTAAAGCGGAATCATTAGACTTTTCACAATCGAGCGAAATGTGTAAAGATTTAAATTGCTCCAACATAGGAAGATAATAAGATTGAATCGAAGTAAGTGAGGTAGAAGACTTTCTACTCAGAGCATCTGCAACAACGTTCGCCTTGCCAGGGTGATAATCAATGACTAAGTCATAGTCACTAATCAACTCCATCCATCGTCTTTGCCTGAGGTTGAGCTCCTTTTGCGTGGTGATATACTTTAAGCTCTTGTGATCAGTGAAAACTCGACAAGTTACACCATATAGATAGTGTCTCCAGATCTTCAATGCAAACACGATTGCAGCCAACTCTAAATCGTGTGTAGGATAATTTTCTTCGTTCTTCTTCAATTGCCTTGAAGCGTAGGCAATAACCTTTCCTTCTTGCATGAGAACACATCCTAATCCTTGTCTCGAGGCGTCGCTATAAATGGTAAATTCTCCAATCGCTGGGTCTGGCAAAGCAAGAATAGGAGCTGAAACAAGTCGTCTTTTCAATTCTTGAAATGCTTCCTCGCATTCTTCACTCCATTCAAATTTTACCCCTTTCCGAGTTAATTTAGTCAAAGATGAAGCCAACAACGAAAAGTCTTTGACAAACCGTCGATAATATCCAGCTAATCCCAGAAAACTACGAATCTCTGTCACGTTCTTTGGACGCTCCCAATCTAGTATAGCTTGAATCTTCACTGGATCGACGTAGATTCCTTCTTTAGAAATGTGATGACCCAAAACGCTTACCTCACGAAGCCAAAATTCACACTTCGAAAATTTAGCATAAAGCTGATTTTCTCTAAGAATGTTTAGAGCAATTCTTAGATGATGAGAATGCTCGTCGTCTGATTTAGAATAAATAAGAATGTCATCAATGAAAATGATGACAAACTTATCTAAGTATGGCCGAAAGACACGATTCATAAGATCCATAAAAGCTGCAGGAGCATTTGTGAGTCCAAAAGGCATAACACAGAATTCAAAATGACCGTATCTGGTTCGAAAAGCAGACTTAGGGATATCAGATTCCCTAATCTTGAGTTGGTGATAACCAGACCGCAAATCAATTTTTGAGAACACAGTTGCTCCTTGCAATTGATCAAATAGATCATCGATTCTCGGAAGAGGATATTTGTTCTTGATTGTCACCTTGTTCAATTGACGGTAGTCGACACATAGGCGAAATGATCCATCTTTCTTCTTGACAAAAAGAACTGGAGCACCCCAAGGAGATGTGCTAGGTCGTATGAATCCCTTCTCCAATAATTCTCCAAGTTGTTTCTGGAGTTCCTTAAGCTCAGCTGGCGACATTCGATATGGAGTAATCGATATAGGTGTGATTCCAGGAAGTACATCAATGGAAAAATCAATCTCTCGATTCGGAGGCTGTCCTGGTAAGTCTTCGGGAAAGACATCAGGAAATTCATTCACGATCGGGATGTCATCTAGTTTAGTCTCAGAAAGAGAATTATCGACGAGAAATGCCAAGAATGCCTCACAACCCTTACGTATTAATTTATGCGCAGTCAACATTGAAATAAAAGAAAGGGATCTCGTTTGAAGTTCACCTTCAAAAACAAGTTCTGAGAATCCTGGTCTATGAAAAATAACAAGCTTCTCGTGGCAGTCGAGAATTGCATGATGAGAAGAAAGCCAATCCATGCCAAGAATAACATCGAGATCAATCAAAGGCAATGGTATCAATTCAGCCTCTAGAATGACATCTTTGATCTTCAATGGACAACCAAGAAACTCCGAATCACAAACTAGACGCTCTCCAAGAGGGGTATGAACTATGATTTCAGGTGACAAATGAGAGATAGGATAATCTAAGATCGCAGCAAGATCATCCCGAATATAAGATCTATCAGAACCTGGGTCAAATAAAGTGTAGACCTGATGGTCTCCCACAAACACATGGCCTAAAGAAGCAATATTAGGTGAGATTGTGATTTAAAAATTCGGAAAGATAAAATTTCTTACGAATGTTTTATTTGTAATCAAGTGGCATAACAAGGCGGGGATAGATCTAACATGTGAAAATACTCGGATTATAAATTACCTGTCACAACCTTCGGATCTGAGCGAGCCTCTTCCTGGGAAATATGAAATACTCTAGTTTGATTCCTTCCTTGCATAGGTGATCGAGTACTAGGGCCGCTTGAGGCTTCAGGCACTCTGGTAGCTGCAGATCGAGTATCTCTGGGTGTAGAATATGTTAGTCTACCACGAGGCTGACCAGAACTCTGACTACTCGCTCCCATAAGTTGAGGACAAGAACTTCGCATATGCCCCGGCTGTCGACACTGAAAACATACTTGAGGAGCCTTACAGGGGCCGTCATGATACTTTAAGCAATTCTGGCACTTGCGATTTTCACCAACCGATCTCGAGACATTGCTCCCGCCTCTACTAAACTGCTCCCGAGGTTGAGGAAAACTAATAGACACTGAACTTGGTGCGCCACGCGAAGATCCCACACCCCTATACACCTTCGATGCATTTCCTGGAAATGCGCTCCCTTGCCTTTTCTTTTGAGATCGTTCTGCAAGCTTATATCTCGCCTGAACTAAACTTTCTACCCTCAGGGCTTCTTCTACAAGCTCGTCAAGACTTTCGTACTTGTCTCCGGACTTGATGCGATCTCGAATATTTAGATTAAGACCATCTTCAAATGTCTTGCATAAGTCTCTCGTCGTATATGACTCAGGAGCGAATTCTCGCAATTCCAGAAATTTGCTTTCATACTCCACAACCGACATAGTGCCTTGAAAGAGGTTGAAGAACTCCTTTCTCTTCTGATCCTTGATGTACTGAGAGAAGTATCGATCTTTGAATCGTTCCACAAAGATAGCCCACGTAATAGTAACCGAAGATGTCTCTTTTAGATTCTGCCACCATCGTCGTGCGTCTGGGCCTAACAGCTTGGTCGCAATGACCACACGATAACATTCTTCAATCATCAAAGTGTCAAAGGTCTCTGTAATCTCCTTTAACCATGCCCCCGCTTTAGAAGCATCTCTTGTACCGTCAAATTTTGAAGTCCCCATGTTTTCAACTGCTTTCACCAAATCAGGTATAAAAAGTGAACCTCGAGAAGTAGTACCTACTAAAGCCATTTCTGGAGTAGAAACTGGTACATGAGATGTAGGTTGAATTGGTTCATTAGCGCGAAGAACATCCTCAGTGACAGTTGTAGTGGTAGGAGCCGTCGTAGGTGGTGGAACACCATGTACTCGAATGTGATCATAATACAACTGGTACTGCTCTGGGGTCATCATGTGCTCAACACGCAACTGGGCCCGTGGTTGCTCTACCTGGGTAACCGGCACCCTATGATCAGAATTGATAGGATCCGTAAATGTCGGATGAACAACATGATCAGAAGAAACATGTCCTCGAGGTCCACGAGGAATAGAAGAGAGTAGAGGACTCGGAGGATCACGAGGAACGTGTCCTCGACCTCGACCTCGACGACGAACTGGAGGTGCCATAATGACTGAAAGAAAGAAGGGTAAGAAAATGCAAGGTTAATATTAAGGTAAAACAATAACTTAGGATGACATAGAAACAAAATTGGATCCATTAGCTCGACTCAAAAAGAATGAGAATCATATAACCAGGCTCTGATACCAAGAAAGTTGTCACGCCCCAACCCGCAGGCAGAACACGACAACCGCCACGTTAACCATAAATTTCGCGAAATGGGTGCACTCCACTCCACAAAGTTTATAGAAAACGTAAGGCTTGCTATCAAGTACCTGTAGAATTGAACAACTGATAACTACGGGTACAACCCGAGGACATCATTACATAAAGTATCAACAAGGATTTACAAAGGTACAAAATACCACGATGTAACTTAGTTTGAAGAAAATATACATGAGCGATATAACATCGCGAAAGTACAAAAAGAACATCAAGGGGGGTCACAAAATATAAAATGAACAAACTCGCCAATGGATCCGTCAATTAACATAAAAGAGAAAGTACCCAAAACCCCGATCGAATGATGAGCAAACGACAGGCAAACCTCCAACCAAAATGATATCAACAGCCTGAAAAGGAAGGAAATGATGGGGGTGAGCAAAACCACTAGCTCAGTGAGGTGATAAGCCGGTCACCCCAACCCTTATACGAAGCATGCACTCCCACTCGCGGTTCATAACATAAAATCCAATATTTCGTTCCACATCAATTATTATGTTTACTTAATATACAACTTAACAAAAATACAACCTATGAATGCATTTACAAATACACAATTAGTTCAAACAAGATGTTATCACATAAAAGACGCGTGGGTAGCCAATATCCTCCTCAAACTGATCTCTCCGTCGAGAGTCAGTCCGAGCCCGTCACCGTTACTCTAGATAAAATGCACATTAATGTTCTTACTCAATGCACACCAAGTGCTAAAATTCACAATAAAATATCGATGTAATCCCTGAAATGATTAAACATATAAACATATATGACATGCATGTCCCACACTGGTGACGTTGACTGAGCCTATAATAGACTGATTCATCTAACGATCACCTTCCAAAGTATCAGTATTTGGCAAATGGACAGGTGCCCCGTTAGATCTAACTCACCCGGGTTTGCCAAGCCACGGGCGACTCGATTGTCACTCTAACTCACCCGAACCGCGACAATTCGGGCTACTTAATCAATGTCGCTCCAACTCACCCGAACCGTGACCAATTCAGGCTACTTAACCTTGGTACCAGGTATACATATGCATATGCATCATGAGATAAATAACAATTCAAGTCATAGTCTTAATTGGCACACAAGTCACAAGAATAACCAGAAATCAATCTGCAAATAATTCGCAATAAAGGCTATCAGATATCGAGCCGGCAAGGCTCTTCAACATAAGTTAAAATCAACAATACCCATATGAAATAATATAAGATAATCAATGGACCAACTTAGGCCAATCAGGCTCTAACTAGAACAATCGAGCCAATCATACTCTTTACCACATAACACATTACCAAAATAATTTTGTTATCAATTAACTAAAAATAAAATGAATGCAAATTTAATGAGGGTCCACACTTCCCACAAGAGAAGGCGTTCCCGAATTATCAACTCACAAGGAAGTGATTAACTCTCTCCGGAATCTGAAGTCGGTCCTTTGCCCTTCGTCGACGGTTCTTTACCTAGAAAGGAGATGAGCAATTAAAGACAAATCAAATATAACTAACTATTAGCGGTAACATCGTCTTTCATTGTCAAAATAAATCTTAATCGAGCTCGAGCGAATCGATATTAAATAAGAACAGCCCGTATCTCCTCAACATCATCTCCCAATCTCACATAACCCGTTTCAGATCATTTCTTAAACAAAACGATAGGAAATAAATTTGAATTCGGCATAAATATTCTGAAATTTTCCAGCTAGCGGCAGTTTACAAGAAAAATCGAATTGAGGAGTTTCAAGTGGCTATAGAAAGCTAACACGTTCAGCTACATACAGAAATTGAGTTTGTAAATTTCAGAGATCAATAGCTATGTCGAAAGTAGTTCGAACAGTAGCTACGAATTTCCTCATATAAGGAAGAAAACCCAACAAAATCACAAAATCTTGGAGAAAGGAAGCTTAATTAACCTATTACTTACCTCAAAACAACTTAGAAACCACCTAGGATGAGGGTTGTAAGGGATAATTTGATCAACAAGGGTTTCTCCTCTTCACTCTCTTCTTTCCCCTCTTTTGTTCTTCTCACTTTTCTTCTCCCGTACCCTTCTTTCTTTCTTTCTTTTCTTTTTTTATATGTGTTGAGGCTATTAAAATGGGCTGGGCTTATTTCCATGTTATGCCATTTAAGTGGGCTGGACTTGGGCCAAATAAATAAATAAATAGGTTTTGGGCTCTAAAAACAAATCTAGGTCAACTTGGGCCAAAAATAAATAAATAGGTTTTGGGCTTTAAAAACAAATCTAGGTCAACTTGGGCCAAAAATAAATAAATAGGTTTTGGGCTTTCTAAAAAAAATAATCTAGTTAGGCTAAGATATTATAGTCGATGCATATTTCCTTCATTTTAACGCTCTTTTTCTTATTACAATAAACATTACCTTCGTTACGATGCATATTTCCGTCAGTTTGATGTTTATTTTCTCGTTATGATCAATATTTCCTTCGTTTCGATGCATATATCAATCATTTTGATACTCGTTTTCTCGTTACGATCAATATATCCTTCGTTTCGATGCATATTTCCATTTTGATGCTTGTTTTCTCATTACAATCAGCATTTCCTTCGTTTCGATGCATATTTTCTTCATTTTTATGCAAATTTTCTCGTTATGACCAATATTTCCTTCGTTTCGATACATATTTTCATCATTTTTATGCTCGTTTTCTCATTATGATCAACATTTCCTTCTTTTCGATGCATATTTCCTTCATTTAGATGCTTATTTTCTCGTTATGATTAACATTTCCCATCGTTTTGATGCATATTTTCATCATTTTGATGCTCGTTTTCTCGTTATGATCAATATTTCCTTCTTTTCGACGCATATTTCCATTATTTTGATGTTCATTTTCTCGATATGATCAATATTTTCTTCGTTTCTATTCATATTTTCATCATTTTGATGCTCGTTTTTTCGTTATGATCAAAATTTCCTTCTTTTCGATGCATATTTCCTTCATTTTGATGCGACTTTTCTCGTTACGATCAATATTTCCTCCGTTTCGATGCATATTTTTATCATTTTGATGCTTGTTTTCTCATTATGATCAATATTTCCTTCTTTTCGATGCATATTTCCTTCGATTTTATGCTCATTTCCTCATGATGATCAATATTTTCTCCGTTTCGATGCATATTTATGTTATTTTGATGCTTATTTAATCGATATGATCAACATTTTCTTCGTTTCGATGTATATTTCCTTCATTTTGATGTACATTTTCTCGTTACGATCAATATTTCCTTAGTTACGATGCATATTTCCTTCATTTTAATACTCATTTTCTTATTACAATAAACATTACCTTCGTTACGATGCATATTTCCTTCATTTTGATTTTTATTTTCTCGTTATGATCAATATTTCCTTCGTTTCGATGCATATTTCCATCATTTAGATAATCGTTTTCTCGTTACTATCAATATATCCTTCGTTTCGATGCATATTTACATCATTTTGATGCTTATTTTCTCATTACAATCAACATTTACTTCGTTTCGATGCATATTTTCTTCATTTTGATGCACATTTTCTCATTACGATCAACATTTCCTTCGTTTCGATGCATATTGTCATCATTTTTATGCTTTTTTCTCATTATGATCAACATTTTCTTCTTTTTGATGCATATTTCCTTCTTCAAGATGCTCGTTTCCTTGTTACAATCAACATTTTCTTCGTTTCGATGCATATTTCCATCATTTTGATGCTACTTCTCTCGTTACGATCAATATTTCCTTCGTTTCAATGCATATTTTCATCATTTTGATGCTCGTTTTCTCGTTATGGTCAATATTTCCTTCTTTTTGATGCATATTTTCTTTATTTTGATGCTTATTTTCTCATGACGATCAACATTTTCTCCGTTTTGATGCATATTTCCTTCATTTTGATGCTCATTTTCTCATGATGATCAACATTTTCTCTGTTTCAATACATATTTACGTTATTTTGATGCTCATTTACTCGATATGATCAACATTTTCTTAATTTCGATGCATATTTCCTTCATTTTGATGCATATTTTCTCGTTACGATCAATATTTCCTTATTTTCGAAGAATATTTCCTTCATTTTAATGCTCATTTTCTTATTACAATAAACATTACCTTAGTTAAGATGCATATTTCCTTCATTTTGATGTTTATTTTTTCGTTATGATCAATATTTCCTTTGTTTCGATGCATATTTCCATCATTTAAATAATCATTTTCTCGTTACTATCAATATATCCTTCGTTTCGATGCAAATTTACATCATTTAATGCTTGTTTCTCATTACAATCAACATTTCCTTCGTTTCGATGCATAAATTTTTCATTTTGATGCACATTTTCTCGTTACGATCAATATTTCCTTTGTTTCGATGCATATTTTCATCATTTTTATGCTTGTTTTCTCATTATGATCAACATTTTCTTCTTTTCGATGCATATTTCCTTCTTTAAGATGCTCATTTCCTTGTTACGGTCAACATTTTCTTCGTTTCGATGCATATTTCCATCATTTTGATGCTACTTCTCACGTTACGATCAATATTTCCTTCGTTTCAATGCATATTTTCATCATTTTGATGCTCGCTTTCTCGTTATGATCAACATTTCCTTCTTTTTTATGCATATTTTCTTTATTTTGATGCTCATTTTCTCATGACGATCAACATTTTCTCAGTTTCGATGCATATTTCATCATTTTGATGCTCATTTACTCGATATGATCAATATTTTCTAAGTTTCGATGCATATTTCCTTCATTTTGATGCACATTTTCTCGTTACAATCAATATTTTCTTAGTGTCGATGCATATTTCCTTCATTTTAATGCTCTTTTTCTTATTACAATAAATATTACCTTCGTTACGATGCATATTTCCGTCAGTTTGATGTTTATTTTCTCGTTATGATCAATATTTCCTTCGTTTCGATGCATATATCAATCATTTTGATACTAATTTTCTCGTTACGATCAATATATCCTTCGTTTCGATGCATATTTCCATTTTGATGCTTGTTTTCTCATTACAATCAACATTTCCTTCGTTTCGATGCATATTTTCTTGATTTTGATGCATATTTTCTCGTTATGATCAATATTTCCTTCGTTTCGATGCATATTTTCATCATTTTTATGCTCGTTTTCTCATTATGATCAACATTTCCTTCTTTTCGATGCATATTTCCTTCATTTAGATGCTTGTTTTCTCGTTAGGATTAACATTTCCCATCGTTTCGATGCATATTTTCATCATTTTGATGCTCGTTTTCTCGTTATGATCAATATTTCCTTCTTTTCGACGCATATTTCCATTATTTTGATGTTCATTTTCTCATTATGATCAATATTTTCTTCGTTTCTATTCATATTTTCATCATTTTGATGCTCGTTTTCTCGTTATGATCAAAATTTCCTTCTTTTCGATGCATATTTCCTTCATTTTGATGCGACTTTTCTCGTTACGATCAATATTTCCTCCATTTCGATGCATATTTTCATCATTTTGATGCTTGTTTTCCATTATGATCAATATTTCCTTCTTTTCGATGCATATTTCCTTCGATTTTATGCTCATTTCCTCATGATGATCAACATTTTCTCCGTTTCGATGCATATTTATGTTATTTTGATGCTTATTTAATCGATATGATCAACATTTTCTTCGTTTCGATGTATATTTCCTTCATTTTGATGTACATTTTCTCGTTACGATCAATATTTCCTTAGTTGCGATGCATATTTCCTTCATTTTAATACTCATTTTCTTATTACAATAAACATTACCTTCGTTACGATGCATATTTCCTTCATTTTGATTTTTATTTTCTCGTTATGATCAATATTTCCTTCGTTTCGATGCATATTTCCATCATTTAGATAATTGTTTTCTCGTTACTATCAATATATCCTTCGTTTCGATGCATATTTACATCATTTTGATGCTTATTTTCTCATTACAATCAACATTTCCTTCGTTTCGATGCATATTTTCTTCATTTTGATGCACATTTTCTCATTACGATCAACATTTCCTTCGTTTCGATGCATATTGTCATCATTTTTATGCTTTTTTCTCATTATGATCAACATTTTCTTCTTTTTGATGCATATTTCCTTCTTTAAGATGCTCGTTTCCTTGTTACAATCAACATTTTCTTCGTTTCGATGCATATTTCCATCATTTTGATGCTACTTCTCTCGTTACGATCAATATTTCCTTCGTTTCAATGCATATTTTCATCATTTTGATGCTCGTTTTCTCGTTATGGTCAACATTTCCTTCTTTTTGATGCATATTTTCTTCATTTTGATGCTTATTTTCTCATGACGATCAACATTTTCTCCGTTTTGATGCATATTTCCTTCATTTTGATGCTCATTTTCTCATGATGATCAACATTTTCTCTGTTTCAATACATATTTACGTTATTTTGATGCTCATTTACTCGATATGATCAACATTTTCTTAATTTCGATGCATATTTCCTTCATTTTGATGCATATTTTCTCGTTACGATCAATATTTCCTTATTTTCGAAGAATATTTCCTTCATTTTAATGCTCATTTTCTTATTGCAATAAACATTACCTTCGTTACGATGCATATTTCCTTCATTTTGATGTTTATTTTTTCGTTATGATCAACATTTCCTTTGTTTCGATGCATATTTCCATCATTTAAATAATCATTTTCTCGTTACTATCAATATATCCTTCGTTTCGATGCAAATTTACATCATTTTGATGCTTGTTTCTCATTACAATCAACATTTCCTTCGTTTCGATGCATAAATTTTTCATTTTGATGCACATTTTCTCGTTACGATCAATATTTCCTTTGTTTCGATGCATATTTTCATCATTTTTATGCTCGTTTTCTCATTATGATCAACATTTCCTTCTTTTCGATGCATATTTCCTTCATTTAGATGCTTGTTTTCTCGTTAGGATTAACATTTCCCATCGTTTCGATGCATATTTTCATCATTTTGATGCTCGTTTTCTCGTTATGATCAATATTTCCTTCTTTTCGACGCATATTTCCATTATTTTGATGCTAATTTTCTCGATATGATCAATATTTTCTTCGTTTCTATTCATATTTTCATCATTTTGATGCTCGTTTTCTCGTTATGATCAAAATTTCCTTCTTTTCGATGCATATTTCCTTCATTTTGATGCTACTTTTCTCGTTACTATCAATATTTCCTTCGTTTCGATGCATATTTTCATCATTTTGATGCTCGTTTTCTAATTATGATCAATATTTCCTTCTTTTCGATGCATATTTCCTTCATTTTAATGCTCATTTTCTTATTACAATAAACATTACCTTCGTTACGATGCATATTTCCATCATTTAGATAATCGTTTTCTCGTTACTATCAATATATCCTTCGTTTCGATGCATATTTACATCATTTTGATGCTTGTTTTCTCATTACAATCAACATTTCCTTCGTTTCGATGCATATTTTCATCATTTTGATGCCCGTTTTCTCGTTATGGTCAACATTTCCTTCTTTTTGATGCATATTTTCTTCATTTTGATGGTTATTTTCTCATGACGATCAACATTTTCTCCGTTTTAATGCATATTTCCTTCATTTTGATGCTCATTTTCTCATGATGATCAACATTTTCTCTGTTTCAATACATATTTACGTTATTTTGATGCTCATTTACTCGATATGATCAACATTTTCTTAATTTCGATGCATATTTCCTTCATTTTGATGCATATTTTCTCGTTACGATCAATATTTCCTTATTTTCGAAGAATATTTCCTTCATTTTAATGCTCATTTTCTTATTGCAATAAACATTACCTTCGTTACGATGCATATTTCCTTCATTTTGATGTTTATTTTTTCGTTATGATCAACATTTCCTTTGTTTCGATGCATATTTCCATCATTTAAATAATCATTTTCTCGTTACTATCAATATATCCTTCGTTTCGATGCAAATTTACATCATTTTGATGCTTGTTTCTCATTACAATCAACATTTCCTTCGTTTCGATGCATAAATTTTTCATTTTGATGCACATTTTCTCGTTACGATCAATATTTCCTTTGTTTCGATGCATATTTTCATCATTTTTATGCTCGTTTTCTCATTATGATCAACATTTCCTTCTTTTCGATGCATATTTCCTTCATTTAGATGCTTGTTTTCTCGTTAGGATTAACATTTCCCATCGTTTCGATGCATATTTTCATCATTTTGATGCTCGTTTTCTCGTTATGATCAATATTTCCTTCTTTTCGACGCATATTTCCATTATTTTGATGCTAATTTTCTCGATATGATCAATATTTTCTTCGTTTCTATTCATATTTTCATCATTTTGATGCTCGTTTTCTCGTTATGATCAAAATTTCCTTCTTTTCGATGCATATTTCCTTCATTTTGATGCTACTTTTCTCGTTACTATCAATATTTCCTTCGTTTCGATGCATATTTTCATCATTTTGATGCTCGTTTTCTAATTATGATCAATATTTCCTTCTTTTCGATGCATATTTCCTTCATTTTAATGCTCATTTTCTTATTACAATAAACATTACCTTCGTTACGATGCATATTTCCATCATTTAGATAATCGTTTTCTCGTTACTATCAATATATCCTTCGTTTCGATGCATATTTACATCATTTTGATGCTTGTTTTCTCATTACAATCAACATTTCCTTCGTTTCGATGCATATTTTCATCATTTTGATGCCCGTTTTCTCGTTATGGTCAACATTTCCTTCTTTTTGATGCATATTTTCTTCATTTTGATGGTTATTTTCTCATGACGATCAACATTTTCTCCGTTTTAATGCATATTTCCTTCATTTTGATGCTCATTTTCTCATGATGATCAACATTTTCTCTGTTTCAATGCATATTTACGTTATTTTGATGCTCATTTACTCGATATGATCAACATTTTCTTCGTTTCGATGCATATTTTTTTTATTTTGATGCACATTTTCTCGTTACGATCAATATTTCCTTATTTTCGAAGAATATTTCCTTCATTTTAATGCTCATTTTCTTATTACAATAAACATTACCTTCGTTACGATGCATATTTCCTTCATTTTGATGTTTATTTTTTTGTTATGATCATCATTTCCTTTGTTTCGATGCATATTTCCATCATTTAAATAATCATTTTCTCGTTACTATCAATATATCCTTCGTTTCGATGCAAATTTACATCATTTTGATGCTTGTTTTCTCATTACAAGCAACATTTCCTTCGTTTCGATGCATATTTTCTTCATTTTGATGCCATTTTCTCGTTACGATCAACATTTCCTTCGTTTTGATGCATATTTTCATCATTTTTATGCTTGTTTTCTCATTATGATCAACATTATCTTCTTTTCGATGCATATTTCCTTCTTTTAGATGCTCATTTCCTTGTTACGATCAACATTTTCTTCGTTTCGATGCATATTTCCATCATTTTGATGCTACTTCTCACGTTACGATCAATATTTCCTTCGTTTCAATGCATATTTTCATCATTTTGATGCTCGTTTTCTCGTTATGATCAACATTTCCTTCTTTTTTATGCATATTTTCTTTATTTTGATGCTCATTTTCTCATGACGATCAACATTTTCTCAGTTTCGATGCATATTTCATCATTTTGATGCTCATTTACTCGATATGATCAACATTTTCTAAGTTTCGATGCATATTTCCTTCATTTTGATGCATATTTTCTCGTTACAATCAATATTTTCTTAGTGTCGATGCATATTTCCTTCATTTTAACGCTCTTTTTCTTATTACAATAAACATTACCTTCGTTACGATGCATATTTCCGTCAGTTTGACGTTTATTTTCTCGTTATGATCAACATTTCCTTCGTTTCGATGCATATATCAATCATTTTGATACTCGTTTTCTCGTTACGATCAATATATCCTTCGTTTCGATGCATATTTCCATTTTGATGCTTGTTTTCTCATTACAATCAACATTTCCTTCGTTTCGATGCATATTTTCTTCATTTTGATGCATATTTTCTCGTTATGATCAATATTTCCTTCGTTTCGATGCATATTTTCATCATTTTTAAGCTCGTTTTCTCATTATGATCAACATTTCCTTCTTTTCGATGCATATTTCCTTCATTTAGATGCTTGTTTTCTCGTTACGATTAACATTTCCCATCGTTTCGATGCATATTTTCATCATTTTGATGCTCGTTTTCTCGTTATGATCAATATTTCCTTCTTTTCGACGCATATTTCCATTATTTTGATGCTCATTTTCTCGATATGATCAATATTTTCTTTGTTTCTATTCATATTTCCTTCATTTTGATGCTACTTTTCTCGTTACGATCAATATTTCCTTCGTTTCGATGCATATTTTCATCATTTTGATGCTCGTTTTCTCGTTATGATCAAAATTTCCTTCTTTTCGATGCATATTTCCTTCATTTTGATGCGACTTTTCTCGTTACGATCAATATTTCCTCCGTTTCGATGCATATTTTCATCATTTTGATGCTTGTTTTCTCATTATGATCAATATTTCCTTCTTTTCGATGCATATTTCCTTCGATTTTATGCTCATTTCCTCATGATGATCAACATTTTCTCCGTTTCGATGCATATTTATGTTATTTTGATGCTTATTTAATCGATATGATCAACATTTTCTTCGTTTCGATGTATATTTCCTTCATTTTGATGTACATTTTCTCGTTACGATCAATATTTCCTTAGTTACGATGCATATTTCCTTCATTTTAATACTCATTTTCTTATTACAATAAACATTACCTTCGTTACGATGCATATTTCCTTCATTTTGATTTTTATTTTCTCGTTATGATCAATATTTCCTTCGTTTCGATGCATATTTCCATCATTTAGATAATCGTTTTCTCGTTACTATCAATATATCCTTCGTTTCGATGCATATTTACATCATTTTGATGCTTATTTTCTCATTACAATCAACATTTCCTTCGTTTCGATGCATATTTTCTTCATTTTGATGCACATTTTCTCATTACGATCAACATTTCCTTCGTTTCGATGCATATTGTCATCATTTTCATGCTTTTTTTCTCATTATGATCAACATTTTCTTCTTTTCGATGCATATTTCCTTCTTTAAGATGCTCGTTTCCTTGTTACAATCAACATTTTCTTCGTTTCGATGCATATTTCCATCATTTTGATGCTACTTCTCTCGTTACGATCAATATTTCCTTCGTTTCAATGCATATTTTCATCATTTTGATGCTCGTTTTCTCGTTATGGTCAACATTTCCTTCTTTTTGATGCATATTTTCTTCATTTTGATGCTTATTTTCTCATGACGATCAACATTTTCTCCGTTTTGATGCATATTTCCTTCATTTTGATGCTCATTTTCTCATGTTGATCAACATTTTCTCTGTTTCAATACATATTTACGTTATTTTGATGCTCATTTACTCGATATGATCAACATTTTCTTAATTTCGATGCATATTTCCTTCATTTTGATGCATATTTTCTCGTTACGATCAATATTTCCTTATTTTCGAAGAATATTTCCTTCATTTTAATGCTCATTTTCTTATTACAATAAACATTACCTTCGTTACGATGCATATTTCCTTCATTTTGATGTTTATTTTTTCCTTATGATCAACATTTCCTTTGTTTCGATGCATATTTCCATCATTTAAATAATCATTTTCTCGTTACTATCAATATATCCTTCGTTTCGATGCAAATTTACATCATTTTGATGCTTGTTTCTCATTACAATCAACATTTCCTTCGTTTCGATGCATAATTTTTTCATTTTGATGCACATTTTCTCGTTACGATCAACATTTCCTTTGTTTCGATGCATATTTTCATCATTTTTATGCTTGTTTTCTCATTATGATCAACATTTTCTTCTTTTTGATGCATATTTCCTTCTTTAAGATGCTCATTTCCTTGTTACGGTCAACATTTTCTTCGTTTCGATGCATATTTCCATCATTTAGATGCTACTTCTCACGTTACGATCAATATTTCCTTCGTTTCAATGCATATTTTCATCATTTTGATGCTCGCTTTCTCGTTATGATCAACATTTCCTTCTTTTTTATGCATATTTTCTTTATTTTGATGCTCATTTTCTCATGACGATCAACATTTTCTCAATTTCGATGCATATTTCATCATTTTGATGCTCATTTACTCGATATGATCAATATTTTCTAAGTTTCGATGCATATTTCCTTCATTTTGATGCACATTTTCTCGTTACAATCAATATTTTCTTAGTGTCGATGCATATTTCCTTCATTTTAATGCTCTTTTTCTTATTACAATAAACATTACCTTCGTTACGATGCATATTTCCATCAGTTTGATGTTTATTTTCTCGTTATGATCAACATTTCCTTCGTTTCGATGCATATATCAATCATTTTGATACTCATTTTCTCGTTACGATCAATATATCCTTCGTTTCGATGCATATTTCCATTTTGATGCTTGTTTTCTCATTACAATCAACATTTTCTTCGTTTCGATGCATATTTTCTTGATTTTGATGCATATTTTCTCGTTATGATCAATATTTCCTTCGTTTCGATGCATATTTTCATCATTTTTATGCTCGTTTTCTCATTATGATCAACATTTCCTTCTTTTCGATGCATATTTCCTTCATTTAGATGCTTGTTTTCTCGTTACGATTAACATTTCCCATCGTTTCGATGCATATTTTCATCATTTTGATGCTCGTTTTCTCGTTATGATCAATATTTTCTTCTTTTCGACGCATATTTCCATTATTTTGATGCTCATTTTTCTCGATATGATCAATATTTTCTTTGTTTCTATTCATATTTCCTTCATTTTGATGCTACTTTTCTCGTTACGATCAATATTTCCTTCGTTTCGATGCATATTTTCATCATTTTGATGCTCGTTTTCTCATTATGATCAATATTTTCTTCCTTTCGATGCATATTTCCTTCGATTTGATGCTCATTTCCTCATGATGATCAATATTTTCTCCGTTTCGATGCATATTTACGTTATTTTGATGTTCATTTAATCGATATGATCAATATTTTCTTCGTTTCGATGTATATTTCCCTCATTTTGATGCACATTTTCTCGTTACGATCAATATTTCCTTAGTTACGATGCATATTTCCTTCATTTTAATACTATTTTCTTATTACAATAAACATTACCTTCGATACGATGCATATTTCCTTCATTTTGATTTTTATTTTCTCGTTATGATCAATATTTCCTTAGTTATGATGCATATTTCCATCATTTAGATAATCGTTTTCTCATTACTATCAATATATCCTTCGTTTCGATGCATATTTACATCATTTTGATGCTTGTTTTCTCATTACAATCAATATTTCCTTCGTTTCGATGCATATTTTCTTCATTTTGATGCACATTTTCTCATTACGATCAACATTTCCTTCGTTTCGATGCATATTGTCATCATTTTTATGCTTTTTTCTCATTATGATCAACATTTTCTTCTTTTCGATGTATATTTCCTTCTTTAAGATGCTCGTTTCCTTGTTACAATCAACATTTTCTTCGTTTCGATGTATATTTCCATCATTTTGATGCTACTTCTCTCGTTACGATCAATATTTCCTTAATTTCAATGCATATTTTCATCATTTTGATGCTTGTTTTCTCGTTAGGGTCAACATTTCCTTCTTTTTGATGCATATTTTCTTCATTTTGATGCTTATTTTCTCATGACGATCAACATTTTCTTCGTTTTGATGCATATTTCATCATTTTGATTCTCATTTACTCGATATGATCAACATTTTCTACGTTTCGATGCATATTTCCTTAATTTTGATGCACATTTTCTCGTTACAATCAATATTTTCTTAGTTTCGATGCATATTTCTTTCATTTTAATGCTCGTTTTCTAATTACAATAAACATTACCTTCGTTACGATGCATTCCTTCATTTTGATGTTTATTTTCTTGTTATGATCAACATTTCCATTGTTTCGATGCGTATTTCAATCATTTAGATACTCGTTTTCTCGTCAATATCAATATATCCTTCGTTTTGATGCATATTTACATCATTTTGATGCTTGTTTTCTCATTACAATCAATATTTCCTTAGTTTCGATGCATATTTCCTTCATTTTAATGCTCATTTTCTTATTACAATAAACATTATCTTTGTTACGATGCATATTACCTTCATTTTGATGTTTATTTTCTCGTTATGCTCAACATTTCCTTCGTTTCGATGCATATTTCCATCATTTAGATACTCATTTTCTCGTTACGATCAATATATCATTCGTTTCGATGCATATTTCCATCATTTTGATGCTTGTTTTCTCATTACAATCAATATTTCCTTCGTTTCGATGCATATTTTTTTCATTTTGATGCACATTTTCTCGTTACGATCAACATTTCCTTCGTTTCGATGCATATTTTAATTATTTTTATGCTTGTTTTCTCATTATGATCAATATTTTCTTCTTTTCGATGCATATTTCATTCTTTAAGATGCTCGTTTCCTTGTTACGATCAATATTATCTTCGTTTCGATGCATATTTCCATCATTTTGATGTTACTTCTCTCGTTACGATCAACATTTCCTTCGTTTCAATGCATATTTTCATCATTTTGATGCTCGTTTTCTCGCTATGATCAACATTTCCTTCTTTTTGATGCATATTTTCTTCATTTTGATGCTCATTTTCTCATGACTATCAACATTTTCTCCGTTTCAATGCATATTTTCATCATTTTGATGCTCATTTACTCGATATGATCAATATTTTCTATGTTTGGATGCCTATTTCCTTTATTTTGATGCATATTTTCTCGTGACAATCAATATTTTCTTTGTTTCGATGCATATTTCATTCATTTTAATGCTCGTTTTCTTATTACAATAAACATTACCTTCGTTACGATGCCTATTTCCTTCATTTTGATGTTTATTTTCTCGTTATGATCAACATTTCCTTCGTTTCGATGCATATTTCAATCATTTAGATACTCGTTTTCTCGTTAATATCAATATATCCTTCGTTTCGATGCATATTTACATCATTTTGATGCTTGTTTTCTCGTTACGATCAATATTTCCTTAGTTTCGATGCATATTTCCTTCATTTTAATGCTCATTTTCTTATTACAATAAACATTACCTTCGTTACGATGCATATTACCTTCATTTTGATGTTTATTTTCTCGTTATGATCAACATTTCCTTCGTTTCGATGCATATTTCCATCATGTAGATACTCGTTTTCTCGTTATGATCAATATATCCTTCGTTTCGATGCATATTTCCATCATTTTGATGCTCGTTTTCTCATTACATTCAACATTTTCTTCGTTTCGATGCATTTTTTCTCGTTACGATCAATATTTCCTTCGTTTCGATGCCTATTTTCATCATTTTTATGCTCGTTTTCTCATTATGATCAACATTTCCTTCTTTTCGATGCATATTTCCTTCATTTAGATGCTTGTTTTCTCGTTACGATTAACATTTCCCATCGTTTCAATGCATATTTTCATCATTTTGATGCTTGTTTTCTCGTTATGATCAATATTTCGACGTTTCTATTTTGATGCTCATTTTCCTTCTTTTCCTTCTTTTCGACGCATATTTTCATCATTTTGATGCTCATTTTCTCGATATGATCAATATTTTCGTCGTTTCTATTCATATTTTCATCATTTTGATGCTACTTTTCTCATTACGATCAATATTTCCTTCGTTTCGATGCATATTTTCATCATTTTGATGCTCGTTTTCATGTTATGATCAATATTTCCTTCTTTTCGATGCATATTTCCTTCATTTTGATGCTCATTTTCTCATGATGATCAATATTTTCTCCGTTTCGATGCATATTTACGTTATTTTGATGCTCATTTACTTGATATGATCAACATTTTCTTTGTTTCGATGCATATTTCCTTCATTTTGATGCACATTTCCTCGTTACGATCAATATTTCCTTAGTTTCGATGCATATTTCCTTCATTTTAATGCTCATTTTCTTATTACAATAAACATTACCTTCGTTACGATGCATTTTCTTCATTTTGATGTTTATTTTCTCGTTATGATCAACATTTCCTTCGTTTCGATGCATATTTCCATCATTTAGATGATCGTTTTCTCGTTACTATCAATATATCATTCGTTTCGATGCATATTTATATCATTTTGATGTTTTTTCTCATTACAATCAACATTTCCTTCGTTTCGATGCATATTTTCTTCATTTTGATGCACATTTTCTCGTCACGATCAACATTTCCTTCGTTTCGATGCATATTTTAATCATTTTTATGCTTGTTTTCTCATTATGATCAACATTTCCTTCGTTTCGATGCATATTTTCATCATTTTTATACTTGTTTTCTCATTATGATCAACATTTTCTTCTTTTCATTTCCTTCTTTAAGATGCTGGTTTCCTAGTTACGATCAACATTTTCTTCGTTTCGATGCATATTTCCATCATTTTGATGATACTTCTCTCGTTACGATCAACATTTCTTTTGTTTCAATGCATATTTTCATCATTTTGATGCTCGTTTTCTCGTTATGATAACATTTCCTTCTTTTTGATGCATATTTTCTTCATTTTGATGCTTATTTTGTCATGACGATCAACATTTTCTCCATTTTGATGCATATTTCATCATTTTGATGCTCATTTACTCGATATGATCAACATTTTCTATGTTTCGATGCATATTTTCTTCATTTTGATGCACATTTTCTCGTTACAATCAATATTTTCTTAGTTTCGATGCATATTTCTTTCATTTTAATGCTCGTTTTCTTATTACAATAAACATTACCTTCGTTACGATGCATATTTCCTTCATTTTGATGTTTATTTTCTCGTTATGATCAACATTTCCTTCGTTTCGATGCATATTTCAATCATTTAGATACTCGTTTTCTCGTTACGATCAATATATCCTTCGTTTCGATGCATAATTCGATCATTTTGAAGCTTGTTTTCTCATTACAATCAACATTTCCTTCGTTTCGATGCATATTTTCTTCATTTTGATGCATATTTTCTCATGATGATCAACATTTTCTCCGTTTTGATGCATATTTCATCATTTTGATGCTCATTTACTCGATATGATGTTTATTTTCTACGTTTCGATCATATTTCCTTCATTTTGATGCACATTTTCTCGTTACAATCAATATTTTCTTAGTTTCGATGCATATTTCCTTCATTTTAATGCTCGTTTTCTTATTACAATAAACATTACCTTCGTTACGATGCATATTTCATTCATTTTGATGTTTATTTTCTCGTTATGATCAACATTTCCTTCGTTTCGATGCATATTTCAATCATTCAGATACTCGTTATCTCTTTAATATCAATATATCCTTCGTTTCTATGCATATTTACATCATTTTGATGCTTGTTTTCTCATTACAATCAATATTTCCTTAGTTTCGATGCATATTTCCTTCATTTTAATGCTCATTTTCTTATTACAATAAACATTACCTTCGTTACGACGCATATTACCTTCATTTTGATGTTTATTTTCTCGTTATGATCAACATTTCCTTCGTTTCGATGCATATTTCCATCATTTAGATACTCGTTTTCTCATTACGATCAATATATCCTTCGTTTCGATGCATATTTCCATCATTTTGATGCTTGTTTTCTCATTACAATCAACATTTCCTTCGTTTCGATGCATATTTTCTTCATTTTGATGCACATTTTCTCATTACGATCAACATTTCCTTCGTTTCGATGCATATTGTCATCATTTTTATGCTTTTTTCTCATTATGATCAACATTTTCTTCTTTTCGATGTATATTTCCTTCTTTAAGATGCTCGTTTCCTTGTTACAATCAACATTTTCTTCGTTTCGATGCATATTTCCATCATTTTGATGCTACTTCTCTCGTTACGATCAATATTTCCTTAATTTCAATGCATATTTTCATCATTTTGATGCTTGTTTTCTCGTTAGGGTCAACATTTCCTTCTTTTTGATGCATATTTTCTTCATTTTGATGCTTATTTTCTCATGACGATCAACATTTTCTTCGTTTTGATGCATATTTCATCATTTTGATTCTCATTTACTCGATATGATCAACATTTTCTACGTTTCGATGCATATTTCCTTAATTTTGATGCACATTTTCTCGTTACAATCAATATTTTCTTAGTTTCGATGCATATTTCTTTCATTTTAATGCTCGTTTTCTAATTACAATAAACATTACCTTCGTTACGATGCATATTTCCTTCATTTTGATGTTTATTTTCTTGTTATGATCAACATTTCCATTGTTTCGATGCGTATTTCAATCATTTAGATACTCGTTTTCTCGTCAATATCAATATATCCTTCGTTTTGATGCATATTTACATCATTTTGATGCTTGTTTTCTCATTACAATCAATATTTCCTTAGTTTCGATGCATATTTCCTTCATTTTAATGCTCATTTTCTTATTACAATAAACATTATCTTTGTTACGATGCATATTACCTTCATTTTGATGTTTATTTTCTCGTTATGATCAACATTTCCTTCGTTTCGATGCATATTTCCATCATTTAGATACTCATTTTCTCGTTACGATCAATATATCCTTCGTTTCGATGCATATTTCCATCATTTTGATGCTTGTTTTCTCATTACAATCAATATTTCCTTCGTTTCGATGCATATTTTTTTCATTTTGATGCACATTTTCTCGTTACGATCAACATTTCCTTCGTTTCGATGCATATTTTAATTATTTTTATGCTTGTTTTCTCATTATGATCAATATTTTCTTCTTTTCGATGCATATTTCATTCTTTAAGATGCTCGTTTCCTTGTTACGATCAATATTTTCTTCGTTTCGATGCATATTTCCATCATTTTGATGTTACTTCTCTCGTTACGATCAACATTTCCTTCGTTTCAATGCATATTTTCATCATTTTGATGCTCGTTTTCTCGCTATGATCAACATTTCCTTCTTTTTGATGCAATTTTCTTCATTTTGATGCTCATTTTCTCATGACTATCAACATTTTCTCCGTTTCAATGCATATTTTCATCATTTTGATGCTCATTTACTCGATATGATCAATATTTTCTATGTTTGGATGCATATTTCCTTCATTTTGATGCATATTTTCTCGTGACAATCAATATTTTCTTTGTTTCGATGCATATTTCATTCATTTTAATGCTCGTTTTCTTATTACAATAAACATTACCTTCGTTACGATGCCTATTTCCTTCATTTTGATGTTTATTTTCTCGTTATGATCAACATTTCCTTCGTTTCGATGCATATTTCCATCATGTAGATACTCGTTTTCTCGTTATGATCAATATATCCTTTGTTTCGATGCATATTTCCATCATTTTGATGCTCGTTTTCTCATTACATTCAACATTTTCTTCGTTTCGATGCATTTTTTCTCGTTACGATCAATATTTCCTTCGTTTCGATGCCTATTTTCATCATTTTTATGCTCGTTTTCTCATTATGATCAACATTTCCTTCTTTTCGATGCATATTTCCTTCATTTAGATGCTTGTTTTCTCGTTACGATTAACATTTCCCATCGTTTCAATGCATATTTTCATCATTTTGATGCTTGTTTTCTCGTTATGATCAATATTTCGACGTTTCTATTTTGATGCTCATTTTCCTTCTTTTCCTTCTTTTCGACGCATATTTTCATCATTTTGATGCTCATTTTCTCGATATGATCAATATTTTCGTCGTTTCTATTCATATTTTCATCATTTTGATGCTACTTTTCTCATTACGATCAATATTTCCTTCGTTTCGATGCATATTTTCATCATTTTGATGCATATTTTCTCATGATGATCAACATTTTCTCCGTTTTGATGCATATTTCATCATTTTGATGCTCATTTACTCGATATGATGTTTATTTTCTGCGTTTCGATCATATTTCCTTCATTTTGATGCACATTTTCTCGTTACAATCAATATTTTCTTAGTTTCGATGCATATTTCCTTCATTTTAATGCTCGTTTTCTTATTACAATAAACATTACCTTCGTTACGATGCATATTTCATTCATTTTGATGTTTATTTTCTCGTTATGATCAACATTTCCTTCGTTTCGATGCATATTTCAATCATTCAGATACTCGTTATCTCTTTAATATCAATATATCCTTCGTTTCTATGCATATTTACATCATTTTGATGCTTGTTTTCTCATTACAATCAATATTTCCTTAGTTTCGATGCATATTTCCTTCATTTTAATGCTCATTTTCTTATTACAATAAACATTATCTTTGTTACGATGCATATTACCTTCATTTTGATGTTTATTTTCTCGTTATGATCAACATTTCCTTCGTTTCGATGCATATTTCCATCATTTAGATACTCGTTTTCTCATTACGATCAATATATCCTTCGTTTCGATGCATATTTCCATCATTTTGATGCTTGTTTTCTCATTACAATCAACATTTCCTTCGTTTCGATGCATATTTTCTTCATTTTGATGCACATTTTCTCGTTACGATCAACATTTCCTTCGTTTCGATGCATATTTTCATCATTTTTATGCTTGTTTTCTCATTATGATTAACATTTTCTTCTTTTCGATGCATATTTCATTCTTTAAGATGCTCGTTTCCTTGTTACGATCAACATTTTCTTCGTTTCGATGCATATTTCCATCATTTTGATGCTACTTTTCTCGTTACGATCAACATTTCCTTCGTTTCAATGCATATTTTCATCATTTTGATGCTCATTTTCTCGTTATGATCAACATTTTCTCCTTTTTGATGCATATTTTCTTTATTTTGATGCTCATTTTCTCATGACGATCAACATTTTCTCCGTTTCAATGCATATTTTCATCATTTTGATGCTCATTTACTCGATATGATCAACATTTTCTACGTTTGGATGCATATTTCCTTCATTTTGATGCACATTTTCTCGTTACATTCAATATTTTCTTAGTTTCGATGCATATTTCATTCATTTTAATGCTCGTTTTCTTATTACAATAAACATTACCTTCGTTACGATGCATATTACCTTCATTTTGATGTTTATTTTCTCGTTATGATCAACATTTCCTTCGTTTCGATGCATATTTCCATCATGTAGATACTCGTTTTCTCGTTATGATCAATATATCCTTCGTTTCGATGCATATTTCCATCATTTTGATGCTCGTTTTCTCATTACATTCAACATTTTCTTCGTTTCGATGCATTTTTTCTCGTTACGATCAATATTTCCTTCGTTTCGATGCCTATTTTCATCATTTTTATGCTCGTTTTCTCATTATGATCAACATTTCCTTCTTTTCGATGCATATTTCCTTCATTTAGATGCTTGTTTTCTCGTTACGATTAACATTTCCCATCGTTTCAATGCATATTTTCATCATTTTGATGCTTGTTTTCTCGTTATGATCAATATTTCGACGTTTCTATTTTGATGCTCATTTTCCTTCTTTTCCTTCTTTTCGACGCATATTTTCATCATTTTGATGCTCATTTTCTCGATATGATCAATATTTTCGTCGTTTCTATTCATATTTTCATCATTTTGATGCTACTTTTCTCATTACGATCAATATTTCCTTCGTTTCGATGCATATTTTCATCATTTTGATGCTCGTTTTCATGTTATGATCAATATTTCCTTCTTTTCGATGCATATTTCCTTCATTTTGATGCTCATTTTCTCATGATGATCAATATTTTCTCCGTTTCGATGCATATTTACGTTATTTTGATGCTCATTTACTTGATATGATCAACATTTTCTTTGTTTCGATGCATATTTCCTTCATTTTGATGCACATTTCCTCGTTACGATCAATATTTCCTTAGTTTCGATGCATATTTCCTTCATTTTAATGCTCATTTTCTTATTACAATAAACATTACCTTCGTTACGATGCATTTTCTTCATTTTGATGTTTATTTTCTCGTTATGATCAACATTTCCTTCGTTTCGATGCATATTTCCATCATTTAGATGATCGTTTTCTCGTTACTATCAATATATCATTCGTTTCGATGCATATTTATATCATTTTGATGTTTTTTCTCATTACAATCAACATTTCCTTCGTTTCGATGCATATTTTCTTCATTTTGATGCACATTTTCTCGTCACGATCAACATTTCCTTCGTTTCGATGCATATTTTAATCATTTTTATGCTTGTTTTCTCATTATGATCAACATTTCCTTCGTTTCGATGCATATTTTCATCATTTTTATACTTGTTTTGTCATTATGATCAACATTTTCTTCTTTTCATTTCCTTCTTTAAGATGCTGGTTTCCTAGTTACGATCAACATTTTCTTCGTTTCGATGCATATTTGCATCATTTTGATGATACTTCTCTCGTTACGATCAACATTTCTTTTGTTTCAATGCATATTTTCATCATTTTGATGCTCGTTTTCTCGTTATGATAACATTTCCTTCTTTTTGATGCATATTTTCTTCATTTTGATGCTTATTTTGTCATGACGATCAACATTTTCTCCATTTTGATGCATATTTCATCATTTTGATGCTCATTTACTCGATATGATCAACATTTTCTATGTTTCGATGCATATTTTCTTCATTTTGATGCACATTTTCTCGTTACAATCAATATTTTCTTAGTTTCGATGCATATTTCTTTCATTTTAATGCTCGTTTTCTTATTACAATAAACATTACCTTCGTTACGATGCATATTTCCTTCATTTTGATGTTTATTTTCTCGTTATGATCAACATTTCCTTCGTTTCGATGCATATTTCAATCATTTAGATACTCGTTTTCTCGTTACGATCAATATATCCTTCGTTTCGATGCATAATTCGATCATTTTGAAGCTTGTTTTCTCATTACAATCAACATTTCCTTCGTTTCGATGCATATTTTCTTCATTTTGATGCATATTTTCTCATGATGATCAACATTTTCTCCGTTTTGATGCATATTTCATCATTTTGATGCTCATTTACTCGATATGATGTTTATTTTCTACGTTTCGATCATATTTCCTTCATTTTGATGCACATTTTCTCGTTACAATCAATATTTTCTTAGTTTCGATGCATATTTCCTTCATTTTAATGCTCGTTTTCTTATTACAATAAACATTACCTTCGTTACGATGCATATTTCATTCATTTTGATGTTTATTTTCTCGTTATGATCAACATTTCCTTCGTTTCGATGCATATTTCAATCATTCAGATACTCGTTATCTCTTTAATATCAATATATCCTTCGTTTCTATGCATATTTACATCATTTTGATGCTTGTTTTCTCATTACAATCAATATTTCCTTAGTTTCGATGCATATTTCCTTCATTTTAATGCTCATTTTCTTATTACAATAAACATTACCTTCGTTACGACGCATATTACCTTCATTTTGATGTTTATTTTCTCGTTATGATCAACATTTCCTTCGTTTCGATGCATATTTCCATCATTTAGATACTCGTTTTCTCATTACGATCAATATATCCTTCGTTTCGATGCATATTTCCATCATTTTGATGCTTGTTTTCTCATTACAATCAACATTTCCTTCGTTTCGATGCATATTTTCTTCATTTTGATGCACATTTTCTCATTACGATCAACATTTCCTTCGTTTCGATGCATATTGTCATCATTTTTATGCTTTTTTCTCATTATGATCAACATTTTCTTCTTTTCGATGTATATTTCCTTCTTTAAGATGCTCGTTTCCTTGTTACAATCAACATTTTCTTCGTTTCGATGCATATTTCCATCATTTTGATGCTACTTCTCTCGTTACGATCAATATTTCCTTAATTTCAATGCATATTTTCATCATTTTGATGCTTGTTTTCTCGTTAGGGTCAACATTTCCTTCTTTTTGATGCATATTTTCTTCATTTTGATGCTTATTTTCTCATGACGATCAACATTTTCTTCGTTTTGATGCATATTTCATCATTTTGATTCTCATTTACTCGATATGATCAACATTTTCTACGTTTCGATGCATATTTCCTTAATTTTGATGCACATTTTCTCGTTACAATCAATATTTTCTTAGTTTCGATGCATATTTCTTTCATTTTAATGCTCGTTTTCTAATTACAATAAACATTACCTTCGTTACGATGCATATTTCCTTCATTTTGATGTTTATTTTCTTGTTATGATCAACATTTCCATTGTTTCGATGCGTATTTCAATCATTTAGATACTCGTTTTCTCGTCAATATCAATATATCCTTCGTTTTGATGCATATTTACATCATTTTGATGCTTGTTTTCTCATTACAATCAATATTTCCTTAGTTTCGATGCATATTTCCTTCATTTTAATGCTCATTTTCTTATTACAATAAACATTATCTTTGTTACGATGCATATTACCTTCATTTTGATGTTTATTTTCTCGTTATGATCAACATTTCCTTCGTTTCGATGCATATTTCCATCATTTAGATACTCATTTTCTCGTTACGATCAATATATCCTTCGTTTCGATGCATATTTCCATCATTTTGATGCTTGTTTTCTCATTACAATCAATATTTCCTTCGTTTCGATGCATATTTTTTTCATTTTGATGCACATTTTCTCGTTACGATCAACATTTCCTTCGTTTCGATGCATATTTTAATTATTTTTATGCTTGTTTTCTCATTATGATCAATATTTTCTTCTTTTCGATGCATATTTCATTCTTTAAGATGCTCGTTTCCTTGTTACGATCAATATTTTCTTCGTTTCGATGCATATTTCCATCATTTTGATGTTACTTCTCTCGTTACGATCAACATTTCCTTCGTTTCAATGCATATTTTCATCATTTTGATGCTCGTTTTCTCGCTATGATCAACATTTCCTTCTTTTTGATGCATATTTTCTTCATTTTGATGCTCATTTTCTCATGACTATCAACATTTTCTCCGTTTCAATGCATATTTTCATCATTTTGATGCTCATTTACTCGATATGATCAATATTTTCTATGTTTGGATGCATATTTCCTTCATTTTGATGCATATTTTCTCGTGACAATCAATATTTTCTTTGTTTCGATGCATATTTCATTCATTTTAATGCTCGTTTTCTTATTACAATAAACATTACCTTCGTTACGATGCCTATTTCCTTCATTTTGATGTTTATTTTCTCGTTATGATCAACATTTCCTTCGTTTCGATGCATATTTCAATCATGTAGATACTCGCTTTCTCGTTATGATCAATATATCCTTCGTTTCGATGCATATTTCCATCATTTTGATGCTCGTTTTCTCATTACATTCAACATTTCCTTCGTTTCGATGCATATTTTCTCGTTACGATCAATATTTCCTTCGTTTCGATGCATATTTTCATCATTTTTATGCTCGTTTTCTCATTATGATCAACATTTCCTTCTTTTCGATGCATATTTACTTCATTTAGATGCTTGTTTTCTCGTTACGATTAACATTTCCAATCGTTTCGATGCATATTTTCATCATTTTGATGCTTGTTTTCTCGTTATGATCAACATTTCCATTGTTTCGATGCATATTTCAATCATTTAGATACTCGTTTTCTCGTTAATATCAATATATCCTTCGTTTCGATGCATATTTACATCATTTTGATGCTTGTTTTCTCGTTACGATCAATATTTCCTTAGTTTCGATGCATATTTCCTTCATTTTAATGCTCATTTTCTTATTACAATAAACATTACCTTCGTTACGATGCATATTACCTTCATTTTGATGTTTATTTTCTCGTTATGATCAACATTTCCTTCGTTTCGATGCATATTTCCATCATGTAGATACTCGTTTTCTCGTTATGATCAATATATCCTTCGTTTCGATGCATATTTCCATCATTTTGATGCTCGTTTTCTCATTACATTCAACATTTTCTTCGTTTCGATGCATTTTTTCTCGTTACGATCAATATTTCCTTCGTTTCGATGCCTATTTTCATCATTTTTATGCTCGTTTTCTCATTATGATCAACATTTCCTTCTTTTCGATGCATATTTCCTTCATTTAGATGCTTGTTTTCTCGTTACGATTAACATTTCCCATCGTTTCAATGCATATTTTCATCATTTTGATGCTTGTTTTCTCGTTATGATCAATATTTCGACGTTTCTATTTTGATGCTCATTTTCCTTCTTTTCCTTCTTTTCGACGCATATTTTCATCATTTTGATGCTCATTTTCTCGATATGATCAATATTTTCGTCGTTTCTATTCATATTTTCATCATTTTGATGCTACTTTTCTCATTACGATCAATATTTCCTTCGTTTCGATGCATATTTTCATCATTTTGATGCTCGTTTTCATGTTATGATCAATATTTCCTTTTTTTCGATGCATATTTCCTTCATTTTGATGCTCATTTTCTCGTGATGATCAATATTTTCTCCGTTTCGACGCATATTTACGTTATTTTGATGCTCATTTACTTGATATGATCAACATTTTCTTTGTTTCGATGCATATTTCCTTCATTTTGATGCACATTTCCTCGTTACGATCAATATTTCCTTAGTTTCGATGCATATTTCCTTCATTTTAATGCTCATTTTCTTATTACAATAAACATTACCTTCGTTACGATGCATTTTCTTCATTTTGATGTTTATTTTCTCGTTATGATCAACATTTCCTTCGTTTCGATGCATATTTCCATCATTTAGATGATCGTTTTCTCGTTACTATCAATATATCATTCGTTTCGATGCATATTTATATCATTTTGATGTTTTTTCTCATTACAATCAACATTTCCTTCGTTTCGATGCATATTTTCTTCATTTTGATGCACATTTTCTCGTCACGATCAACATTTCCTTCGTTTCGATGCATATTTTAATCATTTTTATGCTTGTTTTCTCATTATGATCAACATTTCCTTCGTTTCGATGCATATTTTCATCATTTTTATACTTGTTTTCTCATTATGATCAACATTTTCTTCTTTTCATTTCCTTCTTTAAGATGCTGGTTTCCTAGTTACGATCAACATTTTCTTCGTTTCGATGCATATTTCCATCATTTTGATGATACTTCTCTCGTTACGATCAACATTTCTTTTGTTTCAATGCATATTTTCATCATTTTGATGCTCGTTTTCTCGTTATGATAACATTTCCTTCTTTTTGATGCATATTTTCTTCATTTTGATGCTTATTTTGTCATGACGATCAACATTTTCTCCATTTTGATGCATATTTCATCATTTTGATGCTCATTTACTCGATATGATCAACATTTTCTATGTTTCGATGCATATTTACTTCATTTTGATGCACATTTTCTCGTTACAATCAATATTTTCTTAGTTTCGATGCATATTTCTTTCATTTTAATGCTCGTTTTCTTATTACAATAAACATTACCTTCGTTACGATGCATATTTCCTTCATTTTGATGTTTATTTTCTCGTTATGATCAACATTTCCTTCGTTTCGATGCATATTTCAATCATTTAGATACTCGTTTTCTCGTTACGATCAATATATCCTTCGTTTCGATGCATAATTCGATCATTTTGAAGCTTGTTTTCTCATTACAATCAACATTTCCTTCGTTTCGATGCATATTTTCTTCATTTTGATGCATATTTTCTCATGATGATCAACATTTTCTCCGTTTTGATGCATATTTCATCATTTTGATGCTCATTTACTCGATATGATGTTTATTTTCTACGTTTCGATCATATTTCCTTCATTTTGATGCACATTTTCTCGTTACAATCAATATTTTCTTAGTTTCGATGCATATTTCCTTCATTTTAATGCTCGTTTTCTTATTACAATAAACATTACCTTCGTTACGATGCATATTTCATTCATTTTGATGTTTATTTTCTCGTTATGATCAACATTTCCTTCGTTTCGATGCATATTTCAATCATTCAGATACTCGTTATCTCTTTAATATCAATATATCCTTCGTTTCTATGCATATTTACATCATTTTGATGCTTGTTTTCTCATTACAATCAATATTTCCTTAGTTTCGATGCATATTTCCTTCATTTTAATGCTCATTTTCTTATTACAATAAACATTACCTTCGTTACGATGCATATTACCTTCATTTTGATGTTTATTTTCTCGTTATGATCAACATTTCCTTCGTTTCGATGCATATTTCCATCATTTAGATACTCGTTTTCTCATTACGATCAATATATCCTTCGTTTCGATGCATATTTCCATCATTTTGATGCTTGTTTTCTCATTACAATCAACATTTCCTTCGTTTCGATGCATATTTTCTTCATTTTGATGCATATTTTCTCGTTACGATCAACATTTCCTTCGTTTCGATGCATATTTTCATCATTTTTATGCTTGTTTTCTCATTATGATTAACATTTTCTTCTTTTCGATGCATATTTCATTCTTTAAGATGCTCGTTTCCTTGTTACGATCAACATTTTCTTCGTTTCGATGCATATTTCCATCATTTTGATGCTACTTTTCTCGTTACGATCAACATTTCCTTCGTTTCAATGCATATTTTCATCATTTTGATGCTCGTTTTCTCGTTATGATCAACATTTTCTCCTTTTTGATGCATATTTTCTTTATTTTGATGCTCATTTTCTCATGACGATCAATATTTTCTCCGTTTCAATGCATATTTTCATCATTTTGATGCTCATTTACTCGATATGATCAACATTTTCTACGTTTGGATGCATATTTCCTTCATTTTGATGCACATTTTCTCGTTACATTCAATATTTTCTTAGTTTCGATGCATATTTCATTCATTTTAATGCTCGTTTTCTTATTACAATAAACATTACCTTCGTTACGATGCATATTTCCTTCATTTTGATGTTTATTTTCTCGTTATGATCAACATTTCCTTCGTTTCGATGCATATTTCCATCCTGTAGATACTCGTTTTCTCGTTATGATCAATATATCATTCGTTTCGATGCATATTTCCATCATTTTGATGCTCGTTTTCTCATTACATTCAACATTTTCTTCGTTTTGATGCATTTTTTCTCGTTACGATCAATATTTCCTTCGTTTCGATGCCTATTTTCATCATTTTTATGCTCGTTTTCTCATTATGATCAACATTTCCTTCTTTTCGATGCATATTTCCTTCATTTAGATGCTTGTTTTCTCGTTACGATTAACATTTCCCATAGTTTCAATGCATATTTTCATCATTTTGATGCTTGTTTTCTCGTTATGATCAATATTTCGACGTTTCTATTTTGATGCTCATTTTCCTTCTTTTCCTTCTTTTCGACGCATATTTTCATCATTTTGATGCTCATTTTCTCGATATGATCAATATTTTCGTCGTTTCTATTCATATTTTCATCATTTTGATGCTACTTTTCTCATTACGATCAATATTTCCTTCGTTTCGATGCATATTTTCATCATTTTGATGCTCGTTTTCATGTTATGATCAATATTTCCTTCTTTTCGATGCATATTTCCTTCATTTTGATGCTCATTTTCTCATGATGATCAATATTTTCTCCGTTTCGATGCATATTTACGTTATTTTGATGCTCATTTACTTGATATGATCAACATTTTCTTTGTTTCGATGCATATTTCCTTCATTTTGATGCACATTTCCTCGTTACGATCAATATTTCCTTAGTTTCGATGCATATTTCCTTCATTTTAATGCTCATTTTCTTATTACAATAAACATTACCTTCGTTACGATGCATTTTCTTCATTTTGATGTTTATTTTCTCGTTATGATCAACATTTCCTTCGTTTCGATGCATATTTCCATCATTTAGATGATCGTTTTCTCGTTACTATCAATATATCATTCGTTTCGATGCATATTTATATCATTTTGATGTTTTTTCTCATTACAATCAACATTTCCTTCGTTTCGATGCATATTTTCTTCATTTTGATGCACATTTTCTCGTTACGATCAACATTTCCTTCGTTTCGATGCATATTTTAATCATTTTTATGCTTGTTTTCTCATTATGATCAACATTTCCTTCGTTTCGATGCATATTTTCATCATTTTTATACTTGTTTTCTCATTATGATCAACATTTTCTTCTTTTCAATTCCTTCTTTAAGATGCTGGTTTCCTAGTTACGATCAACATTTTCTTCGTTTCGATGCATATTTCCATCATTTTGATGATACTTCTCTCGTTACGATCAACATTTCTTTTGTTTCAATGCATTTTTCATCATTTTGATGCTCATTTTCTCGTTATGATAACATTTCCTTCTTTTTGATGCATATTTTCTTCATTTTGATGCTTATTTTGTCATGACGATCAACATTTTCTCCATTTTGATGCATATTTCATCATTTTGATGCTCATTTACTCGATATGATCAACATTTTCTAAGTTTCGATGCATATTTTCTTCATTTTGATGCACATTTTCTCGTTACAATCAATATTTTCTTAGTTTCGATGCATATTTCTTTCATTTTAATGCTCGTTTTCTTATTACAATAAACATTACCTTCGTTACGATGCATATTTCCTTCATTTTGATGTTTATTTTTTCGTTATGATCAACATTTCCTTCGTTTCGATGCATATTTCAATCATTTAGATACTCGTTTTCTCGTTACGATCAATATATCCTTCGTTTCGATGCATAATTCGATCATTTTGAAGCTTGTTTTCTCATTACAATCAACATTTCCTTCGTTTCAATGCATATTTTCTTCATTTTGATGCATATTTTCTCATGATGATCAACATTTTCTCCGTTTTGATGCATATTTCATCATTTTGATGCTCATTTACTCGATATGATCAACATTTTCTACGTTTCGATCATATTTCCTTCATTTTGATGCACATTTTCTCGTTACAATCAATATTTTCTTAGTTTCGATGCATATTTCCTTCATTTTAATGCTCGTTTTCTTATTACAATAAACATTACCTTCGTTACGATGCATATTTCATTCATTTTGATGTTTATTTTCTCGTTATGATCAACATTTCCTTCGTTTCGATGCATATTTCAATAATTCAGATACTCGTTATCTCTTTAATATCAATATATCCTTCGTTTCTATGCATATTTACATCATTTTGATGCTTGTTTTCTCATTACAATCCCTTAGTTTCGATGCATATTTCCTTCATTTTAATGCTCATTTTCTTATTACAACAAACATTACCTTCGTTACGATGCATATTACCTTCATTTTGATGTTTATTTTCTCGTTATGATCAACATTTCCTTCGTTTCGATGCATATTTCTATCATTTAGATACTCGTTTTCTCGTTACAATCAACATTTCCTTCGTTTCGATGCATATTTTCTTCATTTTGATGCACATTTTCTCGTTACGATCAACATTTCCTTCGTTTCAATGCATATTTTCATCATTTTTATGCTTGTTTTCTAATTATGATCAACATTTTCTTCTTTTCGATGCATATTTCATTCTTTAAGATGCTCGTTTCCTTGTTACGATCAACATTTTCTTCGTTTCGATGCATATTTCCATTATTTTTATGCTACTTTTCTCGTTACGATCAGCATTTCCTTCGTTTCAATGCATATTTTCATCATTTTGATGCTCGTTTTCTCGTTATGATCAATATTTCCTTCTTTTTGATGCATATTTTCTTCATTTCGATTCTCATTTTCTCATTACGATCAACATTTTCTCAGTTTCAATGCATATTTTCATCATTTTGATGCTCATTTACTCGATATGATCAACATTATCTACGTTTCGATGCATATTTCCTTCATTTTGATGCACATTTTCTCGTTACAATCAATATTTTCTTAGTTTCGATGCATATTTCATTCATTTTAATGCTCGTTTTCTTATTACAATAAACATTACCTTCGTTACGATGCATATTTCTTTCATTTTGATGTTTATTTTCTCGTTATGATCAAAATTTCCTTCGTTTCGATGCATATTTCCATCATGTAGATACTCGTTTTCTCGTTATTATCAATATATCCTTCGTTTCTATGCATATTTCCATCATTTTGATGTTTGTTTTCTCATTACAATCAATATTTTCTTCGTTTCGATGCATATTTTCTTTATTTTGATGCATATTTTCTCGTTACGATCAATATTTCCTTCGTTTCGATGCATATTTTCATCATTTTTATGCTCGTTTTCTCATTATGATCAACATTTTCTTATCTTCGATGAATATTTCCTTCATTTAGAAGCTTGTTTTCTCGTTACGATTAACATTTCCCATCGTTTCGATGCATATTTTCGTCATTTTGATGCTCGTTTTCTCGTTATGATCAATATTTCATTCTTTTCAACGCATATTTCCATCATTTTGATGCTCATTTTCTCGATATGATTAACATTTTCTTCTCTTTCTATTCATATTTTTATCATTTTGATGCCTGTTTTCTTGTTATGATCAATATTTTCTTCTTTTCGATGCATATGTCCTTCATTTTGATGCTACTTTTCTCGTTACGATCAATATTTTATTCGTTTCGATGCATATTTTCATCATTTTGATGCTCGTTTTCTCGTTATGATCAATATTTCCTTCTTTTTGATGTATATTTCCTTCATTTTGATGATCATTTTCTCATGATGATCAACATTTTCTCTGTTTCGATGCATATTTATATTATTTTGATGCTCATTTACTAGATATGATCAACATTTTCTTTGTTTCGATGCATATTTCCTTCATTTTGATGCACATTTTCTCGTTACGATCAATGTTTCCTTAGTTTCGATGCATATTTCCTTCATTTTAATGCTCATTTTCTTATTACAATAAACATTACCTTCGTTACGATGCATATTTCCTTCATTTTGATGTTTATTTTCTCGTTATGATAAACATTTCTTTCGTTTCGATGCATATTTCCATCATTTAGATAATCGTTTTCTCGTTACTATCAATATATCCTTCATTTCGATGCATATTTACATCATTTTGATGCTTGTTTTCTCATTACAATCAACATTTCCTTCGTTTCGATGCATATTTTCTTCATTATGATGCACATTTTCTCATTACGATCATCATTTCCTTCATTTCGATGCATATTTTCATCATTTTTATGCTTGTTTTCTCATTATGATCAACATATTCTTCTTTTCGATGCATATTTCCTTCTTTAAGATGCTCGTTTCCTTGTTACAATCAACATTTTCTTCGTTTCGATGCATATTTCCATCATTTTGATGCTACTTCTCTCGTTATGATCAATATTTCCTTCGTTTCAATGCATATTTTCATCATTTTGATGCTCGTTTTCTCGTTATGATCAACATTTCCTTCTTTTTGATGCATATTTTCTTCATTTTGATGCTTATTTTCTCATGACGATCAACATTTTCTCTGCTTTGATTCATATTTCATCATTTTGATGCTCATTTACTCGATATGATCAACATTTTCTACGTTTCGATACATATTTCCTTCATTTTGATGCACATTTTCTCGTTACAATCAATATTTTCTTAGTTTCAATGCATATTTCCTTCATTTTAATGCTCGTTTTCTTATTACAATAAACATTACCTTCGTTACGATGCATATTTCCTTCATTTTGATGTTTTATTTTCTCGTTATGATCAACATTTCCTTCGTTTCGATGCATATTTCAATCATTTAGATACTCGTTACGATCAATATATCCTTCGTTTCGATGCATATTTCCATCATTTTGATGCTTGTTTTCTCATTACAATCAACATTTCCTTCTTTTCGATGCATATTTTCTTCATTTTGATGCTCGTTTTCTCATGATGATCAACATTTTCTCCGTTTTGATGCATATTTCATAATTTTGATGCTCATTTACTCGATATGATCAACATTTTCTACGTTTCGATGCATATTTCCTTCATTTTGATGCACATTTTCTCGTTACAATCAATATTTTCTTAGTTTCGATGCATATTTTCTTCATTTTAATGCTCGTTTTCTTATTACAATAAATATTACCTTCGTTACGATACATATTTCTTTCATTTTGATGTTTATTTTCTCGTTATGATCAACATTTCCTTCGTTTCGATGCATATTTCCATCATGTAGATACTCATTTTCTCGTTATGATCAATATATAATTCGTTTCGATGCATATTTCCATCATTTTGATGCTTGTTTTCTCATTACAATCAACATTTCCTTCGTTTCGATGCATATTTTCTTCATTTTTATGCTTATTTTCTCGTTACGATCAATATTTCCTTCGTTTCGGTGCATATTTTCATCATTTTTATGCTCGTTTTCTCATTATGATAAACATTTCCTTCTTTTCGATGCATATTTCCTTCATTTAGATGCTTGTTTTCTCGTTACGATAAACATTGCCCATCGTTTCGATGCATATTTTCATCATTTTGATGCTCGTTTTCTCGTTATGGTCAATATTTCCTTCTTTTCGATGCATATTTCCATCATTTTGATGTTCATTTTCTCGATATGATCAATATTTTCTTCGTTTCGATACATATTTTCATCATTTTGATGCTCGTTTTCTCGTTATGATCAAAATTTCCTTCTTTTCGATGCATATGTCCTTCATTTTGATGCTACTTTTCTCGTTACGATCAATATTTCCTTCGTTTCGATGCATATTTTCATCATTTTGATGCTCGTTTTCTCGTTATGATCAATATTTCCTTCATTTCAACGCATATTTTCATCATTTTGATGCTCATTTTCTAGATATGATCAACATTTTCTTCGTTTCTATTCATATTTTCATCATTTTGATGCCTGTTTTGTCATTATGATCAATATTTTCTTCTTTTTGATGCATATGTCCTTCATTTTGATGCTACTTTTCTCGTTACGATCAATATTTCCTTCGTTTCGATGCATATTTTCATCATTTTGATGCTCATTTTCTCGTTATGATCAATATTTCCTTCTTTTCGATGCATATTTCCTTCATTTTGATGCTCATTTTCTCATGATGATCAACATTTTCTCTGTTTCGAAGCATATTTACATTATTTTGATGCTCATTTACTAGATATGATCAACATTTTCTTTGTTTCGATGCATATTTCCTTCATTTTGATGCACATTTTCTCGTTACGATCAATGTTCCTGAGTTTCGATGCATATTTCCTTCATTTTAATGCTCATTTTCTTATTACAATAAACATTACCTTCGTTACGATGCATATTTCCATCATTTTGATGTTTATTTTCTCGTTATGATCAACATTTCCTTCGTTTCGATGCATATTTCCATCATTTAGATAATCGCTTTCTCGTTACTATAAATATATCCTTCATTTCGATGCATATTTACATCATTTTGATGCTTGTTTTCTCATTACAATCAACATTTCCTTCGTTTCGATGCATATTTTCTTCATTTTGATGCACATTTTCTCATTACGATCAATATTTCCTTCGTTTCGATGCATATTTTCATCATTTTTATGCTTGTTTTCTCATTATGATCAACATTTTCTTCTTTTCGATGCATATTTCCTTCTTTAAGATGCTCGTTTTCTTGTTACAATCAACATTTTCTTCGTTTCGATGCATATTTCCATCATTTTGATGCTACTTCTCTCGTTACGATCAATAATTCCTTCGTTTCAATGCATATTTTCATCATTTTGATGCTCGTTTTCTCGTTATGATCAATATTTCCTTCTTTTTTGTGCATATTTTCTTCATTTTGATGCTTATTTTCTCATGACGATCAACATTTTCTCCGTTTTGATGCATATTTCACCATTTTGATGCTCATTTACTCGATATGATCAACATTTTTTACGTTTCGATGCATATTTCCTTCATTTTGATGCACATTTTCTCGTTATAATCAATATTTTCTTAGTTTCGATGCATATTTCCTTCATTTTAATGCTCGTTTTCTTATTACAATAAACATTACCTTCGTTACGATGCATATTTCCTTCATTTTGATATTTATTTTCTCGTTATGATCAACATTTCCTTCGTTTCGATGCATATTTCAATCATTTAGATACTCGTTTTCTCGTTACGATCAATATAACCTTCGTTTCAATGCATATTTCCATCATTTTGATGCTTGTTTTCTCATTACAATCAACATTTCCTTCGTTTCGATGCATATTTTCTTCATTTTTATGCTCATTTTCTCATAATGATCAACACTTTCTCCGTTTTGATGCATATTTCATCATTTTGATGCTCATTTACTCGATATGATCAACATTTTCTACGTTTCGATGCATATTTCCTTCATTTTGATGCACATTTTCTCGTTACAATTAATATTTTCTTAGTTTCAATGCATATTTCCTTCATTTTAATGCTCGTTTTCTTATTAAAATAAACATTACCTTCGTTACGATGCATATTTCCTTCATTTTGATGTTTATTTTATCGTTATGATCAACATTTTCTTCGTTTCGATGCATATTTCAATCATTTAGATACTCGTTTTCTCGTTAATATCAATATATCCTTCGTTTCGATGCATATTTACATAATTTTGATGCTTGTTTTCTCATTAATATCAATATTTCCTTAGTTTCGATGCATATTTCCTTCATTTTAATGCTCATTTTCTTATTACAATAAACATTGCCTTCGTTACGATGCATATTACCTTCATTTTGATGTTTATTTTCTCGTTATGATCAACATTTCCTTCGTTTCGATGCATATTTCCATCATTTAGATACTCGTTTTCTCGTTACGATCAATATATCCTTCGTTTCGATGCATATTTCCATCATTTTGATGCTTGTTTTCTCATTACAATCAACATTTCCTTTGTATCGATGCATATTTTCTTCATTTTGATGCACATTTTCTCATTACGATCAACATTTCCTTCGTTTCGATGCATATTTTCATCATTTTGATGCTTGTTTTCTCATTATGATCAACATTTTCTTCTTTTCGATGCATATTTCCTTCTTTAAGATGCTCGTTTCCTTGTTACAATCAACATTTTCTTAGTTTCGATGCATATTTCCATCATTTTGATGCTACTTCTCTCGTTAAGATCAACATTTCCTTCGTTTCAATGCATATTTTCGTCATTTTGATGCTCGTTTTCTCGTTATGATCAACATTTCCTTCTTTTTGATGAATATTTTCTTCATTTTGATGCTTATTTTCTCATGACGATCAACATTTTCTCCATTTTGATGCATATTTCATCATTTTGATGCTCATTTACTCGATATGATCAACATTTTCTACGTTTCGATGCATATTTCCTTCATTTTGATGCACATTTTCTCGTTACAATCAATATTTTCTTAGTTTCGATGCATATTTCCTTCATTTTAATGCTCGTTTTCTTATTACAATAAATATTACCTTCGTTACGATGCATATTTCCTTCATTTTGATGTTTATTTTCTCATTATGATCAACATTTTCTTCGTTTCGATGCATATTTCAATCATTTAGATACTCATTTTCTCGTTACGATCAATATATCCTTCGTTTCGATGCATATTTCCATCATTTTGATGCTTGTTTTCTCATTACAATCAACATTTCCTTCGTTTCGATGCATATTTTCTTCATTTTGATGCTCATTTTCTCATGATGATCAACATTTTCTCCGTTTTGATGCATATTTCATTATTTTGATGCTCATTTACTCGATATGATCAACATTTTCTACGTTTCGATGCATATTTCCTTCATTTTGATGCACATTTTCTCGTTACAATCAATATTTTCTTAGTTTCGATGCATATTTCCTTCATATTAATGCTCGTTTTCTTATTACAATAAACATTACCTTCGTTACGATGCATATTTCTTTCATTTTGATGTTTATTTTCTCGTTATGATCAACATTTCCTTTATTTCGATGCATATTTCAATCATTTAGATACTCGTTTTCTCGTTACGATCAATATATCTTTCGTTTCGATGCATATTTCCATCATTTTAATTCTTGTTTTCTCATTACAATCAACATTTCCTTCGTTTCGATGCATATTTTCTTCATTTTGATGCATATTTTCTCGTAACGATGAATATTTCCTTCGTTTCTATGCATATTTTCATCATTTTTATGCTCGTTTTCTCATTATGATCAACATTTCCTTCTTTTCGATGCATATTTCATTCTTTAAGATGCTCGTTTCCTTGTTATGATCAACATTTTCTTCGTTTCGATGCATATTTCCATCATTTTGATTCTACATTTCTCGTTACGATCAACATTTCCTTCGTTTCAATGCATATTTTCATCATTTAAATGCTCGTTTTGTTATGATCAACATTTACTTCTTTTTGATGCATATTTTCTTTATTTTGATGCTCATTTTATCATGACGATCAACATTTTCTCCGTTTCAATGCATATTTTCATCATTTTGATGCTCATTTACTCGATATGATCAAAATTTTTTACGTTTCGATGCATATTTCCTTCATTTTGATGCACATTTTCTCGTTACAATCAATATTTTCTTAGTTTCGATGCATATTTCCATCATTTTGATGCTTGTTTTCTCATTACAATCAACATTTCCTTCATTTCGATGCATATTTTCTTCATTTTGATGCATATTTTCTTGTTACGATCAATATTTCCTTCGTTTCGATGCATATTTTTATCATTTTTATGCTCGTTTTCTCATTGTGATCAACATTTCCTTCTTTTCGATGCATATTTCCTTCATTTAGATGCTTGTTTTCTCGTTACGATTAACATTTCCCATCGTTTCGATGCATATTTTCATCATTTTGATGCTCGTTTTCTCGTTATTATCAATATTTTCTTCTTTTCGATGCATATTTCCATCATTTTGATGCTCATTTATCGATATGATCAACATTTTCTTTGTTTCGATTCATATTTTCATCATTTTGATGCTCGTTTTCTCGTTATGATCAACATTTCCTTCTTTTCGATGCATATGTCCTTCATTTTGATGCTACTTTTCTCGTTACGATCAATATTTCCTTCATTTCGATGCATATTTTCATCATTTTGATGCTAGTTTTCTCTTTATGATCAATATTTCCTTCTTTTCGATGCATATTTCCTTCATTTTGATGCTCATTTTCTCATGATGATCAACATTTTCTCTGTTTCGATGCATATTTACATTATTTTTATGCTCATTTACTCGATATGATCAACATTTTCTTCGTTTCGATGCATATTTCCTTCATTTTGATGCACATTTTCTCATTACGATCAATATTTCCTTAGTTTCGATGTATATTTCCTTCATTTTAATGCTCATTTTCTTATTACAATAAACATTACCTTCGTTACGATGCATATTTCCTTCATTTTGATGTTTATTTTCTCGTTATGATCAACATTTCCTTCATTTCGATGCATATTTCCATCATTTAAATAATTGTTTTCTCGTTACTATCAATATATCCTTCGTTTCGATGCATATTTACATCATTTTGATTCTTGTTTTCTGATTACAATCAACATTTCCTTCGTTTCGATGCATATTTTCTTCATTTTAATGCACATTTTCTCGTTACGATCAACATTTCCTTCGTTTCGATGTATATTTTCATCATTTTTATGCTTGTTTTCTCATTATGATCAACATTTTCTTCTTTTCGATGCATATTTCCTTCTTTAAGATGCTCGTTTCCTAGTTACGATCAACACTTTCTTCGTTTCGATGCATATTTCTATCATTTTGATGCTTCTTCCCTCGTTACGATCGACATTTCCTTCTTTTCAATGCATATTTTCATCATTTTGATGCTCGTTTTCTCGTTATGATCAACATTTCCTTCTTTTTGATGCATATTTTCTTCATTTTGATGCTCATTTTCTCATGACGATCAACATTTTCTTCGTTTCGATGCATATTTCATCATTTTGATGGTCATTTACTCGATATGACCAACATTTTCTACGTTTCGATGCATATTTCCTTCATTTTGATGCACATTTTCTCGTTACAATCAATATTTTCTTAGTTTCGATGCATATTTCCTTCATTTTAATGCTCGTTTTCTTATTACAATAAACATTACCTTCGTTACGATGCTTATTTCTTTCATTTTGATGTTTATTTTCTCGTTATGATCAACATTTCCTTTATTTCGATGCATATTTCAATCATTTAGATACTCGTTTTCTCGTTACGATCAATATATCTTTCGTTTCGATGCATATTTCCATCATTTTAATGCTTGTTTTCTCATTACAATCAACATTTCCTTCGTTTCGATTCATATTTTCTTCATTTTGATGCATATTTTCTCGTAACGATGAATATTTCCTTCGTTTCTATGCATATTTTCATCATTTTTATGCTCGTTTTCTCATTATGATCAACATTTCCTTCTTTTCGATGCATATTTCCTTCATTTAGATGCTTGTTTTCTCGTTACGATTAACATTTCCCATCGTTTTGATGCATATTTTCATCATTTTGATGCTCGTTTTCTCGTTATGATCAATATTTTTTTTTTCGATGCATATTTCCATCATTTTGATGCTCATTTTCTCGTTATGATCAACATTTTCTTCATTTTGATTCATATTTTCGTCATTTTGATGCTCGTTTTCTCGTTATGATCAACATCTCCTTCTTTTCGATGCATATTTCCTTCATTTTGATGCTACTTTTCTCGTTACGATCAATATTTCCTTCGTTTCGATGCATATTTTCATCATTTTGATGCTCGTTTTCTCGTTATGATCAATATTTTCTTTTTTCGATGCATATTTCCTTTATTTTGATGCTCATTTTCTCATGATGATCAACATTTTCTCCATTTTGATGCATATTTACGTTATTTTGATGCTCATTTACTCGATATGATCAACATTTTCTTCGTTTCGATGCATATTTCCTTCATTTTGATGCGCATTTTCTCGTTACGATCAATATTCCCTTAGTTTCGATGCATATTTCCTTCATTTTAATGCTCATTTTCTTATTACAATAAACATTACCTTCATTACGATGCATATTTCCTTCATTTTGATGTTTATTTTCGCGTTATGATCAACATTTCCTTTGTTTCGATGCATATTTCCATCATTTAGATAATCGTTTTCTCGTTACTATCAATATATACTTTGTTTCGTTGCATATTTACATCATTTTGATGCTTGTTTTCTCATTACAATCAACATTTCCTTCGTTTCGATGCATATTTTCTTCATTTTGATGCATATTTTCTCGTTACGATCAATTTTTCCTTCATTCCGATGCATATTTTCATCATTTTTATGCTTGTTTTCTCATTATGATCAACATTTTCTTCTTTTCGATGCATATTTCCTTCTTTGAGATGCTCGTTTCCTTGTTACGATCAATATTTTCTTCGTTTCGATGCATATTTCCATCATTTTGATGCTACTTCTCTCGTTACAATCAACATTTCCTTCGTTTCAATGCATATTTTCATCATTTTGATGCTTGTTTTCTCGTTATGATCAATATTTTCTTCTTTTTGATGCATATTTTCTTCATTTTGATGCTCATTTTCTCATAACGATCAACATTTTCTCCGTTTTGATGCATATTTCATAATTTTGATGCTAATTTACTCGATATGATCAACATTTTCTACGTTTCGATGCATATTTTCTACATTTTGATGCACATTTTCTCGTTACAATCAATATTTTCTTAGTTTCGATGCATATTTCCTTCATTTTAATGCTCGTTTTCTTATTACAATAAACATTACCTTCGTTACGATGCATATTTCCTTCATTTTGATGTTTATTTTCTCGTTATGATCAACATTTCCTTCGTTTCGATGCATATTTCAATCATTTAGATACTTGTTTTCTCGTTACGATCAATATATCATTTGTTTCTATGCATATTTCCATCATTTTAATGCTTGTTTTCTCACTTGGAACAATAATAGAAAGGTTTGAAGAGAATTCCAAGCCCACCGTCACTTATGTCAAGCCATTCATGAAAAGAGTGGACAACTTGAAGTTGCCAGCTGGCTACCAACCTCCCAAGTTCCAACAATTTAATGGTAAGGGAAACCCGAGGCAGCATATAGCACACTTTATTAAGACGTGCAATAACGCTGGTAGTCATGGAGACCATATGGTGAGGCAGTTTGTTCGCTCTCTCAAAGGAAATGCCTTTGATTGGTATATCAACTTGCAAGCTGAATCCATTGATAGTTGGGCGCAAATAGAGCATGAGTTCCTTAACTAATTCTATAGCACGAGGAGAACTATTAGCATGACTGAGCTAACTAATACTCGTCAATTGAAGGAAGAGCCTGTGATTGATTATATCAATCGATGGAAGAATTTGAGTTTAAACTACAAGGACCGATTATCTGAAGAGTCCGCTATTGAGATGTGTATCCAAGGGATGGAGTGGAATCTTCTTTATATACTCAAAGGAATTCGACCTAATACTTTCGAAGAGTTGGCTACTAGGGCCCATGATATGGAATTAAGCATGGTCGCAAGTCCAAAAATAAACAAGATTTCAAAAAAGGGGGCAAGCCCTATGCTAGAAATTCCAACAAAGAATCAATGGCCACAAATACTATGACGGTCAAAATTTAAAAGAATGGAGATGATAAGAAAGATAAAGGGAAACAAGTTGCCCAAGAATGGGGGCAAAGAAGATTAACTCTGAAAGAGATGCAAGAAAAAGAGTATCCATTTCTAAATTCAGACATTTTTGGCATATTTGATTATTTAATAAAATATATACTTCTTGACCTTCCTGAGATGAAGCGTCCAGAGGAAGCTGGCCGAACTAATGACCCAAAATACTGCAAGTATCATAGGTTGGTGGGTCATCCTATTCATGATTGTTTCGTCCTCAAGAAAAAGATCATGCAGCTGCCCAAGAAAGGAAAAATCGTGTTAGAAGATGAGGCAGCCACGAACTTCACTTCTAAAAAAGAAAGTCATGATGAACGATCATGTCATGTAGTGAACGAGGAGGACAATGAAAGTGGACAATCTGAAAATAAGGATAAAACTTACTCCATGAAGGTCACCTTCACGGATGAAGATATGTTGTTGGGTTCGCAATCTCATAATCGACCACTATTTGTGACTGGCTATACTAAAGGGATGTGAGTGAATTTCATACTTGTTGATGGAGTTTTGGCAGTGAACATTCTGTCTTTGAGAATGTTGAAAAAGCTAGAAATACCGGTGGTTGAACTCAATCATAGCTGATTGATGATTCAAGGGTTCAACCATGAAGGACAAAGAACTCTCGATACAATTGTTCTTTATTTGTTAATTGATGAGTGAAATCAAAAGTGATCTTTCATGTCATTGATGCAAAAACTTCATACAACATGCTTTTGGGACGTCCCTGGCTACATGAGAATGGCGTGATCCCTTCTACATTACACCAGTACTTCAAATATAGCGAAGGCAATAATGTGAAAAGGGTATTCGATGATGACAAGTCATTTACTGTAGTCGAGACTTACTTAGCAGATGCTAAATATTTCTTCATGAATATAAAGGATGTAAAGCATGAAAAAGCTCTGGTGCAAAGGGGCAATAAACAAATAAAAGATGAGGAAGGTAGCACATCATCTGCCACTCTCAAGAAGAGCAAAGAGAAGCTTGAGACCTCGGAAGAGTTGACATTGCCTCTAACAAAAGTTGATGCAAATAAACCTTCATCTCCACCACTCAAAGGATTCACACGTCCTGTTGAAGAAGCGAAGACCAAACACATTAAAGTGTTTGAAGCCGAAATAACCAAGTCATATAGTCCATAAGCTTATAAACTCCTCATGAAATCCTGTTATGAACCAAAAGAAAAGTTAATGACGGGTAGTTGCATCAAGAGACCATTAATCGACCGGAATATGGGCTTAACACTACTAAAAAATGTTGAAAAATAGTAGCCCAACTTTCAAGAATGCTAAGCCATGTTTGGGATATGTCCCTCAAAAGCCAGTCCGCATTGCAATTAGAAGAGAAAGAACAAATTATATTACCGAGGGAGAAGCTTCATCCACAAAAGAAGTGTTTGATGAATATGGTAGAAAAATCAATAGAATCTCTATCTTTGAAAGTCTTGGAAGTGTCTTTGAAAGGTTTGGACCCTGTGAAAGGAACAAGTATTGGAGGCAAAATAATGTCAATTCTCCTAGCTTCAAGAAGCTTCGAAGTCGGATTCCCTCTCGCATGAAGCGATGAAATATCTTGATTGTCACATGTGGAAGAGTGTCGAAATCTAATATGCAAACAATCATCTTTACTGAAGATGATAGTGATGATGATAGAGAAAGTGTAGCTTCTACCAACCACATCACTGCTCTTGAAGATTCTCACATGGAGGAGGTAGATGCCGAAGATGCCCCTCCACAATTTGAAGAAGGAGTGAAAGCCACTATTGATGAGTTCAAAGAAATCAACTTAGGTGATGAAGATGATCCACATCCTACCTACATAAGTACTCTGCTAAATGTTGAGGTAGAAGAAAAATATATTAGTATTTTGTGAGAATTTAGAGACGTTTTTGCTTGGTCACATAAAGAAATGCCAGGTTTGGATCTAAAAATCGCAGTGCACCACTTGTCCATTAAAAAGAAAGCTCGACCAGTAAAACAAATGCAATGTCGATTTTGACCAGAGTTGATTCCTTTGATTGAGGACGAGATTAATAAGCTTCTTGAAACAGGCAAGATCCAAGAAGTCAAATATCCTACATGGATGTCTAACATCGTGCTGGTGAGAAAGAAAAATGGGCAACTCAGAGTATGTGTTGATTTTCGAGATTTGAACATGGCATGTCTAAAAGATGACTTTCCACTACCAATTCCTGCTCATTATCCATGCAACAACTAGACATGAAGTTCTTTCATTTATGGATGGGTCATCATACTACAATCAAATTGGTCTAGCACCTGAGGATCAAGAAAAGATAGCCTTTCGTACTCCGAAAGGAATATATTGCTACAATGTTATACAATTTGACTTGAAGAATGTTGGTGCCACTTATCAATGAGCCATGCAAAAGATATTTGATGACATGCTTCATAAGATCATTGAATGTTATGTTGATGATATTGTGGTGAAATCAAAGGAAAAGAAAGATCACTTCCATGATCTAAGGCGTGTTTGAACGATTAAGAGAACATCAACTCAGAATGAATCCAATTAAGTGAGCATTTGGAGTTTTATCCAAAAAATTTCTCGGATTTGTTGTTCGCCGTCGAGGAATCGAGATTGAGAAAGCAAAGATTGATGCAATTATGAAGATGCATGTGCCTCGGAACATACATGGACTAAAGAGTCTGCAAGGGAAGTTGGCATACTTAAGAAGATTCATATCAAACTTAGTTGGCCGATGCCAACCATTTAGTCACCTCATGAAGAAAGGTAGCACTTCCGAATGGGCTAAAGCTTGCAATAATGCTTTCAATAGAATTAAAGAATACTTGATGAAGGCACTAGTGTTGGGTGCTCCAATACCGGGAGATCCCCTTAATCCTTTATCTAGCTGCTCAAGAGCATTCTGTTTGAGCTTTGCTTGCACAAGAAAATGATGATGGCAAAGAAAGAACTCTATACTACCTAAGTAGAACCATGACTCCAAATGAGTTGAAGTATTCACCCATTGAGAAGATATGCTTATCTCTTATCTTCGTGATTCAAAAGTTCAAGCATTACTTTCAAGCTCATACAGTTCACCTGGTTTCGAAAGCCAACCCACTAAAGTTCGTCATATCAAAGCCAGTACTTTCTGATCATCCAATGCCCACTAAATGGGAATTATCTGATGAACTCCCTGATGAAGATGCTTTCGCTATGGAGATAGCTTCTCCTTGGAAAATGTATTTTGATGGAGCATCTCATAGAGAAGGAGCTGGTGTGGGGGTTGTTTTTGTAACATCCAATGGTGAAGTTCTACCCTTCTCATTTTCCTTAACAGAAAATTACTCTAATAATGTGGCTGAGTATCAAGCACTCATACTTGGTTTGGAAATGGCTGTCGATATAAAATAACTTCACCTTAGGGTGTATGGTGATTCGTTGTTGGTGATAAATCAACTTTTTGGAGTATACGAAGTGAAAAAGCCTAAGTTGCTCCCATATCACAAGTATGCTCAAAAGCTTATGGGTTACCTTAGTGATGTTGATATCAAACATCTTTCTAGAAGAGAGAATAAGCAAGCTGATGCCCTCGCTAAGCTAGCATCAACTATAGCTATGCCAGAGGCAAATATTCAAATACCAGTGTGTAGAAGTTGGGTTGTACCACCAATCTTCAAAGATGATGATTATGAAGAGGTTGAAAATCATGTGGTGAAAGTCTTCGAAATTGAAGAAGAAAATTGGCGCCAACCACTTGTGGACTATTTGAAGTATGATAAGTTGCCAAGCGATCCACGCCAAAGGGTTGATATCCAGCGTAGTGCACCTCGTTTCATTTATTTCAAAGGTACACTTTATAGAAGATCATTTGATGGAATCTTCTTGAGATGCTTGGGTAAGGAAGAAGTTGTTCAAGCGATAGAGGAGGCTTACTCCAAAATTTGCGTTGCTTATCAATCTGGGCCAAAGTTACATTTTAGGATAAAAATAATGGGCTATTATTAGACCACAGATGTGAAAGACTGTATGGATTATGCACAAAGATGTCAAGCTTGCCAGTTTAATGGAAATTTGATTAATCAACCTCCAGAGCCTTTGCATCTGACAGTCGCTTCATGGCCTTTTGATGCTTGGGGATTAGATGTGGTGGGGCCTCTTACGAATTCCTCTAGTGGTTATCTCTACATTCTTGCTGCAACTGATTACTTTTCAAAGTGGGTCGAAGCTGTGCCTCTAAGGGAAGTGAAGAAAGAAAATGTTGCTGATTTCATTCGAATCAACATCATTTATAGATATGGTGTTCCTCGCCACATCATCATTGATAATGGAAGCAGTTCATCAACAGTTGGATTCACAAGCTATGTGAGAAGTTCGATTTCAAACAAAGAAAATCTTCAATGTATAATGCAGTTGCTAATGGTCTTGCCGAAGCTTTCAATAAGACATTGTGCAGTTTGCTAAAGAAAGTGGTGTCCAAGTCAAAAAGAGATTGGCATGAAAGAATCAACGAAGCTTTATGGGCATATTGCACCACTTATAGAACACCAACTCAGGCCACTCCGTATTCATTGGTATATGGTGTTGAGGCTATTGTGCCTCTTGAAAAATAAATCCCGTCTTTAAGGATGACCATACAGGAAGGCCTCATCGAAGAAGAAAATGCAAAGTTGTGTCTTCAAGAGTTGGAAGCGTTAGATGAGAAAAGGTTGGAAGCACAATAAAGGCTCGAGTGTTACCAATCTCGCCTTTCTAGAATGCACAACAAGAAAGTAAAAATACATTCTTTTCAAGTTGGTGACTTGGTGCTTGCTGTGAGAAGACCTTTAGTAGTCACTCATCATGTTGGAAATAAGTTTCTATCTAAATGGGATGGCCCTCATGTTGTGAAATAAGTATAATCAAATGGCGCCTACAAATTGATCTCGGAGAATGGTGTGAACATTGGCCCCATAAATGGAAAATTCTTGAAATGCTACTACGCGTAAAACAAATACAAGTACAATGCTCCTTGACGCACGAGCTTAAACTGCACATTACTCCTGGTCCGCATGAGTATAAATTGTGTACGATGAACTCCTGGTCCGCACGAGTATAAACTGTGTACGACAACCACCAAAGGTAATTATATGTGGTTAAACTATTAATTTACCCCACTCAGATATTTTAAGTGGTTAAAGCATTAAATATCCTACTTTGTCTAAAGTGGTAAAAGAATAGTCACTCCTGGACCGCATGAGTATAAACTGTGTACGTCACCCCCCATTCAAAACCAAATCATATCCCTTTGAACTACGTAATGACTTGATCCTCTGCAAAGAGGTACGTAGGCAGCTTAGCATTTTGTTGAGTTCAGTCATGTTTTCGCCTTCCACATTAAGTTTGTAAAGCAAGCAATAAATGGAAGCATGAATGAATCGAGAAGAGAAATGGTTGACAAGGAGAAGATGGTGGTTGAATGAGAAGTTGAGTGAAGAAATTCAAATTATTGAAGTGGTAAAGGAAGTTCAAGTTCTTGGAGTGATGAAATAATCCCAAATTCTCGCAGCATTAAAGGAATGAAAGTGATCCATGTTGTCACAGAAAAAATTGCAAGGGGATTCATATTAGCAAGCAGATAGGTTCACGTTAATTTAAATTTATGGATTTAATTAATTAAAAGGCCTCAAAATAAATTCATGTGATCAATTAATTATTAAGTCCAAAATTATAAATTAAACACATGACGAGTGAAGTTTAAAATGCTAAGGGAGTTATTATATTAATTTATGTTTAAGTTTAATAAACTTAAAATCATGAATTAAATTTAACGAGAATGTTTAGTTGTCTGGCCCGAATTGGTGTAGGGATGCATAATTCAAATTCATTATGGCACGTGGATTTAATAATCCATGTTGAGTCCCAAAGAGCAATGAATTGGTAGACCAAGTGAGATTCTAAAGCCCAAATTGATTAAATTGATTATGGTTTAAAGGAGTCAAATTGGCATGAACATAAGCTCACATGGCTTATTTGCTAAATAATTGATCTACTCCAAAGCAACTTGACATGAACATAAGCCCGCATGGCTTATTTACTGAATAATTGATCCAATACAAAGTCAAATTTGTATGAACGTAAGCCCACATGGCTTATTTGCTAAAAGTTGATCCAATTTGGATAAGGGGCCCAAATTGCTTAATGAGTCAAATTAAACCCAAATTTGAAGGTCAAAATAAAAAAAAGGGAATGGATCCTTATTTTTCAAAAAATGTACGTGAGCAAATTTGTTTCATATTTTTGAAAAAGGGAATCATGATTCTCTCTTCTTTTCGAAAGAGAAAAAAAAGGAAAGTGATGTGGCGATAGAGTTGGTTGCTTTAATCAACAATTGTATCTTCATGGTATCAACTTCATGACATCCGCAATCATGATGTTAGGGAAATAATAAATTTGGGTTATCAATTCTCATATCATTAAGAGTACAAAATCAAAGTTTTGGGCTTAATATTGTTATGGCCCATATTACCAAACCGTGACCCTGATGTTTAATATCACTCAAATCATGGACCATACACATGATATTTAATTTAATTGAGCCCAATATATGCAAAAGAGCCTAGCATTCACAAAGTCAAAATTGAATACTGGTCAACTCACTTTCTTCTCTCACAGAAATCATAGAGACCCATTTTTCCTTCCTCCCTAAAAAAATTTATGATGCCCTTTCACGGAGAAGGATCAGTGGTCCCTCGTTGGGAGATGCCGCCATCTCTCTGCTGCGGCGCCGCGCTTGCCAACGGGTCTGCCGCCAAGCTCCTTCGTTGTTCGTCATCACTAGCACCAGAAATCGTAGGATTGGCATCCGCATGATCACCACCACGGCCATACCCATCGTCTGCCAAGATCTACCACCCGCCAGAACCCGACAGCCGTAGCTCATTGTCGGCTTTCAGCTTCCAAGAACTGCCATCGTACTACCTGTCCGTCAGATCTATCATGACACCATCACCATCGATGATCTAGCCCGACCAAGTGTTACTTGTCATTAAGTTCTGCCTCTGTACGCGATTCCCTCATACCGAACTGGTCACCATCACTGAAATGCTATGCTGCCTAAAACATCACACCATCGGAACCCATCATCACTAGCCTCGACACACCCAGCCGCCGCACAAGGTCATCTTGTCTGCTGCTGTTGAAATTACAAGTCCAAGCACCACCTACTCGAGTTCCAAACCCAGGACCAGCAGCCGTCAAAAGAGAAAAGGGCCATGCCAATTACTGCTATCGTCGTAAAAATGATGCCATCTCCCGCCAAAGGAGCAAACTGTCACACCAACCAGTGGGGGCGCAGAGCACCAGCCACCGACGACCACTACCACAAGCCATTGTACACCGTTAAAAGGGACAACCATTAAAAGGGACAGCTGTGAAGGGACAGCTGTGAAGGGACAACCGTAAAGGGACAACCATAAAAGGATAACTTTTAATTTTATTGAAAGGGTCAACGCTCGCCGTCAATTCCTTCGAAGAGGAAGAATGGCGAGGTTGATGAAAAATAGGCATAATGAAAGGCTATTATATACTAGTGAACCCATCAATAATTATGGGAATTATTTGTAAGGGGTGCAATCTCTACTAAATTTTAAGAGATTCTTTACTACAAATAAGTGAGTAAGATCTACCAAGCCTTGGTGAACAAGAAACATATAGGTACCACATTTACATTCTGTTGGGATTCTAGAGGATAAGTAGAAAAGGTTAATTGGGCCATCAAAAGATTGAAGAGAAAAAAAATTATTTTCCCTCTTGGGTCAAATCAATTTTATAAGTTATTCTTCAAGTCCAAATGCTTTATAAATTGAAAGCTTCAAAAGAAAAATTGCAAGAAAGGGACTTTTGCGATTCCTTCACATCAAGACATACTTGTTGGCTTTCGATCATTTGGTTAACGTGAACCGTTGGGGTTCCATACATTTCTAACAAGAAGAAGAAGCAAGTAAACAAGAAATGTATTACCTTTCACCAGGATATATTGAAGACGATGAATTCTCACCGTTTTGGAAATAACTCTCTCATCTGATGTTGGATTTGAGTGATCTATGCGCCAAAATGATCCTCTCTTCCATGAATTTCTGTCAGAATATCACACATCCTATTCTGAAGTCTGTACGATTTTATAAAAATCATAGAAGGTGGCAGATAGCAGCAGCAAACAACCTTCTAGTCTTCTGCTATTTTTCCAAGTTCAATCTCGACGTCGTGTGGGTAACGATCCTCGAGATCTTCTCAATCTTCTATTCCCTTACCCTTGTCACAGTGTTAGGCATGATTAATATCATAGATTAGGGTTTCTGGATAGCTGAGATGACTTATATATGGGCTACAGCAGGGATCAGGAGTAGAAATTAGAGTTGGGCCTCCATTTGGCTTAATTATCCAAGCTTAGTCCAAAGCTTATACTTAAGTCCAATAATAATAATAATAATATATACCACTAAAATATTATTACTGCACTACTGTTCTAATCCCATAATTACGTTATGGGCTCCTTCTTATTATGAGCCTGTTAGTCTCCCCATGTTTAAGATATACAATGTCCATTAATTAATTAAGTTACTGACAACTCCATTAATTAATATCTCATCCGAGAGTAGTACCACTCAACCTCATTATCATGCCGGAATAGATTCACCTGCAGGATTTACATGATAATCCTTATGAGCTCCTTAAGGGGACATCATAAATCTATAACGGACACTGATTCCTTCTATAATCAACAGCACACCATATAGACGTCACTATTTCCCAACTCACTGAGTTTGTTGATTTAATTACATGTAAACCTCACCCATTGATGAATCAAAGAAATACATACTGCCTTACATGTCGAGGTTATTGTATAGGGATTAAGTGCATGAACATCCATAATAACTAAGATCAAGTTCTCCTATAAGTCAGTATAAGTCGAACGATCTCAAGCGGTCCTGCTCAATACACACAAAGTGCACTAATGTGATTCTATAACCAAGACAAGCTAGTACCAAACCACACTACAACCATCCAGATAGAGAGTCCCCGTCTATCTCGGTTGTGAGTATGTTTATATTTTATAAGGAAACCGATAATATAATCTTTCGCGTATTGTTGCACAACGTATTATCTACAGTATAAAGTAAGTGGACTATTGCATTGAATATATAAATAAATTATAAGACGCAATCATTTGATCATATGATTCTCATTTCAAGTAAATTGTTATAACATTGTTCATACAAAAAGCTAGACCTTTAGTATACAATCCAACAATATTATCCGTGAACAAATCGCAAGGGGCGTTTGTAAGTAATTAAAATTCACCGTCCAATCAAATGGCGACACGTGGATTTTATTGATTAAATATTAATTTTAATTTATTCTGGAATTTAAATAAATTAATTCCTAAAATAGATTAAGTAATAATTGATAATTAGTTTAAGCCCAACAAGTTAAATGTACTTAAATTAAATGAGGCCTAACCCAAGTCAAATAAGCCCAAGTCAAAGCTGACCTAACCCAAGTCAAATAAGCCTAGAAAAATTAAATCAGGCCCAAGACAAATAGGTCTGACTTAAAGTCTAAGCAAGTGGAAGGCCCAAGCCTGCTGAATCGGCTTGACTTAAAGCCTAAGCAAGAGGAAGGCCCAAGCCTACATAATTAGGTCAAAAATGCCGTGGACCAATCAGAATGCAAGTTATTTATGGGGCATACCCATCCTTCACCTATATAAGGAGCCTTCCTCCATTCATTCCACACACATTCAAAAACCTGAAGAAACAAACGCTCAGAAGATATTGAAACAAGAGCAACGCTCCTCAAGATCTTCAAGCATCTTCAAGTCAAGCGTTCTTCATATACTAAGTTCATCGGTGTTCTTCGCGCCAAGAATAGCATACGACCCGACATTAAGGTGCTAAGCCCCCCAGATCGAGTGTTCTTCAGATCAAGTACGTTTAATATAAACAAAGGCTCGACGCCTCTGGATTAACATTATAAAATCCCAAATTCAAGTTCAGATAAGCTTCAACTAAAGATCCGACTTAACGCACACAGTCAGCGCGATCAGCGTAGTCAACCAGTCAAAGTCAAAGTCCAAAATTGTTCGAGAGAAGAATCAGAGGATAGATAGAGATTGTTTCTTAAAATTCTAAAGTGTAATCCATCTGGATTATTAATGTAATTATCTTGTATTTATTTTATTATAAATAAAAATTTGTTGTTACAGTAAGTTTTCAAAGAAAGATTTAATTTCAGTTTATATGCATTTACGGATGGATACTCTATTACATTTAAATAACTTCGTTATTATAATGAAGGATGGAGCTATAATCTGTTATGGTACGTTGGTGGATAATTTTGTACACTTTTAAATCATGTTTATCCCACGGATGCAATAAATTGTAATGACAACACGTCTTCTAATCTTAATAAGAAAAAGGAACCTTCGGATATCTGAAACTAGGTCATGATTGCCTTTTAAGGCAAAGGGGTGTAGAGCCAAAGATATGTTGGAATTGATTCATTCTGATTTATGTGGTCCTAAGGCTATCCAAGCGAGATGTGGTTAGATATACTTTGATGCACCGCATGTCTTAGTATTATGATTAATACAAAAGTGCATGGTCCATGCGGTGAAGGACCATCGAAAATATATCAAGTACTTCTTAGGATAGTTCAGGAGCTATTTATCAGAGGTTGAGATTGAATCCCAAGTTGTCAACACCGAGTAGGCCCCAGCCGAGTGGTGTGGCGAATAGAAGGTATAGGACTCTTATGAAAATGGTTAAATAGATGATGAGTTATTTAAAATTACTAAATTCATTTTATGGGTATTCCTAGAAATAGCATGTCGTAAGGATGGTTGTCTGTTTGTGGGATATCCTAGAAAAATGAAGGGTGATTTATTTGATAGTCCAAAATATCAAAGGGTAATTGTTAACACGAACACTAGATTTATGGAAAAGGACTATGTAATAAATCACAAATCATGTATAAATTGTTCTAAAGGATGTGAGAGGAAAAACACAAAGTATAGTACCAATTGTACAAGAGGATAGATATACCACAAGTAAACTATATCGCGTGATACATCTGATAACAATTGCATGTAGTGCTTTGTCGTTGTGGGAGGGTTGTTTTACAACTTGAAAGATATATGTTTTGGGAGATCGTGAGACTTGGTCCCTAGTATACATGAAATCAGCCTATGGATATGACGAAGCACTACAAGATAGAAATACGGAACCCTAGCAAAGTGCAATGATTTCTAAAATAGAATATATGGATTCTAAATTAGATCTGGATGCTTGTAGAATCGTGAAATGGTGTAAAAGCCATTGGAATTGGTTCTACAAAATAAAAGAGGATGAGATGGAAAGGTGATACTTTGAAACAAGGCTTGTTACATAAAGGTACACTTAGAAAGAAGGGTGAGTTCGAGTATGTGGAAACCTCTTTTGCCGGTAGCTAAGTCTAAGTTAATTTGTGTTCTTTTATTTTTTGCTGCTCATATTGAATTATGTGGTATAGCAAATAGATGTCAAGACAGCTTTCTTGATTAGAGGTCTTGAGGAAACATCTATATGAAGTAACCAGAGTGATTCGTTGCAAGGGGCTAAGAGCATTTTGAGTGTAAGCCTAAAAGTGTCTATCGATGGACCAAAGCAAGCTTTAAACTCAAAGTACGTCTGCTTTGATGAGGAAATCTAGTAACATGGATTTAATCAATGCTAGGATGGGTCTTGTGTATTGAGAAGAGTAACGGAAAGATGGTGGTATTTCTTGTACTATTCGTAGATAGTATCTTGTGTTGGTAATTGGATCGTGCGGTTCAACGTGATCCGTTAGGATTAACAGGCAAACAAATCAGCGGAAGCAAAAATAATGTTTACCGTACTTCTGGGTTGATGTAGAGGATGAACCGTTGCAGAGAACCACCTCTTAATCTTCTGCTGTATGTCCCAAGTCGAATCCTGCTGTTGTGTGGGCAACAATCCGCAGGATTCTCTCAATCTGCTCATGTTCTTTCTAACTGTCAAATGAGGCACTGACTTAGGGTTAACAGGAGCTGAGATGACTTATATAGTTGGGCTACAGCAGGGACCAGGAGGAGAAATTGGGCTTGGCCTCAATTGAATTTAATTAACCAAGCTTAGCCCAAAGCTTTTAATTAAATCAATAATAATAATAATATAGTCCACTAAAATATTATTACTGCACTACCCGTCCAATCCCAAAATTATGTTCTGGGCTCCTTCTTATTATAAGCCCGATAGTCTCCCCATGTTTAAAATATACAATGTCCATTAATTAATTAAGTTACTGACAACTCAAATTAATTAATATCTCATCCGAGAGTAGTACCACTCAACCTTATTATCATGCCGGAAATTAATCCACTTGCAAGATTTACATGATAAACCTTATGAGCTCCTCAAGGGGACATCATCAACCTATGTCGGACATGGATTCCTTCTACAATCAACAGCACACCTTGGAGACAGCACTACTTCCCAACTCACCGAGTATATTGATTTAATACTTATAAATCTCACCCATTGATGAATCAAAGAAATACATACTGCCCTACGTGTCGAGGTTATTGTATAGGGATTAAGAGCACGAACTTCCATAATAACAGAGATCAAGTTCTACTATATAGTCAGTATAAGAAGAACGATCTCAGGCGGTCCTGCTCAATACACACAAGTGCACTAATGTGATTCTATAGCCAAGACAAGCTAATACCAAACCACACTACAACCATACCGATAGAGAGTCCCCGTCTATCTCAGTTGTGAGCATCTGTTTATACTTTATAAGGAAACCGATAATATGATCTTCTGCGTGTTGTCGCACAACATATTATCTACAGTATAAAGTAATTGGACTATTGCATCATGCATATAAAATAAATTATAAGATGCAATCATTTGATCAATGATTCTCATTTCAAATATTGTTATGACATTGTTCATACTAAAGCTAGACTTTTAGTATACAATCTAACAATCTCCCACTTATACTAAAAGACTATGCTGTCATGTCTTCTGCCATACATCTGATTCCTACTCCCACTACACGACCATTAAAAGCTCTCGCCTTAAGGTCCTTGTAAATGGTTTACTAGGTCATCATCCGATGCAATCTAGGTGACAACAACCTTCCCCTCATCATACGATTTCTCGTAACAGGTGGTACTTGTGCTCCATGTGTTTAATTGCCTTATGGACATGTGATTTCTTCAAGTTTGCAACTGCACCAATATCATCAATGTAAATTGTGATTACCTTGGGCAAACTTAGAAACACTTCAAAGTCCATCATGAAGTCTCTAGAGTCATATAGATACTTTGGCTGCCTCATAGGCTCCAATTCATCATCTTTCCATGATAGAGTCCGGAGTCTGAAATATATTTCTATATAACACTCCTCCACATTATGACTCTACTTCCTAAAATTAAACACATAACATTTGAGGAGAATTTACTACAGTCCAATCTGACTAAAAAATCCGAATCTACGTAATCCACAAGAAGTGAATCTGTCCAGTAAGTCCACATATAATTTCTAGTCATTCTCAGGCACTTTATAAATGTCTTTCCACAGTTCATCATTCTTGTTCCGGGTTACGTTGATACCCACTATTCATGCATTCAGCAAAACAGATATCCAACATCGTTCATAGCATTCCTTAGATTAAACTTCCTTATTCGCCGAAGCATAAGGAACCGCTTTCATCTTCTTTATCTTCTTCTTGTGTCTCAAAGACACATTCACTTAGATAAATTTACATGCTAAACGAGTATGGACTGTATCATTTTATAAAACTTGAGATAAGCAAAATATCCTTTCTTGTGATCCGTATTACCGTGATCAAAAGGATATATTTTGCCTTTCTTAAGTCCTTCATCTCTACCGCTTTATTAACCGTACCCATACGCCCGATAATACTCTTTCATTGTCTCCAATGAGCAAGATACTATCTACGTATAGTACACAAAACACCACCACGTTTCCGTCACTCTTTACAATACACAAGATACATCCGCTGATTGATTTAAATCTGTGCCACTGGATTACCTAATCAAAACAGATGCTTCACGATCTCAAAGCTTGCTTTAGTCCATCGCTGGACACTTTTAAGCTTACTTTCAAAATGCTATTAGCACTTTGCAATGAATCACTCTGGTTGCTTCACATAGATGTTTTCCTCAAGACTTCCAATCAGGAAAGCTGTCTTTGACATCTATTTGCTGTTCCTCAAAGCAGCAATAAAAGAATCCGGATCAACTTAAGCATAGCTACCAGCGAACATGCATCCTCATAATCGAACCATTTCTTTCTGAGTACACCTTTTCGCAACAAGCTTTGCTTCCAAGGTTTTCACCTTTCCATATGATCCTCTTTTTTTTCCTTTGACCACTTGCAATGGCTTTTACACCATTTAGTGGTCATACAAGTTCCCAGACTTAATATAGAATCCGTAGATTCTATTTCAACATTCATTGCAACTTACTAAGATTCCGCATTTTCATCTTGTAGTGCTACATCGTATCCGTGTGATAATACCATGTTCACTAGGGATCAAGTCTCACGACTCTCCCGAAACATATATTTTGGGTTGTCATACAACCCTCCCACTACGACAAGGCACTACACGTAATTGTGTATCAGACGTGACACGCGTTGCAGTTTACCTTGTGGCATATCCTCTTGTACACTTGGTACTAATACTTTGTGTTTTCCTCTCACTACCTTTAGAACAACTTATACATGGGCTTGTGATTTATTACATAGTCCTTTTCCAAAAAAATCTGGTGTTTGTGTTAACAGTCACCCTTCGATCTTTTGGACTAAATAAATCAACCTTCATTTTTCCAGGATGTCCCACAAACAGATAAATGTTTTACGAATTACTGTTTCTATGGCATATCCATAAAATGAATTTTAATTATTCCAAATAATTCATCATCTATCTAATCATAACCATAAGAGCCTTACACCTTCTATCCTCCACACCATTCAGCTGGGGCATGCCCAGTGTAGACAACTTGAGATTTAATCTCAACTTCTGATCAATAGCTCCTAACTATCCCAAGAGGTATTCGCCATCATGATTGAATCGTAATGACTTAATATATTTTCCATGACGCTTCACTGTACCAGCCTTACAATTCTTGAATTAATCAAAGAACTTAGACATGCAGTGCATCATATAAACATATTGGTTTCCAGAATAATCTTCGAATATTCATAACCACCTCTCGCCTGGATAATATTAGGTTCGCTTGAATCAGAATGAACTAATTCCAACATATATATCTTTGGCTCTACACCCCACAGCCTTGAAAAGGCAGTTAATCATTTTTACTTCCAAGCAAGACTCGCAAGTCCGATAGTTTCCACTTCAGATAAACCTTACGGTCTATCGGCTATCAACTTTTGAATCCTACTCAAGTAAAATGAATTAGTCATAGACGCCAAATGTATGTTTAGTTCATTTCTGAAGGTTCCTTTCTCTTACTAATATTAGAAGATGCATTATTTAATTACTATTTATTGCATCTGTGGGATGTACATGATTCAAGAGTATACTTTTTATCCACCAACGTACTTTAACGGATTATAGCCTCATTCCTCATTACTATGACCATGTCATTTAAATGAAATGAAGTATACATCCGTTAATGCATAGAAACCGAAATTAAATTCTTTCTATGAAACGTACGTAAAGACAATTTCTCATAATCAATCGTTTATTCTTATCATGAGATAAATAAACAACTCCCACTGCAATAGCCACTATCTTTGTAGTTTTACCCATGTTATTAACAATCTTATCCTTACTCAGTGATAAACATTTAGTGATTCCAGTATCTACATACTTCGTGTCAGTAGATGCCATCACTAATCATGTTTAAACCATTAGTAAATAAGATATTAAACTTGTTCACATCATGATGAAAAATGACTTTCTTTTGCCACATGTTTTGTTAGAAGTTTCCCACCATATACAACCTCTCGTATTTCAGGTAGAACTTGCTCAAAACATCCAGGCAAATTGTGAAGAATAAATTGATTTAGGTTTCCCTTTCAATTTCTATTCCAAGCTTTTCCAATTCATTTATCAATTCAACCATGATCTTCTGCCTTTTAATTTACTCAAGTATCCGAAGAGTTACATGAGATCATCATATTTCTATGAACCTCTCATCTCTTCACTAGAGACTTTAATAGGCATCATGAGACGTCCTTTGTGAGAATACACATGTATTTTCTTAAGCAGTATTTATCAAAACCAAGATTCTTTCTAATCATCTAATTTGGACAAGTAAATATAATGTCTTTTAGTTAACAATTAGTGAAATAAAATCATTCGAAATTCAGAGAATCACAAATAAATTTACTGATCAAATCTTTGAATTTTATCCTTTTATATTGATTCCCTAAAAATAGTATAAAAATAAAATTCACCGACATCTCAAGCACCGTGAGTCTGTAAGCCATGTTAGTGTGGACGTTTACAAACCCGAACATTTACAAGAGAAGGTTTTACCCATTAATTTCATTTGTCAATTTAACTTTATGACAAAATAATTAATAGTCGGTTCCTCTTTAGCCATTCAAATAATAGCAGTGACTCCGTTGGGGAGGATACTAATTATTTACACCTAAGTGTACACCATTATTTGATCCCAAGTCCACTGCGCGAACTTGTGTGCCTTACAGTTGGAGAAGTACACACGCGCTCGGATAGCTTCCTACAATCATCTATTATTAGTTTGTACTAGTGAACCGCACACAAACTCATCCGTTAGGGAGGAAGGCCTATTGCCAACACGCAAGTTTATGCACCACATTACAAACAATAATTATTTAATGAAGTTTGTACCAGTGATCCATAAATGAACTCATCCGTTAGGGAGGAAGGCCTATTGCCAACACGCAAGTTTACTCACATCACTTACAAACCAATAATGGAGGCCGTGGGAATTTATTACCAATCCCCTCTCCCACTTAGTTATTTAACACCGAGGGTTTTTCACATGCATATAATATTCTGAAATAAAATATACATCTTAGCATGCTTCTATTAACAGCAATTTAAATAAATAAATCACATAGAACATGCCTTTCACATATACAACAATAATTGACAATTAAATCAATTAATCAGTTATATAATATTAATTAATTGCATAAATAGTGGATTAATTAATTTGGGCCCTTGAGCAACAAATAAGCACAAAATGAGCAGCATACTAAATAATTAATCAAGCCCATTTTCCATGACCCATATACTCAGCCCAAAATTAAATTAAATCCACCAAGCCCACTAGCACAAAATTAGCCCATTGAAATTAATTTCATGCTTGGCCCATTACCCACAATTAATTAAATACATCAATTAAGGTCCAACAGCCCATATCCATTTTAATTAAAATTTGGGCCCAGCAAACCAAGCCCAAAACCAATTAAAACAGAAATTAAAAAAATTGAGCCTAAGCCCAATCACCAAGCTGCTGCCCTAAATATCCCAGCCGCAATCGATTCTGCTACTCCAGACAACCCGAGTCTCGCCGTCAGTCCTCCGGCCAGCAGCCACCTGAGTCGCGCCATCAGTCCTCCAGCTGCCAGCCGCCATGGATTCCAGCAACGCACACGCCGCCAATCGACAGCCGCCGACAACCATGCCACACGCCAGTCGACTCCAGCTTGGAAGACGAACAGTGGCGCGACTGCAGCACACTGCCGGCGCAATCGACTCGGATCAGCCGCACCTGCTCCGTTCGAGGATCCGTCACCTTCCAGCGAGTTGCGACTGATCCGACGCTGCTGCCTCGCCTGCCACCAACCATCTCCAGCCTGAGGCTAGTCGCGATCGACTGTACGAGAGAATGGTCAGAACTCGGCAAGTTGCAGCTTGGACCGCCGGAACTCGTCGCCTGTTGGCAGCGCCGATCAATGTCGAGACACGATGTCATCAGCGCCGCCATGGAGCTTTCAGCCTCGCAGATTGCCCATGCCTTGCTGCCTACCGAAAGAGACCACAGCCTCGATCGGAAGAACTCTTGACCCGTTTGGAGAAGACAAAGCCTCATCCAAAACCACCAGAAATCCACCTGCACGCCATCGTCGTAGACCACTGCTCTCAGCAGTTCACACCAACTGCATCATCATCCATGGACACGCTGCCCATCAGCCTGCTTCGATCAGCCCACGACACCATGCCTCCAGGCCCATCGCCGTCGCGCCGACAGCAATTGTCAAGGATCATCAGTCGTCCACAAACAACAAAAACCCAATCAGCAATGATGAAGGTTCGATCTGTAACCCGCTGACCCTATAATCGACTTTCCATGGAGACCTTCTCCCATCGTTCAGTTCTTGCTTTCATCAGCCATCAAGCCGTATGTATGTGTGAGAGTCGCGTACAGTAGGCGAATCGTTCACCGGTGGTTTATCCGTGTGTGTACAGAGCATTCAATACAATAAACACACAACCATATTATCAACAAAACACACATATGATTCATAAAACATGCGATTACATCTAGATCAAATCAATTAATCTTATAATAACATAAACCCCAACCTTACAGTTCATGTTTCACCACGAAACCAACGCTCTGATACCAATTGTTGGCAATTGGATCGTGCGGTTCAACGTGATCCATTAGGATTAACAGGCAAACAAATCAGCGGAAGCAAAAATAATGTTTACCGTACTTCTGGGTTGATGTAGAGGATGAACCGTTGCAGAGAACCACCTCTTAATCTTCTGTTGTATGTCCCAAGTCGAATCCTGCTGTTGTGTGGGCAACAATCCGCATGATTCTCTCAATCTGGTCATGTTCTTTCTAACTGTCAAATGAGGCACTGACTTAGGGTTAACAGGAGCTGAGATGACTTATATAGTTGGGCTACAGCAGGGACCAGGAGGAGAAATTGGGCTGGGCCTCAATTGAATTTAATTAACCAAGCTTAGCCCAAAGCTTTTAATTAAATCCAATAATAATAATATAGTCCACTAAAATATTATTACTGCACTACCCGTCCAATCCCAAAATTATGTTCTGGGCTCCTTCTTATTATAAGCCCGATAGTCTCTCCGTGTTTAAGAATACAATGTCCATTAATTAATTAAGTTACTGACAACTCAAATTAATTAATATCTCATCCGAGAGTAGTACCACTCAACCTTGTTATCATGCCGGAAATTAATCCACTTGCAAGATTTACATGATAAACCTTATGAGCTCCTCAAGGAGACATCATCAACCTATGTCGGACATGGATTCCTTCTACAATCAACAGCACACCTTGGAGACAGCACTACTTCCCAACTCACCGAGTATATTGATTTAATACTTATAAATCTCACCCATTGATGAATCAAAGAAATACATACTGCCCTATGTGTCGAGGTTATTGTATAGGGATTAAGAGTATGAACTTCCATAATAACAGAGATCAAGTTCTACTATATAGTCAGTATAAGAAGAACGATCTCAGGCGGTCCTGCTCAATACACACAAGTGCACTAATGTGATTCTATAGCCAAGACAAGCTAATACCAAACCACACTACAACCATACCGATAGAGAGTCCCCGTCTATCTCAGTTGTGAGCATCTGTTTATACTTTATAAGGAAATCGATAATATGATCTTCTGCGTGTTGTCGCACAACATATTATCTACAGTATAAAGTTAATGGACTATTGCATCATGCATATAAAATAAATTATAAGATGCAATCATTTGATCAATGATTCTCATTTCAAATATTGTTATGACATTGTTTATACTAAAGCTAGACTTTTAGTATACAATCTAACATCTTGCTCATTGGAGACAATGAAAGAGTATTGTCGGGTGTATGGGTATGGTTCATAAAGCAGTATTAAATGAAGGACATAAGAGAAGCAAAATATATCCTTGCGATCATGGTGATTGATGAGTGTGTAAATTCACAAGTTTGGCACCATGTTTTGTGCTAGTTTTGGAGAGTTTTGATGTGGAAATAGGTGGAAAACCTATATATATTGTGAATTAGCATAAATCAGGTGTTCGTGGAGCTATTTGAGTGGTTTTCATAGCAAAAATGGAGTGGAAGTGCCAAGAGTCGAAGAGACGAAGTCGAGACCATGCGAACCTCCAAGAAAAGAGGTGGGATCGACCTGTTGGAGGAGGGTTCGACCTCTCCAGCAGGTCGAACCAGTGTTGGAGAAGTACAGGAAGTAGGTTCGACCACGACTCGAGGGGTTTGACCTGTTCATCAGGTCTAACCATGGTCGAACCAATTCGTGAGAAGCTGGGTTCGACCACAACGTTGGGAGTTTGACCTGACGGTTGGCCAAACCAAGAGCAGAAATTGTCCAGTGATGAGGTTTGACCTGGGGTTCGACCAAGTCCTGAGAGGTTCGACCTGTTCAAGAGGTCGAACCAGTGCAGAATTCTTCCAGTAGTAGGGTTCGACTTGGGATTCGACCTATGGCCAGTTGTTCGACCTGTTTGACGAGGTCGAACCTACGTGCGGGAACTTACCTTATCCGGATTTTTGAGGCCGAAACGCGTGGGATCACTTAGAAAGCCCATTCCAAGCCCTAGAGACGTGATTACAAGTATAAAAGGAGACCAATCGCGTCTAAATAGAAGAGCTTTTGATCATCAATCATAAGGGAGGTAAGAGTAGAGGTGGTGATCCATCCGGAGGGCTGTGACAGAAGTTCGCTGAAGGTTCAAGTAAGAATGATCAATCTAACCATGATTGTTCCTAGATCAATCATGGGCTAGAACCGCCTTGGTAGTTCTAGGGTTATGAAAGTTTCATGATGTAATTCGTATTTCATGTGTAAAACTCCGTACAACACTACCTGTGGTTTGTTTTATATAAGATTGCATATTTAATCCATACTCATAGTCGTTTTGTGCATCAACGATCATTGTGTAGAGTCTGAATACATAACATGGTTATTGGTTGAGTGCGTTCACTACTGAGCAGGGTTTATTGTTATAATTCTAAGTGAAGGGATTCCGAAGTCTTATTAGAACCATCTTATATGAATATTTATTAATTGAATTAAATTTGGGTTGATAGATAGGATGAAGGGTATAACTTTATAGTACCTAAAAAGGGAGATCAAATTGGGTTAGATTCTAGACGTGGAAGATAATTGATTATGATAGTACCTAGAAAGGGGGGTGAAGTATATCTCTTGCTCCGAGGTTATTCACACGTGTCAAGCGCATATTTACTTGCGTCTATAGAGTAAACTTGCATGGTCTAGTGATGCGTCCACAAACCACAGGGCAGAGTCGGACACCATCACATAAAAATACGAATTGCTAGTGAAACTGGATGACCCGACGAACTACCTACTATTCTTCTTGATCACAAATCACTTTTCTCTAACTCTTGCTATTTCTTTTTGCTATTTCTTTTTTGCTATTTCGATTAGAAGTCATTATTCCTTAAACCTTTACAATTACCAAACATAGTCTAAAGTATACTAGAATATAATGAAATTGATGTTTAACCGTCCCGTGGGTTCGATAATGTAACTTGGTCATCTTCGCGACTACAATTGATATCCTTATACTTGAGGATTAATTTGTGTGTTGAGAAAACCCCTATCAAGTTCTTGGCACCATTGCCGGGGACGGCGTAAAATATCTTTTTGTATTATTTCTAGTTTATTAGGACTATTTACCTTGTTTTGTTGTTTTCTCTCTTATTCGTTTTAGGTGTATGCTCACAAGATCAAAGAAAGGTAATCTTGAACCGTATAATCCTGAGATTGGAGCATCATCAAGAAAGAAGAAGAAGAAGAAGAAGAGCAAGGCAAAGACAATTGACCCAACTGAAGCTCTGAATTTTGGAGTCAAGGTTGACGAGCAGATTTCGTAGACGATTGAAGCTACAACTGAAGTTAATTTGGAAGTAGGAACAGTCAACATGGCAGCGAATCCAGATAATCTAGCCATCCGAGAGGTTTTCAGAAATAATGGGGCTGGAAATTATGAGCTTTTAGGAGCAAGGGGAACTAACACAGCTTTCGATCTTCATCCCGCTCTTATTAGCATGATTGAAAGGAACTCCTTTTCAGGAGGGTCTTTCGAGGATCCCCAACAGCATCTGAACAAGTTCTTGGGTTATGCAAGTACTCAAAAAGACGTAGGAGAACATGAAGATGCTAGGAAGATCCTTTTATTTAAATTCTCGCTTACAGAAAAGGCGAGGGATTGGTACGATACTATTAACGCAGCTGAGTGCACCACGTGGGAGCAATTGAAGTTAAGATTCTTGGAAAGGTATATGTCACCTTCAAAGGTGTTTAAGATGAAGAAAGATATTAACCAATTTGCTATCAGTGGAGGTGAGAAATTTCATGAAGCGTGGGATAGATTCAAGGACATGCTCAGGAAGTGCCCTCAACATGGGCTATCTAAAGCCCAATATATCAGTATATTCTATAATGGATTGGACTGTGAATCAAGAGTGTTGCTTGATGCTTCTTCTAATGGAGCATTGCTTACAAAGTCATCCGTTGAGGCCGAGAAATTGTTTGAAGACATATCGATGAATTCGAGGGATTGGCCGACTGATAGAGTTAGAGGTACGTATGTCCTTGGGAAGGTAGCTCAGGTTGAACAAGCAATGGTGAAAACAAGGAGAGAGGATGAGATCGTTTCAAGCTTGTCCAATATCAACAAGCTACTTGAGTCTCAACAGAAGCAGATCAGCGAGATATCTCAACGAGTACCAATCATGCAGCAAGAGATGATGAATAATGGAACAATCCAAGAAGAATTAGAGGAAGCAAATTATGCCATGGGTCAAAGTATTCAAGGAACGAGGTACCCAAATCAAGGAAATCGGAACTACCAAGGGAACTATCGAGGAAACTTTAACAATCGTGGTCCCTCTGGTGGTTATCAACAGCAACCAAGGAGGCCCGAATTTTCATGGAGCAATACGAACAATGCAGTGCAACTTCCGATGGGTGTTGATCCGGGAGAAAAGTTGGAAGAAGGGAAGCCTGGTTTTGAGGATATTGTGAACAGGTACATGGCGAAGAATGATGAAAGAGTGAACCGCCTTGAGGCCAATCTTGAGAAAAAGATTGATGATCACCACAATGATTTATCCACTCAAGTGAAAGATCTCACGTTGTTGATGGGTACAATTGTAGAGAATGTGAACACATTGACTCAATCCGTGGGCAAAGGGAAGTTTCCGTCTCAGAGTATAGAGAATCCAAAGTCGTGTAATGCCATCACACTGAGGTCGGGAACGCAGTACGAGGGACCGATGAGGCCGGAATCAAAGTTGGAATTTTCTAAGCCTCGATTCGACCAACACTCAGAGGGTTCGACCTGTCATACAGGTCGAACATGGTCGAACCTCATCAGCAAGAGCACTCTATTTTGTCGCATGAACGGTTCGACCACGACCGTAATGGTTCGACCAACCCATCAGGTTGAACCCAGGTCGAACCGGAGGATAGAAACTATACAGTGAAGCGGTTCGACCTATGGGGCAATTGTTCGACCTCCAATGTTGGTCGAACCCTAGTCGAACCTCAAGAGCAGAATGAGATCAGTCTTCTAGGAGAGAGGTTCGACCAATACAAACCTGGTTTGACCTCTCAAACAGGTCGAACAATGGTCGAACCTCGCCAAGACATTTTGATTGATGCACCTGATGTTTCTTTTAATGTCGATGCGACTCCAGTGGTACGAAATGAGCAAAGTACAGATATAATAGCTGAGAAAAAATGGGAAAGAGCTAAGCGATTAAGAGCCGAAAAGGAGAAAGCGGAGAAGGTTGATCGTGATGAATGGGGGATTCCTAAAACAAAGATACCTCCACCGTTTCCCTACAAGCTAGTGAAGAAGGGATTAGAAGAGAAGTTCAAGAAGTTTTCAGAGATAATGAACAAGATAAGCTTGAACATCTCTTTCTCAGAGGCAATCATGGAGATGCCATATTATTCTCGATTCCTTAAAGACATATTGATGAAGAAGCAAAGCTTAACCGGAGTTGAAACAGTAAACTTATCTGAGAATTGTAGCTCAATTATTCAAAAGAAGTTGCCGCCGAAGATGAAAGATCCGGGGAGCTTTACTATTCTATGTGAGATCGGGAAGGGGCCAGCACGGCGAGCTTTGTGCGACCTAGGGGCAAGCATCAATTTGATGCCGTTGTCCATCTTTCAGAGGCTTGGTTTGGGGGAGTTGACCCCGACAACAGTGGCTCTCCAATTGGCAGATAGATCAATGACGTTTACGAAAGGTATTGTTGAAGATGTTCTTGTAAAGGTGGAGAAGCTAGTCTTTCCTGTGGATTTCCTTGTACTAGAGATGGATGATGACAAGGATAATGTTCCTTTAATCTTGGGGAGGCCATTCCTTGCTACGGCTGGAGCTATGATAGATGTTCGGAAGGGAGAACTTAAGCTGCGAATGGACAAAGAAGAAGTACTTTTCAATTTGGACAAAGCAATGAAGATGCCAATGGAGTCCCAGTGTTATAGTATTGACGTGGTGGAGGAGATTGTGAAGGAGGATATGTCTCTGATCTTGTCAAAGGATCCTCTTGAGACATGTTTGATAGAGTCTCTTACTTATCCCACTACGGAGCTTGACGGACTTTCTAACGAGGTATGTATTGAATTTCTTGAAAAATTACTTGCTTTGGGTGATGACAGGTTTGAATTGGAAAGAACTAAGGTGGAAGAAGTCAAATGGACCAGGAAGTACTTGCCTTTGGATAACGAAAGCGCTCAAATGGAAGAAAAGAAAGAGGAGTTGAAACCATTGCCAGAACACTTGAAGTATGCTTTTCTTGGTGATAATGCAAAATATCCGGTAATTGTATCTTCTTCCCTTAATGATGATCAACTTGAGGAGTTATTAGATGTCTTACGGAAGTACAAGTCTGCAATAGGGTGGTCACTTGATGATTTGAAAGGTATTAGTCCTTCGTATTGCATGCATCGGATTAGGTTGTTGGATGAAGCCAAGGCGAGTGTTCAAAATCAGCGGAGGGTGAATCCCGCAATTCAAGAGGTGATAAGAAAGCAAATCCTTACGTGGTTGGATGCTGGAATTATATATCCTATTAGTGATAGTCCCCATGTGAGTTCATTGCATGTAGTTGCTAAAAAGGGGGGCATGACTGTAGTAAAAGCTGAGGATGGAGAAGCTATAGCCACGAGGATTCCTACGGGATGGCGTACATGTGTGGATTACAGGAAATTAAATGAGAATACGTGTAAGGACCATTTTCCTCTTCCTTTTATGGATCAAATATTAGATCGTCTTGCAGGGTATGAGTTTTATTGTTTCTTGGATGGATACTCGGGGTACAACCAAATCATGATTGCTCCCGAGGATCAAGAAAAGACCACTTTTACTTGCCCCTACGGGACCTTTGCTTTTAGGAAGATGCCGTTTGGATTGTGTAATGCGCCTGCTACTTTTCAGAGATGCATGATGGCGATTTTTGATGGTTTGATAGAAAAGATCATGGAGGTGTTCATGGACGATTTTTCAGTTTTTGGTTCCTCTTTTGATAATTGTTTGTCTAACCTTGCTATTGTTTTGAAGAGGTGTCAAGAAACTAATGTTGTCTTGAATTGGGAGAAGTGCCAGTTCATGGTGAAGGATGGGATTGTTCTTGGGCATCATGTTTCCGCCAAGGGATTGCAAGTAGATCGTGCTAAAGTGGTGGCAATTGAGAAGCTTCCACCACCGACCAATGAAAGAGGAGTACGGTCCTTCCTTGGACACGCCGGTTTTTACAGGAGATTCATAAAAGACTTCTCAAAATACTCTAAGCCCTTATCTCATTTACTTGAAAAGGATATTCCTTTTGTGTTTAATGATGAGTGTCTAACAACTTTTCAAGTTTTGAAGGAGGCGCTAATTACTGCCCCTATCTTGATCACACTGGACTGAACTCAACCGTTTGTACTTATGTGTGATGCAAGTGATATAGCACTGGGTGTGGTGCTCGGGCAGCTAAGGGAGAAGAAGTTCTGCGCCATTTACTATGCGAGTAAGACTTTCGATGCGGCACAGAAGAATTACACGGTGACTAAAAAGGAGTTTTTGGCTGTTGTATGCATTCGATAAGTTCCATCAGTATTTGGTTGGCATGAAGACGATTTTGTATACAGATCATTCAGCGATTCGGTACTTGATGGAGAAAAAAGAGACGAAGCCTAGAATTATAAGGTGGATTATACTACTTCAAGAGTTTGACATGGAGATTCGGGATAAGAAAGGAATAGAAAATGTGTTGGCAGATCACTTGTCAAGGTTGGAGACTAGGGAGCATTGTGAAAATTCTTTTGAGTATATTGAAGAGATGTTCCCTGATGAGAAGATCATGGCTGTGGTTGTTGAAGGGACTGAGCGAGCGTGTGTGGTCGTAGCGCAAGGTATGGATCCATGGTACGCGGATTATGTTAATTACATTGTCATTGGAGAAATTCCAAGGGATCTCAATCGATATCAACTTGCGAAATTTAAGAGGGAAATTGAGACATTTATATGGTATGATCCGTTTGTTTACAAGATATGTACAGATTCTATTGTCCGAAGATGTGTACTCGAGATGGAAATGGAGAGTGTGCTTGAGTTTTGCCATGCACAACCAAATAGGGGCATTTTGGAGCGCAAAAGACTGCAGCTAAGGTACTTCAATCCGCTCTCTATTGGCCTACATTGTTTAGAGATTGTGAGAACTATGTGGCGTCTTGCGATAGATGTCAGCACATGGGAAATATAGGTAGGAGAGATGAGATGCCACTGCAGCCTAGCATTGTTGTGGAGATATTTGATGTATGGGGGATCGATTTTATGGGGCCTTTTCTCCCGTCAAATGGGTTTCTCTACATTCTTCTTGCTGTGGATTATGTTTCAAAGTGGGTGGAAGCGATTCCTACTCGCTTAAATGATTCAAAAATTATTTTATCTTTCTTGAAGAAGCATATTTTTGCCCGTTATGGAGTTCCTAGAGCACTAGTTAGTGATGGAGGTTCCCACTTCATCAATAAATTTCTTGAGAAGGTACTTAAGGATTATGGTGTTAAGCATAGGGTTACTACACCCTATCATCCGCAAGCGAATGGACAAGCAGAGGTCTCCAACCGTCAAGTCAAACAGATTCTAGAGAAAGTGGTAGGAACTAATAGAAAGGATTGGGCTATGAATCTTGATGATGTGTTATGGGGGTTCCGAACCGCTTACAAGACGGTGTTAGATATGTCACCATATCAAATTGTCTATGGGAAGCCATGCCACTTACCTGTAGAGATTCAACACAAAGCGTTTTGGGCTTTGCGACGCTTGAACTTGACCCTCAAGGATGTGAAGGAGTTGAGGATAACTCACATAAATCAATTGGATGAGTTTAGGAGTCGTGCTTACAAGAATTCGGAGATCTATAAGGAAAGAATGAAGAGGTGACATGATTCTAAGATCTCATACAAGGAGTTCAAGCAAGGAGATGAGGTACTACTTTTTAACTCTCGATTGAAGCTTTTTGCAGGCAAGTTGAAGTCGAAGTGGACGGGACCGTTCATGATTCATCGAGCCTTAGGAGGGGGGAGTTTTGAGCTTATTGACAAAGATGGAGACGTTATCACGGCGAATGGGCATCGGTTGAAGCATTATAAGTCGCCAGATGATGCGTGTGTCATTTTTGATGATACCTTGATCTGATTTGGTACCGTCGTGACTCTCCGACGTTAAATATAAGCGCTTGTTGAGGGCTTACTCTTCCGTTTTATTGCTTTATTTCTTTTGTGTGAGTAAGAAATTTTTATATTTGACGTGCTTACTTTTTGGCAATTACATCTCTTTGCAAACTTAGTTTCGACTTTAGTTTCTCCTAAGTTTGGGGGGGTGTGATGTACTTACCTCGATAAGCACCGACAGTATAATCTTTTCTTTGTATTGTTTGTTAGGGGAGTTGGTTTTTGCGGCCATATTGAAATTTTAATCGATTTTGATGTGACAATTTTTTACAACTTGCCTAATGTTCAGTGGTTTTTGGTTGTTTTTCTTTTACGGAGTTACTCATGAATGATGTCTTGTGGAACAATTTCTGAAGTTGTTCTCTAGATTGTACCTAATGAGTTGTGTTGAAGCTTGAAGTGTGTAGTGAATGAAGAACACTCAGTTTTGAAAATCAGAAGGATGGTTCGACCAACGCCAGGAGTGGTTCGACCAGTGCCGGAGGTCGAACCAAAGTAGAGGAAGTCGAATCAGAGTCGAAAGTTGTCCAGTGAGGTGGTTTTACTTAAGCCATATTTGTTCGACTTGTTCAGAAGGTCGAACTTGAGATCGAACCAGTCAGTTCAAGGCACTCTGTTTTCCAGAAAATGGGTTCGATCAATTCAAGGATTGTTCGACCTGATCAGCAAGTCGAACCCAGATCGAACCGAGAAGAGCATTTGTCCAGAAGGTAGGTTAGACCTCGTCATCCATTGTTCGACCTATTCAGGAGGTCGAACCAAGCCAGGTACGCAATTTAAGTTCAATTTATCGGAGGGTTCGATCACTTTTTCGAAACACCAAACCTCGAACCCTTTTCGAACCTCTACACCATTACACAAATTCTTCGATTACACTTGATTGCACACCGATTACACAACATTACACTTTGAATTTACGAATTGGGCGCGGATTTGGGCGATTTTTGTCGCAAATTAGGGCCTCAGTCGCAACATTCTTGTGTGTGTGTGGTTTTGATCGGTTGTTCACCATGGGCAAGTCAAAAGGTATGTTGTTCCAACTCAATTACTCTAGGATTGAAGGTTTAGGTATGCAATTCGATGTGAATAAGAGGATTGATGTTGAGTATGGTTGAATTTCATGGTGAATGTTGATATTGTGACTTGTTTCATATGAATTCATGTTTGTTGGTTGAGAATGTTTGATTATAGATTGAACTTGATGGTTTATGTGAATTGATCAACAATATTGTGCATCTATTAGGACAAGCATGCTAGTTTGGTTGAATTGGTATTCGAATTGGAGTAGTTCATGTTCTGAATTGTTGAAACTATTATGAATTGCTTGAATTGTTGATGCATGCTTGTTGGTTATGTAAAGAAGGTTGATTGAAGATGTTTTGAGCATGTTGAATAAGCAAGTGGTGTTGAGACGATAGTTGGAGTGATTATGCATTGATGCTTGAAGTCTTGAGTAGAGTATGTGATGTGCTAGTCAAATACTTTTTTTCTTGTTTTGTTGGTTGGATTGAAGTATTTGTTTTCAGGAAAGGCAGAGGAGGAAAGATCGAAGAAGAGGCATGACAGGCCTTCGAATTTGGACAAAGTGACAAGAAAACTGAGGTTACAAGATCGTTTACCCGAAAATTTCAAGATTCAGATGCAAGATTGGGATGAGATCAAAGAGAAGTGGGAAGAAGTTTCAGACAAGATAGCTCGCACTCGATACCAAGATGATGAGGCGATGAGGATAATGAGAATCGGGGATGACATCTTTTGGATGTTCGATCAAGTAGGGATCCGGAGATTCATGGAGTTGAAGAGGCCGACATACTTCCATGTTACAGCGGAAGTAGTTTGCTCATTTGAGATGGAGAAGGACCTGCTTGGGTACCCGTATCAGTGTACGTTTCAGCTTGGCAGAGTGCGTAGGAGATGGACGTCTGAGGATTTCAATGATTTGTTTGAGACGCCTTTAGAGATCCCTCGATTGGAAAATGCTGCATTCAATGCAAATCGTTTTGGAGGGAGATCACAGGGGAGATTCGAGACTATAAGATCAGACAGGCTCGTGCTTCCGCAATAAAGAACCCAGTCTTGAGGTACGTGGACCGAGTCCTGAGCAACACGTTATTCGCCCACTCGGAGGGGAGTGTTGTGTCTAGAGGAGAGCTTTACGCCCTGTGGTGTATGCTAAACGGGGTGCAGTTCAATGTTGGAGCTTATTTCATTGCGCAGCTACATCGATTCAAGACCATTGGATTTCAAAAGGTGAATATTGGAGGGTTACTGATGATCGTGGCTGAGCATTACAATTTGAATTTCATCGGCATTACACCAGTAGAAGGAGAACCCGATTTGATGATGATCACATGCGTGAAGGGAGGATTCGCTCATTTCAGAGATGGAGATTGGTTCTTCACGAGGGGTCTCAAGCCTTTCGAATTTATGTTCCCCTTCAACGCGAGCAACTTGACAACTATTCGGGTAGCAAGGAATAAGTTGATGAATTCTCTTGGACATACTGCCTTATCCGTGGCAGTGAAGTCGGGTGGTGATTAGAGAGCGGTAGCGCAGATGTGTGTTGAGGGCAGGATGGCTGAGTTACAGGAGATCATTGATCAAGGAGAGTTCCGTCCACCTCAGCCACAGCAGCCTGAAGAGGAGGATCAGGTAGATGAGCAGCCGGAGATGGAGATTCCAGAAGAAGAGCAGCACGACGCGCCTCAGCATGCTCCGGTACCGCAGCAGCAGCGGGCAGGCCCAGTTACACGGGAGCAGCTTCGCTTGATTCATGAGTAGCTGGTTGCAGTAGTAGCTGCACAGCAGGAGACGAACAAGCAGCTCGCGCTCGCTAACGCCAACTACGCCACGCTGAACGAGAGGTACTCTGCCTTGGATGAGCGTGTTGGTAGAGTGAGTAGTCGAGTGGATATGATGGATAGGCACATTACCAGCCTGTGTCGAGCTGTGGAGAATAGGATGGATGAGGATGACAAAGATGATGATGAGGATGATGATGCTCCTAGGGAGTAGTTTCAGGTTTTCTTTTGGTTTCTCCGATTCATCTTATCTCCCATTCTTCTTTTTATTTTTACAGATTGGGGTGTGATTCATGTGTGAGTGGCATGTACTTGATATAGTTGATCTTGTATGATTGATTTGTATATGGGCTGTTGATTCTGTGCATTCATGTGTTCATGTGTTTATTTTCATTGAAAAGAGCATGTATACTTTGATAAGTATGTGGAATTCATGAGGGATTGATCTTGATTATGTGCTATGAGGAGTATTAGGAATTGATTACCTATGTGAGGATTTGAGCCTCTATCATGTTTGATCATGATAGTTTATTTTTGAGAGAATCATTCGTATGAACGTATTCTAGAACTTGGCTTGGCGTCTTGTGTGAAACTTACAATTGATGAAATATTAGGACATGATCTTAGGCCATTTTTGATTAATTGAGTCACTTAGCCAAATTTTATCTTTCCTAATGATCCTATAAATCTTTGGTAGCCCTGTTTGAGCCTTTTAAAAGCTTTTTCTTTGGCAAGCCAAATAAAAGAGCCTTATTTACCTTATTTGAGCTTTGAAAATACCCTATTCATTGGTAGAGAGAGTGAGGTGAATAAGTGTGCAAGAAGAAAAGGAAGATGGAATGAGGTTAGTAAGAAAAGTACATGGATAAATCTTGTTAGGGGTAGTGCCTGAAACTGGTACCCCGAATTGCTTATACATGGGGCTTGAAGTTTTAAAAAGCAGCCGAATGATGTTCGAGAAGGGTAGTGCCTAAAACTGGTACCCGAGCGATCAAAAGAAGAATGATGTTGATGCAAGGAAGAGAAGGAAAATCGAAAATTGCAAGTGCAAGAGAAGAATTGGAGGAGAATATGAAGCCGAAAGAGAAATCAAGAACCTCCAAGGTAACTCTCTACTAGTGTCTTAAGTCACTATGTCCAAATTTTCCTACCCTTTCCAAAGAGCCAACATTACAACCTAGAAACAAGTCCTTTGTGATCCTAGTATTAAGTTGATGTGAGTTGATTTTTGAGACCTTTGCCAAGCTTATGGTTACGCGTGAATATGAATTGATATGAGTGTTTATACTAGCCTATAGTGCCTTATGCACGTGAGCGAAAGAGAGTAAAGACTTATCTTGTGAGCTAGATTACTTAGTACTCCGAATGGTGTGTGATTGGATTGATTTTACATGAGTGAAATATATGATGCAAGTAATTCTTGTTTGATTTAATGAAGTGGCATGTGTAATATGTGTTGTACTTGATCTTGTTGAATTATACACGACTCCTGTGGTTTAAATTGGTTGCCTCGGGACGAGCAACATGTAAGTTTGGGGGTTTGATGAGTGTGTAAATTCACAAGTTTAGCACCATGTTTTGTGCTAGTTTTGGAGAGTTTTGATGTGGAAATAGGTGGAAAACCTATATATATTGTGAATTAGCATGAATCAGGTGTTCGTGGAGCTATTTGAGTGGTTTTCATAGCAAAAATGGAGTGGAAGTGCCAAGAGTCGAAGAGACGAAGTTGAGACCATGCGAACCGCCAAGAAAAAGGTGGGTTCGACCTGTTGGAGGAGGGTTCGACCTCTCCAGCAGGTCGAACCAGTGTTGGAGAAGTACAGGAAGTAGGTTCGACCACAACTCGAGGGGTTTGACCTGTTCATCAGGTCGAACCATGGTTGAACCAGTTCGTGAGAAGCTGGGTTCGACCACGATGTTGGGAGTTCGACCTGACGGTTGGCCGAACCTAGAGTAGAAATTGTCCAGTGATGAGGTTCGACCTGGGGTTCGACCAAGTCCTGAGAGGTTCGACCTGTTTAAGAGGTCGAACCAGTGTAGAATTCTTCCAGTAGCGGGGTTCGACTTGGGATTCGACCTGTGGCCAGGTGTTCGACCTGTTTGACGAGGTCGAACCTACATGCAGGAACTTACCATATCCGGATTTTTGAGGCCGAAATGCGTGAGATCACTTAGAAAGCCCATTCCAAGCCCTAGAGACGTGATTACAAGTATAAAAGGAGACCAATCGCGCCTAAATAGAAGAGCTTTTGATCATCAATCATAAGGGAGGCAAGAGTAGAGGTGGTGATCCATCCGGAGGGCTGTGACAGAAGTTCGCTGAAGGTTCAAGTAAGAATGATCAATCTAACCATGATTGTTCCTAGATCAATAATGGGCTAGAACCGCCTTGGTAGTTCTAGGGTTATGAAAGTTTCATGATGTAATTCGTATTTCGTGTGTAAAACTCCGTACAACACTACCTGTGGTTTGTTTTATATAAGATTGCATATTTAATCCATACTCATAGTCGTTTTGTGCATCAATGATCGTTGTGTAGAGTCTGAATACATAACATGGTTATTAGTTGAGTGCGTTCACTACTGAGCAGGGTTTATTGTTATAATTCTAAGTGAAGGGATTCCGAAGTCTTATTAGAACCATCTTATATGAATATTTATTAATTGAATTAAATTTGGGTTGATAGATAGGATGAAGAGTATAACTTTATAGTACCTAAAAAGGGAGATCAAATCGGGTTAGATTCTAGACGTGGAAGATAATTGATTATGATAGTACCTAGAAAGGGGGGTGAAGTATATCTCTTGCTCCGAGGTTATTCACACGTGTCAAGCGCATATTTACTTGCGTCTATAGAGTAAACTTGCATGGTCTAGTGATGCGTCCACAAACCACAGGGCAGAGTCGGATACCATCACATAAAAATACGAATTGCTAGTGAAACTGGATGACCCGATGAACTACCTACTATTCTTCTTGATCACAACTCACTTTTCTCTAACTCTTGCTATTTCTTTTTGCTATTTCTTTTTTGCTATTTCGATTAGAAGTCATTATTCCTTAAACCTTTACAATTACCAAACATAGTCTAAAGTATACTAGAATATAATGAAATTGATGTTTAACCGTCCCATGGGTTCGATAATGTAACTTGGTCATCTTCGCGACTACAATTGATATCCTTATACTTGAGGATTAATTTATGTGTTGAGAAAACCCCTATCAGTGATCACAAGATAGGATGTTGTATTTATCTCAAAGCTTCATGAATTGATACGATCCTTACTTGTTTTAACATTTGACTTTATCTAAGGAAATGTGTCTTGAGACACAAAAGAAGATAAAGGAGATGAAGGCGGTTCTTTATGCTTCGGCAAATAAGGAAGCTTAATCTAAGAAATGTTGTGCACGAGAATGGATATTTGTTTTGCTTAATGCATGGACAGTGAGTATCGAGGTAACCAAGAACAAGAATGGTGAACTGTGGTAACACATATTTCGAAGTACCTAAAAAGGACTAGAAATTATATGTGGGACTTACCGGACATATTCATTGCAACTTGTAGGTTACATAGATTCGGATTTTTCAAATCAAATAGGGATGGCAGTAAATCCACCTCAAGGTTATGTATTTATTTTGGAAGTAGAGCCATAATATGGAGGAGTGTCATATAGAAATATATTTCAGACTCCACCATAGAAAGATGATAAATTGGAGCCTCTGAGGTAACCAAAGCATTTGTATGACTCCAGAAACTTTGTAATGGACTTAGATGTGATTCTAAGTTTGCCCGAGATTATCAGAATTTATTGTGATAATAATGGTGCAGTTGTAAACTATGAAGGAATCACGCACTCATAAGCAATTAAATACATTAAGTGCAAGTACCACCAGTTACGAGAAATTGTATGATGAGGAGAAGAATGTTGTTGCCTAGATTGTATCGGATGATAACCTTGTAAATTCTTTTACAAGGACATTAAGGTGAAAGCTTTTGATGGTCATGTAGTGGGAGTGGGAGTCAGATGTATTGCAGTAGTTTTGACAATATAGTCTTTTAGTATAAGTGGGAGATTGTTGGATAGTATACTAAAAGTCTAGCTTTCTGTATGAACAAAGTTTAACAATGAATTTGAAATGAGAATCATATGATCAAATATTTTGCATATTATAATTTAATTACAAAAGTTGACTTACTTTATACTGTAGATAATATGTTGTGCGATAACACACACTTTGCCAAAATTATGGAAAGACAACGGGGAATCCCCATTGTCGTAGTCCTTCAAACTTTGTTGTTAACCCGACAGTTGTTATATCTAAACTTTTAACAACGGGGATTAAACTATTTTCGTAGCACATCTTTAGCAACGGGGTATCCCTGTTGTCGTAGCTTCAAATTTGCGTTGTTAAAACTGGTGTTGGTCAACATAATAGGTTTTAACAACAGGGAATACCCATTATCATAGCTCTCTACGATAATGGGGAATCCCCATTTTTTTATCGATAAATGTTAGTTGTTAGTATAGTCAGTAGTTAGTGTACACCAAGTCTCCTTACTCCCCCTTCTCCAAGCCTCCTTATATCTCCACTCCTAATTCGTTCCCAATGGGAGCTCTCACTTAAGTGAGGAGCCCAGTGGCCAGGTGGGCTAGTCCGCCTGGTTAACGGCCCATTGTCGTAGCCCCGAAACTCCGTTGTTAATCCAGGAATTGTTAAAGGTTCCACACTTTTAACAACGGTTCTTGAACCGTTGTCGTAGATACCCTTTCACAACGGGATATCCCCATTGTTGTTAGTGACTTTCCCATTGTTGTATCTTACTACGACAATGGTGATTCCCCGTTGTCGTAGCCCTCGATGCTCCGTTTTTAATCCGGCAATCGTTAAAGGTTTCACACTTTTAACATCGGTATTCGAACCGTTGTTGTAACTTATCTTTAACAATGGTGAATCCCCATTGTCATAAGCAACTACACTATTGTTGTTTGGGTAGTGGTTAAAATAAGTAACTTTTGACCACGGGGAATCACCGTTGTTGTAGCCTTCTTTTACAACGGTATATACCCATTGTATAGGTAATATCCCCGTTGTTGTTTGATTTTGTGTAAAATTATACAACTTTTAACAAAGGGGAATCCCCGTTGTCGTTGATATTTAATTTTTTTTTAATTTCACCAGCTCCAAAAATTAATTTAAATAAAAAAATTCATAATATATTGAAAAATCCATCATCAATCCTAAGCATCATTACACATTAAATTTTAACAAAATATCTAATATATTTTTAAAGACACAACAACTAAATCAATATCATGTCACTACAATTACATCCCACGACCTCACATAAACAATCTAATAGAAATGCAATATAACAAAAATCTATCATAATTTTGTATTCGTAAATGTATTCTTCATATATGGCCTTGCTGCAAATTATAACGAGAATATACCCAATTCTAATCTCCTCCTTCATTCTTCCATGTCAATGATGTTTTAGCCATTAACCTACAAAAATTCATTAAAACTAAAAACTATCATTTAAATCCAAAATAATAACCAACTCCTTAAAATAAATTTTAAAAAATACCATGTTTAAACACAAATAAAACCATAATTTTTAGATGAAATATGAAAGGTACCATATCGGGCCTCCTTAAAGTGAACTAATTTTATTATATAATTTAACTAAGAAAATAACTTCTTTACCTGTACAGCCCTAACTATAGGGCCAAGCCTAACCTTCCCCTTAGTAGTCAGAAATATTTGATGTTACCGCACTATTTATTAGCTTCTCCAACTAAGTGTTTTCTATGCTTTCCTGATATACTTGATATGATTAAAGCATTATTTATATTTTAAAAAAATTAAAATAATAACAAAAATTAAAGAAACCATTTTACATGAAGAGCTACAATTCAAATTTAAGTGATATTAGTTATATGGCAGCGTATGTTGAGTGATGAGTTTAATTTTTAGGAGGATACAAACTTCTTACATTGACTTGGGATAGGGAAATCAGTTTCATTATGGAGCCAAGTTAACTCCTTCCCATAAGTAGCTCAATAGGACATATATGCGTTGTTGTGGTTCTGTAATTGGAAAAGAAATGAAAATCACACCTGGAGTAATATCATAATACTTTTCTCCCAAGGCTTATTTTCCAATAACAGTAATTAAAATATAATAGAGTTGTCTGTCTCAAAAAGATTTATTTGTAAAATAATTTGTAGCTCAGACTGTCGTAGAAAAAGATATTGAGCCAACTCATGTAGTTAAATCAATGAAAATGATTGCAAACCAAGAATCATGGAATCACCTATTCACAATTAGAACATCATAAAACACAAACAATTTTCAAACTTTATCATATCAAGAAATTTGATAGGGTACAACCACAAGTTATAAAAAGAGAGTGTTCTAAAACCTTTCAACACCCAACAACAGAAAAATAATTTTAACAAATTAGGGTAAAGATTCAGTAAATGTATCAGCCGGTGATGTTAGCAATGAGAATCTTTTGTGCTGACTTAAATAATCTCCCAGCATAGCCTCCAAATCAATAACAGTATGGTACTGGATCTGAATACCATAAATCCTCAATACTTAAATTATTTCCAGATTGTATATAGTATAGAATGCCTCAAATTATATCCAGGTTGTACATGACACCAGAATTACTGAAAGGCCGTTTCTCCACATTGAAGCCATCACAAGATTTCATTGGATAAATAGTGATTGATTTGAGAAAACATTTCTGAATCGTTCTTTCAACTCCTACAAATATAATTGGGGCAGATGCAAAACCTTAAGTAATAACAACAAAGTGACCTTCTGATTTAGGAAGAAAAGGCTTTTCTTCAAATAAATCCAAACGTGTCAGTTGAGGTACAATTATGAACTCTCAATGAACTTCAAAAACTTCCACACATCAGTATACCAGAAATTTTTTAAAAGGGTTTAAGAAGGCAAAAGAAAGAATTGGAACCCATATTCATAAACCTGGTATGCTAATCCACCGTCTATTCTTCTGGAATTATGGTCGCGGTATCATCTATAATATGTAACACAAGTTTTTTTCAAACCCAACCGTATATACATACTGGCATATGTGCCAACACACAAAAATAAGAAGAGATTTATATTGAAACATACCCTATCCCTCTATATCATGTGATCAAAGACATAATCTTTCGAAGTAATAATTCTTATTAGAGAAAGTTGGGGTACAATGTAACAATTATTTCAAAGACTTTCAATTGGCATTGATAAGTGATATTTTCACCTAGATTTTAGTGTCGTTTTATGTGAGTTTTAGTATATTTTTATCCGTATTTTATGTGTTATTTGGTTGTGTTTTGTGTTTTCATAGAAATGTGTGTGAATGAGCTTAAACCTATAATTTTCACTTTTTATTTGATGCTAGATATGATAAGGAAGACGTAGGAAAAGGCGGATCTCAATTCGGAGTTGAAACGAGGGAGAACGAGCCAAAACAGTGAAGAAATACAGGAGCCAACACCAACACGGGCCATGTAGCCAACACGGCCCTATAAGCGATGGCCGTGCGGCGACACCTATTTGTTCAACATGGCACCTTAAGGCCGTGTCCAGTCGCACGAGTAGTGTTGGCAACACGAGTCGTGTCATCAACACGGCCCTGTAAGAAAAGGACATGCGGGAGCATCAGTTTACACGACACGGCCACCTTATGGTCGCGTGACAGAGCACGACTCGTGCTGTGTAAAATCCTGGAAAAAAATCATAATCCTTCTAGAAGCCTCCCAAGGGGTATAAATACCCAATACTTCAATATGTGAGAGGAGATCCAAAATTCCACCTTCCCCACACACCTCACACACCATTTCCTCTATTTTTCACCTTCATCTTCATCCATTCACCATCCTTTGGATCTACAATCATCCAACCATCAAAACCTTCATCAAATTGAAGAAAAGAAGCAAGGAAGAGAGGAAGATTGCAAGAAAAGGAAGAAGATCACCATTGAAGCTCTTCAAGGGAGTTTTCATCCATACTTTGTAGTTAAACCTCATAGTTTCATCATGTTTTTGAAGGATCTTAATGTCTATGTTAATTTCCTTGTTAATATGGTAGGCTAATCTCCCTTGTGAGATTAGCAACATGAGAGTTGTTGGATAATTTTGGGGATTTGTGTATTTTAATTCATATATTGATTGGATCTATGATTTTCTACCATTGATTATTAATTGCTTGAATTGTATTGATGATTTGTGTGTTTAGTTGTTCTAGATATGTGATTAGATTGAGAAATCAATTATATGCTTAGGATAATTAAGTGAATCATTTCATCAAACACTTCATGTGCATTATAGATTGTGAAGAGATTGAGAAGTCCTTCATAGTTTAGAACCCTTTGGTAGGACATGTGATTGGTTTGATCGAGAGATTGATTAATTGTGTGAAGGGACTCTCATTTAAGCTTAGTACCTAGTTGGAATTGTTTAAGTGAGAACCAATCCATTGAGCTATTTGATATTCATATCCTATCAATCTCGAGAGGGAGTTTAGGTGATCTTAGTGTTGGCCCTTAGTCTACAATCCATGATACATATGAATTTGATACATAATTCTTAGAATTTCCACTTCTTGATTGTTGTTAATCTCACTTTTAATCAATTTGGTAAACCACTTTCCATCATCATCTTGTTCGTTTGATCATTGCTTGCATTTGATTACTTGTCATTTATTTGTTTACAACCAATCCCATTGTTGATTCGTCTCTATAAAATTACAACAAACGTGAGATCGCTTAAGCACTAGTGCCTACCTCCCTTGGGTTCGATAATTTCTTGAATTGGTCATTCTCCACTAAACTATGGCTAATCAAATGACGCCGTTGCCGGGGAGGCAACGGTTGCTAGTAGCTTGAAGAAGGATCGTTTTGAGTAATCTTAATAGAGACATTTTTTTTATTTTATTTGTTTACTTGTATTTGCTTTGTGAAAATTTGTTCTAATTTCTCTTATCTTGAAGGTGTATGCAAACGAGGTCAAAAGGGAAGCAAGTTTAACCAATTGATCTAGAGCTTGAAAACACTTTGAGGAGAAGGAGAAGAGAGAACAAAACCAAAAATAGTGATTTTATGGAGAATTTTCAAGAAGATAATCGTGTGGAGATAGAGCATGATGGGGAAGGAGGACACAATATGCACGTGCATGACAACGCACATCAATTCAATGAGAATCCTCCTCAACAAGCCTATCAAAATCATGGAGCTATGAACAACCAAGCTTTTCTTCAACAAATGGTGCAACAAGTTATAAGGCAACAAGGCTTTCAACAAGCTTATGCTCCTCCACAACAAGCTTATGTGCCACCACCTCCACCTCCGGTGCAACATGGAATGCAAAATGATCAAAGGGTGATCCGGGATTTCTTCATGCCGAGGACAATGCCACAAATGATGGGACCACCAATTCATGCCAACAACTTTGAATTTAAAATGGGCTTGATTTCATTGGTGAGAGAGCAACAATTTAGTGGAACCCCGAATAAAGATCCTAATGCTCATCTAGCCCAATTTGTGGAGATTGCCAACACCGTGAAGATGAATGGGGTGAGTGAAGATTATATCAAAATGAGGTTATTTCCGTTTTTTTTGAGGGATAGAGCAAGAACATGGGTCTCCACTCTTACTCCCGGTACGTGCAACACATGGGAAGAACTAGCACAAATGTTTTTGAACAAATATTTCCCACCTTCCAAGACGCTTCAAATGAAGAGCTTGATCACTCAATTCAAGCAAATGCCTCAAGAGAGCTTTTATGAAGCGTGGGAAAGGTTTAAGGATATGCTACGTAAGTGTCCACAACATGGTTTCCCGGAGAATCAACAAGTTGGATTTTTCTATCAAGGACTTGTGAATGGGCAAAGAGTGCTTGTTGATGCTTCGGCGGGTGGATCCATACTTGGAGTGACTCCGGAAAGGGCCATAAAAATTTTTGAAGAGATTGCTACAAATGTGTACCAATGGCCATCGGAGAGGGTAAGTGGATGCTATGGATTTGAAAGTTTTGATCAAGGGCAACAATATAATGTGAAGAGTGTAAGTGTTGAACCAAGTATGCCAAGCATGGAAAAGATAGTGGCGGAGGTCATGAAGCAAATAAGCTTGAATCAAGTGTGAACAATCAAGGAGCGAATATGGTTGAGGGGCTACAAGTAGAGCAAGGTGTGCTACCTCCAAATGTTGTGAATGGTGAACAATGGGCCAACTCTATGCCACGTGTTGAGGATGTGTCGTACATGCAAGGAAGAAACTACCAAGGGAATTACCAAAATAATTTCCAAGGTAGTTTCAACCAAAGTCAAGGAAACTATCCACCAAGGCAAGGGGGCTTTAATGGTTAAAGTAGTGGAAGCTCATACCCACAACAACAACAAAGGCAAAGCAACTTCTCTTACTCTAATCCGAGCAATGCGATTGCGTATCCTCTGGGATATCAACCGGGAGCTAAGGCACCGAACAATGAGGGAAGAGCATCAACCGATGAGCTACTTGAACAATTGATTGCATCAAACAAAGCTAGAGATGAAGCTAATGAAAGAAGATTCAAAGCTATGGAGGAAAATAATGAAAGAAGATTAAAAGCTATTGAGGAAAATAGTGATAGAAGATGCAAAGCTTTGGAGTATAATGTTGGACAAATGGCAAGTTTATTGAGTGCTCAACAAAAAGGAAAGTTCCCGGCCACAACAAAAGTTAATCCAAAGGCTCAATGTTTGTTTGTTGAAACAGAAGAGGAAAGAAAGGTTGAAGAAGGGTTGGTGAAAAGTAAGGTTGTTGAAGAAATGAAAGAAGAGCAAAAGCCTAAATGGATACCTAAGTGGAAAAGGGTGCAAGTTCATTGAGTGCTCAACAAAAAGGAAAGTTCCCGGCCACAACAAAAGTTAATCCAAAGGCTCAATGTTTGTTTGTTGAAACAGAAGAGGAAAGAAAGGTTGAAGAAGGGTTGGTGAAAAGTAAGGTTGTTGAAGAAATGAAAGAAGAGCAAAAGCCTAAATGGATACCTAAGTGGAAAAGGGTGCAAGAGGAAAAGAAAGTGGAGGAGAAGGTGAAAGAAGAGGAGTACAAGCGTGACTATTGGGGTATTCCGATCACTCCATTCCCTATTCCCTATCCACAAATGTTTGTAAAGGAGGAGAAGAAAAAGGAGTTTGAGGAATTTGTGAAGTTGCTCAAGAAGAAGTATGAGGAGAAAAAGAAAGAGGAGCAACCCAAAACAAGTGAGTCGATGCTAAAAGAGGGGCCTACGAAGGTTGGTGATCCGGGGAAGTTCATAATCCCTTGTGAATTTGAAAAGAAAGGTACCCTTGATGCATTGTGTGACTTGGGGGCAAGCGTTAACGTGATGTCTCATGCCACGTTCAAAGACCTTGCAATTGGAAAGCTAAAGCCTACTACTATCCATCTTGAAGTTGTCAATGGTGAGGTTGTGAAGCCACTAGGAATTGTTGAAGACTTGGAGGTAAAGGTGAAGGGGCTAGCTTTCCCGATCGACTTCATGATTTTGGAAGTGAAGGCGGACCCCAAAGTTTCACTCATTTTGGGAAGGCCATTTCTAGCTACGGGAAAAGCAAGAATTGATGTTGGTAGAGAAGAGTTATCCTTGAGCTCAAAAGGAAAGAGTGTCACGTTCATGTGTAAGAAGAAAAAAGGAGCCAAGTCTCACTTAAAACCTCCGGATGATTTCGATGATCATGATTCTCTTCCCTTTGACAATTTAAATTCATTTCTTCATGATTATATGAAATTGTCAAATGCTAACTTGTCTTCTTGTGATGTTAATAGGATGAAAGCATCGGAGCTCGATTGGAAACTCGACAAAGGAGAAAGAGGAAGTCCACTAGAATCACTTCTCAATGACGATTTGATGCTTGTAAGCAAGAATGGTGAGATTGAGCTAGTGGACAAGAAGAAGGCCAAGCTACTGTTTAAAGTGAGGATGCGAGGAGAAAGTGGGATGGACCATTCTTTGGTCCAATGATCGTGAAATTCCGTCCGGCTTGAAGATGTTAAACTTAGCGCTAAATGGGAGGCAACCCATTCTTTTGTTATTTTGATATTTTTTGTTGATTTTGGTCTTGTAGGTGGATTGTGCTTGTGAGAAAAAAGCATGTTGAAGAAAGGAGAAGTGTTTCATGGTTTCTCCATAAGATGACTATCAATGGAAACTACAAGGGTAAGTCTCACCACTTTTTGCAAACTTAAGTCTCAACTTGTTTCGATTTAAGTTTGGGGGGAGAGTGTGTGGTGTGACTCACCAATTGAGTGTGCTTGATATGATGATATTTTGATAATGATAAGTCTTCTTGTAAAAATTGGTAAATTTTAAAATTTTTCTCATGAGTTTTGGTTGGATTTTGGTATGATTGGTTGTGTTGAAGTGCATGTGAATCCATATTTTTAAGGCAATTGTTGAGCTAATGGTGTTGTATGAGTTTTGAGTATGAATGAAGGGTATTGGAAGCACGAATGGAGCTTGGAGCAAACGTTTTCCTTACCAAATGCCTATTGAGGGAGTACTCTACACCTTATCACTTCTAATTGATTTTGATTTGGATTGAATGGATTAGCATGCTACTTCATGTGTTATGTTTTTGGGATGTTTATTTTCATTATTTAGGATTTCCTTTTCAATCAAGGTTGGGATGATTGTGAGCTTACATTGTTATGGATGATTAGAATGTGTGCTTTATTGTTAATGATGGTGATTTTTGTTTTTGCATGTTATGTGTTTGTTTTGTTTCTTGTTTGTTGAGTCTTTATTTTATGTTTTGTGTGTTTTCTTATTTTTGTCTTGGTATGTTTGGTGGTTTGTTTAGGGAGGTTGTGTGTCATTTTTGAATATGAGTGATGATATGTTGTGGTAGTAAGTGATGACAAATTATGATTAAGAATCTCTACACTTTCGAATTATGACATGTTTTACTTAACTTGTTCAATTTTGAGATGAATGTGGTGTAATAAGTTTCTTAAGGTCCAATGCATAAGCTTGTGAGAATTTGAGCATCAACCGTGCATACATGGTTTTTTCTTCATGAGTGGATTGGTTGTGTTTGATAAGCTAGAACTTGCACAAGGACTATAGGAATGAGCCCGATTTGTGGAGATTAATGAAATGATCTAAGGCCATCCTTGTCATTTATAGTCATTACCATATATTTTCCCACCTTGAACATCATCCCTAGTCAATCACGTTGAGCCTTAAAGCCATTTTATTGTGAATTTAGCACACTACAAGCCTTAATTACCCACTTGAGCCTTACATACATACCTTTTGTGTGAGTGATTGAGGAGATGTGGTTTAGAAATGTTTGATGAGAATTGTGCAAGAAAAGAAAGGAAATGGTAAACAAGCAAGAAAAAGGATGAAAAAGAGCACAAACAAGAATAAACATGCAACCTCAAAATAAGAAAATGAGCAAAGCAATAACAATATGCTCAAGTACTTAAAAGTTCAAAGAAGGAAGCATGCATTAAAAGAAGCTCAAAATCTAAGGAAAGTTGATGATTAGTGCTTGTGATTACCAAAGTTGAGAAAGGAAGAAAGAAAAGTGGAGAAGTTGAGGAAGTTGATCATCTCTTCGATTACTTACACTTGATAGTCTCTATTATCCATACTCTTCCTACCTTACCAAAGAGCCTATCATTACATCCCAATTAAAGACCTTTTTGATCATTAATTTAAACTTTGGTGGTTTGTGAATGTAGTCCACGAGCAAGCTTATAGCGAGTCGAGCCAATCAATTGATGAGTGTTGTTTTACCCTACTTTAAAGAGGTTGAGTGAAATTGATATCTATGTGAGGCTTGGACTAAAAAGGGACTGTATTACACTATCATTCTCTTTAGATTGAACTTGTTAATTCTTCATGTCATGAATCTAATGTTGTAGGATGACTTAGCATAAATTGTGATTCTTATTAGTATTGATGTGTTGTTACTTATGTTCGTTGAGTCTTTTCCTAGGTGAAAATCACTCTCCTTGGTTTATCATTTTCATTGTGCGGGGACGCACAACACTTTAAGTTTGGGGGTGTGATGAGTGATATTTTCACCTAGATTTTAGTGTAGTTTTATGTGAGTTTTAGTATATTTTTATCCGTATTTTATGTGTTATTTGGTTGTGTTTTGTGTTTTCATGGAAATGTGTGTGAATGAGCTTAAACCTATAATTTTCACTTTTTATTTGATGCTAGATATGATAAGGAAGACGTAGGAAAAAGCGGATCTCAATTCGGAGTTGAAACGAGGGAGAACGAGCCAAAACAGTGAAGAAATACAGGAGCCAGCACCAACACGGGCCGTGTAGCCAACACGGCCCTGTAAGCGATGGCCGTGCGGCGACACCTATTTGTTCAACACGGGCACCTTAAGGCCGTGTCCAGTCGCACGAGTCGTGTTGGCAGTACAAGCCGTGTCATCAACACGGCCCTGTAAGAAAAGGCCGTGCGGGAGCATCAGTTTACACGACACGGCCACCTTATGGCCGTGTGACAGAGCACGACTCGTGCTGTGTAAAATCCTGAAAAAAAAATCAGAATCCTTCTAGAAGCCTCCCAAGGGGTATAAATACCCAATACTTCAATATGTGAGAGTAGATCCGAAATTCCACCTTCCCCACACACCTCACACACCATTTCCTCTATTTTTCACCTTCATCTTCATCCATTCACCATCCTTTGGATCTACAATCATCCAACCATCAAAACCTTCATCAAATTGAAGAAAAGAAGCAAGGAAGAGAGGAAGATTGCAAGGAAAGGAAGAAGATCACCATTGAAGCTCTTCAAGGGAGTTTTCATTCATACTTTGTAGTTAAACCTCATAGTTTCATCATGTTTTTGAAGGATCTTAATGTCTATGTTAATTTCCTTGTTAATATGGTAGGCTAATCTCCCTTGTGAGATTAGCAACATGAGAGTTGTTGGATAATTTTGGGGATTTGTGTATTTTAATTCATATATTGATTGGATCTATGATTTTCTACCATTGATTATTAATTGTTTGAATTGTATTGATGATTTGTGTGTTTAGTTGTTCTAGATATGTGATTAGATTGAGAAATCAATTATATGCTTAAGATAATTAAGTGAATCATTTCATCAAACACTTCATGTGCATTATAGATTGTGAAGAGATTGAGAAGTCCTTCATAGTTTAGAACCCTTTGGTAGGACATGTGATTGGTTTGATCGAGAGATTAATTAATTGTGTGAAGGGACTCTCATTTAAGCTTAGTACCTAGTTGGAATTGTTTAAGTGAGAACCAATCCATTGAGCTATTTGATATTCATATCCTATCAATCTCGAGAGGGAGTTTAGGTGATCTTAGTGTTGGCCCTTAGTCTACAATCCATGATACATATGAATTTGATACATAATTCCTAGAATTTCCACTTCTTGATTGTTGTTAATCTCACTTTTAATCAATTTGGTAAACCACTTTCCATCATCATCTTGTTCGTTTGATCATTGCTTGCATTTGATTACTTGTCATTTATTTGTTTACAACCAATCCCATTGTTGATTCGTCTCTATAAAATTACAACAAAGAAAAGCTGTTAGACATTCATCATAAAAAACAAAAGGAACATCCTTTTCAAGTAAGTGAGACAACAGCTTGGAGTATTTTGAGAAATTTTTGATAAATCTTCTATATAATTCTGCGTGTCCAAGGAAGGACCACACTCCCTTCTCATTAGTGGGTGGTGGAAGCTTCTCGATCGCCACCACCTTAGCTCTATCCACTTGCAATCCTTTGGCTGAAATATGATGCCCAAAACAATTCCATCTCTTACCATGAAGTGACACTTCTCCCAATTCAAAACCAGGTTAGTATCAACACATCTCTTCAAAATAGTAGACAGGTTAGTCAAACATATATCAAAGGAGGAACCAAAAATAGAAAAATCATCCATAAACACCTCCATGATCTTTTCTATCAAGCCATCAAATATCGCGGTCATGCAACGTTGAAATGTGCAGGTGCATTACACAACCCAAAAGGCATCTTCCTAAAGGCAAAAGTTCAATAAGGGCAAGTAAAAGTAGTCTTTTCCTGGTCCTTGGGTGCAATCATGATTTGATTATACCCTGAGTATCCATCCAAGAAACAATAAAAATCATACCCTGCAAGACGATCAAGCATTTGATCCATAAAAGAAAGGGAAATGTGGTCTTTGCATGTATTTTCATTAAGTTTCCTATAATTAGTACACACACATCATTCCATAGGAATCCTAATGGTTAAAGTCTGGCTATCTTCGACTTTCACAATAGTCATGCCTCCCTTTTTAGCTACAACATGCAGTGGAATTACATGGGGGACTATCACTAATTATATATATAATTTCTGCATCTAGCCATGTTAGGATTTGCTTCCTAATCACTTCTTGAATAGCGGGATTCACCCTTCGCTGATTCTGAATGCTACTCTTTGCCTCATCTAACAATCTTATTTTATGCATGCAATACAATGGATTAATGCCATTCAAATCATCAAGAGACCAACCAATCACAGACTTATATTTCTAAGCACATCTAATAACTCATCGAGTTGATCATCAATTAGAGAAGAAGATACAATTACCGGATATATTTCATTTTCACCTGGACAGGCATACTTCAAGTGCTCCGTTAGCGGTTTCAACTCCTCTTTCTTCTCTTCTTTTGCTGTGATTTCCCTATCCAATGGCAAGTACTTTCTAGTCCATTTCGCCTCTTCGAATTCGGTCCTTTTTTATACCTGTCATCACCCAAAGCAAGTAAAATTTCAAGAAATTCAATACATACCTCATTAGAGAGATCATCTAGCTCTGTGGTGGGAAAAGTAAGAGACTCCATCAAGCATATCTCCAATGGATCCTTTGAAAGGATCAAGGACATATCTTCCTTCACTATTTCCTCCACCACATCAATGCTATAACACTGCGTCTCCATCGAAATCTTTATTGCTTTATCTAGGTTGAATAGAACCTCTTCTTTATCCATCCGTAGCCTTAACTCATCCTTTTGAACATCAATCATAGCTCCAGCAGTGGCAAGGAATGGTCTCCCTAAGATAAGGGGAACATTATCCTTGTCATCTTCCATCTCAAGTACAAGAAAGTCCACAGGAAAGACCAGTTTCTCTACTTTCACAAGAACATCTTTAATCACTCCCTTTGGAAAGTCATAGACCTATTCGCCAATTGTAGAACAACTGTCATGGGAGTAAACTCCCCCAAAATAAGCCTTTGAAATATTGACAATGACGTCAAATTAATGCTTGCCCAAGATCGCACAAGGCTCGTCATGCCGGTCCCTTTTCAATCTCACATAGAATAGTGAAGCTTCCCGAATCCTTTAACTTAGCTGGCAGCTTCCTCTGTATCATTGAGCTATAGTTCTCAGACAAATTCACCATTTCAATTCTGTTCAAGCTCCTCTTCTTCAACAGTATATTCTTTAGAAAACCGGCATAGTAGGGCATCTCCAAGATTGCTTTAGAGAAAAGAATGCTCAAGCTTATCTTGCTTATGATATCTGAAAACTTCTTGAACTTTTCTTCCAATTCCTTCTTGAGTAACTTGAAAGGAAACGGAGGAAGTATCTTTATCTTGGGAATTCCCTATTCATCACGATCAACCTTCTCCAATTTGTCCTTCTCGGCTCTCAATCTCTTTGCTCTTTACCATTTCTTCTACGCTATCAGCTCAGTATTCTGCCCTTGGGATGGCACTGGAGTTGCATAAACATCAGGTAGAGCATTATGCGTGAAAAATGGTATCGTACGAGGTGGTTTGACCTCGGTTCGACCATGGATGCTGGTCAAACCAGGTGTGTAGTGGTCAAACCGAGCTTCAGAAAGTATGACATCTCCCGGACAGGTCGGTTCGACCATGGTTCAACCATCAAGGTTGGTAAAACCATGTTGGTTTTGATTGAACCCGACATTAGAAGAAACAGAGGGTAGCGGACAGGCTGCTTCCACCATGGTTCGACATTCAGGGTTGGTTGAACCAGGGTGGTCTTGGTCAAACCATCCATCTGGATGCTCGGAAGGTTACCCAGGTGCTTGGTTTGACCTCCAGAATATGGTTCGACCTGCTATCTCAGTCGAACCTTGGTCGAATCGAGCTCCTAGAGCTCTAAAATTCATTTCTGGCATCATCGGTCCCTCATACTGCGTTCCAGACCTTAATGTGATGTCATTACACTGCTTCGGGTTTGTTATACTTTGAGATGGGAACTTACCCTTTTCTACAATTTGCGTAAGCTGATTTACATGCTCGGCCATCTGCTCCATCAACAACGTCAAGTCCTTCATCTGCTTAGATATATTCTCATGATTAGCATCAATCTTCACCTCTAGACGATCCACTCTTGCATTATTCCTTGCCATGTACCTATTCACCGTATCCTCAAAGCCAGGTTTTCCTTCTTCGACCTTAGCACCAGGATCAACACCAATAAGAGGTTGTACTGCTGTATTAGGATTACTCTATGAAAATTTTGGCCTCCTTGGTAGTTGATAATTACCAGTGGGAGCACGATTATTGAAGTTCCCTTGGTAATTCCAATTTTCTTGATTTTGGAACCTCGTTCCTTGAATAATTTGACCCATGGCGTAGTTTGCCTCTTCTAATTCCTCTTGGCTAGCTCCTTCATTACAACATCCTACTACATAATCGGTATACTCTGTGCTATATCAGTAATTTGTTTTTGCTAAGACTCAAGTAACTTGTTGGTATTAGCCAAACTAGAGACGATCTCATCTTCTCTACTCGACTTAACCATAGTATGCTCAACCTGCGCTACTTTTCCAAGAACATAAGTGCCTCTCATTCTATCAGTTGGCCAATCCCTTGAATTCATCGAAATATCCTCAAAGAGCTTTTCGGCCCCAACGGATGACTTTGTAAGTAGTGTTCCATTTGAAGAAGCATCTAGTAAAACTCGATAATCATAGTCCAATCCACTATAGAAAATACTAATGTATTGAGCTTTAGATAGCCCATGATGTGGACACTTTCTAAGCATGTCCTTGAATCTGTCCCAAGCCTCATGAAATTTCTCTCCACTACCGATGGCAAATTGACTGATGTCTTGCTTCATCTTAAACACCTTGGAAGGTGGCATGTATCTCTCCAAGAACTTCACTTTTAATTGCTCCCAGGTAGTGCATTCAGCAGCATTAAGAGTATCGTACCAATCTCTCGCTCTTTCAGTTAGCGAGAACTTAAATAAGATGATCCTCCTCACATCTTCATGAGTTCCTGCATCCTTTTATGTACTTGCATAACCAAGGAACTTATTTAGATGTTGTTGAGGATCTTGAAAGGTTCTCCCAGAGAAAGGACTCCTTTCAATCATGCTGATCAGAACAGGGTGAAGATCAAAATCTGCATCGGCCCCTCTTGCTCCTAACAGGCCCAGATTGCCTCCTTCATTGTTTTTGAAGACTTCACGAATGGTAGGATTATCTGGATTTGCAGCCATGTTGACTGCTTCTGCTTCCGACTTGTCTCTGATTGTAGCTTCAATCACTTGCGAGTTCAGCTCGTCAACTTCAACTCCTAAATTAAGAGCTTCTTTTGGTTCCACATTCTTGTTCTTGTTCTTGTTCTTCTTTTTTTTCCTCGACGATGCACCAATTTCCAGGTTATAAGGCGATAACTCTCCTGCCTTTGATCTAGTGTGCATACACTTAAGAAGAATAAGAGTTAGAAAATAAAGACAAGAATAGAAGAGTCTCAATTAAACTAGAAATAATAAACTAATAATTAATGCCATCCCCGGCAACGGTGCCAAGAACTTAATGAGCGTTTTCTCAACACACAATATGAATCCCCAAGTATAAAGGATGCTATTGTAGCTTTGATAAGCGACCAAGTGATTATCGAACCCAAGGGACGTATTATTATCAATTTAATTATAATCTAACTAATTAAGACTAGGTTGGCAATATAATTATGATGAATTAAGTAACTAATAAATAAATAATTAAAATAGCAATTAAAATAAACGAGCAGTAGAGATTGAACGAAAGTGAATAAGTGAGAGATTAGGTAGTCCTTCGGGCCATCCAATTTTACTTATTAACTTTCCTCCCGTGTATCAATGTCCGACTCTGTCTTGTGGAGTATGGACGCATCACTAAACCATGAAAATCTACTCTATAGACACAAGTAAATAAGCGTGTGACACGTGTGAATATCCTTAGAATAAGAGATATAATTCACCCCCTTTCAAGGTACTATTTGTATCAATTATTTCTCGTGCACTAAGTACTCTAACCTGATATGATCTCCCTTTATAGGTACTATGAAGTTATTCCCTTTGTCCTACTTATTACCCCGAATAAGATTCAATTAACAAGTATTTATATAAGATAGTTCTAATGAGACTTCGGAGTCATCTCACTTAGAATCATAACATGTAATCCTGCTCAGCAGTGAACGCACTCAATCAATAATCAAGATGTGTATTCAAACTCTACATAACTATTAATGATGCACAAAACAACTTGAGTATGAATTAAAAAGGCACAGTCTTATATAAAATAAATCACAAGTAATGTTGTACGGAGTATATACACCGTGAAGTTCAATTAACTCATAAAACCTTCATAAATCCTAGAACTACCAAAGCAGTTCTAGCCTATGATTGATCGAAGAACAATCATGGTGGTTGGATAGATCTTACCTATAGTTTTCAAAATTATAGGATACATTAAGAAGCGAAGTAAACCCTAGATGTGGGCGCCGTCGTGTCTCTTCATCTTGAATCTTCACTTGGTTCTCACTTGATTTGACAGTCGAATCTCTCTCCAACACTCTGTTGGATGGTGTAGGGTTTTGGATGTTATGTAGAATGAAGGTGGTGAATGGTGTCTTTTCTGCAGCGTAGGGTTTTCCTTTTATAACTTTAGCTCCTCCAATGGACCTCTAATGGGCTTTTTGAGCGAAAACACGTACTGAAGGTGTAAAAATATGGATCCAGAAGCTTCTCGCGCATTGGTTCGACCAAAGTCCTTGGTCGAATTACTAACAACTTGGTCAAACCGGCATGTAATTTGCTGGCAGATGCCTGGTTCGACTCGAACCACCGGTCGAACTAGAAGCATCATGGTCGATTCATCACTGCATCACTTCAGGCTTTTGGTTTGACCACAGTTCGACCATCATGCCTAGTCGAACCACAATATCGTGGTCGAACCGTGCTGTAACACGTTTTCAGGTTGCTAGTTCGACCCGAACCGGTGGTTGAACCACTCGTGTTCTAGTCGAACCAGGCACTTTCATGCTTCTCTTCCGATTCTATGCACTTCTGTTCTATTTTCCTTTGAAAATCCGCTCAAACTGCCTCAAATGCACCTGATTCGTGACTTTTCACTATATTATCTTGACTTAAGATCAAATCACACATCATTATCACAGAAATCAAAGCTTAAAATACGTGAATTTACACTCATCAATTTCTGTGAGATGGATTGTGAGACGGGTCGATCAATTACTAAAGTATGCTTATTTCTAGTAAAATTATGTCAATAATGAATCACATCATAATTACAACCTAAAATCATACTTTAATTCATCATCCATAACACTTTAAAAAATATACTTTAACAAACATTAAGCATACTTTATCTATATAATATACATAGTCTAACACGTCTCACGAACCGTCTCACATAAGCGACATCTCACAAGAGACTTTGTCTGATTCTTTTGTTTCAAATTTTCAATAATAATATAAAATAAAAATTTGAATAAAAATTAATGTTAATCTAATTTACTATATTATTCTAATAAGTTAATATATTTAATTGATTTTTTTAAAAAAAAATATATATATCACTTTTTATTTGTCCTAAAAATAATACGTACACAAAATGATTTTATTGATGATTATCACCTTTCTATAATAATATATTACTTTTTATTAAAATTATTATCACTTTATATTTGTCCTATTATAAATTGTTCATTTATGAAATAATTCAACTAATGATTTTCACTTTTCCTTGATATATATAACTTTTTATTAAAAATATTTTCACTTCTTATTCTTTATGCAAACTGTTCATAAAATAATATAATTAACTATAACTTTTTCTTGATCAGATATCACTTTTTTTCACACTGTAAATTATTTATGAGATAGTTTAATTGAATGGTTATTGCTTTCCATTTATGTATCATTTTTATTAAAAATACTATCATTTTATATTTGTTCTATTATATATTGTTCATTTATGAAATAGTTCAAGTAATGATTATCACTTTTCCTTAATATGTATTACTTTTTATTAAAAATATTATCACTTCTCATTCTTTATGCAAATTGTTCAAAAAATAGTTAAATAAAATTGATTATAACTTCTTCTTATTTAGGTATCACTTTATATTAAAAATGTTATCACTTTTTATTCACATTATAAATTATTTATGAAATAGTTTAATTGGATGGTTATCACTTTCCATTTTCATGTATCACTTTTGATTAAAAATATTATTATATTTTATTCGATCTATTAATTGTTCATGAAATAATTCAATTAAAATTGATTATCAATTTTTATTAATCAAAAATCACTTTTTACCCATCTTACATTTTTTTTTCAAGATATATTATCACTATCACTGTATATTAAAAATATTACTACTTTCTATTTACTATACTAATTGTATGAATAAAAATGATTATAAAAAAATTAATAAATAATAATTAAGATAAATACTTTGAAGGAAAAGGAAAAAAAATGAAAGGCAATTTTGGTTGTAATAAAGAAATTGGCGATGAAATAGATTGAATTCGAGTGGTGGTTGGGAGCGCGGGTCGTTTGATTGTGATGGAGTTCTGTCTCACATAAATAGATCCGTGAAATGGTCTCGCACGAGTCTTTACCAAAAAAAATATTGATCAAAATGTTACTTATTCAGATTACTTTCAAATACTCTATTAAGATAAAGTAAAATCTCTATTCGAATAAAGTTCTATATATTTCAATACGCGGGCAACCTCAACTATTAAATATTCAAATAAATAGTGTATATATATATATATATATATATATATATATATATATATATATATATATATATATATATTAATATATGCAACTCAAGCAACGTCTACAAACTCACAAACTGTATTATTAATTAACTATATTTATCGATACACTCTAAAATATTCTATTCATAATCCACTATAATTCTATTTAGATAACCACATTTTAAAAATAATTTTATCCAAATATTCTATTCAGATTATCGGGAAATAAACATGCACGAAAAAATCGAAACTGCTGGTTTATAAACCTGAAAAATAAATCAAAATCGGGTATCCACGATTCGATTCTGATTTCAAAATTTTCAAAACTGAAACTACCGGCTCCCGGTTAACCACCGATTCATGTTTTTTTAATTATTTTTTATAACGATATGGATTAATTAGCCGTTTGAGATCAATGGCTCAAAAAAAATTATTGGAGCGTTGGAATCGTTGGTTCTGGCGGGTAAACTGCCGGTTCAAATTTTGGGCTCCAAAAAATTTGAATTTGAAATTCAAACGTGTGATCCAGGTCTGCTGACTGCTGGAGATCGACGCTCGACATCATTCCACAAACAAGCGGTTTTGCAATTTTTTTTGTATGGGCTAAGATTTTGTGATGTTTGAATTTTGAAATGGATGGATGAGATCATTTGTGCTCCTCTATAAATACCCCAAGTGCGGGATCATTTTGCTCATACCACAACACATTTCAATTCTCAACTCTCAAGCTCAACTCTCAATTCTGTCATTCTCATTTCTCATCGCATTACTCAAAATCTTAAATTCAATCTTCAACTTTTCAAGTCTCAACTACTCTCAATTTCAATTCCTATGCTTTCATATTTTATCTCTCTTCCAACTATACTATAGTGATATACTAGTGTATTTTGTTTCTTACTTCTTAATAATTAAGTTCATCTATCCTTCAATACAAAAAAAAAAAACCAAGAAGAGGTTCTTCGTCCGGTGCCTCACAATCTTCTAAAGAATAAACCATGGCCAACACCTTTAATTGTCCTCCACTTCTACCTCCACCACGACCACTTCCAACAACTCAAGAAGATTTTGAAAATTTTTTCTTCGCATGAAGAAATTCACCCTAATTTATATGATTTGAATTATAAGGATATACTTGGAGATGATATCGCCTCCGAAAACGTGGATGATATCCAAGTTGAATCACAACAAAGAGAGTGGAAACCAACCAACCTTGGGTAGAGAAGGTGGTACCGGAGGCGGAGGATCAATTCAAAGTTCCTCACAAGTATTACGTTCCGATATATTTTCCATTAACTTCAAGAAAGAGGCGATTGTGAATTCAAAGTAATTTGCAAATATTGTGGTACTATTTATAAATTCGAGGATTGTGGAGGATACAGAACTTTCATCAAACATATTAATTCAAAGCATCCAGATAAGATTGACATCTCAACAAGTCAAACACAGATAGGACGAGGTTTCACGGGGTCTTCGGGATGAGAAGGTTCTTCGGCTTCATGTAACAATCTTTTTAAATTTAATAAGACTAATTATTTGAGATTATACCTTAAACTTATATGCACCAAACATTTGCCATTTAACTTTGCCGATAATTATTTTTTTTCAAGAGTGGGTTAATATCTCCTTAAATCCTCAAGCCCCACTATTTCATCGTAATAAAGTCAAAAGTGGTGTTGCAAAAGTAGTTGGAGAGTATACATTTGTTTTAAAGTAAGTTTTAAATCTATTACTTTATTAAGTTTCTATATATTCGGATATTTGGAGTAATGCTTGGCAACGTGCGGATTATATGGGTATTACTTGTCATTGGATTAACAATACATGACCTATGCAAAAAATATTAATTTGTTATAGAAACTTTTATGTTTCTCATACCGCCATAAATATTGCTCATAAAATTAGTACCATTTTGCAAGAATATAATTTAGTTACAAAAATTTTTACCAGTTTGTTTTCAATCATTGATTGTAAGAGGGGTCTTTGCATCTCTCACCTCTACGGTCGTCGTTGAACAAGCATTTAGCTTTGGGGGCTCACTTTGGATCCGACACGATCCAATTTAAGTGTGTCAAATTTAGAAAATATATATTTGTTTGATGATTGGTCAACAGTAGAAAAACAGATTCAACATGTAAATGATGAAGACGTTACGGATGATGAATTCAATATGGAAGGAAGCGAGTAAGCCATCACCATCAAGGGTCCACCGAGCCAAAGAGGTAAGTTGAGGTAAGTTGAGAGAACTACGTGGGCTTTGATTCCTTTCGAGAATACCTAGGTAACTTAAATTTAAGTTCGAACTTGAAATTTCGAGTTGAACCCTTAATTTAAGCTCAAGTCCTTTTTTTTCCTATTTTATTTTGTTGTTATTTTGTAAAGTTTGTATATTGAAATATTTTTTAATAGTTCTACATTTGTAATATATATGTTATAAGATTGTATGATTATAAATTTAAATTTATTGTAATGACTAATGATAAATGAAAATTGACATTCGTTATCATTTATTGTTTTATAAAATAAAAGTCTTTTATCAAGTACAAGTGTTCAACATTCAAATTTCAAATTGCATATATCATGTAGTAATAATTAAATTACACATGTTTAAAGTCAGCGTGAAATACTCTATTCGAATAAAGTAAAATACTCTATTCAGTCTATCTCATATTTGAACTATTAAGATATCTGTTTGTGCTACTCGGGCAACGTCTCAAACCCAATAATTTCACCTATTCGGTCTTTTAATGTCAATACTCAACTTAGACATAATGAAGTGAGTAATTTAATTAGAATAATTTAACTAAATGATATGAATTATATCCAAAGATCAACGTAAATTAATATATATCCAAAATTTGATAAAATTAAATTATTAAATTAATATTCTAAATATTAAATTATAATAAAACATAAATTTTAATTACTTTATATTTTAATCTGACATAAATAAAAAATTGGAAGAAATAAAATACTGTACAATATAAAGATAGACATGAGTATTAAATATTTAAATAAATAATATTCATGTTGATAGATACTAATATTTAATTTGACAAAAATATAATATTAAATTAATATTAATGCTCCCTCCGTCTCACGTATTTATTCGCACTTTACATTTTGAGGTGTCCCACGTACTTATTCAGATTCCATTAATCGTAAAAATACATTATACATCACCTACTTTTTACATTTTATTCATCAGCCCCAACAAATTTATTCATTTTTTTACACTTTATTCATCATTCCCAAAAATTTTATTTACTTTTTTTCTTTAAATTACCAATTTCTACTTTTCCTTGTATTATATATTAAAAAAACATCACTTCTTAATGTTCGTGCCCGTATAAACGTGAACAAATATGTGGGACGGTAGGAGTATTTAATATCCAAATTAATATTTAAATATTAAATTGTAATAACAATATAGAAATAAAATATTTATATTTTAATTTAGAAAAATTAAAGACTGAAAGAAATGATTTTCATGTAAATTTTACCATGACGAGTATGATTTATTTTATGTATGTATAGTAGGTTAAAATTGTTATTTGTCTTAGTGTAGTAACATTATGATTCTAATGGTAGTAAAGTCAGATATCGACTTGAGATTTTGTTGGTTGTGGGATTCTTTTAGGCGTGAGTTAAAGCAGGTTCTGTTTTCTGTTTTAAAAACCCTTCTCCTAAACATATTTCAGACACGCATAAATTACTTGTACATATTTAGCTTTCCGAAAAAAAAATTTGTATTTTGATGTTTTCTAAAAACATGACAGTAGAAAAACACAACATTCATAGGCTTTATTTGAAGAAGATCAAATACAGAACTATTAAAATAAGCTACTCAAAAATACCACATGTACAAGGAAAACTTGTAGAAATTTCTATAAATAAGTAGATTTACTTTAAACAATCTTGATAATTAACATCTGGAAATTAAGCGGCTCGAATTCTATGTGTAATTTGGTACATCATTTCATGTGTCATACCGTTAGATGGTCGACACATAGGAGAAAGAAAATATACCCTAATCCTTAAACCCTATAGGCAATGGTTGAATTTATTTCTCCCTCTTACGTGTCAATCACTTAACGTGTGGCTCAGAAGATAATGCACCAAAATGACCCAGAAGATCCGGTGTGGAAATTAAATATGTTCATTTTGTTCGAAATTTTAGCTGATTGTTTATAAAAGATATTGTTAGGAGAGGATACAAGTTTCATTCTAAATTATTAAAAAGATATATTGTTAGGAGTGGATACAACATCTAAGAAGAATGATCAAGACTGTGGAAATTTATAGACTAAAATTTGAATCCAAGTGGCTATATTGCAGGCTGAATAAGTGAATACTATACTAAACGGCTAAACCAAAACAACTTCTATTTCCCCCAATAAAAAGTGGAGAGCGCTTATGCGCACCTTACTAGGTATTTTGACTAGATGATCATTTGTGTTAATCTTTTAACACATACTCCCTCTATCCTGTGTTAATGTTGACATTTGTTTTTTTGCAAGGAGATTAAGAAATATAATATTTTAATGTGTAGTGAGGTGAGAGAAATAATATTTAATGTAAAATGGGTAGTAGTATTAGTGTTGTGTGTGGGTGCTACATGGAATAATTAATGTTTTGAGTGGGCCCAACATGACAAAAAAGGAAATGTAAACCTTAATTTGGGACAACTCAAAATGAAAAATGTAAACCTTAACGTGGGACGAAGGGAGTATTATATATATTTAGTATTTTTTTTATTAAGAATTCAACCAAATTACAAAATAAATATGATCTAACTGGGCAATATATATAAAAAGGTAAAAGAAAATAGGAAGAGGAACAAATGAAAATGATGAAGGGGAATGGTAAAAACAAAGACATGAGCCAAACAAGTGGCTTGAAGAAGATACAAACAAGCGGATCAAAATAAAGAAAAGGAGACTTAACGAGTTTTACTACATCTTCTATCAAAGTGTTCTAGTCTCAAATGGAGATACATGTAGTCGGCTATGGAAATTGTGCCCAGATAGAATGTTGTGGTAATCCAAGGATTTGGCAAGAAGTGGAGTTGCATTGGGCATACAATAGAGTAAGGCCATGACCTATATCCACTGAACAATGGGAAACACAAATTCCGCCGTATAGGGAAGATGGTCTCAAAGCTAGGTGAGGCTATGTTTGAAAGGTGGAGCAGCATCAGAGATAGCTTTAGGTACATGCACGCACCAGCTGCCAAAAGGGCTGAAAAAAAGCCAAAAGCTGATAGGGATAGGGGGTAGCAAGATAAAAGGCAATAAATGCACATGCAAGGAAGTGCAAGAACTATGCTGCTAAGACAGCAACTAGCAGGCCGGATAAACGAAATGACAACAAAGATGGAGGAAAAAGTAAGCCAAAAGAAGCAGCACAAAAAGAGTTGGAAAGTAAAAGGACATGCTGCAGGACAAAAAAAGGACAGAGGCATTGTTGGAAATTTTATAATTTCCAATATAATCTAATTGTGGACAATATATTATTATGCAATTATATTAGGTATTCAATTATTTTATGGACTTAATTAAGTGATCCAATTAAGGTTAAAGGTCCATGGGCTATAATAATAAATGATATGGGCTTATTGAGTAGATACTCAATACTACGTGATTAGGTGATTATGAGTGGTCTAGTCAAGTAGTATATAAAGGTTACCCGGTTATGGTCCCTAATATACTAAGCCGCACATCGTCTTCCCTTCTCCCCATCGGGAGGGATTACTACGGTCCCCATAAGGAATAAGGAGGCTTAGTTGAGGAAGGTCATATAACCACTGATCCTAAGTTCGTGTTCCGCCTAGAGACTCATTGGATTAGGTACGCTTCCGCTTTACGGTTTAAATCTCGTTAATCATAATAGGGTTAAGGTTTCATGGATTAATTTCCAACAAGTGGTATCAGAGCCACCCTATTTATGATTCTCTGAGATTTGAAATAATTGTGTTGAAGTTCCAAATATTTATATTTGAATTGTGCGAAATCACAATTTTACGGGGATCATCTATTTGTTTGATGTTATAATATTATACACTGAATTGTTTCGATAATGCATTCGGATTATGATTTTATACACTCCTTGCATAATTGAATTTTCATTGTGTATTTTGAATACATGTGTTATATTCACGTCAGTGTATGAATGGACATTATTCTGTCATCATCCTAGAATTCAGATCTATTACTTTAAAGATGACATATAAATTTATGGTTTGACTAGTATGTCTTTCATGTACTTTAATTAGATTAGCTTTGGGGTGGTGATTATGATTAATGAAAACATCTGTGTTCAGTAATATTGATGCACAGTCGATATATTTTTTTTGGTCATGTTGACTACTATTATTGAATTGGTAGTAAATAATGGTATAATTGACATCCTTGTGGATTGTAATTCTAATTTCATTAATTTGATAACTGAAATTAGAATTAATATGGTACATCATTATTTATTTATATAAGGATATTTGCCTAATTTGATTTCATCTAAATTAGGATATGGAATAATTAAATTAAGAAATCTTTCATTATGGTATGAATCATCTAAAGTTTCCATTTAATTTATTGAATTAAATTAATAAAATTGGGGAGACATTATTTTTTAATGTCGTTCAATTAAACGTAATATTTTTTTTAAATATTTGTTTAATTGGTCTAGTAATTTTTCAATCTAATCAATCAAAGCCTCATGTTGCCACAGCAGCCTCTGTGTGTGAAGTGCGACTTTATTGAAATTACATAGATGGGTGTGTAATTATTCATGTGTTCTGTGTTCGGCCCATAGGTAGGCACAGTTTGACAGAATAATAACATACATGTGATAATAAGTATGTGATAATTATTTGGATTGTTCATGTGAACATTAGTCGGTCCACAGATAGACTCTTGTTTGACAGAACTTATTGTCAATACTTGATTATTACACCAAGATTACCCCTGCAGTTAATTTTTGTCCACAGATGAGGTTAATGTTGCACAAGGTGTCTTGTGATGGGTCCCCAATTAATAATGTTGTATGAGTGTATCTTCATGCGGGTATTGATCGGCCCACAGGTAGATTAATATTTGGCAGAAATACACAAGTACCTGTGGTGGTAAATACGTGACAATTATTTGGTTTGACATGTGAGTAATAAGTCGGCCCACAGGAAGGCTATTGCTTGACAATTTTATTGTCAGTATTTGACTACTGCATGAGAGCATCATTTAAATTAGTATTTTTTGTCCAAAGACTTGATATTAATATTGTGCTCGAATCTTAAAGATGATTCTAATTTAGTTAAATTTTAAAAGATTATAAAGATTAATGCGAGCATGAAAAATTATTTTGCATTAATTCTCTGTATAATTAAGAAGTCTGCTAATTAAGTTGTCTATATATCAACAACAAAATCATACTTGATGAGTGAACTTCCACAATAAGGATGAGACTAATAAGTCAAACTTAATCTCAATAAAGTATAAGGGCAATACAAGAAATCCCATTAAGAAAGCTGCTAAAGACAACTAAAGTATAACCTTTTGTTTTCTCCTAAAGGCCTGTGGAATTGTCTTATAATACACTGCATTAAATTATTCAGTATGCATGGTGCAGTTAAAAGACATAATTGAACTCCACAACATATGGTCACTAATGTGAGAAATACTTAAGATTGCAACTTATGGTCTCAATAAATTTTTAACCAAAGTAGTTGTGAGAACTCTTTGAGTTTCACATATGGTGATGTCCAACTAAAGCTAGATCAATGGGATCTACTAAAGAAAATTGGACTCAAATAAATGTAAGCTACTTTATTGGTTATGAATAAAAATAAAAGTTTATGATCCAATTAATCGGATCACATTTGAGACGGGTAATACGGTATTCTGTGAGGATGTTGATTTGGGGGAAGAATAATATTAGAGACATTATCTTTGAGGGGGAGTCAATACGGTCCCTACTTAAACTTTTAGAAATTATGTAAATTCAGAATATCAATGGGACAATGTCAATAATATTTAAGGTATAATAAAATCAACAACCTCAAGAATTAATGTCACTAAGAAAACCACTAGAGTTGGGAGAAAATCAATTCGGATAATTATGTAGTTTCTCCTAAATAAAGAGGACACTATGGAATTAATGGTAGAACATTCAAACAATGTTCATCAAACCATGCAAGGTCCAAATACTCGAAAGTGGGTTAATGCCATAAGTTATGAGTATAAATCAATACAAGATTATTAGGTTTGCATCTTGATAAAGGATTATACTCTAAAGGGAAGGAAGACATTGTTTTGAGATAATCGTGATATTATTAGTACATTTTAATCTTGAATCATTTAGATGGATGTAAAGATAAAGTTCCTTGATGGCAACATGATACGATATTATAAGTTTAAGAACCAAAAGGAAATCCATCTATGCATTCAAGAAAGTTTTTCTGTAAAGGAATCACAAGTATCATCATGAATTAATTGTCTCATTTGATTTTGAGACAAATGTAGATAATTATGTGATTCAGTGGGAGAATGTTTAAACTAAGGGAGACAAGTGGAGTCTCAATAAGGTGTCCTAAAGTTAAATTAAAGATTTAAGAAATGTATAAACATTCTATATGTTTTGATTGTTGGAAGTTATTGTATGATGAGGTCTCTACAAGACTTAATTTGGCTTCTTTTGTTGGTGTATTAAGTAGACATTTAAGTAACTCTAGTATGGATCTTTACAGAGAACTAAGGATAACATGCTTTAACATTAGAGATAATCAGATTAGTAGGAGATCATAAAGTAGTCTGATTATGAGTTTGTTGGATGCCAATATGGTATAAGATCCACTTCAGGCTACATCTTCTGTTGGTCTGGAGAGCTATACAAGTAAAAGTATTAAGCAAACACTTTAGCTCATTAACCATGATAACAAAATCAGTAGCACACTAAGGGGCTTTCAAACATGAAATAAAGGTTGCGAAGTTTAGTCACATAAAGTTGATTGTGACAGTTAGTTCGCAGTAAAGTATTAGCAATAAGAGTTCTTATAAGTCAAGCATATTGACATAGAATTCTTGGTTGTTAAAGAAAGTGTTTTGTGTGGATAAAATTTTAGTAAAGCATATTATGATAGACTCTAAATACGGATCCGCCAATCATGTATTCAACGCCCTATAATTTTATGAGCTAGCTACTCAAATGGGTGTTATATGGTTTTAGAATATATTGGTTTAGTGGGAGTCGATATTTATTGCTCTTTAAAGTTTTAAGACACTTTGATTTTAGATAATTCGGTTTTCTGCAGAATTGAGTTGATGGATTTGAATTCATTGTGAATTCACTTAAGTTAATTTTTTCATTTTGTAATATTTTACATTATGAATTGATCTCACTAAGGATTAAAGTAGGACCAGTTGGAAATAGACATGATGTTGATCATATTTTTCATGTAATTTCCATGCTACTCACCATATTTGATCTATGTCATTGAGTATATTGATATGGTGATTGTCAGGGTTTAATCACGATTTATAATGTGGTGAATGCCGCGGTAGTTCCATATTAGTATATGAGATGGACCAGATTGTTAAGTATAGCCTGAAGTGGAATAGCATAAAGTTGCGCAACTAAGGACTCTTGATATAATTGCTAACGGAAAATATATAGCCCAAGTGGGAGATTGTTGGAAATTTTATAATTTCCAATATAATCTAATTGTGGGCAATATATTATTATGCAATTATATTAGCTATTCAATTATTTTATGGACTTAATTAAGTGATCCAATTAAGGTTAAAGGTCCATGGGCTATAATAATAAATGATATGGGCTTATTGAGTAGATACTCAATACTACGTGATTAGGTGATTATGGGTGGTCTAGTCAAGTAGTATATAAAGGTTACCCGGTTATGGTCCCCAATATACTAAGCCGCACATCGTCTTACCTTCTCCCCATCGGGAGGGATTACTACGGTCCCCATAAGGAATAAGGAGGCTTAGTCGAGGAAGGCCATATAACCACTGATCCTAAGTTCGTGTTCCGCCTAGAGACTCATTGGATTAGGTACGCTTCCGCTTTACGGTTTAAATCTCGTTAATCATAATAGGGTTAAGGTTTCATGGATTAATTTCAAAAAGGCATGTCCTAGCATTAAATGCTAAGGACAAGATCGCCAAAAAACAAGAGGAAGCGGGGTCAGCTGCTGAAAAACATGCAGCATAAAAGCTGCAAGAGTAACGGATGAGAAAACTAGCCGGGGGAAAAATACCAAAGAGGACGGGAAAGCTGGAAATAGCTTTGGAAGCTTGCTGGTGAAAGAAACCAGGTCACAAGCAATACGAAACATGAGCCAAAAAATCGATAGGGTATCAAGACCTAACATGAGCTGGGATGGAGCTAAATCAGTTGGGGCTGATCAAGGGCAGTAAACGGGTGTAAGCTGGGAAAGAAAAATTTGAAGGTGAGGATGCGAGAAGACCGTTCTCTGATCCAGTAGTTCAAAAAGAGGTATTCCTTCGTTACTCCCCGACGTTAAACATGAGCGCCTGTTGGGGGCTTGCCCTTCCATTTTATTGCTTTATTATTTCTTTTGTGTGAGTGAAGAGTTATTATACTCCATTTAAGTTGCCCACACTTCGGCAATTACATCACTTTTCAAACTTAGTTTCGACTTATGTTTTTACTAAGTTTGGGGGTGTGATTTACTTAACTCGTCTTATGAGTACTAAGAACTAAGGGTATATTTTGTTAGGAGGTTGATTTTTTGTGGCATATTAATATTTTAAATAGTATTGGTATATCAATTTTTTGCAACTTACCTAATGTGTCGTGTGTTCCTAGTGTTAGTGGTCTAGTTTTTAATTTTTTGTCTTGTTGATTTTTCTTGTATCTCCTATTTTATTATTTATGAATCCTGTGGTGATGAGTGTGTTTGAACTTTGATGATCAAAAAAGGTAACTAGAGGGAAAGACGAGTTCTATATTGAGGTTTTGACCTGATCGAGTTGAGCAACTCGAGGAGCTCGTGAATACTTTGAAAGAAAAATCAGGTACCCTCGTTTCCTTTTTCTAATTTTTTTGTGTGCTTTTAATTAGTAGGAGTGGAAGGACTGAGATCTTGGTTTTGTGATCATTAAAGCTTGTAGTGTTTTAAATTGCCTAAAATTAATATGTTCTTAAAATTGATAAAGGAAGTGTACTTGAGTTAAATTGTGGCATGAAGTTCTATGTGTACTAATGAGATATTACTTACCATGAAAAGTGCTCTATTACTTGTTAAAAATGTTGGCAATTGGATCTTGTGGGTCAAACGTGATCCGTTTAGGATTTCAGGCAAACAAATATAGCGGAAGCAATAAAATTATTTACCGTACTTCAGGGTTGATGTAGAGTCTGAATCGTTGCAGAAGAACCACCTCTAGATCTTCTGCTGTATATCCCAAGTCGAATCCTGCTGTTGTGTGGGCAACAATCCGCAGGATTCTCTCAATCTGTTCCTTTTCTCTCCTCTCAGTCAAATGAGGCTCTAACTTAGGGTTAACAGGAACTGAGATGACTTATATAGTTGGGCTACAGCAGGGACCAGGAGGAGAAATTGGGCTGGGTCTCAATTGAATTTAATTAACCAAGCTTAGCCCAAAGCTTTTAATTAAATCCAATAATAATAATATAGTCCACTAAAATATTATTATTGCACTACCCGTCCAATCCCAAATTATGTTCTGGGCTCCTTCTTATTATGAGTCCGATAGTCTCCCCATGTTTAAGATATTCAATGTCCATTAATTAATTAAGTTACTGACAACTCTAATTAATTAATATCTCGTCCGAGAGTAGTACCACTCAACCTTATTATCATGCCGGAAATTAATCCACTTGCAAGATTTACATGATAAACCTTATGAGCTCCTCAAGGGGACATCATCAACCTATGACGGACATGGATTCCTTCTACAATCAACAGCACACCATAGATACAACACTACTTCCCAACTCACCGAGTTTGTTGATTTAATACTTATAAATCTCACCCATTGATGAATCAAAGAAATACATACTGCCCTACGTGTCGAGGTTATTGTATAGGGATTAAGAGCACGAACTTCCATAATAACAGAGATCAAGTTCTACTATATAGTCAGTATAAGAAGAACGATCTCAAGCGGTCCTGCTCAATACACACAAGTGCACTAATGTGATTCTATAGCCAAGACAAGCTTATACCAAACCACACTACAACCATACCGATAGAGAGTCCCCGTCTATCTCAGTTGTGAGCATCTGTTTATACTTTATAAGGAAACCGATAATATGATCTTCTGCGTGTTGTCGCACAACATATTATCTACAGTATAAAGTAAATGGACTATTGCATCATGCATATAAAATAAATTATAAGATGCAATCATTTGATCAATGATTCTCATTTCAAATATTGTTATAACATTGTTCATACTAAAGCTAGACTTTTAGTATACAATCCAACAATCTCCCACTTATACTAAAAGACTATGCCGCCATGTCTTCTGCCATACATCTGATTCCTACTCCCACTACACGACCATTAAAAGCTCTCGCCTTAATGTCCTTGTAAATGGTTTTACTAGGTCATCATCCGATGCAATCTAGGCGACAACAACCTTCCCCTCATCATACGATTTCTCGTAGCAGGTGGTACTCGCGCTCCATGTGTTTAATTGCCTTATGGACTCGTGATTCCTTCAAGTTTGCAACTGCACCAATATCATCAATATAAATTGTGATATCCTTGGGCAAACTTAGAAACACTTCGAAGTCCATCTTGAAGTTTCTAGAGTCATATAGATACTTTGGCTGCCTCATAGGCTCCAATTTATCATCTTACCATGATGGAGTCCGGAGTCTGAAATATATTTCTATATAACACTCCTCCACATTATGACTCTACTTCCTAAAATTAAACACATAACCTTTGAGGAGAATTTACTACCGTCCAATCTGACTATAAAATCTGAATCTACGTAATCCACAAGAAGCAGTGAATCTGCTCAGTAAGTCTATATATGATTTCCAGTCCTTCTTAGGCACTTCATATATGTCTTACCACAGTTCATCATTCTTGTTCCGGATTACGTTGATACCCACTGTTCTGCATCCAGCAAAACAGATATCCAACTTCGTTCACAGCATTCCTTAGATTAAGCTTCCTTATTCGCCGAAGCATAAGGAACCGCTTTCATCTACTTTATCTTCTTTTTGTGTCTCAAAGACACATTTACTAAGATAATTACACATGCTAAACGAGTATGGACTGTATCATTTATGAAACTTGAGATAAGCATAACATCCTTTCTTGTGATCCGTATTACCGTGATCAAAAGGATGTATTTTGCCTTTCTTAAGTTCTTCATCACTACCGCTTTATTAACCGTACCCATACACCCGATAATACTCTTTCATTGTCTCCAATGAGCAAGATACTATCTACGTATAGTACAAGAAACACCACCACGTTTCCGTCACTCTTTACAACACACAAGACTCATCCGCTCATTGATTTAAATCCATGCCACTGGATTATCTAATCAAAACAGATGCTTCACGATCTTAAAACTTGCTTTAGTCCATCGCTGGACATTTTTAAGCTTACTATCGAAATGCTATTAGTACTTTGCAATGAATTACTCTGGTTGCTTCACATAGATGTTTTCCTCAAGACTTCCAATCAGGAAAGCTGTCTTGACATCTATTTGTTGTCCCTCATAATTTAATATGAGCAGCAATAAATAAAAGAATCCGGATCAATTTAAGCATAGCTACCAGCGAATATGTTCCCTCATAATCGAATCATTTCTTTCTGAGTACATCTTTTCGCAACAAGCTTTGCTTCCAAGATTTTCACCTTTCCGTATGATCCTCTTTTATTTCCTATGACCACTTCCAATGGCTTTTACACTATTTAGTGGTCTTATAAGCTCCCAGACTTAATTTAGAATCCGTAGATTCTATTTCAACATTCATTGCAACTTACTAAGATTCCGCATTTTCATCTTGTAGTGCTACGTCGTATCCGTGGGATAATGTCATGTTCACTAGGGATCAAGTCTCACGACTCTCCCAAAACATATATTATATGGGTTGTCAAACAACCCTCCCACTACGATAAGGCACTACATTTAATTGTGTATCAGACGTGACACGCGTTGCAGTTTACCTTGTGGTATATCCTCTTGTACATTTGGTACTTATACTTAGTGTTTTCCTCTCACTTCCTTTAGAACAACTTATACATGGGCTTGTGATTTATTACATAGTCCTTTTCCAAAAAAATCTAGTGTTTGTGTAGACAATCACCCTTCGATCTTTTGGACTAAATAAATCACTCTCCATTTTTCTAGGATATCCCATATACAGACAAATGTTCCACGAATTACTGTATCTAGGGTATATCCATAAAATGAATTTAATTATTCCAAATAATTCATCATCTATCTAATCATAACCATAAGAGCCTTATCCCTTCTACTCACCACACCATTCAGCTGGGGCATGCCCGGTGTAGTCAACTTGAGATTTAATCTCAACTTCTGATTATTAGTTCCTAACTATCCTAAGAGGTCTTCATCATCACGATTGAATCGTAATGATGTGATATATTTTCCATGACGCTCACTGTACCAGCCTTACAATTCTTGAATTAATCCAAGAACTTAGACATGCAGTGCATCAAATAAATATATCGGTTCCCAGAATAATCTTTGAATATTCATAACCACCTCTTGCCTGGATATTGTTAGATTCGCTTGAATCAGAATGAACTAATTCCAACATATATATCTTTGGCTCTACACCCCACAGCCTTGAAAAGGTAGTTAATCATTTTTACTTCCAAGCAAGACTCGCAAGTCCGATAGTTTCCACTTCAGATAAACCTTACGGTCTATCGGCTATCAACTTTTGAATCCTACTTAAGTAAAATGAATTAGTCATAGACGCCAAATGTATGTTTAGTTCATCTCCGAAGGTTCCTTTCTCTTACTAATATTAGAAGATGCATTATTAATTACTATTTCTTGCATCTGTGGGATGAACATGATTCAAGAGTATAATTATTATCCACCAACGTACTATAACGGATTATACCCCCATTCCTCATCATTATGACCATGTCATATAAATGAAATGAAGTATCCATCCGTTAATTCATAGAAACCGAAATTAAATTCTTTCCATGAAACGTACGTAAAGACAATTTCTCATAATCAATCGTTTATTCTTATCATGAGATAAATAAACAACTCCCACTGCAATAGCCACTACCTTTGTAGTTTTACCCATGTTATTAACAATCTTATCCTTACTCAGTGATAAACATTTAGTGATTCCAGTATCTACATACTTCGTGTCAGTAGATTCCATCACTAATCATGTTTAAACCATTAGTAAATAAGATATTAACCTTGTTCAGATCATGATGAAAAATTGGCTTTCTTTTGCCATATGTTTTGTCAGAAGTCTCCCACCATATACATCCTCTTGTAATTGAGGTGGAACTTTCTCAAAACATCTAGGCAATTATGGAAAATAAAATTGACTTAGGTTTCCCTTTCAACTTCTATTCCATATATATTTCCAATTCATTCATCAAATTCTATCATGATCTTGCGCCTTTTAAATTACTCAAGTATCCAAAGAGTTACATGAGACCATCATATTTCTATGAACCTCTCATCTCTTCGCTAGAGACATTAACAGGCATCATGAGCCTTCCTTTTAGAGAACACATGTATTTTCTTAAGCAGTAAATTTCAAAATTAAGATTCTTTTCTAATCAGTTAATTTGGACAAGTAAATATAATTTCTTTTAGTTAACAATTAGTGAGACTAAAACTATTCGAAATACAGAGAATCACGATTAAATTTACTGATCAAAACTTCGAATTTTATCCTTTTATATTATTTCCCTCAAAACAATATAAAAATAAAATTCACCGACATCTCAAGCACCGTGAGTTTGCAAGCCACGTTAGTGTGGACGTTTACAAACCCGAACATTTACAAGAGAAGGTTTTACCCATTAATTTCATTTGTCAATCTAACTTTATGACAAAATAATTAATAGTCGGTTCCTTTTTAGCCATGCAAATAATAGCAGTGACTCCGTTGGGGAGGATACTAATTATTTACACCTAAGTGTACACCATTATTTGATCCCAAGTCCACTGCGCGAGCTTATGTGCCTTACAGCTGGAGAAGTACACACGCGCTCGGGTAGCTTCCTACAATCATCAATTATAAGTTTGTACCAGTGAACCGCACACAAACTCATCCGTTAGGGAGGAAGGCCAATGCCAACACGCAAGTTTGTGTGCCACATTACAAACAATAATTATTAGTGAAGTATGTACCAGCGATCCATGAATAAACTCATCCGTTAGGGAGGAAGGCCTATTGCCAACACGTAAGTTTACTCACATCACTTACAAACCAATAATGGAGGCCGCGGGAATTAATTACAAATCTCCTCTCCCACTTAGTTATTTAATACCGAGGGTTTTTCCACATGTATATAATATTCAGAAATAAAATATACATTCTAGACATGCTTCTATTAACAGCAATTTAAATAAATAAATTACATAGAACATGAATTTCATATATAACAATTAATTGTCAAGTTAAAACAATTAAATCAGTTATATATCATAATTAATTGCATAATAAATAGTGGATCAATTAAATGGGCCCTAGAGAAACAAATAAGCACAAAATGAGCAGCAGACTAAATTAATTAATCATGCTCATTATCTATGGCCCATAATCTTAGCCCAAAACCAAATTAAATCCACCAAGCCCATTAGCACAAATTAAGTCCATTAATAAATAATGTATTATGCTTGGCCTATTATCCACAATTAATTAAATCCGGCAGTGAAATAGGCCCAGCAGCCCAAAACAGCCCTTATTAACCATTACTGAATTGAGCCCAACAACCATACACAGCCCAAAACGGCCCAGCAACAGCTGAATAGCCCAGCAGGCCCAATACTATTTAAAATTGAATAAAGCCCAATAGTCCAACATAAAAAAGGCCCTGCAACCTATATCAACAGCCCAAGAACATCTTAATAAAAAATAAGGCCCAGCAGGTAAGCCCATACACAACTGCTGCCCTAATAAGCCAGCCGACATCATCTGGGCCTAGCCGCAACCCGATCGCACAAACGGCAGCAGACACCCCGGCGCCGCTGCTCTCGGCGATAGCACCGTCAGCCCACCGGAGACACGCCGTCAAGACCCGACAGCTCCGCCGGAATGGAGCCGCCTGCAGCCACCACAGACCAGCGCACACTGGCGTTACCAGGTGCCGCTTCCGTCGGTGGCAGCGCCCCAACCAACCACCGGGACCGAGGCCACCGACACTTCACGTCGTCGCGATCCGTCCGAGGCCGACACCGCCCAGCTCACCGTCGATCGGGATCCGCCCGCACCAGCTTCGTCAGCTCTGCCAGAGCCATCACCTGCCACCGCTAGTCGCTGCCAGACGACAAGTCAGCCCTCCAGACGGGATCCGCCACCTGCTGCCGATTGCTGCCGCTCAAGGCCACCACTGCCCACTGTCTCCCGAACGACCGCCGTGAGGCTCGCCCGGAAGCGGGTTCGCCATGGACCAGACGCGCACCGATTCCGACTTGTCATCAGTGCTGCCACCCAGATCGTCAATCTGCCGCAGCTATCTGGACGCCCGATCTGCCCGGCGCTACATCGCGCGTCGCCGACACAGATCATCCATCCAGCACGGTGACAACCACCGCCAGCCATCCTCCGCGCAGCCCTCTGTCCAGGTCTCTCGCCGCTGACTTTCAGTCTTCATACGCCGTCGGCCGTACTACTTGACTCCAGTCATCACGCGCCGTCGGTTCTGGGTCGATGTCCTTCATCCCTTTCCAGCGCCGCCGTGATATATCTGGTCCGGCCGAAGCCACCAGCCGTCGATTGTCGACGCCGGTCAGATGCCGCCGTCAGCTCCAACGTTCACGCGCCGCCGGATGCACACCCATCGAGCAGTGTGTGCGTATGTGATAAAAAGATTACAGTTGACTTGACTTTTGACTGATTCTTCTTGGTGTATGTGATAAGTGTGTACAGTGTATACAACCAAAGAAAAATACACAAAAGCATATCACAACAGTAGATAACCAAGCAATATGCGATTACAAAGATATTACTTTAATCACATACTGACGTATCAATAAACTTGCGATTAATCCAGATTAGATCAATAAATCAAATAATCACAACCTACCTACGTCTCACGTTTCACCACGAAACCAAAGCTCTGATACCAATTGTTGGCAATTGGATCTTGTGGCTCAAACGTGATCCGTTTAGGATTTCAGGCAAACAAATATAGCGGAAGCAATAAAATTATTTACCGTACTTCAGGGTTGATGTAGAGTCTGAATCGTTGCAGAAGAACCACCTCTAGATCTTCTGCTGTATATCCCAAGTCGAATCCTGCTGTTGTGTGGGCAACAATCCGCAGGATTCTCTCAATCTGTTCCTTTTCTCTCCTCTCAGTCAAATGAGGCTCTAACTTAGGGTTAACAGGAACTGAGATGACTTATATAGTTGGGCTACAGCAGGGACCAGGAGGAGAAATTGGGCTGGGCCTCAATTGAATTTAATTAACCAAGCTTAGCCCAAAGCTTTTAATTAAATCCAATAATAATAATATAGTCCACTAAAATATTATTATTGCACTACCCGTCCAATCCCAAATTATGTTCTGGGCTCCTTCTTATTATGAGCCCGATAGTCTCCCCATGTTTAAGATATTCAATGTCCATTAATTAATTAAGTTACTGACAACTCTAATTAATTAATATCTCGTCCGAGAGTAGTACCACTCAACCTTATTATCATGCCGGAAATTAATCCACTTGCAAGATTTACATGATAAACCTTATGAGCTCCTCAAGGGGACATCATCAACCTATGACGGACATGGATTCCTTCTACATGCAACAGCACACCATAGATACAGCACTACTTCCCAACTCACCGAGTTTGTTGATTTAATACTTATAAATCTCACCCATTGATGAATCAAAGAAATACATACTGCCCTACGTGTCGAGGTTATTGTATAGGGATTAAGAGCACGAACTTCCATAATAACAGAGATCAAGTTCTACTATATAGTCAGTATAAGAAGAACGATCTCAAGCGGTCCTGCTCAATACACACAAGTGCACTAATGTGATTCTATAGCCAAGACAAGCTTATACCAAACCACACTACAACCATACCGATAGAGAGTCCCCGTCTATCTCAGTTGTGAGCATCTGTTTATACTTTATAAGGAAACCGATAATATGATCTTCTGCGTGTTGTCGCACAACATATTATCTACAGTATAAAGTAAATGGACTATTGCATCATGCATATAAAATAAATTATAAGATGCAATCATTTGATCAATGATTCTCATTTCAAATATTATTATAACATTGTTCATACTAAAGCTAGACTTTTAGTATACAATCCAACAAAAAACCCATGTGAGATTTTGAGTCTTGTTGATCATGTACATAATCACATGATAATTCTTTTCTAGTGAGTATCGTTCTTATGTGTGTATTCTAGAACTTGCCTCTTGTCTTACTTGAAACTACATGTGTGTTAGATTATGGGAGATGATTTAATTAGGCCATCCTTGAACTTATGAGTCACTTAGCCAAATAATTACCTACGAAATGATGTTTATCCGTAGTTAGCCCTGTTGATCCTAAAAACCTCATTCTTTGGCATCCTACGAGAAATATCCACTTTGAGCATCTGATTTTTTTAGCATTGATTCTATCATGACGAGAATTAATGGCTTCTCAAAGTGTGTTGATGGAGTTCTATAATAAATTGGGAAGGAATGAAACTGGTGTTGAAACAGTGATTAAGCTTGAAAATGCATCTAAGGAAAATCATGGAGTAGTGCTTAAATCTAGTACTCCATGAAAACATACATCCTAGGGTAGTGCTTAAATCTAGTTCCCTATGGAGGATGCGAGAGGTAGTGCCCAAAACTGGTACCTCAAGAAAAAAAGAAGAAAAAAAAGAGAGAAAAATATATTGTGCTTGAAAGAGAAAAGTAAAGAGTTGAGTAGGATGTTGTGCTTAATTGAAGTGATGAGGAAGAATGAAAGATCGAGAGAGAATGCACACTTGATTGTTCTGAGTTTTAAGTCACTTATCACTATATATTTTCTACCTTAACCAAAGAGCCAATATTACATTAAAAAAAAAGTCATTTTTAATCCCATTGTCGAGTCATACTTTTAGTTGTGGCGAGTTTGAGATATTTGCCATGCTTATGGTTACGCATGCACTTGAATTTAATTTGAGCATATACAACTTAACCCATAAGTGTATATTTTTTACACTTGAGTGCAAGTGATATATACTTCCCGTGAGAACATGTCAATGAAGCATTTGATTGGTGGTGATTATCTTATCTTGTATGCTATGAATTGATTATTACGTGTAATGAGCGTTGCACGACATAAGTTGAGAACAATTATATTTTGAAGGGGGTATTGGTCATAGCCCTTATTTTTCCACTAATTTTCTTACTCTCTTTCTCTTTATTTTTATTTTGTGCCTCGGAACGAGCAATGGGTAAGTTTGGGGGTTTGATGAGAGTGAAAATAAGTGTGTTTTAGTGTCCAATTTAACACTTTTTTATAGGAATTGTTATTATATATTAGCACAATTGTTTTAATTTAATAATGTGAGAAAATATGCATTTGAGGTGTTTTATTATGTTTTAGGTGGAAAAAGAATCAATAGTGGAAAGTTGGAGAAAAGGTGCATCTTGTGCAAGAATGCTGAAAAATACAAGTCCAACTTGTGTAATTTTTCTGTATTTGTGTGGAGTTTAAAACTAGAAGTGTGATATATGGTTGGAAAGCCACAGAATAGAGGATCATTTTGGCATTAGAAACATCTCAATCGGAGTCAAAACGAGAATGTTATGATCAAAATAGTGACGTCACGCAATCTGTTTCTACTCAGCATTACTATGCCATTTTGCAAGACTTATTCCATCTCCAAATGTTGTAGTTTTTGTGAGTTATTTATATGGATAGAAATTCAAGGAAGAGTACATCGCGTGAGTACAAAAATCACTCAAATCGAAATTTAGATGTAGAAGTTATGCGAGAAACGGTGAAACTGTACAATGCTGCTCGACCAGCCGCTCGACCAAGACCATTTGGTCGAGCAGGGACACACAAATATGTTTTTGATGGGTTTTACACCTCTGTTGCATGTATTTGCATATTTTTCAAGAAAAAGCTCATCCAAGGTCCATAAGGAGAGCTTACAAGTATAAAACGGGATGCGGATCACACCAAGAAAGTACAACAAAATAATTATCCTACACTCCACAAGGGGAATTACCCCCCACGCCATCATCTACATCTATCTATCACTGTGAAGATTCATCTGTGGAATCAAGAGGAGAACCAAGAAGAGGATTCAAGACAGAGAAGGACACGATGACTCCCGCATCTAGGGTTTTATTCGTTTCTTAATTTATCTTGTATTTTCCAGACATATGGGTAAGATCTATCCAACCCCCATGATTATTCTTCGCAACATCATGGGCTAGAACTGTTTTGGTAGATCAAGGGTTTTGAAGGTTTTATGAATTAATTAAACTCTTTTGTGTGTCCTCCGTACAATACTACTTGTGGATTGATTTTATATATGATTAGGCTTTCTTAATCCATATTCACGATCATTTTGTGCATCGTCAATTGGTATATATAGGGTCTGAATATATATCTTGATTGTAGATTGAGTGCGTTCACTGCTAAACATGATTCCATATTATGATTCTAAGTAAGGGAACTCCGAAACTTCATTAGAACTATTACATATGAATGTTTATTAATTGAATTGAATTCGGGTTAGTAAGCAGGATAAAGAGGATAATTTTATATTACCTATAAAGGGAGATCATATCGGGTTAGATTCCAGACGTGAGAAATAATTGATACTGATAGTACTTAGAAAGGGGGTGTAATTATATCTCTTGTTCTAAGATTATTCACACGTGTTACATGCGTATTTACTTGTGTCAATAGAGTAGATTTGCATGGTTTAGTGATGCGTCTATAATCCACAAGGTAGAGTCGGCCTGCACTTGAGAGGGGAGTTAAGTAGTAAAACTGGATTATCATATATTCTCCATTCTTGAGACACTTTCGTATTCTTTAGTGTTATTTTATTTGTTATTTAATTTTCAGCATATTAGTTATTAGATTTAAATCCTCAATCTTTATTGTCACTTGTATTAATTAATTTAGTAAATAATTAAATTGATAATATGCTGTCCTTTAGGTTCGATATTTAACTTGGTCGCTTACTTAAGTTGTAATTGACATCCTTAATACTTGGGCATTAATTTTGCGTGTAAAGAAAACTCGCATCAGAGACCTGGCGACGCCGGACACCTGTCCCCTCGCCGAAAAAGGCTTACTGAAAGTGTAGAGAGAGGGAGGAGAAAAAGTCTTAAAGAGAGAAAGATATATATATATATATATATATATATATATCAAAATATGATAAATAATACTCCCTTCGTCCCATAGTTAAGTGTACCGACACTATAGATACGGAGTTAAAGAAAAGTTGCTCTTTGATCAAATTTATTAACTTTTTAGGGGTATTGTGGTATTTTTAGGTAATAAATAAATTATAAAGTATGTTATGTGTGTTAGGTGGGAGTGGTATTTTTGAAATTAAGATAACTTTTGAGATTGTTGGTTAATGTGAAGTTTTCTTTTTGGGTGGTGAAGATAAGTGTGGGACGGATGAAAATGAAAAGTATGAATAGAAGTGTGGGACGGAGGGAGTATATATTAATGTAACATATTAATACATGATAATAACTAAAAAGTAAAAGTTCTAGGTTACATGTATATATTTGATGCATATAATTTAATTTCATCTCATATATTTAATATTATATATATATATATATTATTTCATCTTAATATATTTTAATTATTATAAGTAATTACAAAATGAATTCATATACATATTTACTCTGATTATAAATTTATTTTAAATGTTGATATCTTGCAATATATACTTTACTCTTCCTCTTCTTATTACTTTTACTAATTACTAATAATTTATATGAAATCCTTTAAATTTTAAATTCTGTTAAAATTCCTCATTATCTATAATTTAACTGTCCACCCTAAGTCTCCCTAAAACCACTACTCCCTCTTCAACATCAAGAAGTCTACGCTTCGAAGTTTAAAAGTAGATGATGTGGTGCTTGTGGTGGCATCGTCCCATGAGATATTAAAAGTTTAGTTTGCTTTTGTATTATTTATTAACTTTAATTTAGTACAAAAAATGTCAGGTCAAACCGAGGAATGGTGCCCTAATATCTCTGAGAGAGCGTTAGCAAACTTTCAATGAGGTAATCGCTTCAATATAAAGTTGTTTGACGGATTACTATTGCTATATTTTACTAAAAAATGATTGAAATGTTCATGATCTATATTTTAACTATGGGATATTAAGAGTGAAAATCAGCGTGTTTTAGTATCCAATTTAACACCTTTTTTATGGGAATTGTTGACATATATTAGCACAAGTGTCTTATATTCAATATATGTGAGAAAAAGGTGCATTTGAGGTATTTTATTATATTTTAGGTGGAAAAAGGATCAAAAGTTCAAAGTTGGAGGAAAGGAAAAACTTATGCAAGAATGCTGAAAAATACACGTCCAAATTTTATAATTTTTCTCTATTTGTGTGCAAGTCCAAATTTGACGAGTAATACAACTTGGAAAGATACGGAAGAGATGGTCATTTTAGTTCAAGAAACACCTCAATCAGAGTTCAGATGAGGGAGTTATGAACAAAACGGTAAAGTTACGCAAGTTGTGCCGACCAGCATGACTAGTGCCACATTTGTACGAGTCATGCCCTCCAAATGTTGAGGTTTTTGTTAGTTCTTTATATTTATATAAAGCTAAGAAATATAGGATTGTTTTTGCGTAATAATTACTCAAATCGAAGTTCAGATGTGGAAGTTATGCGCAAAACGGTGAAACTGCGCAAAGTTGCTCGACTAGGAGGTCTTGCTCGACCAGGAGCAGTTTGGTCAAGCAAGGACACAGATGTCCAGATTTGGCAATTTTAAACCTATAGTGCATGTTTCTATGTATTTTCACGAAAAAAGCCCTTCCAAGGTACATTAGGAGAGTCTAAAAGTATAAAAGGACATCGTTAGAAGGGTTAGAGAGGACCACAACACAGCTACCACCCACAAGAGAGATTACCCCCCACACCATCATTCACATTCATCCCTTCATCCATCCATCACTGTGATGATTTATCTGTGGAATCAAGAAGGAGAACCAAGAGGATTTGAAGAGACGGAAGAGAGAAGGATGAAGACTTCTACACCAAGGGTTTTTCTAAATTTTTCTTCTATTTTCTAATTTTTTAGACTATGGGTAAGATCTATCCAATCCCCATGATTATTTTTTGCAATGTCATGGGCTAGAACAGCTTCGGTATTTCTATGGTTTATGAAGGTTTTACGAGTTAATTGAACTTTCATGTGCGTACTCCGTACAACACTACTTGTGGTTTATTTTATATATGATAATTTATTTTTAATCCATATTCAGAGTCGTTTTGTGCATCTTCAACTGGTATACAGAGTCTGAATATATATCTTTGTTGTTGATTGAGCGCGTTCAATGCTGAACAGGGTATCATGTTATAATTCTAAGTGAGGGAAGGACTCCGACGCTTCATTAGAACTGTCCTATATGAATGTTTATTAATTGAATTGAATTCGCGTTAGTAAGCAGGATAAATAGGGTAATTTTTTTGTACCTATAAAGAGAGATCATATCGAGTTAGATTCCAGACGTGAGAAATAATTGATACTGATAGTACCAAGAAAGGGGGTGAAATTACATCCCTTGCTCCGAGGTTATTCACACGTGTTACACGCATATTTACTTGTGACTATAGAGTAGATTTGCGTGGTTTAGTGATGCATTCATAATCCACAAGGCAGAGTTGGCCAGCACTGGAGAGGGAAGTTAAGTAGTAAAACTGGATTACCCTAGAGCTATCTATTCTTCATTCTTGAGACACTTTCGTATTCTTCCAGTGCTATTTTATTTTAATTGTTATTTAATTTTTGTTAGTAGATTAATATTCTATATCTCAACTTTATTGCCAATTCGTCTTAATTAATTTAGTAAATAATTAAATATATAATTCGCCGTCCTTTGGGTTCGATATTTAACTTGGTCGCTTGCTTAAGCTGCAATTGATATCCTTAATACTTGGGGATTAATTTTGCGTGCAAAGAAAATGCTCATCAAGTTTTTGACTTGTCCCAAGGCAACATGGGAAATGAAGAGAAATCAGAAAGTAGAGGAGAGACGCTCTAGACATCAAGGGGACAATATTACAGTAAATCAATAGCTATGTTTAAGAAAAATATTAGTTTCCAAGCTATTGAACAATCTAAAGATCGAGAAGACACTACAAGAAACTTTCAGAAAACCGACAGAAAGAAACTATCGGTAATTACTGAAGGTTTACTAACAGTAATTACTTAGATTGAAAAGAAACTGTCTGTAATTATAGACGGTAATAAACATTAAAAATATTTTTATCCAAAATTCTATTCACATTACCGTGAAATACTCTATTCGGATAAAGTAAAATACTCTATTCAGGCTATCTCATATCAGAACTATTAAGATATCTGTGTGTGCTACTCGGGCAACGTCTTGAATCCAATAATTTTACCTATTAGGTCTTTTTATATCAATACTCAACTTAGAATTTGATTAAATTGACTAAATAATATGAATTATATTCAAAGATTAACGTAAATTTATATATATATATATATATATATATATATTTATTTATTTAAATTATTAAATTAATATTCTAAATATTAAATTATAATAAAATAAAAATTTTAATTTCTTTATATTTTAATATGACATAAATAAAAAATTGATAGAAATAAAATATGGTACAACATAAAGATAGACATGTATTAAATATCTACATAAATAATATTCATGTTGATAGATACTAATATTTAAATTGACAGAAAATATAATATTAAATTAATTTTAGAGTCAGAGTCCCCTCACTTAGAATCATAATATAAAATCCAGCTCAACAGTGAACATACTCAATCAATAACCAAGATATGTATTCAGACTCTACATAACAGTTAATGATGCACAAAACAACTCTATGAATTAAAAATGCATTGTCTTATATAAAATAAATACACAAGTAGTGTTGTATATAGTATATATACGGAAGCTCAATTAACTTGATAAAAACCTTCATAACCCAAGAACTACCAAAGCGGTTCTAGCCCATGACATTTCGGAGAACGTTCATGGTGTTTAGAAAGATCTTACCCGTAGTCTTGAAAATTACAAGAAAGATTAAGTTGCGAAGTAAACCCTAAGTGTGGGCGCCGTCTCTTCTCACTCCGTCTTGATTCTTCACTTGGTTCTCACTTGATTCGCTGCATGAATCTCTCTCTACAACTCCGTAAGATGGAGTTAGGGTTTGGATGTGGTGTAGGATGGATGTGGAATCTAACTCTCTTCTTGATGTGATCTGCATCCCTTTTTACACTTCTAGACTCTCCTTACATACCTTTACTATGCTTTTTCTTGGAAAATACATCAATTCACGCACAGGATGGTCGAAATTACCAAAAATAGATCAACATGTCCCCGCTTGACCAAAACTGGCTTGGTCAAGCGGCCACGACCTTGGTCGAGCGGCTTTCCTTTAAGCTGAAGCTCTGTCCTATATCCCGCTTGAGCAACTCCACTGTCTCTCGACCAACAATGCTTGGTCGAGCGGCTCTTCTCCTGGTCGAGCGACACCTTAAAAATTGTATTTTCCAATTCTGAGCACTTCTGTCCTTTTTTCCTGTATAAATATCTCAAATAGCCTCAGTAACATTTGATTCGTGGTTCCATAAATATCCCAATTTGCCTTGATAATAGCCCAAATCATACACAATTTCCACTCACATTAGAGCTCAAAATACGTGAATTATCACTCTCATCAAACCCCCAAACTTACATGTTGCTCATCCCGAGATAATGAAATCAAAACAAAGTCAAGAGAGTATGATTCACCAGTTCCTCGAACATGCACAACTTAGAATAACATATGCAATTTCATCAACACAAAACATGCAGTTATCACACTTTTCATCTATGTAAAAACATCAATCAATCACAATACTTATACGAGTACTAAGTCATCTAGCTTAATAGGTAAGTGTTTACTCTCACTCTCAAGTGTAAAAGATGTACAATTCAAGGGTTAGTATATACGCTCATAATTAATTCATACATCCGCATAACCATAAGCTTGGCACAGGTCTCAAAGATCAATTCATAATTGTTTCAACACTAGGACCACAAAGGACTTGTCTTATGGGATGTAATGTTGGCTCTTTGGTAAAGTGTTTGCCTAATTTGTAGCACTCACGAGCAAGAATACTCGATCGTTGTAGTAGTATATCCCAAGAAAAATTATCAATCCACAAAGGAGTTATGTTCGGACTAGCAAATACGTGAGCTCATGTTCATGTCGTTTTTGTAAAGATGATCGGGGGTTTAGAGATTGATTAACAACTAAAACAAGTAGCAAGTAAATAAGATAGCAAATAAGATAAATGACAAGTAAAGAAAATGGGTGCTAAAGTTCAAGTGTGAAAAACATGGGATTAGAAACATCCAAGCATACTCAATTCATATTATCATGCAAAAGGAATCCAACTCAATTGATGTAGACTAAGGGTGATCACGATTGTATCCTAAGCTCCCTTTCGGGTTACAAAGGTTGTTGATCCATTTTAGACTCCCAAAAGCACTTAAGATCAAAGCCCAACATTAACCCCTTCCATCTAGGTACTAGTTAGATTAAACTCTCCCTTTTTGTGTACTAAGGCCAACGAATGGATTGGTTCCCCTCATTGAATTCAAATATCCTTTCGGTCAAACCCAAACTCAATGTCTATTCATGCCTTCCTAATACTATAGAGGGTCGTTTCCGTCTCACTCCAAGCAATACATACATGAACATCATGATAGCATTTAATTACCACAAATAATCCATTGATCAACAATCCATTAAACCAATAAACATTCATGAATAACAAACCATGCCATCACAACATCAAGACAATTAAACTCCATGAATAGAAATCAACATCAATTAAATCAAAAACCAATTTAATCCACATGATAATATAAATCTAATATGCTCTTCATATTCCTAATCCCACTAGAGGGATTAGCCTAACATGATAAAAGTAATAAAACAAATAAATGATTTATTACAAATACCCATAGTCTTAGATCTAAAGAAATACAAAATGAATGGATTCTTCCCTATCAATTTCTTGAAGAGAATCTTCTATTCTTCTTGATCTCCACCTCTAGCTCTTGATTCCTTGAGATCTCTCACACCCAATGGAAGGGATGAAGTTTTGATGGAGAATTAATGGAGATGATGAAGATGGATCAAAATGGATGAAGGTGGATGAAGATGATGGTGGAAAATGGAAGAAATGGTGTGTGATGTGTGTGTAGATGATGGGATTTTTGGATCTCCTGCCAATTGTTGAATAAAGGGGTATTTATACCCCTTTGGAGGCTTCTAGATGGATCTGGAAATTTCTGCAGGAAAATACACAACACGAGTCGTGTTACGCAACACGGCCACGAGGTGGCCGTGTTGTGTCTTCTGATGCTGCCGCACGGCCTCGCCTTACAGGGTCGTGTTGATGACACGGCTCGTGCTGCCAACACGAGTCGTGTGTTGTAACACGGGCATAGGTGTGGTCGTGTTGGCTCTTCTAATGTCGGCACACGGCCACTTCTTACAGTGCCGTGTTGGCGACACGGCTCGTGCTCCCGACTCGACTCGTGCAACTGGACACGACCTGAAGTTGCCCGTGTTGAATGACTAGATGTCGCCACACGGCCAACTCTTACAGGGCCGTGTTGGCTACACGGCTCGTGTGCTGGCTCCTGCATTTCTTCACTGTTTTGGCTCGTTCTCCCTCGTTTCAACTCCAAATTGAGATCCGCTTTTTCCTACATCTTCCTTATCATGTTTAGCATCCAATAAAAAGTGAAAATATTAAGTTTAAGCTCATTCACACACATTTCAATAAAAATACAAAACACAACCAAATAACATATAAAATACGGATAAAATAATACGAAAACACATATAAAAAGACACTAAAATATAGGTGAAAATAGCTCTAAACAACCCCCCAAACTTAAGGTGTTGCTCGTCCCCGAGCAACGAAAATGACAAATCAAAAGGAGAAATTTTCACCTAGAAAAGACTAAACGAATTTAAGCAATAACACATCGTTAGCAATAATAACAACAAACTATGCTAAGTCATCCTACAACATTAAAATCATGACATGAGAAATTAACACGTTCAATCAAAAGAGAATAAAGTGTATTATAGTTCCTTTTAAGTCCAAGCCTCACAATGAATATTAATGTCTCTCAACACTCTTTTGAAATAGGGTAAATCACACTCATTAATCGATTGGCTCGACTCGCTATAAACTTGCTCGCGGACTATATTCACAAACCACCAAAGTTTCAATTAATGATCAAAAAGGTCTTTAATTAGGATGTAATGATAGGCTCTTTGGTATGGTAGGGAAGATATAGATAAGAGTGACTAATCATGTGTAAGTAATCAAAGAGATGGCCAATTTCCTCAACTTCTTCACTTTCTTTTCTTCCTTGCTTATCTTTACAAATCTCAAGCACTATTTATTAACTTTCCTTGGATTGAGCTTCTTTTGATGCATGCTTCCTATCTTTGAATTTTGTTTACTAGAGCATTTTGATGTTACTTTGCTCCTTTTCTAACTTTGAGGTTGCATGTGCCTTCTTATTGTTGCTCTTTTCATCCTTTTCTTTGCTTGTTTACCATTTCCTTTTCTTCTTTTGCTAATCAATCAATCCTTTCTAGCTACCATCTCCTCAATCACCCACATAAAGGTATATATAAGCTTGAATGGGTAATTAAGGCTTGAAATGTGCTAAATTCACAAGAAATAGGCTTATAGGCTCAAAGTAGTTAACTAAGGATGATGTTCATGGTAGGGAACATATATGGCAATGACTATAATAACAAGGATGGCCTTAGATCATTTCACCAATCTCCACTAATCGGGCTCGTTCCTATAGTCCTTGAGCAAGTTCTAACTTATCAAACACAACCGATCCACTCATGAAGAAATACCATGTATGCATGGTTGAGGCTCAAATGCTCACAAGCTTGTGCTCGGACCTTAAGGAACTTATTACACCACATTCATCTCAAAATTGAACAAGTTAAGTAAAACATGTCACAATTTGAAAGTGTAGAGATTCTTAATCATAATTTGTCATCACTTATCACCACAACCTATCATCACTCACATTCAAAAATGACTCACGACATCTCTAAACAAACCACCAAACATCCCAAGACAAGAATGAAAATACACACCAAACATAAAAATAAGGACTCAACAAACAAGACATAACAAAAACACAAAACATGCAAAAACACACAATACCATCATCCATAAGAAAATTAAGCACACATTCATCCCAACCTTTATTGAAAAGGAAATCCTGAGTTACGAAAGTAAACCTCCCACAAACATAACACATGAAGTAGCATGCTAGTCACAACAATCCAAATCAAAATCAATTCATTACAAGTAATAAAATGATAAGGTGTAGAGTACTCCCTCAATAGGCATTTGGTAAGGAAAGCGTTAGCTCCAAGCTCCATCATGCTTCCAATACCTCTCATTCATGCTCAAACACTCAACAAACACCATTATTTCAACAATTTCATTATAAATATGGACTATCATGCACTTCAACACCACCAATCATGCCAAAATCAACCCAAACTCATGAGAAAAAATTTTAAAATTTGTCCAATTTTACAAGAATCATACTCAAGTGGTGAGTCACACCACACAATCTCCCCCCAAACTTAAATCGAAACAAGAGTTGAGACTTAAGTTTGCAAAAAGTGGTGAGACTTACCCTTGTAGTTTCCATTGATGATCTTCTTATTGAGAAGTAACCGCATCCACACGACTCAAGCTATGCCCACCACGCACTATCACCCCCCAAACTTAACTCAAGACAAGAGTCACGAATTAAGTTTGCAACAAATGGTGGAACATATCAACTTGAATCCATGAAGAATTTCTCTTTTCTTCAATGTGAATTTTTCTCCATGAGCACAATCAACCTACAAGGCCAAAACAAACAAGCATCAAAAGATAAAAAGAATGGGTTGCCTCCCATTTAGCGCTAAGTTTAACGTCTTCAAGCCGGACGAATGTAAGCTCTTAACAGTCGGAGAAATCCAAGACCCCATCGGGCCGCATCTTCACTTTAAACATCTCTTTAACAACCTTTTTATCCACACTTCGTGCTCCTTTAACACTTGAGCTCACTTCGTTTCCTCTTTTCCTCACATTCTTAAATCCCCGGCAACGGCGCCATTTTCTTATTTGCCTATTTTTGTGCACTCACGAGCAAGAATACTCGATCGTTGTAGTAGTATATCCCAAGAAAAATTATCAATCCACAAAGGAGTTATGTTCGGACTAGCAATGTACGTGAGCTCATGTTCATGTTGTTTTTGTAAAGATGACGGGGGGGTTTTGAGATTGATTAACAAATAAAACAAGTAGCAAGTAAATAAGATAGAAAATAAGATAAATTACAAGTAAAGATAATGGGTGCTAAAGTTCAAGTGTGAAAAACATGGGATTAGAAACATCCAAGCATACTCAATTCATATTATCATGCAAAAGGAATCCAACTCAATTGATGTAGACTAAGGGTGATCACGATTATATCCTAAGCTCTCTTTCGGGTTACAAAGGTTGTTGATCCATTTTAGACTCCCAAAAGCACTTAAGATCAAAGCCCAACATTAACCCCTTCCATCTAGGTACTAGTTAGATTAAACTCTCCCTTTTTGTGTACTAAGGCCAACGAATGGATTGGTTCCCCTCATTGAATTCAAATATCCTTTCGGTCAAACCCAAACTCAATGTCTATTCATGCCTTCCTAATACTATAGAGGGTCGTTTCCGTCTCACTCCAAGCAATACATACATGAACATCATGATAGCATTTAATTACCACAAATAATCCATTGATCAACAATCCATTAAACCAATAAACATTCATGAATAACAAACCATGCCATCACAACATCAAGACAATTAAACTCCATGAATAGAAATCAACATCAATTAAATCAAAAACCAATTTAATCCACATGATAATATAAATCTAATATGCTCTTCATATTCCTAATCCCACTAGAGGGATTAGCCTAACATGATAAGGGTAACAAAACAAATAAATGATTCATTACAAATACCCATAGTCTTAGATCTAAAGAAATACAAAATGAATGGATTCTTCCCTATCAATTTCTTGAAGAGAATCTTCTATTCTTCTTGATCTCCACCTCTAGCTCCTGATTCCTTGAGATCTCTCACACCCAATGGAAGGGATGAAGTTTTGATGGAGAATTAATGGAGATGATGAAGATGGATCAAAATGGATGAAGGTGGATGAAGATGATGGTGGAAAATGGAAGAAATGGTGTGTGATGTGTGTGTAGATGATGGGATTTTCGGATCTCCTGCCAATTGTTGAATAAAGGGGTATTTATACCCCTATGGAGGCTTCTAGAAGGATCTGGAAATTTCTGTTGGAAAATACACAGCACGAGTCGTGTTCTGCAACACGGCCACGAGGTGGCCGTGTTGTGTCTTCTGATGCTGCCGCACGGCCTTTCCTTACAGGGCCGTGTTGATGACACGGCTCGTGCAGCCAACACGAGTCGTGTGTTGTAACACGGGCACATGGTGGTCGTGTTGGCTCTTCTGATGTTGGCACACGGCCACTTCTTACAGGGCCGTGTTGATGACACGGCTCGTGCTCCCAACTCGACTCGTGCAACTGGACACGACCTGAAGTTGCCCGTGTTGAATGACTATATGTCGCCACACGGCCCACTCTTACAGGGCCGTGTTGGCTACACGGCTTGTGTGCTGGCTCCTGCATTTCTTCACTGTTTTGGCTCGTTCTCCCTCGTTTCAACTCTGAATTGAGATCCGCTTTTTCCTACATCTTCCTTATCATGTTTAAGCTCATTCACACACATTTCAATAAAAATACAAAACACAACCAAATAACATATAAAATACGGATAAAATAATACGAAAACACATATAAAAAGACACTAAAATCTAGGTGAAAATAGCTCTAATCAACCCCCCAAACTTAAGGTGTTGCTCGTCCCCGATCAACGAAAATGACAAATAAAAAGGAGAAATTTTCACCTAGAAAAGACTAAATGAATATAAGCAATAACACATCGTTAGCAATAATAACAACAAACTATGCTAAGTCATCCTACAACATTAAAATCATGACATGAGAAATTAACAAGTTCAATCAAAAGAGAATAAAGTGTAATATAGTTCCTTTTAAGTCCAAGACTCATAATGGACATTAATGTCTCTCAACACTCTTTTGAAATAGGGTAAATCACACTCATTAATCGATTGGCTCGACTCGCTATAAGCTTGCTCGCGGACTATATTCACAAACCACCAAAGTTTCAATTAATGATCAAAAAGGTCTTTAATTAGGATGTAATGATAGGCTCTTTGGTATGGTAGGGAAGATATAGATAAGAGTGACTAATCATGTGTAAGTAATCAAAGAGATGGCCAATTTCCTCAACTTCTTCACTTTCTTTTCTTCCTTGCTTATCTTTACAAATCTCAAGCACTATTTATTAACTTTTCTTGGATTGAGCTTCTTTTGATGCATGATTCCTATCTTTGAATTTTGTTTACTAGAGCATTTTGATGTTACTTTGCTCCTTTTCTAACTTTGAGGTTGCATGTGCCTTCTTATTGTTGCTCTTTTCATCCGAATTAGCACTTGTACTTCCTCCTTGACTTACTCCTTGAGTGATCAAATTCAATTGCTTCGTTAAAGCATTAATGCTCTCATTGAATTCTTTCATTCCTTCACTCTTAAACACATCACTTTTCACCTTGTTCACACTCTCCACTAGAGCAACCTTTCCGTATGCATAATCTCCCAAAATTCTCTCGGATGGCCACTGATAAGCATTCATCGCAATGTCTTCAAAAATATCCATGGCTTTCATAGCATCCACTCCAAATATAGACCCTCCGGATGAGGCATCTACATGCATCCGATGTTGTCCACTCAACCCTTGATAGAAGAAAGCCACTTGTTGATTCTCATGAAAGTCATGTTGAGGACACTTTCGGAGCATCTCTTTGTAGCGTTCCCATGCTTCATAAAAACTTTCATCCGGAAGTTGCCTAAATTGAGTGATAAGGCTTTTCAATTGGAGAGTCTTTGAAGGAAGAAAGTATTTATTTAGGAACCTTTGCTCAAGATCTTCCCATGTATTACAACTTCCCAAAGGAATTGCATTATACCATGCCTTAGCCTTGTCTCTTAAAGAAAAAGAGAACAACCTCATCCGAATAGCATCTTCCGATACTCCATTCATCTTAATGGTATTTGCAACCTCCAAGAAGCTAGCTAGATGCATATTTGGATCCTCAAGAGGACCTCCCCCAAACTGATTTTCTTTGACCATGTTGATCAATCCGGTCTTGATTTCTAAATTGTTGGCTTGAACCGGAGGAACCATGTTGTGTACGGCTCTCGGTTGAAAATAATCCCGGATTGCTCTAGGCCTTGGCCTCTTTTGAGGTATTTGCACATTTCCTTGGATAGCTTGATTATTGAACATATTAACCATCTCTTGGACATTTCTACGAACATGTGGTTGTGCCTCTTGTTGTTGGAGTATCCTTTGAGCCTCTTGATTGGCAAGCAATTGCATATATTCTTGATTTTGGGCAAAGAAATTCCTCATTATCTCCGCTTGATTCTCTTGCACTCCTTCTTGTATCCCTCTTTGATCTTGTAATGGATCTTGTGGTAGATTATGATTAGCATTCTCCCCACGTTGATTCTCCATATTTTTTCTTTTTTAGCCCTCCGTCTCTCTCGCTTCCTTTGTCGTGCGGTCTTTTCAATCTCCAAATTCAAAGGAATGATCGATTGATTTCCCTTTGATCTTGTGATCATAAAACACCTACGAAAAGTCAAAGAGTGAGACCACAAACAACAATAGTAAACAAAGTAAAAATAAAATAAAAAGTATCCTTATCAAGAACAACTAAAACAATAACACAGTACTCGACTAGTCCGTCAAACTCCCCTTTGGCAACGGCGCCATTTTCTTGTTTGCCTAATTTGGAGCACTCACGAGCAAGAATACTCGATCGTTGTAGTAGTATATCCCAAGAAAAATTATCAATCCACAAAGGAGTTATGTTCGGACTAGCAAATACGTGAGCTCATGTTCATGTCATTTTTGTAAAGATGATCGGGGGTTTAGAGATTGATTAACAACTAAAACAAGTAGCAAGTAAATAAGATAGCAAATAAGATAAATGACAAGTAAAGAAAATGGGTGCTAAAGTTCAAGTGTGAAAAACATGGGATTAGAAACATCCAAGCATACTCAATTCATATTATCATGCAAAAGGAATCCAACTCAATTGATGTAGACTAAGGGTGATCACGATTGTATCCTAAGCTCCCTTTCGGGTTACAAAGGTTGTTGATCCATTTTAGACTCCCAAAAGCACTTAAGATCAAAGCCCAACATTAACCCCTTCCATCTAGGTACTAGTTAGATTAAACTCTCCCTTTTTGTGTACTAAGGCCAACGAATGGATTGGTTCCCCTCATTGAATTCAAATATCCTTTCGGTCAAACCCAAACTCAATGTCTATTCATGCCTTCCTAATACTATAGAGGGTCGTTTCCGTCTCACTCCAAGCAATACATACATGAACATCATGATAGCATTTAATTACCACAAATAATCCATTGATCAACAATCCATTAAACCAATAAACATTCATGAATAACAAACCATGCCATCACAACATCAAGACAATTAAACTCCATGAATAGAAATCAACATCAATTAAATCAAAAACTAATTTAATCCACATGCTAATATAAATCTAATATGCTCTTCATATTCCTAATCCCACTAGAGGGATTAGCCTAACATGATAAAAGTAATAAAACAAATAAATGATTTATTACAAATACCCAGAGTCTTAGTTCTAAAGAAATACAAAATGAATGGATTCTTCCCTATCAATTTCTTGAAGAGAATCTTCTATTCTTCTTGATCTCCACCTCTAGCTCTTGATTCCTTGAGATCTCTCACACCCAATGGAAGGGATGAAGTTTTGATGGAGAATTAATGGAGATGATGAAGATGGATCAAAATGGATGAAGGTGGATGAAGATGATGGTGGAAAATGGAAGAAATTGTGTGTGATGTGTGTGTAGATGATGGGATTTTCGGATCTCCTGCTAATTGTTGAATAAAGGGGTATTTATACCCCTTTGGAGTCTTCTAGAAGGATCTGGAAATTTCTACAGGAAAATACACAACACGAGTCGTGTTACGCAACACGGCCACGAGGTGGCCGTGTTGTGTCTTCTGATGCTGCCGCACGGCCTCGCCTTACAGGGCCGTGTTGATGACACGGCTCGTGCTGCCAACACGAGTCGTGTGTTGTAACACGGGCATAGGTGTGGTCGTGTTGGCTCTTCTGATGTCGGCACACGGCCACTTCTTACAGTGCCGTGTTGGCGACACGGCTCGTGCTCCCGACTCGACTCGTGCAACTGGACACGACCTGAAGTTGCCCGTGTTGAATGACTAGATGTCGCCACACGGCCAACTCTTACAGGGCCGTGTTAGCTACACGGCTCGTGTGCTGGCTCCTGCATTTCTTCACTGTTTTGGCTCGTTCTCCCTCGTTTCAACTCCAAATTGAGATCCGCTTTTTCCTACATCTTCCTTATCATGTTTAGCATCCAATAAAAAGTGAAAATCTTAAGTTTAAGCTCATTCACACACATTTCAATAAAAATACAAAACACAACCAAATAACATATAAAATACGGATAAAATAATACGAAAACACATATAAAAAGACACTAAAATATAGGTGAAAATAGCTCTAAACATAAAGGTAGGAGAATATAGATAAAGTGACTAACTTCACTAGTAGAGAATTACCTTAGAGTTTTGCTTTTCAACAAACATCTTCATTATTCTTCTCCATCATCATTCTCATGATCTTTCTAAATTTTTGCTTCTCCTTCTCCACTTGAATCAATATTTTCTTTCTTCAAGTACAAGGCTACCAACTTCGGGCAGCACCCTTCTAAGCAATTGTGGTACCGATTTCAGATACTACCCCTAGACAAGATTTAACCACAATCTTTCTTCACCAATCACTAGCACTAACTTTTCCTTCATTTCTTCAATTTCATCACTCGCTTGTATTCACCTTAACTCTCTACTAGTAAATAAGATATTTCAAGGCTAAAGTGAAGGTAAAATAAGGGCATTTTATCACAGGCTTGCCAAAGAAAAAACTTTAAAGGCTCAACAGGGCTTCCAATGATATACACATTATAAGGATAGGTAAAATTTGGCCAAGTGGCTCATTTAACAATAATGGCCTAAGATCGTGTCCTAGTATCTAACAATAATAAATCTCAAATAAGACTCCAAGCCAAGTTCTAGAATACAAAAGCATGAACAATACTCTCAAGAATAAACTATCATGAATTCATGTAGCATGATTAATAGGCTCAAATTCTCACATGGGTAATAGATTTCCTTAGCACTCTTCAAAGCATGTAATCAACATCAATCTCTACATAAACTACAAGAATAATAAACAATACATGCCTTTCTTCAACAAAATCAACAAATATCAACGTAAGTGCACATGCATACCAAAGAGTCAATATTAGTCCATCAAACCATCATCAATGTACAAATATCCATCAACACCAATATCAATATGGTACATGACACTCACATATAAATCTCATGAAACCCAAACTCAACCACCACTCAATACTCCACCTGTCAATTAAAAAAGAAAAGGGAGATGAGAGAAAACAAACAAAGGGAAACTTGGCGTGCTCTACTCCTCTGGAGCATCATCATCATCACTGATATCCATATGCCATAAATCGAAGTCCCTCTCGAAGTCCCTTAGCATTCATCTCTCCCAACCTTCTATCCATAGTCTCGTACCTCAAGTTGAGTGCAACATAATTCGTATTCGCCAAAGCTAGTTGGCGGTTCATCTCCTGCTGGTTCGTATTCAACGTGGCAAAGTGCTCATTCATCATTTTGAATTGCTCTCTATAAAAATGATCCAGAGCCTGCCCGAAATCATATTGCTGCTGCTACGGTGGTGGTGGTTGCATCGGAGGAATACCATCTCTAGAATATCGTGAGGAATCTCTATATGTACCTTAGGAATCGGCTGCTGCTGTGGCTCGTTCTCTCATACTCTTTAGGCTCTCCCATTAGGATCATATCGAGTCGAGATACACACCCTGAAGATGCATATCAACCAAAGTTCGCCAATCTCCATTAGTACAAAATATAGTAGAGATCGCGATATGAGGAGGAGCATTCATCAAGAGATTTGCATTGATCTAAACTGAAGTGAGATCAATGAGAGAAAATGGTATCTTGAAAGAAATCAGGTTTCTTTCCCGGATGAACATCCATACACCATCTTCTCTTTGAGCCAAGTTCATCCTCACACATGCCGACAGAATCAAATCTGAATCACCTTGGATAGGCCTAAACATTGATAAATACACATTGTAATGCTTGGCCAATGATGTGATCAAACCTCCGATGTTCACCTTCTGAAACGTGTGTGAAGTAAACTAATGTAGCTGCTACAAGACATAAGCCCCCAGGTTGAAGTGGACCCCATTCATCATACACCAGAGCACGTACAACTCTCCTATCAGAATACATCCGCTCTCAGCTGGGGCTAAGATAGTATTTCCAAGGATACGATCCATGTAAGCAATCACCGTGTTGTGAATGAAAGCAGCCCTCTAAGTCTGCGGATTATAGTCTCCTTGGAAACTTGTAATTGACCTCTTGAACTTGTTCTCATCAAAATCTTCATTCTCCAGTTTCGATACATTATCCGAGCACCCAAATATCCTGTTGAACTCACCAGCATATAAGTACCTCAATTCCCTTCCAAGTCGGAACCATGCTGATGTAGGAAGAAATTACTCCTCACGAATCACCTCTAGTATACATAACTGTTGGATTGTATACTAAAAGTCTAGCTTTTTGTATGAACAATGTTTAAATAATTTATTATGAAATGAGAATCATATGATCAAATGATTGCGTCTTATAATTTATTTATATGCAAGATGCAATAATCCACTTACATTATACTGTAGATAATATGTTGTGCGACAACACGTGGAAGATCATATTATTGGTTTCCTTATAAAGTATAAACAGATGCTCACAACCGAGATAGACGGTGACTCTCTATCGGGATGGTTGTAGTGTGGTTTGGTATTAGCTTATTTTGGCTATAGAATCACATTAGTGCACTTGTGTGTATTAAGCGGGACCGCTTGAGATCGTTTGACTTATACTGACTTATAGGAGAACTTGATCTCAGTTATTATGGATGTTCGTGCTCTTAATCCCTATACAATAACCTCGACACGTAAGACAATATGTATTTCTTTGATTCATCAATGGGTGAGATTTACATATAATTAAATCAACAAACTCGGTGAGTTGAGAAATAGTGTTGTCTCTATGGTGTGCTGTTGATTGTAGAAGGAATCTGTGTCCGTCATAGGTTGATGATGTCCCCTTGAGGAGCTCATAAGGATTATCATGTAAACCCTGCAGATAGATTTATTCCGGCTTGATAATGAGATTGAGTGATACTACTCTTGGATGAGATATTAATTAATAGAGTTGTCAGTAACTTAATTAATTAATGGGCATTGTATATCTTAAACATGGGGAGACTAACAGGCTCATAATAAGAAGGAGCCCAAAACGTAATTTTAGGATTGGAAATGTAGTGCAATAATAATATTTTAGTGAACTATATTATTATTATTGGACTTAAGTATAAGCTTTGGATTAAGTTTGGATACTTAAGCCCATTGGAGGCCCAACCCAATTTCTCCTCTTGGTCCCTGCTGTAGCCCATATATAAGTTATCTCAGCTATCCATAAATCCTAATTACACACCTAACACTATGAGGGGATGAGGAAACAGCAGATTGAGAAGATCTTAAGGATCGTTTCCCACACGATGTCAAGATTGAACTTGGGAATACAGCAGAAGACCGGAAGGTTGTTTGCTGCTGCTGTCGGCCACCTTGCAAAATTCTTATAAAATAGTACAATGATCCGAATTCGATATTTAATACATTTCCGGAAAGCTGCCGAAGAGAGGATCGTCTGAGCATATAGATCACTCCAATTGGAGTTTAGATGAAGAAGTTATGGCCATTCTCGTGATGCTGCGCAGGCTGCCGGCGAGAATCAACCTTCTTCAACATACCCTGGTGAAAGGTAATACTTTTCATGTTTTCTTGCTTCCGCTGCATATTAGAAATGTATGGAACCCTAACGGGTCATGTTAACCAAATGATTGGATGTCAACAATTGGTATCAGAGCTTCGATTTCATGGTGAAGCATGAAACGTTAGGCTAGGGTTTATGTGGCTTATGTGTTTCTTGTTCAATAGAATCACATGTATGATTAGGATTTTGGTATGATTTTATTGTGCCTGTATAATCCTTATTTTGTCAATGGATGTGTGTGAGAGGATTCAATGAAAACTGTTCGTCAATTTCTCGCGGAAGAAAGATAAAACATGTTCGTCAATTTTTGAAAGAGGCAAGTATCAATGGATGGACTACAGTGCACGACAAGTGCTGGGTGAAAGGCATGAGCGTCAGATGGCTATCGCATAGTGACTGATGGTGCTGACGTGCTTGAAAGCACAGTCGTGCGGGCATGAAACGCCATGGCGAGCATGATGGGAATGCACACGGATGCAGACATGATCCGAGCAGCTTGTCATGTGTGAAAGGCTAGTGAAGATAGCACGATGGCTGATGGCTGTTGGTGAAGGGTTCACTGACAGAGCGGAGCGACAAATCTACTGGCAACTCCTACTTGATGGCCGGCGTTCATGGCTGACCAGAACGACGAAGGCTTGGGCAGACGCGTTACTGGATAGACTCGATGGCATTTTAGCCTGAATGACAATCCAAGCAAGTCAGGCTGAGGTTTTAATTGAGTCTGGCTGAGGTTTAGATCGAGTCCAAATCTCATTTCGATCGGGTCTATTGAAGCTTCTGAGCGGGTCTGTGGTGATGACTGGGACGAGCCTCCTCCCAGTTCTGATCGGGTCAGATGTTTGTTTTGGCTAGGTCTGCAAGCCATGGCAGGAGCAATCAGTGAAATAGGCATGCACTATAAGGACGACGAGGATTTCGGGCTGATCCGTATTGTGGCTGGGTCGTATCTCCGGTCGGTGCTAAACACAGGCAGCAACATACACAGCTGCAGTGTGGTATCTTGATAGTGTACGAGGTGGCAAAGCTGCTGGGCTGGAGAACCTTGGCACCGTTGGATTTTCACTGTGGCGGCGTGGTGTAAACAGCGGCACGACTTGCTAGAAAAAGGTAGCACCCCCTGGTAGTCGTGGGCTGCATGATCGGCAGCGGAAAAGCATTGACATGCTAAGCTGTTGATGGGCTCGCTTATCGTGGCTGCCGATCCATCTCCGATGTGGCTGTGTGCTTCATGGTGCTGGGCTGGTAGCTCCGAGCACGGCTGTTCAGAAACAAGGCAGGGCTGAATATTGAAGTCATTTTTCCAGGCGGCTGGAATGATGTTTCCTAGCGGGCTTAGGCTTTTTCCGAGCGGGTCTTCATGGCCGTGGCTGTCGGAGAACAGGATGCACGCTGCACGTCTTTACTCCCAATGCTATCGGATGGTGAAACCCAACTGAGCATGGTTGACGGAGCATGACGGCGGGATATGTGTGAAGTTGCACGTTAGCTGCTGCAGTGTGTGGAGAGGGCTGCCGAGTGATTTCCATAATGGTCGTGCATGCTGCAGGTTGGTTGGCATGACGCTCGTTGCCGTGAACAAGGGCTGGCACAGAGTGGCGCTGGGTGGCATGTGAAATGTTGGGTAAAGGGTCTGCAGGGAGGTCGATCCCCGTGTGCGTTGCTCACATTTGTGCTTAGTGGCGAACAATCAAATTCTCCATGATATATAACTGTTAATAATTAATTTATTTATTGATTACTGTTATATATGTATGCATGATACTCCGTGATTTACTGCCTTATTTGCTGAAATAGGAGCATGCTAGGTTTTGTATTTAATTTTTAAATATTATATGCATGTTAAAAACCCTCGGTGTTAAATAACTAAGTGAGAGAGGGGATTGGTAATTAATTCCCGCGGCCTCCATTATTGGTTTGCAAATGATGTGAGTAAACTTGCATGTTGGCATAGACCTTCCTCCCCATCGGATGAGTTTGTTCATGGATCACTGGTATAGACTTCATTAAATAATTATTGTTTGTAATGTGATGCACATGAACTTGTGCATTGGCATAGACCTTCCTCCCCATCGGATGAATTTATTTGCAGATAACTGCACAAACTTATAATTGATGACTGTAGGAAGTTATCCGAGCGTGTGTGTACTTCTAAATATATAAGGCACATAAGTTTGAGCCGCGGACTTAGGGTCAAATAATGGTATACACTTAGATGTAAATAATAAGTATCCTCCCCATCAGAGTCACTACTTTTATTTGTATGGCTAAAGAGGAACTGACTATTAATTATTTTGTCATGAGATTACATTGATGAATGAAATTAATGGGTAAAACCTTCTCTTGTAAATATTCGGGTTTGTAAACATCCACACTATCGTGGCTTACAGACTCATGGTGCTTGAGATGTCGGTAAATTTTATTTTTATATTATTTTGAGGGAATCAATATAAATGGATAAAATTCAAAGATTTGATTGGTGTATTTATTTGTGATTCTCTGTAATTTCAAATGGTTTTATCTCGCTTTTTGTTTACTGAAAAAAATTATTTTTACTGGTCCAAAATTAAATGATTAGAAAAGAATCTTGATTTCAATTTTACTACTTAGGAAAAGAAAAATGTGTTCTCACTAAGGATATTCTATGATGCCTATTAAAGTCTCTAGTGAAGAAGTGAGAGGTTCATAGAAATATGATGGTCTCATGCGACACTTCAGATACTTGAGTAAGTTATAAAGGCAAGACGTCATGGATAAGTTGATGAATGAATTGGAAATACTTGGAGTAGAAATTGAAGGGAAACCTAGGTCAGTTTAATTTTCCGTAGTTTGCTTGGATGTTTTGAGCAAGTTCTACCTAAAATACGAGAGGTTGTATATGGTGGGGAACTTCTAACAAATTACATGTGGCGAAGAAAATCCAATCTCATCAAGATGTGAACAAGGTTAGTATCACATTCACTAGTTAAAGCATGATTAGTGATGGCATCTACTGACACATTGTGAGTAAATACCGAAATCACTAAAGGCATGCAACTAAGTGATGATGAGATTATTAAGTACTTGGGTAATACTACAAGAGTAGTGGCTGTTGCAGTGGGAGTTGTTTATTTATCTTACGATATGAATAAACGTTTGGTTTTGAGAAATTGTCTTTACGTACGTTTTCATAGAAAGAATTTTATTTCAGTTTCTATGCATTTACAAATGGATACTCCATTTCATTTAAATGACAGGGTTACAGAAAAATGAAGGATGGAGCTATAATCTATTGAGGTACGTTAGTGACAATTTGTACACTCTTAAATCACGTTTATCCCACTGATGCTCATATAGTAATTAATAACATGTCTTCTAATCTTAATAAGAGTAAGACTCTTTTGGAAATGATTAGATGGATGACGAATTATTTAGAATTACTAAATTCATTTTATGAGTATACCCTAGAAACAGTAATTCGTATAAATGATTGTCTGTTTGTGGGATATCCTAGAAAAATGAAGGGTGGTGATTTATTTAGTCCAAAAGATCGGAGTGTGATTGTAAACACAAATACTAGATTTTTAGAAATGGACTATGTAATAAATCACAAACCTATGTATAAGTTTTTCTAAAGGAAGTGAGAGGGAAAACACAAAGTATTAGTACTAAGTGTATAAGAAGATATACCACAAGGTAAACTGCAACGCATGTCATGTATGATAAACAATTACATGTAGTACTTTGTATTAGTGGGAGGGTTGTTCGACAACCTGTAAGATACATGTTTTGGGAGAGTCGTGAGACTTGATCCCTAGTAAACATGGAATGGACCCACGGAAACGACGAAGCACTACAAGATTAAAATGCAATATCTTAGCAAATTCAATGATGTTGAAATAGAATAGATGAATTCTAAATTAGATCTGGGAGCTTGTAGAACCACTATATGGTGTAAAAGCTATTGGAAGTGGTCATACGAAATAAAAGAGGATCATATGGTAAGGTGAAAACCTTGGAAGCAAAGCTTGTTGCGAAAAGGTATACTCTGAAAGAAAGGGTTCGATTATGAGATAACTTGTTCGCCGATAGCTATGCCTAAGTCGATCCGAACTCTTTTATCTGTTGCTACTCATATGGAATATGACGGATAGCAAATAGATGTCAAGACAACTTTCCAAATTGAAAGTCTTGAGGAAAATATCGATGTGAAGCAACCAAAGTGATTCATTGCAAAGAGGTAAGAGCATTTTGATAGTAAGCTTAAAAGTGTCCATCAATGGACTAAAGCAAGCTTCAAGATTATGGAACATCCATTTTGATAAAGAATCCAGTGATATGGATTTTATCAATGCTCGGATATGTCTTGTGTATTGAAAAGAGTAACGGAAACATGGTGGTATTTCTTGTACTATACGTAGATGATATATTGCTCATTGGAGACAATGAAAGAGTATTGTCAGGCGTATGAGTATGGTTAATAAAGCAGTATGAAATGAAGGACTTAAGAAGAGTAAAAATATCATTTTGGTCACGGTAATACAAATCACAAGAAAGGATATTATGCTTGTCTCAAACTTCGTGAATTGATACGATCCTTACTTGTTTTAGCATATGACTTTATCTAAGAAAATGTGCCTTGAGACACAAAAAGAAGATAAAGGTGATGAAAGCGGTTCCTTATGCTTTAGCGAATAAGGAAGCTTAATCTAAGGTATGCTATGCACGAGATATGGATAACTATTTTGCCGAAGGCATAAACAGTGGGTATCAAAGACTAGAAATGTTGAACTGTGATAACACATAATTTGACCTGTGATAACACATAATTTTGAAGTACCTGAAAAGGACTAGAAATTATGTGTGGACATACCAAACAGATTCATTGCTTCTTAGTGGTTACATAGATTCAGATTTTTCAAATCATCTCAGCTATCTTGTGGAAATAAGTCTCCCTCTCGCGATCCATGAAACTGTTGATTCTCACTTGGTTGAACATCTACCAAATATCATTGATTATACTCATCTCTACCATGGCTTCTGTTGGCGTTCGATTATTTGGTTAACGTTAACCGTTAGAGTTCCATGTAATTCTATATCAGCGGAAGCAAGAGTATAGAATCATATTACCTTTCACCAGGGTATGTTGAAGAAGAAGAATTCCCACTGGCAGCACGTGCAGCCTCACCATTTTAGGCATAACTCTCTCATCCGATCTTCGATTTGAGTGATGTTTGGCTCAAAATGATCCTCTCTTCCACGACTTTCCAAAAATATATCACAAGAACAATTTAGAGTCACACACAATTTTAGAAAAATTTTAGAAGTTGACGAACAGCAGCAGTAAATAACCTCTTGACTTCTGCTATATTCCCAAGTCTAATCTTAACGTCGTGTGGGAGACAGTCTTCAAGATCCTCTCAATTTGCTATTCCTTTTCCCTTCTCACAGTTAGGCATGAATAATTTATGATTTTCAGATAGTTGAGATGACTTATGTATGGGCTACAGTAGGGACCATGAGGCGAAATTAGAGTCGGGCCTCCATTGGGCTTAAGTATCCAAGTTTAGCCCAAAACTTATACATAAGACCAATAATAATAATATATTCACTAAAATAATATTACTACTCTACCTCTCCAATCCCATAATTACATTATGGGCTCCTTCTTATTATGAGCCCGACAGTCTCCCCATGTTTAAGATATACAATGTCCTTTAATTAATTAAGTTACTGACAACTCCAATAATTAATTTCTTATCCGAGAGTAGTACCACTCAACCTTGTTATCATGCCAGAATAAATCCACCTGCAAGGTTTACATGATTATCCTTATGAGCTCCTCAAGGGGACATCATCAACCTATGTAATAGGACATGGATTCCTTCTACAATCAACAACACACCATAGAGACATCACTATTTCCCAACTCACCAAGTTATTAATTTCATTACATGTAAATCTCACCCATTGATGAATCAAAATAATACATACTGCCTTACGTGTCGAGGTTATTTATAGGGATTAAGAGCACGAACATCCATAATAATTGAGATCAAGTTCTACTATATAGTCAGTATAAATCAAACGATCTCAAGTGGTCCTGCTCAATACACACAAAGTGCATTAATGTGATTCTATAGTTAAGACAAACTAATACTAAATCACACTGCAACCATCCCGATAGAGAATCCCTATCCATCTCGTTTGTGAGCATCTATTTATACTTTATAAGGAAACCGATAATATGATCTTTCGCGTCACTATGCCAAAACTGTGGATTGACAACGCTGGAATAACAATAGAGAATTGAAAACCCATTGTTAAAAGTTGTTAAAAGGGATCTAAATGAACCCCCGTAGTAATAGGTTGAAAAAAGCGCGCATCAACAACGAGTTATTTTTTCTGTTGTTATTAGTCCATTGTCAATCAAATATTTATCATTTTTTATATTTTTATTAATTAAATTAAATCAGAAATTCTCAAGGTATAAAAGGATGAATTAGAATTTTTGATATTCTTCTTTTTTCTCTTTCCTAGCTTACAAAGACGACGGCCGAAGAGTCACCCGCTTGTACTACCAAAGACGCTGACAAGAGGAACACTGACCTTCTTATGATGGCCGACGAGAGTAACCTTGTCCTAACAGCAATGGCCGATGACCCATGGTGCAGAATTGCTGAAGAAAAGAATGACGGTGGATGGCTGACGACCCACGGCAGTTGAATCGAGATTATTGGAAGAGCGACGACCGACGACTCGGTGAATAGCACTGAAGAAATGGCCAATTGTGGATGGCAGATGACCCACGGGTATGCATTAATGTTTATTTTTGCTCCTGCCTGAAGTCCAGTTCTTCGAAATCTAAAGTCAACTCTAAATTTTAATACATTTTTGCCAATTGAATCTGTGTTGAAGTTATTCATATTAAATATTTGAGCATAAAATTAGAAAATTAGACATCATGCTACTGCGGATTACAAACAAATGTCAGAGATTTTACTGTTGTTGGATATTCTTACTTCATATATGATTAATAATTGTGCTTCAGTACTCTAGAGATGGTGTCTCATGTCATTATTCTCAATTGAATTACATAAATTAAAAATATATACTGCTTCTGAGTTCATGATGCTTTTTTAAATGAATCTTGAAATGGAAGTATGAGTATTTTTTATTCAGAGAAGCCTGTACTAGAGATGTCATCTGCTATTAGTTTCAAGGACCATTAATTCAGTCACATGCTGAACTAGTTTTTGTTAACTTCTTATATCCAATCTTTTTTTATCATCTATTTTAAATTTGAAACCACAGTGGTTCCTGCTTTTCTTATTTTACTTTTTTGCTTTCTAAAAATTATGGGGTTGCTATAATTGTATTTTTTTCGCATTATGTATTGCTTATTAAGTAAAATATGCATAAGAAGTGGTGAACTATCGACTCAGGATCTACAAAAGATGGTTCAAGCTTTGCCTCAGTACAATGAACAAATTGAAAAGCTTTCACTCCATGTTAATGTGAGTCTCATATATTCCCCGTGGAACTTCTAAAGTTGTCTTCAGTGCTTGATTTAAATATTTTTTGCACCTGTCTATCATGAAAAAGATATATCTACTTAAATAATATTCTAGTTAATATATTCTTTGAGACTGTTAAAAGATTGTATATATTTATCTTCTTTGTGATTTTTCATTTGCCACTTACACGTGTAGTCTTACACATGATTTGCAAATATCCAGCGCATTTTAAGTGAAAATCCCCATAAATTGTAGCATGTGTTTCTCATGTTGATTACACTTTTATCTTCCTAAAACTTAACAACGATATGAAATCATTTCAATATGAATACTCATGATTCTAACTCTATACATTCTACTCCCTCTGTCCCAATTGACTTTTAACACTTATCGTAGATATGGAGTTCAAGAAATGTTGTTTTTATTACTAACTTTATTGACTTTTGAGATTAATGTGGTCTTGTAGATTAATATAAAAATAATTAAGTAAGTTATATGTGTTAGGTGGCATTTTTTTTGAAAATATAATGTATTGAGTGATGATTTTGTTTTGAAGCTCTTGCTATTTTTGGGGTAAAAGTTTAACGAGACAAACAAATAATGAAAGTGTAAAGAGGGTAATGGGCTGGACTAGTTAGGCTTTGAAATTCAGATTTTATCAAATGAGAGTATAGAATCTTATCTGTTTCTTGTAGAACATAATTCTCTAATTGTAGCTTGAGTAAAGATATTGCATACGGAATGTCATTTCCGTCAATTGAAATATTAAATTATTGCTGGAATAGTTTCATTAGTTACTGGGATACATTTGATCAGCTCAATCACAATGGTCGCTGAATTGTTCATTTGTGATGCATGTGATTTTTTTAACATATAGCTAATGCATGAAAAATTATGGGATCCGATGTGACAAATGTCAGATGCAAATCTCTATCATGACTCCAAAATTACATTGTTGTTTCTTTAGATTGCTGGAAAAATAAAAAAAAATATTTGGGAATCAAAGCTTAAAGATGTAGGTCAACTAGAGCAGGATTTGTATTTGGAGATGCAGGAACCAAAGAACTTATTAATTTTCTTAGGCTAATATTGGTGACTTTCTTTCTTTCTTTTTCCTTCTCAAAATATAAGAAGTGTGTTTATCGACAACAGTAAATAATCCATGTTTGTAGGGTGTGTCATGTGAAAATAAATTGCGACTATTAATGATTTATGCAGCTGTATATCCTTAGAAGTTTGAGGATGGCAAAATCTCAAAACTAAAGGAGATTATGACATAATGTTGCATTGGCATCTTAATCAATCTAATATTTTTCAAAATCTTCTAACTAGTTTTAGTTATTCTGCAATTAAGAGAAGTAGAATACAATCTATAAACTACTGAAAACATGATTTAACTGCATCTGTGTTGTTATCCATGTCAATGATCAATTATCAATTTCTATGGAAAAACTTTGGTTCTGCTATTATTCTGTATACTTGGTTTAGGTCAGGACAAAAATTTATTTGATTCTTTTGCTTTTAATTCAGACTTCTTTTGCTCACTACTCTTTTGTTTTTCTTTTCCTTTTTTTGTATAACTCAACAAAAGAATAAAAAGCTTTATTGAATTGTTGTTTCATTCTTGCAAGTTCTGCTATTGGTGATTTGGTAGATGCATATTATCAATTCTAACATCCTCATGAACAAACTGCAGTTGGCTAGACTTACCTCAGATAATATGACATACATGGTGAAGAGGTGACATGACAGTTATCTCATTTTACCCAATGATTGAGGTATGCTACATTTGGTGCCTTGGTCATGTAGAGCAGCATCTCACATTTATTTGGTAATTAGCTCTTCATATTCATCATTCAGTGAGATAGCAAAAAAGTAACAGTTCTAAATCCTTGGGTCAATCATATTGAAGACTATAATTCTTTCTTCCAATCTAAGGGCCCAAAAATTTATAACTAATTGGTTCCATGTTTCTGTCATCTAAATAGTTTAGGTTGGAAATAATTTATTTAGGTAATAATTTATGCTACTACTGGATGAACTTAAGAATCTATCAAGTCCCATTAAAGATACAGTAACTTAATTGATGAGAAACCTTGCAATATTCTAATGGTTTTTTGGCAACAAGGAAAAACATTATTCATATATAACTTGGTTAAGCTAATTCCAGATCAATAATGTTGTATGGTTATCATGTTGGTTTCTATTTTTATGGTATTGGTGTGTCTCTTATTCCTATGCTGAATCTTCTAATACATACTTATTTTTATTGGAGTTTGTTTGAGTTTTTTGTTTAGTTATTTCATATGGTTGATGATATTCTTGCACCCACTTTATTTGGCTGATTTCATTTAAAAAATAACTATTATTTAATTAAATAAATTCTGGGGTCTTCGTTTTAAATTTCAATCCTAAAAAGTTTTGAACACTGATCAAATATTTACTCCATTTGGACAATTACCCATCTACAACTATAACATTGGTCTCGTATATAGAGAACATGAGATTTATTTTATATATGAAAGGCATTGAATATTTGGATTTCCCTCTTTTGTGATATGATATTTAGAGTTAAGTTATTTGGATACTACATATCAAACATCAGTTACGATGCAAGTCCACTATTTTTTATGAATTTCTTTGTGAGACTGAGTCATGAGATGCATTCAAATTAAAAATGTGTTTTGCTCACTTATCTGATCTCATAAGAGAATTTCCTCTTGTCTTAATTATCAATTTGGCCATGTCATGAATTTTCTGCCATTATTAAAATTGGCTTCTTATTTTCGAGGACAGTTTGTTAAAGTCTATTTATTTCCTTATCTTATTTGCAACAGACTTAATCTGAATCAATCTTTTATCATGTTTGTTTGAAATTTCTTAACTTCTGTTATTTGTTATTTGCAACGTTTTGATTCTCCTGCACACTAAACTATGGCTAATCAGGCATCCTGCACTTCATATGATAAAAAGGTAGAGCAGTCAGTTCACTTTGTAGTTAAACAAGGAAAAGGTAAGAAACATGAATCCTTCATCTAAGCTTATGTATTGAATAACAAAAATTTTGAGTACGGAGAGGCAAATCAAATTATTATCTTCAGATTCAAGCTTATTCTCATTTTATCAAAACTTGTAAATTAACAATACACTACACAGTATAATTCTATGGATATGCTACTATCATGTAATTTCATATCATAAATTGACAGCATAAATTCAAGTCATAATCCCAATTAACTTCAAGATCTTGAGGGATAAAAAATGAATAAATTCACGCAATTGACTTACTTTCTAAAACCTAACAGGAAAACTATAAGGTTTCTATCAGCCGTGCAAACAATCATAAGAGGATGTCAAACTCTAAGTGCATAGAAACACTCAGGAAGTTGCTCCACCCATGTTGGAGTCTACTGTCTCAGATCCTAATACGTGGAAAACTAAATAGCAGGTTTATACCAAAATTTTAACTTTCATCATAAGTATTTTGTACTTAAATGTTATAACAATAAATCTGGTAGCCACAAACCAGAAAAAGTGAATAATTCTATTTATATCTTTAAATCAAATATTACGCAGGTTTATATGAAAATGTGTCAAAACCCTAGACCATTGGTAAGATACTATTAGAAGAAGATTGGGTAGTAACATATAAAGAATAATATGAGAAAGCAATAGACTATATATATAGAATATCATAAACAAAAATTCATAATTTATTGATTTATTTTTGGACCTTGGCTTACAGCACAAGTTTTCATTTAATAAAAGCAATAGAACATGTACCTTACTAATTTACTAGTAAAGGCAAGCCAGCTTATGCATGTTATGGTTCTAAGATAGAAGTGCACAAACTAAATCAGAAGAAAATTAGATAGGAAATGACCAGCAGTTTGATTTAATTTAAAGGCTGTCAAAAGAAACCTCAATTGTGTAATAGCATAAACTGTGACAGAAGGAAATAATAAAACAATAATCCAACCTCGTGTAGTATGTGCCATCAAACCCATCAGCAACATAGAGCACACCATTCAATTTGTATAGAAAATGTATTGGCGAATCACCTATCAAGATTAGAGATAAGGGAGCATTGTGATGATTCTTTCGATTACATAGAGGAAATGTTCCCTGATGAGAAGATTATGGCAGTGTTTGCTGAAGAAGCGGAGAGAGCTTGTGTAGTCGCAGCTCAAGGAATGGATCCATGGTATGCAGATTATGTCAATTACATTATCGTAGGTAAAATTCCAAGAGATCTCAACAGGTATCAACTTACGAAGTTTAAGAGGGATGTTGAGTCTTTTATATGGTATGATCCATTCTTCTACAATATCTGTAGGGATTCTATCATCCGTAGGTGTGTTCCCGAGATGGAGATGGAGAGTGTTCTAATTTTTGCCAGGCACAACCTAACGGGGGGCACTTCGGAACCCAAAAGACTGCAGCTAAGGTACTTCAATCTGCTCTTTATTGGCCTACTTTGTTTAAAGACTGTGAATCCTATGTGGCGACATGAGATAGAAGTCAAAGGATGGGAAACATAAGTAGAAGAGATGAGATGCCACTTCTGCAGAGCATTGTTGTTGAAATCTTCGATGTATGGGGAATCAATTTTATGGAGCTGTTTTCCCCATCTAATGGATTTCTCTACATCCTTCTAGTAGTGGATTATGTTTCTAGTGGGTGGAAGTCATTCCTACTCGCATGAATGATTCAAAGACCATGTTGTCTTTCTTGAAGAAACATATTTTTGTCCGCTATGGAGTTCCTAGAGCATTTGTAAGTGATGGAGGTTCTCATTTCATGAACAAGCTTCTTGAAAGGGTTCTCAAGGAATATGGTGTTAAGCATAGGGTTACTACACCCTATCATCCTCAACCTAATGGGCAAACCGAAGTCTCCAACCGGCAAGTGAAACAAATTTTGGAAAAGGTAGTCGGAACTAATAGGAAGGATTAGGCTATGAAGCTCGATGATGTGTTGTGGGGGTTCCGAACTACTTACAAGACTGTGCTTGACATGTCACCTTATCAAATTATCTATGGGAAGCCATGCCACTTACACGTAAAGATTCAACATAAGTCTTTTTGGGCTTTGTGAAGTTTGAACTTATATCTTAAGGAGAAAAAGAATTTGAGGTTAACTCATATCAATCAACTAAACAAGTTCAGAAATCAAGCTTATAAGAATTTGGTTATCTATTAGGAAAGAATGAAGAAATGACATGATTCGAAGATCACTTACAAGGAATTCAAGCAAGGTGATGAGGCATTACTCTTTAACTCTCGTTTGAAGCACTTTGCAGGAAAATTAAAATTGAAGTGGACGGGACCGTTCATTATCCCTAGAGCCTGCGGGGGAGTTTTGAGATCATGGACAAGGATGGAGTCATCATAGCGGTGAATGGGCATCGTTTAAAGCATTATAAGTCGCCGGATGATGCTTGCATCGTCTTTGAAGATACCTTGCAATGATTTGGTACCATTGTGACTCTCCGACGTTAAACAAGAGTGCCTGTTGGGGGCTTTCCCTCCTATTTTATTTCTTTATTTCATTAGTGTGAGTAAGAAATTATTATATTTGACGTGCGTACTTATCAGAAATTACATCTCTTTGCAAACTTAGTTTCGACTATAGTTTCTACTAAGTTTGGGAGGGTGTAATATACTTACCTCACCGTAGCACCGAGAGTATAATCTTTTCTTTGTAATATTTGTTAGGTGAGTTGATTTTTTACGGTATATTAACACTTTAATCGGTGTTGATGTGTCGATTTTTACAATTTGCCTAATGTTTAGTGGTATTTTATTTATGTGTCATATGCAGAGTATATATAAAATTATTAGTGAGTCTTAATGGTGGTTCTCTAGTTATAGTTGTTCTCTGTTTTGGTACCTAATGATCATTTTTGAGCTTGAAGTTCACAGGGGACGAGGAAGAATCGAGATTGAAGGATCAGGAGGCCGGTTCGACCAAGAGAGAAGGTCAAACTAGATAGTTCGAGTTGAATCGGTAATCAAAGAATTTGTTACAGGCTGGTTTGACCTTGCTGCCTTAGTTTGACCAAGGGTTCGAGTCGAACCAGGCATCAGAAAAGATTGTTATAGTCTAGTTCGGAAAAGATTGTTATAGTCTGGTTCGACCTCGACATGCTGGTTCGACCAATGGTTCGAGACAAACCAAAGGCTGAAGTTGTCCAGAAGCATGGTTCAACCACGACGAGGTGGTTCGACCACCTGGTTCGAGTCGAACTAGCTCAAGTAAGTCATGTTTAAATTTGATTTTCACCCTGTTCCGTACACTTTTCACACCACCCGCACTCGAATCCTCTCCGAACCAAAAATTCTCTCTTCCAAACTTTGATTTTACTTCATTCTACTCCGATTAAACCACTTTCCACCCTTCACATACTCTATTTCTCACGGATTTGAAGAATTTTAGTTGAAAAACTAGGGTTTCTCATCCATTTTTGGGAATTTTCATCTTTATTCATACTAAGCCATGGCTGGATCGAAAGGTACGTTCTCTTGACTCTATTATCCTACGATTGAAGGTTTATTGCTTGATTTTAAGTGGGTAAGTTGATTGAACTAGTTTTTATGTGGATTCATGGTGTAATTTGAATTTTTGTTTGAAATTTCATATGAACAAATGATAAGTCCTTTTTAATTGTTGATTTATTGTTAGACTTTGATGTTCTATATGGAACTTGTGTGGTGAAGGGAAGCATGTTAGAATTTAGGTTGATTTGTGAAGTTGATAAATTGCATGCTTAAGGTAAGTAAGTGAAGTGAAATTGGATTAGCATGTGTATGGATTCGTTGCTGAATTTTATGAACACATGAAGTTGGGAGCATGTTTATTTGGAAATGATTATACATATATAGCTTGAAGTCTTGAGTAGAGTTTCATGTATCATTAGTATTGAACTTGGATTGGTTGCTTTTCTTGTATTTGTTTGGTATTGAAGTATTATTCTTGTAGGAAAAGGAAAAGCAATTAAAGTCCGCTCCAAGAAGAGGGAGGATAGGCAGCCTCGTGAAGATGAGGTTAAAAAGAAATTACGCCTTAAGGAGAGGCTGTCAAGGAACTTTCATATGCGAATGGAGAATTGGGAAGAGATAAAGGATCGATGGGGTGCGATGTCTGATAAGATCGCTCGCATGAAGTACCAAGATTATGGGGCCATGATGACAATGAATATCCGTGATGACATTATGTGGATGTTCGATCATGTGGACATCTGTCACTTCATGGAGTTGAAGAAGCCAACATATTTTCATGTGACTGTAGAGGTGTTGTGCTCGATTACGATAAAGAAGGGTTCTAGTTCTCTTCCCTATGAGTGTTCATTCCAGCTGGGGGCGAGAAGAGAACGTGGATAGCTGAAGATTTTAATGTGCTGCTAAGAACTCTGAGGGGGGATTTCTAGGCACGAGAATGGGTATTTCAAACCTAACGACTTTTGGGGAGCTATTTCAGGAAAGGATATGAATTTCAAGACTAAGGAGGCTCGTGCTGCATTGATTCGCAACCCGGTCCTTAGATACATGGATAGAGTTTTGGGTAACACGTTGTTTGCACGATCTGAGGGAAGTTACGTATCTAGGGAAGAGTTGAATGCTCTTTGGTATATGATGAATGGAGTGCAGTTTTAATATGGGTTCATATCTGATTCAGCAGCTTTACAGATTTAGGAGTTCCACTTTCTAGAGAGTGAATATTGGAGGATTGCTTACTTCTATGGTTGAGTCGTACCACATCGAATTTACTGGCATTACACCTATCTTGGAGGATCCGGATCTAGTGATGAGTGCTTGTGTTCGATCTGAATTTGCTTTGCTTCGAGATGGAGACTGGTTTTACACTAGGGGTTCTAACCCTTATTCTTTAATGTTTCCACATGATGTGAGAGCTTTGACTACGATCTGGAATGATGACAATAGGTTGATAAACAATTTGGCACACGAAGTTATATCAACAACGTGCTTGAGGAGAGGAAATTGGAGGACTATATATGATTAGTACGTTGTTGGGATGTATCAGGAGTTGCAAAGGATAGTAGATCAGCCGCAAGAGCAGCCTCAGCAAGAAGAGCACGGTGAGGAAATGTATGTAGAGGAGCCTCTAGAGCATCCTAAGATGGGTATGCCGCAGCAGCATGAGATGCCACCACCACCACATCCACAGTAGCAGCATTGGGGCGGTCTCAATGAGTATCACAGTAAGCAATTTTGGTTGATAAATGAACACCTTGTCAACATGAACAACAATCAGAGGGAGACAAACCGCCAATTGGGCTTGCTTACTATGAGCTATGCCGCGCACGATATGCGTTACAACGCGCTGCATGCTAACTATGTGGTGATGGATCAGAGATTGGGAGATTTTAATGACAATTATGAAGCTCTGGATAGGAAGGTGGATACCCTACAGAGAGATTTCGATGATTGGCGCAGGGGAGATAGTGATGATGATGATCCATAGGAGTAGAAGGTGCCAGGTTTTCATCTTATCTGCTTTATCTCATCCCCCTTCTCTTTTCTCTTTACAGGATGGGTATTTGGTGGTGTGAGTGGCATGTATTGATATTCTGTACTGATTCTGATGTTGGATTGTTGGTGATACCTGATTTGGATTAATATGATGGGTTCTTGATTAGTATGTTGCATTCGTATTTTGCATGTGTTGATTTTATTAATGAGAAGCCTGTATAACTTATTAAATATGTGGAGTTCATTATGAGATTGATCTTGATTATATGCTATGAGGAGTGCTTAGGAATCTATTACCCATGTGAGAATTTGAGCCTTATGAAATCATGCTACATCCATGCATGATAATTTATTCTTGTGAGAATCGTTCATATGACCGTATTCTAGAACTTGGCTTGGAGTCTTGTGTGAGACTTATGATTTTTAGTTATTAGGACATGATCTTAGGCTATTATTGTTTATTTGAGTCACTTAGCTAAATTTTACCTTTCCTGTACTGTATAAATCATTGGAAGCCCTGTTGAACCTTTAAAAGCTTTTTTCTTTGGCAAGCCGTGATAAAAAACCTTATTCATCCTTTACTTAAGCTTTGTTGAATACCATGTTCATTAGTAGAGAGTTGAGGTGAATACATGCTAGCCTGAATGTGAGAAGAAGAGGAAGAAAAATATTGGTTGAGTGTGATGAAGAAAAGAAAAATATGGTTAAATCTTGCACAGGGGTAGTGCGTCTGAAACTGGTACCCCGACTGCTTAGAAGGGCAGTACCCAAAGTTGGTACCTTTGAATTTCAATATATGAGAAAAGAAAGATGTTGATTCCAAGGAAAAGAAGGAAAAGATGAATCGCAATGATCATGAGAATAAACATGGAGAAGAGGAAGTTGTTTGATGAAAAGCAAAACTCCAAGGTAATTCTCTACTAGTGAGTTGGTCATTTTAACTATATTATCCTACCTTTACCAAAGAGCCAACATTACAACCCAAAAATAAGTCCTTTGTGATCCTAGTAATGAAGCGACTATGAGTTGATTTTTGAGACCTTTGCCAAGCATATAGTTACGTGGAAATATGAATTGAGTATGAGCATATATATTAACCTGTTTAAGTGTATTATGCACTTGAGAGCGAGAGTAAACACTTATCTTATGAGCTAGATGACTTAGTACTCCGAAGCGTATTATAATTAAGTGATGTTTTTGCATGAATAAAATGTATGATGCGAGTGATACTTGTTTTAAATTAATAGAATTGCATGTGTAGGTATGTATTGTACTTGACTTGATGGCCTTGTGAATTTTACACTTACTCTTATGGTTTTGATTTTGTTGCCTCGGGATGAGCAACATGTAAGTTTGGGGTTTGATGAGAGTGTAAATTCACGTATTTTAAGCTCTGATTTCTATGATAATGATGTGGTATTTTAAGCTCTGATTTCTATGATAATGATGTGTGATTTGATCTTAAGTCAAGATAAATCTAAATATGTAGTGAAAAGTCACGAATCAGGTGTGTTTGAGGCCGTTTGAGTGGATTTTCAAAGGAAAATAGGACAAAAGTGCACGCAACCGAAAGAGGGGCATGAAAGTGCCTGGTTCGACTAGAACACGAGTGGTTCGACCATCGTTCGAGTCGGACTAGCAACCTGAAAATGTGTTACAGCACGGTTCGACCACGACATTGTGGTTCGACCAGGCATGATGGTCGAACCGTGGTCAAACCAAAAGCCTAAAGTGATGCAGTGATGATTTGACCACAATGCTTCTGGTTTGACCGGTGGTTTGAGTCGAACCAGGCATCTACCAGCAAATTGCAGGCCAGTTCGACCAAGCTGTTAGTAGTTCAACCAAGGGCTTTGGTCGAACCAACACACGAGAAGCTTCCGGGTCTATATTTTTACACCTTCAGTGCGTGTTTTCACTCAAAAACTCCATTAGAGGTCCATTGGAGGAGCTAAAGTTATAAAAGAAAGACCCTACGCAGCAGAAAAGACAACATTCACCACCTTCATTCTACACAACATCCAAAACCCTACACCATCCTACGGAGCTATGGAGAGAGATTCGTCTGTCTAATCAAGTGAGAACCAAGTGAAGATTCAAGATAGAGAGAGACGCGATGGCGCCCGCATCTAGGGTTTACTTCGCTTCTTAATTTATCTTGTAATTTTCAAGACTATAGGTAAGAACTATCCAACCATCATGATTGTTCTTCGATCAATCATGGGCTAAAACTGCTTCGGTAGTTCTAGGGTTCATGAAGATTTTATGAGTTAATTGAACTTCCATGTGTATACTTAGTACAACACTACTTGTGGTTTATTTTATATAAGACTATGCCTTTTTAATTCATACTCAGAGTTGTTTTGTGCATCATTAATTATTTGTAGAATCTGAATACATATCTTGATTATTGATTGAGTGTGTTCACTGCTGAGCAGGATTACATGTTATTATTATAAGTGATGGGACTCCGAAGTTGTTGGATTGTATACTAAAAGCCTAGCTTTAGTATGAACAATGTTATAACAATATTTGTAATGAGAATCATATGATCAAATGATTGCATCTTATAATTTATTTTATATGCATGATACAATAGTCCATTTACTTTATACTGTAGATAATATGTTGTGCGACAACACGCAGAAGATCATATTATCGGTTTCCTTATAAAGTATAAACAGATGCTCACAATCGAGATAGAAGGAGACTCTCTATCGGTATGGTTGTAGTGTGATTTGGTATTAGCTTGTCTTGGCTATAGAATCACATTAGTGAACTTGTGTGTATTGAGCAGGACCGCTTGAGATCGTTCGACTTATACTGACTTATAAAAGAACTTGATCTCTGTTATTATGGAAGTTCGTGCTCTTAATCCCTATACAATAACCTCGACACGTAGGGCAGTATGTATTTCTTTGATTCATCAATGGGTGAGATTTATAAGTATTAAATCAATATACTCGGTGAGTTGGGAAGTAGTACTGTATCTATGGTGTGTTGTTGATTGTAGAAGGAATCTATGTCCGTTATAGGTTGATGATGTCCCCTTGAGGAGCTCATAAGGTTAATCATGTAAATCTTGCAAGTGGATTAATTTCCGGCATGATAATAAGGTTGAGTAGTACTACTCTCGGTTGAGATATTAATTAATTTGAGTTGTCAGTAACTTAATTAATTAATGGGCATTGTATATCTTAAGCATGGGGAGACTGTCGGACTCATAATAAGAAGGAGCCCAGAACATAATTTTGGGATTGGACGGGTAGTGCAGTAATAATATTTTAGTGGACTATATTATTATTATTGGATTTAATTAAAAGCTTTGGGCTAAGCTTGGTTAATTAAAATTCAATTGAAGCCCAGTCCAATTTCTCCTCCTGGTCCCTACTGTAGCCCAAGTATATAAGTCATCTCAGTTCCTGTTAAACCTAAGTCTGTGCCTCATTTGACATATGGGAGACAACAGAGAGCAGATTGAAAGAACTCTGGGGATTGTTGACCATCCAACACCAGAGTTGACTTTGGGACATACGGTAGAAGATCAGAGGTGTTCATCACAGATCTTCATCCTCTACATCAACCCAGAAGTACGGTGAACGTTTAATTTAATTACTTCCGTTGTTATCATTTGCCTGAATTCCTAACGATCACGTTGATCCACACGATCCAATTGCCAACAATAGTATCAGAGCGTTGGTTTCGTGGTGAAACGTGAGACGTTAGGTAAGGTTTTGTGTTATACGTGTGTTTAATTGTCGAATAGAAAGCATGTATTAGGAATTGTATATGTGTGAATTATCATAATTCCTATGTACTTTGTCGATGATATTGGCGTGGGATTATCATGACTGTACACGCTTATGAACACACTCGGCTGCACGATGAACAACGAACGGCGTGGCTGTAATACTCTCGCGTGACCACGATGTGCTGGACGAAGAAAGATTCATGGTGAGTCGAAGTGGGCTGATGGGCCGGCGTTGTTGGGAAAAGTCAGAAGAAAGGCTGGTATGCAATCATAGGCGTGAAACTGCGGCCAGTGGTGGAGAAAAGCAGCAGCAAGGGTCGACTTCATACGGCTGAAGGCTGAACGGTGGGCTGCTCGTCGACGCATGACGTGAGCACGATGCGATGCACTACTGGATCGTTACCCACAATGATAGCGAGTCTAACCTGGTTCCCGACGAGTGCGTGGCAGATTCACGATGAGTCGTAGCAGACTGGTGGAGCGCGACTGTGAAGGCATTGACAATCGATGGCTGGTGAGTCGCGATGCAAGGTTGGCGATGCACACTGGGCTGCTGGCGATGCTAGATCAGCGACTCATGGCATGATTGCGAAGCGGTGTGCTGCTGGATCCTTGTCAACGAAGATGGCTGGTCGCGGCTCTCGCTGGTGATCGGTGGAATTGGTATCGCGGCTTCGACTGCGAACAACGGCGACGGTGGTCATCGAGTGGGGAGTCAGCGCCGACAGACCTGGACAGAGGGCTACGCGGCGGATGGCTGGCGGTCGCTGTCATCGCACTGGATGGATGCACGAGGCTGTGGCTGAATGGGTTTGACAACGCTGTCAATACCCTGGAGCTGGTGGTGATGCTGCGGAATCAGATGGCGGCGTCGACTGGTCGTTTGAGCCACGATCATCGACAGCCATTTCTGGGTGGCATGGGACACGCACGGCGTACTTCCCAGTGAGTCCAACGCGTCTCCAGGCGAGTCAGCTGATGATCAATGACAGCATGGCATCGACGGGAAGCGGGTCTCGGTGCTGATCGACAACCAGTTTAGGCGGCGAACGATGGCGCTGCTAAATGGAGGCCAGTCGACTGATGCTGTTGCCGGCGTTCTTCACGGACGGAGAGTTGACAGGCACGACTCCGGTGAGCTGACGATTAATCCGCCGATAGCAGCTGTCACCTAGTCGTACCGGTGTGAACTCCCTGTGTGTGTTGCGGCTGTTGAGAAGAAATAGGGCAGCATGATGGGTCTTGGGCTTGTTGTGTTGTTGGGCCCAATTCAGTATTAAATAATGGGTTGGCTCAATTTATTTTAATTTGGTTGTTGGGCTTATGGGTCTAATTTAATTAAAATGTGTTTTGGGCTGCTGGGCTTTAATTGCTGCATCTTTTTAACTAATTGTGAGATTAATGTTGGGCCTAATTGTAAAATGGGCTGGATTTTTCATGCAAAAATGAGCAGGGTAAATGGGCTTAATTAATTTATTAATGGGCTGCTCATTTTATGCTATTGATGCTTGGGTCAACTGGGCCCATTTATTTGATCCAACATTTTATGCAATTAATTATGATATATAATTGGTTTAATTATTTTACTTGACAATTAATTGTTATATATGAAAGGCATGTTCTATGTGATTTATTTATTTAAATTGTTGTTAATAGAAGCATGTCTAAGTTGTATATTTTATTCAGGAATATTATATGCTTGTTAAAACCCCTCGTTATTAAATAATTAAGTGGGAGAAGGGATTGGTAATTAATCCCCGCGGCCTCCATTATTGGTTTGTAAGTGATGTGAGTAAACTTGCGCGTTGGCAATAGAGCCTTCCTCCCTAACGGATGAGTTTATTTATGGATCACTGGTACAGATTTCTTTAAATAATTATTGTTTGTAATGTGATGCATATGGACTTGCGCGTTGGCTATAGTGCCTTCATCCTTAACGGATGAGCTTATATGCGGTTCACTAGTACAAACTTATATAATTGATAGTTGTAGAAAGTTATCTGAGCAAGTGTGTACTTCTCCAACAGTAAGGCACATAAGCTTGGGCAGCGGACTTGGGATCAAATAATGGTGTACACTTAGATGTGAATGATTAGTATCCTCCCCAACGGAGTCACAACTATTATTTACATGGCTAAAGAGGAACCGACTATTAATTATTTTGTCATAAAGTTAGGTTGACAAATGAAATTAATGGGTAAAACCTTCTCTTGTAAATGTTCGGGTTTATAAACATCCACCCTAACGTGGCTTGCAGACTCACGGTGCTTGAGATGTCGGTGAATTTTAATTTTATATTGTTTTGAGGGAATCAATATAAAAGGATAAAATTTGAAGATTTGATCGGTATATTTATTTGTGATTCTCTGAATTTCGAATGGTTTTATTTCACTAATTGTTAACTAAAAGAAATAATATTTACTTGTCCAAATAAGTTGATTAGAAAAGGATCTTGATTTTGAAAATTACTGCTTAAGAAAATAAAAATGTGTTCTCACATAGGACGTCTCATGATGCCTGTTAATGTCTCTAGTGAAGAGATGAGAGGTTCATAGAAATATGATAGTCTCATGTAACTCTTCAGATACTCGAGTAATTTAAAAGGTAATAGGTCATGATAGAATTTGATGAATGAATTGGAAAATTATGGAATAGAAGTTGAAGGGGAAACCTAAGTCAATTTTAATTCTCCATAATTGCCTAGATGTTTTGAGTAAGTTCCACCTGAATTACAAGAGGATGTATATGGTGGGAAACTTCTGACAAAACATGTAGCAAAGGAAAACCATTTTCATCATAATGTGAACAAGTTTAATATCTTATTTACTAATGGTTTAAACATGATTAGTGATGGCATCTACTGACTCAAACTGTGTAGATACTGGAATCACTAAATGTTCATCACTAAGTAAGGATAAGATTATTTTGGGTAAAACTACAAAGGTAATGGCTATTGCAGTGGGAGTTGTTTATTTATCTCATGATAAAGAATAAATGATTGATTATGAGAAATTGTCTTTACGTACGTTTCATAGAAAGAATTTGATTTCGGTTTCTATGCATTAACGGATGGATACTTCATTTCATTTAAATGACATGATCATAGTAATGAGGAATGAGGCTATAATCCGTTAAAGTACATTGGTGGATAATATGTAAACTCTTGAATCATGCACATCCCACAGATGCAATAAATAGTAATTAATAATGCATCTTCTAATATTAGTAAGAGAAAGGAACCTTCGGAGATGAACTAAAACATACATTTGGCATCTAAGATTAGTTCATTTTACTTAGGTAGGGTTCAAAAGTTGATAGCCGATAGACCGTAAGGATTATCTGAAGTGGAAACTATCAAACTTGCGAGTCTTGCTTGAAAGTAAAAATGATTAACTGCCTTTTCAAGGCTGAGGGGTGTAGAGCCAAAGATATGTATGTTGGAATTAGTTCATTCTGATTCAAGCGAACCTAACAATATCCAGGTGAGAGGTGGTTATGAATATTCAAAGATTATTCTAGATACCGATATATTTATTTGATGAAATGCATGTCTAAGTTCTTGAATTAATTCAAGAATTGTAAGGATGGTACAGTGAAACGTCATGGAAAATATATCATATCATTACGATTCAATCATGATGATGAAAATCTCTTAGGATAGTTAGGAACTAATAATCAGAAGTTGAGATTAAATATCAAGTTGATTACACCGAGCATGCCCCAGCTGAATGGTGTGGTGGGTAGAAGGTATAAGGCTCTTATGGTTATGATTAGATAGATGATGAATTATTTGGAATAATTAAATTCATTTTATGGATATGCCCTAGATACAGTAATTCGTGAAACGTTTGTCTGTATATGGGATATCTTAGAAAAATGGAGGGTGATTTATTTAGTCCAAAAGATCGAAGGGTAATTGTTAACACAAACACCAGATTTTTTGGAAAAGGACTATGTAATAAATCACAAACCCATGTATGAGTTGTTCTAAAGGAAGTGAGAGGAAAACACAAAGTTAAAGTACCAAGTGTACAAGAGGATATGCCACAAGGCAAACTGCAACGCGTGTCACGTCTGATACACAATTACATGTAGTGCCTTGTCGTAGTGGGAGGGTTGTATGACAACCCATAAATATATGTTTTGGGAGAGTCGTGAGACTTGATCCCTATTGAACATGGTATTGTCCCACGGATACGACGTAGCACTACAAGATGAAAATGTGGAATCTTAGTAAGTTGCAATGAATGTTGAAATAGAATCTACAGATTCTATATTAAGTCTGGGAACTTGTATGACCACTAAATGGTGTAAAAGCCATTGCAAGTGGTCAAAGGAAATAAAAGAGGATCATATGGAAAGGTGAAAACCTTGGAAGCAAAGCTTGTTGCGAAAAAGTGTACTCACAAAGAAATGGTTCGATTATGAGGAAACATGTTCACTGGTAGCTATGCTTATGTTGATCCAGATTCTTTTATTTATTGATGCTATAAAGAACAGCAAATAGATGTCAAAGACAGCTTTCCTGATTGGAAGTCTTGAGGAAAACATCTATGTGAAGTGACCAGAGTGATTCATTGCAAAATACTAATAGCATTTTGATAGTAAGCTTAAAAGTATCCAGCGATGGACTAAAGCAAGCTTTAAGATCGTGAAGCATCTGTCTTGATTAGGTAATCCAGTGGCATGGATTTAAATCAATAAGCGGATGAGTCTTGTGTGTTGTAAAGAGTGACAGAAACGTGGTGGTGTTTCTTGTACTATATGTAGATAGTATCTTACTCATTGGAGACAATGAAAGAGTATTATCGGGCGTATAGGTATGGTTAATAAAGCGGTAGAGATGAAGGACTTAAGAAAGGTAAAATATATCCTTTTGATCACGGTTATACGGATCGCAAGAAAGGATGTTATGCTTATCTCAAGTTTCATAAAATGATACAGTCCATACTCGTTTAGCATGTGAATTTATCTAAGTGAATGTGTCTTTTAGACACAAGAAGAAGATAAAAAGGATGAAAGCGGTTCCTTATGCTTCGGCGAATAAGGAAGCTTAATCTAAGGAATGCTATGAACGATGTTGGATATCTGTTTTACTGGATGCATGAACAGTGGGTATCAACGTAACCTAGAACAAGAATGATGAACTGTGGTAAGACATATATGAAGTGCCTGAGAAGGACTGGAAATTATATGTAGACTTACTGAGCAGATTCACTGCTTCTTGTGGATTACGTAGATTTGGATTTTTAGTCAGATTGGACTGTAGTAAATTCTCCTCAAAAGTTATGTGTTTAATCTTAGGAAGTAGAGTCATAATGTGGAGGAGTGTTATATAGAAATATATTTCAGACTCCGGACTCCATCATGGTAAGATGATGAATTGGAGCCTATGAGGCAACCAAAGTATCCATATGACTCTAGAGACTTCATGATGGATTTTGAAGTATTTCTAAGTTTGCCCAAGGTAATCACAATTTACATTGATGATATTGGTGCAGTTGCAAACTTGAAGAAATCGCGAGTCCATAAGGCAATTAACCACATGGAGCGCGAGTACCACCTGTTATGAGAAATCGTATGATGAGGGGAAGGTTGTTGTCGCCTAGATTACATCGGATGATGACTTAGTAAACCATTTACAAGGACCTTAAGGTGAGAGCTTTTAATGGTCGTGTAGTGAGAGTAAGAATCAGATGTATGGCAGAAGACATGACAGCATAGTCTTTTAGTATAAGTGGGAAATTGTTGGATTGTATACTAAAAGCCTAGCTTTAGTATGAACAATGTTATAACAATATTTGTAATGAGAATCATATGATCAAATGATTGCATCTTATAATTTATTTTATATGCATGATACAATAGTCCATTTACTTTATACTTAGATAATATGTTGTGCGACAACACGCAGAAGATCATATTATCAGTTTCCTTATAAAGTATAAACAGATGCTCACAACCGAGATAGACGGGGACTCTCTATCGGTATGGTTGTAGTGTGGTTTGGTATTAGCTTGTCTTGGCTATAGAATCACATTAGTGCACTTGTGTGTATTGAGCAGGACCGCTTGAGATCGTTCGACTTATACTGACTTATAGAAGAACTTGATCTCTGTTATTATAGAAGTTCATGCTCTTAATCCCTATACAATAACCTCGACACGTAGGGCAGTATGTATTTCTTTGATTCATTAATGGGTGAGATTTATAAGTATTAAATTAATATACTCGGTGAGTTGGGAAGTAGTATTGTATCTATGGTGTGCTGTTGATTGTAGAAGGAATCTATGTCCGTTATAGGTTGATGATGTCCCCTTGAGGAGCTCATAAGGTTCATCATGTAAATCTTGCAAGTGGATTAATTTCCGGCATGATAATAAGGTTGAGTAGTACTACTCTCGGTTGAGATATTAATTAATTTGAGTTGTCAGTAACTTAATTAATTAATGGGCATTGTATATCTTAAACATGGGGAGACTGTCGGACTCATAATAAGAAGGAGCCCAGAATATAATTTTGGGATTGGACGGGTAGTGCAGTAATAATATTTTAGTGGACTATATTATTATTATTGGATTTAATTAAAAGCTTTGGGCTAAGCTTGGTTAATTAAAATTCAATTGAGGCCCAGTCCAATTTCTCCTCCTGGTCCCTACTGTAGCCCAAGTATATAAGTCATCTCAGTTCCTGTTAAACCTAAGTTTGTGCCTCATTTGATATACGGGAGACAACAGAGAGCAGATTGAGAGAACTCTGGGGATTGTTGACTCCCAACACCAGAGTTGACTTTGGGACATACGGTAGAAGATCAGATGTGTTCATCACAGATCTTCATCCTCTACATCAACCCAGAAGTACGGTGAACGTTTAATTTAATTGCTTCCGCTGTTATCGTTTGCCTGAATTCCTAACGATCACGTTGATCCACACGATCCAATTGCCAACAGAAGTCTCATTACAACTATCTTTAATAAATACTTGTTAATTGAATATTATTCGGGTTAATAAGTAGGACAAAGAGAATAACTTCATAGTACCTATAAAGGAAGATCATATCGGCAAATAGACCAAGACAAAAGAAAAGTGCAGAACAGATTACAAAAGATGCTTGAAGAATCAAAAGGGAGCAGCCTATCTAAAACGAAAATATTCTTGGTTCATGTCCTTAAACATTAGACTATCTAGAAATGAGGGTGTAGGGTGATGCCATTTAAGATCACCACCAATGGTTGATAATCTATCCGCCACCGTGTTTTCCTCCATGTAGATGTGAGAGACATGAAATGTCATATGCTGCAACAAATGTTTTGCCTTCTGCCACCATGATGTGATTCTCCATGGAAGTTCTGGTGATGGATGTGAGAAGGCATGCACGACATACATCAAATTCGAATCCAACCATAGCTTATTCCATCCGCTGGCGTGAGCATACACTATGGAGAGACAAGCCACTGCTAATTCAGCTTCAAGAGAGAATCCAACACCGAAAGCACTAGTGAAGCATCCCATAGCGAAGCCTCTGCAGTTTCAAAAAATACCCCCTCCTGATATGTTGTCCGGCGATCCTGAAGCGTGACCATCTATGTTAACTTTCACCCATCCCGGCAGCGGGGGAGTGATGAGTGTGTAAATTCACAAGTTTGGCGCTATGTTTTGTGCTAGTTTTGGAGAGTTTTGATGTGGAAATAGGTGGAAAACCTATATATATTGTGAATTAGCATGAATCAGGTGTTAGTGGAGCTATTTGAGTGTTTTCTTAGCAAAAACGGAGTGAAAGAGCCAAGAATTGAAGAGACAGAGTCGAAGCCACGCGAACCGACCAAGAAGTAGGTGGGTTCGACCTGGCTGGAGGAGGGTTCGACCTCTCCAGCAGGTCGAACCAACGTTGCTGGACGTACAGAGATTGATTTGACCACGACTCGGCTGGTTCGACCTGGCCATCAGGTCGAACCATGGTCGAACCAATTTGTAAGAAGGAGGATTCGACCACGACGTTTGGGTTTGACTTGCCAGTTGGTCGAATTGGGAACGGGAGTTGTCCAGTGCTGAGGTTCGACCTGGGGTTCGACCAAGGCCTAAGTGGTTCGACCTGTCTAGAAGGTCGAACCTGTGCAGAATTCTTCCAGTAGCGGGGTTCGACCTGGGGTTCGACCTATGGCTAGGGGTTCGACCTGCTTGACGTGGTCAAACCTGTGTGCGAGAACTTACCTTATCCGGATTTTCGAGGCCGAAACGCGTGAGATCACTTAAAAAACCCATTCCAAGCCCTAGAGACGTGATTACAAGTATAAAAGGAGGCTCATACAGAGAATAAGGAGAGCTTTTGATCGTCAATCGTAGGAGAGATAAGAGCAGAGGTGGTGATCCATCCGGAGGGCTGTGACAGAGGTTCGGTGAAGGTTCAAGTAAGAATGATCAATCTAACCATGATTGTTCCTAGATCAATCATGGGCTAGAACCACCTTGGTAGTTCTAGGGTTATGAAAGTTTCATGATGTAATTCGTGTTTCGTGTGTAAAACTCTGTACAACACTACCTGTGGTTTGTTTTATATAAGATTGCATATTTAATCCATACTCATAGTCGTTTTGTGCATCAATGATCGTTGTGTAGAGTATGAATACATAACATGGTTATTGATTGAGTGCGTTCACTACTGAGCAGGGTTTATCGTTATAATTCTAAGTGAAGGGATTCCGAAGTATTATTAGAACTGTCTTATATGAATATTCATGAATTGAATTGAATTCGGGTTGATGAATAGGATGAAGAGTATAACTTTATAGTACCTAAAAAGGGAGATCAAATCGGGTTAGATTCTAGACGTAGAAGATAATTGATTATGATAGTACCTAGAAAGGGGGGTGAAGCATATCTCTTGCTCTGATGTTATTCACACGTGTCAAGCGCATATTTACTTGTGTCTATAGAGTAAACTTGCATGGTCTAGTGATGCGTCCACAAACCACAGGGCAGAGTCGGACACCATCACATGAAAATACGAATTGCTAGTGAAACTGGATGACCCGACGAACTACCTATCATTCTTATTGATCACAACTCACTTCTCTCGACTCTTGTTATTTCTTTTGTTATTTTGATTAGAAGTTATTATCCATTAAACCTTTACAATTACCAAACATAGTCTAAAATATACTAGAAGATAACAAACTTGATATTTATCCGTCCCGTGGGTTCGATATTGTAACTTGGTCATCTTCGCGACTACAATTGATATCCTTATACTTGAGGATTAATTTGTGTGTTGAGAAAACCCCTATCAAGTTCTTGGCTCCGTTGCCGGGGACGGCGTAAAATATCTTTTTTGTGTTATTTCTAGTTTATTAGGACTATTTACCTTGTTTTGTTGTTTTCTTTCTTATTCGTTTTAGGTGTATGCTCACAAGATCAAAGAAAGGTAGCTCAGGTTGAACAAGCAATGGTGAAAACTAAGAGAGAGGATGAGATCGTTTCGAGCTTGTCCAATATCAAAAAGCTACTTGAGTCTCAACAGAAGCAGATCAGCGAGATATCCCAACGAGTGCCAATCATGCAGCAAGAGATGATGAATAATGGAACCATCCAAGATGAATTGGAGGAAGCAAATTATGCCATGGGTCAAAGTATTCAAGGAATGAGGTACCCAAATCAAGGAAACCGGAACTACCAAGGGAACTATCGAGGGAACTTTAATAATCGTGGTCCATCTGGTAGTTATCAACAGCAACCAAGGAGGCCTGAATTTTCATGGAGCAATACGAACAATGCAGTGCAACTTCCGATGGGTGTTGATCCGGGAGAAAAGGTGGAAGAAGGGAAGCCTGGGTTCGAGGATACTGTGAACCGGTACATGGTAAAGAATGATGAAAGAGTGAACCGCCTTGAGGCAAAGCTTGAGAAAAAGATTGATGATCACCACAGAGATTTGTCCACTCAAGTGAAAGATCTCACATTGTTGATGGGTACAATTGCAGAGAATGTGAACACATTGACTCAAACTGTAGGAAAAGGTAAGTTTCCGTCTCAGAGTATAGAGAATTCGAAGTCGTGTAATGCCATCACACTGAGGTCGGGAACGCTGTACGAGGGACCGATGAGGCCGGAATCAAAGTTGGAATTTTCTAAGCCTCGGTTCGACCAACACGCAGAGGGTTCGACCAACTTTTCAGGTCGAACCCAGGTCGAACCTCATCGGCCAGAGCACTCTGTTTCGACACAGGAGCGGTTCGACCAACACGCAGAGGGTTCAACCAACTTTTCAGGTCGAACCCAGGTCGAACCTCATCGGCCAGAGCACTCTGTTTTGACGTAGGAACGGTTCGACCACGATCAAAAGGGTTTGACCAACTCTTCAGGTCGAACCCAGGTCGAACCGAAGGATGGAGATTATACAGTGAAGCAGTTCGACCAAAGGGGCAGTGGTTCGACCTCCAATGTTGGTCGAACCCAAGTCGAACCTCCGGAGCAGAATGAGATCAGTCTTCCAGGAGAGAGGTTCGACCAATACAGTCCTGGTTCGACCTCTCAGCCTGGTCGAACCCCAGTCGAACCTCACCGAGATGTTTTGTTTGATGCACCTGTTGTTCCTTTTGATGTTGATGCAACTCCAGTGGTACGGAATGAGCAAAGTACAGACATAATAGCTGAGAAAAAATGGGAAAGAGCTAAGCGATTAAGAGCCGAAAAGGAGAAAGCGGAGAAGGTTGATCGTGATGAATGGGGGATTCCCAAAACAAAGATACCTCCACCGTTTCCCTACAAGCTAGTGAAGAAGGGGTTGGAAGAAAAGTTCAAGAAGTTTTCAGAGATAATGAACAAGATAAGCTTGAACATCCCTTTTTCAGAGGCAATCATGGAGATACCATATTATTCTCGATTCCTTAAAGACATATTGATGAAGAAGCGAAGCTTAACCGGAGTTGAAACGGTAAACTTATCGGAGAATTGTAGCTCAATTATTCAAAAGAAGTTGCCACCAAAGATGAAAGATCCGGGGAGCTTTACTATTCTATGTGAGATCTGGAAGGGGCCAGCACGGCGAGCTTTATGCGATCTTGGGGCAAGCATCAATTTGATGCCATTGTCCATCTTTCAGAAGCTTGGTTTGGGGGAGATGACCCCGAAAACTGTTGCTCTCCAATTGGCAGATAGATCTATGACGTTTCCGAAAGGTATAATTGAATATGTTCTAGTAAAGGTGGAGAAGCTAGTTTTTCCTGTGGATTTCCTTGTACTAGAAATGGATGATGACAAGGATAATGTTCCTTTAATCTTGGGGAGGCCATTCCTTGCTACAGCTGGAGCTATGATAGATGTTCGGAAGGGAGAACTGAAGTTGAGAATGGACAAAGAAGAAGTACTTTTCAACTTGGACAAAGTAATGAAAATGCCAATGGAGTCCCAATGTTATAGTATTGACGTGGTGGAGGAGATTGTGAAGGAGGATATGTCTCTGATCTTGTCAAAGGATCCTCTTGAGACATGTTTGATGGAGTCTCTTACTTATCCCACTACGGAGCTTGACGGACTTTCTAACGAGGTATGTATCGAATTTCTTGAAAACTTACTTGCTTTGGGTGATGACAGGTTTGCATTGGAAAGAAATAAAGTGGAAGAAGTCAAATGGACCAGGAAGTACTTGCCTTTGGATAACGAAAACACTCCAGTGGAGAAAAGAAAAGAGGAGTTGAAACCATTGCTGGACCACTTGAAGTATGCTTTTCTTGGTGATAATGCACAATATCCGGTAATTGTATCTTCTTCCCTTAATGATGATCAACTTGAGGAGTTATTAGATGTCTTGAGGAAGTACAAGTCTGCAATAGGGTGGTCACTTGATGATTTGAAAGGTATTAGTCCTTCGTATTGTATGCATCGGATTAGGTTGTTGGATGAAGCCAAGGCTAGTGTTCAGAATCAGCGTAGGGTGAATCCCGCAATTCAAGAGGTGATAAGGAAGCAAATTCTAACGTGGTTGGATGCTGGAATTATATATCCTATTAGTGATAGCCCCCATGTGAGTCCATTGCATGTAGTTGCTAAGAAGGGGGGCATGACTGTAGTGAAAGCTGAGGATGGAGAAGCTATAGCCACGAGAATTCCTACGGGATGGCGTACATGTGTGGATTACAGGAAATTAAATGAAAACACGTGTAAGGACCATTTCCCTCTTCCATTTATGGATCAAATGTTGGATCGTCTTGCAGGGTATGAGTTTTATTGTTTCTTGGATGGATACTCGGGGTATAATCAAATCATGATTGCTCCCGAGGATCAAGAAAAGACCACTTTTACTTGCCCCTACGGGACCTTTGCTTTTAGGAAGATGCCGTTTGGATTGTGTAATGCGCCTGCTACTTTTCAGAGATGCATGATGGCGATTTTTGATGGTTTGATAGAGAAGATCATGGAAGTATTCATGGACGATTTTTCAGTCTTTGGTTCTTCTTTTGATATGTGTTTGTCTAACCTTGCTGTTGTTTTGAAAAGGTGTCAAGAAACTAATCTTGTCTTGAATTGGGAGAAGTGCCATTTCATGGTGAAGGATGGGATTGTTCTTGGGCATCATGTTTCCGCCAAGGGATTACAGGTAGACCGTGCTAAAGTGGTGGCAATTGAGAAGCTTCCACCACCGACCAATGAAAGAGGAGTGCGGTCCTTCCTTGGACACGCCGGTTTTTACAGGAGATTCATTAAGGACTTCTCAAAATACTCTAAGCCCTTATCCCATTTACTTGAAAGGATATTCCTTTTGTGTTTAATGATGAGTGTCTAACAGCTTTTCAAGTTTTGAAGGAGGCGCTTATTACTGCCCCTATCTTGATCACACCGGACTGGACTCAACCGTTTGTACTTATGTGTGATGCAAGTGATGTAGCATTGGGTGTGGTGCTTGGGCAGCTAAGGGAGAAGAAGTTCTGCGCCATTTACTACGCGAGTAAGACTTTCGATGCGGCAGAGAAGAATTACACGGTAACTGAAAAGGAGTTTTTGGCTGTTGTGTATGCATTTGATAAGTTTCGTCAGTATTTGATTGGCATGAAGACGATTGTGTATACGGATCACTCAGCAATTCGTTATTTGATGGAGAAGAATGAGACGAAGCCTAGGATCATAAGATGGATTCTACTACTGCAGGAGTTTGACTTGGAGATTCGGGATAAGAAAGGATCAGAAAATATGTTGGCCGATCACTTGTCAAGGTTGGAGACTAGGGAGCATTGTGATAATTCTTTCGAGTATATTGAAGAGATGTTCCCTGATGAGAAGATCATGGCTGTGGCTGTTGAAGGTGCCGAGCGAGCATGTGTGGTTGCAGCGCAAGGTATGGATCCATGGTACGCGGATTATGTTAATTACATTGTCATTGGTGAAATTTCAAGGGATCTCAACCGATATCAACTTGCGAAATTTCGTAGGGAAGTTGAGACATTTATATGGTATGATCCGTTTGTTTATAAGATTTGTACAGATTCTATTATCCGAAGATGTGTACCCGAGATGGAAATGGAAAGTGTGCTGGAGTTCTGCCATGCACAACCGAATGGGGGGCATTTCGGAGCGCAAAAGACTGCAGCTAAGGTACTTCAATCCGCTCTTTATTGGCCTACATTGTTTAGAGATAGTGAGAGCCATATGGCGTCTTGCGATAGATGTCAGCGCATGGGTAATATAGGTAGGAGAGATGAGATGCCATTGCAGCCTAGCATAGTCGTGGAGATATTTGATGTATGGGGGATCGATTTTATGGGGCCTTTTCCCCCGTCGAATGGGTTTCTCTACATTCTTCTTGCGGTGGATTATGTTTCGAAGTGGGTGGAAGCAATTCCTACTCGTGTTAATGATTCGAAAGTTGTTTTATCTTTCCTGAAGAAACATATTTTTGCCCGTTATGGAGTTCCGAGAGCATTAGTTAGTGATGGAGGTTCCCACTTCGTCAATAAATTTCTGGAGAAGGTGCTTAAGGATTATGGTGTTAAGCATAGGGTTACTACACCCTATCATCCGCAAGCGAATGGGCAGGCAGAGGTCTCCAACCGTCAAGTAAAGCAGATTCTGGAGAAAGTGGTAGGAACTAATAGAAAGGATTGGGCTATGAAGCTTGATGATGTGTTATGGGGGTTCCGGACCGCTTACAAGACGGTGTTAGATATGTCACCGTATCAAATTGTCTATGGGAAGCCGTGCCACTTACCCGTAGAAATCCAACACAAAGCATTTTGGGCTTTGCGTCGCTTGAACTTGACCCTTAAGGATGTAAAGGAGTTGAGGCTAACTCACATGAATCAATTGGATGAGTTTAGGAGTCGTGCTTACAAGAATTCAGAGATTTATAAGGAAAGAATGAAGAGGTGGCATGATTCTAAGATTTCATACAAGGAGTTCAAGCAAGGAGATGAGGTACTACTTTTTAACTCTCGTTTGAAGCTTTTTGCAGGTAAGTTGAAGTCTAAGTGGACGGGACCGTTCATGATTCATCGAGCCTTAGGAGGGGGAGTTATGAGCTTATTGACAAAGATGGAGACGTTATCATGGCAAATGGGCATCGATTGAAGCATTATAGGTCGCCGGATGATGCGTGTGTCATTTTTGATGATACCTTGTTCTGATTTGGTTCCGTCATGACTCTACGACATTAAACATGAGCGCTTGTTGAGAGCTTACTCTTCCGTTTTATTGCTTTATTTATTTCGTGTGCGTAAGAAATTTTTATATTTAAGATGCTTACTAATCGGCAATTACATCTCTTTTCAAACTTAGTTTCGACTAACGTTTTTACTAAGTTTGGGGGGGGTGTGATGTTATTACCTAATTGAAGCATTAAGAGTATAATCTTTTCTTTGTATTGTTTGTTAGGGGAGTTGGTTTTTGCGGCCATATTGAAATTTTAATCGATTTTGATGTGACGATTTTTTACAACTTACCTAATGTTCAGTGGTTTTTGGTTGTGTTTTCTTTTATGGAGATACTCATGAATGATATTATGTGGAACAATTTCTAAAGTTGTGTTGAAGCTTGAAGTATGTAGTGCATGAAGAACACTCAGTTTTGGAAATCAGGAGGAAGGTTCGACCAAGTCTAGGGGTGGTTCGACCAGAGCCAGAGGTCGAACAAAAGCAGAGGAAGTCGAACCGGCGTTGAAAGTTGTCCAGAGAGGAGGTTCGACCAAAGCCATAGTGGTTCGACCTGATCAGGAGGTCGAACCTATGGTCGAACCTGTCAGTCGGAAGCACTCTGTTTTCCAGAAGAGGGGTTCGACCAATTCAAGAAAGGTTCGACCTGTTTAGCAAGTCGAACCCCTGGTCGAACCAAGAAGATCGTTTGTCCAGAAGAGAGGTTCGACCTCACCATCCATGGTTCGACCTGTTCAGGTGGTCGAACCTGAGGTCGAACCAAGCCAGGTACGCGATTTAAGTTCGATTTTCAGAGGGGTTCGATCACTTTTTCAAAACACCAAACCTCGAACCCTCTTCGAACCTCTACACCCTTGCACAAATTCTTCAATTACACTTGATTTCACACCGATTACACAACATTACACCTTGAATTATCGATTCGGTCACGGATTTGGGCGGATTTCGTCGCGAGTTAGGGCTGAAATCGCGTTTTTGGTTGTTTTGTGTTTTCGATCGGTTATTCACCATGGGCAAGTCACAAGGTACGTTTTTCCAACTCAATTACTCTAGGATTGAAGGTTTAGGTAAGAAATTTGATGTGAATTAGAGAATTGATGTTGAGTATGGTTGAATTTCATGGTGAATGTTGATATTTTGATTGGTTTCATATGAATTCTTGTTTCTTGGTTTGTGGTTGATTGATTATTGATAGAACTTGGATTTTTATGTGGATTAATCAAGGGTATAGAACATACCATAGAATGAGCATGTTGATTTGGTTTGAAATTGATGAAATTGAAGTAGTTCATTGAGGGAAACATGTTGAATTTTTGATTGAATTGCTTGAATTGCTTAATGCATGCTTGTTGGTTATGTTTTGATGATTAAAGAAGGTGTAATTGAAGATGTTTTGAGAATGTTGAATAAGCAAGTGGTGTTGAGATGATAGTTTGTATGAATATGCATTGATGCTTGAAGTCTTGAGTAGAGTATGTGATGTGCTAGTACAATACTTGCTTTCTTGTCTTGTTGGTTGGATTGAAGTATTTGTTTTCAGGAAAGGGACAAGTATCAAGTAAAGGAAAAGGAAAAGCAGAGGAGGAGAGATCAAAGAAAAGGCATGACAGGCCTTCAAATTTGGATAAAGTAACAAGAAAACTGAGGCTACAAGACCGTTTACCTGATAACTTCAAGATTAGGATGCAAGGTTGGGATGAGATTAAAGAGAAGTGGGAAGAAGTTTCAGACAAGATAGCTCGCACTCGATACCAAGATGATGAAGCGATGAGGATAATGAGAATAGGGGATGATATATTTTGGATGTTTGATCAAGTAGGGATCCGAAGATTCATGGAGTTGAAGAGGCCGACGTACTTCCATGTTACAGCGGAAGTGGTTTGTTTGTTTGAGATGGAGAAGGACCCACTTGGATACCCCTATCGGTGTACGTTTCAGCTTGGTGGAGTGAGTAGGAGATGGACGTCTGAGGATTTCAACGAGCTGTTTGAGACACCTTTGGAGATCCCTCGTTTAGAAAGTGCTGCATTCAGTGTAAAGCGATTTTGGAGGGAGATCACTGGGGAGATTCGTGATTACAAGACCAGACATGCTCGTGCTTCCGCAATAAAGAACCCTGTCTTGAGGTACATGGACCGCATCCTGAGCAACACGTTGTTCGCCCGCTCGGAGGGGAGTGTTGTGTCTAGAGGAGAGCTATATGCCCTGTGGTGTATGTTGAATGGAGTGAAGTTCAATGTTGGAGCTTATTTTATTGCGTAGCTGAATCGATTCAAGACCATTGGTTTTCAAAAGGTGAATATTGGAGGGTTATTGACGATTTTGGCTGAGCATTACAACTTGGACCTCACCGGCATTACACCAGTAGAAGGAGAACCCGATTTGATTATGAGCACGTGCGCGAAGGGAGGGTTTGCCCATTTTAGAAATGGAGATTGGTTTTTCACGAGAGGTCTCAAGCCTTTCGAATTTATGTTCCCCTTCGACGTGAGCAACTTGACAACTATTCGGGAAGCAAGGAATAAGCTAATGAATTCTCTTGGACACACCGCTTTATCCGTGGCAGCGAAGTCGGGTGGTGATTGGAGAGCGGTAGCACAGATGTGTGCTGAGGGGAGCATGGCTGAGTTACAGCAGATCGTTGATCAAGGAGAGTTCCGTCCACCTCAGCCACAGCAGTCTGAAGAGGAGGATCAGGTAGATGAGCAGCCGGAGATGGAGATTCCGGAAGGAGAGCAGCATGATGTGCCTCAGCATGCTTCGGGACCACAGCAGCGGCGAGCAGTTCCAGGTACTCGGGAGCAGCTTCGCTTGATTCATGAGCAGCTGATCGCGGTGGTAGCTGCACAGCAAGAGACGAACAGGCAACTCGCGCTCGCTAACGCCAACTACGCCATGCTGAACGAAAGGTACTCTGCCTTGGATGAGCGTGTTGGTAGAGTGAGTAGTCGAGTGGATATGATGGATAAGCACATTACCAGTCTGTGCCGAGCTGTGGAAAATAGAATGGATGAGGATGACGATGATGATGAGGATGATGATGCTCCTAGGGAGTAGTTTCAGGTTTCTTTTGGCTTCTCCGATTCATCTTATCTCCCATTCTTCTTTTATTTTTACAGATTGGGGTGTGATTCATGTGTGAGTGGCATGTACCTGATATAGTTGATCTTGTATCGTTACTCTGTATATGGGTTATTGATTATGTGCATTCATATGTTTACGTGTTTATTTTCATTTGGAAAGAGCATGAATAATTTGTTAAGTATATGGAATTCATGAGGAATTGATTTTGATTATGTGCTATGAGGAGTATTAGGAATTGATTACCTATGTGAGGATTTGAGCCTTTATCATGATTAATCATGATAGTTTATTCTTGAGAGAATCATTCGTATGAACGTATTCTAGAACTTGGCTTGGAGTCTTGTGTGAAACTTACAATTGATGAAATATTAGGATATGATCTTAGGCCATTTTTGATTAATTGAGTCACTTAGCCAAAATTTACCTTTCCTAATGATCTTATAAATCTTTGGTAGCCCTGTTTGAGCCTTTTAAAAGCTTTTTCTTTGGCAAGCCAAATATACGAGCCTTAATTACCTTATTTGAGCTTTGAAAATACCCTATTCATTGGTAGAGAGAATAAGGTGAATAAGTGTGGAAGAAACAAAGGGAAGATGGAATGAGGTTCAGTAAGAAAAGTGCATGGTTAAATCTTGTTAGGGATAGTGCCTGAAATTGGTACCCCGCATTGCTAATACATGGGGCTTGAAATTTCTAAGAAACAGCCGAACGATGTTCAAGAAGGGTAGTGCCTATAACTGGTACCCGAACAATTAAAAGAAGAATGATGTTGATGCAAGGAAGAGAAGGAAAATTGAAAATTGCAAGTGCAAGAGAAGAATTGGAGGAGAATATGAAGCCGAATGAGAAGTCAAGAACCTCCAAGGTAACTCTCTACTAGTGTATTAAGTTACTATGACCAAATTTTCCTACCTTTTCCAAAGAGCCAACATTACAACCTAGAAACAAGTCCTTTGTGATCCTATATTAATCTAATGAAAGTTGATTTTTGAGACCTTTGTCAAGCTTATGGTTACGCGTGAATATGAATTGATATGAGTGTTTATACTAGCCTATAGTGCCTCACGCACGAGTGAAAGAGAGTAAAGACTTATCTTGTCAGAGAGATTACTTAGTACTCAGAATGGTGTGTGATTGGATTGATTTTACATGAGTGAAATATTTGATGCAAGTAATTCTTGTTTGATTCAATGAAGTGGCATGTGTAATATGTGTTGTACTTGATCTTGTTGAATTATACACGACTCCTGTGGTTTAAATTGGTTGCCTCGGGACGAGCAACATGTAAGTTTGGGGGTTTGATGAGTGTGTAAATTCACAAGTTTGGCGCTATGTTTTGTGCTAGTTTTGGAGAGTTTTGATGTGGAAATAGGTGGAAAACCTATATATATTATGAATTAGCATGAATTAGGTGTTAGTGGAGCTATTTGAGTGTTTTCTTAGCAAAAACGGAGTGAAAGAGCCAAGAATCGAAGAGACGGAGTCGAAGCCACGCGAACCGACCAAGAAGTAGGTGGGTTCGACCTGGCTGGAGGAGGGTTCGACCTCTCCAGCAGGTCGAACCAACGTTGCTGGACGTACAGAGATTGATTCGACCACGACTCGGCTGGTTCGACCTGGCCATCAGGTCAAACCATGGTCGAACCAATTTGTAAGAAGGAGGATTCGACCACGACGTTTGGGTTCGACTTGCCAGTTGGTCGAATCGGGAGTGGGAGTTGTCCAGTGCTGAGGTTCGACCAAGGCCTAAGTGGTTCGACCTGTCTAGAAGGTCGAACCTGTGCAGAATTCTTCCAGTAGCGGGGTTCGACCTGGGATTCGACCTGTGGCTAGGGGTTCGACCTGCTTGACGTGGTCGAACCTGTGTGCGAGAACTTACCTTATCCGGATTTTCAAGGCCGAAACGCGTGAGATCACTTAAAAAGCCCATTCCAAGCCCTAGAGACGTGATTACAAGTATAAAAGGAGGCTCATACAGAGAATAAGGAGAGCTTTTGATCGTCAATCGTAGGAGAGACAAGAGTAGAGGTGGTGATCCATCCGGAGGGCTGTGACAGAGGTTCGCTGAAGGTTCAAGTAAGAATGATCAATCTAACCATGATTGTTCCTAGATCAATCATGGGCTAGAACCACCTTGGTAGTTCTAGGGTTATGAAAGTTTCATGATGTAATTCGTATTTCGTGTGTAAAACTCCGTACAACACTACCTGTGGTTTGTTTTATATAAGATTGCATATTTAATCCATACTCATAGTCGTTTTGTGCATCAATGATCGTTGTGTAGAGTCTGAATACATAACATGGTTATTGATTGAGTGCGTTCACTACTGAGCAGGGTTTATCGTTATAATTCTAAGTGAAGGGATTCCGAAGTATTTTTAGAACTGTCTTATATGAATATTCATGAATTGAATTGAATTCGGGTTGATGAATAGGATGAAGAGTATAACTTTATAGTACCTAAAAAGGGAGATCAAATCGGGTTAGATTCTAGACGTAGAAGATAATTGATTATGATAGTACCTAGAAAGGGGGGTGAAGCATATCTCTTGCTCCGATGTTATTCACACGTGTCAAGCGCATATTTACTTGTGTCTATAGAGTAAACTTGCATGGTCTAGTGATGCGTCCACAAACCACAGGGCAGAGTCGGACACCATCACATGAAAATACGAATTGCTAGTGAAACTGGATGACCCGACGAACTACCTATCATTCTTATTGATCACAACTCACTTCTCTCGACTCTTGTTATTTCTTTTGTTATTTCGATTAGAAGTTATTATCCATTAAACCTTTACAATTACCAAACATAGTCTAAAATATACTAGAAGATAACAAACTTGATATTTATCCATCTCGTGGGTTCGATATTGTAACTTGGTCATCTTCGCGACTACAATTGATATCCTTATACTTGAGGATTAATTTGTGTGTTGAGAAAACCCCTATCAGGGAGACCATCGAACGGCTGTGATCCTGGGGACCTTACGGGCAGTACCAGCAATACCAAATAGCAGGTCATGGACAGTGTTGCTCATCATGCCCAAATCAAATATTTTTTCTTCTTTCATTATCGCAAGCAGCTTTGAGGTAATACCAGACGTGCGCACTTTCTTGTCCTTCCCATTCTCCAACAGCCCCTCATACACTGCATCGTTCCTTTCTTGCCAAATAATCCAAATATAAGAGACTATTGCTAGTCTCCATATGAAAGTAATTTGCTTGCTTTCTTTAATCCTGATAGCATCAATCAGGAAGCCCATGAACGGCTGATCCAGGCATATTCTGTTACCAAAAGCAAATCCCGACAACAATTTTCTTAAAACCTCCAAAAATACAGGGCAGCCAATCATGATATGATCAAGTGATTCCTCCTAGTTCTTACATAAGTAGCATCTAGATGGGCCTCTGAAGCCTCTGCTACGTAGTACATCCCATGTAGTAAGCAAGCCCTTTATAGCTTTCCACACCTTAATCGATCTTCTCTCCGGAATGAAGTGAGCCCAAATCCAGGCAGCCCAACTGGGCTCAATAAAAGTCGACCGTGAATGCATATACACCACCTTGGAAGATATTTTTCCCTGAAAAGACTTCCTCCAAATTCTACAGTCAATCATGTTCGGTGACATTCGAGATTCCAAAATTGCCTCCACAATAGTAGGATATGCAGTGCAAAAACTCTCAGTGAAGTGCCAGTGTCCATAAAAAAGATAGTCACCAATGATTTGATTAAAATGGTGCCTATGCTCTTGAGGGATGTCAACCAAATCTGCAATCGGCTGCCCTATCTAGTTATCCAACCAAAATCTCACCTTAGAATCATATCCCACAAGCCAGATTTCATCCTTCATCAGTTGCTTCATGTGAGATACACACGTTGCTCTAATAGATGAGTGAACAAATCCCTTTTTGAATTCCTGTCTATTACACCATCTCCCCTTAATGAATGCCAGCAGGCCCTTTCCTTTCAGGATTTCCCACGATAGTTTCATAATATAAGCCTCATTTGCTGCCCTTATTGAACAAACACCAAGTCCCCCTTCAAGAGTAGTGCAGCATACTCTCTTCCAAGCAGTCGTGAAGTGGTGCTGTCGATGGATATCTCCAGTCCACACAAAATTCCGACAAGCAGAATCAATTTTTTTCAAGAGGTGCCTCGGCCATTTGTAAATCATCATAACGTGCACCACTGATGCAATGATAATAGAATTAACCAAGCAAATCCTACCTGCCATGGACAATGATCCGCCCTTCCATTTGCAAAATTTAACCAAGACCTTATCAGTAGCTCGGGCAAAGTAATCCGATTTAGGAGCCCCTAAGTATACAAATGGATAGCTGCCTTCCGTCATCTCCAATATGTGAAGATGCACCTTCTGCATACAGCGAAAACTTGATCACCAAAATACACCTTCGACTTTGCTAGATTTACCACCTGGCCCGACACCGCAGCATATTTCCCATCACCTGTTTAATGCCTTTAACTGAGTTCTCGTCACCTTTGTAAAGCAAAACAATATCATCAGCATAAAAAAGGAGAGGAATAGAGGTATGCATGTTAGCTTTTCCTGGAGATATGGAACCCCTGGAAATTTCAATCTCAATCCATTTGCCAAGCACTTCCTCCGCTATGCAAAATAACAAAGGCGATAGAGGATCTCCCTGACGTACTCCTCTTCCACAAGAGAAAAACCCCTCGGGCCTTCCATTCACCAATACAGAAATCATAGTAGAGTGGAATATATTTTTAATCCAAGTAATGAAAGATTCATGGAAACCCATCTTTCCCAAAATATATAGGACAAATTCCCAACTCAAAATATCAAAGGCCTTTTTGACATCTAGCTTCAGCCCAATGCTTCCAGCTCTAGAATTACCCAGACTGTTAAAGCGCTCAGAAGCAATAGCAATGCAATAGCGTATACTCCTTCCAGGTATAAAACCAAATTGGTTACCACTAAGATTTTTGCTCAAAATCGAGCCCAATCTCAAAGATAAGATTTTAGTAAGAATCTTAAACAAGAAATAGCAGAGATTAATATGACGAAAGTCCTCCACCTTTCTCGCCCTATCTACTATCGGAACCAACACAATAAAATTGCAATTGACTCATCTGGGAAGACATCCTGTAGTGAAAAAATTTTGAACTGCCAAGCATAAGTCGTCCTCAATAAAATACTAACATTTATGATAAAACGACCCCCCGAATCCATCTAGGCCCAGAGAGTTATTTGCATAAAGGTCCAGTATAGCCTGCTTAATGTCTTTCTTGCTAGGCACTGCTATGAGGACATCATTTTCAGCCTCCCACACAATTGGACGAATGAAATTCAATTCATCCTAATCACAATGGCCATCTTGCTTCCGGAATAGGTTAGAGTAGTACTGAACAATATGCTGCGCAATGATGGACTGATCGTCACATAATTCTCCCTCTATGTCCATCATACATATCACCGACTTAGCACATTTAAGACGTTGTGCTCTATGAAAGAATTCTGTGTTCCTGTCACCATCTTTAAGCCATGATGTTCTTTTTTTTATTAAAAAATTGGCATTGCTCCTTTAATTTTTCGTTTAATACATTGTACGCCTCCACCTCATTAAAGAAAAGCTCCTCACTATCACCCTCTTTCGAGATACTGACCTGCACATCATTGAGATTGTCCATTGCTATATCAACAGCTTCGAAAATGTTGCCAAAGCTCCCGCTGTTCCAAGTTTTATATCTGCTTTAAGTCTACGTAGCTTAGCAGCAAAAGCACTCATCAAATTCTCTCGAAACATAGGTATTTTCCAAGATGTCTCCGCCATAGTAAAGAATTCAGTATCATTGAGCCACATCGATTGAAAACGAAATGGTCGTGGCATCGAGTTTCGCATAGAATAAGACAGCAAGATCGATGTGTGATCTGAGCCATGTCTTGCCAGTGTCTCTCCAGTAACCACATCCCACATGTCTAGCAATGAGTCATTGACTAAGATTCTATCGATCTTTGATGCCCTCATACTTCTCGTAGCAGATATGCTAACACATGTATACTGTGAACCCACCCTGTAGTGGCACATCATGTAGACTAGCGGTGTTCAGAAAAGCTCTAAACTCCTCAAGTCCCACACTGTCATGATTACTTCTGTGCAACCTCTCATGTGTTCTGAGGGTAGAATTAAAATCACCAACAATTGCCATATTCATTGTCAAATTAGATCTAATATCAAGCCATAGTTCCCTACGCGCAACATGACTTGTATGTGCGTATACAAATCCAAATCTATAATTTGCAGCATTATCAATGAAGTTAAATATCATCACATGTGATGTGGAGAGGACTGCATGGACGTGAGTGATAATACTTGCATTGTAGAACACCCAAATATTAGGTCTTAACCCTTCCCTCTGATTTTGCCCTGCAAACTGATATCCCATGGATGACAATACATGAGACGGTATAGATTCAAATAGCTTTTTTGGCTCAGCAAGAGCCATCCATACAGGTTTGTGTTTACTAACAAATGCCCTGAGAGCCATTTTAGATGCTTCTCTCCTATCCCCCCGAACATTCCAAAAGAGTACCTTCATTTATCACGATTACTCCGGTCGTGCTTCGGCGGCTTTTCATAAGATTCCCATTCTTTAGTGGCAGAAGAATGCATAATTTTAGTAGGTTTCTTCTGCGGGTTCACTTGTTTCACCCCGGGCCCACCCGGTATACGAGAGCGAGTAACAGGAGGTTCTGGACGACTAAAGTGAGAAGCACTATTACTCGTGCCTTTCACCGGCTGTTTAACCACAGAAAGTTGCTTGTCCAGTGGAGGAGAATCAGACTTCTCCCGTCTTTTAGGACTTCTAACAGCATAAGGTATCGGCTCCTTCACTACTACCAAGGCATGATCCTGTATAATCTCCTGATCGGATTTTCTTGCCTCATCAAAATCACTTTCCTCCATGCTATCATTTTCAGATAAGCCTTCCTCACTCTATGATATATACCCTTCCTCTTGTTATATGGTAGTGTCCTCCATATCATCATCCTGAGTCTCCGTCTGCTCTTTCTTCTCTGGAACATCAGACCTCTTGTCTCCATCATCCACATCATCTTTTTCTAACTCCTCTGATAGGCTTCCAAACATATTGGACGTGATAACTTGCTGGGGGGACCCTCTTTTCTATGCCAGGTCTTTTCAGCTTTAGTGAACTTATCATGCGCTTCTTTTTCTTGCCTTTTCTTCGCCTTGCGCTGATCCCTTTTTCCTTATTTTTTCATACATTCGTCGTCATTATGTCCCAAAATCTGATAGAATTTGCAGTGTGCCGGGACATTCTCATACCCAAAAGAAATCTTGATTACACTTTCAGAGGTATCCACATTCATGTATTCTAGCAGAGGCTCCTGAACATCCACCTCCACCAACACCCTAAAGTGCCCAGTGGAGCCATTTAACGCTCTTTCATCCATTCTTATCGAGGTGCCCACTGCCCTTGCAGATCACTTTCTCATGCCATAACTCCATCTGCAACTCATAGATTCTCATCCACACCGGAACAATAGATGATTTAACTTTATACGGATTGAATGTTGGAGTCCACTGCTGAACCCTCAGATGTGCATTGTCAACGTCATATATCCTTTTTCTTAGCATCGAGACCTTTTTATTACCATCCTCCACGAGGATCGTGTAATACCCATCCTTTTTATTGTCAATTACTTTTAAAACTTTAAGGCAAAGATTTGGGTGAGACCGTCTTACACATCCTCTTATGTGAGACGGAATACCGGACTATCCATGAACTAAATAAAATAAATTTTAAGAGCCCTATTTTGTTGTTATCAAACACTCCTCCGTCCCATAACAATTGACATCCACTACAGGAAATCATACATTTTGTAACAAAAATTTTTGCGACGCAAGAATTTCATCTTATTTAGTTACACTAAAGTGACGAATTTTTCTTATATCACTAAAGATATATCTATTAGCGACGCAATTTATTGTTGTCATTATTTGTAAATTTATTCATAACTAATTAGTCCATTTCATAACGAACTTGATAATGTGTCACAATTTTTTAAAAAGATATTTTTATTTAACAAAATATTAGAGGTTAATTCTTCAATGATGAATTATATAAACTAGTTACGACACTTTTCGTCATGAATAAAATATTTTTTCATGACAATAATAAACTTGTCATGAAATATTTAAACATTTAACGACATCATATATTTTGTCACAAATACATAACTATAGTGATGATAATAGAAATCGTCACATTATCATTAAAAGATGAGTTATAATTTAATGCAACACATGATTTTCATCATTACGTAACAAATTAATTTTTTTTCTTTTGATAACAGAATTTGAAGTCCAACTGTTGTGCACTTGTGTCATTAGTACACCTTGACAATCTTAATCATTGGATTAATTTTAAATTAATTTCCACCATTAAATAAAATTAAAAAATTTAAAATTTTAAATAATAACCACCCACTTCATCCATTCTTAACCATCAATCTTAGGATGCACCAAGTGCACTCCAAAATTTATTGTTTTCATAATCTTCTTCTTTTACTAATTATTACATTCCATTACAACGTTAATAATGTTATTATAATTAAAATAATTTAAAATAAATAAATAAATCAAAATATAATATTTCTTAACATAATAAATATATTTCAGAAATAACTATACAACGAACAATGCATTGTAAGCAACTTAGTGCAATAAATTATACTTAATCCGTCCCACCATAGTTTTGACACCTCCTTTGTAAATTATACATGAGGTGTGAAAACTGTGGTAGGATGGAGAGAATAAAATCTTTCCATTTGATAAGTAACTAATGATATGGCTATGAGGAATGCACATAATCAAACTAGAAACCACTATAGTTACCAGAAAAGTGCTAAAAATAATAATGAGGATAAATCATGTTAGAAATCAGTACATTGGATGTAGTCAAAAGGAGCTTAAAAACTTGTCATCCGAACCATGAAGACTGTAACATGAAGTGTTAGGATGTGAATTTGCAATCTCTAGATGATAGGAGTTCTAGCAGCACATTCTCACTAGCCCAACAACATCAACATGCTAATCGTTATACCAAATCAGCAGCATCAAGAACCAACTAGAAGCAATAGCATAGCAAAACAATAGCACCAACACTAACACATAACATTGTTCTATTTGGAACCTTAGAACACTATGTATATGCAGAGAAAAGCACAACATGGATATACCCTGCACGAAGGAATACCAGCTGCAACAATGATGAATAACATGGAATATTGCAGAAAACCAGCAGCAAAACAGTCCAGCAGATGGCCTTTGACAGCAGAAAATCAGCAAGCAAATAAGTTAGCAAAATTGCAACAACATGAAAATAATGAGGCAAACCAACAACAATTTAGCAGAAAACCAGCAATAATGCAGGCCACAATAGCAATCTAAAACAAAAACCAGCATGGCAATTGACACCTTGTTACAGTAATCTGAAAGAGATTTCAAAGGGTGGCAAAATCTAGAAACTAGCATCCATCCAGTTACATAATTGGAGAGACAGAGTAGCAGATTTATACCATAAAAAATAAACAAGAAAAAATAAACAATAACAACAAAATATTCCAGCAAAAATATTTGCACATAGCCAACATTTAAGTAACTTCCATCAGGCAATATCATGTACATAAATCAGCAAACAACATAAAATCAGAAATGCAGAAACCTATCACACATAACCAATGAAAACCAAGTTGCGGGAAGTACAACCTAGGATGCCATAACACGTGCAGCAAACATATATAGTACTGAAAAAACAGAACGGAGTTCAACCAGCAGAAACTCAAGTCCCAGGACACGCACAAACAGTAGAATAATCCGAAAAAAATCAAATTGTAATATTTTAACTACCAATTTGAGTAAATAAAGCAATTAATTTCAATCACCTGTGTTTAAGACCAAGTAATCTAAAAACAATACATACAAAATGAATATTCAAATGTTCCCTATAAAAAATAATAGTCAACAAACTATGAATTTACATAATTTATTTCAAAAATCACACAAAAATAAATATAACAATAGCTAGTTAATATTGTTAAACTGATAATGTCAAAGACAATTTTAGAGATAGCTAGGGACTCCAATGCACATGTCAACATCCGTGTACTCTGAGGAATAAAGTATCGATGCCTGTCAAGCTGGAAAGATGTAGATTTGAACAAGAATCAAAATTAAACAAAAAATCTCTAACAACAATTATTAAAATATAATGAGTCATACCCATGATCAACAAATATCATATTCATCAATGGTTGGTTTCTCACAAACAGAAACAACCATCTCTCTCTCTACTCTTTTAGAAAAGCTGCTAAAGAAGACAAAAGGCCAAAATTAAGTTGTTCTCATTGTAAGATAAATTACAATATTATAGAAGCATCATATGTGTGTACTTTAACCATTCTTGGGTCAATAACATATTTGATTAAACTGGAATGGAACTGACATTTTAACTATATTGGTAGCTAAAGAAAGCAACTTTTGGTTAGACATTCTAAGGAAATAAGGTCCCAAGCAATAATAGGAGGCAGAAAAATGCTTGCGCTTTTGGATAAACTCATAAAAGAATTTCCGTCTCCAGCATTTTTCCATAATAGTTCATTAAGCAAAATACTTGACAGCTCAGCTTCAACAACACCAATAAAAAATAGTCTTGGCATACCATCAACTACCTAAATATATCATTTTCAATGTAATGGAATAAATTTTGCCATATACTCAATAATAGATATACATTGGCAGAACCAATCTGATCAAACAGGTTATAAGAGATGTCTATCTTTTACCTTTCTGAGATCATAACATAATTCTATAAGAATAAAGGGCTTATGCATTAACCAAAATATGATATCGAACATATCATGCAGATTAAGATTATGAAAGGAATTTGGAAAATTTTATGGGTCAGCTATCACACAGGAATATCATGGCAGCGCCTGTATTTCTCCTCCACGATTTTTTAAAGCCTTCATGTCATCTGCTGTTATAACTAGCTGCACCACAAATTTTATGGTCAGCTGTCACACAGGAATATGTGCGATATATGCCACAGTATAGTGGGGTAAATAAGTACTTAGTAGTTATTTTAAGCTTAAAATGCCAACTCTCTATCAGTTATTTGCACTACTAAATGAACTTCTTAACATTTCAAAAATGTAAGAAGATCCACAACTCACAAGGAAAAATGGCATAACGAACAATAGAAGATTTAACCTGCAATAATGAGCCAATAACCATTAACAATATCCAAATGCCACTATGCAAAATGGCAATTGGCCATATTCTTGATCATCGACAGCAAAAGTAGTTGGAAAGATAGATGCATGAGATACTGAATTGGTGAAAGCAGTTGGAAATAATATGCTTTATATGGGAAAAAGATTAAAGGAAAACCAGCATCATTTCACAATTAATTTACATGACCCCATTTGTCATATAATATAAAACAAACAACAATGGAAATACTAATTTTGTTAAATACATACAGAGGAATTAGGCACAATATGAGCAAAACAAATCAATTCTGCATCTTCATTTGCATCTTAACCACTACAGCATGTACTACTAGGAACGATAAAAATTTAATAAAGGCAGTGACCCCTAACTCAAATAGGTGTTTAATATTTCTAATTTAAATTTGAAATATGGCATAAAATAAATCTTGTTCAGTTGATTTCAGTGACATAATTTTGTAACATTTAGAAGACATGAATTAAGGATGTCTGAAAATGAGAAATACAAACTAGACTTACCATGGGTATAAGTCGGGATCGCGAATCAAGGATGATAGAGAAACTGAGAAGATTGGTGTGGTTGGTCTGGGGTATAGGAGGGGAAATGTGTAGTAGTAGTGCGGAAGAAAGAATGATTAGAATCCTAAAAATAGGGAATAAAGGTTGCATATAAAATGTCCACTGACATGATGATTACTCTCCTTCTGGATCTCTGTTCTTTTCTCTTTATCTTTCAAGAATTCATGATTAGGACACATTGGGATGACAGCTATTATTGCTACTTCTCTGCTTCACATTCCTCTACAGTCGTATAAATAATGACTCCCTTCCTACTATACTACTAAACCATCTGACTTAACAACAATGGGGGCACCTTGAACTTCAATATATTCTTTTGCAGCCAATGGATTTGAAAATGCTTATACAACACAGTCAAATATGATTTTATAAGAAAACTAAGCAAATAAAAACTCAACCCAAATTGGTAAAATCAGCAAAATATGAAGAAAATTAGCAGTTGGAATGTCATAGTTCACAATAGTTCCGTGAAATCCTAAAGCCTTTTTCATTTGCCCCTCTATTACTAAGAGGCCTCAATCTGTTATAAACATCTTGACCTACAAACATTGGAGAAATTAAGCCTCTTTCATTATTACTACGATTATAAGAGAGAAAGCAAGCAAGCAAGCATCTGCCCTTCTATAACTAAGAGACCTCAATCTATTATAGTCTTCTTGACCTGCAAACACTGGAGAAATTAAGCCCTTTTCAACCTTACCCAAAAAAAGAAAAGATTATCCCTGCTTATGCTCTATTTATGAGCCGTGATTCTTTAAGTAAAAGAGAAGGCTTCTTTTCTTTTTTAATATTGAACTCTATAGGAGGACAATGCCTGTCTCATTCAAAACACTCAAAAAAATTCTTATTCCAATGTAATTGGATCCCATTTTTAAAATTATTAGAAAATAGACAACTGTGAGATTGTGGTATCATTCTTGTGATGGATCTTGCATTTGATGATACTAAAGCTTTGTTCTTTTGTTTAAGCAGATAATACGTTTCTCATTAAGAACCAAATGTGACACGAAAACTCTCTAAAGGAACTATAATAGCAAATCGCTTTTGTCTTAGACATTTAAGCAAACACTAGTCGACATGTCAAAATTTCTTGATAAACCAATGATAATCAAAGATAAAATAAAATTAAAAAAAACACACGCACACACAAAATCTTGGTAATCAAACTTGTATAATTGATCATAACAGCAGTATCTCACAGGCACAAATTCACAATTTTCCCCATCAACAGTAATGTTGGCGCTGAAGTTATCAAAAAGAGTTGGAACATAATCTTGAGCAACGAACACATATATCCTTTAAAGAAATACAAAATTAAGAACACACTAAAGCAATAGAGAAGTAGCATACACAGTAACACTAAAGCAACAAACACTTATTCATATGGACGATGCAAAAAATAATCCCCCTTTAAGTTTTACACTTCCACTTATATCTTTTACTACACATTTATATTTCATTTAAGGTATCTTAAAGAAAAATACAATTCACATTGGTATATTGTATTACTTGTTGCAATGTTTCTAAAAGGACATTCTTCTCTTATTTTTTTTCTTTCCATATATTCCTAGCACTTGTATACATAGTGATGTGGATTGGGCAGCTCGTAAGGATACAAGAAAATCTATTACGAGACTCAGAATTTTCTGGGGATTGTCTCATCTCTCTTGAAAGCACATGTTATTAAGCACTACAACGTCAGAAATTCAGTGGGTTTAAAAGTTGGATTGTCTCAAGCTAATCTAAAGCATTTATGATTGCCAACATAGAAAAATATCAAAATGTAGTAATGAATTACAACTTGTATTGCTCTTAATCTATTCTCATAATGTACTAACTAGGAATAGTGGAGGCAGGGAGCCAATAAATTAGTGATAAAAATATCTCAAAAGAATCGCAGATTTCAAATGCATAAACAATAAGCCTAGTGCATTACCTGAACCAGCCTAGAGTCCTCGGTCTGATCTTGCTTGAAACAAAGCATCCTTACCTAAAGACAGTCTTAATCCCATGAGATGGAACAAATGTTTCATCCATTCTATAAATTTTTTTCTTCCTCAAGAATGGCTAGTCTAATACAAGATCTCTTCAATCATTAAATGTAAAATATGATAATAATACAATACTTATCAAATTCAAACTCATACGGGTAGAGAAGCAAATAGGAGATACAGGGGAAGATTTTTTTTATTTTTTTTTTACCTGAATAAAGAATGACTGGAATTATTCAACGCTAGTAAGAACCAGAGGGACGATGATAGCTTTGAAATCAATTGATTGAATAAGGCGCGGACATTTTTGGAGACACGCCCTTGAAAGCGCTGGGTAGACATCAATGAGTTTGGAACAGATTGGTGTTCAGTGGAGAATCGGAGATGTTCCACCAGATGGTCTTCTTCCTAGATCCAGAGTAATACAGGATTAGTACTTTCTCCTATTTCTACAAATAATTCAATGGCAAGACAAGACGGACTCTCAAGAATTCAAGAATTATATCAGCGGCAAGAATAATTGGCGGTAATTTTAGGATTCGCGCTTCTTCTTTTCACTCTTGGCGCTTGTTCTCTTTCGTTTTCCCAACAATTCCCGTTCTTTCTATTCCTGAAAGTTTAATCACATCACATTATTATAAAAAATAATAATAATAATAATAATAATGATAATAATAGTAATAATAATAAATTATGTAGTATATGTAATCGACTAAAATAATATTTTTAGTGAAGTATGAGAGGGTTTCACGTGAAACCATTTTACACATTTTAAATTAGTTATTATTTTTTATTTATATTATAAATTTTTCTGAAATATTATTATTATTTTTCATTAGTTGGAGTATTATTTTTTATTATAAAACTTATCATTTTTTATCAGTCTTACATAAGGACTTAAGCGAAACAATCTCACACAAGTCTTTGTCGGAGGCTAGCATACACTTGCATGGGATCATCTAACATGAGATATATTTTTAAATAGTTATTACTTTTTATAAAAGATATTATTATTTTTTATTTAAAAATATTAATCCCACCGTCTTATGTAGTTATGTTCATATATGTGCACAAAAAATAAAAAATATTATTTTTTTCAATATACTTAAAAAACAAAAAATATGGTGAGTTAATAATTTAAAGAGAATAAATAAATAAACACGTTGGGAATAATGAATAAAATGCAATAAAGTAAATAATTATTGATATTGATGAATAGAATATAATTCACGAACAATTTATTAAAATAATAAAAAGATATAAGAAATTATTCTCCATATTTATTAAAGAAAAATTGATAACTTTTTTATTTAATTATTTTATGAACAATTAATAGTATGAATAAAAAATGATTACATTTTTAAGAGTTGGTCTTGCGTGCCCCGGGGCACGCCGTAGGCCTTTAAATTTAGTATTATAGGTAAGGGTACATCATTTTGTTCTAAAGAATACACACTTTTCATTAATATTTTTAAGGACTCACTAAATACACACACCTTTTTATTGAATACACACCTCATTTATATATAATTAAAATGTGTATTTTGAAAAAGTGTAAATTACCCTTAATTCATTAAATACACACCCTTAATTTGTTTTTATTTTTTATTTTGCAAGAAACCAGTTTTTCATTTATATTGTTTATTTATTCAAATTTTCGAGTGATATCATAGTTTCTTTTCTTTCCATAAACGGAAAATGATATTTTTCCTTAGAATTTAGGGTTTATCTAGGATTCCTTTTCATTTTGATGGCTACGGTAGGAACTCAAAAGCAATTTGATGAAACAGATATTAATTGGGACAAGTTTTTCGTTAATCTTGGTTCGTTGTTGTTACTTTATGTATTGATTAATTTAGAAAGAATGTGAATTTAATTTTATTGCTATTTTATTCTGGATTGTGTACATATGAATGAGAAGGAAATCCAAAGCTATGGTAACTAGTACATACTTGAGACTTTGAAGATCGATTGGATACTTTTTTATGTTTTAGGTGAATTTGTATTCCAATGATCAAGGGATTCATTTTCAATATGTTCTTCTGCACTTTATCTCCAACACGCGAGATGAAATTGTGTAGTGTGAACGAAAATAAAAAAATTAGAGGATGAATTGAACCTTTTTTTCACACATATTCACTTGACTTCGGTAGAAGATTCCTGCCATGGGATTTAGAGGTGGATAAAGTGCTGGAGTTAGTGAAGAAGAAGATGGAGCGGTAATTTACGGTGGTGCTGTTGTTGTTGAGGACATGTGTAATCTTAAAAATATTATTGGGGTGTGTATATAATAAAATTAAAATTTAAAAAATTAAAAAGAGGTGTGTATTCAATAAAGGGTATGTATTTAATAAAATGGGGTGTATTTAATAGCGCTCTATTTTTTATTTTTTTTAAATAAAGGATACACATTTTTATACTATAGATTATACAATTTAATACAAAATTTTAAATGTGCACGGCGTGTACCCGTACGCCCATTGCACACAAATTTTTGGCCATTTTAATATAATATGAAACCAATCAAGGAAAGTGATAACAAAACTAATGAACTATCTAATAAACAATTATTATTAATTAATTAATTATATTTTTATTAAAAGTGATTGTTTAATCAACTAAAATGATAGTAGTATATTAAATAAATAAATAATAATATTGAATTATGGAAATTTTAATTTCTATAAATAAGAATACATTAATAGCAATAAAATAATTTATTTTAAAAACTTAAAAGAAATGATATTAAATTAGTTAATTAATTGAATGATTAATATAAATTATACACAAGCAAGGCTTAATTAATTCTTTTCATAATTAATTTTCTCCTTTTTAATTGATAGCAACAAAAAAGAGTCATTTTTTTTTAAAATTTTAATATAATTTACAATAATTAATGGCAAATAATATTATGCATCCACTTTCACAAGACGTATATACTTATGAATAAAAACATATATATTCATGAATAAAAAAGTCACATTGTTAGCAAATTTTCTATTGGTTGTTTTAATAAAAAATTGAATATAAAAAATCATATAAGTACAGTATTAAAAATATATATTGCTATATATTAATGAATAAAATTTTGTACACATAATTTATACATATATACATGAATGTGTGCACTCAAATGTACAAAATATCAAGAGTTACTCTCTTGTGAAACGGGTTATTTGTGAGACGGGTGTGAGACGGGTTGATCCATCACTAAAGTATGCTTATTTATTAGATATAGCATGCTTATTTGTAGTTAAAGTATGTCAATAATAAATCGAATCATAACACGCTAAAATTATACTTTAATGCATAATTCATCATACTTTAAAAAATATACTTTAGCAATTATTAAACATTCTTTTTCTAAATAGTAGACATACTTTAACGCGTCTCACAAATTATTATATAATTAGCGTCTCACCAAAGACTTTCTCAAATATCAATTCATAATTAATTATGTTAATGATAATCCTTCTTAAAAATTAAATTTGTGATAGGTCTCACCCATAACTCTCATTATCATATTTTCATTAAAAAAAAACTTCACTTTATTAACTATATTAGTTAGCAATTTAATTGTTCATATAAATTTTATAAAAGCTAAGTAGACTTTATTCTATAATAATAAAACATTAGTTAAACTTTTAATATCTAATGATAATTTATATTACGAATTTAAATATAATAATTAATTTATGTTGTTAATTAATTATATCAATTCAATTAATTGAAAATTGAAGTATATTTTAAAAATAAATCAAAGTTTAATATTTTTATGGCACTCTCATATGACATTGGTAGAGTGAAATAGATCAACTCATTATTTTATAAATAAAATATGTTTATTATTGATTTTAATCAGCAATAAGCATATCGCACATCATAATAATCATATTTAATAGTAATAAATTCACATATTTCACATATACTCGAATTATTTTATTATTAAAATGTTATCAATTATCCATTTTCACTGTATTTGTTCCATAAAAAAAATTCAAGTATTTAAATTGATTGTTTTAATAATATAAAAATATTTAAATACTTGACTTTTTCTTCTATTAAATCAAACTTTTAACTCAAAAGAAATACCACTATATTGAAGTATGAGAAAAAAAATGCAAAAAGAAAACGGCGAAAGTGAAAGCCCTTCCCTGCTTTCCAAAAAAAAAAAAAAACATTCTTCCCCCAAATCTAAATCCTCTCTTGATTCAATGTACCTGTCTCCCACACTGATCGTACTGAATCGAATACATTTTCGATCACCGCACATTTCTTCTCGCATTTCCTGCTACTCCGAGCCGATTCTTTATTCACGACGTCATATTGCCATTTTGCTCGTGCTGCCGACGTTTTACGCTGACATTGTTACACAACCCGACTCGAGGCGTCAATGGAGTTACGACTCGCTTGATAATTTCCGATAAATTTCTCGTTTAGTTCAAACTCATCAGAAACAGATATGGTTTGTGTTTCCCATTACTTTCTTTTCTCTTGTAAGTTTTCTACCCATAAGATTTGTAAATTTTATTGTGTGCGTATTGGAAAATCGATTGAAATTTTAGTTTAGTCTTGGTTGTGTTCTCGATTTTTAAGAATGCCCAGTATAACATCAAAATTCGGATTCATTTTTGCGGTGATTGTGTGGATAAGGTTTATGTCACTTTTCTTCTTCCATGTGTTCCGCACTTCAGAATAATCTTTAGAATTTTTTCTTGATTGGTATAATTTACATTTGTCTAATTAAGTAATATTAATAATGATTCTTGATTAGTATACAAAATAGGTGAAAGTTATACATAGTCTAATTGTGCTCAGTTTGTACTGTGTAGTATGTGTAGGGATGCATCTGTGACATGTAATCGAAAATTCTCTGTAGTTGTACTTTTTAGTATGAGTAATGGCAGGTGTTTTCTCTTTTCACTTCCGTTTTCTCTATTTGCTCTCAGCATAGTAATGTTTAGGACAATTACATCATTAACTGAAGCACTCTTTGGTGATGATACAAAATATGACTTCAGACACTAAAAATGGATCTAAAAACCTCAGTATGATGGCGTCAAAGGTATAGTTTAAACACAAACACTTGTGTCAACCGGGTTCACAGTGTAAACCCTATGGTCCCCCTTCCAATGCTATATACCCTATATGTTTGTAACGGCCCTATTATTTACCTATATATATTAGGTATATATTTAATTCTTTATATATTAGTTATTTACATACTTGACAAATCCACATACATACATATATATCTATTTAGATTTTAGATTGTGATATCTCTCCCATGATTTTCTCTACCGTTCTTATCTTCCCTCGTAAATTTAGGATTTGCACTCCCATATACATCGTAAAATCTCAACATCGTGATACCGCACTACACGATCCCTTCCTTTACTTTAAGAGGGTTTTGAAGTTCCCTCACCAATAGAAAACCCTTACGTATTTTTGTCAGCCATCGACCTGTTGAGGAATAGCTGTAACTCATCGTCTCTATACACGGCTGTTGCTCTTTCATGTATCTTTAATTGGTTCTCCCTCCTTGATTTCTCGTAAGTAGCCACGCTTTTCTTTATTTCAAGGTGCGTAATTACCAATCATATATATAGATATATATATATGCACTTGCTCTTGAGAATTTTATAGCAGACAGATTGACTCGTAGTATATACTTTGCAATAAGCCTGTAATTATTTCAATATAGATAGCCCTCGACACACTATGAACAAGTATGATGTGACTGTTTAGGTTTCACGGTATTTATTAATGCCTACATATATGTATGGTATATGAAATAAGGTAGCAGTCATGAAGTGTGCCCTAATATATATATATATATATATATATATATATATATATATATATATATATAGACAGAGACTTATATGCATGGTTTTGGCCTTAATTATTTATGATAATTGGTGGGTTCCTTTATTTCTCATATTTTATGCACCACATTGCCTCTGCTGCCACGTTTCATTTTTATTTTACCAACATGATGTGTAGTAAAGGTTTATTTATATTTTTACATTCTTTATATGCATGCATAGCTAATCTTAGGTTGGAGTTAAGTACATACTAGGCATACTTCGGTATAATTATAGCGCTCAAGCAGTACATATGCCGTCTACGTGATTACTTACTAACTAGCAATATTTTAGAGATCTACACTTGTCCATGCCGAATCTTAGTATTATTATTTTTTCTAAGGTTTTCGCTTATTCCCGTAGGAAAATTCTTGTAAGTGTACATGGTCATCTCAACGCTAATAGTCTTATTTTAACTATCCAGATAGTTTATATTTTCTTACAAATTAGATATTAGTCTTATTTATTTTTATTTATTAATAGGCGACGAGAAGTTTGGGAATTAAAGGTTCTGCTGCATCAATATTTTGAACTACAGTCAACTCAATTTATTTTAAAGGTTGGGGAATTCTTACTTGACCTATTAACTGCTATTATGTGATATCTATGAGTTCATGCATGTACATATAGGTCTCCTGACCTTTATAAACGAGGCATTTACTACTTGAATAATTGAGTAATCTTATTCAGTACATTTACATTTACATCTACATGATTCATGTTGCTTACTTGTGGTCCAGTTGGAAGGTTGGATCCATTACAACTAATTTCAGACTTACACTTTTTTTACATTGTTGGCCACCATTCCACTGTTTGGAGGGCAAATATTGATGCTCCTCTTGTCAACTAAGGAAGTTCTTATCGACAGTTAACTCTGCAATTATACTACAGTGGTAGATTTTGATATAAAACTTGCTGCTGGTTGCTCTACTGTTTGATATAATAGTAGATATACTACAGATTGCTAAGTTCTTATACTGTACAAATAACTAATTTTAGTTGCTTTTACTTAGACTAGATAGAGCTATAGTTCTTACGTTGAGAGTATTGTACATTGAAAATGTTGTACTTTGTTTAGTTAAACTCTAAAATATATTTACTATTTTTAGAAAGTAGTGAGTAAAAGTTACTCAATATGCCACTAAATATTTATTTGTTTATTATATATTGAAAAATAAATAAATTTATCAATAAATTAATATCGTCATTAAAATATTAGTTTAATGAGCATATATTTTTCTCATAGAAATATTTATTTACAATGAGACAAACAATTGATTTATGATACGAATTTGTCATTATATATGGATAACAATGACAAAATTTTTTTTGTTATTTTTAAATTTTCTACTGAGAATTTTCCATATCGTCATTAATTAATATATATTCACAACGAAAATTAATTGTCACAATTTCCGCACATTCTAATGACAATAAATATTTTGTATTCATATATTGCTCATTAGTGACAAATTATATTGTCATTATATATTGATTCTATATCGTCACTAATATTAGATATTTACTATGAAATACGTCGTCATCATTTCCACACTTTTAAATGACGATGAATATTTTGTCTTAATAGCTTATTCCTACGTGACAAATTATATCGCCATTATATAATGCTATAAATTCGTCGTTATTGACAAACCTTTTCACGACGAAATATTTTAAAGATGACAAAATAGTTGGTTTAAATGTCACAATAAAAATATCATAAATAATTGATGAGGTTGATACTATAGGGAAATCGTCGCAATAGTTTAACTTTTTAATAATAATAAACATTACCGTCATGTTAAATTCAATTTTAGTGACAAAATGCTACATTTAACAACGAAAATGGGATGAAAATTGTGACGACTTAATCGTCACTATAAGATAGAACATCAGTGATGGAAAGTAATTTTGTCATTAAAACATAACATTTGATGATGAATTTAAATAACGTCACATGATACCTAATACGATGCACATACTGTGACGATCTTTGTGACGCTCAAATTTTGTTATTAAAACTTTTTTATGACGAAAAACTCAATTTTCATGACGAATTTTATCGTCGCCATTTATCAAATTTCTTGTAGTGATCCTTTTTTTGGGCACGAAAATTAAGAAATATAATAATTTAATGTAACGTGAAGTGAGAGAAATAATATTTTATGTGTAGTGGGTGGTTGTATTAGTAGTGAGTGTGATGTGTGTGTGGGCCCATGTAAATAAATAAATTATTTTTGTGTGGGTCTTATATCATTAAAAAGAAAATATGTCAATTTTTGTGAGACAACCAAAAAAGAAAGTGTGTCAATATTTTTGGGATGGAGGGAGTATGAAAATTGAAAAATTATTATTGAATAAAATTAATTGGGCCTAAATAAATTTAAAGGGTTTGTTTGGTTGATATCAATTAAAAAATTAAAAAATTAATTATGTCTTATATGTATATATATTTTTTCTACGTTTTACTTATAAAATTTATATATTTTATTATTTAAAAATGTAATAATTTAAAATATATTGTTCATTTAATTTATTTTTTAATGTAAATATTATAAGTTAATAAAATGTAGTAATATTTTAAAAAAGTAGTAGTAATTTTTTTTATATTAAAATTATAAAATTCAAATAAAATTGATAACTTTCCATTTATATTATATCATGAATAATTAAAATGACAAAGACTAGTGTGAAACTATCTCATGGACTATTGCGAAAAAGATTAGAAGTGATAACATTTAAAATGAAAAGTAATTTTCAATTGATAAACATCGATAACGGTGTTCTGAATTATTTCATGAGCAATTTATAGTGATAATAGTAGTGTGAATTTTTATTGACAATTTATAGTATAAATAAAATGTGATAACATTTTAAAATAAAAGTGATAACATCTTTAATAAAAAGTAATAACTAATTACCAAAGTATATTTCACGAATAATTTATAAAATAAATAAACGTGATAATATTTTTAATATAAAGTGATTCTTAATAAAAAAAAGAGATATCTGTATAGTTGATTTAATTCATGAACTATATAGATATTATTAAAGCAGAATAAATCCAATCCTGACCATCTATTTCTTAAATAAATCTCAGCCACACATTAGGGTTTATGGCATAATGTTTGCAGAGGCCCAAATCCTGACCATCTATTCTTAAACAAATCTCTACTACCCATTAAAATAATTAAATAATTATAATTATAAATATGACTTTTTCAATAATTAAATAATTATTAATCCATAAAATCAGAATAAATCAAATCCTGACCATCTATATTTCAAACAAATCCCAGCCACATATTAAAATAATTAATAATTATAATTATGAATTTAGGGTTTATATTTTTAAGGTTTTAGGGTTTATTAGGGTTTAGAAGCAGAATAAATACAATCATGACCATCTATTTCTCAAATAAATCTCACCTACCCATTAAAATAATTAAATAATTATAATTATGACTTTTTTAAATTAGGAAATAAGATATTATTAAAGCAAAATAAATCAAATACTGACCATCTATTTCTTAAACAAATCTCAGTCACCTATTAAAATAATTAAATAATTATAATTATGAATTTAAGGCCACCCATTAAAATAATTAAATAATTATAATTATGACTTTTTCAAATCAGGAAATAAGAGACTTTTTCAAATTAGGAAATAAGATATTATTAAAGCAGAATAAATCCAATCATGACCATCTATTTCTTAAATAAATCTCAGTCACCCATTAAAATAATTAAATAATTATAATTATGAATTTATGGCCACCCATTAAAATAATTAAATAATTATAATTATGACTTTTTCAAATTAAGAAATAAGATATTATTAAAGTATAATAAATACAATCCTGACCATCTTTCCTTAAACAAATCTCACCCACCCATTAAAATAATTAAATAATTATAATTATGAATTTTAGGCCACCCATTAAAATAATTAAATAATTATAATTATGACTTTTTCAAATTAGAAAATAAGATATTATTAAAGCAAAATAAATCCAATCCTGACCATCTATTTTTTAAACAAATCTTAGTTATCCATTAAAATAATTAAATAATTAAAATTATGAATTTAGGGTTTAGGGTTTAGGGTTTATGACATAATGTTTGTAGAGGATCAAATCCTAACCGTCTATTTCTTAAACAAATCACAACCATCCATTAACATAATTAAATAATTACAATTATGACTTATTCCATAATTAAATAATTATTAATCCATAAAAGCAGAATAAATCCAATCATTGCTATCTATTTCTCAAGCAAATCTCACCCACCCATTAAAATAATTAAATAATTATAATTATGAATTTAGGGCCACCCATTAAAATAATTAAATAATTATAATTATGATTTTTTTTAATTAGGAAATAAGATATTATTAAAGCGGAAAAAATCCAATCCTGACCATCTATTTCTCAAACAAAACTCAGCCTCCCATCAAAATAATTAATAATTTTAATAATGAATTTAGGGTTTAGAATTTAGGATTTTAGGCTTTAGGGTTTATGGCATAATGTTTGCGGAGGGCCAAATCTTGACCATTTATTTCTTAAACAAATCTCAACCACTCATTAAAATAATTAAATAATTCTAATTATGACTTTTTTAATAATTAAATAAGTATTAACCCATAAAAGCAGAATAAATCCAATCATGGCCATCTATTTCTCAAACAAATCTCAACCATCCATTAAAATAATTAAATAATTATAATTATGAATTTAGGGTTTAGAGTTTTTGGGTTTTAGGGTTTAGGGCTTAGGGTGTAGGGTTTTAGGGTTTAGGGTTTTATGCTCAAGTACGGAGACGACCCTATACGAGCAATTGTGGAAAGCACATATCCTAACTTTGTGGATGTTATGGATAATCCGAAGTATTTGCAGAACTGGGATATTCTTGCACCGACACTTAATGTCGTTCATTCAATAAATGAGTAAATGATAGGAATGAATGGGAATGCACTGACAAGTCAGACGCAAATGTTGACATACTGGTGGATGTTCACACGCCGGAGTTCCTTAATTCTACAAATGTTCTGGAGTTTTCAACCATAAGTTGAACATCAAAGTAGAAACACCGGTGATGTTACTCCGCAACATTGACCATTCAAGAGGTTTATGCAATGGAACGAGACACCTCATAACAAAATAGGGAGAACGTGTGCTTCAAGCTAAGGTATTGACTAGTAATAACGCTGGTAATATTGTTTTAATACCGAGGCTTTCATTGACACCTACAGATATTAGATTGCCTTTCAAATTTCAAAAAAGGCAATTTTCGTTGATTGTGTTCTATGCGATGACAATTAATAAGAGTCAAGGACAATCGCTGGAGAATGTTGGTTTATTCTTGAGAAGGCCCATTTTTAATCATGGTCCACTGTACGTGGCGGTGTCGAGATCGAAGACCAAAAGAGGTTTGAAAATACTATTGAAAAAGCGTAAGGATGGTTCGAGCACAGTATGCAAGAATTATGTTTTCAAAAATGTCTTCAGAAATGTTTAATTTATTAAACATCACACAAAAGTTTTAAATAAATAATTTGCAATCTGGCTATTCTTTATGTGAACAAGGATGATATAACTACTCTGAACTCAATACTTGTCATTTTCATATCATCTTTGCTAAATTAACCAACCAATCTATCAAGTCAATACTTTGTGGCAATGTTTTTCCAAAAAAAAAGCTGGTATAGATTTTTTAAGTTGAACTCAATAATATATTAGTTTTTCATAACAATAAAATGTTATCGACTTAATCTGCAATAAACATAGAATGTCTAGATGTTTCTGATAAAACATTCTTTTAATTATATTGTAACCAATGTTGTACTTGAAAGGGTTCGTCAATTCACTGTGATGTGTTAACAATAAATGGTTTTGAATTGTGTAAATTAGTAATATAGAATCTGGTCCTATAATTTAAAAATTATAATTTTATTCTTGCATTTTAATTTATCATATTAGCTTTAAAAATACCAGAATATAGTCATAATTAAAACCATACTACAACTAAAATTATGGTTTCTAACCACATTACAAAAAAATATTAGTAAACTTAAAGAAATTGATCAAGTTAACAGTCTCGCAAGGTTATATAAGTGTTGCGCCCATAAGTACATCAGACTTTAATATTAAAACATTAGGTTAGATAGCATACAAAGAAATATTATTCGGTTCAAACATCATAAAATCAAATGAAGTTGTTGTCCTAAAACTAACACATACCGTGCAACGCATGTGTTAGCTACTAGTATTGTTAGAAAAGTTATCACTTTTTAGTAGTAGCGTATTATTTTTTATTTTAAATATTATAACTTATTAGTGACTGAGTATTTTTTTATTATTATTAAAAATGATACTCACCACTTTTTTATCAAGTATAATTTTTTATTAAAAATATTGCCATTTTCTCATGATTAAGTATCACTTTTTATTAAAAATGTTATCACTATTCAATAATTAGGTATCACTTTTTTTTTCTTTATATAAATATTGTCACTTTTCATCGACTATATATCACTTTTTTTATTACAAAATGTTATCACTTTTCAATGGTTATTAAATTTTTTTATCACTTTTAAATGATTATATATCACATTTCAATAATAATTTTATCACTTTTTAATTATTATTATTATTTACTTTTTATTAAAAAAATATTTCAGTGTTCAATTATCACTTTAGTTATTAAAAAATATACCACTTTTTATAAAAATATTATCACTTTTCACTAAATACGCCATTACTTTTTGTTTGTTCTAAGAATTGTTTATTAAAATAATATAATTGAATAGATTTTATTTTTTTTCGATTTTATCATACTTTTTAAAAATATTATCACTTTTTATTCATCATATAAATTATTTATAAAATGGATTAATTTAAAAAGTACAAAAATATTAAATAAATAATTTTTGAAAAATATTATATAATTCTTTCTATTGGGCAACAATTCAATTAATTAAGGTATTTAATATGAATCATAATCGATGAGGACATAAATAAGATGAGAAAGTCTCTTGTGAAACGTTATTTATGTGAAACCGTTTGTGAGACTTATTAAAGTATATTTATAATATAAATAAAGTATGTTTAATAGTTGTTAAAGTATGTTTTGTAAAGTACTCCCTCCGTCCTCTTAATACATATCCATTTTTCCATTTTGGTCTGTCCCATTACAAAGTATCCATTTCCCTTTTTGGATTGATGTGACCTACAACTACTACACATGACCCCACACTCAACACTAATACAACTACCCACTACACATTAAAATATTATTTCTCTCACCTTACTATACATTAAATTATTATACTTCTTAATCCACGTGCAAAAAGTCAACGGATACCTTTCAAGGAGACGGAGGGAGTATGATGGATGATGAATTAAAGTATGATTTGAAGATGTTATAATATGATTCATTATTGACATACTTTAACTACAAATAAGCATACTTTAGTTATATGATAAGCATACTTTAATAATGAGTCAATCTATCTCACAACCGTCTCTCAAAAAGCCCGTCTCACAAGAAAATCTCTTAATAAGATATAATTTAATTTAATTAATACACAATAAATGGTCAACGGTGTGAATCAGTTAATAAATACTTAAGCCTAACATAGCGGTCATATTAGAAAAACCGCGGGTCATGTTATTAGGAAAATGGATCCCGTCTTACGAATTGGGATTCGTGAGATGGTCTCACCTAATACCTATCCTTAATAATAATAATAATAATAATAATAATAATAATAATAAGGGTAGATCTTGCATGAGACCGTTTCAGGTGAGACTATTTTTCACTTTTAAAATAGTTATCACTTTCGCTATAAATTATTATCACTTTCGCTATAAAATGTTATAACTTTTTATTTATAATATAAATTATTCATGAAAGAGCATTATCACTTTTCATTAATTTATTATCACTTTCTTTCATAAAAGTTATTACTTTCTAGCCGTCTCACGTAACCTTATGTGAGACGGTCTCACACAAGTGTTTGCTTAATAATTATAAAAAAAATTCATCATATTTTTTATTAAAACTAAAAAAAATTGATTTAAGATGGAATATAATTGTGTAGCAGTGAAGTCAGCGGGAAGTTAAGATTGAAAAGGGCTTAATTAATTAGGGCAAAGAATTGTGTGAGACCGTCTCACGTAAGCCCTTATGTGAGACGGTCAAAAAGTAATAACTTATATAAAGGAAAGTGATAATGTTATTTCATTAATTAACAATTTATAGCATAAATAAAAAATGATAAAATTTTATAGCGAATGCGATAACGTTTTATAGCGAAAGTGATAATTATTTTAAAAAGTAAAAAATAGTTTTACGTGAGACGGTTACATGCAAAACCTACCCATTAATTAGTCATGCCCTTCTTTTCTTTTTTTAATATTTAATATAAAATATATTTATTTTGGATTAGTGGATGATCCATCTCACATAAGGGAATACTCTCACCATCCCACCCAAATAACACCATTTTACTATAATATTGGGCGTCCCGTTTAAATTGTACAATTTTTCCCTTTTAGTAAAAAGGACCCACAAATGGTTCACCACTACCCATCACATCTCTCTAATACGCTTATTCACTTTACATAAAATAATAATACTCCTTAATCTACGTACAAAAAGCAAATGACACACTTTGACCGGAATAAAGGGAGTATGCTAGACAATCTCACTCAAAACTTATCAAAATTCAGTGGTCTTGACTTATGAGTTGAATGGATTAGTCGCTTAATATTCAATTAATTGAATTAAGGAAATATATTAGACGATCTCACCCAAACTTATCAAAATTTAGTGGTCTTGACTCATGAGTTGAATGGATTAGTCGCTTAATGTTCAATTAATTGAATTAACTTGCGCACAGGAAATAAAAATAAAAATAATAAGTTAGTGGAGTATCTGTCTCACATGAATCCATGAGATGATCTCACTCAAACTTTTTTTTTAATTCTATCAATGTTAATGTAAGTGTATGATTACTCTATTTTGTCAATGTCTCTTTTCCTGTCAATAGAAATTTAATTTATTCAATCAATTTTCAATTTCTATAAAAATATTGTACAGTATTTAATATATGAAATTAAAATACAGAGTATTTTATGATTTTTATCAATCTTTAATATAATTTAATATTTAAATATTAAACATTAATATTAATTTTTTGTCAAATTAAATATTAATCCCTTCGTCCCATCACAAGGCATTTTTTTATTGCACGCAAATTAAGAGATATAATATTTAATGTGTAGTTGAGGGGATAGAAATATTATATTAAAGTATAGTGGATAGATGTATTAGTGTGGTGTGTGGGTCCCATAGAGATATATTAATTATTTTATGTGAGTTTCTTTTACTGAAAAGGAAATGTGTCTCTTGTATTCAAACAGATAAAAATTAAAAAAAAAGGACGGGAGGACTAATATTCATATAATAATTTATTACATATTTGATTTAATACTCAAATTATAATTAAAATATCACATTGAATATTGCATTCTATCGATCTTAAAATAAATCACATTATAATTTTTTTTTCAATATGTAAGTATTTTATTTTAATTTAGTCTCACACCTTAAACCCTTTTTCAATTATTTAATTAGAGGTATTTAGGTCAATTTAATAGAAAGTTGCACTTTTAAATTTTTTGAATTATAGTGGACATTTTTTATTTGGTGATATATGAAATGGGCAGCAGGCCATGTCCTTTTTATAAGTGAAATTATATAAAATTGTACACTTTGAAATTTAAAACATCTTTGCCCACCTTCTCAAAAATAATTAATTTTGTCCACCTTCTATGCTATAAAAACCACATTACCCCCTACTTTCTATTTAAATTAAATAAATTCTATTTGAACACTAAATTACTATATTTTAAATTATTAATAATTATAAAAAATATTATTCAATCCAAATCATTAAATTATTAATTATTAATAAGAAAATATAATAACTAAAAATTATTATTAAATATAAGTTATTATATTATTCAATTGAAATTATTAAAATAATAATTAAATGGGATGTATCATGTGTACTCGGAACACGTATGCACTCATATGTTTATTAATTTTTATTCAATAATATTTATATATTTTTTAATAAATGTATATGTTTTATTCAAAAATTTTTTTAAAAAAACTTATAGAAATTTCACTAAGAAAGTGTACAAGTTTTTATTCATTAGTGTATATATTTTTATTCAGTAGTGTATAAATTCTGAGTGCAGGTGCACAAGAAAATTTGTCTAATTTAGGGGTGGCACACCGTACCGTACCGAAAATATCCATTCGTACCGTACACTGTACCAAAATTATCGATAATAAAAAATCATACTGATACCGTATCGAAAATTTTGGTATACCGAAAATTGGTATACCAAAATTTCGTATATTATAGATCAAGATCATTTCATACCGAAATATCGAAACACCCTCTTTTATCGAAAATTACCGATACATACTGAAATTTTAACATATCGATTTATTATTGAAAATTTGTAATACTGATTCATACCGAAATTATTATATATATTTGAAAATAATTTAATCAAATGATCTATATTAAATATAAAAATAATTATTGTTTTGATATTTGAGTACGGTATTCCGATATATACCGAAATATCAATTTTTTTTAAAATTATGTATCCATACCGTAGCGAAAATTTTGGTACGATACCATACCGTATCAAAATTTTTGGTATACCAATTTTTTCGATATTTTCGATATTTTTCGATACATTAATTTCAGTATATCGAAATTTCATCAATTTTGTCCACCCCTAGTCTAATTGTATACAAAATTTCTTTTATATTTCAATGAATTTCAAAAAATTTAACCTATAAAAAAATCATGATTGTTTTTCTTTTTTATAATTACCTGAAAATAATTAAGTGAATAGAAACTCTATCATGAATATTGAAGAAAAAAAATAAAATTGGATCTAATATGTATGGGAAAAAGTGGATTGAATGGAAAAAAATGGAACGAATAGAAAATAAAAGTAGATCTAAAGAGCAATACTCAATAATACAAGAAAAAAAAAGAAGTTAGTAGACTTGAGAAAAAATAGAACAAATAAGATAAAAATGCTACGAATAGTTCTGAGAGTGGACCGAATAATAGAAGTTTGCTCAGAATATAATTTTACTATTTTTATTATCACGGCACAAATACATACAACTGAAACCCGGGGTAATTAATTTTTTTTATGTAATTAATTCACTATTTTAATATTATAAGCTTAAACGTTAGAAATTACAATAGTAATAATATTATATTTATTATATTTTCTATTTAATCATTACACTTTTTACAATTTTCAATTGCACAAAATCCTTCATATCTGATTAGAAAAAAAAAGTTTTATCACTCTCCTAACACATTAACAATGTTTACTATGATTGAATGAGGAATATTAATGATAGATGGATACGCTGTATCCACATGATACACAGTTCAAGGCTATAGAAATTTAATTCAAAGCATTTATATATATACACAAGTATACGCATACTCATGAAGTAAGATACCACATCTCAAATAAATAGAATCAACTAAACCACACAATTTAAGCGAAGTTAATCTTGTCCAGATTATATGATTTCGAAAACAATAAGCTTCGCCTCTAAAAAAAACATTTAATAGAAACATATTCTACAGAAGGGGAAGAAAAAACTAAAAAGTAAAAAGCAATTTATGACGAAGAAAAATCAACTAATCAATCTGGATATCTTTTTTTCTAAGCAAAGATACATGAGAGCCCGATCAGTTTTTAACTCGCTTTCCATCCTAGCCAACTCTTCCTACATATGCTTCACCAAAGCCTTATCTTCACTACATAAACCAAAGCATTAGTCGATGCTTCTGTTAAAGTATAGATCATGCATGCACAAGCTTGCATGGTGGTTTTTGACAAGGTTCGACCAAGGTTCGACCAGAAGGTAAGGTCGAACCATGAGTGACGGGGTCGAACCGATGAGAATCCAAAAACATGGCAGGGTTCGACCTAGGTTCGACCAGTAGGTTTGGTCGAACCATAAGTATCGTGGTCGAACCAAATGTTAAACTGAAACAGAATGTTCACTTGTTGCGGTTCGATCAGGGGTTCGACCTGGCATTAGGTCGAACCAATATGCTGCATGTCAGTTTGGATCAGTATGAAGGACGAACCGATAGATTGATGACATGACAAGATTCTTGAGTTATTGTTAGGTCAGTTACAACCGCATGCAACTAGCAAAACACGTGGGAAGCCTGCTGGTAGTTATGCATGCATAGTAACTATAAAAGGGAGCAGCAAACTTGGATCGATGATTATCTTCAACACATCATCTTCATATATCAGTTTTCAAGCATTTAGAATTAGGGTTTTCTGATAAGTGTGCTTGTAAGTTTTGTATCCATCATCATCATCATAGTGAATTCTTCTCCTTTAGAAAGTGGATGTAGATCAACATGATCGAACCACAATAATTCTTGTCTTCCTTCTTTCTTCCTTTCAATTTTGGTTTGATTCAATATACAATTAGATATTAGGTTAGAGTGTGAGCAATTGAAGTTGATTAAGCTTGCTGCATTCATAAGAATTGGCGCCGTCTGTGGGAAGCCAAGAAGAAGAAGAAGTTCAGTGGAGAAGAAGATCAGATAGTGACTACTAAGTTTGACATTGAGAAGTTTTCAGAGAAGGCAGACTTCAGTCTGTGGAGGATGAAGATGGAGGCGATCTTGATCCAGCAAGGTCTATCAGATGCAATCAAACCACTTCCTGAAAATCAAGCTGGTGCGGTTGATGCTGTTGCACTTGCAGCAGATCAAGAACAACAATCAAAGGCTTGAAGTGCACTGATTCTGTGCCTTGGAGATAAAGCTCTGAGGAGCTATATATGGTTAAAAGTTTGGCCAACCGTTTGTACATGAAGCAGAAACTGTATTCCTTCAAGGTATCAGAAGATAAATCAATCATTGGTCAATTAGATGAGTTTAACAAGATCATTGATGATCTTGAAAACATTGATGTGGCTCTGTCATCCGAAGACAAAGCTGTCATCCTCATGTCGGCTCTTCCTAAGTCCTTTGAAGGGTTAAGGGATACCCTCTTGTTTGCTAATGCTGAAGCAATTACACTTGAGCAAGTATTGCTGGCAGTTAAGGCAAAGGTTCCTCATAAGAAGAATCCAGATCAACAGGCTGTTGCAGAGGGTTTATTAGTAAAGAAACAGAATCAGTGGAACAAGAATAACAACAAGAATAGTAATGCTGACAAAAGGAAGCCAGAAAAGAATCAAGGTGCTCCATCAGAAGAAGAAGAGAACAATAATTGCTTTCATTGCAATAAGCCTGGACACTTCAAGAAGCAGTGTTTCAAATGGAAAGCAATGGTAGCAAAGAAGATAGCTGAAAAGGGGGGAAATAAGAGGCCTCATGCAAATCAGGTAACAACTAATCAAGTTGGTTCAGATTCTGATTTCATTGAAGCTATGTCAGTGTGTTCTAGTTCAGTATCAGAAGAGTGGGTCATGGATTCAGGATGCACATTTCACATGACTTCAAGAAAAGATTAGTTTATTGAATTAAGATCACAAGATGAAGGATCAGTCATGCTAGGTGATGATCACACCTGCAAGATTGAAGGAATAGGTTCTGTCAAACTTAAAATGTTTGATGGGAAAATCAGATTATTAACCAATGTCAGATATGTACCAAGTTTGAGAAAAAATCTAATATCTCTTGGAATGTTAGTTTCTCAAGGTTATGAGTGCCATCTAAAGGGAGAAACACTTACTATCACAAAAGGAAAGTCAGTAGTTGTTAAAGGTTTTAAGAAGTCTGATTTGTACTTCTTAAATGGTTATGTGATGGTTGGACAGATTAATGCAACTAAGGATGATAGTAGTATTAAAATTTGGCATGGAAGGCTTGGTCACATAAGTGAAAGAGGCTTGCAAGAACTTGCAAGACTGAAGAAGCTGCTTGAGATCAGTTCAACCTGCAAGTTAGATCAGTGTGAAGCCTGCATATTAGGCAAGTCAAAGAGGTTGAAATTTGGTGCAGCTGAGCATAATACCAAAGCCAGATTGGAATATATTCATTCTGACCTTTGGGGGCCTTCCAAGACCTCAACTATTGGGGGTGGAAGATACTTCATATCATTCATTGATGACTATTCAAGAAAGGTATGGATAAGAATTTTGAAGACCAAGGATGAAGCATTATCAGTCTTTAAAGTCTGGTTGACAGAGGTAGAACTTCAGACAGGAGATAAGGTTAAGTGCTTAAGGACAGACAATGGACTTGAGTTTGTGTCAAATGAATTCAACAAGTTTTGTCAAGAAAGGGGTATTAAGAGGCACAAAACTGTACCAGGAACTCCACAACAGAATGGAGTGGCTGAAAGGATGAATCAGACACTTCTTGCAAGGGTTAGATGCATGATGAGTAGTGGAGGCTTCTCAAAAGGCTTCTGGGGAGAATTGGTGTCAACTGCAGCTCACCTTATCAACCTATCTCCATGTACAGCTCTTAAATTTAAACCACCTGAACAAGTATGGGCTGGTAGGATACCTGATTATAGTCATTTAAGGGTGATAGGTTGCCAGGTGTACTCACATCAGAAGCAAGATAAACTTGATCCAAGGGCTATCAAGTGTGTGCTTGTTGGCTATCCAAAAGAGGTAAAAGGTTATAGACTGTGGTGTTATGAAACTAACAAGTTTATTGTTAGCAGAGATGTAACATTCAATGAAGATAAGATGCCATTGTTTGACAGAGGTGCTGAGAAATCCACCATTACAGATAAGTGTGAATTTGAGGTGGAGCATGATAACCAAACAGCAGTACAGCAAGATCAGAATCTGGAGAATAATGATGAGCATGAAGTAAATGCTGAAGAGGAGAGAGATATGGGATCTAGCTCAAGTGAAAGAAGAACTTTGAGCAGCTATCAACTAGTTAGAGACAGGCTGAGGAGACAAATCAGGACACCTGTTAGATACATAGAGGCTGACACTGTGTCATATGCTCTCTATGTAGCTTCAGACATTGACATCTATGAGCCAAGATCATATTCAGAGGCAATATCAGGAAAGGACAGTGCCAAGTGGCTGGATGCAATGGAAGAGGAGTTGCTGTCTTTAAAGAGGAACAATACTTGGGTAATTGTTGACAAGCCTGCAAATCAGAAGCTTGTAAGTTGTAAGTGGATTTACAAGAAGAAACCAGTGACAAACAAAGAAAGAGGAATAAGGTATAAGGCAAGACTTGTAGCAAGAGGTTTTTCACAGCAAGAAGGAGTTGATTATAATGAGATCTTCTCACCAGTAGTGAAACATTGCTCAATAAGGATCCTGTTGTCATTGGTTACTCAATTTGATTTGGAGTTACATCAGATGGATGTAACTACAACTTTTCTATATGGAAATTTAGAGGAAAAGATCTACATGAAGATTCCAGAAGGTGTTAGTTTGAAAGGTGCTGATTCAAAGGCTTGTTTGCTGCTCAAATCATTGTATGGACTGAAGCAAAGTCCAAGACAATGGTACCTCAGGTTTGATGATTACATTACATTAAATGGTTTTGTCAGAAGCAAGTATGATAGCTGTGTATACATAAGGTACAAGGATGGATGCTATACTTATCTACTACTGTATGTAGATGATATTTTGATAGCATGCAAGGATATGAGAGGAGTTAATACAGTAAAGGATACCTTGAGACAGGAATTTGACATGAAAGATCTTAGTGAAGCAAGAATGATACTTGGCATGCAAATTGAAAGGGACAGATCAGTTGGTCATTTAACATTGTTTCAAGAGTCTTACTTGGATAAGGTTCTCAAAAGGTATAACATGAATCTCTGTAAGGATGTTTCAGTACCAGTTAAGCAAGGATTGAGTCTGTCATTAGCTCAAGGACCTCAAACAAATAAAGAAAGTTTTGAAATAAGTAAAATACCTTATGCAAGTGCAGTAGGCAGTCTGATGTATGCTATGGTGTGCTGTAGACCAGACTTAGCTTATGTAATAAGTGTGATCAGTAGGTTTATGAGTGATCCTGGTCTAGTTCATTGGGATGCAGTAAAGTGGGCATTAAGGTATGTTAGAGGAACTATGTCAGTTGGATTGAAGTTCCAGAAGCAAGATGTTTTGGATGAGGCTGTTATTGGTTATGTGGATGTAGATTATGTAGCTAACATTGATACAAGAAAGTTCTTGATAGGTTATGTGTTCAACTTATTTGGCACAGCAATAAGTTGGAAGGCTACACATCAACACATTGTAGCACTTTCAACCACAGAGGCAGAATTTGTTGCTCTCACAGAAGCAATCAAGGAGGGTGTTTGGTTAGTTGGAATTTTGGGAGAGTTTGGTGTTCAGCAAGACACTATTGAAGTGTTTTGTGATAACCAAAGTGCTGTACATCTCTCAAAGCATCAAGGATATCATGAAAGGACTAAACATATTGATGTGAGACTCTATTTCATAAGAGATATGATAGAGGAGAAACTAGTTGCTGTAAAAAAGATTAAGACAGCTGAGAATCCTGCTGATATGTTTACCAAGGCTCTACCTATTCAAAAGTTTGAATTGTGTAAGAGTCTTATTGGTATTTCCTAAAGATGGAGGAGGAAAGGTGGGCTGCAGCCTGTAAATTGCAGCAAGGTGGAGAAGTATTACTTGTGGTGATGCATGGTCTAAGGTGGAGATTTGTTAAAGTATAGATCATGCATGCACAAGCTTGCATGGTGATTTTTGACAAGGTTCGACCAAGGTTCGACCAGAAGGTAAGGTCGAACCATGAGTGACGGGGTCGAACCGATGAGAATCCAAAAACATGGCAGGATTCGACCTAGGTTCGACCAGTAGGTTTGGCCGAACCATAAGTATCGTGGTCGAACCAAATGTTAAACTGAAACAGAATGTTCACTTGTTGCGGTTCGATCAGGGGGTTCGACCTGGCATTAGGTCGAACCAATATGCTGCATGTCAGTTTGGATCAGTATGAAGGATGAACCGATAGATTGATGACATGGCAAGATTTTTGAGTTGTTGTTAGGTCAGTTACAACCGCATGCAACTAGCAAAACACGTGGGAAGCCTGCTGGTAGTTATGCATGCATAGTAACTATAAAAGGGAGCAGCAAACTTGGATCGATGATTATCTTCAACACATCATCTTCATATATCAGTTTTCAAGCATTTAGAATTAGGGTTTTCTGATAAGTGTGCTTGTAAGTTTTGTATCCATCATCATCATCATAGTGAATTCTTCTCCTTTAGAAAGTGGATGTAGATCAACATGATCGAACCACTATAATTCTTGTCTTCCTTCTTTCTTCCTTTCAATTTTGGTTTGATTCAATATACAATTAGATATTAGGTTAGAGTGTGAGCAATTGAAGTTAATTAAGCTTGCTGCATTCATAAGAGCTTCTTTAGCACAGGTGGCAAATAAAAGTGTATTCCTTGATTGCTCAATGTGTCTTTTGGCAGGACTTAAGGTGCAAATGATTGCAGTCCACGCATTGCCTCCCAAGGCAGGTTGCAAGATACATGGTATTTTTTAGTCGATGTAATTGATGTGGCTGTGCCATCCTTTACTGCATAATTCAACAATTGAAAGCTAAGATTGCTGGGGATTGCAACTAATTAGTACATTGTAACTGTAAATTACCTGGACAGTTGAAATTCTCACTTTATTATCCAAATGCATATGCATAAAGTAATGAAGAATAAATTATATTATTACCGAATAAATTACTGCAAGTTAGCTGATCAACAATTCTTCTCAATTTATCCCAAGATACAAAATCATAGTCATAAACTAATTAAAAAGGTATTCAACAATAATTTTCAATTCTAAATTTTCCAACAATAGGCATAACTGATTTATGAAGAATTGGAATAAAATTACTAAAACAACAGAAAACGTAAGTGTTGATAAGCTAAATATATATTTGTATCAACCAATGAACCTTTTCTACTTGCGTGAGTCCAAAACTTGCGCGTAAAGAAGGAACTTGCACATAACCCAGTTCCTTATTTCTGCAATTTCATTAATATATCTTTAGGATCATGAAACAATATGTCACTAAATACTCCGACACGTACTCATCCAGCACTATTTAAATAAATATCAGCCGTAAACCATGAATAATTGAGACAACCCTTCCGTAGATTAAAAATTTGAAAAGGTGTGTGAGAGTGTTCAAAGGAGAGAGTGCATGGAAGGTGGAAAAAACTGAATTAAATTTTATAATGCATTTACATATAAATTCCAATTACACTTAGATTAGCTCTTTTACATTGCTGTAACTCTCAGTAGATAACCAACTGTCGTTAACACAGTTGGGCCTGCTGTAAAATTATCAAATATTTGTGGCATAAAACTGCTAGTAAAGAAATTGAAAGTAGACATTACAATGTCTGAAAAGATCAATCTATAAGATAATATGCTCAACACTAATTAATAAACTAAAACAGTAAATTAGATTCGACGCACAAACGAAACTAATGGTCCTGAAAATCAAATGTTACCCTCAGGCTGAGGCAATGCTTAATAAAGGATCATAGGACTATAGCTTTCCGTTACATGTGAACCCAAAGTGATTACATATGAATTGGTTGGTTTCTAGGAATTATCCAATATTGTTAGAAGTATGAGCATAAGAAAACTGCAACAAAATAATAATGCTCATATGTAATGCTTAAGTTAAATTAGTGACAGAAGCATGTAAGTCCATATCTTAACCTAAATGGCTCTCAACTAAAAGGAAATAAAAATTCTGTAAAGTAGGAAAGCACAAAGGTTCATAGAAAAAAGGGCAAAACAACTTGTTTGGATTTGTCAAAGTCATGGAAATCGCGCCTCTGATCCATTCTAACTCACTGTACGCCCCATTTCTAGTTGGTGCTGAAGTGTAGAATCATGCTTATGTTGGTTCATTGGGGAAAAAAATTACAAAATGCATAATATATTTTGCAAGCCATCTATATGTGTGAAAACGTAAAAGTAAATTAGTGCAACAAAAATAATATTATAACACTCCATTGGGAAAGGATTATTTGCCATTAGTGTATAACACTCAAATTAGTATAGCAAAATATAATATAATAACCATTAATCACAGTTGTTCTTTTCAAATACAAAACATATTAAAGAGTACATTATAAAGTTTTCAAATTAGGGGGATATGACAAATTTTATATTTGTCTACCCAAAGGGAATAGAATCTATTCTAACAAAGGCTCAAAGAATTCGAACACAGTATTAAAATGTGAGTCTTTCGAACACCTGAATAAGGGTGAATAGCATTAGAACCATCAGAATTCTAAAAAGAATCTTAGAAGATTGTAAAATAACTCTTAACAGACCTATGTGTCACTCTAGAGGATCTGTTTCTTTGGAGGCTTCATATTCTTTTACAGCGCAAAAGTATTTCAATCATTAGCTCATCCCTATCTACCCAAAAGCAAAGATATCAATTTGAAGATAAAAACAAAATGTTATTCCATTTTTCCCAGTGTTCCAACAATTTAATTAGAGTTCATACCAACATAATATTATGATTAGATAATTAATACTTATTAGGATGTATTAGGGAGTGGAGTGGAAGTGTTCTAATAGCTAAACTCATCATATCTCATTCAGTGGACAGATATAGCAGTGACGTTAAAGAGATGGTATGGATCTTATATAAAAATGCAAAATTCAAATTAGTAAATGTAACATTCAAGTCAGAGGAGCAGCATTCCAAAAAGCAAATGAAAATGTACGGATCTCATCAAATTATATTTACAGAAAAGGGATGAACGATCTTTTATGATACAATTATTTTCAAGAAGACTGAAGATTTGAGATAGAATACAACAACATATTATCCTAGAAATCTGTCTACTTTTTAACCCCATCAAACATCATATACAAAATAATGTTAGCAACCACCACTCGAACAAAACCCACAAATTTAATCACCCCAATCAATCATGAAAACGCACATTAAAAAAAAGCTTTTTAAAAAGAAATAAATAAAACTAACCAAGTTTAATAGACAGAGGAATGATGAAATGCTATAGAGGAATGTCAAGATTCATAAAAGAACTCAATGTGGGTAATTATTCTAAACCTCACCAAAAGAGGTGATTGGGAAAGAATCAAAACAACCTGATTAAAAAAAGTAACTAAGGCAACCGGTTAAAAATTAAATAACTTACAACAGTTCTTGAATAGATTGTTGGCCAAAGCAAGATCCATTAACCCTTTGATTTGAATATAAATTGAGCACAAAAATATCTGCATAAATTCATTCAAATCGTGAATTATGGTCTGGGTTTGATTTGGTAAAATTATTGATAAATCGAGGAGAGTAGATGAGAATTAACCCAAATGTTAAATTGATCGTGACGACAATGACGGGGGAAGATGAATAGGAACGGAGCCAATGTTATACAGAGAGGCATGGTTGGTGACTGCAATAATAATTGTGGGAAAAGCCATTCATTCTTAGTGTAAAACAAAATATTACCGAGAAAAAAAAAGAATAAAAAGAAAATAGAAATTTACGTGAAAACTCTAAATCGGAGAAAAATTATGGACCGAGAAAAATATTATTATGTGAAACTATAATCACACACAAGTTTCTCTCCCCAGACCCAATATTACCACACTATTACAAATCTTTGATTAATTTCCACTTTTCTCCTGACTCTTAAATAGAGATTACAAGAAAGGAATTTCAGAAGAATCAAATATAAAGATTAAAGTGTATCCAAGTGTATCCAATTGGTGCGTCTGACATCAGAACCAAAGGCATCCTTAAATAGCAATTAAAGAATCCTCCCTTTCTAATCTCTCATCCGATGTGAGACTATTGAAAAATCCAACAATCTTCACCTTGCCAAAATAAAATAAGACTCATTGTCTTTACCGACAATCAATTCTCAATCTCCTGAGAATCATCCTACTCCACCATATGAGTAGACACACTTAGAATAAACCATTATAAGAATTTCCCGCAGCACATATCGAAAAATACTTGCTGGAATTTTGTGGTGAAACTTCCAGTTCTTGGCTTCCCATCAGCCATCGATATACTTTTCTACCACACACGTTCATGCCAAGTCAATGTATGCAAACTTGTGGCCCAGCTAAAATTACTACTCCCTTTTTCATGACAACAGGGCATGTCATGAGGATGTTCATTTTCTCTTCAGAGAAAATTCTCAACAACATTAGCTTCAGACTCGGAGTTATTTGTCGTACCAACTCCACCTCCACCTCCACGTGGACAATTTCGCTTTGTATGCCCAGGTTCTCCGCACTTCCAACAAACCACATTCTTGAAGTCCTTCTTCCTTCCTCCTTTGCAACTTGCCAACATTACTAAATTTTCCATTGAAGTACGCCCTTCACTCATCATCCTTCTTTCCTCAAAAAGAAGTTTACCTGAGATTCAACAAAATTTAAAGTTTCCTTACCATACATCAAAATTGGCTTCATGTGCTCATAGGAATATGTCAAAGAGAAGATAAGCCTCAATGCCTTATCCTCATCTTCAATCTTCACTCCAATTGCCTCTAGTTTAGAGATGATCTGAAATTTTTGTACCTTCTTCCATTCGAAGCGTGTGAAACTACTCTTTTAGGTACAACCTATTTGAGATACCCTTTCTCTGGTACAATTCTTCAAGTTTTTTTTCATAGCTCCTTGGCGTTAGAAATTCCATGCACATTAGTAAGGACGTTCTTGGCCAAAGATAAGCGTATTATGCTTGCAGCCTGCAAATCTAGATCCTCCCAATCCTCATCACTCTTTCCAGAGTCTTTGCTTGAACTTCTTATGCCATCAGTTGAACCTGGCTTTTTTAGAGACTTATGTAACCTAGATTGTATTAGCACATCCTTCACTTGTACTTGCCACAACCCAAAATTAATTCTACCATCAAATTTCTCCATGTCAAACTTCATTGAAGATATATTTTGTTTAACTACCCTAGCCTAATGAATAACTGTCTCTTAAAAATTCTTTTATGATGTGGAAGATCAGACTACGCTGCAACCATAGAGCATACTAAGAAATTTTTAAGGTTCCCGAACTAGACTCTGATATCACTTTGTTGGGAAAAACGATTCATTCTTAGGGAAAAACAAAATATTACAAAAAAAAAGAATAAAAACAACACAAGAATTTACTTGAAAACTCCAAACCGGAGAAAAAACTACGGACCCGAGAAATACTACTATTGAAACTTTTACAATCACACAAAAATTTCTCTCCCAGACCCAATATTACCACACTATTATAAATCTTTAACTAGTTCCCATATTTTCTCCCAACTTTTTCAAATAGAGAATACAAGAAAGAAATTATAGAAGAATCAAATACAAAGATTAAAATGTATCCGATTGGTGCGTCTGACATCAGAACCAAAGGCCTTCCTTAAATAGTAATTAAAGAATCCTCCCTGATCTCTCATCCACTGTGGGATAAGAAAAATTCCTTATTTTATATTGACAAATCCAACAATAATAAATATGATAAATAAAAAAATATGGTAACTACATTAATATTAATAATAAATTAAACATAAACACATCAGAAGGTTGAATCACAAAAGCCAAAGATTTGAAAATTTGACAAATCAGCATAAAATTTACATGGAGTTGACACTTGGAAAAATCATGGAATTTTTGTTTGGTTTAGGAAAAGACAAGAAAAAAAATTAACAAAAGATTAGGTGATGCCAAGTCAGCCTTGGATTAAGAAGAGTATGACATTTAGGATATATAAAACTTTCTGTAGAAAGTAAGGTGTTGCGCGTTTTCTTTGCACGCAAAATTAATTCCCAAGTATTAAGGATATCAATTGCAGTTTAGGCAAGCAACCAAGTTAAATACCGAACTTAAAGGACGACGTATTATCAATTTAATTATTCACTAAATTAAAATAAGACAAGGCAATAAAGTTAGAGTATTGAATTATTAAACTACTAAGAAAAATTATTAAGTAACAATTAAAATAAAATAGAATTGGAAGAATACGAAAGTGTCTCAAGAATGGAGAATATGCAGCTCTAGGATAATCCAGTTTTACTACCTAACTTCCTCTCAAGTGTGCAGGTTGAGCCTACCTTGTGGACTATGGATGCATCACTAAACCATGCAAATCTACTCTATAGACATAAGTAAAAATACGTGTAACACGTGTGAATAACCTCAAAGCAAGAAACGTAATTTCACCCCCCCTTTCTAAGTACTATCAGTATCATTATTTTCCCCTCGTGTCTGGTACTCTAATCCGATATGATCTCCCTTTATAGATACCATACAATTACCCTCTTTATCCTACTTACTAACCGAATTCAATTCAATTAATAAACATTTATATTTTAACAGTTCTAATAATGTTTTGGAGTCCCCTCACTTAGAATCATAACTTAAACCTTGTTCAGCAATGAATGCACTCAATCAACAACAAGTTATACATTTAGACTCTATATAACAGTTGAAGATGCACAAAACGACCGTGAATATGAGTTAAAAAGGCACAATCATATAGAAAATAAATCCACAAGTAATGTTGTACGGAGGATACACAAGAGAGTTTAATTAATTCATAAAACCTTCAAAATCCTAGTACTACAAAAAAGGCTCTAGCCCATGGTGTTACAAGCAATATGCATGGGGGTTGGATAGATCTTACCTATTGTCTAGAAAATCATAAATAAGAAAGAAAGAATTATAAAAACCCTTGTTGTAGCGATCCTCTTCCTTCATTCTTCCGTCTCTTCAAATCCTGTTGGTTCTACTTCTTGATTCCAAAGACAAATTTTCACAGTGATGGATGGATGGAGGAAGGGATGGATGTGGATGATGGTGTGGGGGGTAATCCCCATTGTGGGGTTGTGTAGAATGAATATGTCCTCTCTTTAACCCTTATATGATGGCACGAAGACACCTATATATCACACTTGCCACATATGTCTACTATGTTTGGATGGAAAGGAATGCACAACATTTTGGAAATAAGATGCTATCGCCAGCTCACATAATAGATAGAATCAAATTGCAGATAGCTTCATTGTATTTTAATTTTTGATGTATTCACCCTAAGCTTACTTAGGTAGGTTGGATAGGCTTGTATTCGCATGTACGTAAGTACAATGTAAACGTTTCCAGTGAAATACATTTACCAATTTCACTATATGATGCATGCCTGATGAGAGTGAAAATAGATGTGTTTTAGTGTCCAATTTAATACTTTTTTTTATGGGAATTATTATCATATATTAGCATAAGTCTGTTATATTTCATACATTTGAGAAAAATGTGCGTTTGAGTTATTTTATTGTGTTTTAAGTGAAAAAAGGATCAAAAGTGCAAAGTTGGAGGAATGCTAAAAAACGCACACTCAACTTTCATAATTTTTCTGTGTTCTTGTGAAGCTCATAAATGATGGTGTGATATATGATTGAAAATCCACAGAAGAGAGGATCATTTTGGCGTAAGAATTACTCAAATCGGAGATCGAACGAGGAAGTTATGCTCAAAATTGTGAAGTTGCGCAGCTGCCGGCCAGAATTTCCGAGAATTTCCAAAAATTTATGAAAATTAGCCCATAATTCCTATTTCTTGGAGCATAATTAATTTTCTTATTATCACATAATCTTCTATGATTCACCCATATCTTTTATTTCCTTATTTAATTCCCTTCTCACACCTATATATATTTTACATCATTATTCATGTTGTGAGAAGGTACAACAACACAATCATTCTACACCCCAAAAGGGGAGATCACCCCCAACCATCATCCACATCCTTTCCTCCATCCATCCATCACTTTGAAGATTCGTTTGCTGAATCAAGAGGAGAACCAAGAGGAGGATTTAAGACGGAGAAGGACGCGACGACGCCCACATCTAGGGTTTTATTCATTTCCTAATTTATCTTGTATTTTACAGACATATGGGTAAGATCTATCCAACACTCATGATTGTTCTTCGTAACATCATGGGCTAGAACCTTTTTGATAGATCTAGGGTTTTGAAGGTTTTTATGAATTAATTAAACTTTCGTGTGTATACTCCGTACAACACTACTTGTGGATTTATTTTATATATGATTATGCTTTCTTAATCCATATTCAGAGTCATTTTGTGCATCATTAACTGTTGAATAGAGTCTGAATGTTCATCTTGGTTATTGATTGAGCGCGTTCACTGCTGAACATGATTCCATGTTATGATTCTAAGTGAGAGGACTACGAAGCTTCATTAGAACTATCATGTATAAATACTTATTAATTTAATTGGATTCGGGTTGATAAGTAGGATAAAGAGGGTAATTTTATAGTACCTATAAATGGAGATCATATTGGGTTAGAGTGCCAATTGGCCAGGGAAATAATTGATACTGATAGTACCTAGAAAGGGGGGTGAAATTATATCTCTTGCTCCAAGGTTATTCACACATATTATACGCATGTTTGCTTGTGACTATAGAGTAGATATGCATAGTTTAGTGATGCGTCCATAATCCATAAGGTAGAGTCAGACATTGATACACGAAAAAAATATTAATGAGTGAAATCGGATTATCCTAGAGCTACATATTCTTCATTCTTGGTTCACTTTCGTATTCTTCAAAGTTCTTCTATTTTAATTATTATATTAATTAAATTGTTAGTAGATTAATAATTAAATATTCAAACTTAATTGCCTTGTCTTAATTAATTTAGTAAATAATTAAATTGATAATACACCGTCCTTTGGTATGTACCTTGAATTTTTTTGAGGTACTTGTGCACTACGAAAAGGAAAGGAAAGAAAGGAAGGAATTACACACAATGCTAAACATGGCCGGAGCAAGGCATAATCCAGATAATGTTGCCATACGTAAAATTTTCATGAACTATGGGATTGGCAACATGGGTTGATAGGAGCAAGGTGGAAGATGATAATTTTGAGATACATCCCGCTCTTATTAACATGGTAGAGAATAATCCCTTTTCTGGAGGTTATTTTGAAGATTCATATTAGCATCTCAAAAATTTCCTTGGTTATGCAAACACTCAAAAGGGTACTGGAGTTTAGTTTTTATTAATTGATAGAGCAGAAGTTTAGTTTGAGACTCTTGATGCCACAGACTGCACTACAAGGGACCAACTGCAGCAGAAGTTCTTGGAGAGATACATGCCACCCTCAAGGATCTTAAGAATGAAGCAAGACATCACCCAATTTGTTATGAATCAAGGTGAGAAATTTCATAAGGCGTGGGATAGGTTCAAAGATATACTCAGGATGTGTCCACAACATGGGATGTCTAAGGCTCAATACCTAAGCATCTTCTACTATGGATTAGATTGTGATTCGCGTGTTCTTATTGATGCATTATCAGGAGGAGCACTGTTATCTAAGACAGCACTTGAATCAAAAAAGTTATTTGAAGACATCTCTATGAATTCACGTGACTGGTCTACGGAAAGAGTAAGAGGATCTTATGTATTTGGTAAGGTGGCGCAGGTTGAGCATCAAGTGATGAAGCCAAATAGGAATGATGAGATCGTCTCTAGTCTAGCTAACATTAACAAGCTATTAGAGTTGTAGCAGAAGCATATTACAGAGTAGAAACAAAGGGGGCCTAGTATGCAGCAACAAGAAGTGAAGAGTGTTGAAGTTACCTTCAATCGATACATGGCAAGGAATGATGCAAGGGTTGACCGCGTCGAAGCGAGTATGAATGCTAATCATGCAAATTTATCTAAGCAGTTGAAGGACCTTATCATTATAATGGGTCAAATGGCTACGAATGTGAATCAATTGACACAAATGTTGGAGAATAATGCTATCACATTGAGGTTTGGGATGCAATACGAAGGTCCAATAAAGCCCATGAATGAAAATAAAGAGAGAAGGACTACGATTTGACCCGACCCATGCAGTTCGACCAGACCTAATGGTCGAACTACTTTTGGAAAAATAGAGAAATAATACTCTATTTTCTAGCTCGCCATTCGACCAAGGTACCCCTGTTTGACCAGATCACTCTGGTCGAACTATGGTCAAATCAGCACCTGTTGAGGAGAAAGTTTGAGTTCAATTTACAGAGCCTCCGTTCGACTAGACTCATCCTGTTCGACCAGACTTCTCTGGTCGAACTACGGTCGAACTAGAACTGGACAGATTGAACCTGTTTTCAGGAGCCCAATTCGACCAAGCTCATCCCGTTCGACTAGAATAATCTGGTCCAACTATGGTCGAACTGTGGCAATCGAGCCCCGCTTTCATACCGAATGCTACACCTGTTGTTCATAGTACTCCAGTACCATTACAAGAGTAGAATAGTGAGCAAATAGTGGAGAAGAAGTGGGAAAGAGCAAAGAGGTTGAGAGCCGAGAAACTTAGACTGCAGATGGATAATAAGATATGGTTTACTCTCTTGATAAAGCAATGAAGATGCCTATGGAGACTGAATCATGCAAGAGCATATATGTGGTTTCTAACTTATTTAATCTTGATTTTAATAAGACAGATGATTCTAAATTTGAGTGGAAGATTGACAAGGAGGAATCTAGACATCCATGGGAGAAAGAAAATTCCATGGATCATATACTTGTGACTAAGAAAGGTGAGGTGCTGAGTGTAGACAAGAAGAGGGAAAGAAAGTATTTGAAGGTGAGGATGCGAGAAGACCGTCCTCCGATCTAGTAGTTCAAAAAGTGATAAACCATCATGACTCTCTGACGTTAAACATGAGCGCCTGTTGGGGGCTTGTCCCTTCTATTTTATTTCTTTATTATTTCTTTTGTGTGAGTGAGGAGTTATTATATTCGAAGTGCTCACATTTCGGCAATTACATCTCTTTTCAAACTTAGTTTCGACTTACGTTTTTATTAAGTTTGGGGGGTGTGATGTACTTACCTCATCTTATGAGTACTAAGGGTATAATTTTTCCTTTCGTTGGTTGTTTGTTGGAGGTTGATTTTTTGCGGCATATTAACATTATAATCGGTGTTGATATGTCATTTTTTTGCAACTTACCTAATGTTTAGTGTGTTGTGTTGGTGTGTCTAGTGTGTGGAGTCAATTAGATAAGTCAATTGAGTCTTTCTTATAGTTCTCTTATTTTATTATTGATGAATCTGTGATAATGAGGTGTGCTTGAGCTTTGATGATAGAAACGGGTAAACTGAGGCTTTGACCTGATCAAGTTGGACAACTCGAGGAAATCATGCATACGTTGAAGAGAAATCAGGTGCCCTAGTTTCCTTATTCTAATTCTTAAGTGTGCTTTTAATTCATGGAGTGGAAGGATTGAGATCTTGTTTTTGGTGATTCACATGAGCTTATTTTTTTAAATTGTGCCCGAAATTCATATGCTCTTGAAATTGATGAAGGAAGTGTACTTGAATTATATTGTGGTATGAAGTTCTATGTGTATTCGTGAGATATTACTTACCATAAAAAGTGCACTATTACTTGTGAAAAACCCATGTGAGATTTTGAGCCTCGTTGATCATGTACATAATCACATGATATTTCTTTTCTGGTGAGTATCGTTCTTGTGTGCGTATTCTAGAACTTGCCTCTTGTCTTACTTGAAACTACATATGTGTTAGATGATGGGAGATGATTTAAGGCCATCACTGAATTTATGAGACACTAAGACAAATAATTCCCTATCAAATGATGTTTATCCGTAGTTAGCCCCGTTGAGCCTAAAAATCTCATTCTTTGGCAGCTTACGAGAAATAACCACTTTGAGCACCTGAATTTTTTGAGCCTTGATTCTATCATGACGAGAATTAATGGCTTTCAAAGTGTGTTGATGGAGTTTGATAACATTTTGGGATGGAATGAAATTGGTGTTGAAATAGTGATTGAGCTTGAAAATGCATCTAAGGAAAATCATGGAGTAGTGCTTAAATCTAATACTCCATTGAACACAGCACCTTAGGGTAGTGCTTAAATCTAGTACCCTATGGAGGATGCGCAAGGTAGTGCCCGAAACTGGTACCTCGAGAGAAAAAAAGAGAGAAGGAAAAAATTATTGTGCTTGAAAAAGAAAAAGTGAAAGAGTTGAGGAGGATTTTGTGCTTAATTGAAGTCAGTAAGAAGAATAAAAGATCATGATGGAATACGCACTTGATTGATCCAAGTATTGAGTCACTTATCCCTATATTTTCTACCTTAACCAAAGAGCCAATATTACAGCCAAAAGAAAAGTTCTTTTTGATCTTGTTGTCGTCATACTTTTAGTGGTGGAGAGTTTGAGATGTTTGGCAGGCTTATGGTTACGTATGCACTTGAATTGAATATGAGCGTAAACACTATAACCCATATGTGTACATATATTACACTTGAGTGCGAGTGATATATACTTCTGATGAGAGTAAAAATTCATGTATTTTCGGGTCCAATTGGATATCTCTTTGAGTGTAGAATTACTATTATTTGCACATATATTAATACTTTGAATTATAATTGACTAAAAGGTGCTTGGGAGGTATTTTGTTGTATTTTAATAGGAAAAAGGATCAAGAACACAAAGTTGGAATGAAGGATGAATTCGTACTACTTGCAAGCAAACAGACATCCACTTTCCATAATTTTTTTGTATCTGTGTGGTGGTCCAAATTTTTCATATGATATATGATTAGAAAGCCAAAGAATAGAAGAACGCGTGGCCGCAAGAATCACCTCAATCCCATTTCAGATGAGAAAGTTATGTTCAAAATGGTGACGTCGCGCAAGCTGTTTCTACTCAGCACGATGGTGCCACTTTTCAGGACTTTTTATATCTTTAAATGGTTGATTTTCTGTGTGTTCTTTATATGAATAGAAATTCAGGAAGAGAGGATCGCGTGAGCGTAATAATCACTCAAATTGGAGGCCGGATGAAGAAGTTATGCTCAAAACCATAGAGTCGCGCAGGCTGCCGATGGACACACGGTGCACACACGAGCGGGGGCATGCGTGGGGCTGATGTTGCACGTTTTCCACCATGTGAATGCTTCTTCCAGCTGAGGAGATCATGTTCTCACTTGATAGTTTGAAAAGTTATTCTGAAAAGGCCAGCTGCAAGTCCATTGATGTTGATGAGAGTGTAGAGGAGAAGCTGCCATTGATTCCGTCTAAGGATCAATTCAAAACCTACATCAGAAACAATCCTTCTTTATTTACTCCTGCTACTGATGTTAAATCTGATATTTTATCTAATGAACTAACAGATTGTTTGAGTGTTGTTAATGCTTGCAGGAAGGAGAAAAGAGAGGTATCATGGATTGAAGAAGAAACATGGAAACAAATTCCACCAGTCCCTCCAGATATATGTGGCTCTTATTTGTCTGATATTTATGTTGATAGGAAGGAAGCATATAAAGATAGAGATCTAGATAAGTTGATCCTTGAGAGTAAGAAGGGAGAGATGGTTTGGATGGATCGGAAGAGGGCGAAACAACACTTCAAAGTGAAGATGAAAGATGAAGATGAAGTGTTGATACATGAGTCCAAACATCTCTGAGTCTGCATTTCATCGAGCTCCTCGATGTTAAACAAGAGCGCTTGGTGGGAGGAAACCCACCGTTTTATTGTTTTTATTTGTTTTGTTTGTTGTGTCTTGTGCTAGGTGAATTATACTTAAGGTGCGTGCTTACACTTAAGGTAATAACATCCTTTTAAACTTAGATTCAACTCACATTTTCATCTAAGTTTGGGGGTGTGATGTTCTTCCCTTGTTCCATCCGCACCTAGGTATGTTTACTCTGCATTATTTTAGTGTCTGTGTGCTTGGAGGTTAATTTTTTTTACAATTTTTGAATTTTATTCGATCTTTTGAATTTTTTTGAGACTATCCAGGTGTCTTGTGTGTTTTTGTTCATTTTTGTGTGTCCCTTGGTGTTATGTGGTTGATTTTTGTCTTTCCGATATTTTTATCTCTCTTGTGATGATAAGTTTGTGTTTGAGCTTTATTGATTGAGAAGGTATTTAAGGTGATGAAGTGAACTTGCAAGATGTGAAGGAGATTGAAATCAGGTTACTTCGTTCCTTATTCTATATTTTTATGTGAGTTTTGAATTCTTGTGAGTGAGGAGCATGAGCTTTAAATTCTATGACCTGAATTTCATGGTGATCTTTGAGTTAATAATTTCTGCCTAAGATGTTGATTATGATTGATAAGGGGAACATGCTTTAATTTTTAAGTACTCTAAATTCTTGATGTGCTTGTTATGATGTATGCGTGGCCTTGAAGAGTGCTTGTTCATTCTATGGAAAAGCCAAGTAAGATTTGAGCCTTTAAATCATGTTACATTGATGCATGATATTTTTATTTTTGAGCGTATCGTTCTTATGTGTATATTCTAGAACTTGCCTTGAGTCTCCTTGAATATTCAAGATTAGTCTAGCAGATTAGGAAAATGATTTAAGGCCATCTTTGATTATTATAAGTCACTTAGCCAAAAATAATTCTCTACCATATGATTGTTTATCCGTAGTTAGCCCCATTGAGCTTAAAAACCTCATTCTTTGGCAACCTACAAGAAATAACCACCTTGAGTATCTTAATGAATTTTTTTGAGCCTTGATTGTCCGTCATGAAGGAGAATTAATGGTTTTTCAAAGTGTGTTGATAGAGCTTGATAACAGCTTGGGAAGGAATGAAATTGGGTTGAAATAGTGATTGAGCTTGAAAATGCATCTGAAGGAGAGTCACGGAGCAGTGTTTAAGTCTAATACTTTATGGAATCTAATACCCTAGGGTAGTGCTTAAATCTAGTACCCTATGGAGGATGTGAGAGGTAGTGCCCAAAACTGGTACCTCGAGAAAATAAATAAAGAGAGAAAAGAAAAAAAATATATTTGTAGGGTAGTGCACATACCCTTGATGCTGAAAGAAAAGAAGAAAAATACTCTCTCATTATTATGGTTTAAGAAAGGATTGAAAATTTCGGAGTTGGGGAGGAGTTGTGCTGCAATGAAAGTGATGAGGAAGAATGAGAGATCATGATAGATGACCACTTGATTGATCCGAGCTTGAGTCACTTATCCATATATTCCCTACCTTTTCCAAAGAGCCTACGTTACAACCATATAAAAAGTTTTTGATTCTTAATTTGCTAGCTACAAGTAAAAGGAGAGTTGAGACAATAGGCAAGCTTATGGTTACCCATGAACTTGAATTGAATTTGAGAGCACTAAGCTTATATATACAACTCAAACGGTGTACACTTTATACACCTTGAGTGTGAGAGTTACACTATATATCTTGTGAGCATAGGAGAATTGATCACTTGAATTGGTGAAGTAATGATCTTAACTTGTATGTTTTGAATGAATGGGTACTTTTGAATTTGAAGTTATATGAACCAAGTTAAGATTGATTACATCTTTTGAAGGATTAACTGGTATTTTGATCTTTCCTTGGGACATGACTTTTCATCTCATTATTCTCTTGGTTTGTCGTTTCGTTGTTCGATGACGAACAACACCTTAAGTTTGGGGGGTTTGATGAGAGTGAAAATTCATGTATTTTTGGGTCCAATTGAATATCTCTTTGAGTGTATAATTATTATTATTTACAAATATATTAATACTTTGAATTATAATTGACTAAAAGGTGCTTGAGAGGTATTTTGTTGTATTTTGATAGGAAAAAGGATCAAGAACACAAAGTTGGAATGAAGGATGAATTCGTACTACTTGCAAGTAAACAAACATCCACTTTCCATAATTTTCTGTATCTGTGTGGTGATCCAAATTTGTCAAATGATATATGATTGGAAAGCTACAGAAGAGAGAAACGCGTGGCTGCAAGAATCACCTCAATCCCATTTCAGATAAGAAAGTTATGATCAAAACGGTGACGTCGCGCAAGCTGTTCCTGCTCAGCACGATAGTGCCATTTTTCAGGACATTTTATACCTTTGAATGGCTGATTTTCTATGTGTTCTTTATATAAATAGAAATTCCAGGAAGAGAGGATCGTGTGAGCATAAGAATCACTCAAATTGGAGGCCGGATGAAGAAGTTATGCTCAAAACCGTAGAGTCGCGCAGGCTGCCGATGGACACACGGCGCACGCACGAGCGGGGTCGTGCGTGGGGCTGATGTTGCACGGTGAGACCTCTTAGCAGCCGTGTGTGGAATCTTGTCACACGGTTGCTACCGTGTGACAGCACACGATGCCGTGCGAGGAGTTTTTCAAAGTCGTAGCTACCAAAATCGAGATACTCGAAGCCGTGCATGAGGATCACGACGCCGTGTGAGAAAAATTGGTGCACGGGCAAGGCCATGCGAGGGAATGTTGACACACTGGCCATGTGGGATACCGTGCGACCCTCGCACTGGCCGTGTGAGGTGCCGTGTGCCAAGTTGTGCCCAATCCTTGCACTACACGTTACTTATTTTTGGCCCAAGACCATTCCATCCATATAAATACTACAATTCTGATTTTCACAAGAGAGACCCTTCACGCCTGATACATCGCAGTTCACAGTGCCCTAATTCCTTCGTTATTCACCACCTTCCATCCTTTCACCGGAGAGATGATCGGAGTTGCTACTTAGATCAGAGACGGAGATTCTGATAGAGATCGTGATTGAAGAATCGGAGTCCTCCAAAAAGGTTCTTTATCTTTAATTATTTTTCTTTGTTATTTTAGAACAATGTTATGGTTTATTGCATCATTGTGATTTGCCCTCGTAAATCCATGGGCTAAGTTTCTTTGTTGGTAATGTTAGGGCGTTAAAAACAGATTTGACTATGTGATTTGATTGCCCTAAACTTGGATTTATTATTCTACAGATTGTTTATTTCCTTATTGAAGAGGATAATTTTGAGACTTCATATTATTGTATTTTTGGATTTTGATTCCTTTAATTATTCTTGATGGTATCACTGATTGATAGATAATAGGATTTTTTATTTCTGCATAATAATTGTTGTTTCCTGTGACAGTCTTAGGGGATTGACCTATACTACCTAAGAGTGTTAGAAAATTAATTTGGAATATTAATTACTTGGTAAAACATCATTATTAGGTAATTGGTAAAGAGACAAAAGGGGTTAACAATCGCGTACCTAGAAAGGGAAGTCTAGTGCTCTAGCATTTAATAAAATTTAGCATGAAATACCTATAGAGGGAGAGGGAGTTAATTTCTTATTGATCCTAGGATTTTCAGCTCATTATAAGTGTTATATCCTACCCGATCAAGGTGATTTAACTAGGCTTAGTGATCCTCTTATAAACGTCTGCAGTTAATTAATTTGAGTCTAGATAAATTAGTCACATAGTTAAGCTGTTTGCCCGAACATTACCAATTCTCCATTCTTGAATTCTCAATCGTTTTCTCTACGTAATTTATTTTATTTGCTTAGTTTAATTATTTTAATTCTGTTTTATTAGTTTAATTAATTATCTTCTAAAAAACCCCCGGATTTGTCTCGCATTTGAATTATCATATAGAATTACTTATTAAATTTATAACTAACTCATGGGAATGATATTTCACTTGGTCACGCACACTACAATCGATCCCTTACACTTGAGGGTGAAAGAAAATAGCGATCAACTTCCCATGAGAACATGTGAATGGAGCATTTAAATTGATGTGATTGCCTTTTCTTGTATGCTATGAATTGAGTATTACATGTAATGAGAGTTGCATGACCTAAGTTGAGGACAATTATATTTTGAATGGGGTATTGGTCATAGTCACTACACCAAATTCGTTGAAAGACATCACCAAATAGACATCAGTTATTCATTAAATATGATGATTTTTCATTAAAAACCGATGTCTTTTCCAAAACCGATGTCTATCAGCAAAAAAGTGCACTGATAGACATCAATTTTCTATGAAAATGCGGTGATAGACATCGATTTTCACTAACCAATGTCTTTCAAGCGATGTCTATTTGCATTTCTAAAAAAATACGCTGATAGACATCGGTTTGTTAAAACTGATGTCTATTAAGCGATGTTGTTTCTCTGATAGACATCGGCTTTCCAAAAAATGCACTAATAGACATCGTTTTTCTTAACCAATGTCTTTTTAAGCGATGTCTATTCACCATATCTAAAAAAATGTGATGATAGACATCAGTTTCTTTAGCACTGATATCTATTTCCTGATGTTGTTCACAATTATTTTACCATTCATTGGATTCGAACCTCAGCATCCCACCATTTCTTTCTCTAGGCTAAACCAACAAAGGCAGGTAACAATTTGTATATGTTTTGAGAAAAATAAAATTTATATATTACTATTTAAACCATAGAAATTCAGAAATTTCAGACTGTAACCAACTTTGAAATCTCAGTGGAGTTAGGTCGGAGTTACACCACTGCCACCGAAGTATTCACTCCACTATTGAAGTTACGCTCTCTTATTCAAACTCTGAGAGTACACTTTTTTCTCCTCATTCCCTTTAATCTCTAGCCTTTGTTTTACCTCCTCCGGCAAGGGGGAGGGTGGCCAGTGTAGACCTGCCCCCCTCGTGCCCCTCTTTCCGTTTCTCTTCTTCTTTTTCCTCCTTTGTATGTTTTCCTTTCTCTAATTCCAGATTGGTCATTGTTGGATTTCTTCACTGCTTTTTTTCTCTTCAAAACCCTATCGCTATCTATGGTATCTCATTTCACGATTGTATTGCTCGGTGGGTCTTCAAATCGGCGCTGCCATCCCTACCCCAGTGGCTGTGCGATGCTTTGGTTTTGGTGCCCACTTCTTCTTGCTGAAATTCGATAGATCTGCTGGTCAGTGGACTTCCATCGGACCCTGTGCACCTAGGGCTTCTGATCATGGTGACGGCCCAATCTCAAATCGAGTGGGCATCAACTTTGTACAGATATTCTCAAATTTTTGCCGTCCAATGCTGTTGCATACAACCGGTGTTACGAATTCCCGACGTTGCTCTAGCAGTGTCGTAATTTTGGATCTATCCCGTCTAGGCCCTGTCGCGACCCTCGCGGAGGTGCTCCATCAACACTGTCGGTGTGCGGTGGTGCCAAAGTTCCGGCCCTGTTTCTAGGATTTACGAGAATGACAGAGATGAAGTCAATTACCATCTGGATACTATCCACAATCAACTAATGGCCACTTCAATTTGTGAGTGCAGGTCTTCTCTCTCTCTTCAAAATGTAGTCTCATGGATAACTCATATTCCTTGCACGTGTTCGACGAGACTTCTGTTCTTTTTCTTTATTTTTGAGGTTGCTACTTTATTACTAATTCGTTTCTCATTCTGCGAATTAATGATACTTGCTAAACTTTTTCGTTATACTATTTGTTATTATATTTTATGGGTTTTCTGCCTACCAGCTTAGTACCTCTGAATTAAGGGGTTTGAGTATTATATTTGAATAATAACCCCTTTCTTCATGTTGTAAGATTGTTCTGGATTTCCCCATTTTACGTGCTATAAATTTAATGAGAAATATGGAGTATGAGCTTGCCTGATTTTACAAATTTAATTCTATGTTCTTGCATCCGTTATTTCTTTATAGCTGATGTGGGTTACAAAAACAAATTCAGGTAAGAGATTTTGGATGTGGCATCAGTGCAAGTGATATTCCACGTCTATTCACCAAATCCATTGAGTCATCCAATCTCGGCCTTCTCTTTTGCAAAAGGTACAAATCTCAACTCACTTCTATAAGATAGTTCTGGAGATTCTATACTTGTTTACAGTTTAAAAAGCTGTGAATATCTACTCCAAAATCTCAGAGTTAAATTCAAAACTGAAACTTTGAAAACAAAGTTCTGTTTGCGACTTTGTGTTCTTTTTTAGTTTCTCTTTGATGCATGTACGATCTCTTTTACAAATACGAAGTTTAACTTGGTTTATGAATTAGTCTATTTAGTTCCTTGGATTACATGCAAATTTATCTGTTTTACATGCATTGTATTTTCTGTTTTACATTAGAAGCTCACACTTGTTCCACTGTAAATTTATCTTCTTCTCTGACTAGAATCAAAGGATTGTTTAAGGCTTTAATAATATCTATGAAGCTGTGGAGAAGATTGTTATAGTGATTCCATTTGATTATGTTTAATCCAGGTGTAATTGCTGATGCAGAGGATTAAATCAACTACAACTCCCTCTACCTTTCAATATGAATAGCAGATTGAATATAATATGGTAAAGCCTTCTGTTTATGATGTTATAAACTGAAGAGAGAATTTCATATTATCTTTTTGTATGTTTAAAACAAGATGATCATTGTTGGAGAATTTCATATGTATCTTTTTGTATCTCCATAATATTTGTAATGGTAATCAAGCTCTCTCTCCCTCTCTCTAGGTGCACTTCACTTTATATAAATTGATACATGTTTAAAAACCATATAATTTGGAGATGGGGTCTTATAAGTGCATTGTTTGGGGACTGTGTTATCTTTGCATGTTGGAAAAAGTAAACCTTTACACACAAAGTCAAGTGGTCTTCTATAACAACACTACTGTCCCCACTTTCCCCTTTATTATGAAATCACTGCACTGCACTTTTCTTCATGAGCTTTCAACTTCACGTACTACTCACTCTATTTTTTTAATTTTTTTTGTTTCATGTCAACGAAAATTAAAGCTTGTGAACAATTCAATCCATTAATTCATACCGATTTGACCTATCATTGCCCAGATAACACCATTCACAATACCTTCTTTTTACTGCCAAAGTTAATGCTTTCTCTTGTTCACTATAGATCATACTACTATCTTATGGAGTGGAGTATTAATCATGTGTTACTGTAGTGCTGTTACCATGTTATATAGTAATTGGATCCGTATTTATTCCTATTCGAGGGTCATAGAAAATCGCTCATGGCTTCGAAAAGGATCTTAAAGGAACTTAAGGATCTTCAGAAGGATCCTCCTACCTCTTGCAGTGCTGGTATGTAGTTTTATTTCGACTCTAATTTATTTAATCAAAATGGATTAATTGTGAAGAGTCTGCATAACTTTTTAACTAAATTCGAGTTCAATTTGACTACATGATAATTGAATTTGGCTAGGTCATTGTGAGTCAATATCTAGATTGTTCATTCCGAGTTTTTTTCCTTTTCTTTAGATGGTTCATGTATTTAGATTTATCTATGTACTCACAACCTATTAGATACTATATTTCTGAGCGAGAGGAATCATGCGTTTCTTTATTTGGCATATTTATATGTATAGCCCTTTTCTGATGTAAATATTTGATGTGCATTAAAAAAATATATGAAGTGTTGTCAATATTTTCATGGATATCTTGTGATCAGTATTTTTTGTAGTAGGAAAGAAAGAAAGAATGTTGTAAACACAATTTTGCAGAATGATCAAATTTTATTAGAGAGCGTGTAGGAGTTGGTACTGTTGCGAATGTAAGTCATTGTTGTTAATTCCTTCATCAAATTTTTTATTTTTATTTCTTATTTCTTGTTTGTTTAGAATTAGTTTCAGATTAATATTTTGCAAACACCTAATTGATTTAATCCTCTCCAACTCTTGCACAAAATTGTCTAATGTTATAGAAAATGCACCTTTTTATTATATTTTTGTTTGTCTTCTCTGTTTATTTCTTATAATTGTTAAACTCAATCTTATAATATTGAAATGCTATCTACTTTAATAATTATTAAAAAAGTTTATTTAAACATCGCTTCTCCTTTGTACTTTAATAATTTATTCGGCATTTTCTCTCAATTTTTCTATACATTGAACTATTATATGTCTTCATTTGAAAGTTAATGGAGATTGACTATGATTGTTTGAGTTTGGGTCTAATACTATACAGTCTGTTGTATTTGATGTGAATTCGAGGTGAATCTATGTCCACTATTGTTTTATAACTTAGTAATTTTTTATATTGAGTTGAGAATTTATGTAAATTAGCTCAGATTTTGTTGTTGTGGGCTAATATCTGCATGTTTTACTAAGTCATGATGACATGATAACCTGGCCACAGAGCTACTAATTTCATGCTTGTATTGCTTAGGCCTTCAACCCCTAAAACTAATTTAGGAAAACTTTGAGAATAAATAATTTCCATTACAAAACATGATAGTGAAGTTAACACCTTGACACCCATGATTAGAAAAAATAGACGAGAGTTTTAATTTATGTACACAACATATGAACACAAGAAAAAACTTTTTTTCTTTTTCTTAGTTAAAAAAACAGAATGCATAATTAATTTGAACTAGGAGAAATATTCCCAAGTTTGAGGTGAACATCTTTATTCTAGCTTCTTGTTAAGTTTCTTGTATAGTATGACAAGTAACCATTTAGTTTATGAGTAAGTCTCTTGTGAGACGGGTTATTGGTGAGACGGATGTGAGACGGGTCAACCCGTCACTAAAGTATGCTTATTTGTGGTTAAAGTGTGCTTATTTGTGGTTAAAGTATGTCGATAATAAATCAAATTTAACACACTAACATCATACTTTAATACATAATCCAACATACTTTAAAAAACATACATTAACAACCATTTAACATACTTTATTTAAATAATCGACATACTTTAACACGTCTCACAAACCATCTCATGAAGATAGCGTCTCACCAGAGACTTTGTCTTAGTTTATATCTATAAGAATGCATAATTAATTTCTCTTGTGTTGAACTAAGATACAGTGGTTGGTGTATTGGGTAGGACAAATATATTTTTTTCTTTATCAATCTCCCATAGAAAAATGTACTCTCTTTTTGTGTCCATCTTTGATAACCTACCAGATTTTTTATTTCTTATATTACATTTATTTCATGCACCTTGATGGAAGTCGTTGCATTTTCCATTTCTCTGTGGAGTTTTTCTTTTTTATAAAATGGTTCTGCAACTTTTCTGGGCTTAGAACAACCGTGAAAAAGCTCAAGCAATTGTGTTATTACATTCCTGTTCTTCGCTTGCGTCAGTCCTATCTTTATTAAATTGCCTTAATTCCATTTTGTATATTATGATACCAATGTATTGATTTTATCATTCAAAATTATTGCAGTTTCTGGATGAGAAAAATGATGATTTTATGCTTTTCTCTGAGAAAGATTTGAAGTCTGAAGACTTTAGTGGTGTTCAAGCAATGCTTACAAATACGTGGATTGAAATCAATAAGTTGGACATCTCTTGATGTTTTAGCTTATAAATTTAGGTTTTATTTATGTAAAATTAAAGTTTGGATTCAATTAATTAGGATAATTTTTTTTTTTAGATATGAAGGATTATTTTCTGTTTATTTGAAATAAAAATTTGAAATTCTTGTAAAAATTTGTAAGTTTTGAGTTATATATCATGATTGTATTTAATTTTATTTTAATAATAATATAATTTATGTAAAAAAATTAAATTAAAAAAATGAATGACATCATGTAATAACCAATGTCTATTGGAGTGAAAATGATATCTATGCTTGGAAAGATATCGGTGAAAAACGATGTGTTTGATGTGAAACTAATGTCTTTCAAAGAATAGACATCGGTTTATAAATGATGTCTTTGATCGCAATTGATGACTTTTTCTGGAAAGACATCGGTTTATAACCAATGTCTTTTGATTGAAACCGATATCTTTTCTTGGCAAGACATCAGTAGATAACCGATGTCTTTTGATATCCGACTAATGTATTTTTTTGAAAAGACATCAGTTGATATTCGATGTCAAAAGATTATCAACCGATGTCTTTCCAAGAAAAGACATCTGCTGGATATCAAAAGATATTGGTTATCTACTGATGTCTTTCCAAGAAACACATCGGCTAAAAACCGATGTCTATCAACGCCCACTTTCAACATCGCAAGTTTCAACATCGGCTAACTGGTGAAATAGACATCAGTTTTTAGCCAATGTCTATCAGTATTTTTGGTGTAGTAAGCCCTTGTTTCTCCGCTAATTTTCTTACTCTCTTTATTTTTATTTTGTTGCCTCGGAACGAGCAACAAGTAACTTTGGAGGATTGATAAGAGTGAAAATAGGCGTATTTTAGTGTCTAATTTAACATCTTTTTTATGAAAATTATTGTCATATATTAGCATAAGTCTCTTATATTTTATATATTTGAGAAAAAGGTGTGTATGAGGTGTTTTATTATGTTTTAGGTGGAAAAAGGATCAAAAGTGCAAAGTTGGAGGAATACTGAAAAATGCACACTCATATTTAATAATTTTTCTGTGTTCTTGTGAAGCTCATAACTGATGGTGTGATACATAGTTGGAAAGCCATGGAAGAGAGAATCATTTTGGTGAAAGAATCACTCAAATCGGAGATCGGACGAGGAAGTTATACTCAAAATCGTGAGGTCGCGCAACTGCAGGCGAGTATTTCCGAAAATTTTCGAAAATTAGCCCATAATTTCTATTTCTTGGAGCACAATTAATCTTCTTATCACATAATCCTTCATGATTCACCCATATCTTTTATTTTCTTATTTAATTCCCTTCTCACACCTATATACATTTTACATCATTATTCATGTTGTGAGAAGGTACAACAACACAATCATTCTACACCCCAAAAGGGGGGGATCACCCCCCAACCATCATCCGCATCCTTTCCTCCATCAATCCATCACTTTGAAGATTCGTCTGCTGAATCAAGAGGAGAACCAAGAGGAGGATTCAAAATGGAGAAGGACCCGACGATGCCCACATCTAGGGTTTTATTCGTTTCCTAATTTATCTTGTATTTTCCAAACATATGAGTAAGATCTATCCAACACCCATGATTGTTCTTCGTAACATCATGGGCTAGAACCTTTTTGGTAGATATAGGATTTTGAAGGTTTTTATGAATTAATTGAACTGTCGTGTGTATACTCCGTACAACAATACTTGTGGATTTATTTTATATATGACTATGCTTCTTAATTCATATTTAGAGTCATTTTGTGCATTATTAACTGTTGAATAGAGTCTGAATGTTCATCTTGGTTATTGATTGAGCGCGTTCACTGCTGAACAGGATTCCATGTTATGATTCTAAGTGAGGGGACTCCAAAGCTTCATTAGAACTATCATGTATAAATACTTATTAATTTAATTGGATTCGGGTTGATAAGTAGGATAAAGAGGGTAATTTTATAGTACCTATAAATGGAGATCATATTGGGTTAGTGTACCAATTGGCCAGGGAAATAATTGATACTGATAGTACCTAGAAAGGGGGGTGAAATTATATCTCTTGCTCCAAGGTTATTCACACATATTATATGCATGTTTGCTTGTGACTATAGTGTAGATATGCATGGTTTAGTGATGCGTCCATAATCCACAAGGCAGAGTCGGACATTGATACACGAATGGAAAATTAATGAGTGAAACCAAATTATCCTAGAGCTACCTATTCTCCATTCTTGGTTCACTTTCGTATTATTCAAAATGCTTCTATTTAATTGTTATTTTAATTAAATTGTTAGTAGATTAATAATTAAATCTTCAAACTGAATTGCCTTGTCTTAATTAATTTAGTAAATAATTAAATTGATAATACGCCATCCTTTAGGTTCGATATTTAACTTGGTCGCTTATCTAAGCTACAATAACATCCTTCATACTTGGGGATTAATTTTTTACGTGTAAAGAAAACTTGCGTCAATGCCCTTTTATACTTTTAAACTCTTCTAATGAACTTTTAATGGGATTTTTAGATGAAAATGCAAAGATACATGCACTAGGGTTGTAAAAATGTGCGGATCTAGACTCCCGCATGTCCATTTGACCAAAATTGCCCTGGTCGAACAATATGGCTTTGGTCGAACAGACCAACTGTGCACTGAACAACTTAAACATGCCGTTCAATCAAAAAGGGCTTGGTCGAATGTTGGTCTTGGTCGAACGGTGGTCGAACAACATGCTTTGGTCGAACAACCTTGCGCAGTCTCACCATTTCACACATAACTTCCACATTCGAACTTTGATTTGAGTGATTCTTGCACCAAAATGACCCCCTCTTCCGTGGATTTTCAATAGTGTATATGATGAGAGTGTAAATTCATATATTTTGAGCTCTGATTTCTATAATAATGATGTGTGATTTGATCTTAAGTCGAGATAAATCGAGATATGTTGTGAAAAGTCACGAATCAGGTGCATTTGAGTGGATTTTTGAGGGAAAATAGGACATAAGTGCTTGGAACCAGAAAGTGGCAGAGTCAAGCATCTGGTTCGATCAAGACACGAGTGGTTCGACCACCAGTTCGGGTCGAACCAGCAACCTATGATTTTATCACAGAGTGGTTCAACCACGATGACATAGTTCGACCAGACACGAAGGTCGAACCATGGTCGAACCAAATACCTGAAGTGGTGCAAAAGTGATTCAACCCCGATGCTTCTGATTCAACTAGTGGTTCGAGTCGAACCAACTATTTGCCATTGTGTTAGAGGCTGGTTCGACTAATGGTTTTGGTCGAACCAACACACGAGAAGTTTTTGGATCCATATTTTTACACCTTCAGTATGTGTTTTTGCTCAAAAAGCCCATTAGAGGTCCGTTGGAGGAGCTAAAGGTATAAAAGGAAGACCTTACGCAGCAAAAAAGTACCACCTTCATTCTGCACAACATCCGAAACCCCACCGTCATCATACAAAGCTGTGGAGAGAGATTCATCTGTCGAATCAAGTGAGAACCAAGTGAAGATTCAAGATAGAGCGATGCGACGGTGCCCGCATCTAGGGTTTACTTCGCTTCTTAATTTATCTTGTAATTCTCAAGACTATGAGTAAGATCTATCCAACCACCATGATTGTTCTTCGATCAATCATGGGCTAGAACCGCTTTGGTAATTCTAGGGTTTATGAAGGTTTTATGATTTAATTGAACTTCCATGTGTATACTCCGTACGACACTACTTGTGGTTTATTTTATATAAGACTATTCCTTTTTAATTCATACTCAGAGTTGTTTTGTGCATTATTAATTGTTATGTAAAGTCTGACTACATATCTTAATTATTGATTGAGTGCGTTCACTGCTGAGCAGGATTAAATGTTATGATTCTAAGTGAGGGGACTCCGAAGTCTCATCAGAACTATCTTATTAAATACTTGTTAATTGAATCTAATTTGGGTTAATAAGTAGGACAAAGAGAATAACTTCATAGTACCTATAAAGGGAGATCATATCGGGTTAGAGTACTTAGTGCATGGGAAATAATTGATACTGATAGTACCTAGAAAAGGGGGTAAATTATATCTCTTGCTCCAAGGATATTCACACGTGTCACACGCTTATTTACTTGTGTCTATAGAGTAGATTTGCATGGTTTAGTGATGCGTCCATATTCCACAAGGTAGAGTAGGACATTGATACACGGAAGGGAAGTTAATGAGTAAAACTGGATGGCCCGAAGAACTACCTAATTTCTCACTTGTTCACTTCGTTTAATCTCTACTGCTTGTTTACTTTAATTGCTATTTTAAATATATGTTATTTAGTAATTAATTATTTCACAATCAATTGCCAACCTGGTCTTAAAAAGAGATTATATCTAAATTAGTATTAATACGTCCCTTGAGTTCGATAATCACTTGTTTGGTTATCAAAACTATAATAACATCCTTCATATTTGGGGATTAATTGTGTGTTGAGAAAACACTCATCAGTATCACCTGCCCAATTCGGACATCCACATAAACACAGAAAAATACAATAGTTGGACGTGTGTTTTTCAGCATTCTTGCACTAGTTTCTCCTTTTCTCTAACTTTGCACTTTTGATCATTTTTCCACCTAAAATACAATAAAACACCTCAAATGTACCTTTTTCTTACATATATTGAATATAAGACATTTGTGCTAATCTATGATAACAATTCTCATAAAAAAGGTGTTAAATTGGATACTAAAAATGCTAATTTTCACTCTCAATAAATCCCCAAACTTACCTGTTGCTCGTCACGAGGTAACAAAATAAAAATAAAGAGAAAGAGAGAGTAAGAAAATTAATGGGGAAACAAGGACTACGACTCATACCCCATTCAAAATATAATTGTCCTCAACTTAGATCATACAACTCTAATTACATGTAATAGCATACAAGATAAGACAATTACTACCAATTCAAATGCTCCAATGACATGTTCTCACGTGAAATATATATCACTCGAACTCAAGTGTAAAATATATACACTTATTGGTTAAGGTGTTTACGCTCAGATTCAAGTGCATGCGTAACCATAAGCTTGCCAAATGTTTCAAACTCTCCCCTAATAAAAGTATGATTTAATAATGTGATCAAAAAGGACTTTTCTTTTGGATGTAATGTTGGCTCTTTGGTTAAGGTATAAAATATATGGACAATGTGACTCAAATAGTGGAGAACAATAGCTGATTGATCACTTCAACTTTGATCCTCTCTTTCTTTTCAATGCAGATAATTTTCATTCCTTCTTCACCTTCAAACACGATATTGATTTTCTTTCTTCCCTCTTTTTTTTCTTCTCTCCTTTTTTTCTCTCGAGGTACCAGTTTCGGGCACTACCTCGCGCATCCTCCATAGGGTACTAGATTTAAGTACTACCCTAGAGTGTTTGATTCCATGGAGTACTAGATTTAAGCACTACTCCATGATTTTTCTTAGATGCATTATCAAGCTCAATCACTATTTCCACACCAATTTCATTCCTTCCCAAACTGTTATAAAACTCCATCAACGCACTTTGAAAAGCCATTAATTCTCTTCATGATGAACAATTAAGGCTCAAAAAATTTGGATACTCAAAGTGGTTATTTCTCGTAGAATGAGGTTTTTAGACTCAACGGGGCTAACTACAGATAAGCATCATTTGGTAGGAAATTATTTGGTTAAGTGACTCATAAGTTCAAGGATGGCCAAAAATCATCTCCCATCATCTAACATACATCACTACAAAAAATACTCTGACAGTGACGAAATTTTCTGACGGAAACATTTCCATCACTCTTGTGACGATTATTATTAAGGAAATTAAAATTTGTGACAGAAATTAAGTAACTGTCACTTGGTCAAGGTCTCAGTTTGTGATGGAAATAGTAACAGCTTATTTTGTGACGGATAAGTTCCCTCACTATAGTGACGTAAATAGTGATGGATTTTTTTTGACGGATTTAGTGGCAAATTTTTTTTGTGATGGAGCTCTTCTCACTATAGTGACGGATTTTTCCTTCACTACAATGACGGAAATATGATGGAATTTTTTGTGATGGATTTAGTGATGGAAATAGTGATGGATATTTTTGTGGCGGAGCCTTTTCCTCGCTATAGTGACGGATATTTTTGTGAAAGATAATTAAATTAATAAGAAACTTTAATATAAATAAATTATTTGATAAGTTATGAACAAGTACCACTATAGATCATATGGTCACCCGAAAAATCATAAGGCTCTCACCTTATGACTGATTTGGTGTTCGATTCTTGCTCAGCGCGAGAATTTACAAATAATATTAGTAATTAAAATAAATACTAGAAATTAAAATAGGTTGGCTTAATTTAGTAATGAGTGAAATAATGACGGAGCCTTTTCCGTCACTAACGGGTTATTTTTTGTAGTGCATGTAGTTTCAAGTAAGATAGAGGCAAGTTCTAGAATACATACACAAGAATGATACTCACCATAATAGATATATCATGTGATTATGTACATGATCAACAAGGCTAAAAAACTCACATGGGTTTTAACAAGTAATAGAGCACTTTTAAAGGTAAGCCATATTCTACAAGTACAAATAGAACTTCATACCACAATATATATATATATATATATATATATATATATATAACTCAAGTACACTTCATTCATCAATTTTAAGAGCATATGAATTTCAGGCACAATTTTAAAATATAAGCTCACATGGATCACAACCATAAACTCAATTCTTCCACTCCTACCAATTAAAAGCACACATAAAAATTAGAATAAGAAAACGAGGGTACCTGATTTCTCCTTCAAAGTATTCATGTGCTCCTCGAGTTGTTTAACTCGGCCAGGGAAAAGCCTCAGTGTAGAACTCGTATTTCCACTCTAGTACATTTTCAATCATCAAAACTCAAACACACCTCATCATTACCAGATTTATCAATTATAACATAGGAGATAAAAGAAAATCGAAAAATCAAAATTATCGAAAAGATGAAAAAAATAAAAAAACTCGACCACTGAACACTAGGGAACATACAAAGACAACACACGAAATATTAGGTAAGTTGCAAAATATCGACATACCAACACTAATTAAAATATTAATATATCGCAAAAAATCAACCTCCTAACAAACAAACAACAAGGCGAAAAGAAAAATTATTCCCTTAGTGCTCATAAGATGAGGTAAGTACATCACCCCCCAAACTTAGTAAAAATGTAAGTCAAAACTAAGTTAGTATAAATGTAATTGTCTAGGTGTGAGCACCTTAAATATAATAACTCCTCACTCACACAAAATAAACACGAAAATAATAAAATAGAAGGGCAAACCCCCAACAGGCGCTCATGTTTAACGTCGGAGAGACACGACAGTATGCAGCCTTTTAAACTACTTGATCAGAAGGCGGTCTTCTTTCATCCTCACCTTCAAATACTTCCTTTCCCTCTTCTTGTCTACAGTCAATACCTCACATTTCTTGAACACAAGTATGTGATCCTTGGAATTTCCTTCCTCCCATGGCTGTCTAAACTCCTCCTTGTCAATCTTCCACTCAATTTCAGAATCATCTGTCCTATTAAAATTAAGATTAAATAATTTAGAAACCACATCTATTCTCTTTCATGATTGAGTCTCCATGGGCATTTTCATTGCTTTATTGTTCGACTCGAACGATTGATTGAATGGACCTCTTGGGCATGACTGTGCAGTCTCATGGTTTCGAGCATAACTTTCGCATCCAAACTCCGATTGAGGTGATTCATGCGCGGATCCCTTCCGTGAATTTCCAACCATGTATTACACCATCAGTTTTAAGCTCCACACAAACAAAGAAAAATTATAAAATTTAAGGATGCGTTTTTCAATATGCTTCTAACTTTGCCCTTTTAATCATTTTTACACCTAAAAAATAGTAAAACACCTCAAATGCACATTTTTCTCACATATATTGAATATAAGACATTTGTGCTAATCTATGACAACAATCCCTATAAAAAGACGTTAAATTGGATACTAAAACATGTTGATTTTCACTCTCAACATAAGGGTCCCACATTAACACCGTAATAATCCATTTTTTTACAATATTACAATTATGCCATTACTTTATTTTCTGAACTTGGTTTCAATTTTGGTATCAAATTGATTAGAGCAAGCGTACTCTTTCGCGTAGTAGACCGTAGTGACTAAGTGCAAAATTTAGAATATCGAACCCAATGGCGAAAGTGTATGTATCCATATTTGAAAGATGTTTTACTCTAGAAGGACTAATAAATAAAGGATGGGATTGTTGAACACTAAAACCTAACTAAGTATGCAATTAAAGATAGAAAGATACAAAGGATATGGAAGATGGATGAGTGGATGAATGTGAGATGGATGAAGTAACAATCCCCATAAAAAGACGTTAAATTGGATACTAAAACATGTTGATTTTCACTCTCAACATAAGGGTCCCACATTAACACCGTAATAATCTATTTTTTACAATATTACAATTATGCCATTACTTTATTTTCTGAACTTGGTTTCAATTTTGGTATCAAATTGATTAGAGCAAGCATACTCTTTCGCGTAGTAGACCGTAGTGACCAAGTGCAAAATTTAGAATATCGAACCCAATGGCGAAAGTGTATGTATCCATATTTGAAAGATGTTTTATTCTAGAAGGACTAATAAATAAAGGATGGGGTTGTTGAACACTAAAAACTAACTAAGTATGCAATTAAAGATAGAAAGATACAAAGGATATGGAAGATGGATGAGTGGATGAATGTGAGATGGATGAAGTAACGATCTAAAGAGGAGCAAGGCTCACCACAATCAAGATCAAGGATACTATATAGATATGTTAGATTCAAGTAGTAAACATCAATGATAATGGAATAGAAGCAATCACATATATTACCCTAAACCCTTTGGCCAAGGTGATTAAGTTCTCAACTCATTACAAGTTTCAAGCACATAAGATTGTAATCTCACTCTCAATTCCCTTAGAAGGTACTATGATAATAAGAATTAATCTTCTCACTCAATTAATAAACAAATATGATGAACCAATTAAGTGTTCTAACATGAATGTTCTAAGTATAAGATGTTGCCACATACTTCACATACTAACATACAAAATCCATATTATAACATGATTCAATCAAAACCCTAATCACAATATTGGAATGACCATCCTAATATCATAAATAGAGAATTCAACCACACACATCATAATACAAATCAAGTAAATCATAAATCATGTAAGAAATTCCAAAATCACATCAATTAAACCATTAAAAATCCAACAAATCCATAGATCCCTAATCCATCATGTGGATAGCCTCACAAGAGGTCTAGCCAATAACAAACATCATGAAAGCATTAATACAATGCTTACAAACATCCATTGTTGCAATTAAAACTAAGAAAATACAAATTAAAGGTAAGTTCTCCCCTATTTGGAATTGGGTTGATTCTCCCCTTAAAGATGCAATCCTCTCTTATTGAGCCTCAATCCTCCATAGATATGTGATGGGTAGATGGAAGGTGTGAAGATTCATAGAAATTAAAGAGTAATTGAGTGAAAATTGGGTGAAAAATGGATTGGAGATGGTAGTGTGTGAGAAAAATGGTGAATGAGTGTGTGTGGGCGATTTTGGGTCTCCCCCAATTCTCCCTAATCAAACTTGGGGAAAAAGTCTCCAAAATAGAGATTAAAACTGATTTTCTGGAGGGGTGGAAAAATTCATGAAAATTCGATTGAATTTTCATGATGGACGTCGAATTTTTCTGCAAAGCTGTATAAAAATTCGATCGAATTTTTATGCATTTGGTCAAATTTTTATGTTAGTTTGTTCAACCTCTAATGCTTTGTTTTGCTCCTGTTTTTTGTAAAAATTCACAAAAATTCGATCGAATTTTTGTGTGAGGTCGAATTTTTGTGACAGTTTCGTCCTACTTCACTGTTTTGGCTCGTTCTCTCTCGTTTTAATTCCGAATTGAGATTTGCTTTTTCCTACATCTTCCTCTTCACTTGTAGAAATTATTTATAACTAAAAATTACACAAATTCTAGCAAAGTATAAATTTTCTAAATATTTATAAATATCGAGAAATTTAGGGCACTTAAACACTCAAACCAAACATAATTGTATGTAATCATAGTATTAATGGACCCTAAATTCAAGAGATTTCTACACTCATCATTTTTGTTGACCAAAACTAATTAAACGAATATCACCCTAAATATTTTTATTCTTATTCATTAATCAAAACTAACCACATTACTACAACATAAATAGCATTAAATAACACCTCATAGTAACATTTTAAATTTATGTAACACAAAATGATAACACTTTATTTTTGTAACACTTTTTATATATGTAATATATACGTGTAACACTTTTCTAATATGTAACACTTTTACAAAGGTAACACTATAATATAACACTTATACATAAGTAATATTTTTATGTAACACTTCTAAATACATAAATTATTTATATAACATTTTAAAATAATATTTTTAATACTCCATATTTATAAGATGAATATTAATTAAATGTTATATATATATATATATATATATATATATATATATATATATATATATATATATATATATATATATATATATATATACACGTTGATGCGTGCTCTTAGCTAGTTAATTTTAGGGTTAAAGAAGGTTGTCTAACTGAGCTAAGAATGATCACAATCAAACGTAATACAATAATGAACAAGTGAGAGATGGGGATCCAACCAAAGACCTTAACCGATTTTTATTACTCTTCCTAAGAACAACACTTATAAAATTCCTCTCAATTACAAGTGTAATGTCTAATGTGAGAATGAGTAACCTGCCTCTCTCTTGTGAGAGAAGTTATTTATACTACTAACAAACCTTAACGATTGTCCAATCCCATGGTGCCACCTGGACGAAGACAAGCAGTCATAAATGGGGGCTGCCAGTACACCGACGATTTTGGGGTTGGTGCAGGGAGCCACTAGATGCAGAATGCAGCATGTCTCCTTTTGTCCTTTGCTTGCTTTCCATTGGCGGATGAAGAGGGACATACCTGTCGTGTGTTGTCTTCTAGTTGGGAGTGTTGCCCAAGACATCCCATCTTTCTGATATTCTTGTCTTCTAGCCTACCACCACTAGCCATTCTCACAGTAGTGTATGTACTTTGCCCAGTAGGTCTGATAGTCCCTTCAGCAATCGGATAGGTAGGTTTATGAGATTATGCTGTCCGTCCGAGTCCCTGAATGTCTACTTTGGCATCGGAGCTAAGATGTCCTGCCGAGATCTCTCAGCTGCCTGTTCCCTGGATGGGCCTCCTGCCTCTCAGCCCTCTTCTAGTTTCTTCTTCGTGGGCCCTTCGGCCCGTGATGATGGGCTTATCTCTTGGGCTTCTTCTCGATTATTCCTCAGGTGCCTCTCGGGCTATCCTTTGGGCCGTCATCACTTTCCCAAGTCACCATTTATTCCTGCTCTTTGGCTTCTCCATAGTTGGGCTTTTTTTCATGATGGGCTAGCTTGTTGGGCTTTCGGCCCGTTTGGCATGGGCGGATATAGTACCTATAACATTAGCCCCTCGAGCCTAGATAATCTTATGGTTTAAGATTATCTGGGGTCGATATGTATTTTTCATAAGTTATATCCCTCATGCTTCAGTATGTGTGATTCGTATTTCTTCCGTTTTGGGTTCCCCTTACATTCCTCAGTTGCTTCATTCCTACTATCCAGGGGTGGCCGAGATATTTTAGTGAGGTTGGGGGGTGTTTCTGATATTTTACCTTTTTCATTCAAATTTCAAATTTTGAAAACTCTGTCAGTTTGCTTTTTCTTCCTTTTCTTTCCCATGCCCTTTCCTCTTCTATCCTCTTCTCCGACGATTGCAGTTTCCTTTGTGCTGTAAGTTCTCCTTTCTTATCCAGGTATCAATCCTTTCCCTTCCTCTTTCTTTTTCCTTAAATTATCTTCTCTGGCGTCTTTGTGTTCTTTGCTCTATCGCTGTCTAGGGTTTCCCTTCTTTCTCTTTCTCTGTATTCGCTTTTTCTCCTTCCTTATTTTCATGATTATGAGTTGTGAAGGTTCTATTTCCCCAATGAAATCTTCTTCACCAATTACTGATTCTTTGCTCGGGAGCGATGGGCCTTCCTTTCCCCACAAAGAAGAAGGTTTGAGTTCTCGCACCCTTTCTAAATCTGCCCTTGACCAAGCGGTTGCCACATTTGTTTTGAATTTCAGTTTGAGACATAATGCTGACGTGGCTGACGCAGGCTCTGGGTTATTGGCTCATCTTGGGAAACTCCCTGAGTGGGCGAAGGATGTTCTCTTTTCCGCCACCAAATTTCCTCTACTATTGACGATCGTTGGTTAAAGAATAACACCGTTATTGCTATTGGTAAATACTAGTGCAGAGATGACATTGAATTTCTCCTTCTTTATTTCGAGGGTCGTATGTGTTATGCCCTATCGAATGTTGTTGCTGCTTATTAATTGCAATTTGAGTTTGGTCTACGTTTCCTCTGATTCCTTGCATCTGCAATATTCTCCAATTCTGGGGTATAGCCCCTACTCAATTGGCTCCCAATGGTTGGATTGCCCTAATGGGGGTTCTGGTTCCTTTTCATTTGGTGGGATACAAGCTGTTGGATACCTCCGAAATCAACTTCCTGTATCGACTCACTCCTAGTGCTGGGCAAAGGGGTACTTCTATCTGAAGCCTCGCTATACGAATTTAGTCGCCGCTTTTCCCAGTTACATCACAAAATAGAAGGGTAATTGGGTTTGGGTTCGTGAGCCGTAGAGGGGTCCTTGTATCTTTGATTCTGAGAATTCTCAAGCCCCCACTGTGTATCCTAGGAACTCCTTCTTTCGACCTAATCTCAGTGCGCGTATGTATTTCTATTTTCTTCTGATCCTTTTCCTTTACTAACTTTTCCTTCGTTTCACTTGCAGTAGGGGAATCGTGTACTTTGGAGAGTTTGCCGTTTGAGTTTCAAGATGCCTTTCCTGGACTCCTCGAGAAGGATCGCCACTACCAGTTCATTCTCACTTGTACCAATCTCTTCAACGCCGGTTTACCTCTTCAGTGATCACCATGCCAGGTAATTTTCCGTTGTTGTATCTCTTTATTCTACTCTTCCAATGTCCTCTTAATGTCATTCCTTATACCTCCATGTCTGCTTCTCCTTCACTTTTCGCAGGAGAAGAAAAATGCCTCCTGCCAGACATCGACAGTATTGCTACTCTTCCTTCCGCTCGCAAGCAGGCGGCCCTTAATAAGGAGAAGAAGAAGTTCTCCCAAGTATTATCCAAGAAGATTTTCAAAGCCCTTTTTGCTATGTAGCCCCTAGTGCTGTTAGGATCCGTGATTCTTTTGATTCTCCTCCTCCAAAACGGGACATTAGTACAGTTTCGGGGAAAGCCCTGCGTGCCTTAAAGAAGGTTTTGCAAGGAGCCCCCAAAGCCCCCAAGTCTAAAAAGGGTAGTTTGAAGGCCGCTATTGTCAAGTCTGCCGCTTCTAAGAGGAAGGTTCATCTTCAGGATGAATGCTCAGATGAGGGTACCCATGATAGTACTGCTCTCGTCATTCATCCTCTGAAGAAGATTCGAGATGACAATGCTGGTAGTGTGGTGTTAGCTCTTCTGGTGTGCCTGATTCAGCTCCTCTGGAAACCTTGGACGTTTGTGATATTAGCTCTTCTCCTTCTCTCGATGCCCCTGCCAAATCTTCGATTGACACTTTTGATGCCCCTGGTACTTCTTTTTGCCTAGCTCCTGAGCAGCCGAATATTCCCAATCTAAGTCTTCAAGGAAAGCCTTTTGAGGGTCTCATAGATAATATTGCTCCTTTCAATTCTCCATCCCGCTACGGGGCCTCCTTCTCTTTGGAGGTTTGGCAATATTACCAAGGAAAGGCTCCTTTGCATTCTTAGGATTATAATCACTTGCCAACCGAGACGATTTATCCTGTTCTGCCTATAGTGGAAGAGACAACTCTGTATCTTCCTGTGAATTAGATAGTTGACAAGGAACTTTCTGAGAAATTTGGTGATTTTGATGAAGCTGGTAAGACTTTTATCCATACTCAAGAACCTCTTTTTGAGTTTAATGCTCCCATTTGCTTAGCCCATGCTGCTGCCTTTCCTTTTAAGAATTGCACCAAGGAGCTCCTTGCTCGTGTTGGGAACATGTCCCCTGGGGCATCCCTTCAATCGCTGCTAGCCATCTAAGTTGGCAAGAAATTCATGTCGCCAACACCATGCATCACCTCTATGATTTGGAGAGGTGGGAGTCTCACTTTCAGGATGAAGTTACCCTACTCTTGGATAAAATAAATGTTCATGATCGGAAAACCTTTGAAGCTAGTAAGGCCGAGGCTCAAATCTAAGAAGAATTGAGGGTTGAACAAGACAAGAGGCCTGAGCTTGAGGGTAGTTTCCAGGCTTTGCGTGCTCGATATGACAATATACTGACCAGTTCTGAGAAGGAGAAAAGTGCCTTGTTGCTAGGAAACAAGGTATTTTCCAATTGGTTTGCCGCCATGGAGGTCGAATATCAGGAAAAAGTTAAGGTCTTAAATGATCAGTTTCATGTTGATTTGGCCCAGACCCAGAACAGTCTTCATGCCCTTCAGGTGTCTTCCGACAACTATGCCGAGGAGATGCGCCAAGAGAGAAAGGATTCCGAAGACTTGCTCAACCAGAAGATTAAAGAGGCTGAGGATGCCACTGCCAAGACTCAAAGCAAGCGTGATGAGGCTATAACGAAGCTGAATTAGATTAGAGATGAGCTTTCCTTGCACAAGAAGACAATTCTTACTATAGGGATGTCGTTCTTCCCGAAACTAAGATTTATTATTTTTACTCCTCCTCTACAGCCATGGCAAAAGCTTCTTCCAAAAAGCCTTATCCCGCCTATTTGGATTATATGCATGTTGTCCTTCGCCAAGCCCTTAGTCAAAAAAGGATGCCTCTGGCAAATCTTTGAAGGGACAGCTTGCCTTAAGGCTACTTGGCAAATATTCTGATTTTATCACCGATGTCGAACTTCCTAGTGGAGATTCTGATGAGGTTGTGGAAGTGGATTCAGACGAGGCCTTTGTCGATGGCATTTTGGACCCTGCTACTACCGACTCCAAAGCTGAGGACCCTCCAGCGGATCTTCCCATTGAATCTATAGGGGGGTTGCTTCAGGATCTAGCCCTTGATTCTTAGACCCTAAACCTTGACAAGGTTTATTCGAAATGTGATGAGCCCTCGATTCCTACTGAGGGGATTCTTCCCAGCATTGTAAATAAGCCTAATAGAGTCATTGCTACCACTTTTTCAGAAATCCAGCTCTTTAGAATTGTGGCTGTTCTGGCAGCTCCGTCATCTTCCGAAATGGTTTCTGTCTCCTCTGAGATCGTTGAAGTTGTCGATGCTCCTATAGCTTTGACGTCTTCCGAGGCCATCCTGGCTTCTTCCGAGGGACTGATGCCTGAAGGTAGTAGTCCAAAATCTTTGGGTGTCACTGGTTTCGAAGTACTTCCAACTGCCAAGTGATGCTTTTTCGAGACCATAGTTCCGAGTATGATGTACTCATTTACTTATTTTTTTAATACTGCTTGTATTTCCTTTTTTTTTCTTCAAGTGTGTAGGATTCCTCTTTGAATTTCAAGTAATGTATAATCTTTTGACCGTATGAAATACTTCATTTTACGTTGACTAACCTTTTAGGTATTCTGGTAATTTTAAAACTTTTGAGTACAACCACCATTTTCTATCATGGTGCAATACGTCTTTGGTTGAGTGCCACGTGAATTAATTTAGGCCCTTCTCTTTCCTTAGAATTTGTAACGTCTTATATTCCCAACCGTTCGATTCTTGACATTTTTGGTTCATCATGTCCCATCGTAACGGGCGTATCCTTTTCCATCAAAAATCTTTCAATTTCTTTTTTCAAAATTCAAACCCTTTGCATAGTTTCGTGTTTTTCCCTCTTAACTCCATTCCATATTTTTCGGCATTCTCTGATATTTCGCTTATCCTCTCCTTTTACTAAACCCTAATTTTCGCATTTGTTTCTATTGATGGCAAGTGAAGGTACTCCCCCTCCTACTGATGTTCAAGAGGTTAACACCTCCGATTCTATATCGGAGCGGCCCGAGCATCGTGGCGTTCTCAGTTCAAATCACCTTAGGAAGCGGCCCTGGCTGAATTTGAGGTATTTATCCACCTCTTCTTCTTTTGGTAGTCCATTATCCTCTGCGCCACAACCTGAGGTTGCTGTTGGCGGTGCCTTGCCGCCCTTTGAGGAGGATGATGGTGCTCTACTCCCTTTGAGCCCTCTAGACTATATTCTGGTTCACCGGAATATTAGCGATGTATGGGCAGCTTTCCATGACATTGCTCGGTGGCTCCAGTGGGTGCCTTCCTCCCAACTCTCTCTGGAATGTTAGAGGAGCTTCATCAGTTATACGGTAACCCAGGTGTGGTCTTCGTTTCTCCTGGTGATGATGTTCCGATTTCACAACCTCCACCAGAGTGCATTGCTTTCTATTACTCTCTCTTCTTGGCCGGCTTACGCCTCCCTTTTCCACCTGTTATTGGTCTGCAGTTGCAACAGTGGAACATAGATATTGGGTAACTATTGCCTTCCTCTTGGTTGTGGTTGTTATCTACTATGTCTCTATTTCACGTGATGGGTCATACTATCCAAGACCCCTTCGAGCTGGAATTTTTTTTTCTTACGGTACTTCTGGCCTTGCTGGTGGGTTCTATCACTTGCTCTCTCGTGATAATCATCACTTTGTTGGCGCTTCCGACATCATTGGCAGAAGTTAGGAGCATGCTTGGTTCTGGCTGAGAGGCAATTTCTGCCTACATTCTTATCTCCTTTCTGGACCCTAGATTGCTTCGGAGAATTCCTAAAACTCTTTTGATATCTTGTGTAGGTCCTCCCCTCCGTTAGCTCACACAGTTGAGTGTAGGTTTCTGTCGTGTCTATGAGATTTTATCGTCAGGTAACGAGTCTTATCGTGCTTCTCCTCTCCTTCGAGAGCCTTTTCTTGTTTTCACTGGGTTATCAAACATAGGTTGCCGTGCTACTGCTGCTATCTTCTCCCATTTACTCTCCTGTGGTTTTGTTTTGTTTATCGGGATGCCTCACTCTATGCTTTCTACTTATTTCTTGCTTTTCCAGATAAACTTTGAGGTGCCCTATCCCTTGTGGGGTCTACCATTTCCATTGTTGGCTCGCCCCTTACCCGCCATAAGTATGTCTACCATTTTTTCGATGATGAGGCTGATTCTGATTATAACATTCCATCTTCTCCTTCTGACTGTGAGAGTGTGTTTGAGTGTCTATCATTTGGTTCTGGGGATTTTAAGCTTGAAGAAGATCTTCAAGTGACGCAGTTTGCTCATGGCAAAGATTTACACCCCTCTGTCTCTCCTTATGGACGACCGCGTCATTCTACTGCTACTCCTCCTAGGTTCTCTTCTCCAGCCGACTTTGCTGGAATGTCGATAACTTAGTTTCTTAGGAAGCAATAAAGAGACATTTATGAATGTGGCGAGTCCTCTTGCCAGCCCGATATTAGCTTTACACCACGCCGATCTCCATCCATTTGTGAGTTCAGCATCCTTGCTAGTGAGATGAGAGAAATAATTGTTTCTGTTCATTTTTATTATTTTCTCTATGCCCCTTTCATTCTCTGTGATGTCCTTCCTCTGAGATCCCCTGTTGGCAATTTTGAGCGGGAATACGATCCTGAGGAGGATCCCGAGTTGAAGGATGATTCGGAGCCTGAGATGGAAGATGATCTGGAGCCTGATGATTATGACATGATGTTTGGCCTACGAAAGATGTTGCTCTTCCTGTTATCCTTGTTCAAGATGTTGGTTCCCATGTTCCTCGATCTGATGTTTTGATTGACCTTGCGTAAGATGTTGGTTCAAGCGTTCCTCAATTTATTCCTCAGAAACCCCTGTTGTTCCCCAGTTAATCTGAATCCATCAAGAGTAGCTGAGCCTGCTGACTCGGCCCTTGCCGGTAGAGAGGTGATGAGAGTGAAAATAAGCGTGTTTTAGTGTCCAATTTAACACCTTTTTGATAAGAATTGTTGTTATATATTAGCACAAATGTCTTAAATTCTATATATATGAGAAAAAGGTACGTATGAGGTGTTTTATTATGTTTTAGGTGGAAAAAGGATCAAAAGTGCAAAGTTGGAGAAAAGGTGCAACTTGTGCAAAAATACTAAAACACGCACGTCCAACTTATGTAATTTTTCTATTTTTGTGTAGAGCTTAAAATGGAAGTATGATATATTTTTGGAAAGTTACAGAAGAGTGGGTCGTTTTGGCATAAGAAATAGCTCAATCGGAGTCCAAAAGAGAAAGTTATGATCAAAATTGTGACGTCGCGCAAGCTGTGCCGAACATAATGGCTGTGCTAATTTGCATGACTTATTACACATTCAAACTTTTGACTTTTGATGAGAACTTTATATCTCTAGAAAGACAAGGATAAAGGATCGCGCGAGTGCAAGGATCAATAAAATCGGGTTTTGACGAGGAAGTTATTCTCAAAATCGTGAAGTCGCGTAGCTGCTAGCGAGAATTTCTGAAAATTTCCAAAAATTACCTATTTCTTGGAGCACAATTAATCTCCTTATCACATAATCCTCCTTAATTCACCCATATCTTTTATTTCCTTATTTAATTCCCTTCTCATACCTATATATATTTTACATCATTACTCATGTGAGAAGGCACAACAACACAATCATCCTATACCCCACAAGGGGGGATCACCCCCCAACCATCATCCACATCCTTTTCTCCATCCATCCATCACTTTGAAGATAATTCTGTTTAAACAAGAGGAGAACCAAAATGAGGATTCAAGATGGAGAAGGACACGACGACGCCCATATCTAGGGTTCTTATCGTTTCCTAATTTATCTTGTATTTTCCAGACATATGGGTAAGATCTATCCAGCCCCAATGATTATTCTTCGCAACATCATGAGCTAGAACCGTTTTGGTAGATCTAGGATTTTGAAGGTCTTATGAATTAATTAAACTCTCTTGTGTGTTCTCCGTACAACACTACTTGTGGATTTATTTTATATATGACTATGCGTTTCTAATCCATATTCAGAGTCGTTTTGTGCATCTTCAAGTGTTATATAGAGTCTAAATATATATCTTGGTTGTTGACTGAGCACGTTCACTGCTGAACAGGATTTCATGTTATGATTCTAAGTAAGGGGACTCCGAAGGTTCATTAGAACTATCATATATGAATTTTATTAATTGAATTGGATTGAATTCGGGTTAGTAAGCAGGATAAAGATGGTAATTTTATAGTACCTTTAAAGGGAGATTATATCGGGTTAGATTCCAGATGTGGGAAATAATTGATAATAATAGTACCTAGAAAGGGGTGAAATTATGTCTCTTGCTCCGATGTTATTCATACGTGTTACACGCATATTTACTTGTGTCTATAGAGTAGATTTTCATGCTTTAGTGATGCGTCCATATTCCACAAGGTAGAGTCGAACATTTATACACGAAAGGTAAATTAATGAGTGAAACTGGATTATCCCAGAGCTACCAATTCTCCTACTTGATCCACTTTTGTGTTCTTCTAGTGATATTTTATTTTATTTGTTATTTAATAATTCTACTTAGTAGTTTAATAAATGAATTTCAACCTTATTGCCTTGTCTTAATTAATTTAGTAAATAATTAAATTGATAATACACCGTCTTTTGGGTTCGATATTTAACTTGGTCGCTTATCTAAACTACAATAACACCCTTCATACTTGGGGATTAATTTTGCGTGCAAAGAAAACGCGAATCAAGAGGCTGAGAGGTTGGCCGTGAAAAGGGCCCGTGAGCGTGGAAAGGGGGTAGCGTAGGAGCCTGATTTGCATGAGCTAGGGAATTTGGGCTTTATTTAGGGGGTTACTTATCCATTTGATCGACGCACTCCTCTAATTATCGATTTGACTTCTCTTTCCCGTAACTCTTCTGGTCTAAATACCATTGCTGGGGCTGTCGTTGTCTCTCTCTCGACCTCCATGCATGTTTTGGATCTGTATCGTTTATTTTCCAATCAAGTGTTTCATGGTTCTGAGGGTTCCTCGGTTGACCTAGAGGAGAGGTTGTTTTGGAGGTTGAAAATGCTGAATTAGCCTCCACGGTTGATGATCAGAAGAGATGTTTGGAAAATATGAATTTTGATCTGGCGATGGAGCAAGCTACTCTGGACTCGGTTATGATTAGCTTGGTGGAGGCCAAAACTGCAAGAGACGTTGCCCAAGCTGAAGCTACCGAGGCTCGAGCCAGGCTGATAGAAATGAAGGCTCATGTTAGAGCTTTGGAGGACCCAAGCTGAAGCTACCGAGGCTCGAGCCAGGTTGATAGAAATGAAGGCTCATGTTAGAGCTTTGGAGGAACATGTTATCCATCCCTGATCTGCTGAAGAAAGGGCTGCTCGCGCCGAAACACATCTTAAAGAGATGGAGGACAAGATGGCCAATATTTTTCAATCTCTCAGTGATCGCAAAAAGGATTGATTCTCTCCCTCTGCCATTTTCCAGGTTGATTATTTAACTTGTCTTGGTCCTTTTGTGGGCAAAACTCTACTTACATTGATGGTCTGCAACTTTGAATTCTGAGTTTCTTCTTCTTCTTTCTTTTCTGTTTTTGTGAATGTTTTCCCCGGGCGATGTTTTACGCCTGTATATTTTGATGCACTGCTGATCTACCAGTTATTTGAATTGTGCTTGTTGATATTTACTGATTTATGTTTTTCCGTCGATGTACTCTTCTTTTTTTCGCATATCGGTAACCTGTGCACTTGTATTCTTATCCGAAGTCCTTATTTCTCGTCTGCAATGCCGATGTTTTTGGCTTCCCAATTATCTAAACATTTATTATCCCGATACCTTTCCTTCCGAGATCCGATAACTAGTCTCTTTTTATTCCTAATGTTTTTCCAATTCCTATCATCTTCTTTTCCGATACCCAGGCCTCTTGTTCCGATGCCTTCATTCTGAATTCATTCCTCTGTTCCAATGTCGATACTCATCCCAAAATTAATCCCTTTATTCCGATATCGATATCCATCCCGATATTATTCCTTTATCCCGATGCCTTTGTCCCAAATTCACTCTTTTATTCTGATGTCGATGCTCATTCCAAAGTTAATCCCTTTATTCTGATACCAATATTCATCTCGATAGTATTCTCCTATTCTGATGCCTTTGTTCTGAATCCATTCCTTTATTCTGGTATCGACTTTTATTCCGATGTTATTCCCTTATTCCATGTGCTTATTCTGAATTTGTTCCTTTATTCCCATACCGGTACTCATTCCGAATTCTGCCTCTTTATTCTGACACTGATATTCATTCTGAATTTATACTTCCCTTACTCTTTTGATTTTCCCTACCTATTTGATTTTTGGATACACCATCCACCCAAAATTTTCATGCTTGGCTCTATCTTTACCAATAGCATCCCATATTTTCCATGTTGTAGTTTATATTACGACATTCCCCCCTTTAGTGTTTCCGTTATCATTATGCCAATATCTCCCTATTATCCAAAGCTAAGTTTGATAATATGTATTTTATGAGGTAAATATTCATAACCACAAATATCCATTCAATTTCCACCATAGGTTCAGACAATAGATCTAATATTTGCATGGCCTATCGCCTAGACTTTTTTCAAACATGTCCTAATGCCTTGATTTAAAGTGGTAAGAGATGGTGTCACCAACCTCGTTTGCCGAGATCTTTGGTTCACTGGTAATATTTCTTTAAATAATGGACATTCCAAGGATGTGGCACCTTCTTTCCATCCACCTCCTCCAGCTCGTATGCTCATTTATCCAAGACTCTCCTGATTCGATACGAGCCTTCCCAATTTTATCCATTGCCCTGGGCAGCTGGACCAAACACTTTTTGAAGCACTAGATTGTCTCCTCTGAATTGTCTCAGCTTCATTCTCGTGTTGTAGAACTATTTGGCCCTCTGTTTCTATATTGCATTATGCATTTCGCATTCAGCCTCTTTTCCTCTAATAAATTAATCCAGCCCTTTCTTGAACTAGTTTGACGTTTTCTTCTTCTTCGTGGAAAGAAATCCTTGGGCTAGGTTCCCCAATCTCTATAGGAATTACCACTTCAGTATTGTAGGCCATCGAGAAAGGTTTCTCATTGGTAGAAGTCCTTGTCGTCGTCCTGTATGACCACAGAACTCCTGGCAACTCTTCTAGCCAACTCCTGCCTAGCTATGCTTGATTATCTTATTTATCGCTTTGACTTGGCCATTGGACTGAGGGTGGTAAGGTGTGGAGGACCCTTTTTTGATATTGTAGCCCTCACTGAACTTCCTTAGCTCTGCGTTATCAAATTGCTTGCCGTTATCTCTAATGATGGCATAGGGTATACTGAAACGGCACACGATGTTCTCCAAGATGAATTTCTCTACTCATGCTTCAGTGATTTTTGCTTAAGCTTCGGCCTCTGCCCACTTTCTGAAATAATCCACCGCCACTATGGCAAATTTAACTCCTTCTTTTCCAAAGGGTAACGAGCCGATCAGGTCAATTCCCCACTTGGCAAAAGGCCAAGGGCTGAAAGTTGAAGTTAACTGCTCCGACGGTATTCTTGTGATCGGCGCTAATCTTTGGCAAGTAGTGCAAGCTCGTGTTTGCTGAGTAGCATTCTTTTTCAGTGTTAGCCAGAAATACACCTGTCTGATCATCTTATGCGCTAAAGCAATTCCGCCAATGTGGTTCCCACATATACCTTCATGTATCTCGGAAAGTACGTAACTTGCCTCCTCTGTGTTTAGGCACTTCAGGAGTAGGGACTAATACCCTCTTTTCTATAGTTCTCCTTCGATCAGCATGTATCTTGCCGATCTGAGTCTTATCTGGTGGGCTTTGTCCTTGTCCGAGGGAGTTTCTCTGGTTTCCAGATACTTCTTGATCAGAGTCATCTATGACTCTTCGGAGGGTTGGTCACTCAAGACCCATAAGCTGGTATCTGATGGCTTTTCCTGCTTCACAATGTTAATGTTGTTAAGGTCTTCCACATTTGATGTCGTGGCCAGTTTGGCTAATGCATCTGCCCCATGTTCTCCTTCCTGTCAATGCACTCCAGGAATACATGTTTGAACCTCTATAGCATACCTGCTGGTAATCCTCTGTAGTGGCTCATCTGATCATCCTTGGCTTCGTAATCCCTCGTATTTGATTCACCACCAATTAAGAATCGTTGTATATCAGTAGTTCATCAGCCCCATGGCCATTGACATCCTTAAACCGTTTAGTAAGGCCTCGTACTTTGCTTCATTATTAGTAGCCTGGAAACCGAACCTTACTACGGTTGAGAAGGTCTCTCCACATGGTGTTTGGATGATGATTCCATCTCCCAATGCCGATATGGTAGCGGACCCATCCACATGCATGGTCCAAGGCTTTCTCCTCTCTTCGTTGGTTGGAATAGGAAAAGTCAGTTCCACTATAAAATCCGCCATGACTTGACCCTTGACCGCATTCCTCGGCAGATATGCCATGTTGAATTGTCCTAACTCCATGGACCATTTGAGCAGTCTCCTGGCTGCATATGGTCTCTAGAGTACTTGCCTCAAGGAAAATGTCGTCAGCACCTCTATGGTATGCTCTATGAAGTAAGACCTTGGTTTTCTCGAGCTCATAATGAGGGCATACACCACTTTCTCCATCACAGGGTATCTAAGTTCCACATCCCTCAGAGACTGGCTTACGAAATATACTGGTTTTTTGTTCTTCTCCTCTGTTTTAACCAGTACTGAACTTAGCCGTCTCTGAAACAACCAAGTATATATGTAGTATTTCACCTGGAGAGGGTTTAGAGAGAATCTTGGGATCCGACAGCTCCCTTTTTATTTTGGCAAATGCCTTTCCGCACTCCTCAGTCCATTCAAACTTGGCCTTTTTTATGACATCAAAGAATGGTTTGCACTTGTCCGATGCCTTTGACATGAATCTATTCAAGGCTGCCAATCTTCTCGTCAGATTTTGGATTTCCTTCATGTGTCTTGGTGGCTCTATTTTTATGATTGCTTCAACTTTTTCCGGGTTCATTTTGATTACTCTTGAGCTAACCATGTATCCGAGGAAGCTTCCTTTGTTTTCTCCCAAGGTGCACTTCTTTTGGTTTAGCTTCATTCTATAATGTCGGAATATCTCGAATACCTTCTTCAAATGATTGAAATGATCCATCTTCTTCAGACTTTTTCCACGGTATGGTCCACATACACCTCAACTATCCTTTCGATCTCTCCTTTAAATATTTTATTTACCCGCCTCTGATAAGTTGCCCCTGCATTTCTCAGACCAAATGGCATGTTATTCCATTCGTAAACTCCACGTCCCGCGAAAAATGCTATATTCACTTTGTCCTCCTTGTGTATGGGGTGGGTCTAGTGATATCCCAAGAACGCATCCATGAAGCTCATATTTTCGTGCTCTGCTGTGGCGTCTACCATTTGATCAATTGACGGGAGTGTATAACTATCCTTAAGGCATGACTTGTTTGGATATGTGAAGTCTATACATAACCTCTACAATCCTTCTTTCTTTTTAACCATGACCAGATTTTTTACCCTTACGGGGTATTTGCATTCGCTGATCCTCCCGCTTGCCAACAGTTTGTGAACTTCCGATTCAATGGTCGCGTTCTTCTCTGGGCTAAACTTTCTTTTATTTTGATGGAAAGGTGGAATACCGGGATAGATGTTCAGTCTGTGACAAGCATATTTTGAGTTTACTCTAGGCATTTCGTTCGGATTCCATGCGAAAATGTCCAAGTTTTCCTTCAACAGTTGGATTAGTTCCGCCTTGAATTCCTCTTCCCATTCAGTTCCGACCTTTACCTTAATCTCGTTGTTTTCTGGATCCAGTTGGACCACATCTGTTTTTCCTGCCGCTAAGGCCCCTTTTTGCACCTTCAACCTCGGGTCTTCATCGGGTAACATAGATTTCACTCTCAGCTCCTTCGCTGCCTTCTCTCCTTCTTTTGTCTCTTCTTCTGTCTCTTGTTCCCTTTCATCAACTTCCATAACCATATCGGTTCATGCTCCCCTACCTTTCCTTTTTGTCACCAATCAATTTCCATAGGTATTTCGACTTCCTCTCTGACTCCCACAATATCCTCAAAAGCCAACATCTCATATTCTGTACCGTGGTAGCTCAGACCTTCTACCTTTTTCACGAAAGAACATTCTCTTGCTTTCCTTTGGTTCCCTATTACCATTGCTACCCTTCCATCCACAGTAACAAATTTGAGGCATTGATGCAAGGTGAATGGAATGGCCCCAAACGCATGAATCTGTGGGTGCCCCAAGATACAGTTATGTGTGGAGGTTTGATCTACCATCTTAAAAGTTGTTCTGCATTTGGATATTTCCATCTGACCCTTCTAGATATACCGACAAATCTATCTCCATGTCGGCCTGGTCAATGCATTACCAAAACCCTTAATTTCATCACCACAAGGTCTCACCTTGTGGTGACTCTCTCCTCCCAAGTTTTCAAAGACATCTTTGAAGATTATGTTTGCATAAGTCCCCATATCTACTAAGCATCTATGTACTTTTACTCCAGATAATACAAGTGAAATGATTAGAGGATCGGGGTGTGGATTACTTACACCGTAGAAGTCCATCTCTGTGAATATGATGACAGCTTCCGCTATTCCTTTTGTTTCCGATACCAATGACCAGACTTGAGGAATCTGCTAGCCCAGGTCTCTTAGCTCCGCTTTCCTTCTTCTTTTCGAGGTGGTGGTAAGTACCTGTGAAGTTTCGATGTAGGGAACCTCCTTGGCGGGTTCCATCATATGTATTTCTCCCGTTCTATTGCCGCTTGGGCCTTGTACTCCGATCCTATCAAATATTGGTAGTCTGCTTGGAGTCGGAGGAGGTAGAGGTATCGCTCTTCTATTTTTCCCTCTATCCGGGGACCTCTGTCTACCCGAAGGAGGAGAAAGATTAGCGTCTCTCCGATACACCCTCGGCCTCGGTGCCTGTAGCATTCCCCTCAGTCTCCCTTTTCTGAATAAATTCCATAACTCCGTGATCAAGTCTCGATGTTGGTTGGTATTATGACCATGCGTTAAGTGATACATGTAGTACTTTTGAGGGTTAACAAGTTCCAATGTCCACAGGACAGGTCTCTACGGTCGAAGGACCTGTTGATCCTTCACATAATAAAAGACCTCAGCTACATTCAGATTGATTCCCAACTTCAACTCTTCGTACATTTGCTGTACCTCGGTGTCCTCAGTGAAGGGTTTAAATGTGGCGAGTGCTTTATATTCTTTCACTCCTCCGGTGGTTGCCCTTTTTCTGTTCGAATCTGTTGAAGTACTTTGACCACTTGCCTTTTTGCCATTTTTGAGATATCCTCAGCCTGAATGTATTCGTTTGACATCACTGTGAAAGCTGCATAAGATGCGGGTGGTTTGTGCTGCACAGCCTTACATAGGATGGTTTCCTGATGTAGTGCTCCCAGCACTGTGATGAGGCATGCTTCATCTGCCATCACTTCTCCCATAGCTCTTTGCTCATTGAATCTTTTCAAGAAGTCCCTCAAACTTTCTATAGATCCCTGATGAATATTGGCGAGTTTGTGTTTTGGCTCCCTAGGGGCCCCAAGGTAAGAATATTGCATTAGGAATGCTTCCATCAACTCTGCCCAACCTCTAATGGATGGTGCTGGAATCGCCCTGAACCACTCGTGATCTTTGTTTCTGAGGGTCAGGGGAAACATTCGGCACAACGTGACCTCATTCGCTTCCTAAGCTCTCATCCATATCAGGTATTTTTCAATATGGGAATAAGGATCATAATCACAATCGAAGACCATGCTTGGTGGAAATTTAACTCCGTGTTGTCTAGGCGCATTGCTGATTTCCAATGGGAAAGGTGATGGGGCCACCACCTGCTGGAGAACTCTGCTTATCCCTGACATCTTCTTTCTAAGTCGGCCAAATGTTTGCTTACTTCATCATTTACCTGGTCTTGTGGATTCCCAACCGGGGCATTTGGAAACACATGCATTCTCTGACCAATCTTCCCAATATGTCTCTGGCTCTCTCGTTTATCTTCGGGAGGGAGGTCTCTAGCTCCTTCCATTTCTCGATCGAGATTGTTCTGCCATGAAGAGACTCTCCCATGTGAGGTCTTAGCTCTCCTTTGAGCAATGTATTTGTGAAGAATAAGATCCTTGATGTGGTGGTCTCCGACCTCGATTACGCTTTCCCCGTCCATTCCTCTATCGTGAAGGAGCTGGTGGGGGATTTGGGTGATATCGTCCTCTTTGTGAGAGAGATAGTGTTCTTCTGGGACCTTCCTCTTCTATTGGTACTTCCTGGGTCGGTGGGCGACCTCTCCTTTGGCCTTGTGGGTGATTTTGAGGAATTTTCTCTTCTCTTGGCGTTTCCCTAGATGGGGGATGCCCTGCTTGCTGATCTCTTCTGGATCGCGACTGTCTTTGAGCCTCCTCTTCTCTGGGTATCTCTCTAGGTGGGGGATTTCTTGCATCTTGATTTCTTTTAGGATGTTGTTTTCTCCGAGCTTCTATTTTTGATCGACGGAAATACTCGCTGTGTCCTCCTTTCTGTGGAGTTTTGTTCACACTTTTTTCTCCACTTGCATTCCTCTTTCTTATGAAATTAATGGTTTCCCTGGCATCACTTCCGCTGTTCACCGCACGTTTCTCCTTCCTTGCTTCTCTCCTTCTTTCCAGATCGTCTCTCAAGTCCCTCTGACTTCCCCTTTGAGCGCCACTAAAACTCAACCTCGTCGGCTGAATCGAGGGAGCTTCAGTAGCATACTCATCGATGACTCTTCTGATCTTCTCATTCATTTTCTTCATTTTCTCTGGATCCCCTTGGTAGGGGATCGGAATAGATCTCCCTGGGGTTGATGTTCCTACAGCTAGTGCACTAACCTGGACGTTGTTCCCGCTTCTCGTCACTTTTTGCTGGGCTCTAGAACACTCTTCCATTTCTTTGTTCCTAGGGGTCGTAAAATCCCTTGCTGCCATCTCTCAGTAAAAAATAGAGTAAGAACAACAAAGTGTTGCATTTCCCACAGACGGCGCCAACTGTTGATGCGTGTTCTTAGCTAGTTAATTTTAGGGTTAAAGAAGGAAAGAAGGTTGTCTAACTGAGCTAAGAAACAATCACAATCAAACATAATACAATAATTAACAATGAGAGATGTGGATCCAACCAAAGACCTTAACCGATTTTTTTACTCTTCCTATGAAAAACACTCATAAAATTACTCCCAATTGCAAGTATAATGTTTAATGTGAGAATGACTAACATGCCTCTCTCTTGTGAGAAAAGCTATTTATACTACCAACAAACCCTAACGATTATCCAATCCTGTGGTGCCACCTGGACGAAGATAAGCAGCCATAAATGGGGTCTATCGGTATACCGACGACTTTTAGGGTTGGTGCAGGGAGCCACCAGGTGTCTTGAAAAATGCAGCAGGTCTCCTTTTGTCCTTTGCTTGCTTCCTATTGACGGATGAAGAGGGATGTACCTGTTTTGTGTTGTCTTCTAGTTGGGAGTATTACCCAAGACATCCCTGCTTACTGTTATTTTTTTCTTCTAGCCTGCCCCCACTAGTCGTTCTCATAGTAGTGTCTGTACTTTGCATAGCAGGTTTGATAGTCCCTTTAGCTGTCAGATAGGTGGATTTCCGACATTATGATGTCTGTCCAAGTCCCTGAACGTCTACTTTGGTTTCGGAGCTGAGATGTCCTGCCGAGATGTCTCGACTGCCTGTTCCCTGGATGGGCTTCTTGCCTCTTGACCCTCTCTTAGTTTCGTCTTCGTGGGCCCTTCGGCCCAGATGATGGGCTTATCTCTCAGGTTTCTTTTCGGTTATTCCTCGGGTGCCTCTCGGGCTATCCTATAGGCCGTCATCACTTCCTCAAGTCACCATTTATTCCTGCTCTTGGGCTTCTCCGTAGTTGGGCCTCTTGTTCATGATGGGCTAGCTTGTCGGGCTTTCGGCCCATTTGGCATGGGAGATATAATATCTATAAATATATATATAATATCTATAAAATATATATATATATATATATATATATATATATATATATATATATATTACCCATATCTTTAAAAAAATTACATATTTTTTTTACTTTTTAATAAATGAATAAATTAGTTTAATGTAATTATATAATGCATAATATATATAGTTCATTACATAAAATATATTTTATTTTAATATATATTATTTAAAATTGAATTATAAAATTTTAAAAGAAATTTATTTACAAAAAAGGGCTTAAGATTGATGTTTCGAGTTTGAACTCATGGCCAGCCAAACTAAAGTAAAAGACGTACTCGTAGGTCTATTTGATGAGCGAACAAGCACAAGGCCTAATATGAACTTGGAGCTGCAAAATCCCAAACAGGCTTGGAAGACTATCATGTGATAAGCATAAGACAAGGTTCGATGACTAATCGTCTAGATCATTTAAAAAGATGGGATTTTATGCGAGAACAAAGCACGTGGAAGTGCATAAAAGAGTGAGACAGAGGTGTTGGATTGTATACTAAAAGTCTAGCTTTTTGTATGAAAAATGTTTAAACAATAAATTTGAAATGAGAATCACATGATCAAATGATTGCGTCTTATAATTTATTTATATGTCTGATGCAATAGTCCACTTACTTTATACTATAGATAATATGTTGTGCGACAACACACGGAAGATCATATTATTGGTTTCCTTATAAAGTATAAACAGATGCTTACAACCGAGATAAACGGGGACTCTCTATCGGGATGGTTGTAGGGTGATTTGGTATTAGTTTGTCTTGACTATAAAATCACATTAGTACACTTTGTGTATTGAGAGGACCGCTTAAGATCATTCGACTTGTACTAACTATAAAGGAGAATTTGATCTCAGTTATTATGGATGTTCATGCTCTTAATTCCTATACAATAATCTCGACACGTAAGCCCATATGTATCTCTTTGATTCATCAATGGGTGAGATTTAAATATTAAATCAACAAACTCGGTGAGTTGGGAAAAGTTCTATCTCTATGGTATGCTGTTAATTGTAGAAGGAATCTGTGTCCTATTAAATAGGTTGATGATGTCCCGTTGTAGAGCTCATAAGGATTATGATGTAAACCCTGCAGGTGGATTTATTCCGACATGATAATGAGGTTGAGTGGTACTACTCTCGTATGAGATATTAATTAATGGAGTTGTCAGTAACTTGATTAATTAATGAGCATTGTATATCTTAAATATGGGTAGACTAACGGGCTCATAATAAGAAGGAGCCCATAACGTAATTATGGAATTAGAGCAGCAGTGCAGTAATAATATTTTAGTGGAATATATTATTATTATTGAACTTAAATATAAGTTTTGGGCTAAACTCAGAAGCTTAAGCCCAATGGAGGCCCGACTCTAATTTCTCCTCCTGGTCCCTGTTGTAGCCCATATATAAGTCATCTCAGCTGTTCTAACCCTAGATGAGACACGCTTAATTGTGAGTAGGGTAGAGAGAACAACGAATTGAGAAGATCTTGAGGATCGTCGCCCACATGACGTCAAGATTGGACTAGGGAATACAGCAGAAGATCAAGAGGTTGTTTGCTGCTGTTGTTTATCAACTTCCATGATTTTTCTAAAATCATGTGGAACTCTAAACTAAATGTGTGATACACCGTTGGAAACACAAAAGAGAGGATCATTTTTGCATGTAGATCACTCAATTCAGAGATTGGATGAGAAAGTTATGCCAAAAGTTGTGAGACTGCGCATGCTATCGACGAGAATTCATTCTTCTTCTTCAACATACCTTGGTGAAAGGTAATATGATTTTACATTCTTGCTTCTACTGATGTAGAATCGTATAGAACCCTAACGGTTCACGTTAATCAAACGATCGAACGCCAACAAGAGGAGAGTGGAATTTCGTGTGTAGGGGTGAAATCCAGAGATCTACGAAGGAAGGCAAAAGTGAAGGCAGCTCTCTGGGTCCCTACCGACACTAGGGAGATATTTTTCCATACTTTCCGCATTCAGTTCTAGCTGTTTTTTGCACCTTTTAATCGACCTGAACAACATTTTTTTTAAAATTTTATAGAAAGTATTACATAAAAAGTTTGTTGTAACTTTTATAAAGTGTTACTAAAGTAGATGTAACATTTTTATTAAGTGTTACTATATTAAAAAAATGTGTTACATAATACAATCGGTAACAGGGACAACAACGACACTCCTAAAAATATTACGTATCGTCTATAATAACACTATTAAGCTATTAGATAATATTTTTACGTGTTACGTAAAATCATAATTTAATCCAAATAAAATATAAATTTATCCTAAATTGATTTGTGAGCTTTTTCTCGTTCACTCATCTTTCCATCTCATTATTTTCTCTTGTTTGTTATTTCATTGTTCGAGGATGAACAACACCTTAAGTTTGGGAGGTTTGATGAGAGTGGAAATTCATGTATTTTCAAGTCAAATTCTATACCTCTTTGAATGCATAATTGCTATTATTTATACAAATATTAATACTTTGGATGATTATTGATTAAAAGGTTCTTGAGAGGTATTTTGTTGTGTTTTGATAGGAAAAATGATCAAGAACACAAAGTTGCAATGAAGGATGAACTCGTGCTACATGCAAGTAAATAGATGTTCACTTTTCATAATTTTTCTATGTCCGTGTGGAAGTTAAAATTAGTTTATAATATATAGTTGGAAAGCCACGGAAGTGAAGATCATTTTGGCTCAAGAAACACCTCAATCGGAGTTTAGATTAGAAAGTTATAATCAAAATAGTGACATCGCTCAAGCTGTTCCTACTTAGCATGGTTGTGCCACTTTGCAGGACTTGTTTTACCTTTAAATGTTGGTGTTTTTGTGAGTTCTTTAAATTGATAGAAAGCCAAGTAAGAGAGGATCGCGTGAGCTTACCATCACTCAAATCGGAGTTTGGATGAAGAATTTATGCTAAAAACCGCTGAGTCGCGCATGCTGCCAAAGCATGGCGGCGGTGCGCACGGCGATACTTGCAGTGGCTGGCATCCTGGAAAGTTTTTTATTGGTTGATTGCCATGTGAGCCATGTTGTCACACAGTAACAACCGTGTGATGTCACACGATGCCGTGTGTGTACTAGAAGCTTTGTGACATTCACACTCCCCTTGCATTGGTCATAAGACCAGCTGTGCGAGGTGCCGTGTGAGTGTCGTGCGCCAAGTTTACATACTGTGTGGCCAATTCTTACGCTCCACGTCATTTATTATTGGCCCAGGCCCATTCCTCCATATAAATATTCTAGTTTTGAATTCACGAGAGAACAGACCTGATATTCACGCCTCTAGGCATACAGTGCCCTAATTTCACCCATCACTCACCACCTTCCATCCTTCCATCGGAGAGACGATCAGAGTTGCTACTTGGATCGGAGATGGAGATTCCGACGGAGATCGTGATTGAAGAATCAGAGTCCTTCACAAGGGTTCTTTATTTTTAAATTATTTATCTCTATTATTTTAGAACAATGGTTGAGGCTTATTACATCTTTGTGATTTGCTCTCGTAAATCCGTGGACTATGTTTCTTTAGTGGTAATGTTAGGGCGTTAAGACAGTTTTGACTATGTGATTTGATTGCCCTAGACTTGGATTTATTGCACTACAGAATATTTATTTTCTTATTGAAGAAGATATTTTGAGACTTCATATTCTTGTGTTTTGAGTCTTTTAATTATTTATGACGATATTACTGATTGATAGTTGATAAGATTCTTGCATAGTAATTGTTGTTTCTTGTGGTAGTCTTAGAGAATTGACCTATAATTCCTAAGACGTTTTGACAATCAATTTGGAATATTAATTACTTGGTAAAACATCATTATTAGGTAATTGGTAAGGAGACAAAAGGGGTTAATAATTTAGTACCTATAGAGGGAGTGAGAGTTAATTCCTTATCGATCATAGGATTTACAGCTCATTACAAGTGTTAGATCCTACCCGATCAAGGTGACTTAACTAGGCTTAGTGATACTTTTATAAACGTCTACAGGTAATTAATTTGATTTTGATAAATCAGTCACATATTTAAGTTGTTTGCCTGAGTATTTCTAATTCTCCATCTTTGAATTCTAAATCGTTTCTCTCGCGTGATTTATTTTATTTCATAATTAGTTTAATTATTTAATTTCACTTTTTATTAGTTAATTAATTATCCTTCCAAAAATTCTCAGATTTATCGTGTAATTGAATTATCATATATATAATTATTTATTAAATTTATAACTATCTCGTGAGAATGATAATTTAACTTGATCATATGCGCTACAATCGATCCCTAACACTTGAGGGTGAATGAAATTTGCGATCACTACTATTCAAAAGCTAAAATATCTCTAGGATGATTCCTAGGCGTAACCTGCAAAATAAGTCATACTTTCAGCACAAAATGACCCTCTCTCTTGCCTTACACCAATCCTTCAACATTCTCTATGAGTTCTTCTTCTATTTCATTTAATTTAATCAAACGATTAATGCATGACTGGATCAGATCAATCTCTAAATCTGTGGGAAGATTCCCTGCTCTCAATAAGGATTCCTTTCCCATATGAGGTATCTTGTAAGAATTTGAACCCCGGAAAACTAAGATTTCCTTAAGACAAACTTGTAGGCTTAGGAAAGCTGAATTAAGTGTGGTATGGGACGATTCTTCATATGATTTATACACTGCTTATAATAATTCATCAATTGTATTGGCTGCAGTTTTAACATGCAGTGATTGCAATGTCCTAAATCATTTTAAATTATTAATATTAGTGGTTGTACTGTTGGGAGGTGGAAACACTAGGTGGATGTTGAAAATTTCTGAACTTGCTACCTCTCTGAATTCTAGATCGCTATCATCTATGTGAAGCTTTGCATTATCTTGTTGAATATATATATATATATATATATATATATATATATATAGCTACTTGCACCACTTGACCACTTAGCTTTTATAGCTGGTATCACCTAAAATAAGTGTCACCAATAAAAATTATTGCATGAATTCTTATTTAGGAGACTTATTTTAGGTATAATGACTCAATGATGATAATAATATGAGAATTATGAATGATGAAATAATATTAATGAGCATTACCTAATTGATCAAAATATTTTTGGTGACTTCTTTTGTGATTGATTGAATAGCTTTAGTTTCCATTGTACCTGCAACTTTGTTTTTTTATTTCCTCTTTGCTGGTACTTGCTCAGTGAATGGGAAAATACCTATTTTCCCATCAAATACGCACTCACCATTTATGCCATAGATTGGTCTAGCCACTGCACATAGAAACATGACTTTACTGATGAACCTTTTACTTTGACATGCTCTATATGGCTTTATTCGGTGCTAAGTAGTATCTCTTCGTTGTTCTTGTGAGATTGAATCATTTCTCATCAATGTGAATAATGTGTGACATGCTCCTAAATTTGATGACCTTTTGCCTGGTATTTACTTCTAATGCATGAAGACTGAACTTCATCCTGTTAATCTTATTATCTTCGGTAAGTGATGGTTTGATGGTATTAGTATGAGCTCTTATTAGTCCATCTTTTGCCCAATTCCCTATTGTACTTTTGCATATATCCATCTCCTCTGCTATGCTTCTATAAGTAGGGCCGGTCTTTTAATTTCAGGGCCCTTTGCGATTTTTTATTTTATTTGAAATCCTTTTATTTTTATAAAAAAACATAAAAATGATAATAAAATTAAAACATTACTAAATTTTATAAATTAAACACATAAAAAAGATATACAATAAAAAAAAAGATGTTACATGATATATGATTTAATTCATAAAAAAAAAATATGTATTGTAAAAATTCACGCATGAAATTATGGAAAATTATCTTCTTTGCTCAATAAGTTTAGCACATAAGAATTTGAAAAATATAAAAATAAAACATGAATGGAGTAAGAAGAAAGATTGGCACCGTGGAAATTTAAGAAAAAACAAAGAAATAAATATTTTATTTAATGGTGAGAAGAATTAAGGGAAAATATAAGAATAAAAAAAAAATACTTTAACAGTTTATATAAACCCCCAAGGAAATAATAAGAGGATTGATAATAAAGGAATCGGATCTATTAAAGAAATTAACAAAGATAAAGTAATGTATATACACATAAGCGCAAAGTCCAACCCATGTTGGATGGAACAAAATTACTTTTGACACCAACCAAGCCAACTGACATTTATATATAAACTTCAACTTTAAAATAAATAACTACTCCCACCGTCTCATAGAAGTTGGTATAAAATTGCACGGAGATTAAGGAGTATAATAATTTAATATAAAGTGGAGTAAAGTGGAGTGAGAGAAATAATATTTAATGTGTAGTGAGTAGTTGTATTAAAGGTGATATGTGGGGCCCATGAGAATAGATTAATTATTTTTTGTGTGGGTCCATGTATTAAAAAGGAAATGCGTCAACTTTATTGGGACAAACCAAAAAAAAAAGTGTGTCAACTTCTATGGGACGGAGGGAATAGTATTTATATATATAGTACTTAATAAAAAATAGGAGGCCCTCGTCGAGGTGGGACCCTGTGCAGCGGCACCTTCGGCAACGCCCTAAGGCCGTCCCTGTCTATAAGTTCCTCTCTTTCTAAACTCAATGCTTTGTAGCTTCTCTTTATCAAACGACTTGAATTTTCTATATGACCTTTCTGATTTTTTATTGCATAATTAAATTGGGTTACCTGCTTCAATTTGTTATTTTGAACTTGCCCATATCCTTCTCACCACTTTTCCAGTAACATCAAATTTGGAGACAGCTTCATTGATCTGTCATGTGATGGTTTGCCATTTGATGAACCCTCCAACAAGAATTAAGCAATGATATTTAATTTATTGCTAGTTAAATTTTTTTCCCCCTTTGGGTGTTTGCAGGGGTTTGTAAATTCCAATTGCTGTAAATGTATATATGGTGATGTTTAGAATTGTATTTGGAGGGAATTGATGTTTAGGTGGCTGATATGATAGCCACGTACAGTAATTGTATTTGGAGGGAATTATATTTTGATTTTTGAAATGTAATGGTGGAAAAATTTTCATTTTTGTGATGTAAATAGTGACAAGTATATCAGGATTCAATTATGTAAAATGTCAGTAAGATTTTTTATTTTTTTGTAAGCATGAACAGAGTTTACGTTCTATGTAATGATACAGGTAGAAATGAATGATTTAATGGTCCGATGTAATGATAGAAGAACAATTTTTTAGTATTCTTAATGATAAAAATACAATTTTTTATGTGTTAATTTTTTTTTTTAAAAAAAATTGACCTTAATTTTAGGTTTTTACTTTTTCAACAGTATTATGTTCTAACTACTCCTATTTATTAGTTGACTAAATGTAAGGGTAAAATGGACAAAGTACATCTTTCAATTACCCACTACACAAAAAATATTATACTTCCTAATCTACGTGATAAAAGTAAACGGTTATAGAGGATAGTTTGGGATAGGTCTTTTCCTTCCGGTTCCCCTCCTAGGGCCACCGTGAACTCCTTTTCAGCCCTCTCTTGCAGCTGTCTCTGGTTCGGCGTACAGAGGATTTTTTATTTACAAATTTTTGGTGAAGAACTTTTATACGCTCAAACTTCTAGTTTCATCAATAATTTGATCTTTGCCGACAACCCGATAATAAGCTGTGCTTCCTACTTGATCTGATGATGTTTCTTGTTCTGATTTTAAGTAGATCATGATTGTTTTGGTGTTTTTCTCTTGGTGGCATCAATTCGCCTATCTCATGGATGCCACCATCAAAGCCAATTCGGTTACTTCCAGTTTTTGCACCTCTTAGATTGTTGTATGTTGGGCATTTTGCTTAATGATACATTTGGTACTAGCAATTTGTTATTGTTGCACTCTATGACTTGTTGATGCATCATTTTGATGATGCTTGTTATTTAAAGCTCCCGTGTTCTTTGTTGTTGATTTGGGTGTAATGGAGCCTCTCACATAAATGCATGAGGACCCTATAATCACATCTTATATGCAACTTCCAAAATGATGAGAATAGTTTCTATTTCGTTTTGCCTTTTCTAGTCTCTCTTACGCAGCTCGTTTCAAGCTTTTTTTCACTTGCATTGCCTCATCCATCGAGTCCACTTGGCAGCGAGTCCTTTTTTTATCCACATGGATCGCTATGCATCGTCCTTATTATCGTCGTCATGGGTTTGCTTTGATATAATAGTTTTGGACTTAGTCATTGTGTCCATCTCTTACTCTATCTTAGATTCTCAATGCCGGCAATCCTTCTGCCTCATCTCTCAGCCATCTTTTTTCTCCTTTTTCCTTCATGCCTTGGCTTGCACCTTAATGTAAATCTCTAGTAGCTTGGCTCTAGTGGACACAACTAACAAAGGAGGAGTAGGAATTCTCACTCCAGCAAGGCAACATCTTAAGCCCGCTGCTGATCAAGAAGCCTTTGCCCGTTTATGGCTAGGACTTTTAGCCCGAGATCAGCCCTTTTGTTTGCTCATGCAATAGTCAAGAGTTTAGTTTTGGTCCATCCTCATGCCTCTCATTGGCATATCTCATGATTATAGTCTAGCTCTACTCCCATTTTGTACAATGATCATGTTTTATTTTCTTATGGGCCACCAGTTTAGGCTTTTTTGGCTAGCAGTTTGTTCGTTTGGCTTTTTATTTTGTTTTCCCCTTCTTCCTTTCTCCTTGTCCCCTTCTTATTTTCATTTGTTTTTTTAATAATATTTTCTAGTTTGATAAAAATAAATGGATACATTACGGACGGACGGAGGGAGTATTTTTTTAACTTACATGGGCTCGAATAGATGCATATATATTTTTTAAATATATTTTTTCTTGACATAATAACTTACATTTTTATTGTTTTTATTTATTTATTTATTTTGATTTTATAATTTTCAGTGTTTTTGTTATTTTATTTTATAATTTAATTTATTTTATAATTTAATTAATATAAATAAAGTAATCAATTCTTGGACAAATAGAAGTACTTATATGTTGGTCCATTAAAATAGTTAATACTAAAAGTGGGACGAATAGGAGTAGCAATGTGTAGATCCATTTTTTTTAATAATTATTTGTGGCAATCTCTTTTATCCCTAATTTAAATTCAATTTTTTAAAAATCAAATAAAAATAAGGGCATTGGTTATGTTAATTAATTATGATTAACAACATATAAATTTAAAAGAAGAGCGGCTGTTCAATTGTAAACAGTTGACAATTTTTTTTTCATATTTTGTTTAATAAATATTATCACATTTATCAATTCTATAAATTGTTCGTAAAATTCACTTGCATAGTTATTTATCACTTTTTATTAAAGTTGTTATGATCATCTATTTGTTAATATGTCATGTTTTTTCATTTATAGAATAAATTGTTCATAAATAGTTCACATCGTAGTTATCACTTTTCATCATTTGAATATCATTTTGCTGTAAAAAGATTATCACTTCTTATCATTCTCACAGAAGTCACTCATAAGACAGACTCACATAAGTCTTTAATATTATGAATTATTTATGACATTATTCAAATGAAAAGTTATCACTTTTATTTAATCAATCAATATTTTTTTATATTAAAAAAATGTTACTACTTATTAAAAACATTATCACATTTTAATTTATAATTTGTAAATTTAAAGTAAATTAAATTAATAATAAATTTTAAAACAAAGTTTCTTGTGAGACGTTACTTATGCGAGACGATTTGTGAGACGTGTTAAAGTATGTCTATTATTTAGATAAAATATGTTTAATGGTTGTTAAAGTATGTTCTCTAAAGTTATAGTATGGATTATCCATTACAGTATGATTTTATTGTGTTATAATTTGATTTATTATTCACATATTTTAATTGCAAATAAGCATATTTTATCTATACAATAAGCATACTTTAGTGATGAGTCGACCTGTCTCACAAATAACCCATCTCATAAGAGAGTGTCTCAAATTTTAAATTATTACATTTTTAAATAATAAAAAATATAAAATAATTAAAAAACATATAAATATAAGGCCTAATTAATTTTCTTTTCATAATTATTATTTAATTTTTTAATTTGATATCAACCAAATAAGTCTTTAAATTTATTTAAACCCAATTAATTAATTTACCCTATAACTAATTTTTTAATTTTTTTAATTTTATAACAATCAAACATACCCCTTTAAAATTATTTATTGGATTCATGGATAATCCGTCTCATATAAAGAGATCCGTGAAACAGTCTCACCTAACTCTTTACCTATTACTCCCTCCGTCCACTCCAAAGGGTCTCATTTTTTATTTTGAGTGCCCGCCTCTAAGGGTCTCATTTTTCTTTTTATACACATGGGACCCACGCACTCCCTGTAATACAATTAAAAGTTGGGGCTCTTACACTAACTAATACAATTACCCATTACACATTAAATAATAATATTCCTTAATTCACGTGCAAAAAGCAAATGAGTCTCTTTATATCGGATAGAGAGAGTATTATTGATTTGAGTGGTACTATTACCATTCGAGCTTTTACTTGAGACACCTAACTATCCAATTAAATTTTTATAAAAAGATAAAAATAACCTAACTTTAAACACTCAAAATTTTATACTCATAATTCATTTTACTTTGCACACCCTAAATATAAAAAAGAAGTTCACAAACTTAAAAAATGAAAAAAATAAAAATAAAAATCTCAGAGCTTATTCATGCATAATTAAATAAAAGTTGCAAATCTGGTGGGTGACCTGAGACTCTACCGCCTTGTCAGGAGAGATGGCCTTACGTCGGTTGTAATAAATGGTAAAATACAATAGTTTTATGTTTAAAATTGTTTCAAGATATGGGAGAGAAAGGAATCGGTTCTACCAAATGAATTGGTGGAACCTGTGGCCAGTGACGGAGCTAGAAAAAATAGATAGGGGGCCAAATATATGTAAAAGTTTAGTTTAGTTAGGGACCAAATATATGTAAATTTTTTGATGTTAAACGAAAAAAAAAAATTTAAAATTTAAATAATTAAAAAAGATTTAAATTAAAAATAATAATAAATAAAGAAATAAAAAAACAAAAGATAAAGGAAACGTAGTTAGACCGAATAAAATATCAAAATATAAATAAATAGAATAGATTTAAAATGAAAAATAATAATAAAAAAAGAAAAAAAAGTAAAACCTCTCTAATAAAAAGAAATAAAATATCAAAATATAAATAAATAGAATAGATTTAAAATAAAAAATAATAATAAAAAAAAAGAAAAACAAAAGGATACAACGCCACCAGGGGGCATCGATCCTGCGCCTAAGGGCTGGGATTGTGGAGTAACAATCCACTAGGACAACCTTATTTAATTATTTGCATAATATATAGTATTTTTTTTTGGGGGGGGGGGGAATGCCCCCAGTCCTATGATGCCTCCGTCATTGCCTATGGTCTCACCTTTTCTTAATTAATTTCTCCTCTTTATTAATGTTCCCACTTTTCTTAATTAATTTATACTCCATTCGTTCCACCCAAAGGTCTCCATTTACTATTGTCTCATTCAAAAGTATTCATTTTCCACTTTTAGTAAAAAGGTCCAACATATGGTCCACTATTCACTACTAATACAACTACCAACTACACATAAAATAATAAAACTCCTTAATCTACGCCCAAAAAGTAAACAGTGACGTTGGGCGGGACGAAGGGAGTACTATTTATTAATGTTGTCTTTATTTTTATTTTTTAAATTTACTATACTTAAATGACTATTATACCTTAAACCTTAGGAGTAAAATATACCCTAAACCATAAGGGTGAAATTACAATTATACCCTAAACCTTAAACTTTAGGGATAAAATATACCTTAAATCACAAGGGTGAAATACAATTATACTCTAAACCCTAAACTCTAAGGTTAAATTATACCCTAAACCACAATGGTAAAATTACAATTATATCATAAATCTTAAACTCTAGGGATAAATTATACCCTAAACCACAAGGGTAGAATTATAATTATACCATAAACCCTAGGGATAAATTATATCCTAAACCACAGGGGTGAAATTATCATTATACCCTAAACCATAAACCCTATGGGTAAAATATACCCTAAACCACAGGGGTGAAATTATATTTATACCCCTAAAATTAAATAATACTCCCTCTGTCCCCTTGATAAATGTCAATTTTGTCATTTTGGTTCGTCCCAATACAAAGTGTCAATTTCCTTTTAGGGTTGATGTGACACACACAATAATATTATTATATTCAACCCACTACATATGAGGCCCATACTCAATACTAATACAACTACTTACTGTATATTAAAATATTATTTCTCTCACCTCATTATACTTAAAATATTATACTCCTTAATCTACGTGCAAAAAATAAATTGATACTTATTAAGGGGAGGGAGGAGTAAAAAACAAAAGAAAAAAAATGAGAAAAAAAAAAATCAGGGAATTAAACCAACAGTAATATTACAGTTGGGGTCCAACGATTGGGAATGAGCCAATGAGGTGGGGGATGGTGATGGGTTCCGGCAGTTGTAAATTTGGAAAAAGAAAAGTCTTGTCACCCAAGTGTTTGTCAAGATATGGTGAAGAAGGAAAATAAATTTTAAACATCAATATGACATAATAATTTTTATTTTTGATATAATAATTGAGCGATTTCCGCAATTGAACCAATAAATTATCATTTAGAATTGAAGTGGAAGGAGAGCTGTTGAAATGGGTTTTCACCATCGGTCATTATTTTTGAATCTTTGTCCATTCTTTAACCCTTTTCTTTAAGAGGGAAAAGCAAAGCAAATATAAAAAAAAAAAATATTGACCTCCAAATCTTTACTTTGCCAACGAAATTCATTACGAAACCTATTCTTATCTCTTCCTCAATGAATTTATAATGCTGGATGTTTTTGGATTGTTTACTGTGTTTTTTTTATTTAATTAGAGTGTGCAAAGTAAAACGAATTTTAGTATCAAAATTTTGAGTGTTTAAAGGTATGGTTATTTTTGTCATTTTCATTATAATTTTTAATTAGATAATTGGGTGTTTTAAGTAAAGTTCGAGTAGCAACAGCGGCGCCCTATTGTTTTTAGTATAAATAGTACTATGGTAGTATAAATTATTAGGATGAATTACTGTTTATGCATTAATTATTTTTTCCTATTGTAAAATATTGATAAAGAGTGTTATTAAATACATACTATTTTTTTATTGAATATACACCTTTTATTAAGTACACATATCTTTTAATTTTTTAAATCGTAATTTTATCGTATACACAGTCCCTCAAATTCTTAAATTGCCCTAGATTATACACACCCTTAACATCCTACCAAATCAATTAGCATGAAGTTCTTACAATTTCAGGTGCTTTACTTGAAAAAAACGAAATCATCCATCACCATAGTTTTCAGCATTCTTCTCACACAATCTGGCGGCATGTACAACAATGATCATTATATATCTCCATTCAGGAAAAGTGGAACAATGATCATCGTCCAAATTTAAAAATCACAATTCAAGAAAAGTCAGAATGTTTTAATAGAATAAGAGAGACTACGGGGCACATGGGAAATCAAATTATATGTTTTGAATTTAGATTGTTACGATGATGAGTTTAAATATGTCCAACTAGCCTGGTGGCCTTATAAGAGTGAAAATAAGTATATTTTAGTGTCCAATTTAACACTTTTTTTATGAGAATTATTGTCATGTATTAGAACAAGTGTCTTATATTCAATATATTTGAGAAAAATATGCGTTTGAGGTATTTTATTATGTTTTAGGTGAAAAAAGGATCAAAAGGCAAAGTTGGAGAAAATGTGCAACTTGTGCAAGAATACTGAAAAATGCACGTCCAACTTGTGTAATTTTTCTGTGTTCGTATAGAGCTTGAATTAAAAGTGTGATAAATGGTTGAAAAGCCACAGAAGAGAGGATCATTTTAGCGTAAGAAACACCTCAATCGGAGTCCAAACGAGAAAGTTATGTTAAAATTGGTGACATCGCGCAAGCTGTTTCTACTCAGCGCGACTATTTTATTTTACATGACTTGTTACATCTTTAAATATTGGAATTTTAGTGATATCTTTATATGGATAGAAAGACAAAGAAAATAGGATCGTGTGAGAGTAAAAATTACTAAAATCGGAGTTTGGACGAGGAAGTTATGCTCAAAATCGTGAAGTCGCGCAGCTGCCAGCGAGAATTTTCAAAAATTTCCGAAAATTACCTATTTCTTGGAGCACAATTAATCTCCTTATCACATAATCCTCCATAATTCACTTATATTTTTTATTTTCTTATTTAATTCCATTCTCACACACACACACACACACACACACACACACACACATATATATATATATATATATATATATATATATATATATATATATATATATATATATATATATATTATTATTATATATATATATATATATATATATATATATATATTACATCATTAATCATCCTACACCCCACAAGGGGAATCATCCCCCAACCATCATCCACATCCCTTTCTCCATCCATCCATCACTTTGAAGATTCTTCTGTGTAATCAAGAGGAGAACCAAGAGAAGGATTCAAGATGGAGAAGGACGCGACGACACCCACATCTAGGGTTTATTTTATTTTCTAATTTATCTTGTATTTTCCATATATATGGGTAAGATCTATCCAACCCCCATGATTGTTCTTTGCAACATCATGGGCTAGAACCATTTCAGTAGATATAGGATTTTAAAGGTTTTATGAATTAATTAAACTATCTTGTGTGTCCTTCGTACAACACTATGGATTGATTTTATGTATGATTGTGCTTTCTTAATCCATATTCACGGTCGTTTTGTGCATCTTCAATTGGTATATAGAGTCTGAATATATATCTTGGTTGTTGATTGAGCGCGTTCACTGCTGAACAGGATTTCATGTTATGATTCTAAGTGAGGGGACTCCGAAACTTCATTAAAACTATCATATATGAATATTTATTAATTGAATTGAATTCGAGTTAGTAAGCAGGATAATGAGGGTTAGATTCAAGACATGAGAAATAATTGATACTGATAGTACCTAGAAAGGGGGTGAAATTAAGTCTCTTACTCCGAGGTTATTCACACATGTTACACGCATATTTACTTGTGTCTATAGAGTAGATTTGCATGGTTTAGTGATGCGTCCATAGTCCACAAGGTAGAATTGATCTACACATGAAAGGGAAGTTAAGTAGTAAAACTGGATTACCCTATGACTATCTATTCTCCTACTTGAGTCACATTCATATTCTTCTAGTGTTTATTTTATTTTAATTGTTATTTAATTTTCAGCATATTAGTTATTAGATTAAAATCCTCAATCTTTATTGATGTGGTAACCGTATATATTGTATTCCAAATCTTTCTCTTTCTTTAAATGCTTATTATTAGAATGCTACTTTATTTTAGGATTTATTGTTGAGTTAGAATTATAGTAACGGGAGTTTTCTTTAGAAAAAAAGGAGAGATCATGTTCCCATGAATATTTTCCACAACCTTAGCATGATGATGTGACTCTCCACTGATATAAATTGAAATTTCACTCCATAAGTTTCTCAACTGATAGTAGAACCGAGAAATAAGTTATACATTTAGGCTTTCCAGTCACCCTCTCCTCACGTTCACTCCTAAACACACAACTTCGTGTGAAACCCATTTTCACTCTCCAATCCTTGCTGCGTGTGTCATTTGAGAATCCTTGTTTGTCAGTGTTAAAGTCTCCTCGGCCATCTTCGTCTCCTGGTATGTTTTCAGTTAGGAGGACCAATACTTTACTTTCTTTCTTTCATCTTTCACTCATATTATGATGAACATTAAGGGTATTACGGTAGGTGGTATAGATTTATGCTCATGTGTTTGCACTAATTCCATAAAATAAGCATGCGTTATGTATCATGCATACCGATGGAATCAGTCAATTTAGAATGGCATACATTAGGCTTAGTTCAAAGTTCTGTAGAAATTCAACAATAATTTTCGTAAAAATCCTACTAGTGTGTTATGACTTGGTCCAGTGTATAAATAAAAATGGAAAGAAAGTTTGCCATGCATGTACAGTTGCAGATATTTAATTTCTTATTTATGGAATGTTCACTACCTTAAAACTGTTGGCATTAAAGGGATTTAAAAGGTCAGAGGTGATGTGATTAATGATTGTAAGAAGTAGATAGGAGTGGCGTGAATACATATAATATTGATAGATCGACTCTGAAAATTTGTAATGGGTGTTTACGAGGAGGCCACCGCTTAAGTAGTGAATATTAATGGAATTCGTGTTTTGCTTTAACACATTTAATATCTCAATTTCAATTAAATCTTCCATGCTGATTCATGGCTCATATTTGTTATTAGGTAACGTTAATTTTGAGGCATAGAACTAAGGGCGTGCATTTCATCAATCTCAGTTTCTGCAAGTTTGAGGTAGGGAATTTCTAAAATCTTTTGTCTATTGTATGTGCTTACGTGTTTGTATTTATTGAATAATTTCATAGTCCCACAGTCAAAGAGTACTCTCATAGTGCTATCACATTTATATGAACCAGGGCACTTTCAGGTATCGGGATTCTTAAGTGGTCCTTGGGCAACTCTCGCAAGGTTCCATGATCGATCATCACAGTCACAGAAAATTCATGGTATATGATTATGTTTATGCGAATATGTGTGCCTTATAGTAGACGAATATTTTCCCACTGAGTCATTGTTTACTCACCCCTTTCAAATAAATTATTTTTGCAGGTTGAGGAGTAAGACGAGGTATGACCGGTGGAGTCCAAATGCTCATTTGAAATTAAATGAAGTTATTGCTATTTTATGAAACCTTAAACAAATATTTATATTTCCGAATGTGTGTCGACTGATGTTTTTGCTTAAATTGGGAGTACTTGAGTTAGAACCTTTATTGATATTATTTATGAAAGGGTTTCATTTCCTATCCTAGTGTACTGTTCATTTTGATATAAGTTTCTCTTTGAAAATGGGTGTGATAAGATTTAATCTTTTAGGGTGAGTCAGCGTACAATTTGGGAGTAAACTGTCTTTATAAATTATTGCTACAATTATGTTGGTTACGTGGGGTTAGGTATTATATTGCCAAATTCATTATTACAAGATGACATATTATACAGTTGAGAGGTTAGAAGCACTTATACTATACTGAAGTTATGGCCTACTTCATTTACATTATATCCCACATTCTAATATGCAGTCCAGTAAGTTTTATTTCATATTTTTGGTATTTAATGAATGATCAATAGGTCTAACTCGATTATTAAATTAATTAAGGTTAAGGATAATTATGTTCAAGGATGTGTTGCTTATTAGGACTTGTATTGTATGCTTGTGTATTTTAAGGACGTTGGTAAAGGTAGTATGTGATTTGCAAATAAATGAACATATTACTAATCATAAGCTAAAAGTAATATTAGTCCTGTAAGTTTAGTTTTATTTCAAATTGTTTGCTAAAATAAAACTATTATTTTTCCTAGGAAACTTTTATCCTTTTTGAGTCGTTATAATTGTCACTTGTCTTAATTAAATTAGATAATAATTAAATTGATAATACGCCATCCTTTGGGTTTGATTTTTAACTTGGTCGCTTGCTTAATCTACAACTGATATCCTTAACACTTGGAGATTAATTTTGCGAGCAAAGAAAATGCGCATCATGGCCCTGACCAAGCAAAACATTACTTGTTCTTTCTTTACTCTTACTCTCCACTCTCTCCTTCATCAAACGAAGGATAAGTTTGGTTATGCTAACCTTTTTTCTGGTATGCAACTCAATTGCTATCAGACTGTATTTCTACATTTTGACAACTACAAGATTGAAATTGTTATGGTGGTCATAGTGAAACTTCAAGCTTTGTTTCATGGGTTGACGATAGATGTTGCTGCCTATCAGGCATCCACTAATTTTCCTAACTCTCAAACATGTTAATTCTCAAGGTGTAAGACATTATTTAATTTTTCAAAATGTTTTGGTCAGTTTATTTTTATCATTATAACGTTTGATTTTTAAAAACATACGGGTATGTATTTAATGAATTAAGGACAATTTAGACTTTTAAAAATATATATTTTAATTATACTAGGAAGGTGGCAACTCACTTCGTGAAATGCTTTGAGTCTTTGACCCGTATTTTAGTGCATAATTAATTCATGTATCATAGTAATAAAATATTAATGGTATTTAGCACTTGAAATATTCAGTGAAATATTTACAAAATAATAATTCCATAATAAAAATTTACATTGATAATTATGCTATAAAATAGAAACTTATCATTACATAGTTGTCGTTGCAACATAGTCAATCCCAGCCTCTCGTACGCTCTAATAGTAATTAAAAGCATCTGCAAAATGGTATCAATAGCCTCAGTCCATGGTTGTGAATATTTTTACATTTTCTAATCAAAACCACCTCGAATAATCTCTTTATATTTTGAAGAGCTTTTCATGTGAATAGAGATGATTTAAAAGTAGAGAGAGAGAGATTTTTTTTAATATAATTCAATAGCCTCTTTATATTTATGTTAAATTTTTATTTTTTCAGTGTTTATTTATTATATTTGTATTTTCTTCTATTTTATATTTTTCCCTTTTATTTATTTTATTATTATAGATATAAAGTAATAAATACTCCCTTCATCCCATGGGCTAATTGGTTCGTGTCAAAAAGTCCTAATGTTAAATGAGCTCAAAATTCTTAGCCTAACCCCAATTTTTTTTGGGTTAATCGGCCGGACCCATATTTTTCGGACTTTATAACAACTCTAATCATTAGTGCAAAATACCGGTTTTTCTCATGAGTTATGTCTTTGTAAATGTAATGCAATTTTGTATGGAAGATTTTCATAATAGGTCATAATTTTAAGATATTGTCTCAAAATAAGGCCCAATTTAACATTCATCTCAAATCAAGACTTCATTTTATGTTTTTTTTTTCTCAAATTAGGTTTATATTTTAATTGAAAATCTCAATCCAAGACCAACTAATAGAAAAATTTAACACCATTAAATACTTCACTTATTCTTCCATTTAACATAAACTTGTATGTTTACTGAATAACGAAATAAGAAAAAGGGAAAATAAGAAGGAAAACGAAGTTTGTAGCCAATGGAGTCTTGCTTCTCAATATTTGTTTTCATGTGATTGTTATTATCAATTCAACTTCTCGAAGACCAGATGAATCATTGGCAGGCGGGAAGGCTTTCGTTCTGTGTTTTAATTTCCTAAATAACTACAAATTAATTCTTCGTTCTCAATCATCACATAAGGGTGAAAGCTGGTTTTGTTCATTATATGCAAATTATATATTTCAATTCTATTTGTTATAAGAAGATGAGATTTTGTCTGGTGGATTCACATGAAGATTTTGGGTACAAGTATTTCTTTTTAAATCATGTGTAGATGAGGGTAGGATGTATATAAAGTGTCCGATTAAATGACTCTTAGAATTCTTATTACTTTAAATGCTTTGATTTGTTACTTATGGTTTGTTAATTTTGGTACGGACTGCAGTAAATGAACTCTCGAACTCAAATGAAAGGAACTGTAACTTCATGACTTGAAATCTTTTGAATTTAATTTAGGGTTCATGTATAAAATGGAAAGAAGAAAATAAGTATTTAACGTTGTTTAGTCCTTCTGTCATTTGGTCTTGGATTGAGACTCTCAATATTAATGTAAATTTTAATTTGAGAAAAAAATATAAAATGAATCCTTGATTTGAGATGAATGTTAAATCAATACTTATTTTGAGACAATATCTTAAAATTGGGCCCTAATATGTAAATCTTCCTTTATGGTTGTTGGAAGGATTTACGCAAGAATTTAATACATATATAATATTTAAAAAGGAATTAGTATTAGAAAGGTAAGTATGATTTATGGTGGGACAAATGCGCATGTTAAAATCTTACACCAAAATTTCCTTTTCGCCCAAAGGACACAAGAAAAAAAAGAAAGATTGAAAAAATTAAAGATCAACTCTCAAACTTGTTTATTTTTCCTTTCCTATCTTATACTCCCTTTTTAATTCATCCTACCCCCACGTCCACACCCTCCTACCCCACCCCAACCCCCCTCCTCCACCACCTCCAAATGCCTCTTCAAGTGTCATTTTCTCATACTAGTTTTTAAGACGTGCGTTACACGTCGCATGCACGTCATACTTTGTAATGTGATTTTTTATTTCTTTTTTAAATTTTCTAATTCTAAAATATTTATTTTTAATGCAAATAATAAACAATTTAAGTAGATCATCTATTATATGCTCTATCCACATCAGAATTAATTCTCTCAAATGTGTCTATTTCTTTCATTTCATCCCAAATCATCATATAGCTCTATCCACATATTTTTTCCAAAGTAGCAAACAAAAAGAGTATTGTAGTTCACTTTGTCTACAGTATAGCCATTTTCACCGGCAAAACTCAGCAACTCATATGCATCTTTAAGCTTCCTTTCCTGGCATATATTGCATAGCAGTGTTGAGTGTCACCTTAAGCCTTTTGTGCTCATTTGATTCATCATTTTAAAAGACTCTACAAAATTACCAAATTTACAATATCCACTAATCAAAATATTGTAGGTGATAATATTGGGTGAAATCCATTATCTTCCATTTTCTTTGCCATCTCACATGCATTCTTCATCCTACCTTCCTTACAATACCACTTGATCATATGATATTGTGAGTGACCTTATTCTGCTGTACTCTTTTCTCCTTCATTTCATCCACTAATTTAAAAGCCATGGAACTCCTTTTCACCTCAAAACAACCATTAATCAAACTGTTATAATATCATCAACTTAGAGGCACATGATATGTGAAGTTGATGCGAGCCACCCATTAAGAAGACACTGACATTTTTGCACCCAATTTGAAAGGGAAATTCTTAAATTACAAAGAGCAATTAATTCCCCCATATATTAGGGGCAAAAGTGCCTACAACGAAAGTCCAACAAATATGAATCCTATTTAACATGCTCCAAAATCAAAAGTAATGTAAAGAAAGTCATTAAATAAACAACACGTGTTCCAAAAAATACCAATAAAAGAATTAAAATAATAGCTGAGATCCACGCATCTAATAGGCCAATGCTCTGCCTTTCTGGACAGTGGTATCCACAGTTAGATCAGTTCCCCATTTAGTTTTCCTCTTGGCCTGATTAGTTTCCTTGTTCATTAAATCAACATCTACCTTTATAGTACCTATATGGACAAGCACCAATGAACCTGATAGCTTGTTTTTTAGGATAATAAATCCTGCTCTATTTGTCTATTCTTTAAAATAATAGATTGAGACTTTGAATGATGAATATTCATATGTTTCATCAAACAATCTTTAAGGGATTCATACAAAGCAAAGTTGAGCTACACTTATGTTAACTGCAGAAAGTTAAGCTAATAGTTTTAGAAGTGTATGCTAAAGGTAAAAGAACCATGTGGGTTAACCATTATAGAATTAGTAATATTATAATTCCCACATATAATAATTTCATTGACTACTTTCAAATTTTAGTATCTTCCATGCACCAGCCTCTCTTTTTTTCTCTTCCATATAGTTTTAGTAAAGAAAAAATTGCTCCAACTGTATCATTCTAAAATTAATATACAAAAATATTAAGCAAGCCAAATTTCAAGAATAATATTCTATATTCCTTCACGGTTAATTTCCACCGTCCAAAGCCACAATTCCTTCATTCTAAAAATAATCACTTAATAGTACAGAAAATCTTGATTATATTTTACCTAGTATTTTAATTTATAAACATTAATACAAAATGGTTCAACCATCATTGTGATATTACCACCATTCCTAGAGTATTTGACATTTTTAGAACTTACAACTCCGATGACAAATGAAAGTCAATTCTTATATGGAAGCAAGGTTGACAAAGCATGAAACATCCATCTATGCTTATAAGAGGATTATCCCTCTGCATTGGAGGAGAGAAAATTAACTACAACATGTTTACACATAAATCTGATAAAACTATGTTTGTTTCTTCTAAGAAAAAGTTTCACTTGAAGAGTTGATTGCCATACCTGTACAGTAAGTCTGCCTTGAATCATATGCATTGAGTATGTAGCAGACACAAAATTTATCCCATGCACATTATTCACACTCAAACATGTAAATCTCAAATGTTCATCATCCATTCCCAAGAGTAAAGTAAGAAAATTTATCACAACCAAAGCATTTATTGGATGATATGAAGCAGTGTAGCGGACAAACCTTGAGAAAGTAATAACGGAATATTGGGTGGATGCAACGATGATGGAGGTACGAAAAGGATTCCAAATTGATAATCGAAAAACTGAAATATCAGAGGATAAGAGAGTTGCCTAAGAATTCGTTGGCAGATGATATGGTGCTGCTGCTGGGGCTTCTGGAAGGCTAATGGCACAGCTGCCAAATATCCTTCCTAAAAACATTTCATGTGATCTAAATACAAATGATTATTGGTGAGTAGTTCTATTCTTGATGAGTAAACTAAATGCATAAAACAATAACTCTAAAGATTGTGTTAAAAGTTTAAAGGGTTTTTAAAACTGAATAATTATTTTGAGAAAGTATGTTGTATTACACCTATTCAATCTGTCTTCATGTCGATTTGCACAAAATCGTCACTACAACCTCAAAGTACTCTTCCGGACTCTTCATCGAGGTTGAGATTATGGGGATTATTTCTCTGCTGGATATAGACGTAGAAGTAAGAAGAGTTGATGTTTGAGTTGGAGAAAGGGTAAAAGTGGAGAGGTGAGAAAGTGAGACGGTGGGGGTGGTATTCCTTGATAAAGAGAAGATCACAAATAATGGTAGGAAGATGAAAAGATTGATAACAAATAAAAATATTTTAATATTCTATTTTTTATATTGAATTAGGATAACAAATTAACATTAAAAATCAATTTAAATAATGAAACATGAAAAGACATCATATTAATATTTTTTCATTAATTTGAATAAAGTAAAATAAATGAACATAAAATTGTAAATATTATGAAGAACAAAAGTTTCCAAAAAAGCAAGCCCTTTTAATATATTAGGATATATAATTCACACAATGAAAAATAACCATTCACTTCAAACATTGTCACTGCTCTCTCTCTCTCTCCCCCATCTGCAAGAGAAGAAGCCCACCATTCTCTCTCTCTCCTAAAATTTGCATCCATCAATACAAGACATTTCTCTAACTAATCCATTTTCTTAGTCTCTTACAACCTTAGAAACACCTCTCTAGAACCTTCAAGAGTGTTGAAGAAATTAAACCAAATTAACAAGATTTTCTCTTTCTCTTTCTTTTAATCTTGTTTCTTTTCCAACACATATATGGAATTATTTCCGGCCCAGCCAGACCTTTACCTGCAAATCAGCCCTCCAAAAAGTTGCAGACAAAATGAAGAGGAAATGGATTTGGGTTTGTGGAGAAAAATCTCAATCTCTTCAACAACCAACCTCTCCCTTTCCAACCCCACAAGAATAATAAACTTTGGCAACCAGTTCCACCACCTCTTCCATGGCCAAGTCAATCTGCTGAGGCCAATCAAAGGGATCCCCGTGAACCAAAATCCTCCACCTCTCCCATAGTAGCAGCTTCTAGAATCTTCCATGTACAACTCACAGGGGCTAATGCGATCGCACTTTCTGTCCAGATTTTCGGCCAAACGGAGAGTATGAGAGCCCCCCGAATGTGGTGGACCACCACTCTTTATGCCCGTTTTGTCCATGTTGTTGAGCTCTTGGGAGGCCATGAAAGTAATCTTCTCTCTCCTAATTAATCACATCTTCACTCACATCATCATCTAACTTTCTTGCACTTGTGTAGGAGCTACACCCAAATCAATTCTTGAGCTCATGGATGTAAAAGATCTCACCCTTGCCCATGTTAAATCCCACTTTCAGGTCTACTTCAATTCAATTTCAAATTCTCTCTCTCTCTCTACTATGAAATCCTTGTTCCAAAAAATTCTCTTACTTTTACACACAGACATAGTTAGTTATTTAGTTAGGGAAGTGATAATATTAAGGAAGCCAGCTAGAGAAGATGATGCTATAAATCTTGTTTAAAAAAAAGTAATTGTGAAGGTGTGAAAACATACAATTAGTTTCAAATTCTAATGTCTTTCTTCTTTAATCTTGCAGAATGCAAATGCTTCTCTTTTTACTAGATCTGATGCCTCTGCAGACTATGCACCAGCTTTTTGCTTTGAAAAATGAACCATCCATGTTAAAGAAAATAGATGAGAGAGAGAAAGAGAATTGTAAACTATTAGGTGATGTTTGTTTTGGGGTTTTGGGAGTTTGAAAATAATGAATAATGATGTTATGTTTGTTTTGGGTTTTTAATAGGGTAGGTTTTAACTTTATGTCAAATCAATGTGTAAGAATGTAATAATTTATGTAAGAAAGTATATAAGAGAGGATAGATAAAGAGAGAAAGTGTATTAATTGAGGAGAGAGAATGTATATAGGTATATATAGGGGTGATTTTTAAAATTTGGGTGTGAAATTTCAATTCCAATTTCGGGGTTTTAAAACACGGAACAAACATCCCCTTAGAGTGTAACCTGATTAAGTATTAAACGATTCAATTCTCTACCGACTTAAGCTTTGAGATGGGGTGGTCATTTAATATGGTATCAGAGCCCATGGTTAACAAAGCTCCAGGGTTCAAACTCAACGCCACCATTTATGAGACAATTCCACATGCAAGGCTTGAGGCAAAAATTTTCCGCCTGCATGTGAGGGGGCGTATTAGAGTGTAACCTGATTAAGTATTAGAGGGGACGTATTAGAGTGTAATCTGATTAAGTATTAAACGATTCAACTCTCTACTAACTTAAACTTTTAGATGAGGTAGTCGTTTAACATAAACAACACTACAAAAAAGTATTTTTTAGCAATCGAATTTAGTAATGGAATTCAATCCGTTGGTAATTAGCAATGGATTGGCAATAAAAATGACATTTTTGTTTTAGCAACGGAATGCCAATGGATTTATTCTATACTTTAGCAACGGAATTCAATCTTTGGTAATTACCAATGGATTACCAAGGGAATCATTATGTAAATTACCAATGGAATTATATACTAACGGAATTGATTTTTTGTTGCTAAAAATTTACCAACCACCACTTTACCAACGGATTCCGTTGCTAATCCATTGGTAAACCAATTTAACAATTGAATTAAGACTTTTAGCAACGGAATATTTCTGTTGTTAAAAACAGTTTTTTTAGTGCAAGACGAGCTACACACAGATGCCAATTCATACTTATGTAATTACTCCCTCCGTCCCGCACCAAGGGTCTTTTTTTCCCATTTTGGTCGTCCCATTCAAAGGGTTCTCTTTCCTTTTTTATACACATGGGTCCCACACTCACCCACTAATATAATTAAAATATGTGGTCCTCACCCCCCACTAATACAACTACCCACTATACATTAAATAATAATACTCCTTAATTTAAGTGCAAAAAAGCATAATGCACCCTTGGTGCGGGATGTAGGTAGTAATTATAAAACTCTTACAAACTAAGAGTTACCCATTTTGGTTCAAAAGAGTAAGTACAAAACACCATCATGACACAATGATGTATATACATGGTAGAAACAAATCATCTCCGGAAACAATGGTTATCTCAAAAAGAGGTGTAGTCACTATAGCTACAACACACATGCATGCATGTGTATCATTGTATGTATGGGCATACATACACAGGGGCGGATGGATGTGGGGCAGCCCAGGGCTGTCCCCAAAAAGCCCATTATATCATATGTAAATAACTTATAAATAATTTGTGTTTTTAAGTTTAGCCCACCCTAAAAATATTTTCAGCCCACACAAATGAAGCTAAAAAAATAAATATATCTTCTTTCTTTTTTGTGTTTTTAAGTTTAGCCCCAAAAATATTTTAAGTCCACCGAAATGAAGTTAAAAATAAATATATCTTCTTAAATTATAGTATATATATATATATATATATATATATTATTTTTTAATTATTATTATTATTTTTTATTTTCTTCAATAAATTTAGCCCACCCCACCCCAATTTTCTGGATCCGCCCCTGTACATACATACATGCATGGGTAGGTCAAATGTACATACATCAACTGTAAGAAAATTTTACCCCTCTCAATTAATGGCACACCATTTTTTCACTTCATGGGAAAAGACATCCAAAAGAGATAAATGCACCACATAATAGTGAGAAATTTACATAAGTTCCAGAGTAATAATGTATTTTAGGATAAGTTTATTTATATAGTCTAAAAAAGCAGCATTGTTTTCAATTCCTATAAAGTTTTTAATGTTTTTGCAGATGTATCGCACAGTCAAGTCAACTGATAGAGCTTCAGCTAATTCGGGTTAATATTCTTAGTATTTGCTAATTAATTACATTTATATGATTACTCTATAGTTGGAGCTACATTTAAAATACTTACAATTAATTCATGATTAATTCTAGGACTATCAGACATGCTTGAAAATGGGTCGTCAGGGGACACTTCCGATGATTTTCTCTTCGATATTCACAACTCCAACAAGTCTGAAATATTATCTATCCAAAAAACGAATGTTGATCAAGACAAAGAACTAAATTTGTTGTGGAGCAATTCTTCAAGGAATTTATTTCTCTACAAGCCTCTAAATGATATAATAATTTAACATACGTATTAGATGAGCTAGACTAGAAAAGGTTCATAGTTCGTATCTCAACACCACTCATTTAGAAAAGAATTTTACTATGAAAAGTTTTGGTACAAATTGACCCTCATGCACATGAGGGGTTACATTAGAGTGATTTATTTAAAGAGTGAGTCTCTTATGCGTCCGGGTACACGGATTTAGATTCGTGTCCCTTTGCAATTTTCGTGTCCCTTTACAATTTAAACTCTCTAGCAATACATATGTTTAAATAGAATAGGGAGGGGAAGAGTTGTGTTCTCATGGGGACACAGACCGTGTCCCCGTGTCTCCGGGGCGCAGGAACTTTTGTCTTATTTAAATCAATCTCCAAGAAAGAGCGTGTTAGAATGATTGATTAAATAATTAAATGACACTTATACATCTCTATAAGTTTGAGCTTTCAAATAATTTATAATTAATATATTTTTTCCCCAAATTAGGAGTAAATTGTTTAATAACTATATAGGATAATTTTAGTTTTATATATATACTTGGTATACCATTTCATGTGTACACCGTTGGATGAATGTCACATAGAAGAGAGATGTTAACTATACCCTAAAATGAAAAAAATTAAATCATAAGGGCAATGATTTAATTTTTTTCCTTTTTTACTTGTCAATCATATAATGCGTGACAAAAAAGATGATGCAAAAAATGACGCAGAAGATGCTGTGCGGTTTTATGCATGAAGAATTATAACATAATAGGTTTAAGTGACACGAGATTTACCATTTTATTTTTGCACATCATTAATTTTCTATGCTATGTGGGAGGGAGGAGCAATTCTAACTATTATCTATGCGGTTTATACTTACATTTTAGCGTCTAGTTAATTTTTGTATCCTTGCGTATACTCACACATCCAATAGAGTATCATTGAAATTTCGGACCAGATTTTGGTATTATATTAAATTATATACTCCTTCCGTCCCATTTCAGATGACACACTTTTCATTTTAAGTTATTCAAAAAAAATTTGCATATTCCTAAAAAAGCAAAAAGTCAAACACAATCACCCTTTCTCATACACTTTATTTACAAAAAAAACCACTCGAGGTTTCTTCATGGGCAGTTTCACAAGCAGCTTTGGAATGGAATTTGCGCTAGAAGCAGAATTGGCGACTGCTTGTTTGGCCATTGAACACTCAGTAGACAGAGAATGGAATAGGATTTGGTTGGAGATGGACTCAACTTATGTGGTGCATGCTTTTACTCATTCCTCTCCAGTTATTCCATGGAGGATTTATTCTAGATGGAGGAAGGTGAAACAATTGATTGCAAATTTGAGTTTTTTGGTTTTGCACATTTATTGTGAAGGAAATGCGGCTGTAGATCTTATTTCGAACGTTGGAGGGATGATAACTTGGCACTCTGAAGGGTCTGATGCACTTAACAGACAAATGTTTCGAGATATGAACAACGATTTCTATAGATTTAAATAATTTTTGTCTTGTAATTTCTTTACATCTTTTTGAACTGTATGATCTTTGCTTTTTAATTTAATAAATCACTTATTGGCCCAATATACCTAACATACTTTATCATTTACTTATTATAAAAAATATTATAATACCCCTAAAAGTTATCACTTTTCTTAATCTCCGTGCCGGAAGAGACATACAAACTTTTGTGTGATGGAGGGAATATTCCCGTTTTTTCCGTTTGACCTAGCTAGTTTCATGGAATTGTAAATCAGCTCACTTCCTTAACACACCTTGACTATCAAATAATATATATATATATAGTCTATGTGTATATATATAGTACCATTTTTTTTATATTCATATGTTGTTCGTAAGTATTTGATATGAAGGATCTCTAGCTTGTGCACAATTGGTTATTGATATCAGACAACGACCATTCTCATTTAATATTGGTTTTTAAAAGCAGTTTTCAACCTAACAATTACTCCCTCCGTCCCAGTGCATTGCGAACACTACCTTATTATAAACTATAGGTAACTGTCTCCATTTCACTGGGACGGAGGGAGTAATTAATACGTATGCCAGTGCCATAGTCTTAGCAAAATAATAATACTAACATTTATATCTTTGAATCTATAGGGTTTGAATATAGGGTAAATCTTTGTGACCAAAATCATTAGTGCTCCGGTATATGCATGGAACCACCTATAAAATCTATCATTGCTAATCAATTATATATATCAAATTTATCTCTACTATTACTATATTTCATTTCACGTGATACATGATCTTTAGGTGAACTCACGAATATGAAATGAGTTTCATGATAATATTTTGAATAAAAGTGATATAATATCAATGAAAAGTTATCATAATTCAATCAAGTAATTATATGAATATACAATTTATAAAATAAATAAAATATATAATAATATCTTTTTAAGAAAATAATACTCCCTCCCTCCCGTAATAAGTTTCACCTTTATTGTTCCACATTGTCTAAGAAAAGTTTTTTTTTTATAAATTTTATTGACTTTTTGGGGTATTTCAATATTTATAGATAATATATAAAATGTAAAGTAATATTATGTATTTGATAGGAGTGATAAATTTAAAATTAAATTTATTTTTAAGATTATTGAATAAAATTTGTGTTATTTTTTATATGAAGATTATTATGGAACGAACTAATAAAAAAAATATAGTAGAACGAAATGGAGTGTGTAGTTTTGTGTGAATTTGATAGGTAAGCATAGGTGTTGACAAAGCATAATCTATCAGATCACAATAACTGAAGTGGTGGGTGAGAGTAAGGAAAGAGAAGCTAAGAACTTTAGACTTTGAACGCCTATACTACGGCAATGAATTCACCAAAGTCAATGCAAGACTGATGCTACTTTGAATTCATCATCACGCCTTCAATTATACAACTGATTTTATTTATTAATTAAGGTAGCGTTGGAAAATAAGTTCAATAGAGCAGTAAATATTTATAATGAATTTAATATGGATAATAATAGTAATATATGTTAGGAAATTTATATTTTCTATATTATTTAATTATGGGCAATGCATTAATATTCAATTATATTAGCTATTCAAATAATATGTTGGCTTTAATTAAGTGATTAAATTAAAGTAAAAGCCCATGGACTACACTTGTTTGATATGAGCCAATGAGTAGATACCCAATATTACTAATCAGGTGATTATGGTTGGTCTGTTTTGAGTAATATATATAGATACCCTAGGTTATGGTCCCGATACTAAGCTGCACACAGTTCTCTCTTTCCCCATCTGAAGAGATTACGAAGGTCCTGAGGGAATCCAGAAGCTTAGTTGAGGAAGGCCTTAAATCTGTTGCTGATCTTCCGTTTAATTCGCATAAGAAGATCAATGGATCTAGGTATCCTCTATTTAATTATTTCAATCGATCTTGTTGAATCATTTTAGGGATTAAAGTATTTGGATTAATGAATTATTTCCAATAAGTGGTATCAGAGCCATTCTTTTATGATTCTCTGAGATCCGTAATATTAATATTTGGATATTATGAATGTGGATTAATTTTCATAATTTTCTTTATTACTATTCGGATTTTCACATGTTAAATATTGAATTATGAACTTTTTTTTTCGTGGATGATAATCCATGTTAATTGATTACAAATATTCGACATGCTTTGGTGAATTAATTGATTAACCATATATTCTGTATTAGTTCCAAATTAAAATTGGATATTATGTTATGAGAATTAATTATTATTTTTAATTCGTTCCGTCTGTGAAATGGAATTTCAATTCCACATTCTTAATTGATTGTGCCAATTTAACAGTGTAATTGATTTTGCCAATTTTTAAATTGGATTCATGCTAGTAAATTGACTTTGGCATTTAATTTTATTAATGTGACATCTGATTATTTGGATCCAGTAATTTATTTCTTTGACAAGAAGTGTTTAAGTTTCTTGATAATATCATTTGTGTATTACGTGGCAACATTGGCCTGTGTTTCAAGTTTTAAAAAAAAAAGTTCAGTGTTGTTGGTCTCTGATTATTTTCTTTGAGAAAATTGTGGCACTTAAATAATTTATATTTATTTTCGCCAATTGACTTGTTTTCCAGTAGGGAAAAGATTTTTGACGTATACATTTTGAATTAGTGTGACTCATGAATTCATTGTAAATTTTGATACTTTCGTGAGAAAGTTTTTTTTGTAATATATGTCACACAGAATGTATGTTTAGTGGGGGAAAATGAATCTCATTCAAAACCCATAATGCTTTTATTAAATTGGGGAGACAGTTCAATGTCGTCTAATTAAATTTAATATTTTAAATATTTATTTAGTTAGTCTAGTAATTTTTCAATTTAGTCAATTGAAGCACCATGTTGCCAAAGCAATTTCTGAGTGTGGAGAAAGACTTTATTGAAATTAGATAGATGGGTGTGGAATTATTCATGTGTTTTGTGTTCGGCCCATAAGTAAGCACAGTTTGATAGAATAATAACACACATGTGATGATAAGTATGTGATAATTTTTTGGATTGTTCATGTGAACATTAGTCGATCCATAGATAGACTGTTGTTTGACAGAACTTATTGTCAATACTTGATTGTTTCACCAAGATTACCACTGTAGTTAATTTTTATCCATAGACGAGGTTAATATTACACTTGGTGTCTTGAGATGAGTCCCTAATTTGTTTTACCTATTCGTTCATAATTTGCTTTATGACACGAATATTTTATGAGTATGCTTAATTTGTTCTCTATTTAGAATCTGTTGCTACAGCTCCTAACTTCTCTCAACAAGTCAATAACATCCCAATGCTTAATGGGACAAACTTCAAAAACTGGAAAGAGATACTTTTGTTCTTGGCTGTATGGATTTGGATCTGGCTCTTCTCGGTCTGAACGACCTACTGCTACTGTTGAAAATCCAAATTAGACTAAAATTGAAAAGTGGGATTGATCAGACCGAATGTGCATGATGATCTTGAAGCGCTCCATTCCGGAGGCCTTTAGGGGCTCTTTGCTGAGAAAAAAAATGCCAAATCGTTCCTTAATGCTGTTGACCAGTGTTTTGCCAAAAATGAAAAGGCAGAGGCAAGTAGTGTTTTGGCTAAACTTGTCTCCATGAGGTACAAAGGCAAATGGAGTACATCATGGAGATGTCTAATCTCACATCAAAGCTCAAGGCACTCAAGTTAGACATTTCTGATGATTTGTTTGTGCTCTTGGTTTTGATCTCACTTCCTGCACACTTTGGGCAATTCAAAGTGAGTTATAACACTCAAAAGGACAAATGGTCCCTTAATGAGCTTATATCTTACTGTGTGTAAGAGGAAGAGAGAGTGCAGAGAGATAGAGCTGAAAGTGCTCACTTGGCTGTAAATGCTCAAGGCAAGAAAAGAAATCAACCTAAGGGCACTATGGTTACTGCTTCAAAGCAGAAGGGTACTGTGATTGCTGCTTCTGAGCAGAAAAAGCAAAAAGTTGAACCTAAGTATGATAGATGCCACTTCTACAAGAAGCGGGATCATTTTAAGAAAAATTGATCCAAGTATGCTGCATGGCGTGCTAAGAAGGGTATGCCTCTTACTTTGGTTTGTTCTAATGTTAATTTATCCTTTGTAGCTAAAGATACTTGGTGGGTAGATTCTGGTGCTACTACTCACATAAGTATGTCTTTGCAGGGTTGCCTGAGTTGACAGCTGCTAAATGATGCTGAAAGATTCATCTTTGTGGGCGATGGCAATAAAGTTGCAGTAGAGGCTATTGGAACATTTATATTGCATTTAAAGAGTGGCTGTTATTTAGATTTTTTTGAGACATTTGTTGTACCATCTTTTAGACGGAATTTAGTTTCTATTTCTGTTTTGGATAAGCTGGGTTTTTCCTGTTCTTTTGGAAATAATAAAATATGTCTCTTTCAAAATTCCAATTTTATTGCTGATGGTCATTTAATTGATAATCTTTACATGCTTGATCTTATAAATTCCAATAATGTTATTCTGCAAACATATTCAAGAGGTACAAAGAGAAAATTTTTGAAGGATTCTGTCATTTTATGGCACAAGCGCTTAGGCCATATTTCTAAACAAAGAATTCAAAGGCTTGTGTCTGATGGAATCCTTAATCCCTTAAATTTGGTATATTATCAAGTCTGCGTTGAATGTATAAAAGGGAAACAAACTAATATGAGGAAATTAGGAGCCGAAAGAACTAAAGAAGTCTTAGAACTTACTCATACTGATATATGTGCTCCATTCCCTACGGCATCATGGAATGGGCAACGCTACTTCATCACGTTCATAGACGACTACTCTCGTTTTGGCTACTTATATCTAATTCATGATAAATCTCAATCATTGGATGTTTTCAAATCTTTCAAAGCTGAAGTTGAACTTCAACTTGGTAAGAAAATTAAGGCAGTCAGATCTAATCATGGAGGTGAATGATACGGTCGGTTTGATGGATCAGGAGAACAACGTCTAGGACCCTTCGCACTTTTCCTCAAAGAATGTAGAATTATTCCTCAATACACTATGCCAGGTTCTCCTCGGATGAATGGTGTTGCTGAACGTCAAAATCGGTCTCTTAAGGATATGGTAAGGAGTATGGTAAGTCATTCCTCCTTGCCAGATTCTCTTTGGGAAGAAGCCTTGAAAACAACAGTATACATTCTCAATAGAGTGCCAAGTAAAGCAGTTTCGAAAACCCCTTATGAACTTTGGATAGGGAAGAAACCTAGCATTAGACACTTACATATTTGGGGTTGTCCAACTGAAGCGCCGCCTTATAAGCCACACCGGGCATACCCCAGCTGAATGGTGTGGCGGATAGAAAGTGTAGCACTCTTATGGAAATGATTAGATGGATGATGAATTATTTGGAATTACTAAATTCATTTTATGGGTATGCCCTAGAAACAGTAATTAGTATGAATGTTTGTCTGTTTGTGAGATATTCTAGAAAAATGAAGGGTGATGATTTATTTAATCCAAAAGATCAAAGGGTAATTATTAACACAAACACTAGTTTTTTTTGGAAAAGGACTATGTATTAAATCGTAAACCCATGTATAAATTGTTCTAAAGGAAGTGAGAGAGAAAACACAAAGTATTAGTACCAATTGTGGAAGAGGATATACCACAAGGTAAACTGCAACGCATGTCACGTCTGATACACAATTACATGTAATGCCTTGTCGTAGTGAGAGGGATGTTCGACAACCTATTTGATACATGTTTTGGGAGAGTCGTGAGACTTGGTCCCTAGCAAACATGAAATGGACCCACAGATACGACGAAGCACTACAAGTTAGAAATGCCAAATCCTAGCAAAGTGTAATGAATATTAAAATAGAATTGATGGATTTTAAATTAGGTCTGGATGCTTGTTGAACCGCTATACGGCGTAAAAGCCATTGGAAGCGGGCATGCAAGAATAAAAGAGGATCATAGAATAAGGTGAAAACCTTGGAAGCAAGCTTGTTGCGAAAAGGTATACTCAGAAAGAAAGGGTTCGATTATGAGAAAACCTTTTTGCCGGTAGCTATGCCTAAGTTGATCCGAACTCTTTTATTTGTTGCTACTCATATGAAAGATGAGGAATAACAAATAAATGTCGAGACAGCTTTCCTGATTGGAAGTCTTAATGGAAACATCTATGTGAAGCAATCAGAGTGATTCATTGCAAAGATCTAAGAGCATTGTGATAGTAAGCTTAAAAGTATCCATTCATGGACTAAAACAAGCTTCAAGATCATGAAACATCCATTTTGATGAGGTAATCCAGTGACATGGATCTAATCAATGATCGGATGGGTCTTGTGTATTGAAAAGAGTGATGAAAACGTGGTGGTATTTCTTTACTATACGTAGATAGTATCTTGCTCATTGGAGACAATGAAAGAGTATTGTCGGGCGTATGGGTATGGTTAATAAAGCAGTATGAAATGAAGGACTTAAGAAGAGTAAAAATATCCTTTTGATCACGTTAATACAGATCACAAGAAAGGATGTTAGGCTTAGCTCAAGTTTAGCAAAATGATACGATCCTTACTCATTTAGCATGTGAATTTATCTAAGTGAATGTGTCTTGAGACACAAAAGAGATAAAGATGATGAAAGCGGTTCCTTATGCTTCGGCGAATAAGGAAGCTTAATCTAAGGAATGCTATGCACGAGAATGGATAACTGTATTGCCAATTGCATAGACAGTGAGTATCAAGGCAACTCAAAATAAGAATGTTGAACTGTGGTAAGACATATATTTATGTATCTGAAAAGGACTAGATTCGCTGCTTCTTATGAGTTACCTAGATTCGAATTTTTTAAATCAGATAGGGATGGCAGTAAATCCACCTCAAGGTTATGTGTTTAATTTTAAGAATTAGAGCCATAATATGGAGGAGTGTTATATAGAAATATATTTCGAACTCCGGACTCCATCATGGAAAGATGATAAATTGGAGCCTCTAAGGCAGCCAAAGTATCTATATGACTCTAGAAACTTCATGATTGACTTTGAAGTATTTCTAAGTTTGCCCAAGATTATCACAATTTAAATTAATGATATTGGTGCAGTTGCAAACTTAAAGGAATCACGAGTCCATAAGGCAATTAAACATATGGAGCGCGAGTACCACCTGTTACGAGAAATTGTATGATGAGGGGAAGGTTGTTGTCGCCTAGATTGCATCGGATGATAACCTAGTAAATCCATTTACAAGGACCTTAAAGCGAAAGCTTTTGATGGTCGTGTAGTAGGAGTGGGAATCAGATGTATGGCGGAAGACATGACAGCATAGTCTTTTAGTATAAGTGGGAGATTGTTGGATTATATACTAAAAGTCTAGCTTTTTGTATGAACAATGTTATAACAATTAATTTGAAATGAGAATCATATGATCAAATGATTGCATCTTATAATTGATTTATATGTTTGATGCAATAGTCCACTTACTTTATACTGTAGATAATATGTTGTGTGACAACACGCGGAAGATCATATTATCGGTTTCCTTATAAAGTATAAACAGATGCTCACAACCGAGATAGACGGGGACTCTCTATCGGGATGGTTGTAGTGTGATTTGGTATTAGCTTGTCTTGACTATAGAATCACATTAGTACACTTGTGTGTATTGAGCAGGACCGCTTGAGATCGTTCGACTTATACTGACTTATAGGAGAACTTGATCTCAGTTATTATGGAAGTTCGTGCTCTTAATCCCTATACAATAACCTCAACACGTAGGGCAGTATGTATTTCTTTGATTCATCAATGAGTGAGATTTACATATAATTAAATCAACAAACTCGATGAGTTGGGAAGTAGTGCTGTTTCTATGGTGTGCTGTTGATTATAGAAGGAATCCGTGTCTGTCATAGGTTGATGATGTCCCCTTGAGGAGCTCATAAGGATTATCACGTAAACCCTGCAGGTGGATTTATTCCGACATGATAATGAGGTTGAGTGGAACCACTCTTGGATGAGATATTAATTAATTGAGTTGTCAGTAACTTAAATTAATTAATGGACATTATATATCTTAAATATGGGGAGACTAACGGGCTCATAATAAGGAGTTCAAAATATAATTTTGGGATTGGAAAGGTAGTGCAGTAATAATATTTTAGTGGAATATATTATTATTATTGGACTTAAATATAAGCTTTGGGCTAAGCTTGGATACTTAAGCCCAATGGAGGCCCAACCCAATTTCTCCTCCTGGTCCCTGCTGTAGCCCATGTATATATGTCACCTCAGCTTATCTGGAACTCTAATCTAATTCATTATTCACGTGTGATGAGGGTTGAGAGCAGATTGAGGAGGTCTCGTAGATCGTCGCCCACACGATGTCAAGATCGGACTTGGGACATGCGGCAGAAGATCAGAAGGTAGTTTGCTGCTGCTGTCCGCCACTTTGTGAAATTTATATAAAATCTTACATTACTAAGAATTTGATGATCAATATACTGACGGAAAGCCGTTGAAGAGGGGATCATCTGAGCACAAAGATCATTCAATTCCAACATCAGACGAGGAAGTTATGGCCATTCTCGTGGGACTGGACAGTCTGCCAGCGAGAATCCTTCATCTTCTACATACCCTGGTGAACGGTAATCGTTTCTATGTTTTATTGCTTCCGCTATGATAGAAATGTATGGTATCCTAACGGGTCACGTTAACCAAATGATCCAAGTGCCAACAGTAAGTCCTTGGCAGAGAGAACCCTTACACGGTGGCGTATGAGAGGGAGATGATGGGGTTGGTTTAGAAGTGCAGCATTAGAGGTCGTATTTGGTGGGTTGCTAGTTTACGGTGAGAACTGATCATAGCAGTTTGAAGCACCTCCTGTCACAGAAGATTGTTACGCCTTCTTATCAAAATTGGGTGGCAAAATTGTTGGGATATGATTTTGTTATTGAGTATAAGTCCGGCATGGATAACTCTGCTGCTGACGCGCTGTCTCGAAGGGGAAATGCAGACGTCTTGTTAGCACTCAGTAGTACAGATTGGGGTGAGTTGGCGGATGTGTTGTTCGAGCAGTCACGCGATGGCTTCATCTAGAGCATTGCAGTGGATCTTCTTCATGACCGAAACAGTCGTCCGTGGTTTGAGATGGTTGACAGGAAAGTATTCCATAAGGGCCACGTTGTGTTGGCCTCTGATTCGTTGTGGATTTCAAAATTTCTTTGGGAATTCCACGACACGCCTTTGGGAGGTCATGCGAGAGCTTTAAGAATGTATAAGAGGATCGCTGCCAGTGTGTATTGGAGGGGCATGTTCAGGGCAGTGCAAGACTACGTGGCAAAATGCTTGATTTTCTAGAAGGCAAAATACGAAGCTCTATCACCGACTGGGTTGCTGCAGCCGTTACCGATTTTGGAGCTGGTTTTGGGAGGATATTTCAATGGATTTCATTACCGCAATGCCAAGGTCTCAGGGGTATAGCTCGGTGATGGTGGTGGTTGATCGCCTCTCCAAGTATGGTCATTTTATTGCTCTAAAAGGCAACCTCACGGCAAGGTCGGTGGCTGAGGCCTTCATGCGTGAGGTGGTACGTTTGCATGGAATTCTGCAGTCCATTGTTAGTGATTGGGATCCATTGTTTGTGGGCATTTTCTGGAGGGAGCTCTTCAGCATGTCGGGAACCCAGCTCAAGTTTAGTTCAACGTATCATCCAAAAACGGATGGACAAATGAAGGTGCTTAACAGAGTGTTGGAGACTTATTTGCGTTGTTTTGCAGGGGAGCAACCAAAGAAGTGGGTGAACTGGCTGCCCTGGGTGGAATATTAGTACAATACGGTGTTTCAAACGATGGTAAACTGACACCGTTCGAAGTCGTGTACGGGCGACCGCCCCCTACACTCTGAAGATACTTGCCAGGCGAGTGTCGCATGGTGGCGGTGGCTGAAATGATTTAGAGCCAGGATGTGATGTTGGCTCATCTGCATGACAACTTGATGCATGCGAGGGAGAAAATGGTGCGCTCGGCCAACCGTCACCGCCGCGATGTCAATTATATGGTGGGCGATCAGGTGTTATTGAAGGTACGTCCCCTTCGGCAAAAGACATCGTTGGATGGCAAACACCACAATCTCACCGCCAAGTTCTTTGGGCCATTCGAGGTGGTGGCTCATATCGATCCTACTGTCTGCAAGTTGGGTCTACTGGAGACTAGCCGAATTCATCCAGTTTTCCATGTCTCGCAGCTCAAGTAAGTGATTGGCGACTATGCAGTCGAGGCCAACTTACTGGATTCCTTGGAGTTGCCTGAGGTTTCGGTGTTTGAACCCGAGGCTGTGCTGGCAAGGCGGAACATGGATAAGGGTGGTGTTGAGGGAGATCAGTTGTTAGTTCGTTGGGTTGGTCAGCCGGAGTAGGACGCGAAGTGGATGAACACGCGTGAGTTCCGACAATAATTTTCTTGGTTCAACCTTGGGGATAAAGTTGTTTTTGAGGGTGAGGGATTTGATGTGGAGTGGGAGGTCGGGATGGCGCAGCCGCGGCCGTTGTTGGTCTACTGCCGGTGGCATCGCGGCGAACGGGATGGGCCGGCAGTTGCTTAGGAGATATTTTTTTGTTATTATTTATTATTGTCATGTTTTATCTAGCTGTGGGCCTAACTGTGTGGGCTTAGGGTTCACTGCTATTTAAGTGTGTGGTGTAAACGTTGTTGATTACTTTTTCATCATTGAAGAAATAGACAGGAGCCTTTTTGGCTATTTGGCAAACGCATCTGCGTTTGATTCTTTGAGTGCTAACATTATGTCTGAGGGAAGGAGAGATTAAAGTGATGTAAAGTTGGAAAAGATCATTCTTGAAATTAGAGGGCATTCTTCATTTTCATATTCCTAGTATAGTGTTTGAATGGAATAAACGAATTTTTTATGATGCATCATCAATTATATAAGTGGTATATAAAAGGAATGAACAAGTCTAACCATCTTAGAGTTTAGATATTATTTTTTTTCTTTTTTTTCTCTCCTACGTGTCTATCCAACTAATTGACCCATGAGAGATTACACAATTTTAATACGAAAAATTTCGAATCATAAATAGAACGTCTCGTGAAACGCATTTTTACAGTCGGGGTCTTTGATTTTCGAATGATATTTCAAGTTATTGAGTTTTATAATTTTTATTATTTTGGAAATAAAAAGGCAAATGCTTGTTAGGAATCTAGAGGTTTGTTTTTAATTTTCAAATTAGAGATAGCACAAGATACTAACTTAAACAAAGAAAAGGGTTTGCATACTCAATGTCTTTTGTAACCTATCTTTTGAACATTATACTCCAATGGTGTGTTGTGTGAGTGTACAAGTAAGTGCATTACACCCAGAATAGATACAGATATAATGTGTATGTATACATGCAGAAGAAGAAGGAAGGTAGATGCATGAGTTATGAGAGAATATCAAATCCAAGCTCATTCAGTTTATCAGAGAGAAGCCCTAAGAAACCAAATTTGGAGTTCACTCTTGGGAGGTCTCATTAATAAGGCCATGTTTGGAAGCAGTGAATATCACTACTCATTTTGAAATCATTACTTCTCTGCTGGGGGGAATCAGGTACCCACTGAGGAAAATTAGAGAAAAAGGAGAAAGAAAGAGAAAGAGAATTATCGTCTGTTGCCCACTTTGATCACGTGGTTTGCAAAAATGCCTACTTTGGCTAAAATTTAACAAAAATGCCCACTTTTAAGCTAACTTTACCATGTTACCCCTACTGAGTTAGTGTCAGTTAATGTCAGCCTACAAAACAAGACAAAAGTGACCATTACTGACCGAGTGATATTCATTTTCTAATTAAACAATAGACTTGAAATATTTTTTGAATAAAAATCAAATTATTATTGACCGACTGACCGAGTGCTTGTTTAATTTGAATTTTAATACTATATAATAAGAGTATAAGACCGAGTATATGCACAGTTTATAAGAAGAGACCGAGTGCATGCACATCTATGGGAAATAATAATCAAAGTATTAGTGACCGAGTGACCGAGTGGTGTTTAATCAAAGTATTAGTGACCGAGTGACCAAATATTTTTAAGTATAAAGTATAAGACCGAGTGCATGTACATTTTATAAGGAGAGACCGAGTGTATGCACATGTACATGGGAAATAAAAATCAAAGTATTAGTGACCGAGTGGTGTCTAATTTGAATTATAATAATAATTGAATATTAATTTAAATTATTATTTAATTAAATGCAAACCTCAAAACTCCCATCTGAGTTCTAGTGGGTGTTTAATTGTTGAGTGATTTATTGTAGACTGAGTGTATCTTTGATATTATATTGTTAAGTATTAATGCTGGGGAAAATCGAACTATAATGCCTATTATTTTTTAAATTAGTTTAATGAACATTATAAAGTGAGGCTTCACAAATATCAAACATACAATAATAATTTATAATAAACAGTGCTATAAATTTGTAGATAACCTTTGTCAATTTATTCCCAATTGATTACCATTACGAATCTGGGGGCACATACGACGTGAGTGGCCAACCTCATCATAAATTAGACATTTCTTAGGCCATCGTCTTTGTTGCTCAATTCCTGAACGCATTCGTGATATTCTTGGAAGCCCTGCCTGTGAATGTGGAAGGGGCTTAATGACACGCAAAACAGCAACCTCGTCTGGCGTGATCCACTTTTCTGGATGGAGAACGGGCATGACAACCCCAGACCACATACCAATGATGTTGTCATGATGATAAGAACGCGAAACAATAGAATTGGTAGGCAAACCCAATTTACTATAATAAAAGGAAAAAAAGAAAAATTAAATAGAGGAAATGAAAGTGTAATGTAATCTTGTAAGAAAAGGCGGAATACTCACTCGATGACCTTTAAAGCATGCAAACATGGGATTTTCGCAAACTGAAACTCCCCACATGAGCATTCTCTTGCTTGAAAGTCGACAACCCAATTATTTTTACCTTTGTATACCTTAAACATGGTTTCTGTTAAGCCTTCCATATCTAACTTTTTGGCTTCACGCATTTTGTCAACTAGATCCTTATGCATTATGCTACATAAAATCAAGGTGATCCTGCGAGCCTCTGTCTTGTGCTCGTAAAACCATTTCTCGATGGTTGTGTGGGCCACCTCAAGCATCACACATAGTGGAATTTTCATGCCCATAAGAGTGCTGAGTTATAGGATTCAGCTGCATTTGATGTAATGAACTCGAACCGGCTCACTGGACAGTGCACTCTCATCCACCTATCAAGACCAAGTTCATCGATAACATCCATCAACCTCCCGGAGTTATGATTGTGCAGATTTTTCATACAACTGTTGTATATTAGTGTATAAATGTATTAGTCAGTAGGTAAAATAAACTTGTGGGTGAAAAGGTTTGCGGATGTTATACGTACTCTTGAAATTCTTTCAAACTATATGTGTAATTCGCCTTGCCAAATTAGTAAAGAACTTGCTCTCCGAAACCCATCATCTTCTTCTTAAGATGAACGTAGCATAAACCGTGTTGTGCAGTAGGGAACATAGTTTGTACCGCATGAGCAATGCTTTTGTGACCGTCCGATACGATCAGTAGTCCATTTGGTGATCCATATGCTTCCTTCAACCTTTCCATGAACCATGTCCAGGAGTTGTTATTCTTGATGTCTCCTACTCCGATGGCAAGGGAAAACATGCTCTGATTCCCACCTTGGGTCACTGCTACAAATACGATACCTCGATATTTTCCCTTTATATGTGTTCCATCCACTACGATGACCGGACGACCATACCTGATAAATCCCAATCGTGATGCTGCTAGGGCATAAAATGTGTACCTAGATACAAATTCCCACCAAATAGGTCTTTGTATGAGTGAGCATATTGAGTTGTATTAGTGAACATTGATAAGAATATAAATTTAAATTTTTACCTGAATCTATCGTCAGCACCTATAGAATTCTTACGTGTGAGCCTAGGTTTGCGAGCTCAAGTTGGTAAAGATACGAAGGTAAAATGCTAAATGAAGTTTCATGATCGCCAAACGTGTGGCCAACTGCACGATGTTTGCCTCTAAGTATTGTACTGTATCGAATGTTAAAGCCAAACTCGTGCAAGATTTCCTCCATCATCCCTCTTGGCCTTTTTTTAATATCTCATCCCCGTACTTGCTGGCGAAGTATTTCCCAAGTATTTTTGAAGATACAGTGCATGGGCGTATCTGGATCTTGGCTGCAGGTGTGCTGGTCCACGAGCTTTTTTACTTGCCAGACTCTAGCAGTGCCACTGGAGCGCATCATGAATGGACAATTGTGTGTAGGTCTTTGGTTGTAGACTATGTTCAACCTTTTCGTATCAGATTTTTCAACGCTTGTCTTCACTTGATTTTGTTGCTCGTACATCCCGATTACCATCTGTAAATGATCCTTGGTCTCATAGAAACTTCTAAGGACTAACTGAATGGTAGTGTCGATGACGGAACATCCTCAGTGGGCCTGGGTGCCATGCTAGATGGGAAACCTATTTTGGATAATCAAAAAGGGATTATACATTCTGAAATTGTGTTACAGTCTAGCTCATAATATAAATACTAAAGTAATGTATGATATAATAAAATCATTACCGGGTATTGACCAAGCACTTGTGCGTTGGGTTATACTATGATCTACTGGATGGTGAACGTGCGGTGGAGGCAGATCATTTGTCACATGTTCAATAAAGCTCAATCCACTCTGTTCTCGGATGTAGTTGCAAAGGTCATCGAATAGTTCTTCCTTATAATCACTATCTTCAACACTTTGCCCTTGTGTCCGTGCAGTTACTTCTTTGGAGTTAACAGGCTCATCATCAATGTTTTCATCACAATCCCAACTTGTCTTTGATCCTTCCTCATCTGTGTAGGGCCCATCATCTTGTTGATATTCAGTTTCAAATACTGATTCTGTGCATCCAGTTTCCATGGGCGTATATGGTTTATTGAGATCAAATGTATGCTTACTAGAGCTAGCACCTATGAAAGCGGGCCCCTACGATGCATCTTGACATAAGGATTTAAGTATGATGTAAAGTACATGTGGTCCAGGATCTTCAAAGAATTGATGTAGAAGAAAGTCAGTATTAATCTTTTGTCGAACTAAACTATGGCCTTTGTCTTTAAACGAAAGAATTATATATCTGCATCGTGTAAGGTCAGCTCTAACAATAAAATTGATTTCGTTGACCAAGACATCATAACACAAACTCGACTCCGATAGCATGATGTACTGAAACTTCCCATCATCATATTGTAGACCATGCCATATTCCCCCTATAAAACTTTCGCCACTCTTCCCGTCATGAATACACTGGAATATAAAAAATAAGGTTATGTTATTATAACAAGTATAATTAAAATAAATTTAAGCAGTATACCAAGGTTTGGAAAGCTTAATTTCCTTGTTGGTGTCTCATAAATTCATTTAATAATAGTATTTCATAATATATGTGCTATTAACACTGTGATAAAATGTAAGTCCGAGTACAATCCTAAGGCCAAGTGGGTCAAATTATTAGTCCGATTGTAAATTAAACACCACTCGGTCACTCGGTCACTAAAACTTTGATTTTTACTTCAAATTAAACACCACTCGGTCCTTCATTCTATAGGCTTTCTCTACATTTATTCAAGGCCGAGTCCGAGTATAGATTCTAAGACCGACACACAAATTCAAAGGCCGAGTCCCATTAATATAAAAAAATTATATAAGATCGAGTCCGAGTAAGGATTTTGACCAATTATACAATGAATTATTCTAATGCCGTGTCTAATTACTCTAAATATTGTTGAATGCCATGTTCGAGTGTGTAGTATATTTTAGTTGAAATTACAATATGTTGTGTAATTAGTAAATAATAAAATTTCATACATTTCATCATTAATTAGTAATGTCGACTAGTGAATTTAAATAAAATCATACTTTCGCTATTATTTCAAAAATTGACCTAAAAAAGTTAAAAGAATTTCAACAATAATAGTCAGACCTAACACATAACATACCTTACATTTCATTTGTGACATAAAAAACAACATCTTAAACATTTCATTATTTCACGACCTTGGTAAAATAAGAATTCTAACAACATAACAGTACGTGGGTCCCCACAAAATATACCTTGTTAGCCTTCGACAGGGACTGAACGATGGTGTAGTTGAGTAAGAGTGGAATGTAAAATCCTCTCTATTACAGTCGTTTGTGGAGTGAAAATGTGAGGGCAATGAAGAGGTTCTTACAAAGTTAAATTAACGGTTGGTGGAAGTATTTACTTCCAAGTTTAATATTTTGTGATACAGTAGGTGTGCATATGTACTTTTAAATCTTTTTGGAATAAATGAGAGACCGAATCCCTTTTGAAATAAATGAGAGGCCAAGTCCGAGTGGCCTTAGGATTGTACTCAGACTTACATTTTATCACAGTGTTAATAGCACATATATTATGAAATACTATTATTAAATGAATTTATGATACACCAACAAGGAAATTAAGCTAGATGAGAGACCGGATCCTTTTTGAAATAAATGAGAGGCCGAGTCCGAGTGGCTTCTTAGTTTTATGTTGGTCAAAGACCGAGTCCCAACTGGGAGTGGCGGAGTCCCAAATGGAGTGGCTGAGTCCCAAAATGGAGTGAGTGAGTCCCAAATGGGAGTTTTATTTGAAATAATCTAAGGCCGAGACCGAGTCCTAAAAACATATTTGTAATTCTTACAAATACCATACTTAATTATATTAATTAATAATATGCCTTTAATTTATAATTTTAAATTGTGATATTAATTGAATTTAAAGTTGATTACCCCGTTTGGGTCCACCTATGTTGATTACAAAAATGGATTTTAAACCAAAAGAAATATTCATCAGCAAAGTGTTTAATCAATAAATTCAAATAAATGACAAATAGTACAAATTACTGAAAAAGTGTATTTATCCCTCGATGAGCTTACGATGCTGATAATTCCAGAAAAAATATCTCCCTTGACAGAAGTCTCCTGTAATCCATCAGGTTGTTGGCGTTGTGCCAAGCGGTATTTTTAGTGATGATGCCTTGTATAGTCTGCACAGTAGCCTGTACACAACGCCAGCTATCAGTCTGGCGGTAACAACTACTTTCACTTACGGATGATCACTTCAAAGTTTTTCGCATCTTCTATTCTGGTGGGACCCAAAAGTAGCCATTCCGTGCCATTAGGGCTGGGATAATTTGACGAAAAGACAGTGTGTCTTGGCATCTACGAATCTCCATATCCGGATCATTATCCCATTAATGCCGCAGAGAGTCATACATAGAAAACTTCATGGAACACATGTGCACGCAGCATGCATAGTAATGCACATGCGAGTTATCAACAAAGAAGACCTATCAAAAAACATCTTCAATATAATAAAAAAATAATCATAAAGGCGTATACATCCATCTGGTAGTATATTATTTACCCTTTGGGTTGCAGCCCAATGTTTCGTTGCAAGCATCCAACTTGCAGGCACCCATGAGGCCAAAGTGTCAGTAGCATACCCATCAAGATGCTCAAATGCATCTACATGCAACTGGCAAATTTGCTCTTGTCATCTTGGACAGTGTTTGTGTACGCGGTCCACTGTTGCTTAATGATCATCTACAACAATGCATGTTAGAAGACGGCTGAGCAGAAGCACAATCATGCACAACTGTTGAATACTAATTAAAAACATACCACAAAATCCCTGAGCATCATAACGTAAGTGCCCTGACTTTGCAACGGCAAGGCATCAAGCTGCGCGAGTGATTCAACAAGTAGACGCAGGCTTGTGGTAATATGTTGTACGTCATTGGACACAATATAATGTGATACATTGTTGTGTAAACTTCAATAGAAATAACGATACTATAACTATCTAGAATATACATACATGGTCTTCTAACCACGCTTCATCAGACTCCATATCCTTGAAGAAGTCCCCAATCACATCAAACCCAATGTCGATATCCAACATGCGCGAAACACAATGTCTCAATAAGCGAAAATGTTAAATGTTGATAAAAATATTTATGTTACGATACTTACCGTCCTCTTGGCATATGTTTGAAAGCATTGTACTTTTCAAACAATGCATGTTGTTGTTGTGTCGTGTACGGGGAGCACAATAAACGTGATGGCTTCCTCTCATGTACTGGCCAATGTGGGTGGGAGTAGTCATGGCCATTACTCGATTCAGAATCATCTTCATTGTTGGTTGAGGTACGATTTTGGACAGGTGTGGTCTGTTTTGTAATACTATGGACAACCCTCGACTGCGAGATCCTCACCAAACCAACTAGATGATCGAGGCACAGTCGAAGGAGTCTCATGCACGACATACGCAGTATTAGTTGATGTGCCTGCCGCTACAGCAGACTGCCCCCAACTAGCAGAAGGAACATGTACCTCGATATGTGGTGATTCTGGTTTTGCAGAAATGTTCCTACCTATGAAGAATGACCTAGCAACATCCCTCACCCCTTTTTCGTATCTCGGCTGTGCTGTCGTCCAAAACCCAGCAAGCCACGAAGCATCGTTACGTGATTCTCTCCCATAATGTGCTTGATCTGTCCGCATCTGTTGCCAGCTGGCCTCCCATATATGAAATCTGTTATCCCTGATAGCGTATCGCTTGTCCCACTCATCAAATCTCCGATCCCGACTATCGTCTTATTCCTTTTGGAAGGCCATATACATCTCCAAGTTGTAGAACTTTTCGTCGTGTTGGTCCAATCTCGTGTTAAGCTTATGCCACCTATCATCTTTGGCACCGGCTTCAACTTCATGTGCTCTATGGCGCTGATGTACAGATTCCTCCTGTGTGAAGATAACATTGGGTCTCGCACTTCAAACAGGAATTTCAAGGAAAGATTCAGCGGGATTTATATACTGTGAGTAGTGTGACTCATGCAGACCCTGGAGTGGTGGGATCTGACTAAGTGCTGAGAATGGTAGGAGCCGCCAGGGGCATGTGAATAGTGGGTGCCGCGAGATGGCTACAAGTGGTGGGAGCCGTGAGATTGCTGCGAGTGGTAGGAGCCACGAGAGCGCTGTGAGTGATGGGAGCCACGAGATGGCTGCGAGTTATGGGAATGATGACTGTGCTCTACCTCCATAGGGGCATTCTGTGATGAGTTGCTTGATAGAATTGGAGGCGGTCGGGGCACAGGAACTGTGGGATTGCCAGCATCCAATCCTAGGGTCTCCACTTGCACCAAATTAACTGATGTACCCGGGGAAAATGCCCACCAGTGGACCAAAAGGACCCACCCACAAAATCAGAATCAACAACACCTGGAACTATCGCTGGCCTTATATAACTGTGTCATCCAGTGTTCTCGGAACATATCCCGCTGGCTGGGAGGTCATATCATACAACACCGGCACTGTACGTACTTCAACATTTTCCTTGGGTGCAGTTTCTTCCTCTGACTGAACTATGATAGGAATAGTTGCTCCCTTTTTTCTGTCAGTTTTTCGTAATGTGCGGTCCTCGGCCTTTGCAAATAACACCCTAAAACCAGCATCTGGGTCCAACTCATGACCTCTCCAGTATCATGCAGTGTACTCGTTTGGAAGTAGAACAGGCGTATCTTGAATCGGTGGATTCTGCAAATCAAACAACAAATTAAACATGATAACTTATTACATTCCATTAGATTTTGATAAAACTTAAAAAGACACACTTACTGATTGAAAAAAAGCACTGGTATCAACTTGGACTGGCTTCACCTTAAACGTCCAACGTCGACAGAGGGGCCTCCTATTTTCATTCGGCGGCCCCTCTATAAATGGTTTGGCAAATGAGGGGATTCATTCGTAAGCCCAAACCTATATCATATACAAACATACAAAAAATTAATTATTAAGTGTTGCATGGATTGTGGAGAAAATTTAACGACAATTCGGTGAGTGTATAAGAGATTTACCATTAGGGGGTACGTACAACAATAAAAGTGATACCGATAGTTATCAGGGTTGACGCGAGTAGGTAAAGAATTCAATACTTTATCCATGTAGTGAATGAGATGTCGATACTTATACCGGCCCCAAGGGAATCCATCCCAAGCATCCGTATACTCTACTAAGCTCCACATCCAATCCTCTACGTTCACCTTACGTGTATCCTATCCAAGGAGAAAGTAGTAAACCAGAAGAATTTTTGCTACTTTCACTGCATCATCTCCTTCAAATTTGCCTGAACCAAATAAAGAAGTCAACGCAGCCACATTTATCTTAGGACTCGCTGGTCCTCCTTTCTTTATCAACTTCCTCGCATACACATTGTTACCGCTTATTCTAAAGTTCCCATTAGGATCAAAACGCCCTCTGTCATCAAATCCCTGACCCATCACTCTAATAAAGTCCACTGCTGTAAACTCGAGTAAAGTATCAGACACCATAAACCATCGACTGTACTTAAGACCTCCGGTAAACTTAACCTCCTGACTCATAAAGCTATGCAGTCCCATATGTGTCCCGTATCCTCGATCTAAATCCAAAAAATGTCCAAAGCATGACTCTTTAAAGGACTGTACTGCCCCCGACCTACTGTTATCCAGTACAGTCGAGATCATATCCAATATGAGCGCCGATTTACAGTAATTTCTAATACCACATTTTTTCCCTTTCATGCTTGGTCGTTTTCACTCCCACTATTTTAATCATCAAAGCACATAATTTTATCATATAACTAAAATGTTATGAATTTTATAACACCAAACAAATAAGAATAATAATTTTAATGAGATATAAAATATAATATTGTTACAATCATAATATCACAAAAAAATTATGACATAATATTTTTCAACAAAAAAAAAAACTCACTTTTAATTTATAAACATTTGAAGTATGTTTGAATATATAAAATTTGGAGTATATTTTTCAATACATAATTTATAGTCAACAAGCACTTATAAACATTACTTTTTTAATGTTTTATAAAAAAATAAATTTAACATAAATTTATTAAAATAGTATACTTAAATGTAATTAAAATATTTAATGTTAATATTTGCAATTTTAAGTTCAACGTGCTAACTAATAATTAAACATTTAACACTAATACTATTAGTTATTATTATTTTTATCCCATATTAATCATTATTCAAAATAAATAAATATATAATTGAGTTCACTGTCATAAGTATTCTTTAATTAAAATTATTAACTAATTAATTAAACTCCAATAATTAACATCATTAAAATAATTTTAATGAGTACTTGGTCTTTTAATTTTTTTTCAGTTTAACAATTCGGTCTTTAACCTTATATAATATTAAATTAGTGATTTTAAATTATAACAAAACGTACTCGGTCTTTCATTTGCATGTCCCCAATATTTAATAAAAAGTGTACTCGGTCTTTGAATTATTGCACCACTCGGCCTTTCTTTTGCATGTACCCAATTTTATTTTTTATTCATTTCTGATTTCTGTACGGCACTCGATCTTTCAATTTCAACTCTCACAATTAGAGGACTCGGTCACTCCCTCAATTATAGGACTCGATCACTCCCTCAATTACATGACTCGGTCACTTAGGAAATCACTCGTACTTATAAGATTTTTACATAAATCCAGTCCAGAAAACCTAATTTCTCAACAAACCCACTCGGTCTTTTACAAATTCCATCAGATTTATATAAAAATATCATTCAAACTAACGATTAATACAGAAATACATAACATTACAACACTAAATCTAACCCTAATCTCATAACCAACGAATCTACACAAATACATAACATTACAACTATTTTTTTACGCAGTACATTAAATTACATGAAAGATAAACACAATTTACACTCACTCATTGCGCCATCTTAAGTAATCTTCTGGATTATATTTCTTTAATCAATGGCTTGCCTGAAATTTAAAAAAAAATTTCAAAAGAACGAACTGAATGCATTTTGAAATTAGGGGAGAAAGATATAAAGATGTAGAAGGGAGAGAGTAAATATGATTTCAAAAAATTACAAATATTCGATTGCTAAGACCGAGTAAAAATTGTGGTCAAAGCTGACTCAATGCCAGTCAACGAATATTTCATCACCTTTCAAAGGGTAGTTTCGTCTTTTTGCCTCAAAATTGGGCATTTTTATATTTTTTGAAATGGACCGGGCATTTTTGCTCTTTGACTTTTGACAGAGGGTACTGTAGTATGGGCCCCAAATAGAAAAGGAGAGTTAAAGAGAGCTAAAGAAAGACAAGGGGACAAAGAAAGAAGGAAGCATGCAAAAGAGAGAAGGGTGAGAGAAAAAAAAAAGAAAAGAAAAAGGCTATATATGCTTTGTATCAAAGTAATGATATTCCAATCATTAACATATAATTTTAATGCAAAAATTAGAGTGTAACCGTAGTTATTGTTTAATATAGTGGATGGTTGCTCTTTAAAATAATCGAAGAGTTATAACGAAACAGTTATATATGGCTAATGAACTCTATTTAATTTATAAAGTAACTTTTATTAAAAATCAATTTCTTACTTTCGTATAAATGTGGCTATGATTGTTAATTATGTTTTTTTAGAGGTTCTTACTTAAGTAATTCTTGCCTTTAGTGCATGAAATATTTTTATGAGAAATATATAATTAATATAATTTTATTTGAATATATATACACTTTATTATATGAATCAATGCGAGTACATTTGGTGAAACATAGTGGTCATTGTAGTAGCAAGTTGCAACTGGAGGTAATATAACGAAATTTAATTTTATGTTCTAACATAAAAATAAAAAAATAAAAAATTTGAGTTAAAGGGAATTAAAGTGAAGAATGTATTGGTTCTTTATCTGTAATGTTTTGTAGCTGAGCAGTGTCACGTGCAATAGTCACTATAGCTTTATTGCACTCCAAAAATGACACGCAGACTTTACGCTTTCCTGAATACTAAACAAAGGTATTCCAACAAAAATGTAACATTATTATGGACTCATAAAGGAATTGCTAAAGTGTACCAAATTCATGTCTATTACTTCTTCCATCCCCATAAACAAATAGATAAATGGACAATGTGACCCCGATTTTTTTTACCCTACCTTTAAAAAGAAGTGCCCTACATTACAAAAATAATCTTAATTCAATTTTTTTACTCGGTTAAAATATATGAGTAGGTCTTGTGTGAGATCATTTCACCTAAGCCCTTAAGTGAAACGGATAAAAAATGATAAAATCATTATCATTTTTGCTATAAAATGTTATCACTTTTTATTTATACTATAAAAATTTCATGAATTACTTTACTGCACCATTATCACTTTTCACCTACTGAGTATCACTTTTCGTTAATAATGTTATCACTTTTTATCTATCTCACGTAAGAACTTATATAAGACGATCTTACACACAAGTATTCTTTGCCAAAATAAATTACTTGATTGTACAAATTTATGATACAATTGTATATATTTTATAACTCGGTGATACATATGTATAACTCAATTAAAGTTTTTAAATAAAATCACTTATCGAGTTAAAAATATTTTCGTCATTTTGAGCATCGATACATTTATGACTAGAAATGGGGGCATTGAAAAACACACAAAAATGGATATAATAACATATGTCCACTCTCAAATTTTCATCATCTTTTCTGTCCACATATTTTAAAATTACTCCATCCGTCCATCGATAACGTATCCATTTATTTTTTGCACATGGATTAAGCACTATTATTATTTTATATAAATTGGATAGTTGTGTTAGTAATGAATGGTTGGTATGTGTGGTGCCCTTTTCCTAAAAAGAGAAAATGAATACCCTTAAAATGGACGATCAAAATGGTAAAATGATCAATACATTATCAGCGGACAGAAGGATTATTATTTTTGCCCACTTTTCATTTTTATTCCATTTATTCCCTTCACCAATTTTGTGTTCCATTTTTTTGCTCACTTTTTTTCCATTAAACTTAATTATATTAATTATTGATCTCACTGAAAAGGCAAAGACTTGTATGAGAGTTGTAGGCACTTGAATTTTATTGTCTATTAAATAAAAACATGTGGAAATTACATATTAAAAATCAATTAATTATTTATTTATTAAGGAATTTAAATAAATTAATTCCTAAAATAAATGAGTAAATAATCTATAATTGAACCAAATCTAGTTAGATAAGTCCAAATCAAGCATGCTCGAAAATCAAAGTAGTCAAAGCCTAAACCCTTGGATGTGATCAAATCATATAAGGATTATATTTGGAATCAAATCAAGATTAGATTTGGTATAAATCAAATCTGATTCAACCAATAAGATGAAAAGTCCAAGCCCGCAAAATCAGGTCAAATCAGCTGGACCAATCAAATTGCGAGTTATATATGGGGCTTCCTCACCCTTCACCTATACAAGGAGCCATTCTCCATTCATTCTAAACACACTGAGAGCGATTCTCTACGAAGATCAAAGACTTCATAGTTGTCAGAATAGTTCTTCGAATTCTTCAATGAGAATCAACTCAAGAACGGAATACATCTGAGATTCAGGTTCTAAACTACCCGGATTAAGCGTTCTTAAGTCATGTTCTTCGGTGAACGACCTGCAATTAATTAGCCATAACTTGTAGTCGGGTTGACCAATTCAAGAATTTATCGAACCACAGAGAGGACAGTGCTAGAGCTTAAGCGAGATCACGTTTATCACAATTTTATAGAGACGAGTCATCAATAGGTTTGGTTGTTAACAAAGAAATAACAAGAAATTAAATCAACAATGGTCACAAACAAGACAAGTAAAGTGAAAGTTGTTTTCCAAATTAAACAAAGGTTAGATTAACAACACTTAAGAAGTGGTAATTCATAGATTCGTGCATCAAACTCATGTGTATCAATGGTCATGACTAAGGGCCAATACGAAAATCACCTAAGCTTCCTCTCGGAATGGGTAGGATATAGATCATTTTCACAATCTCTAATTAGCTCGAAGGTTAGTTTTCAATTAAACAATTCCAACTAGGTACTAAGTTCAATTAAGAGTCCCTTCATATGATCTATTGACTTCTCAATCTAATAAATTATGTGTTCTATCAATCAGTTCTAAATAATAAAAGATTTCTCAATCTCTTTACAATTTATAATGGACATGAGGTGTTTGATGAAATGATTCACTCAACTACCCTAAGCACATAATTGATTTCTCAATCTAATCACATATTTAGCATAATCAAATACACAATTCATCATAAACCTCAAGATATTAATAGATCAACGGTAGAAAGTCAAATCCCAATTCAACACATGAATCTAAATACATGAATCTAATAAATTATCCAACAACTTCCATGTTGCTAATCTTACAAGGGAGATTAGCCTACAATCTTTATAAGATCCTCAACATAAATATTAAAAATCTTACAAATCATGGTAAACTTGAGGATTAACACTAAATTGAGATAAAAACTCCTTTGGAGTGGCTCCAATTGAATCTCCTTCTTTCCTTTGGTGATCACCCACTCTTCCTTGCTTCTTCACTTGAATTTGGTGTGATAAAATGATGGTAAGATGATCAAAGATGAAATGGATGATGGAAGGGTAAGAGAAAAGGTGTAAAATGAAGGGAATTGTGTGTGAGGTGTGTGTGCAGCTGATTTTTCGGAGAATAGATCATCAAAATATTGAATGGAGTGGTATTTATACCCTTATGGGCCTTCTAAAAGAAATCTGGAATTTTTAGCATTTTTTACATCGACACGCCCCGTGTGCTGCAGCACGCCCCGAGTCGTGTCTAGGACACACGGTCAATGCAAGCTTCAAGCAGCGCACGGCTCGTGTGCAGCATACGACCACAGGGGTGGCCATGTTGTGTATTCTGATGACAGCACACAGCTTCAGCTAACAGGCCCGTTTGTGGAACTCGCACCGTGTACGAGACACAGCTCGTGTTCCTGCACACGGTTGGTCGTGTTGTGCAACTTTGTTCTCTTTTTTTCTCCCGACTCCGTATTTGCTCTGTTTTTTACCTGATTCATCATTTATAAGCTTATTCACACACAAATTCCAAGAAATACATAACACCACCAATAATGACTCAAAATACGAATAAAATATACGAAAACAAACATAAAAAATACACTAAAAACTAGATGAAATTAACCATAATCACACCCTCAAACTTGAAGTATTGTTTGTCCCCGATCAATGAAAATAAAGACCAACGGAAAATTTCATCTAGGAAAAACTCCCTAATGATCATGAATGACAACATAAACATAGCACTAAGGACTACAACTTATGCTAAGACATCCTACAATATTGGATTAACAACATGAGAAATTAACAAGTTCAATTAGAAGAGTATTAAGTACAATATAGTCCTTTTCTAGTCCAATTCTCTCATAGGGTATCAATTTCACTCAACACTCTTTAGAAAAGGTAAATCAACGCTCAAAGTTCGATTAGCCAGAGTCGTTACATACTTTCTCATAAACAAAATTCATAGGCTTCCAAAGCTTCCATCAATGATCAAAAAGAACTTTCATTAAGGATGTAATGATAGGCTCTTTGGTAGGGTAGGAAGAATATGGATAATAGTGACTAAGCAAGTGTAAGTAATCAAAGAGGTAGCTACTTTCTTTCATTCCTCCACTTTCCTTTCTTCCTTTCTTGTCTTTGGTACTTACAAGCACTACTCATCATTTTCCTTGGACTTTTTGAGCTTCTTATGATTCATGCTTCCTTTCTTGGATTGTTAAGTACATGAGCATATTATTGTTTGCTCATTTTTCTTGTTTTGATGTTGCATGTTCATTCTTTTTTTTTTTTGCTCTTTTCATCCTTTTTCTTACTTATTTAACATTTTCTCTTTCTCTTTCTCTTTTGTTGACTCATCAATTCGTACTAGCTACCATTTCCTCAATCACCCACACAAAGGTATAGATATAAGGCTTAAAAGGGTAATCAAGGCTTGTAATGTGCTAATATTCACAATAAAAAGGCTGTAAGGCTCAACGTGGTTAACTAGGGATGATGCTCAAGGTAGGGAAATATATGGCAATGACTATAAATAACAAGGATGACCTCAAATCATATCATCAATTCCCACAAATTGGGCCCGTTCCTCTAGTCTTTGAGCAAGTATTCTCTTATCCAACATAATCGATTCTCTCATGAAAGGATCACCCGTGGAGGCACGGTGTAGGCTCAAATACTCACTATTTTGGTAATTAGACTATAGAGGACTTATTAAACTTAATCCATCTCATAATTGAACATATTAAATAGATCATGTCATAATTCCAAAATGTAGAGATTCTTAATCATAACTTGTCATCGCTCATCACCAATTCACATCACTACTCATGATCAATACTCACACATCTCCTAAACAAACCACCAAAGCTCATCTTACACGAATACAAAAATATAAACACATCAAAGCCACGTCACAAAAGATCCAACAAACACAAACAAGACATACAAAAGAAATAAATATCCAAGTTATCCATGAATCACAAAGTATCTCATCCCACTTTGATTGAAAATAAAAACCTAAAGAACGAAATTAAACATCCCAAAACATAACAATAAAAGTATCAAATCCATCAAATATCTAATTATTCCAAAAGCAAACTAAATAAGTGGCGAGCACTAAAAGTACTCCCTCAATTATCCGGATGAGGAGGAGGAGGTCCAATTGGTCCCCAAGGGATGTGAGCACGAGGGTGGATGGGAATTGGAAGTTGAACATCAAAGTGAGCATCTCCTCCATGTTGTTTGACTGCCTCCGGAGGTTTTCTTCATAATACTCCCGCCTTCTTTCCCCTGCTTGGATTTTCCTAATCTGCTCTCTTTGCCTCAGCTGCTCCTCTCGGATCTCTCTTATCTGGCCTCCATCTAGTGTCTGAGCTTGCCTGATTCCTCTAATTTGTTCATCCATGAAATTGCATCTTGCATCTGGTACTCCTCTTTCTTCTTGTTGTTGATCCTCTTCTTCTTCAAAAGTTTGGATGTTCTGGGGCTTGCTCCTCAAATTCGACTTGTTGTTCCTGGTTGCCTTCTTCCTCTCCTTCTTCCATGGCTACAGGCTCAGCTCTCAACTGTTCCAGCTCTCTATTCTCTACAACCCGTATTTGCCTCAACACTGCTTCCATTCCTTCTCAATTGTTCCGATAAAATTCCCTTACTATTGTAGAGTGTTGAACACTTGTCATTGCGAAGTTAGCATTAGTCCTTCTAGTGTAGACTGTGGTGAGCTCAGAAGCAGGTAGAGGGAATGGAGCTCATTTTTCTTGTCTCAAGCAATATGTTTGTCCAACCAATGCTAGGAACTCCATTCCTATGAGCTGCTGATAGTTGTGTCCCTCGCTTATCATTCTATCTTCCCTACCCTGTAGGTTGATCCCTAGCCCCTCAGCTATCATTATGATTATTCCACCAATCATCACTCCCTGAGGTGACTTCCTTTTTGTTACTATCTCAGCATGTTGAACATAATGGGCAGCCATGTTCAACTCAAGCTCATGGTACAAGCAGTACATAATGTATAACTGCTTTTCCCCCACAGATCCTCCTTCGTACCTCCTTAAAACTGTGTCTGACACTATTTTTTCTAGGTACCTCATCATAGAATTTTTAATGGCTATCCCTTTTGAGGCACTTGGGATGTAATCTGGCAACTCTGTTCCATCATTCACCAACTTCTTCCACCAGCTCTGTTGATTAAATCCTCTACCTCCATAGAAATGGTTATGGAACTCAAACGATGGACATCCCATATATCCATTTAGAGTGTCGATGGTTACTCTTGATCACCACTGATTGTTCAATTAGAAGGAGATCGAGAGTGGATAACCATTTCTATTCTTCCTCACTTGTAGAGTGCTCATGAACTCTGCTATCAAGCATTGATAGGTGGGAGGCCTTTTGTCGAAGAATTCTTCCATATGCCTCAATCTGAACATCCTCCTTAAATATGTTTCTATGCCAAGTCCTGTCATTGTCTCAGTGTTCTGAAACCTAGTCGGCCTTATCTTTGGATAGATAGCTTGCCATCTCAAGATGTATTTCTCCCATCCTTTCTCGAATTCCATTCCAAAGTATTCAGGGTGTATCCTATCCTCCATCAATTTGGCATCTAAATCAGACAATTCTGCATTAGTCTCCATAATGATAAAGTCTTCATTATGCTGTCGAGCTCTTCTTTCAGCCATCTGCACTATTCACAGTTTCAAATCAAATCCAAGTTTATGCTAACAAAATTAAATGTAGAATCATCACAAGTTATTCAACTTAGTGTTAATCCTGTTACACATTCATGCCTTAATTATAAACTTGTTCAAGTCCCATGTTCAAATCATAAAAGAATTATAACACACTTTTAGTCATCCTACACATTCCATCATACAAGATTATTTCTCAAGCAAGCAAGAATTTGACCAATTTACTCCAATTCACTAAGCTCAACCATCCACAATATTTTAACAATGTTTCTTGTTCATGCAAACTTCAAAATTGATCCTCAAAACTCACTTAAGCATTTCATCGAACACTTGGTATGCACACTTTTTCAATATAAGTCTTCAACAAATTTAACAAGATTTTATGCCCAATTCCTCAACATGTAAGCAATATCATACCAATGTACATAACATAGAAACATAATCAATCAATCAATTCCATTTCATAAACTCATCAATCAACATTAAAAAATTTCCACGTTACAACCAATATGAACCCTAATTCTTAAACAATTCAACTCAATTCAACATATAGATAGAATCATTTGTGTCTCACTATCATTGTATGTTTCAATTATGCTATCATTAAATCCCCGTACACGAATTTTCACATATGAACATTTCAATTGAAAAATAGGGTTAAAAAGGACATACCTTAGATTCGGAACAAGAATTGAATGAATTTGTGCATGGAATTGAAGAGGAGAACCTTAAATCCAACAATCTTACCACTCTATGATGTTTTCGGATGAATTTGGGGTGGGGAGTAATGGTACAGATGAGTGGAGAATGAGGAGGCTTCGACTGAATTCACATTTTAAAAACTGACTCAGAACGTGACACGCCCGTGTGCTGCAACTCACCTCGAGCTCTGACATAGACACGGGTCGTGTGCGAAAGATGGCTGAAATTTACCCGTGTTTTGCCTTCTGATAACTGCACACGACCAGCTTGGACAGGGCCGTGTGCTGAACACGCCCCGTGTCGGTGTACTCCACACGCTCCGCGTGCAAGACTCGGCCTCGAATTGACCGAGTTGTGTCTTCAGGCCACATCACACGACCACACAGGACAGGACCGTGTGCTGAACACAGCTCGAGTTCTGTTTTGCCCTTTTCTTCAAATTTCAACTTCAATATGCTTCCAAATGCTCCCTATATATGCTCAAAACTCATTCACAACATTAGTTCAACAATTTGCATTAAAATACATGGATTATGACACTAAAACACCACCAATAACATACTAAAACATACCGAACTCATGAGAAAAATTTTAAAATACGTAAGCACAAGACACAAGTATGCAAACAAGTATATCATACCACACTATATCCCCCCAAAGTTATTTCAAAATAAGAATTTCGATGTAAGTTTGCAAAAAGTGGTAAGATATACCGTATTTTATCCATGAATCTCTTCTTGTAATCGTAAAACACCTTCTTTTCATGAGCACCATCCACCTACAAGACCAAAAATACAAAACAAAAAAAAAATTTGTACAAACCTAAACTACGAAAGGATATGGATCTCAAGAAGAGAAAGTGTCAACATATACCAACTCCCTTTGAGAGGGAGAATGGTAATGTTTCACCCTATGACCATTGACAACAAAGGAACTCCCATCCGATCCTTCAAGCTTTAATGACCCATCATCTCTCACTTCGATCACCAAATATGGACCGGTCCATTTAGAACGAAGTTTTCTGGGAAACAATTTCAATCTTGAATTGAACAAAAGCACCTTATCCCCCGATATAAACTCCTTTGCTTTGATTATTTCATCATGCCATCTTTTGAGCTTCTCCTTTACAATTCTTGAGTTTCAATATGCTTCTTCACGAAATTCCTCGAGCTCAACCAATTGGAGACATCTTTTCTTTCCGGATTCTTTCTCCTCAAGATTTAGCTTCCTTAAGGCCCACAAAGCTTTGTATTCTAACTCAACCGGAAGGTGGCATGCTTTTTCATAGACTAGTTTATACGGAGAAAATCCAAGAGCGGTCTTGTAAGCCGTTTGATAAGCCCAAAGCGCATCATCTAGCTTAGAGGACCAATCCTTTCTGTTCCCCTTGACTGTCTTCTCAAGCACAAGCTTCACTTGCCTATTTGATACTTCCATCAAACCATTTGTTGTGGATGATAAGGTGTAGAAACCTTGTGCTTCACTCCATATCCTATTAAAAGCTTTTCAATAATCTTGTTGATGAAATGGGATCCTTGGTCACTAATGATTGCTTTTGGCAGTCCAAATCTTGCAAAAATATTATTCTTTAAGAAAGCCTTGACCACTAAAGCATCATTTGTCCTTGTTGGGATTGCTTCGACCCATTTAGACACATAATCCATCGCAAGCAAAATGTAAAGATAGCCATTAGAAGGCGGAATTGGTCCCATGAAATCCATCCCCCATACGTCAAACACTTCAACCTCAAAAAAGTTCCTCATAGACATCTCATCATGTTGCCTATACTTCCAATCCTTTGGCACCGGTCACATCCCTTGATATACTTCTTGCAATCCTTGAACAAATTTGCCTAAACAACCCTGATTGTAGGATTTTAGCTCCCGTCTTTTGTAAACAAAAATGTCCTCCACATGGTGAGCTATGGCACATCTCCATGACACTTAATTTTTCTTCTTCCGGGATACACCTCCGTATGATACCATCCGGACAGTTTTTGAACAACAAAGGATCATCCCATAAATATTCTTTCACATCATGGTAGAACTTCTTCCTTTTTGACTCAGTGAGATAGACCGGCTTGAGGCCGCAAGCTAAGTAATTTACCAAATCCGCATACCACGGTCTTCCGGTCTTACACAAAGTGTACATCCTTTGAAAATCCACTTGAAGTATCTCTTCTTCCGGGAATACATCATTGATAAACTCCATGGTTCCTTTTTCATCAACATTCTCCAATCGTGACAAGTGGTCGGCTATGACATTTTCGACTCCCTTCTTGTCACGTATCTCCATATCGAACTCCTGCAACAAAAGCACACAACGAATTAGTCTTGGTTTAGCATCCTTCTTACTCATCAAATACTTAATGGCGGCATGATCCGTGTAAATAATGGTTTTTGTGCCAACTAGGTATGGACGAAATTTTTTAAAAGCATAGACCACGGATAGAAACTCTTTTTCCGTTGTGGTGTAATTCTTTTGATTGGCATTGAACGTCTTGGAGGCATAATATATAGCTCAAAATTTCTTCTCTCGCACTTGTCCAAGCACCACTCCCAAGGCATTGTCACTTGCATCACAATGGAGTTCAAATGGCTTGCTCCAATCCAGAGAGACAAGTATTGGTGAAGAAATCAAAGCTTCCTTTAGCACCCTAAAAGCATCAAGACATTCATCATTAAATTCAAATGGAGCATCTTTTTCAAGCAATTTACACAAAGGTTTGGCTATGTTAGAAAAATCTTTTATAAAACATCGATAGAACACAGCGTGACCAAGAAACGATCTAACCCCTTTTTCATTTATTGGTGGGGAAAGATATTCAATGGCTACAACCTTCGCCTTATCAACTCTCAAACATTTTCCGATATATGATGTCCAAGTACGATACCCTCTTGACACATAAAATGGCATTTTTCCCAATTCAAGACTAGGTTCATATCTTGACATCGCTGCAAAACCATAGAAAGATTAGCCAAGCATTTATCAAATGAGGATCCAAACACGGAAAAATCATCCATAAACACTTCCATCATATTTTCAATTAATCCCCCAAAAATAGCCATCATGCAACGTTGAAAGGTGGCGGGACCATTGCATAACTCAAAAGGCAATTTATAGAAAGCAAACGTGTCATACGGACAAGTAAAAATTATTTTCTCTTGATCTTCGGGGGCTATCATGATTTGGTTGTACCCCTAGTAACCATCTAGAAAATAATAATACTTGTATCCCGCCAACCTATCAAGCATTTGATCAATAAAGGGCAAGGGAAAATGATCTTTATGAGTGTTTTCATTAAACTTCTTATAATCACAACAAACTCTCCACCCCGTTTTCACCCTTGTTGCATGTTTTTTATCAAATTCTATTTAACAATGGTTAATCCCCCTTTCTTAGCCACAACATGCAAAGGATTTACATGAGGACTATCACTTATGGCATATACAATTCTAGCATCCAACCATTTCAAAACTTCTTTCCTAACAACTTCTTGCATAATAGGATTCAAACAACGTTAAGGTTGTATACATGATTTGTTCTCATCAATCAACCTAATGTGATGCATACAAATTGTGGGACTAATACCTTTCAAATCATCAAGACTCCACCCTATAGCACTTTAATAAATACCTATTTCTTTTTTTCGATTTAAAAACTGGTCACACAGAATCATTTACTATTTATGACTTTGATGGAGTTGGGCCTATTTGAACCTGATTATATAAATCAGCCGTTGAGAGCCAATAATTTCACTCCATAACCCATTTGACAGGAATCTCCATTCACAAATTTGCGATAGAAACTAGGGCAATTAAGAGGAACTGAAGTGATACTCGAGGGTAAGCATTGCTTGCTTTCTTTTCAGTTTTTCACATTGTAGCATAAATGGATATGTTTGATTTTTTATGTGCTAGTCATCTTATCTCCCCGAGTGACAGCCGGTTGCCCATCACCGCTTTCTTCCACTGCCCTGCCACGAGTTCCAATTCTTAATTCTTTCTACCTCCACCTGGTGTTTGTGTAATACGATTGCCCATCACCGCTTTCTTCTTCCCTTTCTCACTCTCCCTCCCTCCGTGTTCATGTGCTTTTGGATTTTATGTTTTTGTTTTCTCCCCTTTCTTTCACTTCTATGAATACATCATACCAACTTCTCCCGAGCTATCTGCTCTTCTATTCTCTTTTACGGCAAACTCCCTAACTTATCTTTCTCTTTCACCACAAATTTCAGCCTTTTATGGCAGTCAACCAATTGACAACCGCCCGTTTAGTTCCCGAAAGGACGGCGCGAGTTTCTCCACAGCTAGCGGCACACCTTTCTTCCTCTCTGGAGATGAGCTCCAGGTATTCAACCATACTCTTTTTTAACTAATTGTGACTTAATTTTTGTGTTCCGCTATAAAATTCCAATTCATGTTGGGCTTCTTATCATTTCAATTTTGTTTTATAACTTTTCTTTGGCCATTTTCTTTTCACACCACAAAAGAGCTGGATTTGTTTTAAGATGTTTGCTACTTCCCTGTTCGATAACAAGTGCAATAGTAAAAAAATTACTTTCAAGTTCTACCAGCATTACCTTCTGTTCATCTTACGCAGATGGCACGACGATTAGCTGAACATCTGATTAGGGTTGGATATTTATGTCCACCAATTTTTGGCGCTGCTGTATAAGAAGGAATACTAGGACCGTGAAGGCTTTCATAAGTGTTGCTCGCCATGTGTTTGATAAAATGCTTTAGTGGAAATTGCACCTCTATTATTGTTTCCTAAGCGGTATTCTCTATTTGGACAACTTTGGTTATGAGTTCAATGTCTCTACCTTTTTTAAGATTGTAAATCATGCTTGGGTTAGATGAATGAGTATTTTACTATTAGTGATAATTTTGGAATAACAAGTCGCTTCAGATTACAGTGCTATTTTTGCAATGACTGCCTATTTCTCCCGATCTTAGTTTTATCATCATCAACTATTCTAGCTTGGGTAGTCTGTTGATGAGAGTGAGAATTCACGTACATTGGGCTCTAATTTATATGGAAATTGAATATGATTTGGTCTATAATCGAGGCAAATAGGGATGTTTATGAAAATCCACGAATCAGATGCTACTAAGGCTGTTTGAGAATATTTATGCAGGAAAAAGGTCAGAAGTGCTCAGAATTAAAAAGCATGGGTTTCGAGGTATTGCTCGACCACAAGAGGAGCCGCTCGACCAAAATTATTTGGTCGAGCTACAGAAGAAATGATTGAGCGAGATATCGTATAGAGTTTCAGCTTACAGACGTGTCGCTCGACTATGCATGCAGCTCGACCAAGACCATTCTGGTCAAGCAAGGACACAAAATTCTATTTTTGATAATTCTGCACCTCCAGTACATGAATGTGTGTATTTTCCACGAAAAAGCCCTGTAAAGGTCCGTAAGGAGAGTTTAGAAGTATAAAAAGGGATGCAGATCACATCAAGAAGAGAGTTAGATTCCACATCTATTCTACACCACATCCAAACCCTAACTCCATCCAATGGAGCTGTAGAGAGAGATTCATGCAGCGAATCAAGTGAGAACCAAGTGAAGATTCAAGATGGAGAGAGACGAGACGACACCCACATCTAGGGTTTACTTCACGTCTTAATTTATCTTGTAATTTTCAAGACAATGGGTAAGATCTATCCAATTACCATGAATGTTCTTCGAAGCATCATGGGCTAGAACCGCTTTGGTAGTTCTTGGGTTTATGTGTTGGCGTTTGATCATTTGGTTAACATGAATCATTAGGGTTCCACATGTTTCTAACATGCAGCGAAAGCAAGAAAACAAGAAACGTATTACCTTTCATCAGGGTATGTTGAAGAAGATGAATTCTCGCCTGCAGCCTGTGCAGCCTCACCGTTTTGGGCATAACTCTCTCATCCGAACTGCGATCAAAGTGATCTACATGCCAAAATGATCCTCTCTTCCGTGGCTTTATGTCAGTGTATCACATGTTGAATTCTAAGGTCTGTATAATTTTCTAAAAATTGTACAAGTTGGCAGACAGCAGCAGCAAACAACCTTCCGGTCTTCTGTTGTATTCTCAAGTCTAATCTCGATGTCGTGTGGGTGATGTCCTTGAGATTTTCTCAATTTTCTATTCCGTCTATCCTCTTCACGTGTTAGGCGTCTCTCTCTTAGGGTTAGAACAGTTGAGATGACTAATATATGGGCTACAGTAGGGACCAGGAGGAGAAATTAGAGTTGGGCCTCCATTGGGCTTAAGTATCCAAGCTTAGCCCAACGCTTATACTTAAGTCCGATAATAATATTATATACCACTAATATATTATTACTGCACTACCATTAATTTCATTCGTCAACCTAACCTCATGACAAAATAATTAATAGTCGATTCCTCTTTAGCCATGCAAATAATAGCAATGACTCCGTTGGGGAGTATACTAATTATTTACACCTAAGTGTACACCATTATTTGATCCCAAGTCCATTGCGCGAGCTTATGTGCCTTACAATTGGAGAAGTACACACGTGCTCGGATAACTTCCTACAATCATCAATTATATATTTGTACTAGTGAACCGCACATAAACTCATCCATTAGGGAGGAAGGTCTATGCCAACACGCAAGTTAATTTGCCACATTACAAATAATAATTATTTAATGAAGTCTGTACCAGTGATCCGTGAATAAGCTCATCCGTTAGGAGGAAAGTCTATTGCAAATCCCCAAGTTTACTCACATCACTTACAAACCAATAATGGAGGCTGCGGGAATTAATTACCAATTCCCTCTCCCACTTAGTAATTTAATACTGAGGGCTTTTACATGCATACAATATTCAGAATAATATACGCAACCTAGCATGCTCCTATTACGGCAAATAAGGCAGTAAATCCCAAATAATCATGCATAAGATATATAATAATAATTAATACATAAATTAATTATCAACAGTTATACATCAGCGAATTTGATTATTCGCCACCAATCACGAATATGGACAACGCACACGGGAATTGACCTCCCCAGTGAGGTGGCAGGGATCGACCTGTCTGGTCAGATCATGGGGTTCGGGGCAGTGCTCCGAAATTTAATCTAAAAATCAGAAGCCGGTCTTCACGAATTTTCTTCCAGATTACTTACCTGCAGTCTGCTCCACCACTCTGGCACCCTGCTCGACATCCTCACACCTAGCCGCCCATTCACCATGTTCCAATGCACACCCTTCAGCCCGCCATAAGCACCAGCACATCTCATAAAAATGAACCTGTGCATCCATCATGCACACAGGCACGAGTCGTGCCATGCAGTAGCACGAGTCGTGCCACTCCAATGCAGTAGCACACATGCTTTCTGCCATCACCGAGCACATCCTAAATACCACTCGCACGAGTCGTGCCGTTAGCAATCAGGAGTCGTGCTAGAAGCACCTCCAAGTCGTGTCGCACGCTAGCCTAGCATGTGTCGTGCCTCACCTTGTCTGTCCGTGTGCCAAAATGTCCACTGGCTTGCAAACACCACACACACAGATCGTGCGCACTTCACACGGTATCAGGTGCCCTGTTGTGCAGATAGCCGAGCACCTAGCATGCCATCATGCCCATCCACCGTGTGCCACACCTAAAAGAACTGCATCACACGGCACTTGCTGAGCGCCTTGCATGATGATCACTGATCCTGCTTCTGATGGCATAGCTTCCATCCTCCGACTGCATTCTGCCAAACACCGGCATGGTTTGGGCCATCCGCTAGCAATCTGCCCCCCGTCGGGTCGACATCAGCCACCCCTGCCGCCAAGCTCTCTACCGCCTGTTGAGTCATAGTACGCCATGGCTGCTTCATGCTGGCCAAGCAACTTGTCGTGTGCGCCAAGCAGGAAGTCTCACGCCATCATGCGTGAACAACTACTCACCTTCATGAAAACTAGACCCAGAATCACAGCAGACTTGATTAGAACGTACTCAGACCCACTCAAAAAACTCAAGAACTTGCCCGGAATAGCGATCAGATGGGCTCTGATCTCTGGTCTGACTCGCTCGGAATCCTGGATTGACTCACTTGGAATAATATTCTGACGCACCCCAGCCATCAAATGCCCCACTCTTGCAACTGCCGATGCATATCATCACGCCATCAGCGCCATCGACAGCCCTCCAGCGATGCAGGGGCTGCCCAGCGAGTCTCTTTTTTATGTCTATGAGATGCCATCCAGCGAGCAACAACAACGCCTCTCCAGCTATCGACCGCCGGTGCATGTGCTTTAGCATCGCACATCGATCTCAAAGACTCGATTAGCCCTTATGACTCACACCGCGCCTGCTCACTAACCACCAGGCACCGTGCTGCCGATGGCTAGCTGTCGTCGCGCCTCCTTCCAGCGTTCACCATGTGACAGCGCCGCTCAGCATCCATCAACATTCACACATAGTGATAGGGTATTGAAAAAGAAAACATGATTCTCTAAACCTTAATCCACATAGGCACATAAACCCTAGCATAACGTTTCACGCTTCTCCATGAAACTGAAGCTCTGATACCAATTGTTGGCATTCGATCGTTTGGTTAACATGAACCGTTAGGGTTCCATAAATTTCTAACATGCAGTGAAAGCAAGAAAACAAGAAATGTATTATCTTTTACCAGGGTATGTTGAAGAAGATGGATTCTCGCCGGCAACATGTGCAGCCTTACCGTTTTGGGCATAACTCTCTTATCCGATCTACGATCAGAGTGATCTATGCGCCAAAATAATCCTCTCTTCCGTGGTTTTTGTAAGTATATGACACGTTAAATTCTAAGGTCTGTACGATTTTATAAAAATTGTAAAAGTTGGTGGACAGCAGCAGCAAACAACCTTCCGGTCTTCTTCTGTATTCCCAAGTCCAATCTCGACGTCGTGTGGGTGATGATCTTCGAGATCTTCTCAATCTACTGTTCTGCCTATCCTCTTCACGTATTAAATGTGTCTCTATATGGGCTACAGCAGGGACCAGGAGGATAAATTAGAGTTGGGCCTCCATTTGGCTAAAGTATCCAAGTTTAGCCCAAAGCTTATACTTAAGTCCAATAATAATAATATATACCACTAAAATATTATTACTGCACTACCGTTCTAATTCTATAATTACATTGTGGGCTACTTCTTATTATGAGCCCGTTAGTCTCCCCATGTTTAAGATATACAATGCCCATTAATTAATTAAGTTACTGACAACTCCATTAATTAATATCTCATCCGAGAGTACTACCACTCAACCTCATTATCATGCCGGAATAAATTCATCTGCAGGGTTTATATGATAATTCTTATGAGCTCCTCAAGGAGACATCATCAACCTATGACGGATATGGATTCCTTCTACAATCAACAGAATACCATAGGGAAAACACTATTTCCCAACTCACCGAGTTTGTTGATTTAATTACATGTAAATCTCACCCATTGATAAATCAAAGAAATACATACGGTCTTACATGTCGAGATTATTGTATAGGTATTAAGAGCACGAACATCCATAATAACAGAGATCAAGTTCTTCTATAAGTCAGTATAAGTTGAACGATCTCAAGCGGTCCTGCTCAATACACAGAAAGTGCACTAATGTGATTCTATAGTCAAGATAAACTAATACTAAATCACACTACAACCATCCTGATAGAGAGTCCCCGTCTATCTCGATTGTGAGCATCTGTTTGTACTTTATAAGGAAACCGATAATATGATCTTCTGCGTGTTGTCGCACAATATATTATCTACAGTATAAAGTAAGTGGACTATTGCATCTGACATATAAATAAATTATAAGATGCAATCATTTGATCATATGATTCTCATTTCAAATAAATTGTTATAACATTGTTCATACAAAAAGTTAGACTTTTAATATACAATCCAACATTATGAAGGTTTTACTAGTTAATTGAACTTCTGTGTGTAAACTCCGTACAACACTACTTTTGATTTATTTTATATAAAAATATGCATTTTTAATCCATATTCAGAGTTGTTTTGTGCATCATTAACTGTTAGTCTGTTATATAGAGTCTGAATATATATCTTGGTTATTGATTGAGCGCTAAAACTGCTGAACAGAATTTCATGTTATGAATCTAAGTGAGGGGACTCCGAAACTTCATTAGAACTATCTTATATAAAAACTTATTAATTGAATTGAATTAGGGTTAGTAAATAGGATAAAGAAGTTAAGTACCTATAAAGGGAGACCATATTAGGTTAGAGTACTTAGTGCACGGGAAATAATTGATACTGATAGTACTTAGAAAGGAGGGTGAAATTATTTTTTTGCTTCGAGGTAATTTACACATGTTACATGCTTGTATACTTGTATCTACAGAGTAGATTTCCATGGCATAGTGATGCATCTATATTCCACAAGATAGAGACAGACATTGACATACGAAAGGAAAATTAATGAGTGAAACTGGATGACTTGAAGAACTACCTCTCTTCTCACTTGTTCAACTCTCGATTATTCTCTATTGTTTTCTTATTTTATTTGCTGTTTAGTTATTTTGATTAGCAGATTACTAATTTTTACTTAATTAAATTGCCAAACAATAGTTTTAATTAATTTAGATAATAATAAATTGATAATCATCCGTCCTTTGGGTTCGATATATCACTTGGTCGCTTATCAAAGCTACAATAGCATCCTTCATACTTGAGGATTAATTGTGTGTTGAGAAAACGCCCATCACCTGTGCATCACAATCTCTATTATTCATCTAAAAAATAAAGCAGTGCTTCACTGCCCATCCTCTTGGTTTTCAGTTTCACCTTAACTTGTAGTTGATGAAGGTCAACTCAATTTTTTTTTGTAATGACCTATAATAGAAAGTTAATGGGCAATTGGTTAATAGTGATAAACTTTGTTGAACAGATGTTTAGTTCACATTACTCTGATGACATGTATTTGTTGAAATCTTAGAAAGAAAATTAACTAGATGTTGTACTGTCAGGTCACTCCACATTGTAGTAACGTTTAGGTGTGTACCATCCACAAAGATTGAAGCAATGCGTGTGGACTCTGTGAATGCTACTTTTGTGAATTGTAGTTTAAGCAATAAACAACAACTTCTCAACATTTTTAAACAATAATAAGCATAATGAGCAGTATTCTCCACAAGAGTGAAGATGCCATGCTTTTTCTACCAAATTTGAGTTGAATCACATATGTATTATCATCACCACTTTCTTTGCCTTCCCCTTTCCCTTACCCTTACATAATTGATGAGAGTGAAAATAAGCGTATTTTAGTGTCCAATTTAATAACTTTTCGATGGAAATTATTGTTATATATTAGAACAAATATCATATATTTGATATATATGAGAAAAATGTGTGTTTGAGGTATTTTATTATGTTTTAGGTGGAAAAATGATCAAAAGAGCAATGTTGGAGAAAAGGTGCAACTTGTGCATGAATGCTGAAAAACGCACGTCCAATTTGTATAATTTTTCTGTGTTTGTTTGGATCTCAAAACTAGAAGTGTGATATATGGTTGGAAAGCCATAGAAGAGTGAGTCTCTTTGGTATAAAAAACACCTCAATCGAAGTCTAAAAGAGAAAGTTATGATCGAAATGGTGATATCGCGCAAATTATTTCTACTCAGCACGACTGTTCCAATTTACATAACTTGTTATATCTTCAAACGGTGGACTTTTGGTGAGATCTATATATGGATAGAAAGCCAATAAAAATATGATCGCGAGAGCACAAGAATCACTAAAATTAAAGTTTGGACGAGGTAGTTATGCTCAAAATTATGAAGTCATGCAGCTGCCAGCGAGAATTTTCGAGAATTTCCAAAAAATACCTTTTTTTTGGAGCACAATTAATCTCTTTATCACATAATCCTCCATATTCACCTATATCTTTTATTTTCTTATTTAATTCCCTTCTCACACCTTCATGTGAGAAGGCACGATAATACAATCATCCTACACCCCACGAGGGGGGATCACCCCCAACCATCATCCAAATCCTTTCCTCCATCCATTCATCACTTTAAAGATTCATATGTGGAATCAAGAAGGAGAACCAAGAGGATTTGAAGAGAAGGAAGGAGACTTCTACACCAAGGGTTTTTCTAATTCTTTTCTTTTATTTTCTAATTTTCTAGACTATGGGTAAGATCTATCCAACCACCCCCATGATTGTTTTTGCAACATCATGGGCTAAAACCTTTTTGGTAGATCTAGAGTTTTGAAGGTTTTTTTATGAATTAATTAAACTTTCGTGTGTATACTCCGTACATTAATTGTGGATTTATTTTATATAAGAATATGCATTTTTAATTCATATTCAGAGTTGTTTTGTGCATCATTAACTGTTATGTAGAGTCAGAATATATATCTTGATTATTGATTGAGTGTATTCACTACTGAGCAGAATTCTATGTTATGATTTTAAGTAAGGGAACTCCGAAGCTTCATTAAAGTTATCTTATATAAATACTTATTAATTGAACTGAATTCGGGTTAGTAACTAGGATAAAGAGGATAATTATATAGTACCTATAAAAGGAGATCATATCGTGTTAGAGTACCAATTGACCAGTGAAATAATTTATATTGATAATACCTAGAAAGGGGTTGAAATTATATCTCTTGCTCCAAGGTTATTCACACATATTTACTTGTGTTTATAGAGTAAATTTGCATGGTTTAATGATGCGTCCATAATTCGCAAGGCAGAGTTACATTGATACACAAAAAAAAATAAATGAGTGAAACTGAATTATCCTAGAGCTACTTATTCTCATACTTGATTTACTTTCGTATTCTTCTAGTGTTTAATTTATTTTATTTGTTATTTTAATTAATTGTTTAGAGTTGATAATTAAATCCGAACTTAATTATCACAATTCGTCTTAATTAATTTAGTTAATAATTAAATTGATAATACGCCGTCCTTTGGGTTCGATATTTAACTTGGTCACTTGCTTAAATTACAATTGATATCCTTAATACTTGGGGATTAATTGTGTGTTGAGAAAACGCTCATCAATACTCTGTCAAGGATTCTTAACAAAATATACCACCATGCTGAACTTGCTATTCTTTATTACTATTAAGAGGCAAATACCATTTGTTGGTTGTTCGTAATTAATTCTAAGAAGCTTAATTTTCTCTAACTGTTTCGATCGTCATCAACGCTTTTCTTTCATGGTGTACCCCACCATTAGGGGCCCCCACCTCCCCTGCCCTGGGAATGGTGGAGGAGGTAAATCGTAGGATGTGCCTCAAGTGGCTTATAGGGAGGGCTCACTGTTAAACTTGTGCTTGCAAGGGGCCAAATCCATGCCAAAGGCAGGATTCGAACCCCCACCCTACAGCAACCAAGCTCAGTTGGAAGGCCTTTCCACCATCCCCTCTACCACTTGAGCTATGCCCTGGGGGCAACGCTTTTCTTTCATGCTTTTACACAATAATTGCAAATAAATTAACAACTCCAAAGGTTTTGTTTAGTTGATTTCTTTCCACACTCTCTCTTTGTGTGCGCGCGTGCTCCAGCTTATCCTAAATTCACTATTTACATACTATTATTTGTACATATTTTTAATGATAATGTCTTAAATAGTTTTCTAAAAATAAAAAATAGCTTGCAATTATAGTTATAATTTATAAATATTACTCCCTCCGTCCCATAGAAGTTGACACACTTTCCTTTTTGGTTTGTCCCATTAAAGTTGACATATTTCCTTTTTAATACATGAGACCCACACAAAAATAATTAATCTATTCTCATGGGCCCCATATATCATCTCTAATACAATTACTCACTACACATGAAATATTATTTCTCCAACTTCACTTTACTCCACTTTGCATTAAATTATTATACTCCTTAATCTCCGTGCCCAAAAAAATTATATCAACTTCTATGGAATGGAAGGAGTAATTTTTTAAATAATAGAAATATAAAATTTATTTTAATAATTACATTTTGTAACCCCAATTTTTAATTTCTGGATCCGCCCAGGTTCAAGGTGATGGACCGAGGAAGTATAAGTATTTTCCTACAACTTTGGGGACATCTCATGTCCTATTATAGCATTTTGATTTTGTATATTATTTTTATATTATTATACTCCTATCAACTAATATTTGCCTATTTCAACACACACACCCATTTCTTACAACTTTTATTCAATTGTTAAGTTCTTTATAAATTTACAGCTTTGACACAGAGAGAGACAAAAAGTTCACATTCTTTTGCGAATTACCCTACTTCTTCTACTGTGGCCAATTATAATACTTCTCTTCGCAAGAGGTGGAACAGATGATTAGAAGACTTTTCATGAAGAATGGGGGACCACCATCTTACTAGCAACACTTCAAATGGATCAGAAATTGTTCCTCCTATCATTAAATGCTCTTGTTTTCGAAGTTGAGTCGCACACCAACCACAATTCCAAATAAGCTTTATACTCAGATTTCATGCTACACTTGTTAATATATGCTATGTTTAACTACAAATACTACCACTTCATGACATTTCTTAAAATTAAAAGCATGTGCACTGTTAAAACTCTAATAAAATTTCAAGTTAAAACTAGGGTTAATTGCCTTGAAAGTCTCCACCTTTAATTGCATTGCAAATAAATCTAAACGTTTGAGATTTAGCAAATAAAGACACTACTTTATTGTGTTTTGACAAATAGAATCATCGGGCAGCAGGAGGCTACCCGAGTGCTGACATGTCAAAACTTAATGCCAAATCAATAGTCCAACAAAGCAAAACCATATTCGTTTGGTGAAATTAAAATTTTTGAAATCCTGAATGACAGCTGCTCATTATATGACCAAACACCTAACTCTCACAAAGACTTTCCAATGGGTGTTCATCATCCATTGTAGAAATGACCCCAATTCGCTTCAATCTCCAGAAATTGATAAATCCCACTCAAAAGAAAAAACAGAATAACACCCTTCTTCCAATCAATTCACATCTGCTCAACCCCAAGATTCAACACTATCACACTTGATCTCTAAAGCAGTATTACTGCAAATTTCTTCCTTCCACAAGCAGACCCAGAGAAGAAAGGCAAAGTCATGAGATAGAAAAATAGAAATCAAGAAAAGGGGAAGTGCGAGTCTAATGGGTGGCGTAAAACGGTAAGAGAATCGGATAAAAGACAGTCACAAATCAATTTCTGGGCTTTGGTGTTACCAAGAGTAAACCTAAATTGAATCTGCGGAATGGAATAAAATCAAGAAACGGTAGTTTTCAAGAATTCATTGTAGTTTGTATTTTCTTTCTCTTTTTATCAGTATTTATTTGAACCCAATTTGACCACAACCCGCATGTGACACACCACCGCTTCTGGGTTAGTGGTTTAGGTAGGTAATTCCCAGAAATTCGCTGCTCGTTGTTGTCGACTCTATCGTCGACGACAACCGCCGTTCGCAGATTTGCAAAATTCAATTTCTCCTTCAATTACGAATTTTAATAATTTGAACAATTGTAACAAAATTCAAATTCTCAACCAAAAATTCAAATAAGCCACACCAAATTCTCATTCAATTACCAAATGGCGTCGTCAGATCCGCTATCTTCTGTGCCTGAATGGAAACGGTAGAATAAGATCCCGACTCCGACGCAGAATTGTCGTCTTGAGAATGCCACATGTCTCTCATCATCGTCGCCATCCTCGATTTTCAGCGACGGAGAATTCATAGGATTTGGCGATTGGAATGGCAGAAAATGATAGGGTTAGGGCCAAGGCTAATGGGTTTATTATGGGTTGGAAATGGGAGAAGGTTTTTTGCTGGACTTTCTTCTTCTTCTTTTGCTTCATCTCTATTGCAACAGAACTCACTTCCTGATGGTGAGAGTGACAGATAACGTGTTGAGAAAATTTAATTTTTTTAAAAAAAATTTCCAAATCATTGATTGGTCAGTCAATGGATGGTCAAAATCTGACCTGTGATTCATTTTTCAATCACCTACTAAAATGATAAACTTTTTTGCAAAATTACAAAGGTATAGACTTATTTGCAATTATATAAAGGGGACTTTTAAGGTAATTAACCCTTAAAACTACAATGTTTTGTATACTCAAACACTCTGAATAAACTATGCTTCACTAATACTACTTAGATATTTTAAATTGACACCATATCAAATATATATTGTTGCTAAACTTACCCTACTAAATCCGAGTGATCACCTCAAACTTTGAGGTGCTACACTATCTAGTATAATCAAAATCAAGAGAGTGAGGTGACTTCTTATGGGTCACAGTGTAATAGAGAAAACAACCTAAGAATTAAATATCAATATAAAATTTAAATGCCCTTAAAATATTTTATGTTAATCAGAACTTGTATTTCATTTAAACCATTTCACATAAAATTAGAGCAGTATCTATAAGTCTATATTTTTTTTTAGTTTAAAACCTAATTTTCGATTTTCAAAATCCTCATATAGGATTAAAAAATTATGTGCATACCTTGCCAATCTTTTTAAGTATTGATTTGAGTTAAATTAAAAATACTATATAAATTTTTTAAAATAGATATATATCACTATTCATTATTTTCAAAACACATTAACATCAAACAGACAACCCTTTATAATTTTTGCATGACTCTTTCCGTCCCATGTAAATTGGTGATTTTGCTTTTTGCACATGTATTAAAGAGTATTATTATTTAATGTGTAGTGAATAGTAGTATTAGTGGGTGGGTGGACCACATATTTTAATTGTAATAGTGGGTGTTTGTGGTTCCATACGTGTAAAAAAAGAAAAGAAAACTCTTTGGATAGGACGCCCAAAATGAAAAAAATGAACCATTGAAGGGGGCGGAGGGATTACTTTTTAAAACCGTAAAATTATTATATTTTGTGAAATTACAACATAAAAATTAACTCAAATTTAAAATGTATACTCTCCGCGAGCAAGAGTCTCATTCTCTTGTTTTGAGAGTCCATCTCAAAGAGTCTTATTTCTTTTTTTATATAGTAAACTCACACATATTAATAATACAATCAAAATAAACTCACATACCTCATTAATATAATTATTCACTATACACTAAATAATAATACTTTTAATCCCCTAAGTAAATAGCAAATGACACACCCTTACGAGCGAGCATACGATGGGAGTAATAATTTGTAGGAAAGATAATTTGTTATCCAAAATAATGATACTTTCAAATTCAATTTGACCAAGTACTTTATTGTAAAACAGTGACATATACCTTCTGCCTTCCCATTATGTTGGATAAATGCTTAAAAAAAATATTTTATTAAGTTAGGGCCTGAAAAATTGATAAACTATTTATTTGGGGCTTGAATTATTTTTTTGTCGATTAGGGACCTGTATTATGTAAAACTATCAATTCGAGACCTGAATTTAGGCCATAAATTGATAAAAAAAAGAGATAATATTTGACAAATTCAAGCCTTGGATTGATAGTTTTATATATTTCAGGTCATAAATTAATAGAAAAAATAATTCAGGCCCCGAATTGATAGTTTATTTATTTTTCGGGCCTTGAATTGATAAAACTCCAAAAATAGAAATAAAAGAAGATAACGAGGCTAAATGAGTTGAACAAAATGTTTGGTCAAAATTAATGAATCATTAATGTAATTTCTGCTATATCGAACATCCCGGATATAACCTACTCCATCCGTCCAATGCAAAAGATTGTTTTTTTTACATATGAATTAAAGAATATTATTATTTAATTTGTAGTGAGTAATTGTAATAATGAATGTATGAATCCATATTTTAGTTGAATTAGTAGGTGTGTGGATCTCATTGTGTAGAAAAGAAAATGACACTCTTTGAGTAGGATACCCAATATGAAAAAAAATAAACTCTTTAGATGAGACGGAGGGAGTATAATAAAAAGTTGACAAAATCTCTTTTAAGACGTGTTTTATGTGAAATTATTTGTGAGACTTATTAAAGCATTTTTATTATATAGTTAAAGTATACTCCCTCCGTCCCGTCCTAATAGTTACGCTTCCTTTGTAATTTACAAAGGAAGCGTAACTATTAGGACGGGACGGAGGGAGTATTTAATAATTATTAAATTATGTTTTCTAAAATATAATAGATGATATATTAAAGTATAATTTTAGGATATTATTATATAATTTATTATTAAAAAGGTTTTATGTAAAACCATCTTACAAATACTATTTACGTGAGACATGTTATTCATTACACTATCAATTGACTAACAGAGCCCGACCGCGTCAATTACTATGAAAAAGAAGGCCCGCCTGTACTGGCCATTAAATAATTAGAATTTTATTTATTTTTTATTGTTTTCTTTTCCTTATAAATTATTATATTAAATATTAAAGGTATTAATTATTCTTATTTTATTTTTATAAAAGAATATTTTATTACTCTTTCATGATTAAGTATCACATTTTATTTCTCTTATAAATTATTTTAAAATAATTTAATGAACAGTTATCCCTTTTTATTGTTCAAACATCACTTTCAATTAAATATTCTATCACTTTTATTCACTTAACGAATTGTTAAAATAGTTCAATTATAGGATTATTACTATTTTTTTACTGATTATAAATCAATTTTAATTAAAAATTGTTATCACTTTTTATTTAGAGAATTATTCATTTTGACCATTATCACTTTTAATTGATTATATATCACTTTTTATTAAAAATATTATCATTTTTTTATTAAAGAGTTGTCACTTCTTATCCACCCTATTACTTATTATGAAATAATTTAATTGGATTGCTATCACTTTTCTTTGATCAAATATCACATTTTATTGAAAATATTATCTTTTTATTTATTGTACTCCCTCCATCCTATTGAAAAGTGTGTGTTTACTTTTTGCACGTAAATTAAGGGATATAATATTTTAATGTGTATTGAGGTGAGAGAAATACTATTTAAATGTAAGGTGAGTAGGTGTATTAGTGTGATGGATGGGCCCAAAGAGAGAGAAATAATTAATTTGTGTGGGTCCTTTTACAAAAAAGGGAAATGCACACTTTGTATTAGGACAAACCAAAATGAAAAAATACGTACGTTTCAGTGGGACGAATGGAGTATTAATTATTAATGAAATGGAATAATTTATTTAGACATTTATCACTTTTCTTTTATTGAATATCACTTTTTATTTAAAATATTAATACTTTTTTAAAATGTTAGGACTTTTTATAAAATTATAATATTAAAATTTAAAATATAAATTAAATTTATAACATTTGTGAATTAAAAAATTAACGAATAAAATTGTTTTAATTTAAAAAGAAACATAAAAAATGAATTAAAAAAATAAGAAAAATAATTTTAAAAGAAAAATAAAATTAATAAAAAAATTATTATTTTTAATAAAATAGAAATTATTATTTAAAAAAACAGATGTAGAAGGTCACAGCATTTTATAGATTTTGAACTCGCACCATCATTGTCAAGGTTATACGTGAATATGTGCTTCAACCAGATTGGGGATCCGTCTCATGAAATGGGATCCATGAGACGATCTCACATAAATTTTTTTTTTATTAACGTACTTTAACTATAACCAAATATAGTTTACCTATATATTAAGTATACTTTAGTATTGGGGGTCGACACGTTTCACAAAACACAGTCTCACAAGAGAGTATCTCTAAAAGGTTTGATTTGCATTCAGTTAAATTAACTTAATGGTATATATTAAAAACTAGTATTTTGACCGTGATTTCATTTTAATTTTTTGAAGATAAATAATCCTAAATATATTCTGATTATGTATTTTTTTTAAATTTTGAATATTATAATTATAATTTTACATTCTTATCAAATTAATTTATTTTAAAGCATAATATGGAGAGTATTTTGGAACGAAATTATTGTAATGTTTTATAGAACAAAGTTAATCTTATATTTTAATCTATTTATATTCGGCGTATTTGTTATATTTTTATTTAATAATAACCTTATGTGTTTTCTGTGTGTTTCTATATCCTATATATATGCTTATAAATGTTAATGAAAAAACTTTTATTGCTAATGTAGTATGTTGTAAATTTTATAAATGTTTTGCATATTTAAGAATAGGCATGGGAAGTTTCCACTTATATAAAATATTCTGCAACATAACTATCTTTAATTGTTTATCCTATATATTTTGGAAACCCTTAAATTTTGTTGTCTAATAAATTACATAAATGTTTTGCAGAATTTGAATTGTTCTGGTAAGTCAGCAACAGAATTTCAACATCTGCAGAATGCATATTAAACCGGTGTTTTGGTAAGCATACTTACTCAATCGCTGAACCAAATTTATTTCTTTAATAAAATTTATTTTTATTAAATTAAGTCATATGATAATACATCTGAAATTGAAATGTTAAGAGTGAAAACAAAAGGAGATGTTGTGAATTATTCTTATGAGTTCTTATCTGCATCATATCAATAATGACGCTAAATCTCAGAAACTCGAAACGTAACGGAAGAGTGATCCAAAAGTTTGAAAAGGAATCTAGATCCAACAATAGCATTGATTTCAATCCATAGCCTAAAAATACCCTGTGAAAATATGAATCTATCATCCTCTTTCACAGCCAGCAGATTCCACATACGATCATCATAGATGAGATGGACCTCATGATAATCGAGTAATGAAATCTTCTTCAAGACATCAGAAATGAAATATGGAAGACACTGTGTGAAACAAATTTAATTAAATATACTAATAAATAAATTAAAATTATAATAGAAAACAAAGCATTTTAACTTGAAGGGATAAATATTAAGTTAGAGTAAAGTAAACGAAATCTTACCAGGATATCACTAAATAAATCGTGATGCGTAAGTGTATATGCAAATGATAAATACGTTGAATTTTCTGGATATTTCTTGCATAAGTATGAATTATCTCATTCTGATAAACCAATGGATGGCACGCTAAGCATGATCCGATCTAAGGAATGGTAATTTTCAACGATATTAAAATATAATAATTAAATAAATTGTATGAAATGAAATATTCTAAAAACATGCGTCCAATCTCACCTTCAAAGCGTAAGTAGAAATTGCAATAATTATAGAGCTTTATAATGAAGCAATTTTTGCTTACATTACAGTAGAGTGTGACAAATTTACAGTCGAAATGTGAATAGTAATTCACAAAAGTAGGTCAACCAAAACCGAATTTTAAGTTGTCACCATCGTTCTTAAGGAATACATACATACTTTTTTCATGTGCAGATTTAACCTGACAAACATGTGTGGATTTTTCTAAAAGTACATCACCAAAATACTAAGAAAGGATCTGCAAATGAAAAATATTAAGATGAGATTTATTAAATTCACCCATAAAGCATACAAGATTTATTACGTCTTATGGGAAAGTAAAATATCTTCAACCAAACAAAAAACATCAATAAAAATTAGAACTAGTAAATGTTTTGGAAAATTACCAAATTTTGATGAAGCTTAGATAAAAAATAACGTCGAGTCAACTCCATTGAATTAGATTCATGTCGAGTCAACTCCATTGAATTAGATTCATAACTTGCAGTATGCAAAAATTAGATACAATAATTAAATCATTATTAATTTTGATTGATAATAGCAATTACTTATATTTTAAAGAAAATTAAATTAATAAATAATAAATGATGAATGACATACTAAAACGAAAATTTTATATGAAATTTCTATAAAAACGAAGTTCTTTTCTTTAAGATTGACAGGAAAAAAACTTAAACAGTATTTTAGAAAAAGATGTTACATCAGGATATTAACGAATGAAAGAACAACCATGATGTCAATAATGACAAATATACAAGTTTGGGTATTTATCAACAGTCATCTCAAGAATAACAAATATCCAAATTTGGAAATTTGAAATGAAAATTTACCTTTGAGCATACCATCCTTGCCATATACATGAGAATATAGCGAGGACCAATTGAAGTAAGATAAAACAATGATGTCTCTATTTTGTAAGTTATTAGCATTCGAAAAGAACACCATCCATCAGAAAAAGCCTAATATCCACCAATTCTCTTTACACGAACAATCCAACACATTCCAGATGTGTGCTTAAATTTGCAATCAAATTCATCATCGATAAACATTTTTCGTGACCACTCGTCATAAAGATACTGCATAGATAAACCAACATTATTTCAAAATTTTAAAAAACAATATATGTAAAATAATCAATTTACAATCTTCTGACAATATAAATAGGTAATTACCATGTGTGGAGAACCATCAATAAGAACTTCTGATGTAACTTCACACAAAAAATCGTAGGAGATATTCGAATACCAAGTGCATTTTTATAGATAATATAGTGCAAAAGATGCATAAAAAACAAAGTTATATATGTAAACCAAAAGAAGAAACAGTTACGAGAATTTATTCAAATCACAATATCAATAACTAAAAAATTTATAATTTTCGCTGACATGACATTCTTACTAATTCTCTTGCATAGAATTTATTAGCAAATATAACTTAAAATTGATAATGTAGATTTAATATATTAAATTGATTGCAAAGGTATTGATTTACATCAAACGTACCAGCTTTTATCTTGCCAAAAAGATGTCCACTGCGAAGTTTTGAGATCAATGAGTCAATTTTCATCTTGAAAACCCTTGAATGATATCAGGTCTATCCTCAGCCTTCAATCCATGTGAAGCAACCATTCTTTGAATCTTAGGACATTTCTGATTGCACGTGAAAGTTATAAATAGGTTTGGATATCCTGCCCACCTACATGTGGACATCGCGTCTTGATAATTCTGCACCATGTATAGTGGACCACCTGTGAACGTTGCTGACAAAAATATCCTCTTTCCCTGTGTTTTTACATCATTCTCACCATCCAAAAGAGAATCCTGAAGTCCACTGTACATTTCACACCTCAGTAATTTTTATTCATTCTAACCCACCTCAAAAGACTTGATTCAATCATGATGTAAGCGTCTACAATAAATTGCTAAAGTAATCTCTAGGAGTGCATTAATGTGGGTGCTTCACAATCCCTATCCTGCAATCTAAATGAAATAAATTCTCTTAAACTCACTTTCTTTCTTCCTTTACTTGCAATGGGAATATCATTGGCAAATGAGATATCGTCCCTGTATCCATCCTTTCCATAAACAAATAATAGTGGATACTGTAGTGCAAGATAAGAAGGATTCATTTCATTTATTCTTTGCAATAATCAAGATTTTGTTTCTATTTTTATATCTTGAGCACCCATTGATTGATTAAAATCCCCAACAATAAGGGCAGCCACCTCTGATGCAGTCAACGTGTTATATGTTCTTGTATCTTTAGAACGCTTACCTAACATATGTAACTTGACTTTTGAGCAACCATCCCTTAATCTTTGGCCTACCATATGAAGTTCTTAGCCAAGACATTACATTTATTGAGCATTTGTTTTAAGTCTGCTGCAATACTGCGGTGAATGCCTCTTTCATCTGAAAGTTTGTAAAATAGAACATGACGATTAAGCAATCGTCATATTACATGAAAGGAAAAAAATCTAGTTAACACATAATATATAGATTAAATATTAATTACTTATTCATATGCATTAGTTAGAAATCTACCCAACAACATTAATTCTATTTGAGATTTCATTTGTTGTGTCATGAATGTAGAGCTGTGCAAATTTTGGCGCAACTCCTTCACATGGCCGTAAACTTCCAATGAGGTGGTAGTTCTGTCCACTGACTCTAAAAATCAGAGGTAATCGTCCGTCATTTAGAGATCTATCAATCTTTCCTCCTATCGATGTAAATGCAAACATGCTATTGTATGAACGAATGTTTTCTCTGTATTGCTTTGATCTTTCATCGCCATCGTGTATCAATTGATTAAGTATTTTCGGTGGTTGCCGCATATGAGGGACACTTATTTTTCCATGCAGACAATAAAATCTATACTTTGAATTCAATTTTGGTGATGACTTGTTTCGTTCATCCCACCAAAACTTTGCTCCATAGAACTGACACTTTTGATCCTGATCGCCTGAATTCTTAAAGTGTTGCTCTGGATTGTTAAATAAAACATGTGAATTTAAAATCATTATAAATCTGCAATGTCATAATACTGACATGTTTTAGAAAAATTTTAAGGAAAAACTGAATTATATATATATTCCTGATGAATGTTGTACGTCACATTTACATATAATGTCATAATCTCACCATTTATGATCTAATTGGACAGCGTGGCTTCATGATTAATATTGAAATCAATAATCTCTGGATAATCTTCATCAATTTTTATAGGTTGTTCTTGAATGTATTCGGCTTCTTCCATGTATGTAACCATCTCTTCATCTTCGTTGTGATTAAAAACAACATTTACAATTGGACATCTTGATTCAGTGATTGGCATTTGAGTTTCACTGAGGCTATTCGTAGTTTGCATATTACTTCCTGAAATATTTGAGAATTATGATATCTAACATACTTGACTAAAATGATTCCAATATATTTAAGCACTTGATCATTTTTAGTACAAAATTTCATAACATACTAAACACGCCGAAGCAAGCAGAAAATACAAATATATTATAAAAAACAACCACCCTGAATGTTAGATGAGAGATGATTAATATCGAACTTCCTTGAATTCGTTTGAAAATCATCCGCGTCATCTCTCATAGAAGCACTTTGATTGATTTCTGTAATAATTTTTTTTTGTATTTTAGTAACAATTCTATCAAAGAAATGTTGTTGTTAAGAAACAAAATGAATGCAGATTAATCAAAATCATTAGTAGTATCTCTTAGTGGATTAATAGCTCTTTTTTCACTACTGAATTGATAAAATCCCTCTCCAAAAATGTAATGCAGATTATTTTCATTCGGTATTTTATCAGCATTCATTGACGACCCATCACCGATTTCTGAAAAACTCAAGAAATTTTAGAAATTATTGTCAGAATTTAAGAAATGAATTGTAAATACATAATTACCAATATTTTCATTCTGACGAATTCTTTTCTTATTGTTTATCACAATTGATGTAAAAAGTTTCTTCATTTTTTTTGAATGATAAGGAAGACTACAAAAACATTAGAATACTTGCATATCCTATAATAAATATATCTCATGTGATTGTGTAACTTTAATGTAAAACTTGAATCTATTTATGGAATTTTGTAAGGATGAACAAATTATTCGGTAATACACTTAATGCAAAAAAAATTAATTCATTAATACCATAATAATTATTTGATTCCTGTATATTGTAGAATCGATTGAAGGATATGATTGATGCAAATTAAGAGATTTTTCCGATTAATGATGAAATATTTGACAAATAATATTTGACCAATTTATGGATATACAAATAAATCGACCCAAGAAAATCAAATCAAATATATTACTCCCTCCGGCCATTGTTAATGTATCCATTTGCTTTGTGCACGTGGATTAAGGAGTATTATTATTTTATATGTAGTGGGTAGTTGTATTAGTGGAGGGTGTGGGTTCCATATTTTAATTGTATTAGTGAGAGTGTGGGTCTCATATGTCTAAAAAGAAAAATAGATAGATTGAAAGTGGACAAATAGTAAAATAGATAGATTAACAATGGACGGAGGGAGTAAAATATTGTATTTGTTCATAGATTGTTCTAATTATATTGAATTTGCGATATAATTTGATCAACCTAAAAGTGAACTTTTATTACATAATTCCATATTTAATAATATATGGAATTTCACAAATTGTTCGAATTAATAATAAAAATATTATTAAATCATTACTTTGTTGGGTGTAAGTTAATGAAGACCAAAATTAAGTTAGCATTTTTGTTTGCACAAAAAATTCCGTATACATACTGCCTTTTATATATTTGTATATTTTTATTCTCTAAAAAAACGCAGTATTTAAAAAAAAAATCTTATCCTTTAATCAAGTAAAATTGATAAGCAATTATAAATAGAGATTATTGCCACATTAATGCAAATATACTTAATTCAATCGAGAAGTATGATAAGAAACTATATAGTAAATCAAAGTGTAATAAACTTAACATCAATTTTTTGGAATTTTATCATCTCAAACATTAAACCAAATATTCAAAAATTTATAAAGGAAATATTTTATGACATGAGTAGGGTAAAAAACCCTATAACGATGTATCAGTCAGCTATCTTATTTTATTAAAGATTATTGTCATTATTCATCAAATATAAACTTCTTTAATGCTGTTCATTCCATCTTCTCAATCTTGATTTTAAGAGGAGTAAACTTGCTGAGTGCGGATGTGGATGAGAATTTGTACATGAGGTTCTGTTTGGAGCTTGTTGTTATTTCATCAACATCAATTACGTTTGCATGAACATTACCATCTTTGTTGGGAGATTCAGCATCATCACTGGTTGAGTCAACCTTTATATAAAGTAATTTACTAAAATCAAATACCATTAAAATTTTGAAATAGTGAACTAAATTATTTTTAAATAACAACCTTAGAAATCTTTGAGTTGTCCTTATAAAGCGATTCATCATCTTTATTCAAATCCTAAACAAAAAAATATATGTGTTTAAAATTATCAAAAAATAATCCAATATCCAATAACATAAATAATAACAATTAAATTAAGTTGTCTTACCTTTTTCTTTTCGACTAAATACTTGAACTTCTCTATGATAATAGAATCAATAGATACACGCATAATATGAGGTTGGTTCACAAAAGAAGTATTCCCTATTCACAGGAACTGAAACTTTGATCAACATTTGTTTCCCAATCAATTCTATTATCTCTTCAGGTGGATAACCCTGATTATGTTGTGCAAATGTTATGAAAGTTTGTTCATTGAATAGATTATAAGAAAAGATAAAATCCCTATTATTAAAAATATTGACTACATAATTATTGTTTACCAATATTTAATTAGCTGCAAAAATGAAATTACACTATGGAATAAAGATAATAGTTAGGTATTTTTTAGTGACATTTGATGTTGTTTCAAATAAAATTTCAGCAGTTTTTCCAATCAACTCCTTGCTTGCCGTGTCCCACTTAACAAAATAAGAGTTAGTGCTGGAATCCATAACCAAGACAGTTAACCTATACCTAAACCACAAAAGCATGACTAATTTATCAATGATATATTATGTACAACACAATCAGAATTATAGATTTTTCTTTAAATGAATATTTAGAAAAACACAACGAAATAAATAGTTTTTTATTTATAAAATATATTAAACTAACATTTTCAGTCCACACACAACATATTTCTTGCAGCCTAGACAAAAGAGTTTGTTATCCATCTCCCTAACCTTTCTTGGACATGACTTGCACGACATATACCACCAATAATCGCCACTGTCGACATCTCTAATTCTTCCATATATCTAGTAACTTCCCTGCTTATTCAATACCGTTACAGTAGAGTGATACTCAGTATTTATGGAATATTAGAGACTAATAATCATATAAATTTTGATAGATTTAAGAATAAATTAAGGCACTTATTTTATACCAAATTGTGTGGGAACAATTTGTTAAATTAATTCATCCATGAAAGGAACGGAAAATCAAGAGTATAGAATAAATGAAAACTGATCTATTCCTTCTTAAGAAATTCATTCAGAGAAATTGGAGTAAAATCATCGAAATCAATTTCATTAGAATATGAGCTCAAAGCTGTCAATGTAGCGCTACTTGGTGACTTAGTACTTTTCCATTGGGATATCAAGCTGCAAAATATCAGTATAACAATTTTCTGATTTAATTAACAATTATATGACATCAAACTATTATTGTTTATATTCCAAATGATTTAGTACAAAAATATCATGACTATTAGGTCATTTTGTTAATAAAAAATTCTAACCTTTTCTTATACTCTGCAATGGCGTGGCACTGTTCGGAACATATAATTCTTCATGGACTGTATGAAGTGGACACCGAGAAATCCCGAGATCCTAATCGCATAAATATTTTAAAATTATTCATTTGTAAATAATATATGTCATTATATAAATGATTGTTTTTAGTTCAAATAAGATACCATCTTGTTTCTTAATCCTGAACATTTGGAGAATCACTACTAATGGATCGTAAGTAGAATTACTTTTAACCCTCTAATCATCTTGAAACATTCTTTCTCCCACAAAGATGCCTTCAAAGATCTTCCTCTAAATAAAATCAGTTAACCTTTCGTTAAAAAAATATAATGCAGATTTGTGAAAATCTTTATCAATTCATTTAATTATGAGAGAGGCAAAGGATATTAAAGAAATCATGTGGTACTATTTACTCATGGTCCTCAATGAATATCTCCATAAGTTTTTAACTGTAAGATTGATGTTTCTTTCTGAATCTACCAACTTTCCAATAACATCTACAAAGTAAAGAAAACAATGTAATTATCTTAATATAATGAATGGATAAAATAAAATAATCACTATCAAAAGTTACGATACTTATTTAATTTAAAGATGGATTACCAATAAGCTGGTTTATATCAGACACTGCCCAGAGATAATGTCTTAAATGCTAACGATGTTATAAGGCATGTCGAGGAAGAATGCATCGAGCAATTGTTTTATGTCCGTGTATGTCAGCAAATTTATACTATGTTTACCGGGCGTTATCCTCCATGCAGCTGTGTTGTCAACAACACCCACTTCATCAATATTGTACACACAATGATCGTTGAACTTATTTTCAAATCTCCATTTGTTGGTTGGTGATGCAGTAATCTGGACACGGCTTCCCTACATTATTAATAACAAAATAAAAAATTTAATAATGAATATAAATATTATAGAGTTAACATATATTGTATGTATTTTTTTCATTAAAACAGAGCTGCAATTACCTCTGAATCATGGAAAACGCCTTCTAAATTTGTTGAACCTGGTTTGCCTACATAAGCAAGACTTTGAAACAACCGAACACATCTAACCCTTACTTTAATTTTGGTACTTTTTGTAACTAAATTCTTGATCAATGTAAGATGTGGTGCCATTATTGAAAGTAGGTCTCAAAGAATCAGAAGAATAAGAAGGTTTGCCTCAAGATAAAATAAGAGCAGTACTGGTGAAGTAATAAGCGCCTAACACTGTGATATTTACATTTGAAAGTTTAGGATAGTATAATATAAATAATTGGCATAATATTGGACTTGTATATAATCAACCACGATAGACTGATACTAAAACGAGTCTATGCAGCCAGAAAATTAATTAATATAAATGACCTAGTAATGTTGAACGATAAAATTATACACTTTTTTCCATATTTAGATTAATTAATATTAAGTTATATTAGAGTAACACACGCAAATAGATATAATTTTGAGTGATTGACAAATTAGTACAAACCTATAAAACATAAAACGGTAATTTTAATACAACCCAGAATGCCAGTGATTTATATATACTTATCATGTTTTTTATGATTATCACGACAACATATCGCATTGTATATCCTTAAATAAAGAGATTCTAATTTATGATGTTCATTGATATTTTAATTAATTTGAACATTTAAATACTATAAGAAAACGTAATCAACACATTAGTGATAACCACATGTTCAAAATAAGTTTTGATATAAAATGATTGCAAATATAAATTTCATATATCCCATCATGAAAAGCCATACATGTATATATATGTATATACTGAGAAGCAAAATTAAATTAAAAATATTGATTTCAAATATAAACGTTGGTTTCAAAATATTAAATTAAAATGTTAAATTAAATAAATAAAGGAGATTATCCATTGATTATTGTTATTTTGTGTTAAAATAAAGCCTAAAATACATTTCAAGAAAATTGGTTTAATTCAGAATCGAATAAAAAGTTGTTTCTTCATCGAATGGTATTTTAAATTATAATGAAGTGCCACTTTACTGATTGTATTTATATTAATTAAAATCAAAGACATTTGTCGCATTTAGTAAAGTATTTTAATGATGATGGGTATTGCATTAATAAACATTAACATTAATAATGTTAATGCGTTTATCACTGAATCACCCCTATATTTAATCTTTTCACATAACAACAAACATGGTTCACATAGTATTCACTTTAGATAACGGAAAAATTTAAAAATATTTTTTTCACATGAAAGAGGCATTCACCACAGTATTAGATGGTAATCCAAATAAGTGTGCTTACATCAAAATAAGATAGTTTCACAAAACAAATGCATGATAGTTGGGTATAAATTAACAAAGGACAAAGTTCATAAAGCAAACATATTAAATTACACGCAATGAAAGAGAAATTTTTGTTCCAGGCAGTAATGAAAACACACATTTCATCCCTTGAGTTAGTCCATTATCTCTGCAGAATTGTTTGAATCTTAATTGAAGCAAGTATCTGTTTGACTCTTCATTAATCCTAATAGAAGAAACATGACCATTAAAATAGATGTCTGCATTATGATAAATCTTAGCTTTCTCCTTGAGAAATTTCTTAAAGAACTCTTTCTCTGTCGGCTAAGGATTGACAAAGTAAGTAGAATTTAAGATTAGTTAATGAAATGATTAAAAAACTTTTTATAAAAAAACTCTGTTCATAATAAAATATTAAAAGTATAAAAGAGATAATCGTTACCACACGTCCTCTTTCAATATTTGATGGAGTTAGTTCAACTATAAAGCAGGGAGCTTGATCACCATCTTGTTCTGCAAGTTAGTCAATGATAAAAATTTATTGGTTATGAAAAAATTATTCGAGAATTAAAAAAAAAACATGAAATCAATTAAAACAAACCATTATTGTTAGCATCATCAGCAGTTGATTCATGGGTATCTTCTTCATTAGAATCATCATCATGTACAGATTCTACGTAATCTGTGGTGAACAAAACAACATATATGGTTAAATATAATATTAAGAAGTTTAAGAGTAAGGTTATAGTAAATAAGGATTGATGAATGAATAATAACCGGTGGCATCCACGTTGAAATGCCTGCAAGCCGTCGTATACAGAGATCCATTGCATCTATAACCAAGTATCCAAAAAGTCAGACGACCATCGTAGATGACTGAAGATAAGCAATGTATATATCTATCATGCATATTTGGAAACAATGTGACAGGACCCACCTTACATAACTTATAATTCAAATACTAATTAACATAAACATCATCATTATAAAAACTGCAAATATATATATATTTTTTCTTTTTCCACATAATATATTTAAAACCATATAATTCAAATACTAATTAACATAAACATCATCATTATAAAAATTGCATATATATATATATATATTTTTTTTCTCATAATATATTTATAACAAAAAACATTACACCAGTTCAACATACGAAACTGGTTTCTGACAACACTTCAAACCCACCCAAACTGGTGACAATATTTATTACATAATAGAAACATTAGCGGAAACAAAATAAACCCATGGCCTAGCCAAACAGGTCATCATCTATGTACATCTGCTCAAAAACCCTGAAGGAGCTCCACAGCTTGCACAGTCACATCACAAAACTCAATCATCAACAGACTCACCTACAATGCATAAACTAGTGAGACAAAAATCTCAGTAAGTAGAAATCATGCATGTCAGTGCATGAAAATGCATTTAGTTTTCTATCGCCTATTTCCTAGTCTTTCTAGTTGGTCTCTTTTATTTTGAAAACTATTCACGTTGCGGGATCACCATGACACACTTATGATATGCACCCCAAATGAGCTCAATGGGGAAAATTTTTCTGAACCCCCGAATATAGTGCCAAGAACTATTTTTCTGAACCCTGACAGAGTATTGGGGATGATTTTACTGAACCCTGAATAAAGTACTGGGAATGATTTTTCTAAACCCAGAATAAAGTGTCGGGAATGATTTTTCCGAACCTTGACAAAGATGCATATTTAGTGGCCACACACACCATTAGTATCTTATTAATTTTGGGGAAAACACTTTTCATGTTTATGCATGGAATGCAATCAGGGCAATTAATTATGCATCATAAATCATTTACGACATCATTATCAACATTTAATCACAATAAAGCAAAAATTTAACTTCAATTCACACAGATCCACTTCTGGAATAACAAGTTCATCCCAATCACATAGATCCATTTATAGAATAACCACTTCACCTTGAATCACATGGATCCCTTTTTAAAATAATAACTTTATCTCGGATCAAACAGATCCTTATAAACAATATCTTCTCATATCACACATATTTATATTCCACAGTTTCCGACCACTCAGATCCATAAAGGACAAAGATATTATTTTAAATCACATAGATCCACGACTTGTATTACAAGTTTATCACAAATAATTTACAAAAATTTCATATGAATATCTACTTACTTAAAATACATAAATCCACAACTCGTATCACAAATTAATCACAAATAATTCATAACGTAATTAAACTAATCACAAATAATTCATAACATCATTATCATATATTAATCATAAATAATTTACACAACATGTTTATGCATTATAGTTGGACTTCTACTTACCTGGAATCCGATAGTAATAATACCACACACCTCGTGAGAACTATAACTAATCCTTCCTTCCTATTTCGGCATGCCTCCTCCCTTCCTCTCTTTCTCTCTTTTTTTCTTTTTTTGTACTTGATTCTGGGTGTGAGGTGATGAATTCCTCAACACCCTATAAATAGGTAAAAGGGTTGGGGTGAGTCGGTGAATGACCGCTACCCCAGCCAATCAAAATTTTTTTAACATGCAATACGTGTACACTGCCATCCATACAAATTGATGGCTATCAATCACCCACGACAAGATAGTGTTGGCAGTAACTCTCTTTATTATTATTATTATTATTATTATTCATTCTTGATTTACATGCAATACTTAATAACAAAGATATGATACATTTATAAATTTATACGCATACGCGTATAATTTCTTACCACTATTATCATTACGACAACACGTGCGATACTTAATAATTAAAAAATAATATATTTGTAAATATAATGCAATTTTATTATATATTCAAATTAATGCACGTAAATATTTATACACGCATATAGTCATATATTGTCACCATTTTTATCACGGATGTCTCAAATAAAATGTAAATATAAATAAAATATAGAAATAATTATCACATAATTGACACATTATTAACACATAATTGCCACGTAATGATCACATAGTTATAAAATGCACATAATACAAATTAAATTATATTGGCACATGAGTAGTGTCTCGGGTATCACACAATTCATCCCAATCAAAGTTGATTCTCCACTGTCCACCTATGTTTTCAACAGTGTGCATTGAGAATCTGATTGACTTTTCATAATTCCCTTTGGAGCAAAGTAATTGCCATAAATCATACTGAACATCCTTGGAATTGACTAGAAATAAAAGTTAAAGTTAAGAAAATAATCAGATAGCCAATAAAGGATATAATTTAACGAATTCATATACAATAGAATGTATATTACGTGAAAAATGATTTGAGAATATAAGATTTGAAGTTTATAAGTTATACAATGAAGTCACGTCCCTCAGATGTAAACTCTGGAATAAAAACTCTCCTAGTAATAAGACCTACAGTACAATTAGTTAATATTAGAAATTTAGATTAATCAAATGCATCAAATAAATATTTAAATCTTAGACAAAACGAATTGGTTGGAGTAAATATATACAATAACCAAAATAATGAACTAGATTTGAATGTAGAAAATGTCTACCCTCTTCCTTTGATTTACTAGATGAATCAAAGAACCATACATGAAAGACCGAATCACCAATTCTCGTAAATAGAATACAATCTTGATAATCCAAATTGTAGTATGTCTCAATTGCACTCCATCCAGTCCCAAAATAATATGATTTACCAATTGTATCAACAGAAACTTTCCATTGTTGTTCTTTCTAGTCTATGATTGCCCATTCATTAGGGAAAGGATTATCATATAAACAAACAAATGATTTCGGTATCACCTGGAATGAATTTTTTTAAATTTGGGTTACAATAAACCTAAAAAATTGGAGAAGTTAACAAAGTCAATATTAAAAATTAAGTAGGACACATAAATTTCAAAGAACCATACCATTGAGATTAAATAGAAGCTGGATTGAATTGGGCAGTAATCAAGCATGAAACCATCAAGAGTAACATAGAATCTATTCACATATCGTGTTATCTTTTCATTAGAAGGTATCAATTCATTCCCTATATGTAAGAATGACATACAAAATCCACAAAACATATAAAATTTAGTTTTGCAGAAGGAAAATAATCAAATAATTCAAAAGATAAATAATGAGAATATTAAGATGAGTAATGAAGAAATGTACATATTTTTTTTCCAATTCTGATCAATCAAACGAAGTAGAACTGAAAAACATAAAAGTATTATAGTAACAATAAGATCTAGGAAAAACTATACAACAAATTGACATAGTGAATTACAGAAGTTGTTTATTATTGTTTGAAAAAATATACCTTTGGTCGAGTAGTCGTTGATTGACATGTTGCTGTCAATAATCCTTAAATTTAAGGAGAAGTTAAATATGAACAAAAAAATACAAATTATTATATTAATATGAAGCAACAAATTTAATCAATAATTTTACAAGAAGAAAGGAAAGAGAAAGAACTGTATCTTGGTGAAGGTGAAGGATCTGTCTATAGCTATCTTAATAGATGAAAGAATCAAATGAATGAAGAGTGAATAGAATAAATAAGTAATAAAGAGAATGTGATAAAAATATCAGAGAGAATTAAATAGCAATCAATATAATTAATTGGTATTATAAATTACTCATAGATTTAAATCAATCAATAATTATGTCTAATATTTTTTGTAAATTTGAATCATATTTAATAAGATCTTATAAAATTGTATTAGATACACTTACATTGATATAAATAATATTAAATGTTAAGATCTTATAATAATATTAGTTATTTTAATTAAATTAAGGGTGATTCTGATGTGCATCTGGCGCATTTGTGCACACCATATCTATATTTAAAAAAGAAAATTTATTGAGTAGTTTATTTTTTTATAATAAATCATTATATTATTTAATTTAATGGTGGTGATTATGTTAAAAATTAATTCAATGGTGTTTAAACAAAATAATTTATAATGTGCCAGTGTTTATATCCAGAATCACAATAATTTATAATGTTTCCACATAACAACAAATATGGTACATATAATATTCACATTAGTTAACAACAAAAGTAATTTATAATAACTTACATAATAATAAAAAAATTGTACATGTAATATTTAATTTACATATGCTTTTCAAATGCAATGAATACAAACACAACTTAATAAGTACATGATAACAAAATTAATAATTCAAAACATCATTAAGATTTAAATTTTAAATAAAGTATCGATGAACTCATTTACTACCAATCCAGTACACAATTTTTAAACATATTCCAAACGGATCAAAGGACAGCACAAATCAATGATGAATGTTCAAATATCCACAACTTAATTGATTAAAATCATTTCACAAAATTCATAATACTGAAATAATACATAAACGTATCTAACAAATCGCAGCAATAAAGAGCAAAAATTCCACCAGAAAACTATCAAACAAAAGAGACCATAAAAGTACATGGATCTTGAGAAATGAGCGTGAAACGACACTTGGATCCTTTACGATGTTTATAGGCGTGGAATATTGCAGGCATGCCTTTCTGAAACATTTTCCAGGATGGTTCAAAATACATACCAACAACATATTCTTTTTTCGCAACAATGAGTTTAGCCTCAGGATAAGCTTCATTAATATAAGCCCTTCCAAACCATATTGGTATAACCTGCAAAGAGTTTTGGAAGGTTAATAGTCCACCAATAATGGCCAAAATTCACAAATCAAATCAAGCCATGGATGTAATATAAACAAACGATATGATCGAATTCGCCACTCTATTTTTCTCAGCTTTAATTTTGGAGAGTATGGTCATGAACATTTTAGGCTTAAATGAAGTTTTGACTTGTAATTTTCTGGTTGAAGCAATAGATGACGAAGATATTACTCCATATCCATCCATAGATGAACAAATGTATTCTGCAAAATGAACCACATAAAATAAGTTTTAAAGTTACAGTTTGATCTACATAGTACATCAAAGTAAAACAAATTGTTGTGGATGACTTTTTTCGTGGAGCAACAGATTGTGGAGCTTTAATCTGGCATGCACCAAAAGTTGAAACAATTAATAAAGAGATATAATAATTAATAAAGGGAAACGATACATAACCTTTTAAATACGCCACACATAAAACAACATATGGTTTGAGGATTTCATTGAAAAAAGAATTCTTGATGCAGTTACACATGTTTATATGTGGAGTAGAATACTTTTGGTGTATTCTCTTTTGTGTGGATGTAGAGTTGATGAAGCAGGGAACTGGCATCCTCCAACAGCTGCAACTATAAAGAAATAATAACTTAAAGATTTATTAAAGTGGTACAATAAAGATTCACTTAAATAGAATTCAAGGAAAACAACCCTTTGCTTTGAGGTTTTTTGTGAGAAGCAATATTCGTTTAGCGTACATATGTTTCACATTCATAAAATACGGGATCAATTATAGATTTTTTTTTACACTAAAGGTTCCTGCAAAATAGCATCCACCAATTATGATGAAAATATATACAATTCTTGAATTTGCAGTAGATATTAAATAGTTAAGATTTCATGATAAAGTAAAGAATCATCGCTTTCATCATCAACACGAACAACCAAGAAAAGGGTCAATCAAATCAGACAAAAAGTTGTCCCCCTGTTGTGTATATTATAACTAAACATAATCAAAAGACTTAAAAGTGAACTGAAAACCTAAGTATTAAGTAAGAGAGTTTAGGATTTAAAGTGCTCACACAATCACCACAGTGTTTAATATTGAAAGGATCCTGTTTGATTCCAAAAGCAAAGAAAGCATGATTTGATCTAACATTTTCATCTGAAAAATCATGGTTTATTATTTCACTTACCATACATATAATATTCTGGGAAATTAAATATAGTAACTTCAAGAAATTAACAAACAGAAAATTTTACCTTTTGCAGGATATTTTTTACCAATCTGTTCCATAAACTTAGTCCAGTGAATTGGTTTTTGTTTTTTCTTAGCCTTCCTCAACTCCTTTCTTTCCTCTGCCTCAAGTTTATCTATTAATTAACCAAATAATGAAACGTCAGCACACACAAACAATAATAGGTAGAATAATAATATGTCATTCTTAAGATTCAACAATGATCATATTTTTACTATTAAATATTCAGTTACTATTAAAATCATTGATAGATTAATAGATAGCACAAAAATCAAAATAGACATATAACAAACTGGATGCATGAAGAACATAACAAAGTCATAGCAAATAGAATAAGATATTTATTTTGTTGGATCTAGAACCAATTATGTTTAGATTTCAACATTACGGAAGAAATAAATTCCAGAACACTAAATTGTTGATTACTTAACAAAATCAAACATAATACAAAAAATAGTAAAGGAAAAAAGGTAAAAAAAATAAACTCAACTCAATAAGTGTAACAGGATGTAGTAATCTGTATTTTTAATAATAAAAAAGAATATCCTTAACAAAATAAACTTACCCCAGTCGATATTCTCCATAACATCCCGTGATATTTTTATGCATAGAGTCCCAATTTAAATTGGAAGGTGAAGAGGTATGAAGAAAGAAAACATTAGTGGTAAGAAGATAAAACTCTGTGAGCTGAGAGGAGATAACGTGTACAGAAGATTTCGTGTGTGAATAATAAATAAGAATATTAACTGACTTGTGCGGTAATGTTGACAGTAATAAATTGAGTATATCAATAGGATAAAAAATGAGATGGAGAAGAGTATAAGTGTGGGAACATTAAATATGACTTGCAGAGAGTTAGGGATTGTCTCACAATGTGTTTCACAAAACATTTTCTTATAGAAGAGTATCTCTAAAAAGTTTAGTTCGCATTAATTTAAATTATTACTAAATGGTATATATTAAAAATTTCTAAGTACACTTTTGCATTTATTTGAGTTTGTCTATATTCTTTAGGCCAGTTTAAAGATATTGATTCAAAATTCGAAATACCTCAATTCTATCAATATTCAATGTCCTCATTCTGTCTATCCTTTCTCTTTGATAGCGATGGTCAGTTCTAAATTCGAAGCAACATTTATGTGGAGTATATGATTATTAGTCGCGTCACCATTTTACGATTACTTTTTTAGTTGTGATATGAAAAGGGGATGCATTATTCGATGGTGTTCCAAATATTCAAACAGATCCCGTTCTCTCTAACAGATCCACATTCTAATAGTACTACCTCCACAGAACACAATGTTTTTTTGTCATGTTGGTGTAGTACATTCAGGTTGAGTTGAATGATTTCTTCTCTATTCTTCCATTTTCAACCATTCCTGTTGATCCATGAGAATATCCTAAAATTAATAGGATAGTGTAGGTAGTAATTCATATATTTCAACAAGTAATTTTGTTCAGGTACTGTAACAAATACTGAATGACCTCTCACTCTGTTCAGGTTGCCAAGTGGTTATGGGTGCAAAAGTGATTGGTCAAGACAATGAAGCATTGGTTGCTATTTTACTACCTTTAAGAAAATTATTTGATGGTTCCCAACCCTCCTGCAAGTAATTTCTCACTATAGTATTCCATCTTTCATATGATTCGATTAAAAATAATTTGGTCCAATATTTTATATTCTACTCCTTTTTTTCTTTTTCAAAGATTAGGATATTGCTATATTTAACAAGTCTCTGAGAATTTATGCAAATTTAATTGGTGCTGAGTGGTCAATTATAGGGGAATTCTGGATTAAATAATTAGTGAGCTTCTTGGTTTCACTTCTACTATTATTCAATTAAGAATATCTGATCGATATGACTTAATGGCAAAGGAAACTGGAGGATTTAAGACGAAGAGTACAGAAGCCAAAGAGGAATTCTATAGATTTGGTAAAAATGTTGGCTTTTAAACCCTTCATTTGTTTTTTAAATTTATCTATTAGTGATAATTAATAGGTTATATGCAAAAACATCACTATTAGTACTTAAAGACGCATTATTTTACTTCTTAATGATCTTTTATGATACCTAGTTTCATCCATTTTCAGCACATATTATTTCGTTAATATGATCATAACTGGTAAAAGTTGGTTCAGTGTTTGATTGAAAATAAGGAGGCGAGAGTGTGATCTTATTATAAGATTTAAGTACACAGTTATATAAATTTTCAAATTTTCATAGTTGTTCAATATATAACTACAGTTTTAGAAGGAGACATTCAAGAAGGCTGAAAGGGTAAGAATAGCTAACGAAGAGAAGGTAAGGTTCCTCTATTTGAATAGTTCTGATGATATTTTATCTATACACTTAATTATTCTGATAATAAATATTATATGAACTTATAGGATGCTAAAGAAAATATAAAAATCAAAAGAACCCATAGAAGGGTATGTTGCTCTCTTTCCTTCACTCTTTTGCAGATTGTTTACATATAGCTTTAGATCAAAACAACCATATACATTGCAAGAAGTGAGATTGTGGACTGATTAGAGTGGAAATTTACGTATTTTCAGTCTCACTTTACAATATTTTTATTATAATAAGGCCATATATTCGTGTGGGATTGCGTCGTGTAAGTATTTTGCATGATTATGGTGCTACTAAGGTATTTTGCTGAGTTTTGAAGGTTAAAAATAGGTGAAAATGAAGCAGAAACAAAAAAGAGCAAGAAATGGGCTGAAAAGACCCAACTTGACTTGCAACTCGACTTGCAACTCGAGTCGAGTTGGGGTCCAAAATTTGTGCAAAATCATCTAGAGAGCTTACTCGAGTTGCAAGGTCCAACTCGACATGCAACTCGAGTCGAGTTGAGGGCAGAGCAAAGTAAAAAATCATCCAGTGAGCTAACTCGAGTTGGAAAATTATTACTCGACTTGCAACTCGAGTCGAGTTGGGTTCCGAAGGCAGTCCAATTTCAGAGCCTCGCAACATGACCGAATAGGCGAGAGCACTAGTTGACAACATGAGTCGAGCTATGTCAACACAAGTTACAATAAATGCAACTCGACTCGTGTTGCAACTCAAGTTGGGTACTCCCAACTCGAGTTAGGTTATTTTGGGCCAAAAAATCAGGATTTTTAATTTCCTGTGCGTGACAACGTGGAAAAACAGCCCAGTGGAGTAAAAATCGTGGCCCATGGTATAAAAAGGGATCAAGACACCTGGAGAAAGGGGACCGATCATACATCATCAGAACAGATCATGAATTCCATTCACGCATCATCCACCCAGATCCACTCACATCAGAATTCATCCATCCATTCCATCAGTCCAGAGGAAGATTTAAATGTGGTTTTGAGAGCCAATCCAATTGGAGAGATTGAGGAAGAACGAAAATCACATGATACTAGGGTTTTATATTTCTCTTATTCTTTTCTTTTGTGAATTTCGTTATGAATTTGTCAGCCATGAGGGTTGTGTGTAACCTCATGGGCTAAAAACCTTTTACAGTTCTAGGGATTGAAGGTTAGGGTAGTTGATTTGGAAACCTAGACGATTATTGTGGATTCATGCCATTAAGATTCTTGTTTATTTGATTACTTCAGGCTATATTTATATGTTTGTAACATCTTCACAATTTATCATTGATGTTGCCCGTGATGCTTGGTATATTGTGTTAGCTTGTGTGCATACGTATTTGATATGTCTATTTGCTAGGGGTTATAGTAGTTTGCCCGTTAACACGATAATCCTAAGGGCTGGTAAATAAGATACTTGATATTCTTAAAGGAACAATGCAATTAAGAATTCAAGTAGGAAGTGAATAAGTTTGAGTAGTACTTTCAGAGAATAATGTTAGTCAAACTGGCAATCCAAAGGTTTCTTAAGTTTGCCTTATTAGTATCTAGGAAAGAGATTCAAAGCTGTTCATGCGTCTTTTGTTATTAATTAAATAATACTATTAACTTGAAATCGAATCATATTTGGTGGGTTAATAGGGTCTTGTGATGTATTTCCATTAAAATAGCATGAATGAACAATAGGACGTTGAGTAAACCAAATCAATTGCACTAAACCTAATACTTTAGAGCTGTTATTTTTCTCTTAATTCATTCTTGAATAGTTCTTTGTTTTACTTTTATTTATAAGTAATTTGTTATTTCAATTCTTTAGTAATTAATCATATTCAAACACTTGGAAATTTGTTACAATAATTCTAGTTAAAGAGTAATATAAATTAAATAGATAATTAACTGTCTTAGTGGGAACGATATTTAACTGGGTACTTGCCATTACAATTGACATCCCTACACTTGGGGATTTTAGTTGGAGTGCGCAATAATTGCCTAACAAGTTTATGTCGTCGTGCTTCTGGGGACAGTAAATTATTTATTTACTTTTACTACTTATTTAGTTAGAATATTTCCTTTGAGATTTAATTGTCTTTACCTTGAATTTTTCTTGAAGTTGCATGCACACCAGGTCAAAGAAGGGAACGTAAGATCTCGAATTTGATCTAGAAGTTGAAGCGTCTGAGAGGAGAAGGAGAGGAGCAACAAAAAAATTCAAAGCACCTCCTAAGGCTGCTAAGACATCAATTTATAGAAAGAAAGTAGAAACTCCAAAGCCCAAAGCAGTTGTAGAGAGGAAGTGGAACAAATTGAAAATCATGTTATCCCAGCAGAGGCTGAATCAGAAGCAATAGAAATGGGAGAAAGACCGACACATGAGGATGACATTATCATCCAGGAGACGTTCAAATCCACTATCCTAGAAGGATCAGGCGTAGTTGGGCCATTCAAGCTGATGAAGTGAATGACATAAGGCCAGCCCTGATCAACATGGTGGAGAAAAACCCCTACGCCGGAGGCATTTTCGATGAACCATACGGACATCTGAAGCATTTCAACATCTACATGTATACAGTGAAAGCCACTGATACTACAAATGATAGATGGAAGATGAGGTTTTTCCAATTTTCTCTAGCTGATAAGGTGAGGGAATGATATGATAAATTGAACGAAGACACTTGCTCTAATTGGACTGTGTTGCAGCAGCTGTTTGTAAATCGTTTTATGTCCCCTGGCAAGATTCTTGCACTGAAGTAAGAAATCAATAAGTTCAAATAGAGGAGAGATGAATCGTTTGGAGAGGCCTGGAAAAGGTTCATTGATGCATTGAGGAGATGTCCACAGCATGGTTTCAAAAAGTCCCAGATAATCAGTGTTTTCTACAATGGCCTCGGCAATGAATTTAGAGTGTTAGTTGACGTCTCTGCTGGAGAAATGATTTTTGGCAAGACGTCAAATGTCGTAAAGAAGCTGTTCAATGATATCGCAATGAACTCTAGAGATTGGTCATCTGAAAGGATCCGTGGGACCTACATACTTGGTAAAGTTGCAAAGGCCGAAGAGAAGTTCTCCGAAGCCTACAGAAATAATAAAGTTGTCTCTCAGTTAGAGCAAATGAACAAACACCTGGTTACATTGATATCAGGTAATAGTGGTGGAGGCAACCAGGGGCCAGCAAATGATGATGTGTTAATGAATGTTCAAGGGGTTGAGGACACAAATTGGGCTATGGGACAAAGTCTTCAGGGTTCAAGATCACCTCAAAATTGGCAAGGGAACATGTACCCTCAAGGAAATTCCAACCAAAGGAATAACCAAGGGGGAGGACCTAGCAATCAAGGAGGTTGGCAGAATCAAAAGAGGCATGAGAACTTTGCCTATTCCAATCCAAACAACGTAGTTCCATACCCCCCAAACTTTGACTATGGAGCGAAGACTAAAGAAAGGAAGCCCTGTAATGATGATGTGTTGGCAAAATACATGCAGAAGAATGATGCTGACATCAACAAGATCAACAACTGCATAGTACTCATGGACTCAAACATGACAAAACAGAATGAGAAAGTGAACAAGCAGTTGCAGAGTCTCACATATTCGATGGGTCAGATCTCCACTATGGTAAATCAGCAACAGCAGCAGATTCGGAAGGGAAAGTTTCCTTCAGATACAGAAATTAACTCGAAGGAGAGTGCAAATGCTATTACTTTGAGATTCGAGAAGCAGTGTAAAGGTCAAGAACTAATGCAGGACATGACAGAAATGAGGCAGGATGGAATCAAAAAAGGGCAAGGTCACTTGGCCACTAGTGCAGCACCTGTTCAAGCTAAACCAGGATTGGGGTGACCAAATCGAGTCAAGTAGTGATCCTGCTGTTGGATTGTATACTAAAAGTCTAGCTTTTTGTATGAACAATGTTATAACAATTAATTTGAAATGAGAATCATATGATCAAATGATTGCATCTTATAATTTATTTATATGTTCGATGCAATAGTCCACTTACTTTATACTGTAGATAAAATGTTGTGCGACAACACGCGGAATATCATATTATCGGTTTTCTTATAAAGTATAAACAGATGCTCACAACCGAGATAGACGGGGACTCTCTATTGGGATAGTTGTAGTGTGGTTTGGTATTAGCTTGTCTTGGCTATAGAATCACACTAGTGCACTTGTGTGTATTAAGCAGGACCGCTTGAGACCGTTTGACTTATACTGACTTATAGGAGAACTTGATCTCAGTTATTATGGAAGTTCGTGCTCTTAATCCCTATACAATAACCTCGACACGTAGGGCAGTATGTATTTCTTTGATTCATCAATGGGTGAGATTTACATGTAATTAAATCAACAAACTCGATGAGTTGGGAAATAGTGCTGTCTCTATGGTGTGCTGTTGATTGTAGAAGGAATCCATGTCCGTCATAGGTTGATGATGTCCCCTTGAGGAGCTCATAAGGATTATCATGTAAACCCTGCAGGTGGAATTTATTCCGACATGATAATGAGGTTGAGTGGTACTACTCTTGGATGAGATATTAATTAATTGAGTTGTCAGTAACTTAAATTAATTAATGGACATTGTATATCTTAAACATGGGGAGACTAACGGGCTCATAATAAGAAGGAGCCCAAAACGTAATTTTGGGATTGGTACGGTAGTGCAATAATAATATTTTAGTGGAATATATTATTATTATTGGACTTAAGTATAAGCTTTGGGCTAAGCTTGGATACTTAAGCCCAATGGAGGCCCAACCCAATTTCTCCTCCTGGTCCCTGCTGTAGCCCATGTATATAAGTCACCTCAACTTATCTGGAACCCTAATCTAATCTAATCTAACTGATTATTCACGTGTGATGAGGGTTGAGAGCAGATTGAGGAGGTCTCGTAGATCGTCGCCCACACGACGTCGAGATCGGACTTGGGACATACAGCAGAAGATCAGAAGGTAGTTTGCTGCTGCTATCTGCCACCTTGCGAAATTTGTATAAATTCGTACAGTACTCATAATTTGATGATCAATATACTGACGGAAAGCCGTCGAAGAGAGGATCGTCTGAACACAAAGATCACTCAATTCCGATATCAGACGAGGAAGTTATGGCCATTCTCATGGGACTGCGCAGGCTACCTGCGAGAATTAATCTTCATCAACATACCCTGGTGAACGGTAATCGTTTCTATGATTTATTGCTTCCGCTGTGTTAGAAACGCATGGTATGCTAACGGTTCACGTTAACCAAACGATCAAGCGCCAACACCTGCAAATCAGATAGATCTTAAGGGAGCATTTCAACCCAGCTCAATACAAGTTCATCTCCGGGGTTCCCTGCACGTCCAAATTCTGTAGTGAACCAATCTGATCAAGCTATTGCAGATAAAAAATGGCAACGAGCGAAGAGGTTGAGAGAGATGGAAGATATTCGAGAAAGACAGTTTGGAACTTCTAAAAATAAAGGTACTATTGGCGTTTGGATCTTTTGATTAACGTGAACCGTCAGGGTTCTATGCAATTCTATCACAGTGGAAGCATAAACATAGAATTGCATTACATTTTACCAGGGTATGTCGAAGGAGAAGGATTCTCGCCGGCAGCCTGCGCTGTCTAACTATTTTGGCCATAACTCCCTCGTCTGATCTCCGATTGGAGTGATATACGCGCCAAAACGATCCTCTCTTCAGTGGCTTTCCACCAGTATATAAGATGTCCAGTTTTGACTTCGAAACAATTTTATAAAATTCATGGACGTTGACGGCCTGAAACAGCAAATGACCTTCTGGTCTTCTGTTGTATTCCTAAGCCACGTCTTGACGTTGGTGTGGGCAACGATCTACAAGACGAACTCAATCTAAAACCCTAATCAGCCTTTCATGTGTGTTATGTGTGTGATTGAGATTTTTGATTGATGAGATTGGCTATTATATAGGCTACAACAGGGACCAAGAGGAGAAATTAGGGTTTGGGTCTCTATTGGGCTTAAGCATCCAAATTTAGCCCAAAACTTATACTTAAGTCCAATAATAATAAATCATTCCACTAAAGAAATATTATTGCACTACCACCCTAATACCAAATTACATTTCTGGGCTTCTTCTTATTATGAGCCCGTTAATCTCCCCGTGTTTAAGATTCAATGCTCATTTATTAATTAAGTTACTGACAACTCCATTAATTAACATAATTACCAAGAGTAGTACCACTCAACCTTATTATCATGCCGGAATAAATCCACCTGCAGGGTTTACATGATAATCATTATGAGCTCCTCAAGGGGACATCATCAACCAAGTTCGTTAGGACATAGATTCCTTCTACAATCAACAGCACACCATAGAGATAGCACCATCTCCCAACTCATCGAGCATATTGATTTATCTTTTAAATCTCACCCATTGATGAATTAAAGAAATAAATACCGATTTACGTGTCGAGGTTATTGCATAGGGATTAAGAGTATGAACATCCATAAAAACAGAGATCAAGTTCTATTATATAGTCAGTATAAATCGAACGATCTCAACGACGGTCCTATTCAATACACACAAAGTGCACTAGTGCAATTTTATAGTCAAGACAGACTAATACCAAAGCACACTATAACCATACTGATAGATAGTCCCCATCCATCTCAGTTGTGAACATCTATTTTTAATTTATAAGGAGCCGATAATATGATCTTTCATATGACGCTGCACACCACATTATCTACAGTATAAAGTAAATGGACTTTTGCAATAACTTAATTGCAAACGTTTGATCACATGATTCTCATTTCAAATATTATCAAAAAATTGTTCATACAAAAAGCTAGACTTTTAGTATATAATCCAACAATCTCCCACTTATATTAAAGACTATGCTGTCATATCTGTTGCCATACATCTGATTACCACTCCCACTACTTTACCATTAAAAGCTTTCGCCTTAAGGTCCTTGTAAAAGGATTACTATGTTATCTTCTGATGTAATCTAGGCGACAACAACCTTCCCCTCATTATACAATTTCTCGTATCAGGTAGTACTAGCTATCAATGTGTTTAATTCCCTTATGGACTCGTGATTTCTTCAAGTTTGCAACTGCACCATTATTTTCACAATAAATTGTGATGACCTTGGGCAAACTCAAAATCACATCTAAGTCCATTACGAAGTTTCTAGAACCATACAGATACTTTGGCTACCACAAGGCTCCAATATTATCTTTCTTTTTCATGGTGGAGTCCGAAATATATTTTTATATAACACTCCTGCATGCTATGGATCTACTTTCCAATTTAAACACATAACCTTGAGGTGGATTTATTGTCGTCCCCATAATTTGAAAATTTTGAATCTAAGTAACTGTCAAGAAGCAATGAATTAGTTCGATAAGCCTACATATTATTTCTAGTCCTTCTCAGGAACTTCAAATATGTCTTACCACAATTCAATATTCTTGTTCCGGGTTACCTTGATACCCACTGTCTGTGTCATTGGCAAAACAGATATCTAATCTCGTACATAGCATTCCATAGATTAAGCTTCCTTATTGCCGTAGCATAGGGAACCACCTTTATCTATTTTATCTTCTTTTATGTCTTAAAACACAAATCCTCATATAAAGTCACATGCTAAAACGAGTGAGGATTGTATCATTTTATGAAGCTTGAGACAAGCACAACATCCTATCTTGTGATCTTTATTACCATGATCGCAGCAATATATTTTATTTTTCTTAAGTCCTTCATTTCTTACTGCTTTATTAACCATACCCAAACACCCAACAATACTCTTTCATTGTCTCCAATGAGCAAGATACTATCTACGTACATACAAGAATTACCACCATATTTCCGCCACTCTTATCAACACACAAGATCCATCCGAACATTGATTAAATCCATAGGACTGGATTTTCTTATCAAAACGGATGTTCAATGATCTTTAAAATGATCTTAGTTCTATACAATGAATCACTCTGGTTGCTTCATTGTAGACCCACTTATATCCAATGACTTTTACACCATTTGATGGTTCTAGAAACTCCCAAAGTTGATTTTGAATCCTTAGATTCTATTTCAAAATTCATTGCTACTTATTAAGATTTCGCATTTCGATCTTGTAGTGCTTCGTCATGTCCATGGGCCGATTTCATGTTTTCAATGGACCAAGTCTCACGACTCTCCCAAAACAAATATTTTCGATTGTCAAACAACCCTCCTACTACGACAAGACACTACATGTAATTGTGTATCAGACGTGACACTCGTTACAGTTTACTTGTGGTATATCCTCTTGTAGTCTTGGTACTAAAATTTGTGTTTCCCTTCTCACACCCTTTAGGACAATTTTATACATGACTTTTTGATTTATTACATAGTCCCTTCCAAAAATCTAGTGTTCGCGTAAACAATCACTTTCTGATCTTTTGGACTTCTAAATAAATCACCCTTCATTTTTCTAGGATATCCCACAAACAGACAAACATGCATACATCATGTTGTTTCAAGGGCTTACCCTTAAAATGAATTTAGTAATTTTAAATAATTCATCATCTATCTAACCATATCCATAAGAGCCCTATTCCTTCTTTCCGCCACACTATTCAACTGGGGTATGCTCGGTGTAGACAACTTGAGATTCAATCTCATCCTCTAATTATCAGCTCCTAAACTATCCTAAGAAGTACTCACTACCACGATTGAATCATAGTGACTTGATATATTTTCCATGACGCCTCACCGCATCAGCCATGTACTTCTTGATTTAATCATAGTACTCAGACTTGAGTGTATTAAATAAATATATCTTGTTTCTAGAATAATTATCAAATAAAATGACGAATATTCATAACCACCTCTCACCGGGATAATCTTAGAATCGCTTAAATCAGAATAAACCGTTTCCAACATATCTTTACATAGCTCTATACCCGCTTTGCCTTGACAAGGCAATTTATTATATTCTCTTCCAAGTAAAACTCATAAGTTCGATAGTTTTCATTTTCAATAAACCTTACGGTTCATTGGCTATCAACTTTCGAATCGTACTTAAGTAAAATGATCTAGTCTTAGATGCCAAAAGTATGCTTAGTTCATTGCCAAAGGTTTCTTTCTCTTACTAAGATTAGAAGATGCATTATTAATTAATATTTTTGCATCCGTGGAATAAACATGATTTAAAAGTATAAAAATTATCACCAACGTACCATAACAGATTGTAGCTCCATTCTTCATTATAATGACTATGTCATTTAAATGCAATAGAGTATCCATCTGTAAAACATAGAAATCGAAATAAAATTCTTTCTATGAAAACGTGCGTAAAGACAATTTCTCAAAATCAAACATTTATTCATATCATAAGATAAATAAACAACTCCCACTGCAACAATCACTACTCTCGTAGTTTACCCATGTACTTAATTATCTTATCATCACTGTGTTTAAAACATTTAATGATTACGGTATTTACAAACAACGTGTCAGTAAACGCCATCATTAATCATGTTTCAACAACTAGTGAATAAAATACTAACTTTGTTCACTTCTTTGATGAAAATAGTTTTTCTTTGAAATATGTTTTGTCAAGAATTGCCCACCATATACAATCCTTTGTATTTCAGGTAGAACTCGCTCAAAACATTTAGGCAAACTATGAATATCAAATTGATCTAGGTTTCCCCTTCAATTTCTGTTCCAAGTATTTCCAATTCATTCATCAAGTTAAACCATGTCCTCTTGCCTTTCTAATTATTCAAGTATCCGAAGAGTGGCATGAGACCATCATATTTATATGAACTTCTCACCTCTTCACTAAAGACTTAAATAGGCACTAGAGGGCATTTTAGTGAAAACACATATTTTAATTTTTTAGGCAGTAAGAATTAAAACCAAAATTCTTTTCTAATCATTTAATTTTGGACCAGTAAATTTTATTTCTTTCAGTTAACAATAAGCGAAATAAACTATTCGAAAAATTCAGAGAATCAAATAAATAAATACGACGATCAAACTCTTCAAATTTAAATTTTATATTGATTTCCTCAATAAACAATATAAAATAAATTCACCGACATCTCAAGCATCGTGAATTTGCATGTCACGTTAGTGTGGACGTATACAAACCCGAACATTCGTAAGAGAAGGTTTTACCCATTAATTTCATACGTCATAATTAACCTTATGACTCAATGATTAATAGTCGATTGTCCTTTAGCCATGCAATTTAATAACAGTGACTCCATTGGGGAGGATACATATTAATTGCACTTAAGTGTATACCATTATTTGATACAAGTGCGTTACCCAAGTTTGTGTGTCTTACAGTTGGAGAAGTCCACATGCCCTCAAATAATTTCCTTTAACCATCAATTATTAATTTGTATCAGTGATCCGCAAATAAAACTCATCTATTGGGGAGGAAGGCACTATAGCCGACTCATAAGCTTACTTGCATCACATTACAAATAATAATTATTTAATAAAATTTATTCCAGTGATGCACAAATAAAACTCATCCGTTGGGGAGGAATGCACTATAACTGACTCATAAGCTTACTTGCTTCACTTAATAAATCAATAATGGAGGCCGCGGGGACCAATTCCTCTCCCACTTAGTTCTTTAACAAGAGGGTTTTTACATGCATACAATATATACCAAATATAAAATATGCAAATAAGCATGCTATTATTACGGCAAATTAGGCAGTAAATCAAATAGCACATAATTCCAAATATATAATAATAATTGGCAAATAAAACAATTATATCAATTATATATAAGAAAATTAAATAAATGCTTAATAAAAGGAGTTGACTTGGTCAACAATTAAGCAACTAATAGATGGCTTGAACAAGAAGTAAGCCAACTTGTCCTCCAAGTCACCCATTATCACAAATCTGCAGCATGTACCGACGCGGTACCTCCCACGCAGCTGCCCACCGGTTGTCAGCCCAACGCCAAAAACTGCTTTTCGCCGGAGTCCCCTCACACAGCCGCTGCTGTGTCAACCACCGGTGGTTTCCCATCCACGCAACTGCCAAGCTCTCGCTCATCGTAACACATTGATTTCCAGCCACTAAAAATCGACCATCTTCAACGGCCCCCGTATCAGCTGGCCAATTTTACAATGGAAAAATTGCTTTCAACAGAACACATCGCCCAGCCAAAATGCCGCTAGTGGCCATTTCCAGTCAATGCAAAAGTCGGCTGAAAAAAATATCCTACATCGGAACTCCGTCGATTAGCTTCCTCGCAGCAACTCGCTGGTCAAGCTTTGGGTCAGCTCGCTTCCCAGCATTGCCGGAGCTTACACGCCATCGCCATTCACGGCTGTAGGTTGACCTAAACACCGAAACCATCACGAATAGGACTGTCGTGAACTACTCAGCCCTGGCCTCTGTATGTGATCTTGTGAGAGTGATTAGAGGATCATCCGTAATTGTGATGATCAGGGAATTGAATTTATACAATTGTGATGATACAATATATCCGTAATTTATGGAAATGAAATCAAAGAAGAAAATTACATACACTAATACAAACACTACATACAACGAATGTAGACAATATTAATCGGGAATAGATTTGGTCAAGTACTGCGTGGGATGTAAGCAAATGCAAATCTTGGAATGCAAGAACTCGAAAGCCGGACGAGGTAAACCCTTTGTAAAAATATCTGCAAGCTGAAGATGAGAGGGAACATACTGAGTGTGCAACTTTCCTGAGGAAACCAACTCACGAATGAAATGACAATCAATATCAATGTGTTTCGCGCGTTTATGCGCAACTGGGTTTTGACTTAGGAAAATGGCACTCTTGTTGTCACAGAGAAGCGTAGCAGGAGTGTCAGGCAACTGATGAAGCTCTCTAAGTAAATTACATAACCAAATGATTTCTGAACTAACATTCGCCATCGCCCTATACTCAGACTCACAGCTCGAACGGGCGACAGTAGGCTGTTTCTTAGCACTTCAAGAGATAAAGTTACCATCCAGAAAGATGGAGTAACCATAAGTCGAGCGTCGAGTTTCAACACATCTTGCCCAATCTGCGTCAGAATAACCAACAATCGACCTCTCTGAACGACATGTAAAGTTGAGACCATAATGAAGGGTGCCCTTCACATACCAAAGAATACGCTTTACAGCATGAAAATGATCGTCAGTTGGAGAATGAAGATACTGACTAACTGTGCTCACAGCAAAGGACAGATCTGGCCTGGTAATAGTCAGATACTGAAGCGCCCCAACTAGACATCGATAGAAAGCAGGATCCCCAAATGAGGAACCCGCACTCTGTAGAAAAGAACCGGCAGCCAGAGGGGTGGAGACGGGCTTGCAGTCTAGCATAGCAGCACGCTCCAAGATATCGTGAGCATATTTCGCCTGCCCAACGAAAATGCCACTGGAAGTGTAAGAAACCTCAAGCCCCAAGAAGTAGTTCAGTGATCCCAGATCTTTAATGGCGAACTCAGCACGAGTGCGAGCAATGAATTGCTGAAGAAGCTGCTGATCATTTCCCGTAAGGATGATATCATCCACGTACAGGAGGAGGTATAAAAGAGAGGATCCCTTTTTCAAACAAAATAAAGAGGAGTCTGACTGAGTTTGTCTGAAGCCCAAATCCAATAGGTAGGAGCTGAACCTCTGAAACCAAGCCAAAGGGGCTTGTCTGAGTCCATACAGAGCCTTCTTGAGCCGACACACAAGATTCGGCTTGCGGGGATCAACAAATCCAGGTGGCTGAGCCATGTAGACAGGTTTCGTCAAGATCCCATTTAGGAAGGCATTTTTAACATCCAGCTGATGCAGAGGCCACCGATGATGAACAACCAAGGTTAAAACGATTCTCACAGTAGCCGCCTTGACAACTGGACTGAAGGTATGATGGAAGTCCGAGCCCGGAATCTGAGTGAAGCCCTGAGCAACAAGGCGAGCCTTATGACGTTCAACGGATCCATCTGCGCAGAATTTAGTACGGAACACCCACTTAGAGCCCACAATGTTGGTGTTAGATGGAGGAGGTACTAAATCCCAAGTCTGATTATGCATTAAAGCATCAATCTCCTCTTCCATTGCAGCCAACCAGTGCGGAAATTTAGATGCGGACTTGAAACCGCGAGGCTCAGAAGCGCTAGACAAGGATGAAAGTAAAGCAGTGGAAGTAAGATCAACTGGGTATTTGGGCTTAAAAATTCCATCCTTAGAACGTGTAACCATTCGATGGGTGGGAATACGTGGCGCAGGTGGCGCTGGCGGCCGAGGAGGCGTGGGGATACGCTGCACAGGTGAGGCCGGCGGTACAGGCTGTGGAGGTTCTGTTCAAACTAAGGGTTGCCCTGCAGGTGTAGGCACTGTATTCGGAGGAGCTTCATCAATTGGTTCAGTGTCAAGATGAAGATGAGGTGAAGTGGGCGTGCCGATCACCCCATCGCATGAAGAAACCAGATCCAAGAAGACGGATATCGGTAAATCACGTGCTGATTGAGCAGTGCTGCCAGAGAAAGGAAAAACACGTTCATCGAACTGTGCATGCCTGGTGATATAAATGCGTGCAGAAGAAGGATCGAAGCACCGAAAACCCTTGTAAGTACTACTGTAACCAAGAAAGATGCATGGGCGACTGCAAGGAGATAGCTTGTTTGCAGCATAGTCCCGAAGAAAGGGAAAAACCCTGCACCCGAAGGGTTTAAAGAGACCATAATCTGGCACACTGTGAAATAATAATTCAAACGGAGATTTACTGTCCAAGATAGGAGACGACAGCCTGTTAATAATGTAGACGGCAGTGGCAAAGGCATCAAACCATAGAGCAGCAGGGCCAGAAGCATGAAATAGCATAGAAAGACCTATCTCAGTGATATGCCGATGTTTGCGCTCAGCTCTACCATTCTGTTGCGGAGTGTAAGGGCAAGATAATCGATGGAGAATTCCATGGTGATTAAAGAACTCATTTACTCGTTTGTTAACAAATTCAGTGCCGCCATCAGATTGGAAATTTTTAATAGAGCGAGAGAACTGATTACACACAAAGGTGTGAAATCGAACAAGTACATCATAAAAATCAGACTTCGCACGTAGGGGATAAAGCCATGAAAAATATGAGAAATCATCAACAAATACAGCATAATACCGATACCCTTCAGAAGAAACAACGGGAGTTGGGCCCCACAAATCACAATGAACTAAATCAAGAACATGCGAAGCACGTTTTTCATTGATAACAAAAGGTAGTTTCTTACTCTTAGCCATCTGGCAAGAAGAGCAGACAGTAGGGTTCGGCAATAAAGAAGTAACAGATAAGTGTCCCATTTTATTCAACAAAGAAATAACAGCAGGAGAAACATGTCCTAGACGCAAGTGCCACAGATCAAAACTTGCATGTAAATCTTTCTTTCAAAGAGCAGCAACAAGAGCTGAGCTCCCTTCGTCCAAAACATATAGACCATTCTTACACTTTCCCCGAGACAGAACTGCCTTGGTCAACCGATTCTGAACAATGAAGGACTTATCAGAAAATAACACATCAACATCATAATCGGCAGTCAGTTTACTGATAGATAACAAATTTTTTGTGAGGTTGGGCACCACCAAAACATCCAATAAGTCAAGTTGAGGCAAAATATGACGCGTACCAACATGCGAAATATTCAAAGAGCTACCATTACCAACAGTGACAGAGTTATTACCAGAATAGGGCTCAAACGAGTCCAATTGAGTGTTGGATGGAGTCATATGTGCCGAAGCTCCAGAATCAACATACCAATCCGAAGAGGGAGAAGACACATTGCAACTAGCTTGAAACGCTTGAGCAAGGTCAGCAGTGTTGTGAGGCGAAGCAGCCCTGGAGCGTGCATCATTTTGGAGCTGCAAGAAACGGAGGCACTTATCAGCATAGTGCTCCCCCCGACAAAGCTAGCAACGGGGCATAAACTGGCACCTACCCCCGCTGTTGGGACCAGTACCACGGCCACCACGCTGCTGGGCAGAAGAGGGGAGCCTGCCACCCCGTGCATGCTGCGGAGCAGAGGACCGCGAGCGATCAGTAGCATCGCCGGCGGCCACAAAGGCAGCAGCTGGAGCCGAGACAGCCTGGCGATCCATGGCGCAGCTCATCAAATCTAATTGGACTGCTTGGTGGAGAAGGTCACGGAATAACGGCATCAGATGCATCGCCATACGTGTGTCGGCAAAGTTGGCGAAGGAGTGTCCGAGACCTCTCAAGAACCAGTGACTTTTGTCACCCTCGTCAACCGGTTTCTGGATAGCCAAAAGTTGATTGCACAGGAGTTTGAACTTGCGGCCATACTCCTCCACCGACTGATCATCACGGCGGAGAGAGAGCAGTTGCTTGCGAAGCTGGTTGGCCCGCGAGGTGGACGCGTTGGCAAAGGCCGCCTCTAGGGCTTGCCAGGCAGAACGAGCGGAGACGCAATCAATAACTTCCGCCATGGCCTCTGGTTCAAGAGTGGCGTACAACACGCCGAGAAGCTTCTGATCACCGAGAAACCAAGGCATGTAGGCAGGATTGGGGCAGACTTGCCCGTCGTCGGCAGTGATGGTCTTTGACGGAGGCGGAGAAGAGCCATCGATGAGGTCTGCCATTTCAAAGGTTGTGGCCATGGAGAGAAATTGTCTCTTCCACATCAGATAGGTGGAAGTAGAAAGCTTAATTTGGACGAGGTTAATCATCGCCGTTGTCGAAGAAGAAGCCATGAGAGGAAGATGAGAAGAGAGGAAGAAGGTGACGGCGGTATAGCGGCCGAAAAAGAAGGAATAGGGTTAGCAGAAGGAGAAAGAGGAAAGCAAGGGTTTTCAGAATCCCGCTGATACCATGTGAGAGTGATTAGAGGATCATCCGTAATTGTGATGATCAGGGAATTGAATTTATACAATTGTGATGATACAATATATCCGTAATTTATGGAAATGAAATCAAAGAAGAAAATTACATACACTAATACAAACACTACATACAACGAATGTAGATAATACTAATCGGGAATAGATTTGGTCAACTATTCCCCCTAATAGATCTGCTAAACTTGTCGCCCATGTCACCGGTCGTAACTCTGGCCATGAATGGCAGTAGCAACGCATGCCCACGGTGGTGTCACCAAGCAACTTCACCAGCCTTTCCTTTGTGTGGTGATCTTGCCACACTTCTGCCGCCATTACACACGCCGACCGCAAGTCTTCCCAACCACCAGTCTAACTTGACCGAAAAAGGTCAGACTCACTCGGAAAAGTGCGACTTACCCTGCCAACTGTAGACCCGATTAGAAATTGTCACAGACCCTCTCAGACATGTGCAGAACTCAACAAAAATTACAGACCCGATTGGAAGCTCGTCCAGTCTCGATGGAAATGACACTAGGCCCGATCAAAACACCATCAGTCTCGATCAGAATTATACCAGGTCTGCTCTGAAATGCTGTTGGAAACATGTGCCATGTCACGATGGCATTTTCATTTTTGCATCGCCATGATGAAGCCCGTCGGAATCGCTTAAGCCTCGGTCACCATATACCTTCGCTGATACAGCTGCCAACGCTACCAACTTGAGAACTAGCAGCATCCACCGGCAGCCAAGCACTCCCATGGTGGCCTGCCCAGCGACTTTCACCGGTGCTTCATCATAAGATTTGCCTATGCACCACCGATCCAGTGAGCCTCAGGCCATGAGCCATGACAGTCACGCGGGTCTAATACTCGTGACTTCAGCCACCACCATCGCATACTAATCGGTAGTTACAACAGCAAGATTGTCTCATGCCAGCCCCTCTGTACCAGTTGCAGTGCCTCTATGTGGTCTTCGACAAAACCTAGGCTCGAATGCCCATCACCCTATCACCACCTATCGACTATCTACTATCCAACATCACAATAGACAATCCAGCCAGTCGATGCTTTCACCGGTGATACCAGCGTGGCTCACAGTTAATCGTCAATGAATTCCATCGTGAATGATAATAAGGGTCTCAATGATGATCCACAACGTATACCGATAATTCATGTAGGGTTTCTCATAGGGATATCATGGATTCAATTCATAAAATCAATCCTAATATTCATGTGATTCTATTCCAAATAAAGACACATAATCACATAAACCCTAGCCTAACGTGTCACGTTTAGGCTTAAAACCTAAACTCTGATACCAATTATTGGCATTTGGATCTTTTAGTTAACGTGAACCATCAGGGTTCCATGCAACGGAAGCATAAACATAGAATTGCATTATTTTTCACCAGGGTATGTCAAAGGAGAAGGATTCTCGCCGGCAGCCTGCGCAGTCTCATCGTTTTGGTCATAACTCCCTCGTCTGATCACCGATTGGAGTTGTCTACACGCCAAAACGATCCTCTCTTCCGTGGTTTTCCACCAGTATATAACACGTCCAGTTTGGACTTCTACAAGATTTTATAAAATTCATGGAAGTTGACAGCCTGAAACAGCAAATGACCTTCCGGTCTTCTGTTGTATTCCTAAGCCACGTCTTGACATTGGTGTGGGCAACGATCTACAAGACGAACTCAGTCTACAACTCTAATCTGCCTTTCACATGTTTTATGCGTGTGATTCAGATTCCAGATTGATGAGAATGGCTATTATATAGGCTACAACAGGGACCAAGAGGAGAAATTAGGGTTTGGTCTCCATTGGGCTTAAGCATCCAAGTTTAGCCCAAAACATATACTTAAGTCTAATAATAATAAATCATTCCACTAAAGAAATATTATTGCACTACCACCCTAATCCCAAATTACGTTTATGGGCTCCTTCTTATTATGAGCTCGTTAATCTCCCCGTGTTTAAGATTCAATGCCCATTAATTAATTAAGTTACTGACAACTCCATTAATTAATATAATTACCAAGAGTAGTACCATTTAACCTTATTATCATGCCGGAATAAATCCACCTGCAGGGTTTACATTATAATCATTATGAGCTCCTCAAGGGGACATCATCAATCAATTTCGTTAGGATACAAATTCCTTCTACAATTAACATCACACCATAGAGACAGCACCATCTCCCAACTCATCGAGCATATTGATTTATCTTTTAAATCTCACCCATTGATTAATTAAAGAAATAAATACTGGCATACGTGTCGAGGTTATTGTAGAGGGATTAAGAGTATGAACATCCATAATAACAGAGATCAAGTTCTATTATACAGTCAGTATTAACCGAATAATCTCAATGACGGTCCTATTCAATACACACAAAGTGCACTAGTCCAATTTTATAGTCAAGACAGACTAATACCAAATCACACTACAACCATACCGATAGATAGTCTCCGTCTATCTCGGTTGTGAACATCTTTTTATACTTTATAAGGAGCCGATAATATGATCTTTCGTGTGACACCGCACACCACATTATCTACAGTATAAAGTAAATGAACTTTTGCAATAACTTAATTGCAAATGTTTGATCACATGATTCTCATTTCAAATATTATCAAAGAATTGTTCATACAAAAAGCTAGACTTTTAGTATACAATCCAACAGGTACCCGTTCAATTTCCTTAAAGACAGTTGTTGAAGAGCCTTGATGAGAAGTTCAAAAAGTTTGCTAAGTTTATGAGGGATGTCCAAATCACTATTCCCTTTTCAGAGGCCTTGGATCAGATGCCACATTATGCTAGGTTCATCAAAGAACTCATCTCGAGGAAGAGAAAACTGAACAGTGTAGAGACAGTGAATCTGACTAAAAACTGTAGCTCTATTATCTAGAGAAAGCTACCAGAAAAATGGAAGGATCCAGGCAGTTTCATAATTCCTTGCGAGATAGCAAAAGGACCATCTAGAAGAGCATTGTGAGATCTAGGAGCCAGCATAAATTTGATGTCTTTATCAGTGTTCAAGAAACTTGGTTTTGGGGAGTTGAGACCTTCAACTGTGGCCTTACAGTTAGCAGATAGATCGTTGACATACCTCGAGGGAGTTATTGAAGATGTGCTAGTGAAGGTGATGGATTTGACTTTTCCTGTGGACTTCCTAGTACTTGATATGGAGGATGAAAAGGATGGCGAACCCTCTTATCTTAGGGAGTTCATTTCTTGCTACTGGAAGAGCTCAGATAGATTTATTTAAAAGAGAGTTGAGGCTTAGGGCCAACGATAAAGAAATTATTTTCTCGTTGCATAAGGAGATAAAGTGGACCACAGATCAACAGCAATGCAATGTTGTGTAAGTAGTGGAAGACTTCACCATTTCTGATACATGGTTTGAGAATTTATCTAAAGATGCATGTATTGACTACCTTGAGAAGTTACTTGCATTAGGTGATGTCTGTTGGATTGTATACTAAAAGTCTAGCTTTAGTATGTACAATGTTATAACAATATATTTGAAATGAGAATCATATGATCAAATGATTACGTCTTATAATTTATTTATATGTTCGATGAAATAGTCCACTTACTTTATAGTGTAGATAATATATTGTACGACAACACGCGGAAAATCATATTATCGGTTTCCTTATAAAGTATAAACAGATGCTCACAACCGAGATAGACGGGGACTCTCTATCGGGATGGTTGTAGTGTGGTTTGGTATTAGCCTGTCTTGGCTATAGAATCACATTAGTACACTTTGTGTGTATTGAGTAGGACCGCTTGAGATCGTTCGACTTATACTGACTTATAGAAGAACTTGATCTCTGTTATTATGGATGTTCGTGCTCTTAATCCCTATACAATAACCTCGACACTTAGGGCAGTATGTATTTATTTGATTCATCAATGGTTGAGATTTATATAAAATTAAATCAATAAACTCGATTAGTTGGGAAATAATGCTATTTCTATGGTGTGTTGTTGATTGTAGAAGGAATCCGAGTCCGTCATAGGTTGATGATGTCCCCTTGAGGAGCTCATAAGAACTATCATGTAAACCCTGCAGGTGGATTTATTCCGGCATGATAATGAGGTTGAGTGGTACTACTCTTGGATGAGATATTAATTAATGGAGTTGTCAGTAACTTAATTAATTAATGGACATAGTATATCTTAAACATGGGGAGCCTAACGGGCTCATAATAAGAAGGAGCCCATAACGTAATTATGGGATTAGAACTGTAGTCCAGTAATAATATTTTAGTGGTATATATTATTATTATTAGACTTAAGTATAAGCTTTGGGCTAAGCTTGGATACTTAAGCCCAATGGAGGCCGAACTCTAATTTCTCCTCATGGTCCCTGCTGTAGCCCATATATAAGTCATCTTAGCTGTTCTAAATCTAATTCTCTACGCCTAACATACGTGAAATAGAGAGTGAGTAGCAGATTGAGAAGATCTCAAGAATCGTCGCCCACACGACGTCGAGATTGGACTTGGGAATACAGCAGAAGATCAAGAGGTCATTTGCTGCTGCTATCCGCTGAGTTCTACGATTTTAATAAAATCGTACAGACCTTCAAACTGGACGTGTAATATACTGACGGAAAACTACGGAAAAGAGGATCATCTGAGCATGTAGATCATCCTAATCGAAAATTGGATGAGTAAGTTACGGCCATTCTCGTGAGACTGTGCAGGCTGATGGCGAGAATTCGTCTTCTCCAACATACCCTGGTGAAAGGTAATACGTTTCTTATCTTCATACTTCCACTGTATGTTAAAAACATATGAAACCCTAATGGGTCATGTTAACCAAATGATCGAACATCAACCATTAGTATCAGAGCTTCGGTTTCGTGGTGAAGCATGAAACGTTAAGATAGGGTATAAGTGCCTTACATGTAATTAGGGTTTTAGAATATTTTGATATTTTAGAAAATTTTATATTGTTGATCACGGCACACAATTGCACCGGTGTTGTTTGCCAACTGGACTTGGTGTGCTCGGCACTCGATGGCATGTGACTTGCGTGTGGTGCAAGCCAAGGCTTACGGCGGTGCTTGGCTTGACGAAAGTGGATGGTGTGACTGTCAGCGGATGAACGACTTTGGAATCACCAGGTTTCTCACGAGTCTTCACCGAGGTGGCGCGATGTCGTGAGTACGATGGGAAGGCACTGCTATTGGTGTTGGTCGGCGATGACATGAAGTAACGGCGCTGCTAGACCGATGGTGAAGCGGGGCTGATCGATGGTGATGGCTGCTGGAACGCAGCTGCACTTCGGTGAAGGCACGGAGGCAGCTGGACATCATATTGATCACGCTGGCGCTGTCGTGAAGCGCCATTGCAGCACGGTCGGGATTGCCGGATCGCCAGCGAAGGCAAATTGCACGTCGGTGGGGATGGCAGTCAGTGGCGGATGTATGTGGGGGCAGCCCCGGGCTCAAGCCCTGGGCTGTCCCCCAAAAGCCCATTGTATCATATGTAAATAATTTATAAATAATTTGTATTTTTAAGTTTAGTCCACCCCAAAAATATTTTCAGCCCACCCAAATAAAGCTAAAAAATAAATATATCTTCTTTCTTCTTTGTATTTTTAAGTTTAGCCCAACCCAAAAATATTTTAAGCCCACCGAAATGAAGCTAAAAAATAAATATATCTTCTTAAATTTTATTTATATATATATATATATTATTTTTTAATTATTATTAATATTTTTTATTTTCTTCAATAAACTTAGCCCACCCCACCGCGGTTTTCTGGATCCGCCACTGCCCGGGTGGACCATCCACTGTTATTGATCGAGTCTGCAGATTATCAGGTCGGGTCTGCACTGGACTGAAGCGGGTCTTCCTGGTTTCTCATCGGGTCTGCAGATGAGGGTCGCCGCATTTCGATAGCGAAGCTTCCAATTGGGACTGCATCCGGAGTAGTTTGGGAAAGCCGGCGAGGATGGGTAGCAGACTGTATATTAGTCTGACCAACTCTTGGATCTTCCCTGCGAGTTTTGTGGTTGCGGCAGTTGTAACTGGCCGACGGCTGGAGGGCTGTTGAACGTTGGATATCTACTGGACGGAGGTTGTAATTTTCGGTGGCTAGAAGCAAAGCTGCATTCCGGGGAGTCTTCATAGCGACCAGGTCGAGTCCTTCTCGTGGCTGAGCGAGTTGGCGGACGGCGTTGGGGGAATCATGGTGGAGCGATGCCGCTAAAGGCGTCTATTTCCAGGTTGCTTGGTTTCGTGAGCGCGGTGGTTGCTGTCGGCGTGTGATGGACTCCGGCGAGCAGCATTTTTCCGGTGTGTTTTCGGTGGCGTTTGCTTGGTTGGAGCGGCGTCGGTAATCTGAAAAACTGAACAGCGGTGCTCTAACTTTCTAGTGGACTTTTGGACTAGGAAGAAAAGGCGCTGATGCTTGCTGTGACAACGTGTGTTGGTGATGGCTTAGGGCCCAAGATATTTCTTCTTGTGCAAATCAATTCCTAATTGCCTACTTGTTGACCAAGTCAACCCTTTATTTTACAATTTTTTTATTCCTTATATATATTGTTATAGTTGTTTTATTTTGTCAATTGTTATATATATTAGGAATTATGTGTTATTTGATTTACTGCCCTATTTGTCGTAATAATAGCATATTTAGTTACGTATTTTATTCTAAATATTATATGCATGTAAAATTCCTCGGTGTTAAATAACTAAGTGGGAGAGGGGATTGGTAATTAATTCTCGCGGCCTCCATTATTGGTTTGTTAGCAATGTGAATAAACTTGCGCGTCGGCATTAGAGCCTTCCTCCCTATCGGATGAGTTTATTCATGGATTGTTGGAATAAACTTCACTAAATAATTATGTTTGTAATGTGATGCATATGAACTTGCGCGTTGGCATAGACCTTCCTCCATATCGGATGAGTTTATATGCGGTTCACTGGTACAAACTTATAATTGATGACTATAGGAAGTTATCCGAGCACATGTGTACTTCTCTATCTATAATTACATAAGCTTGCGCAATGGACTTGGGGTCAAATAATGGTGTACACTTAGACGTAAATTATAAGTATCCTCCCCATCGGAGTCACTGCTTTTATTTGCATGGCTAAAGAGGAACCAACTATTAATTATTTTGTCATGAGGTTAGGTTGACAAATGAAATTAATGGGTAAAACTTTCTTTTGTAAATGTTCGGGTTTGTAAACGTCCACACTATCGTGGCTAGCAGACTCACGGTGCTTGAGATGTCGGTGAATTTTATTTTTATATTATTTTGAGGGAATCAATATAAAAGGATAAAATTCGAAGATTTGATCGTTTATTTATTTGTGATTCTATGTAATTTCAAATGGTTTTATCTCGTTTATTGTATACTAAAAGAAACATATTTACTTGTCCAAACTAGATGATTAGAAAAGAATCTTGGTTTTGAAATTTACTGCTTAAGAAAATACATGTGTGTTCTCACAAAGGACGTCTCATGATGCCTATTAAAGTCTCTAGTGAAGAGATGAGAGGTTCATAGAAATATGATGGTCTCATGTAACTCTTCGGATACTTGAGTAAGTTAGAAGGCGGTCGGTCATGATTGAATTTGATGAATGAATTGGAAATACATGGAATAGAACTTGAAAGGGAAACCTAAGTCAATTTTATTCTCCATAATTGCCTAGATGTTTTGAGTAAGTTCTACCTGAATTACGAGAGGATGTATATGGTGGGAAACTTCTGACAAAACATGTGGCAAAGGAAAGCCATTTTCATCAAGATGTGAACAAGGTTAGTATCTCATTCACTAGTCGTCGAAGCATGATTAGTGATGGCATTTACTGACACGTATTATGTAGATACCAAAGTCACTAACAGCCTATCGCTAAGTGATGATGAGATTGTAATATACATGGGTAATTCTACGAGAGTAGTGGCTGTTGCAGTGGGAGTTGTTTATTTATCTTATGATAGGAATAAACATTTGATTATGAGAATTTGTCTTTACGTACTTTTTCATAGAAAGAATTTTATTTCAGTTTCTATGCATTTATGGATGGATACTCCATTTCATTTAAATGACATGGTCATAGTGATGAGGGATGGAGCTATAATTTGATGTGGTACGTTAGTGACAATTTGTTCACTCTTAAATCATGTTTTATCCCACGGATACAACAAATAGTAATTAATAACCCGTCTTCTGATCTTAATAAGAGAAAGACTCTTATGGAAATGATTAGATAGATGATGAATTATTTTGAATTACTAAATTCAATTTATGGGTATACCCTAGAAATAGTAATTCGAATGAATGTTTGTCTGTTTGTGGGATATCCTATAAAATGAAGTGTGATGATTTATTTAGTCCAAAAGATAGAAGAGTGATTGTTAACACAAACACTAAATTTTTAGAAAAGGACTATGTATTAAATCACAAACCCATGTATAGATTGTTCTAAAGGAAGTGAGAAGGAAAACACAAAGTATTAGTACCAAGTGTACAAGAGGATATACCACAAGGTAAACTGCAACGCGTGTCACGACTGATACACAATTACGTGTAGTGCTTTGTCATAGTGGGAGGGTTGTTCGACAACCTTAAGATATATGTCTTGGGAGAGTCTTTTTGAGACTTGGTCCCTAGTAAACATGGAATGAATCCACGGATACGACGAAGCGCTACAAGATCGAAATGTGATATCTTAGCAAGTGCAATGATGTTAAAATAAAATCGATGAATTCTAAATTAAATCTGGGAGCTTGTAGAACCACTATATGTTGTAAAAGCCAGTGGAAGTGGTCATACGAAATAAAAGAGGATCATATAGTAAGGTGAAAACCTTGTAAGCCAAGCTTGTTGCGAAAAGGTATACTCAGAAAGAAAGGGTTCGATTATGAGAAGACTTGTTCGCCGATAGCTATGCCTAAATCGATCCAGACTCTTTTATCTGTTACTAATCATACTGATTATGAGGAATAGCAAATAGATGTCAAGATAGCTTTCCTGAATGGAAGTCTTGAAGAAAACATCTATGTGAAACAACCAGAGTGATTCATTACAAAGGGCTAAGAGCATTTTGAGTATGAGCTTAAAGTGTCCATTGATAGACTAAAGCAAGCTTTAAACTCAAGTTACATCTGTTTGGATAAGGTAATCCAATGATATGGATTTATTCAATGTGCGGATGTGTCTTGTGTATTGAAAATAATGACAAAAATATGGTGGTATGTCTTGTACTATACATAGATGGTATCTTGCTCATTGGAGACAATGAAAGAGTATTGTCAGGCATATGAGTATGGTTAATAAAGTAGTATAAAATGAAGGACTTAAGAAAAGCAAATATATCCTTTTGATCACGGTAATACGAATCACAAGAAAGGATATTGCGTTGGTCTCAAGTTTCATAAAATGATACGATCCTTACTCGTTTAGCATGTGAATTTATCTAAGAAAATGTGTCTTGAGACATAAAAAGAAGATAAAGGTGCTGAAAGCAGTTCCCTATGTTTTGGCAAATAAGGAAGCTTAATCTAAGGAATGCTATGCACGATATATGTATATCTATTTTGCTGAACGCATGGACAGTGGGGTATCAAGGTAACCCGAAATAAGAATGTTGAACTGTGGTAACACATAATTTTGAAATACCTAAAAAGGTAAAAATTATATGTGGACTTACCGAACAGACTCACTGTTTCTTATGGGTTACGTAGATTTGGATTTTTTAAATCAGATAGGGATGACAGTAAATCCACCTCAAAGGTTATGTGTTTAATTTTAGGAAGTAGAGTCATAATGTGAAGGAGTGTTATATAAAAATATATTTCAGACTCCGAACTCCATCATAGAAAGATGATAAATTAGAGCCTATGAGGCAGCCAAAGTATCTATATGACTCTAGAAACTTCATGATGGACTTTGAAGTGTTTCTATGTTTGCCCAAGGTTATCACAACTTATTTTGATGATAATGGTGCAGTTGCAAACTTGAAGGAATCACGAGCCCATAAGGTAATTAAACACATGGAGCGCGAGTACCACCTATTATGAGAAATCGTATGATGAGGGGAAGGTTGTTGTCGCCTAGATTGCATCGGATGATAACCTAGTAAATCCATTTACAAGGGCCTTAGGCGAGAGCTTTTAATGGTTGTGTAGTGGGAGTGGGAATCAGATGTATGGCAGAAGACATGACAGCATAGTCTTTTAGTATAAGTGGGAGATTTTTAGATTGTATACTAAAAGTCTAGCTTTAGTATGTACAATGTTATAACAATATATTTGATATGAAAATCATATGATCAAATGATTGCGTCTTATAATTTATTTATATGTTCGATGCAATAGTCTACTTAGTTTATACTGTAGATAATATGTTGTGCGACAACACGCGGAAGATCATATTATCGGTTTCCTTATTAAGTATGAACAGATGCTCACAACCGAGATAGATGGGGACTCTCTATCGGGATGGTTGTAGTGTGGTTTGGTATTAGCCTGTCTTGACTATAGAATCACATTAGTGCACTTTGTGTGTATTGAGTAGGACCGCTTGAGATCGTATGACTTATACTGACTTATAGAAGAACTTGATCTCTATTATTATGGATGTTCGTGCTCTTATTCCCTATGCAATAACCTCGACAAGTAGGGCAGTATATATTTTTTTTAATTCATCAACGGGTGAGATTTATATGAAATTAAATCAATAAACTTGGTGAGTTGGGAAATAATATTGTTTCTATGGTGTGCTGTTGATTATAGAAGGAATCTGTGTCCGTCATAGGTTGATGATGTCCCCTTGAGGAACTCATAAAGATTATCATGTAAATTCTGCAGGTAGATTTATTCCGGCATGATAATGAGGTTGAGTGGTACTACTCTTGGATAAGATATTAATTAATGGAGTTGTCAGTAACTTAATTAATTAATGGATATTGTATATCTTAAACATGGAGAGTCTAACGGGCTCATAATAAGAAGGAGCCCATAACGTAATTATGGGATTAGAACGAGAGTGCAGTAATAATATTTTAATGGTATATATTATTATTATTGGACTTAAATATAAGCTTTGGGCTAAGCTTGGATACTTAAGCCCAATAGAGGCCTCTAATTTCTGCTCCTGGTCTCTACTGTAGCCCATATATAAGTCATCTCAGCTGTTCTAAACCTAATTCTCTATGCCTAACATACGCGAGATAGAGAGTGAACAGAAGATTGAGAAGATCTCGAGGATCGTCGCCCACACGATGTCGAGATTGGACTTCGGAATACAGCAGAAGATCAAGAGGTCGTTTGCTGCTGCTGTCCGTTGACTTCTACGATTTTTATAAAATCGTACAGACCTTCAAACTGGACATGTAATATGTTGATGGAAATCTATGGAAAAGAGGATCGTCTGAGCATGTAGATCATCCCAATCGGAGATCGGATGAGGAAATTACGGCCATTCTCCTGAGATTGCGCAGGCTGATGGCGAGAATTCGTCTTTTCCAACATACCCTGGTGAAAGGTAATACGTTTCTTGTCTTCATGCTTCCACTGTATGTTAGAAACGTATGGAACCCTAACGAGTCACGTTAACCAAACAATCAAACGCCAACAATGTCAGGGATGAATGGAGAAGAGAACCACTGCTGACATGGTGAATTGTAATAGGAAGGGTATAGTTGAAGAGGCAATGAAGCCTGCAGCCAAGGAGATTAAGTATAAGGAGAAGAGAGTTGAAGTAGTAGAGGAGACAGACAAAATAAGCAGATCTCTTACTTTTCCTATTACTAACTCTGATGTTATGTTTGATAATGTTTTGGTGCCAGGAAACATGGATGATCCATATTTGAAGCCTCCGGACTTGCCTCCAAATTTTCCTTCTTATATGGGTGCTGATTATTCTAACTTGATTGATCCTTGTTTTGATAAACAGGATCTCGTTTCGGTGACTAAGAAATGTGAGGTGGTTGGAGTTGACAATAATAGAGGAAAGACGTACTTGAAAGTATGACTGCGAGAGGACTGTGCTCTGAGTTAGTAGTCAGACAGAGATATCCATCGTGACTCTCCGACATTAAACGTGAGCGCATGTTGGGGACCGACCCTCCCATTTTATTTGCTTTATTGAGTCTGTGTCGATGTAGGGATTTTATTAGGTGTTTCTCGACTATAGTATATACTTCTTTACAAACTTATGCTCTCACTTTGTTTGAGCTAAGTTTGGGGGTTACGTATATACTTGTGTCTTGCTATACCAAAGTAAAATTGCTTCATTGTGTTGTGAGTTTGGATGATTAATTTTTTGTGATTTTTTTAGTATTTTCGATTCATTTGATGATATTGAGATGTCAATTTTTTGTGATTGTCCAAGTGTATATCGTTTGTTTGAGTTTGTTGAGTGTTAATTCTAGTATCAGTGGTTATATTTTTGGTTCTTGAGGATGATTGATTGATTTGCCTAAGCACTTGATTGAATTGAATTTGTGATTAATTGATAATGTGGTGTAGTGATATTTTGTTATGATTGTTATCCAGCTAGAGATGTATTTGGATGTTGAAATACTTAAGATTGTTGCATGTATTAAAATTGGTTCATAAGCCTATGTAGGAATGCTCATTTGTTTATTATACCCATGTGAGATTTGAGCTTCTTCTAATCATGTAAATTATACATGATGGGTTTTATTCTTGAGAGTATCATTCACATGCATGTATTCTAGAACTTGACCCTTAATCTACTTGAGACTAGATGATTGATTGGATGATGGGAAATGAACTTAGGCCATTTTGTTCTTTATTGAGTCACTAGCCAAAGTTTTATCCTACCTTGTAATATTATCTATAGTCTCCCGTTTGAGCCTTTAAGCCTTATTCATTGGAAGCTTATGAAGATAGCCAACTTAATCCTTTAAAGACCTTTAAATACCTATCCTTGTAGAGAATTAAAGGAGTAAGGTTGGTGGTGTATAATGAAATTTGGGAAGATAGAAATTGATGGAAAGTGATGAAGATGAATGATAGTTAAAACTTGCAAAAAAGGGGTAGTACCTGAAACTGGTACCCCAGTTATAGGGTAGTACCAGAAAGTGGTACCCCAGTTATAGGGTAGTGCCTGAAACTAGTACCCTATGTAAAAAGAAGAGAAAGAAATGAAAAGAAGATGTTAAGCTTGTAGATAAAGGAGGACGGAGATTATGAAAAGAAATGAAAAGAGAAAACAAAAGGAAAAAAGGAGATTGATTTGGAAAACATATGTTGAAGATATATATTTACTTTTGATTCTCTACTAGTGATCGAGTCACTTATCCCATATTGTCCTACCCTTGTCCAAAGAGTCATCGTTACAACCCTAAGCAAGTCCTTTATGATCCCATCGTTAAGTCTTTCAAGTTAGTGGAGAGTCTACATAATTGTCAAGCTTATGATTACGCGTGCCTGTGAATTGATTTGAGTGCATATTTTTGAGCTATTGAAGTGTACATCTCACACTTGAGCGATGAGTGTAAATACTATCCGTGAGAATGGATGATGGGCAGTCTAAAATAGGATGTGACCAATTGGAAGTACGTGTTTCAATTGATAGAATTTTGGCATTTGAGTATATTATCTTGGTTTGGATTTATGTGATCCCTTATTTGTTGTAGAATTTCAACTCTCATCTCTCTCTTATTTTGAATTCGTTGTTCAGGGACGAACAACATAGTAGTTCGGGGGGATGATGAGAGTGGAAATTTGTTTTTATTATAATAAGGCCATATATTCGTTTGGGATTGCATCGTTTATGTTTTTTGCATGATTATGGTGCTACTAAAGTGTTTTGCTGAGTTTTGAAGGTTAAAAATAGGTAAAAATGAAGCAGAAACAAAAATGAGCAAGAAACGGGCTGAAAAGACCGAACCCGAATTGCAAGACCCAACTCGACTTGCAACTCAACTTGCACCTTGAGTCGAGTTAGGGTCCAAAATTTATCCAGAATCATCCAGAGAACTTACTCGAGTTGCAAGGTCCCAACTCGAGTCGAGTTGAGGGCGGAGCAAAGTAAAAAATCATCCAGTGAGCCAACTCGAGTTGGCAAGTCGTTACTCAACTTGTAACTCGAGTCGAGTTTGGTCTCGAAGGCAGTTGAATTTCAGAGCCTCGCAACACGACCGAACAGACGAGAGCATGAGTTGACAAACGAGTCGAGCTATGTCAACACTAGTTACAATAAATGCAACTCGACTCGTGTTGCAACTCGAGTTGTGTACTCCCAACTCGAGTTGGGTTATTTTGGGCTAAAAATCAGGATTTTTAATTTCCTGTGCGTGACAACATGGAAAAATAGCCCAGTGGAGTAAAAATCGTGGCCCAGGGTATAAAAAGGGATCAAGACACCTGTAGAAAGGGGACCGATCATACACCATCAGAACAGATCGTGAATTCCATTCACACATCATCCACCCACATCCACTCATATTAGAATTCATTCATCCATTCCATCAGTCCGGAGGAAGATTCAAGTGTGGTTTTGAGAGCCAATCCAATCAGAGAGACGAAGGGAGAATAAAAACCACGTGACACTAGGGTTTCGTATTTATTCTTTTCTTTTGTGAATTTTGTTATGAATTTGTCAGCTATGAGGGTTGTGTGTAACCTGATGGGCTAAAAACTGTTTACAGTTGTAGGGATTGAAGGTTAGGGTAGTTGATTTGGAAACCTAGACGATTATTGTGGATTCATGCTATTAAGATTCTTGTTTATTTGATTAATTCAGGCTATATTTATATGGTTGTAATGTCTTCACAATTTATCATTGATGTTGCCCGTGATCCTTGGTATATTGTATTAGCTTGTGTGCATACGTATTTGATATTGTCTATTTGCTAGGGGTTATAGTAGTTTGCCCGTGAACATGATAATCCTAAGGGCTGGTAAATAAGATACTTGATATTCTTAGTGGAACAATGTAATTAAGAATTCAAGTAGAAAATGAATAAGTTTGAGTAGTACTTTCATAGAATATATGTTAGTCAAACTGGTCATCCAGAGGTTTCTTAAGTTTGCCTTATTAGTATCTAGGAAGGAGGTTCAAAACCATTCACGCATCTTTTGTTATTAATTAAATAATACTATTAACTTGAAATCGAATCATATTTGGTGGGTTAACAGGGTCATGTGATGTATTTCCATTAAAATAGCATGAATGAACAATAGGAAGTTGAGGAAACCAAATCAATTGCACTAAACCTGATACCTTAGAGCTGTTATTTTTCTTTTAATTCATTCTTGAATAGTTCTTTGTTTTACTTTTATTTATAAGTACTTTGTTATTTCTATTCTTTAGTAATTAATCATATTCAAATACTTGGAAATTGGTTACAATAATTCTAGTTAAACAGTAATATAAATTAAATAGATAATTAACTGTTTTAGTGGGAACGATATTTAACTGGAGTATTTGTCATTACAATTGACATCCCTACACGTGGGGATTTTAGTTGGAGTGTGCAATATTTGCCTAACATGGACAGATATAGTTCTAATGGAATTCATGAAAGAGGTTTAATGTCATTCATGGAATTCACTCTTTTTTCCTTTGTACCAGTTGCATCTAATCTCATATATGTGTCTTAATTCAAATTTTGATAGTTGAAATTTTTTTTAATCATTTCGCCAATTTTTTCCATTTAGATCTAATGGCAGCGAACATGAACCCGAGCAACACCCCTTCTACTTTTGAAAGGGAGCACGTAGCTGCACGAAAAATTTAGTGTATTTTTTATGTACTGTTTTTCGCATTTGGGATTTTCACTTTTCATTTTATTTTCTTATGTAATTATTGAATGGTGGAGAAGAAGATGGAGTATAGAATGGATATGCTTCGCAAGTAAACGTGCTCTTTGTCTTTGTGAAAATGCCTCATCATGGATTGTTCAATTTATTTTCAATTAAGCATGTTCGTTGTTTATGTTTAAAGAGTTGGAATAGTGGTGATTTTATAGTTGCTGTTATGAATTTTTTTAATTATATATAGCATGAATTTAATTGATTCCATGAAATAATCCTTTGTGCCAAGTCCAAGTTATGGGAAGTGGCTCATGTTTATACAGTATTCTAAACTTATGAATGACTTCTACAACAATGGCTTGCCATCTAACTTATTGGGAAGGTGTAATCCCAACCTGGATTACGAATTCAAGGGCGCGGAGATGCCTTGCCAGCTTACTGCTCCGAGTTCCAATTTCTTGTCATTCCAGTGACCAACCATGTATGAGCAAAGTACACAACGAAGATGTAGGCTTGATATCATTACAACAAACAGTTGAGGCAGTCGACATTTTGAAGTTGATCATGTCTTTGACATTCTTGGGGGTGTTATGTCAAGCCATTGATGAGGCACTTGGAGGAGAATCTCAAGGGATTAGTGAAGAACACAGTGAGCCAGGAGGGTAAGAATGTCCTAATCATTTGGCATAATGGTGAACTGCATCTATCCAGGTTTCGTGAAAAGAAGTTGCTCAAAGTTGTCGACGGGCAGCATGTTTTCGCCTACATAGACAATCCACACAGCGCTAGCCGCCCGTTGATCCAAGAATTGTGAGTAGTACTGGTTGATCATTCCTGGTGAACAATGATGGGGAAAGTGCTTGAACACTTTTATATTCTATAAGATTAGTGCTTTTGAGGAAGAATTGAAGGCCATGTTGCCTAAGGAGTCAAGAGTATTTCTCTGGAGATAGAAAAAGGGAGGCCTCAAGAATTGCAAATTGGTTTCTTTTTACAAGTTTGTGAGGGACGAGTTGGGAAACTGCCTTACTTACGGGCGAACAGAGATTATCCGATAAAGAGTTCGATTAGGTGTTCACAGCTATATGTGAAGGAAAGGTTAGTGATCTATTGTTGAATTGTCTCAAGGAATGGAATGGTACACCACTTCCAATGTCCTGTTAAAATCAGATAAATCTACTCCTTATATATACACATACACTATTTTATTTCTCATGTATTGAATAATAATATAATAAAAAAGGAAAGAAATATGAGATTTAAGGTGTATTTCAACAATCTCCTTTTCTATAATTAATTTTCGGATTTGGTTATATTTGTGAGCTTAATTAATTTATTATTATCAAAATGATATTGTATTTGAATTTTTTTTAAAAAATTAATGTTAGATAGAAGATTTACTTAAATTATTCATTACTATTTTGAAAAATAAAAAAAAATTTTGAAAGAAAATATATCTTCATTACCCTTTGGTTTAGACTATATATCTTCAATTCTAAATTTGTTGAAATATAATACTTCTAATTTAGAGCATGTATATGCACCTTAGAATATGGGGTAGATCTTGCGTAAGACCGTTTTACGTGAGACCATTTTTTATTTTTTAAAATAGTTTTACTTTCGTTATAAAACATTGTCACTTTTGCTAAAAAATATTATCACTTTTTATTTATATTATTAATTATTCATGAAATAGCATTATCACTTTTTATTAATTTATTATCACTTTTCTATATAAAAGTTATCACTTTCTAGCAATCTCATGTAAGCCCTTACGTGAGACGGTCTCACATAAATCTTTGTCTAGAATATGTCGCATTATCATATTATTTTTAGCAAAGACTTGTATGAGACCGTTTCACGTCTCTCATTTCGTGAGACGAATCAAATATTATCCACATCTACTGAAACATTGGCTGATCCATAACCAACTTAACACATTGATTGTCGGTTAAATACACGTTAGCCTATATCAAATTAATTAGTGCTCTTTAATTTTTACCGTTTTATTTATTTTATTATTTTAAGAAATTGAGTTGTACTTTGTTTTGTTTAATTTTATTTTATAATTACTTGAACATATTGTTTACGATATTTATATTATTATCCCTAAATTAAATTAGAGAATATTTTTCTTAGAATACAATTAATGTAAATAGTGTGAAAATAATATATAATTGAAAAAAATTTGGATGATAACATCATTTTTTATTTATTATTTACCGCTTTTTATTTATAATATTAATAGTTAATGGAATAGTTTATTTAAATAATTATCACTTTCTCAGGTATCACTTTTCATTAAAAATACTATCACTTTTATTCGTATGATAATATATACTCCATTCAACGTTTGTCACTTTTTTTTGATCAAGTATCACTTTTTATTAAAAATATTATCATTTTTTATCCGTCCCATAAAATTTTTATTAAATAATATAATTGGATGTGTATCACTGATTTTCTTAATTAAATATCACTTTTGATTAAAAATGTTATCACTCTTTTATTCGTCCATAAATTTTTTATTAAATGGAGTATAATTGAATTCTTATGAATGTAAGCAATCTTGATCACTACTTAGAACCAAGATGAACACACTCTACCTTACTCTCCTTTGTTGTGTATTGATTTAATCTGAACTTAATACAAAACTAAACGAAGAAGGAAAACAAGAATTATAGTGGTTCGATCTTGTTGATCTGCATCCACTTCTTAAGGAGAACAATCACTATATGATAGAAAACAGGTTACAACTTGAAGATGATGATAAACTAAACTACTTAAGAAACCCTAATTTTATGAACTAGCTGATATGATGATGATCAACTCTATATCTCACTCTGCACATGAATTACTCCCTTTTATACCATACTGATATGGTCTAGCATGCACCAGCAAGTTTAACTCCTTCCATATGATCAGTTGAGTAAGTTACAACCGACTTCCATGTCACCACTTCATTAGCCATAACTCAACTTCTGATCCTACGATTCAACATCATGTTGATCACATTATGTTGCTTATGTTGAATCTCCACCATCAATCCTGCATCTCATCTTCTTGAACCTAGCTGAAGATTCTTGCCAAGCTAACTGATATGTTGATGATGGACTGATAACCGAAGCATCAACATATGTTTACAACCTGCACCCTCTTAACTGTCATCATGCATGTATCATCCATGTAATCAATCAGTTATCAGTTGGTTACACCTGATCACTGACTTCTTCTAACTGTCATTTACAGCCACAACTAACTAACCACCACCTATACCTAACTTGATCAATCAACACCACAATGCATGACTGTCTCACAGCTTCAGCTTAATTCCCTTATGTAGCTTGTTGATCTTATTCACTTATTCAACCTGCTGCTAACTTAAATCACCATCTTCCACATGTACATTTGTTGATATATATATCACACATACACGCATGCATGCATGCATGGTCTATATATACAACAAATCTCCACCTTAGACCATGCATCAATCATAAGTAATCAAACCTCTCCACATTACTGCAATTACAGGCTGCAGCACACCTTTCTTTCTTCCCCTTTAATGAAGACCAATAAGACTCCTACACAATTCAAACTTCTGAACAAGTAGAGCCTTAGTAAACGCATCAGCAGGATTATCTGCTGTCTTAATCTTCCTAACAACAACTAGCTTCTCTTCTATCATGTCTCTTATGAAGTAAAGTCTTACATCAATGTGTTTAGTTCTCTCATGATATCCTTGATGTTTTGAGAGATGTACAGCACTTTGATTATCACAATATAATTCAATAATATCTTGCTGAACTCCAAATTCTCTCAAAATACCAACCAACCAAACACCTTCTTTTATTGCTTCTGTAAGAGCAACAAACTCAGCTTTAGTGGTGGACAGTACTACTATGTGTTGATGTGTAGCCTTTTAACTTATTGCTGTACCAAATAAATTGAACACATAACCTATCATTGATTTTCTTGTATCAAGATTAGCTGCATAATCTGCATCCACATAACCAACAACAGCCTTGTCCCAAGTATCTTGCTTCTGAAACTTCAATCCAACTGATATAGTACCTCTGACATATCTCAGTGCCCATTTCACTGCATCCCAATGAACAAAACCAGGATTACTCATAAACCTACTGATCACACTCATAACATAAGCTAAGTCTGGTCTACAGCATACCATAGCATACATCAAACTGCCAACTACACTTTCATATGGTATTTTGCTCACTTCAAACATTTCCTTATTTGTTTGAGGACCTTGTAGAGATGACAGACTTAAACCTTGCTTAACTGGTACTGATGCACTTTTACAAAGATTCATATTATACCTTTTCAGAACTTTATCCAAGTATGACTCTTGAAACAGCCTCAGCAGACCAGCTGATTTGTCCATCTCAATTTGCATACCAAGTACCATTCTAGCCTCACCTAGATCATTCATGTCAAACTCCTTTCTCAAAGTATCCTTTACTGAATTGATTTCTATCATATCCTTGCAAGCTATTAATATATCATCCACATAAAGTAGTAGATAAGTATAGCTTCCCTTATCATATCTTATGTACACACATCTATCATACATGCTCCTGACAAAACCATTTGAAGTAATGTAATCATCAAACCTGAGATACCACTATCTTGGACTTTGCTTCAGACCATATAGTGATTTAAGTAATAAGCAAGCCTTTGAGTCTGCTCCTTTTAAACTAACACCTTCAGGAATCTTCATGTAAATCTTTTCTTCTAAATTTTCATGTAAGAAAGCTGTTGTTGTTGGCAATTGGATCGTGCGGTTCAACGTGATCCGTTAGGACAACGAGTAAACAAAAAACAGCGGAAGCATAATTAAATCGTTTACCGTACTTCTGGGTTGGTGTAGAGGTTGATCGTTGCAGAGAACCACCTCTCGATCTTCTGCTGTATGACCCAAGTCGAATCCTGCTGTTGTGTGGGCAACAATCTGCAGGATTCTCTCAATCTGCTTCTCTCCCTAACTCACGTTGAAAAAGGCGCAGTTTCTTAGGTTACCAGAAGCTGAGATGACTATATATATTGGGCTACAGCAGGGACCAGGAGGAGAAATTGGGTTGGGCCTCAATTGAACTTAATTAACCAAGCTTAGCCCAAAGCTTTTAATTAAATCCAATAATAATAATATTATTATTATTATTATTGCACTACCCGTCCAATCCCAAAATTATATTCTGGGCTCCTTCTTATTATAAGCCCGATAGTCTCCCCATATTTAAGAAAAACAATATCCATTAATTAATTAAGTTACTGACAACTCAAATTAATTAATATCTCATCCGAGAGTAGTACCACTCAACCTTTTTATCATGCCGGAAATTAATCCACTTGCAAGATTTACATGATAAACCTTATGAGCTCCTCAAGGGGACATCATCAACCTATGACGGACATGGATTTCTTCTACAATCAACAGCACACCATAGATACAGTACTACTTCCCAACTCACCGAGTTTGTTGATTTAATACATATAAATCTCACCCATTGATGAATCAAAGAAATACATACTGCCCTACGTGTCGAGGTTATTGTATAGGGATTAAGAGCACGAACTTCCATAATAACAGAGATCAAGTTCTACTATATAGTCAGTATAAGAAAAACGATCTCAGGCGGTCCTGCTCAATACACACAAGTGCACTAATGTGATTCTATAGCCAAGACAAGCTAATACCAAACCACACTACAACCATACTGATAGAGAGTCCCCGTCTATCTCAGTTGTGAGCATCTGTTTATACTTTATAAGGAAACGATAATATGATCTTCTGCGTGTTGTCGCACAACATATTATCTACAGTATATAAAGTAAATGGACTATTGCATCATGCATATAAAATAAATTATAAGATGCAATCATTTGATCAGTGATTCTCATTTCTAATATTGTCATGACATTGTTCATACTAAAGCTAGACTTTTAGTATATAATCCAACAATCTCCCACTTATACTAAAAGACTATGCTGTCATATCTTCTGCCATACATCTGATTCCTACTCCCACTTACGCGACCATTAAAAAGCTCTCGCCTTAAGGTCCTTGTAAATAGTATACTAGGTCATCATCCGATGCAATATAGGCGACAACAACCTTCCCCTCATCATACGATTTCTCGTAATAGGTGGTACTCGCGCTCCATGTGTTTAATTGCCTTATGGACTTGTGATTTCTTCAAGTTTGCAACTGCACCAATATCATCAATGTAAATTGTGATTACCTTGGGCAAACTTAGAAACACTTCAAAGTCCATCATGAAGTCTCTAGAGTCATATAGATACTTTGGCTGCCTCATAGGCTCCAATTCATCATCTTTCCATGATGGAGTCCGGAGTCTGAAATATATTTCTATATAACACTCCTCCACATTATGACTCTACTTCCTAAGATTAAACACATAACCTTTGAGGTGAATTTACTGCCGTCCAATCTGACTAAAATTTTGAATCTACGTAATCGACAAGAAGTAGTGAATCTGTCCAGTAAGTACACATATAATTTCCAGTCCTTCTCAGGCACTTTATATATGTCTTACTACAGTTCATCATTCTTGTTCCGGGTTATGTTGATACCTTCTGTTCATGCGTTCAGCAACACAGATGTCCAACTTCGTTCATAGCATTCTTTAGATTAAGCTTCCTTATTCGCCGAAGCATAAGGAACCGCTTTCATCTACTTTATCTTCTTCTTGTGTCTCAAAGACGCATTCACTTAGATAAATTTACATGCTAAACGAGTATGGACTGTATCATTTTATGAAACTTGAGATAAGCATAACATCCTTTCTTGTGATCCGTATTACCGTGATCAAAAGGATGTATTTTGCCTTTCTTAAGTCCTTCATTTTTACCGCTTTATAAACCGTACCCATACGCCCGATAATACTCTTTCATTGTCTCCAATGAGCAAGATACTATCTACGTATAGTACAAGAAATACCACTACGTTTCCGTTACTCTTTACAACACACAAGACTCATCCGCTCATTGATTTAAATCCATGCCACTGGATTACCTAATCAAAACAGATGCTTCATGATCTTAAAGCTTGCTTTAGTCCATCGCTGGACAATTTTAAGCTTACTATCAAAATGCTATTAGTACTTTGCAATGAATTACTCTGGTTGCTTCACATAGATGTTTTCCTCAAGACTTCCAATCAGGAAAGCTGTCTTGACATCTATTTGCTGTTTTTCATAATTCAATATGAGCAGCAATAAATAAAAGAATCCGGATCAATTTAAGCATAGCTACCAGCGAATATGTTTCCTCATAATCGAACCATTTCTTTCTGAGTACACTTTTTCGCAACAAGCTTTGCTTCCAAGATTTTCACCTTTCTGTATGATCCTCTTTTATTTCCTTTGACCACTTTTAATGGCTTTTACACCATTTTAGTGATCCTTCAAGCTCCAGACTTAATTTAGAATCCGTAGATTCTATTTCAACATACATTGCAACTTACTAAGATTCTGCATTTTAATCTTGTAGTGATACGTCGTATTCGTGGGATAATACCATGTTCACTAGGGATCAAGTCTCACGACTCTCCCAAAACATATATTTATGGGTTGTCATACAACCCTCCTACTACGACAAGGCACTACATGTAATTGTGTATCAGTCGTGACACGCGTTGCAGTTTACCTTGTGGTATATCCTCTTGTACACTTGGTACTTATACTTAGTGTTTTCCTCTCACTTCCTTTAGAACAAATTATACATGGGTTTGTGATTTATTACATAGTCCTTTTCCAAAAATCTGGTGTTTGTGTTAACAGTCACCCTTCGATATTTTGGACTAAATAAATCAACCTTTATTTTTCCAGGATGTCCCACAAACAGACAAATGTTTTACGAATTACTATTTCTAGGGCATATCCATAAAATGAATTTAATTATTTCAAATAATTCATCATCTATCTAATCATAACCATAAGAGCCTAATACCTTCTACCCACCACACCATTCAGCTTGGGCATGCCCGGTGTAGTCAACTTGAGATTTAATCTCAACTTCTGATCAATAGCTCCTAACTATCCCAAGAGGTATTCATCATCATGATTGAATCATAATGATATGATATATTTTCCATGACGCTCACTGTACCAGCCTTACAATTCTTGAATTAATCCAAGAACTTAGACATGCAGTGCATCAAATAAATATATCGGTTCCCAGAATAATCTTTGAATATTCATAACCACCTCTCGCCTGGATATTGTTAGGTTCGCTTGAATCAGAATGAACTAATTCCAACATATATATCTTTGGCTCTACACCCCATAGCCTTGAAAAAGACAGTTAATCATTTTTACTTCCAAGCAAGACTCGCAAGTCCGATAGTTTCCACTTCAGATAAACCTTACGGTCTATCGGCTATCAACTTTTGAATCCTACTTAAGTAAAATGAATTAGTCTTAGACGCCAAATGTATGTTTAGTTCATCTCCGAAGGTTCCTTTCTCTTACTAATATTAGAAGATGCATTATTTAATTACTATTTATTGCATCTGTGGGATGTACATGATTTAAGAGTTTACATATTATCCACCAACGTACTTTAACGGATTATAGCCTCATTCCTCATTACTATGACCATGTCATTTAAATGAAATGAAGTATTCATCCGTTAATGCATAGAAACCGAAATCAAATTCTTTCTATGAAATGTACGTAAAGACAATTTCTCATAATCAATCGTTTATTCTTATCATGAGATAAATAAACAACTCCCACTGCAATAGTCACTACCATTGTAGTTTTACCCATGTTATTAACAATCTTATCCTTACTCAGTGATAAACATTTAGTGATTCCAGTATCTACATATTTCGTATCAGTAGATGCCATCACTAATCATGTTTAAACCATTAGTAAATGAGATGTTAAATTTGTTCACATTATGATGAAAATTAGCTTTCTTTTGCCCCATGTTTTGTTAGAAGTTTCCCACCATATACAATCTTTCGTATTTCAGGTAGAACTTGCTCAAAACATCCAGGCAAATTGTGAAGAATAAATTGATTTAGGTTTCCCTTTCAATTTCTATTCCAAGCTTTTCCAATTCATTCATCAATTGAACCATGATCTTCTGCCTTTTAATTTACTCAAGTATCCGAAGAGTTACATGAGACCATCATATTTCTATGAACCTCTCATCTCTTCACTAGAGACTTTAATAGGCATCATGAGACGTCCTTTGTGAGAATACACATGTATTTTCTTAAGCAGTAATTATCAAAACCAAGATTCTTTCTAATCATCTAATTTGGACAAGTAAATATAATGTCTTTTAGTTAACAATTAGTGAAATAAAACTATTCAAAATTCAGAGAATCACAAATAAATTTACCAATCAAAACTTTGAATTTTATTCTTTTATATCGATTCCCTCAAAACAATATAAAATAAAATTCACCGACATCTCAAGCACCGTGAGTCTGCAAGCCACGATAGTGTGGACGTTTACAAACCCGAACATTTACAAGAGAAGGTTTTACCCATTAATTTCATTTGTCAACCTAACTTTATGACAAAATAATTAATAGTCGGTTCCTCTTTAGCCATGCAAATAAAAGCAGTGACTCCGATGGGGAGGATACTTATTATTTACATCTAAGTGTACACCATTATTTGACCCCAAGTCCGCGGCCCAAGCTTGTGTGCCTTACAGATGGAGAAGTACACACGCGCTCGGATAACTTCCTACAGTCATCAATTACAAGTTTGTACCAGTGAACCGCATATAAACTCATCCGATAGGGAGGAAGGTCTAAGCCAACGCGCAAGTTCATATGCATCACATTACAAACGTAATTATTTAATGAAGTCTGTTCCAGCAATCCATGAATAAACTCATCCGATGGGGAGGAAGGCTCTAATGCCGACGCGCAAGTCTATTCACATTGCTAACAAACCAATAATGGAGGCCGTGGGAATTTATTACCAATCCCCTCTCCCACTTAGTTATTTAATTACCGAGGGTTTTTAACATGCATATAATATTCCAGAATAAAATATACAACTTAGACATGCTTCTATTAACAGCAATTTAAATAAATAAATCACATAAAACATGCCTGTCACATATACAACAATAATTGACAATTAAATCAATTAATCAGTTATATAACATTAATTAATTGCATAAATAGTGGATCAATTAATTTGGGCCTCAAGAGCAACAAATAAGCACAAAATGAGCAGCAGATTAAATAATTAATCAAGCCCATTATCCATGGCCCATAATCTTAGCCCAAAATTAAATTAAGTCCACCAAGCCCACTAGCACAAAATTAGTCCATTAATAAAATTAATTAATCATGCTTGGCCCATTATCCACAATTAATTAAATCCAGCAATTAATATTGGCCCAGCAGCCCATTATCCATTTAATTAAAATTTGGCCCTAAAGCCCAAAAACAAATTAAATAAATGAGCAGCCTTATATATTATTACTGAATTGGGCCATTTTAATTAAACCTGCCAGCCCAATAGACACCTTAATAAACATTTGGGCCCAAACAGCCCAAAACAATTATAAGGAAAAGAGCCCTGCAATTAAACTTGGCCCAACAAGGAAATGAGCCCAATAAGTCAGCCTCATCTCCTTTCCACACAATTAATATCCGGCCCAAAGGGGCAGCCCAAACCAATTGAAAATAAGGCCCAAAGGGCAGCCCATAAGCTGCTGCCCTATCTTCATTCTAACAGCCGCAGCACACACCGGGAGTTCACACCGGTACAACTAGGTGACAGCTGCTCTCGGCGGCCGGAGTACGCCTGGCGCCGTCAAGACCCGACAGCTCAACCACATTTTCTCTGCGTCTGTCCATCAGCATCGCCGACTAGAGTTGCAGCTCCAGCCTTCGCGAAGACGACCGTTCTCAACATCCGACAGCAACCACTGGCGCAGATGGGCACCGCTGCTGCCAACGACTGCCACCAGTCAGCGCACGTCGAGCAAAACCAGTAAGCCCAAACCATTGATTCGCTTCCAGTGGGCGTCGTGCTGTCTCCGATCATCACATCGTCCAGCCGTGCCGCCCGCCGACCAATAGCGTGTTAGTCCACAACGCATCTATCTCCACGATTGCGCCATCTACCTTAAAAGACTAGCCCAGTGTCACCAAGCCTTCGTCCCGTCACGACTGGATACTCACACCGCCTACAGCCATTCTCTCCGCCAGCCGCCGTTCACAACAGCGTTCCTGCTGGCCACTGCCATCAGCACTGCCGCCGACAGCAAGTCACGAGCGCCACCATTCGGCGAAGACTAAACACGACTGGGCCATCAGCGATCCATCAGACGCCTCCCAGACCACCAGTCACGCCAAGGTACCATCCTTCTTCGATCGAGACAACAATATAGTCACCGGCAGGCTTGTCGATCACCCTCCAGCCCATCGCTACGCAGCGAAGTAAATTCCAGCGTGTTGTTATCGATCGGCAAGACAGTCTCACGGATCTAACTTGCTTTCTTTCTTTGAAAAGAGAGGATGAAAAAATAAGAACAGATCGTATGGTGGTTTCTTTCACCGTGTGTAATAGTTCTCAGAATGTCAACATGCGATTAATCCAGATTATATTCATTCAATCAAATAATCACAAAAACCCAACCTTACGATTCACGTTTCACCACGAAACCAACGCTCTGATACCAATTGTTGGCAATTGGATCGTGCGGTTCAACGTGATCCGTTAGGACAACGAGTAAACAAAAAATAGCGGAAGCATAATTAAATCGTTTACCGTACTTCTGGGTTGGTGTAGAGGTTGATCGTTGCAGAGAACCACCTCTCGATCTTCTGCTGTATGACCCAAGTCGAATCCTGTTGTTGTGTGGGCAACAATCTGCAGGATTCTCTCAATCTGCTTCTCTCCCTAACTCACGTTGAAAAAGGCGCAGTTTCTTAGGTTACCAGAAGCTGAGATGACTATATATATTGGGCTACAGCAGCGACCATGAGGAGAAATTGGGTTGGGCCTCAATTGAACTTAATTAACCAAGCTTAGCCCAAAGCTTTTAATTAAATCCAATAATAATAATATAGTCCACTAAAATATTATTATTGCACTACCCGTCCAATCCCAAAATTATGTTCTGGGCTCCTTCTTATTATAATCCCGATAGTCTCCCCATGTTTAAGAAAAACAATGTCCATTAATTAATTAAGTTACTGACAACTCAAATTAATTAATATCTCATCCGAGAGTAGTACCACTCAACCTTTTTATCATGCCGGAAATTAATCCACTTGCAAGATTTACATGATAAACCTTATAAGCTCCTCAAGGGGACATCATCAACCTATGACGGACATGGATTCCTTCTACAATCAACAGCACACCATAGATACAACACTACTTCCCAACTCACCGAGTTTGTTGATTTAATACATATAAATCTCACCCATTGATGAATCAAAGAAATACATACTGCCCTACGTGTCGAGGTTATTGTATAGGGATTAAGAGCACGAACTTCCATAATAACAGAGATCAAGTTCTACTATATAGTCAGTATAAGAAGAACGATCTCAGGCGGTCCTGCTCAATACACACAAGTGCACTAATGTGATTCTATAGCCAAGACAAGCTAATACCAAACCACACTACAACCATACCGATAGAGAGTCCCCGTCTATCTCAGTTGTGAGCATCTGTTTATACTTTATAAGGAAACGATAATATAATCTTCTGCGTGTTGTCGCACAACATATTATCAACAGTATAAAGTAAATGGACTATTGCATCATGCATATAAAATAAATTATAAGATGCAATCATTTGATCATTGATTCTCATTTCTAATATTGTCATGACATTGTTCATACTAAAGCTAGACTTTTAGTATATAATCCAACAGTTGTTACATCCATCTGATATAATTCCAAATCTAACTGAATAACTAATGACAGTAAAATCCTTATTGAGCAGTGTTTGACTACTGGTGAGAAAATTTCATTATAATCTACACCTTCTTGCTGTGAAAAACCTCTTGTACAAGCCTTGCCTTATATCTGATTCCTCCTTCCTTACTTGTCACTGGTTTCTTCTTATATATCCACTTAAAACCTACAAGCTTCTGATTAGCAGGTTTGTCAACAATCATCCAAGTGTTATTCCTCTTTAATGATTGCAGCTCTTCTTCCATAGCATCCAACCACTGCATACTCTCCTTACCTGAACTGCTTCTGAGTATGTCCTAGGTTCATAGACATCAATGCCTGATGCTACATAAAGTGCATATGATACAGTGTCTGCCTCTATATATCTTATAGGTGTTTTGATCTGTCTTCTCAACCCATCTCTAACCAGTTGATAGTTGTTAAGAGTTCTTCTTTCATTGAACTAGATAACTCAGACTTCTCCTCAGCAGCAACTTCCTCATGTACATTATCATCTCTTTGATCTTGATCATGCTGTACTATTGTTCTGTCATCATGCTCCACCTCAAACTCACACTTATCAGTAGTTATGACCTTATCAGCACCTCTCTCCAACAAAGACATCTTATCTTCATTGAATGTTACATCCCTACGAACAATAAACTTGTTATTCTCATAACACCATAGCCTGTACCCTTTTACTTCTTTAGGATAGCCTACTAGCACACACTTAACTGCTCTAGGATCTAACTTATCTTACTTCTGATGTGAATACACCAGACAACCTATAGTTCTCAAATGACTATAATCTGGCACCCTTCCAGACCACACTTGTTCAGGTGGTTTAAACATAAGTGTTGTGCATGGTGACAGATTAATCAAATAAGCTGCAGTAGATACTAACTCACCCCAGAAACTTTTTGAGAAGCCTCCACTACTCATCATACACCTAACTCTTGCAAGAAGTGTCTGATTCATTCTTTCATCCACTCCATTTTGCTGTGGAGTACCTGGTACTGTCTTGTGCCTTTTAATACCTTTCTCTTGACAAAACTTGAATTCATGTGATACAAATTCAAGCCCATTGTCTGTTCTTAAGCACTTGACCTTGTTTCCAGTTTGCAGTTCTACCTCTGTCAACCATACTTTAAAAACTGATAATACTTCATCCTTTGTCTTCAAAATTTTAATCCATACCTTTCTTGAATAATCATCAATGAATGATATGAAGTATTTACCACCTCCTATTGTTGAAGTCTTGGAAGGTCCCCAAAGATCAGAATGAACATAGTCCAACCTAGCTTTGGTATTATGCTCAGCTGCACCAAATTTCAACCTCGTTGACTTGCCTAAAATACAAGCTTCACACTGATCTAACTTACAGGTTGAACTGATCTCAAGCAGCTTCTGTCTTGCAAGTTCTTGCAAGCCTCTTTCACTTATATGACCAAGCCTCCCATGCCAAACATTAACTCTACTCTCATCTTTAGTTGCATTAATCTGTCCAGTCACCACAGAACCATCCAAGAAGTATAAATCAGACCTCTTGAACTCTTTAACAACTACTAGCTTTCCTTTTATGACAGTAAGTGTATCTCCCTTCAAATGGCACTGATAACCTTGAGAAACTAACATTCCAAGAGATATTAGATTTCTCCTTAAGCTTGGTACATATCTAACATTCTTTAACATCCTGATTTTCCCATCAAACATTTTAAGTTTGATAGAACCAATTCCTACAATCTTACAGGTATGATCATCATCTAGCATTACTGATCCTTCATCTTGTGGTCTTAATTCAGTAAACTAATCTTTCCTAGAAGTCATATGAAATGTGCATCCAGAATCCATAACCCATTCTTCTGATAGTGAACTAGAACACACTGACATTGCTTCAATGAAATCAGAATCTGAACCAACTTGATTTGTTGTTACCTGATTTGCATGAGGCCTCTTATTTCCTCCCTTTTCAGCTATCTTCTTTGCGACCATTGCTTTCCATTTGAAACATTGTTTCTTGTAATGTCCAGGCTTATTGCAGTGAAAGCAATTCTTGTTTTCTTCTTCATCTGATGGTGCACTAAATTTCTTTTCTGGCTTCCTCTTATCAACATTGCTCTTATTATTCTTGTTATTCTTACTCCACTGGTTCTGTTTCTTCACTGTCAAACCTTCTACAGTTGCTTGTTGTTCTGGATTCTTGTGAAGCACTTTTGCCTTAACTGCCAACAATACTTGCTCAAGGGAGATAGATTCAGCATTAGCAAACAAAAGTGTATCTCTTAAACCTTCAAAGGACTTTGGAAGAGCTGACATAAGGATGACAGCTTTGTCTTCAGTTGACAGAGCCATATCAATATTTTCTAGATCATCAATGATCTTGTTAAACTCATCTAATTGAACAATTATTGACTTATCTTCTGATACCTTGAAGGAGTACAGTTTCTGCTTCATGTACAAGCGGTTGGCCAAACTTTTAACCATGTACAACTCCTCCAATTTCTTCCAAACTCCTCTTGCTGTAGCTTTCTTTGAGATCTCCCTCAGAGCCTTATCTCCAAGGCACAAAATGAGAGCACTTCTGGCCTTGGTTTGTTGCTCTTGATCTGTTGTAAGGGCAGCAGCATCAACTCCTGCAGCCAAACCTTCAGGTAATGGTTTGATAGCTTCTGATAAACCTTGTTGAACTAAGATGGCCTCCATCTTCATCCTCCACAGAATAAAGTCTGCCTTCTCTATGAACTTTTCAATATCAGACTTAGTAGTAACCATTTGATCTTCCTCTCCACTGAATCTTCTTCTTCTTGGCTTCCCACAGACGGCGCCAATTCTTATGAATGTAAGAAATCTTGATCACTACTTAGAACCAAGATGAACACACTCTACACTACTCTCCTTTGTTGTGTATTGATTTAATCTGAACTTAACACAAAACTAAACGAAGAAGGAAGACAAGAATTATAGTGGTTCGATCTTGTTGATCTACATCCACTTCTTAAGGAGAGCAATCACTATATGATAGAAAATAGGTTACAACTTGAAGATGATGATGAACTAAACTACTTAAGAAACCCTAATTTGATGAACTAGCTGATATGATGATGATCAACTCTATATCTCACTCTGCACATGAATTACTCCTTTTATACCATACTGATATGGTCTAGCATGCACCAGCAAGTTTAACTCCTTCTATGTGATCAGTTGAGTAAGTTACAACCGAATTCCATGTCACCACTTCATTAGCCATAGCTCAACTTCTGATCCTACGATTCAACATCATGTTGATCACATTATGTTGCTTATGTTGAATCTCCACCATCAATCCTGCATCTCATCTTCTTGAACCTAGCTGAAGATTCTTGCCAAGCTAACTGATGTGTTGATGATGAACTGATAACCGAAGCATCAATACATGTTTACAGCCTGCACCCTCTTAACTGTCATCATGCATGTATCATCCATGTAATCAATCAGTTATCAGTTGGTTACACCTGATCACTAACTTCTTCTAACTGTCATTTACAGCCACAACTAACTAACCACCACCTATACCTAACTTGATCAATCAACACCACAATGCATTACTGTCCCACAGCTTCAGCTTACTTCCCTTATGCAGCTTGTTGATCTTATTCACTTATTCAACCTGCTGCTAACTTCAAACACCATCTTCCACATGTACATTTGTTTATATATATATCACACACACACATGCATGGTCTATATATACAACAAATCTCCACCTTAGACCATGCATCAATCATAAGTAATCAAACCTCTCCACATTACTGGAATTACAGGCTGCAGCACACCTTTCTTTCTTCCCCTTTCATGAAGACCAATAAGACTCCTACACAATTCAAACTTCTGAACAGGTAGAGCCTTAGTAAATGCATCAGCAGGATTATCTGCTGTCTTAATCTTCCTAACAGCAACTAGCTTCTCTTCTATCATGTCTCTTATGAAGTAAAGTCTCACATCAATGTGTTTAGTTCTCTCATGATATCCTTGATGTTTTGAGAGATGTACAGAACTTTGATTATCACAATATACTTCAATAATATCTTGCTGAACTCTAAATTCTCTCAAAATACCAACCAACCAAACACCTTCTTTTATTGCTTCTGTAAGAGCAACAAACTCAGCTTCAGTGGTGGACAGTGCTACTATGTGTTGATGTGTAGCCTTCCAACTTATTGTTGTACCAAATAAATTGAACACATAACCTGTTATTTATTTCCTTGTATCAAGATTAGCTGCATAATCTACATCTACATAACCAACAACAGCCTTGTCCCATGGCTTCATCTTCCATCAATGGTGTAAGGAATGACGATGACTATTTAGGCTTCTATTCTTAGGATTGTGCTACTTATTCACATGGCTTCATCTTCCATCAATGGTGCAAGGAATGATGGTGACTGTGAAGATCCAATCTTGTTGAATGAGGGTGAAGTTGGGGAAGGTAGTAAAAAGTCATCTTTATGTCTCATTGGAAGGCTTTGTACGAGCAAACCTTTTAATGCTTATGGCTTACTTGAAACTATACGGGATCTGGAAACCCACAAGAGGAATGACAGTGAAGGAGATATACATGAATACATTCTCATTCCAGTTTAACCATCAACATGATATTGATTATATCTTAACTATGGCTCCGTGGCACTTTGAGAAAGATTTTCTACTCCTGAAAGAGATTGATGTAGGAGAACAATCGTCAACAATTACCCTCACGCACTCACCCTTTTGTGTGTGTTTATATGATCTTCTAGTGGTCGCTAGATCTACAAAAAACATCAAAGTGATTGCTAATCGATGCGGCACTCACATTAAAATTGATCAAAAATCGCTAGAAGGGTTTGGAAGTAATGTAAGAGTGAAGGTTATTATAGATGTAACAAAGACAATAAGGAAAGGAACATGGGTAGCTCTTAGAAATAAACCATCAGTTTGGATTCCTTTTAAGTACGAGAGATTGCCTTCATTCTACTACATTTATGGAGTTATGGGCCACATGAAAAGAGAATGTGATATTGTAGATGATAGAAATTTATTTGATAATATCTCAGATGATGATCTACCATATGGAGAGTGAATAAGAGCTTCACCAACAAAGCAAGCATCGGTGAAAATTGAAGAGTTGGTAAATGAAAGGCCTCAAGGGATTTGAGAATAAGTCTATTTGAAGAATTCAAAAGGGAGAAGTACAAAACTCCAAAGTCAGAGGTCAATGATATAGTTGCTCTCTCCTCTTAGAAGGAACAGAAAGTAATTGTCGATATCCTTGATCACATGCAGAAGGTGAATGTTAAATATTCTGATCAAGCCTCAAAAAGTTTGGCTCCAACAGAAACATCTCCAACACCCACTGAACCAATGAGCCAATTCATTTCTACTGCCCACACTCCTACAAAAAACCAGACACCTCCATCTCCCAAACTATTACAAAACCATTGATCCTTACCTAAAAACTGAAACTATTTCCTTTAATACCTCTACCAAAAAAATTACTAATACACTAACCTCCCATCACTCCCACTCGGAACCTGACCAAAACCCTTTGACCATCATTGTGAGTAAACATACCCCCCCACTCAACACTGAACATCAAAACCCCTTTTTCATAACACCATACTCTACATTGGTTTCTATCTGCAACAAACAACCATGAAACTCCCCGTAACCATAGCACCACTTTCTATTAGTACAAACATACCCTCCCACCAATTACAAAACCAACCCCACAAAAAAACCTTCAAAAGAATTCATAGAACCCCTCATAAAGCTTAGCCATCTATTTAGAGTAAGGAAGAAATAAAATTTAAGCTAGGTGGAACCAAGCGGGATGGCAATGACACAAAGAAGAGTGAGAACATGGTTAAAAAGAAGAAGGTTGAAGCCTTGGAGGAGGAAATCTCTGATGCTGACTTAACGGCGGAGGTTGGTCACCAGCCCCACTGATCTCAATGAGTCTCCTAAGCTGGAATTGTCGCGGGCTTGGGAACTGGGCGACAATTCATATACTGAAAAAGCTCCTATGAAAGGAAAACCTGGGCATTGTTTTCCTTATGGAAAGAGAATTGAAAAGTGCCCAGATGCAGATCCTTAACTCTCTTTATCTTTATTTTGATGGTTGTTTTCTAATTAATTCTAAAGGGGATGGTCAAGGGAGACGTGGCGGGCTATGCATGCTTTGGAAAAAACCATTTGTCCTCAGTTTGTATTCTTTCTCAACAAATCATATTTCTTTTGATGTAAGTTCGGAAAATTCCCATAATTTATGGCAATTACTGGGATTTATGGATGGCCAGAGAATAATCATAAATGGAAGACCTGGAACCTCATGCGGAAAATAAAATAAGATTCATCCAAACCATGGATATGTGTTGGTGACTATAATCAGGTGGCATGGTTGAGTGAGAAACAAGGGGGTAGTACTCGTACTGATTCCTGGATGGCATGCTTCCGAGAGGCTATTTCAGACTGTGGATTGATCAATTTGGGGTATAATGGTTACCATTTTACGTGGACAAATGGCCAAAATGATACTAATAATATCCAAATGATGGTGATCGGATCTTATGGTCTACGTGATTCTTTCGGGTTCCATGTAATTCTATTACAGCAAAAATGAATAGAATAAATTACCTTTCACCATGGTTGCTTGTGAAGATATCGATCAGCAGCATCAAACGATCTTCCGGACTTCTGTTGTATTCCTATGCCACGTCTTGACGTTGTGTGGGCAACGATCTTCAAGACGATCTCAATCTGCAATCCCTCCTTTCTTAATCACAGTTTTGGACGTGTGTAATTAGGGTCCCAGACTGCTAAAATTGGCTATTTATAGGGTACAACAGGGACTAGGAGGAAAAATTAAGGTTGGGTCTCCCATTGGGCTTAAGTGTCCAAGTTTAGCCCAAAACTTATACTTAAGTCCAATAATAATAATTCAATCCACTAAAGGATAATTATTGTAGTGCCACCTTAATCCTAAATTACGTTATGGGCTCCTTCCTATTATGAGCTAGCCCATTTATCTCCCCGTGTTTAAGATATACAATGCCCACTAATTAAATGAGTTACTGACAACTCAATTAATTAATCTCTTTTCCAAGAATAGTACACTCAATCTTATTATCATGCCGGATCAAATCCACCTGTAGGGTTTACATGATAATCCTTATGAGTTCCTCAAGGGGACATCATCAGCCTAATTCATTAGGACACGGATTTCTTCTATAATCAACAGCACACCATAGAGACAGTATCATCTCCCAACTCACCAAGCATATTGATTTACAATTAAATCTCACCCATTGATGAATCAAATAAATAAATACTGAATTATGTGTCGAGATTGTTGTATAGGGATTAAGAGTACGAACATCCATAATAACTGACGTCTAGTTCTCTTATATAGTCAGTATAAATCGAACAACCTCACGAGGTCCTGCTCAATACACATGAAGTTCACTAGTGTAATTTTATAGTCAAGACAAACTAATACCAAATCACACTAAAACCATCCCAATAGATTGCCCCATCTATCTCGGTTGTGAACATCTGTTTATACTTCATAAGGAGCTAATAATATGATCTTCTGTGCGACGCCGCACACGATATTATCTACAATATAAAGTAAATGGACTATTACATCGATATATAAATAAATTATAAGATACAATCATTTTATCAATGACTCATTTCAAATATTGTTATAACATTGTTCATACTAAAGCTAGACTTTTAATATACAATCCAACACCAAAGACGGTTGCATCGATTTCTTACAAATGAGTATTGGACCCATTTTTTTCACAATGGAGTGTTACTCATCTGCCTCGAATCAACTCTACCATTCTCCCATCCTTTTGCAGTACAACTCTACTATCCATGAAAGCTCATCTCTTCATGGTAAAAGAAGACGAGTATTTTCCTTTGAAAAAATGTGGATGATCAATAGTGGATGTGTGAACATAATTAAACAAGGGTGGCTTAGAACTAAAAGCCAAAGTCAGTACAACATAAGTGTCATTACATAACACCAAAAAAATATTACTTAACAATTAAAAAATGTTATTATAGGTCAAAAATAACACTTTTTGCAGTGTCGTTGTTGCCCCTATTATCTAAAGTCTAATATTACACTTTTTTTTGTTTATGATAACACCTCATATCAATTTTAAAATTTTATTATAACACTTTAAAAAATATTACATATATTGTTAATATAATATTTTTTTTATCCTAATGTAACATTATTTTATTAACACTTTTGAATGTAAATGTAACATTATATATACATTATTTTGTTAATATTTTTTAATATAATGTAACATTAATTAAGTTATTTTGCTAACACTTTTATTATATATAATATAACACTAACTACATTATTTTGCTAACACTTATGAATATAATATAACATTAATTACATAATAATTGTATCACTTTAAATAATATATGTAACACTTACGTAATACATTTGTTAACATTTTAATTATTATACAATATTTAATAATAATAATAATAATTTTATTATATAATAATAAATTATTATTCATTAATAGTAATAAAAATATTTTAATAATAAATTTATTTAATAATTATTATTATTTCAGAAATTGTACTATTTATAATAAATCAAAGACACAAATTGTGTCTTGTCAAAAATTAGCTTAATGAAACTTTAGCTAACTTCTATCTAGAATAAACAATAATCAATATACTGAGATCGTCTGTTAGTCGGTAGATAATTACAATAAAAAAGAAATACAAAACTAGCTAACTGAAGCTTCAAATCTTGAACGAGAAAATCAGAGCTACAGCAAACTGAAACTGTGGATTCAGCAGCAGAAACCATCAAGCATTAAACTCTGCAAAAATGAAGAATGATACATATTAGCAAAACAAACATAGAATTAATTTATCGTATATCCAACAACATTGCAGTTAAGAGGTAACAACTATTCACTCCAATATCTTTTTAAAGAAAATTGCAAGTAGCAACTTCTAAATGTTATACAAATCACATATATCTTGAAAATGGATTAACAAAGCACTATATTAAAAAATGTGTTTAAACATTTGAATACCACGCTACTCATTATAACATTGTTCATAAGCATATAGTCAAGTATTAATAGTAATGAAACATTAAAAATAGGGAACATTAGTACCTCAAATAGCAAACAACAATCATACTACAATTCAATAAGTTGTAGCATGTGCCAGAAAACAAGAGACAATTCATAGTGGCCAAAATAAAAGCAACAGAAACCAGCAGTCTTAGATCATGCACAACGAAATTCCATTAACAAGAAATTAATGCAGACACTAAAAAATAGCGGCTACCCTGCTACATAATTGAACAACAGAAAAAACAAGCAAGATACTAGTTACTTGTTTTTTAGTGGCCAAAATTACAGTAATAGATACCAACATCCTTAGGTCATGCACAACAAAATTCCATCAGCAAGAAATAACAATAAAAATTAAAAAATAGCAACAACCCTACTACATAATTGAACAACATAAAAAATATAAGCAAGATGCTAGCTACCTGATGTAAACACCCAAGTCCACAACCAGCAGAGAAAACTCAGACAAAAGTGCTGCCGACATGAAAATACAGCAGCCAAGCAGCAGAAATCTAGCAACCTAGTAGCCAACAAAAATCAGAAAAAATCATTGTTTAGTACAGTCATGCAGAAGATAAACAACGAAATTAGAAGAATATCCATCAACCAATAGACCATCCAAGAATTCATTCTAGTAGCTTGGCAAACACAATGGAAAACCTGATTACCAGTGACAAAACAGAGTGATCCAACAGCTAAAAAACTTCTACTGCTGCAACCACAATCAAAACCAAGCACATACCCACTAAATCATAAGAGGTATCTCTAACTCATAAACAACCAGCAAATTACTAAAGATAAATATGAAAGAAACTTAACTCTTAAAGTCTAAATAATTGTAAAACAACATAAACATTTAATATTGTTTAAATTTCCTATACAATGATGAAGTAAATACTTAATTATGTTCCTACTTAGTCCTTACATACCCATCCTAATGCATGTTCTAAAGAGTTTACTTTAACATCATAGAATGCTACGGATATATTATTAAATACCTCGACACCATATTGAAATTTGACCAAGAACTCTAGAATCATGCATACCTTTTCTCTACCACTGGTATTACTAGTATATACATCCACAATTAGTTTTAGAGCCTTTGCAAATTGGGACATTGCCTTCATCACCTCTCTTGCTGCATATAAAGCTTCCATTATCTTTGAAAGGACCAAATAGGAACAAACTAAACCCGCATTACATTTGAAGTTCCAGTCATGCCATGCCCTCTTGCATCTTGCATGAATTCAAAAAATAATTTTTTTAAAAAGATTATGCAACAAGGCAACATATGGAGATGTATCAAAAAACACCTTGATATGTATAAAATCAGGCTTTAATTCTTGAGCTTCCCTAAAGGCAACCACAAAGCTTCTGGACGATTCATTGACAAGAAAAAATTCCTCTATAAACTCAAAGTATTAAGGTAAAAACTTCAACCTAAAGCTAAACTGGAAAATTAAAAAACTGCATGGTGTGTCATTATAAAGACTAATTAGGATTTTAGTTTCATCAGCACAATTTATCATACCTTCATAATGTAACCAGCTACATGTCCTCGTAAATGCTAATGCTCTGTATTCAATTAGCAAATTACATGATGATTAAATATATATATAGCAATCTAGCTAATTATAAGACAAAAGAATTTACCTTCTCAACATAAGATAAAGCTCCTCATTCATCTTCCTTGTCCCAAAGAACAGCTAAGGCCAATAAAACATCAGGTTCTGTGGATCAATGTTCAAAAGATCATGAACTAACTTATTTAACTTGGGAAAATTTGACTTGAGCTTCAAAAGCATTGCATACTCAATTATGTATGTATTTAAGTATGGATTTTCTATAAATGTTTATCAGAAAAAGTTTAAAAACATGAATTCAAAATTCTCATGTGACACGACCCACCTTACATAACTTATCATTCAAATACTAATGAACATAAACATCATCATTATAAAAAACTGCATATATTTTTTCTCACTTAATATATTCATAACCAAAACTATCACACCAGTTAAACATACGTAACTGGTTTCTGATACCACTGCAAACCACCCAAACTTGTGACAATACTTATTATATTACATAACAAAACATCAACGAAAACAAAATAAGCCCACGGCCTAGCCCAACAGGTCGTCATCTATGTACACCAGCTCAAAATACTAAAAGAGCTCTACAGCTTGCACAACCACATCACAAAACTCAATCATCAACAAGATCACCTACAATGCATAAACTAGTGAGACAAAAATCTCAGTAAGTAGAAACCATACATGCCAGTGCACGAAAATGCATTTAGTTTTTTATCGCCTATTTTCTAATCTTTCTAGTTGGTCTCTTTTATTTTGAAATATGTTCACGTTACTAGATCTTCATGACACACATATGATATGCACCTCAAATGAGCTCAATAGACACACGAAGTGTCGAATTGATTTTTCCGATCCCTGAATAAAGATAAGCTGATAAATGACTCGTTGAGTCAACACATGACTCGGATCGCCCGGTGATCCCTGAATAAAAGTAAGCCGACAAGCGACTCATTGAGGCAACACATGACTTGGATCGCTCCGCGATCCCTGAATAAGGTGAGTCAACACATGACTCGGACCGATTTTCGGCGGTCCCTGAAAGAGTGCATATATAGTGGCCGCACACACCATTAGTATCTTATTAATTTGGGAAAAAATATTTTTCATGATTATGCATGATATGCAGCAATGACAATTAAATATGCTTTACAATTCATTTACGATACTAATATAATCATTTAATTAAAATAAAACAATAAATAAGTTTCAAATCACACAGATCCACTTCTGGAACAACAACTTTACCCCGAATCACACATATTCATTTTTTGAATAATAACTTCACCTCAGATCACACAAATCCTTATAAATAATATCTTCTCCGATCACACGGATCCATATTCAACAGTTTTCGATCACACATATCTATATAGGACAATGATAATACCTCAAATCATATGAATCCACCACTTGTATCACCAATTTATCACAAATAATTTACAAATAATATTTATTTGCGTATGAAACTTACTTTTCTCAAATCACATAAATCCACAACTGGTATCCCAAATTAATCCAAGATAATATCATAACGTAACTAAATTAATCACAAATAATTCACAATAGAACTATCATATATTAATCACAAATAATTCACACACAACATGTTTATGCATTGTAGTTGGACTTCTACTTACCTGAACTCCAAATAGTAAGAAAATTATAGACCTCATCAAGCACTACAACTAATCTCTTCTTTCCCTTTCCAGTATGAACCCCCTTCTCTCCTTTTCTCTCTCTTTTCTCTCTCTCTCTCTCCCTCTCTTTCGCTTGATGCTTTTGTTTCTGTTTGCAGCTAACCCCTATTGGGGTGTATATAGTTAGTACGGTGGAAACAATCACCACCGCCACCAAACTTACTAAAAATAGTATATTCTATTTATAGTAAATATAATAATAATAATAATTATTATTATTATTATTATTATCCATTCTTGATTTATGTACAATACTTAATAACTAAGATATAATACATTTATAAATTAATACATATACGTGTACACTTTCTTACCACTATTATTATTACGAGAACACGTGTGATACTTAATTATCAAGAAATAATGTATTTATACACATTAAAATAATTTAATTATATATATCCAAATTAATGCATGTAAATATTCATGCACACATATATTCACATATTGTCACCATTTTTATCACGGATGTCTCAAATAAAATGTAAAGATTAATAAAATGTAGAAACAATTATCATATAATTACCACATTATTATCACAAAATAATAAAATGCACATAACACATATTAAATTATATTGACACATGAGTAGTGAGAAGCTCGGGTATCACATCGTCCCCACCTTATAAAAATTTCGTCCTCGAAATTTACTTACCTGAAGAGTTTTGGATACTTAGCCATCATCTCATCTTCTCTTTCACAAATGGCCTCCTCAACTAATTGGTTCCTCCGTAATACCTTCACAAATGGTATCTCTTTATTTCTGAGCTTCTTCACTTCTCGTCGTAAAATCTCAATTGGTATCTCTTCATAACTTAAATCTTCTTTCAATTCAACTGGTTCCTGCCTGAGAACGTGAGATGAATTCGGAACATACTTCCTCAACACAGACACATGAAACACGTCATGTACTCTAGACATCGATGTTGGTAACTCCAATTTATAAGCAACATTTCCAACTCTCTCAATGATAATGAATGGACCAACATATCTTGGACAGAGTTTCCCTTTCTTTCCAAACCGCATTATCCCCTTCATTGGAGATACTTTCAAGAATACTTGATCACCCACTTCAAATTCCAACTCTCTTCTCCGTTTGTCGGCATAACTCTTTTGCCGATCCTGAGCAACTTTCATCTTCTCTCGAATACGGGTAAAAGCATCTGACATTTCACGAATCAAGTCTGGACCCAAAAGTTTTCTCTCTCTAACTTCATCCCAGTGTACTGGAGATCTACACTTTCTCTCGTACAGTACCTTATATGGAGCCATCCCAATAGTGGACTGGTAACTGTTGTGGAACGATAACTCTATCAAAATCAAAATTTTACTCCACTGACCCTGAAAGTCCAACACACATGCTCTGAGTATATCCTCCAAAATCTGTATTGTACACTTCAATTGACCGTCTGTCTGTGGATGGAATATTGTGCTAAAAGATAAATGTGTCTCCAATGCCATATGCAAACTCTTCCAAAAAGCAAACAAGAATCTCATATCTCTGTTTGACACAATGGTAAGTGGTATTCCGTGGAGTCTGACAATCTCTTGTATATATAGTTGGGCATAACGATCCATGGAATATGTAGAGCAAATAGGAAAAAAATGAGCGGACTTAGTCAAACGATCCACAATAACCCAAATGGTATCATGACCTTTTACTGTCTTTGGTAGTCCAGTAACAAAATCCATAGTGATGTTCTCCCATTTCTATTCTGGAATAAATAGAGGCTGTAAAGTTCCTGCTGGTCTCTGATGCTCAGCTTTGACTTGCTGACAAGTCAAACATTGCTCCATATATTGTGCAACGTCTCTCTTCATTCCTGGCCACCAATAATGTGACTTCAAATCTCTATACATCTTAGTAACTCCCTGATGTACTGAATACGGAGTCGAATGAGCTTCTGACATCACTTCCTTCCGAATGTCATCCACTTCAGGTAGACATAATTGACCTTTATAATGAATCATATCATCATCTCTTAATTGGAAGTCTGAAGACTTTCCAGAGCAGAAATCATTCTTTATTTTATCAAACGGATTATCATCTTGTCGTCCATGTGGGATCTTATCCATTAAAGTTTGGTCGAAGTGTCAAAGCTGCCATCTTTGCTTCTAACGATCCTTCCTAAATGATCTCCACACCCATCCTTTGTAACTCAAGCAGCTCTGGTTTCTGGTTTAGACTCGTGGCAGCTACACTCTGTATTGCCTTTTGGCTCAATGCATCAGTAGGGGTGTGCATCGGTCGGTTAACCGAAAATTGAAAACTAAACTTTCAAAATCGAAAGCCAAACCAAACTTTTTTACAAAACCAAAACTGAATCGAACTTTTATAAACTGATATTAACCGAACCGAATTATTTTGGTCGGTTATTTCGGTTAACCAAACTGAAATTTATATATTTTTTTAAAAAATAAACAATATTTTTAATATCATTTTATTATATTTTCACTACATAAAAAAATATTTTTAATATGGCATACACTACAATAATATATATAATTTTATATTATATAACTCTATACATATACTTACATGGTCATAATAAATATATATTTCACTTTTTTTTGTAGTATAAATTAATACAATTTAAAGAAAATATATTGAATAGATGAAATTATTTTAAGTTTTAATTAAATTTTGATATTGAAAATTAAATCTAGTTAATTAAGTAATTTTGTTTAGGATGAAAAAAAATTAGTGAATATATAAAATAAAATAATAAAGTGAATATATTAATATATATATATATATATATATATATATATATATATATATATAATAATAAATTAAAAGTTCGGTTCGGTTTTCGGTTAATCGAAATTTTAAATTTCAAAACATAATATCGAACCGAAATTTTAAAAATTGGATTGGCAAAATTGAAAACCGAACTGAATTTTAAAAAACCGAACCAAATTGATATTTCGGTTTGATTTGGTTGGTTTGTTTGGTTTAAACCAAACTTTGCACATCCCAATGCATCAGCAACCACATTGGCTCTGCCTGGATGATAATTGATAACACAGTCGCAGTCCTTCACTAGTTCCAACCATCTTCTTTGCCTCATGTTCAACTCTTTTTTATTGAAGAAACACTTCAAATTCTTATGATCACTATAGATCTCACAACATTCCCCATACAGATAATGCCTCCAAATCTTGAGAGCAAACACCACCCGGCTAACTCCAAATCATGTGTGGGATAGTTCTTCTTGTACTCCATTAACTGTCTCGATGCATATGCAATCACTTTCCCATTCTGCATCAGAACACATCCAAGACCATTCTTTGAAGCATCACTATAAACCTTGAAGTTTCATATCTCCGTAAGAATAGTTAAGATAGGTGCTGATGTCAATCGTCTCTTCAATTCCTAAAAACTTTGTTCACATGCCTCCGTCCATGTGAACCTTATATTCTTCCTGGTCAATTGCGTTAATGGTGAAGTGATCTTAGAAAATCCTTCAATAAACCTTCGATAATATCCCGCTAATCCAAGAAAGCTACGAACCTCAGTGGGATTTCAGGATTGTGACCAATTATGGATTGCTTTAACTTTATCTACTGAAATTCCTTCTCCTGATACCACGTGTCCCAAGAAAACAACTTGGTCCAACCAAAATTCACACTTCTTAAACTTTGCATATAACTGCTTCTCTTTCAGAATCTCCAACACCTTTCTCAAGTGTAGAGCGTGATCCTCCTTGTTCTTAGAGTAAATCATAATATCATCGATAAAAACAATCATAAACTTATCGAGGAATTCCTAAAATACTCTTTTCATCAAATCCATAAATGTTGCCAGAGCATTCGTCAAACCAAACGGCATCACCAAAAACTCATAATGTTAATACCTTGTATTGAATGCATTCTTCGGAATATCCTCCTCCTTAATCTTCAACTGATGATACCCCGATCGCAGATCAATCTTTAAAAAGATAGTTGCACCCTATAGTTGATCGAATAGATCATCAATACGAGGCAATGGATACGTATTCTTGACTGTAACTTTATTGATCTATCGGTAATCGATGCACATCCTCAACTTACCATCCTTCTTTCGAATGAAAAGAACTGGTGCTTCCAAAGTTGAGAAACTAGATGGGATGAATCCTTTGTCTAGCAATTCTTTCAACTGTATCTTCAATTCCTTCAGTTCAGCTAGTGTCATTCTATATGGCGCTTTAGATATAGGAGTAGTTCCTGGTTGCTGCTCAATAACAAACTCTATTTCTCGATCTAGTGGCAAACCTGGAAGATCATCTGGAAACACCTCCGGGTATTCCCGAACTACTGGTACATCACCGAGGATTGGACATTGATGTCAATCAACATTCATCACGCTCATCAGATACCCTTCACAACCACTTTCCAATAATCACTGAGCTTTGGTCGGTGATATTACAGAAAATATGAAGTTCTTCTTAATCCCAACAAAAGTAAACGGTTATCCCTTCCAATGGCTGAAAAGTGATACTCTTCTTCTAACAATCTATTGTAACACCGTACTTTGACAGCCAATCCATGCCCAATATGATATCATAATCATGCATACTTAACACAATCAAATCAGCAAGGAGTTGTCTTCCTTCAATAGGAATACCACATCCTCGAAGAAGTTGATTGGTTTACTTTGACTCACCAGAAGTTATCATCACTTCATAATTAGCTTTTATCAAGTTAGATGTTCCACCCAGCTTCCTCTCATACTCAGTGGATACAAATGAATGTGTTGCTCTAGAATCAGATAGCATATATGTAGAAGTGCCAAAAATAGAAAACTTACCCGTGATAAGTGAGAGATTTGCATCTGCCTCCTCCCACGTCAAAGTGTACACCCTTGCTGGAGGCCTTCCCTATTGTCCTTGCTTCCCTTGCTTAGGACAAGTAGTGGTCACATACCCTTTCTCTCCACATGTATAACAAGTCCTAAGAGTAATGCGACACTTCCCACCATGTGGCTTAGCATAATTAGAACATATTGGTATTGGAGGCGTCAGTGGCACCTTACCCTGATCGAATTTGGGAAGCTTGTTTGGTTATCCCTGTCCATATTCTTGATTCACTGGAATATTAGGTTTCGGCCTCTGAAATGGCATCGGCCTCTTATTATCTCTCCCAAACTGCTGCACTGGTTTTTGCTGAAATTGGCGTCTGATAGCCTCCGCTTGTTCAGCAATCTGTGCCCTTTCTGCAACTTGTGAGTATGTCGCTCCCTGCAAACCCACCATACTCATGATTGTTGTCATTTTCACCTAGATTTTAGTGTCTTTATTTGTGGATTTTCGGATATTTTTATCCGTATTTGTGTGACTTTTGGTGGAGTTATTGTTATTTTGTGAAATATGATATGAATTGATAGAAATGTGAAAATGAGCTTAAATATGTGCAAAACAGGTCAAAAAATAGAGCAAAACGGAGTCGAGAGCTGAAACGAAGAAGCTGGATAGGACTCGACCACAGTCAAGTTGAGCTCTAAAGCTTGAGTCGAGCTGCGTGGTCGAGCTCGGGCCGTGCGCCGCACACGAACCTATAATAAGAGGCCGTGTGTGGGTGTCAGAAAATGCTACACGCCCATAACTGAGGGCATGCACAAAACTCGAGTCATGCTCCGACACACGCAGAAACACGCCGAGAAATGCGCAGGAACTCAAGGCGAGTTATGCAGCTCGAGTCGAGTCGTGTACAAATTCAGTGATTAAGTTAGAAATTCCAGAAGCTTCTAGAGGGTTCCTAAGAGGTTTAAATATCCAATTGATGCGAGAATACAGGGGGAGATCAGAATTAGAGCAGTTACACACACTCCACACCACATTTTCACACACTAAATCCATTTCATCCATCTCCATCCATTAGATCCATCAATTTCCACTTGATCTCCATTAATCAATCCATCAATCCTTCATCCAATCCATCCATCTACCATTTGAGAAGAGGAAAGCGTCAAGGATTGAAGGAGTTAGCATATTGAAGTGAAGGAAGGTTTCTCCATGAAAGGGAAACCAATCTACTTTTCATTTGTTGATTTTCTTCTTATTTTGGCTCAAATGGGGCAAAGCTTGATTTGTATAGATTTAAACACAATGTTTAGTGGCTAGTCCTATAGTAGGGATAATCATATGATTGGTTGAGAAGAATGTTAGATATGTAGGATTTGAGATGTTAAATTGAGTCAATTTTGGACTTCCTTTTATGATTAATGATTCATGTTTCATTTCAATATTTGTGTGATTAAATTCTCTTTTCATGGTATTAGGATGACCATTCCAATAGTATTATGAGTGGTTTAATTGAATCATATATTAAGATGTGCATGCATGTTAGTATGAGGGGAGGTAAGCCATACCCTTCTTGTGCTTAGAACATTCATAGGGGGACACTTAAGAAATTGAGTGAAAAGAACCAACTTATGATCATAGTACCTTAAGGGAATTGAGAGTAAGACAATCTTAGGAGATTTAGACTTGTTAAAGAGTCGAGAACCTAATCACCTTGGCCATAGGGGTTAGGGGTAAAAACGTGATTGTTTTTAGTCCACAATTAATGAAGTTTAATATCAAGAGTTATGCATATCTAGCTAGAGTCTTAACCATGATTATGATTAGCCTTGCTCTCTTCTCAAGTGAATTCTACCTCTATTCCATTCATCATTTGTGTGTTGTTTGAATCATTACTTTGTTAGTTCAAATTTGTTGTTAATTGATTAGAATAATTAGTAGCTTAAGCAATCAAACCTTCAATCTATCATTCTTACAAAGCATAAATCAATGGAAAATCTAGATACAATCGTGAGTTTACTTTCCCTTTGGATGATATTATTATAAATTCTATACTTGGTTACGCATTTACTCGACGATAGAGTCTCTTACTCTTACGCATATTTACAAGAAATGCGACTAAGAACATGGCGCCGCTTGCCGGGAAAATGTTAAACTTTTGGTTCTAACGAGTTTGAAGTTTATTAGTTTTGATAAGGATATTTCTTTTATTTGTTTACTTGTCTTGGTTACTTGGAGAATTAATTTAGAAATTCTTGTAGGTACATGCAAACGCGTTCAAGGTCTCAATCTATTGAACCTTTGAACTTGTAATTAGAAGCTACCTTAAGAAGACAAAGACGAGGAGCGTTAGAGCCTACGGAAGAAATTATGGAAGAAGTAAGGGATAATGCCAACATGGTTGATGAAGAAGGCAATATGAGAAATTTTCATGGAGTTGATAATGTTAGAGGAGGTTATAATAATATGGAATTTATGCCACAAGCGTATGCTCAACAAATGCACTTGCAAAACCAACAAATGCAAGCTATTATTCAAAACTTGATGGCACAACAAGAAGTAAGGAATAATCCTCCGGTGGTGCAAAATCAACCCCGTGGAAATGGAAACAATGGAGCGGGAATGAATGTCTGTGATCACTTTCAACCGCAATATGGGAATTATAGAATGGGCCCACCATTGAATGTGAATAATTTTGAGATCAAGACGGGATTGATCAACATGGTGTAAGCAAATCAATTTGGTGGTGGTGCTATGGAGGATCCGAATGCTCACTTAGCCCAATTTACGGAGTTAGCCAATACGATAAAGATAAATGGGGTAAGTGAGGATATTGTTAAAATGAAGCTTTTCTCATTTTCATTAAGAGATAGAGCTAAGGCTTGGTATCATACTATACCACCAGGATCCTACACCACATGGAGAGAGTTGGCACAAAGATTCTTGAGCAAGTATTTTCCACCTTCAAATATGTTGCATATTAAAGGGCAAATCTTTCAATTCAAGCAACTGCCACTTGAGACATTTAGTGAAGCATGGGACTGATTCAAAGAGATGCTAAGGAAGTGTCCACAACAAGAATTCCCCGAGGAACAACAAATAGGATTTTTCTATGTCGGTTTACATGGAAGTGAGAGGATGCTCATTGATGCTTCGGCGGGAGGTTCAATTTTGGGACAAACTCCGAATAGAGCAATTGCCATATGTGAGGAAGTAGCTTTGAATACGGGTCAATGGCCTGTGGATCGTGCACCGAGGATGTATGATATAGAGAGAATTGCTAAGATGGAAGAAGTGTGCTTGCAACAAGTGAAAAAGGTGGAAGTGCCTAAGGAAGATATGACCGACAAGGCGATCACAGAAATATTAAAGATGATGAATGCTAACATGCAAGTGTCTCCAAATTTGACACCTTTGATGAATCAACAAGTGTTTCCCAATACTCAACAAGGCATGATTATGCCTAATATGGGTCAATCTTCTCAAAGTTGTCAAATGCCTACACCTATGCCTCAACAAGGTATGTCCTCTAATTTTGGAATTCAAGATACATGGTGTCTACCCGAAATGTCACTTGAAGAAGTTGCCTTCATGCAAGGAAGGAACTTTCAAGGAAATTATAGTGGTAACTTTGGTAATCATGGAGGAGGATATCCACAAAGACATGGAGGATGGGGGCAAGATAACTTTCAAGGTAATTTTAATCAACCTCGTAGGTATGAGAATTTGTCATATGGGAATCAAGAGAATGCACTTACTCTTCCACCGAGCATCAATCTGAGGGAGAAAGCTCCAAATGGTGAAGGAAAGCCTACAATGGAGGATCAAATATCCAAGATGTTTGATTTCATGAAGCAAGAGAAAGAGGTGAATGAAAAAAGGTTTGACTAAATGAAGCAAAGAGAAGAGTTGAATGATAATAGATTCAAAGCTTTGGAGACACAAATGAGTCAAATGGCAATCGAGAAAGGTGAAATGCATCGTAAGGGTAAGTTTCCCTCCACTACCATTACTAATCCTAAGGAGCAATGTTTGTATGTTACCGTGTGAAACATGGAAAGTAAGGTGGAGAAAGGGTTGGTGGAAACAACAAACATTGTTTCCAAGGTTGAAAAAGTAGTTTGTAATGAAATCATGTCAAAAGTGGAAGAGAAAGTTGCCATTGATAAAGATTTGTCTTTTGATGATGAGAAGATAATTGGTGAATTCTTGTCTTTGTTGGATGATGAGAATAATTGTGATGAAGAGGTGATGTTGAAACAAGATCGTGACATTGTCGAAGTTGAAGCTTCATCAAAGGTTGAAGACCCCAGTAAATTTGTTCATACTTGTAAAATTGGAAATGGGAAATATTTTAATGCTATATGTGATCTTGGTTCAAGCATTAATGTGATGCCTTTGGAAATTTTTGAAAAACTCGACATTGGGAGGTTAAAGGAAACGGATGTGGAAATTGGAATAATGGATGGTTCAATGATAAAGCCCTATGGAGTTGTGAAGGATATGCTTGTGAAAATAGAATATTTTGTCTTTCTGGTGAATTTTATGATAGTTGAGAAGCAAGCGGATCCTTTGATCCCATTGATTTTTGGAAGACCTTTTTGGCAACTGGAAGAGCAAAATTTGATATGGATAGGAAGGAACTCATACTCCGATCAAATGAAAAAAAATTGGTGTTATCAAGCAAGAATTTAAAAGGGGGAGATCTTCATTTAAAGCCATCCATTAAGCCTCCGGATGATCAAGATCGAGTGGTAAGTGAAATTTTAAAAGATGAAGATTTAACTAATTTTTTACTTGAATTTGCAGGAAATTTTTCTTTAAAAAGGAACAAGCTTGGGGGAAATCCACAAGTTGATTGGAAGATTGATAAAGGGCCTCCGGGATTTGAAAACGTGAGAAAAAGAGACAATGAAGTGAGTTCAAGTGTTAGAGGAGCAAGAAGTGTTGATAAGAAGGTTGTTAAGGAGATGTTTAATGTGAAGATGAGGCCCGATGGGGTCTTGAATTTCTCCGATTGTTAAGAGCTTCAATGCGTCTAGCTCGACGACGTTAAATCGAGCGTTTGATGGGAGGCAACCCATTTGAGTAAGTTTTTTTTTAGTTTTTTTTGTATTTTTTTTGTATGTAGGTGGAATGTGCTCAAGGAGAAAATACTTATGAAGGAGACGAGATGTGCTAGATTTGGAATGAAAATGTATGTCGCACCACTCTTTACAAACTTAAATTTAACACTTGTGTTAATTTAAGTTTAGGGGAAGAGTGTGTGGTGGCCATACTTGAATGTTGGAATGCACATACGTCATCACAAGGTAATTTTATGATGATCAATGGTGGAAACTACAAGAGTAAGACTCACCACCTTTTGCAAACTTAATTCTCAACTTGTTTCGATTTAAGTTTGGGGGGATAGTGTGTGGTGTGCTTTACCACTTGTGTATGCTTGATAGATCATGTTGATAGAGTGATTATCTTGATGTCTTGTGTAAAATTGGGTCAATTTTAAAATTTTTCTCAAGAGTTTGGTTCGTTTTGGTTTGTTTGGTGGTGTCTAAGTGCATGCTAGTCCATTAATTGGTCATAGATGTGGAAATAATTGACTTTGATGAGTTTTCAATATATATAAGTTGTATCGGAAGTAAACAAGCAGGGGAAAACAGGGTTCGGAGTTCGAAAAAATACAAAAACAGGGAACAAAGCTCGACCCGTGTTCAGGACTCGAGCCTGTACACAAGGCCGAGCTCTGACATCAAAAGCAGCAGCATGCCCAGTCGGAGTTTAAGTTCAAAACTCTACTCGAGTCCAGTAAGGAACTCGAATCGAGTTACATAGCTCGAGTCAAGCGGATTGCGAAAGTCAAAATAAAAATGCAATTTCAGGCTCATTACTGCAGAACCATTCATCGAACCCGAAGCTCGCGTCGTGCCCAGTGCATCCGTACAGCCTCAGAAATCCTTCTCAATCCTTCAAAACTCATGTGAATTAGTTAGTGTAGTGTCTATTCCTCACTTTAATCCGTCCATTTCTTTCACAAATTCGATTCTCCACAGTTTTGCAAGTAAGAACTTTCTACCCTAATACTTCGAAATGGTGTTTAATTCTTTGAATTGGTACATGGGCTTTGAATATCATGATGCTTGAAGCATGAGAATGAAGTTTATACTTGCAATTATAGCATGAGTTTATGAATTGATTGATTATTTGAATTAGGGTTCATGAATGTAAAATTGAGGAAAGTTGTGAAATGCATAAATTGGGTTGATTTGTGTATTCTAAGTGATGAATTGGTATGAGAATGAAGTAGAAATTGCTAACTTGAGTTTGGATGAGAAGTGAATTGGTGGAATTTTGATTTTAGAGTTTCAAGTTAGGGTTCATGGAAGCAAAAATTGGGGATTTTTGGTAATTGAGCATAATTGATTGAACAGATAAGTATAGATCTGAAATTGATGCATGAATGATGATTGAAGGGTGAGATTTAGCATGATTTATGTGAGTTGAGCTTACGAAGTTGCAAGTTGAACGTGTGCATACCATGTTTTGCAATTAAATGGTTATTTGGTGTGAATTGAAGTCAAGAATTTGATTAGATGGGTGCATAATGATCATTTGTTGATTGGATAGGAACTTTTGAAGTCATGAGGTTGCATTCTTGATGATAAGTGATGCTTATTAGATAAGTGAAGTGTGAGCTTACATGATAAATTTGTTAATTTCTTGTAAATGAAAAATACTTGTTGGTATTATTTGGTCCTACCATAAGCTTAATGGATTAAAATTGCAAAATTATGCATTCAAATTTTGAATTAATTGTGAATTTTTGTGATGTAGATGGCTAGAAGAGAAATGGGACAAGACTTCGTTGTACTTAATGAAGAGGAGTTGGCACTTTGTGATGCAAATTTAAGTATAGAAGGGTTTCATCCATTTGATATGGATGTGGGCTTGGTGGATGAATGGCCAAAGTATGCTTCAAGATGGGAGGCAATCTGCCCAAAAGTTCATGTAACTAGATTCCAAGATCAACAAACTATGGTTGACTTAGGATTAGAGGATGACTTGAGGGCCATGTATCGTAATGTCCACATGGAGGATTTCTTTGACAAGAGGCCACCCACATACCGAAGCCTCACAGCGGAATTCTTGAGTACGCTAGAGGTCATGAAGAATCACAATGAATATCCTACTTCCATCAAGTTCCAAGAGATAAGTGGCATGAAGTTGAAACTTCTGATCTGAATGAATACTTTGGAGAGATACAACAAAAAGCAGTGGTGGCATAGATTGATTAATGATGGAGCTGAGCAACAGTCAGAGTATCGAGCTAGTTCGTCTAAAGAAACAGCTATACAGAACCCAGTTATGAGGTACTTGGAAATGATTTTGTCGAACACCATGTTCGGGAGATCAGAGAGTGGTTCCGTAGTAGAGAGGGAGCTGCATATGATGTATTGTCTGTATCATGGGAAAGAGTTTAATATGGTTGCAGAATTCATCCAACATGCAGAGAGGATAGCTAAGAGACGCACTCATCAGTGAGTAATGATTGGAGGTATGATTACCATGATAGATGAGGGGCTCGGAGTTGATTTTGGTGAGAGAACTCTGATGGTGAGTGAGGGATTGAATGCTCATGCACTAATGTTTTAAGCAAGATCAAGGCAGTCCGTTCCCTCTTCTGACTCCTATGTTGATGTCTATTTTCGGTCAGAGAGCAGCGGAGAATTTGAGCATGGCTAGTGCTCTACATTCTGAGATAGTCAGAGCATTCTATCGAGCCAACTGTGAAGGTGTTGAAGAAGTGCTACGAGGAATGGAAAATATAGCAGATGCAGATTTAGAGGAGCTTAGAGCTGAGGGTGAGCCTGTGGATTTAGGAGATGAAGAAGAAGAGGAAGAAGAGCATCATGTAGAGTTCGAGGAGCATGCTCCAGAGCTTCCACACTTTGAGGAGGCACAGATGGGAGGTCACGGAGATCAGTTTAGGTGGAACATCCTCGAGGGTGATATTCTTGATATTAGACAGGCTCAGCAGGAGCATAGGATACAGATCCGAGATCTCCAGGCTGGATAGTTCAGGATGGATCATAACTTTGAAAAAGCTCATCGTCACATCAACAACATTGAGGAGATGATGACCATGATGTTCAACATGCAATTTTCTGGAGCAAACGGTGCCTACATACCCTGGAATCCATATCAGTCACCTCCACCTCCAGAGCCATGAAGGGAGTACTTTTGGTGCTAGACACTTACATTAGTTCGTTTAGCTATGATTAGACATTTGATTTGATATTGATGGAATGGATTGTTTTGTTTTGGGAGGTTTTACTTTGGGATTTTATTTTTAGTTTTATGCGATTTACATTTCTTTTTTTTTTTTTTGGTATTTTGGTTTGATTTTCATTATTTGGATGTGATGGGAATTTGATTATACTTGTTATGGATGTGAATTGATGTATTTTGATATTTCGAGATGGATGATTTTGTTCATGCATGTTATGTGCTTGTTATGTTGTTTGGTGAGTTTTCGATTATTGTGTTATGTTTGTTTTGATTTTATTCTTGTAAGGATGGTTTGGTGGTATGTTTTTGGGAAGGTGTTGAATATTTTTGATTGTGAGCTATGATGCATTATTTGTGATGAGTGATGGAAAGTATGTTAATTGTTGAAATTGTGACATGGATTACATAAGTTGTTCAATTTTGAGAAGCATGAAGTGTAATTAGGTTTCTTTTAGTCCAAGCAAAAGCTTGTGAGAATTGAGCCTCAACTATGCCTCCATGGTTATTTCTTGATGAGAGGACCGGTAGTACTTAGACAAACTAGAACTTACTCATGGACTATAGGAACGAAGCCCGAATGGGTGAAATTTGTAATATGATCTTAGGCCATCCTTGTTAAATGAAGTCATAGCCATAAAATTTCTTACCAAAAACATTATCCCTAGTTAGCCACTTTGAGCCTATAAGCCTTTTCTTTATTATTTGAGCACAACACAAGCCTTGAAAACCCACTTGAGCCTATATGTAACCTATGTGTGAATAATTGAGGATGATGATGGTTTACAAGGGAAGATGTGGAAAAATATGCAAATAAATGGAAAAAGGTTAACTCAAGAAAAAGGATGAAAGAGCTCAAGATAAAAAGCAAGTGCAACTTCAAAAAAGTGAAAAAGGAGCAAAATCCTAAAATATGCTCAAGAAATGCAAAAATCAAAGAAAAGAAGTATGACATTCAAAAGAAGCTCAATAAATCTATGGTATGTTGATGTTTAATATTCTTGAACAGTTACAAGGAAGGAAGTTTGAAAATGAGGAAGTTGAAGAAAAGAATCATAACTTTGATTATCCACACTTGATTAGTCACTATTATCCAAAGTTTCCTACCTTACCAAAGAGCTTAAATATTACATCCTAATATAAAGACCTTTTTGATCACTTAATGAAACTAGGGTGGCTTGTGAACATAGTCCATGAGCAAGCCTATGGTGAGTCGGTTCTAATCGATTGATGAGTGATGTTAAAAACCCTACTCTATAGAGTGTTGAGTGAATTTGATAACCTATGAGAGACTTGGATTGAAAGGGGTTTGATTACTCTTTTGTCATTCTTAAGATTGAACTCGTTAATCTTTCATGTTATAGGTTTGATAATGTAGGGATACTTAATATGATCTTATAATCCTTATTACTTGTGATGTGTTGTGGTTTATGTTCGTTAGGTGTTTCTAGGTGAAAATTAATCCTCTTGTTTATCATTTTTAGTAGTTCGAGGATGAACAACACTTTAAGTTTGGGGGTTGATCGTTTTCATTTTTACCTAGATTTTAGTGTCTTTGTTTGTGGATTTTCGAATGTTTTTATCTGTATTTGTGTGACTTTTGGTGGAGTTATTGTTATTTTGTGAAATGTAGTATGAATTGATAGAAATGTGTAAATGAGCTTAAATATGTGCAAAACAGGTCAAAAAATGGAGCAAAACAGAGTCAGGAGCTGAAATGAAGAAGCTAGACAGGACTCGACCACGCTCGAGTCGAGCTCTAAAGCTCGAGTCGAGCTGCGTGGTCGAGATCGGGCCATGCGCCGCACACAGGCCTATAACAGGAGGCCATATGCGAGCATCAGAAAATGCTACACGCCCATAACTGAGGGCGTGCATAGAACTCAAGTCATGCTCCGACACAAGCAGAAACACGCCGAGAAATGCACAGGAACTCGAGGCGAGCTCTGCAGCTCGAGTCGAGTCGTGTACGAATTCAGTGATTAAGTCAGAAAATTCCAGAAGCTTTAGAAGGTTCCTAAAAGGTTTAAATACCCAATTGATGCGAGAATACAGGGGGTGATCAGAATTAGAGCAGTTACACACACTCTACACCATATTTTCACACAATAGATCCATTTCATCCATCTCCATCCATTAGATCCATCAATTTCCACTTGATCTCCATTAATCAATCTATCAATCCTTCATCAAATCCATCCATCTACCATTTGAGAAGAGGAAAGCATCAATGAATGAAGGAGTTAGCATATTGAAGAGAAGGAAGGTTTCTCCATTAAAGGGAAACCAATCTACTTTTCATTTGTTGATTTTCTTCTTATTTTGGCTCAAATAGAGCAAAGCTTGATTTGTATTTATTTAAACACAATGTTTAGTGGCTAGTCCTATAGTAGGACTAATCATATGATTGGTTGAGAAGAATGTTAGATATGTAGGATTGAAGATGTTGAATTGAGTTATTTTGGACTTCCTTTTATGATTAATGATTCATGTTTCATTTCAATATTTGTGTGATTAAATTCTCTTTTCATGGTATTAGGATGGCCATTCCAATAGTATGATGAGTAGTTTAATTGAATCATATATTAAGATGTGCATGCATGTTAGTGTGAGGGGAGGTAAGACATACCCTTCTTGTGCTTAGAACATTCATATGGGGACACTTAAGAAATTGAGTGAAAAGAACCAACTTATGATCATAGTACCTTAAAGGAATTGAGAGTAAGACAATCTTAGGAGATTTAGACTTGTTAAAGAGTCAAGAACCTAATCACCTTGGCCATAGGGGTTAGGGGTAAAAACGTGATTGCTTTTAGTCCACAATTAATGAAGTTCAATATCAAGAGTTATGCATATCTAGCTAGAGTCTTAACCATGATTATGATTAGCCTTGCTCTCTTCTCAAGTGAATTCTACCTTTATTCTATTCATCAATTGTGTGTTGTTTGGATCATTACTTTGTTAGCTCAAATTTGTAGTTAATTGATTAGAATAATTAGTAGCTTAAACAATCAAACATTCAATCTATCATTCTTACAAAGTATAATTAATGGAAAATCCGAATACAATTATGAGTGTACTTTCCCTTAGGACGATATTATTATAAATTTTGTACTTGGTCACGTATTTACTCGATGATAGAGTCTCTTACTCTTACATATTTTTACAAGAAATGCGACTAAGAACAACTCATATCTCTAAAAAGATCAGGTCTTACACCTTCCATAAACCTTTCCACCTTTAGTGGCTCCGTACTCACCATGTGTTCGGCAAACCTCGGTAATTGCTCAAACTTACGAAGGTAATCTGTAAAGGACATACCTCCCTACTTCAACTGTATGAACTCGTTCATCTTCATTGCTCTCACTGGTACCGTGAAGTACTTGTTCCTGAATAGCTCCTTAAACCCTTCTCATGTCATAGTCGTGACATCCTCGATACTTTTAATTGTATCCCACCAGTAGCCAGCACTCTCCCGTAACATAAAAGAAGCACACAACACTCTGTCCCCATCTGGAATTCTACTATTTTGAAACATGTTTTCCATTGTGCATAACCAATCCTCTGCATCTGTAGGATCTGCTGCATCTTCAAATATCGGAGGACTCAGCTTTCGAAACCTCTCACAAACCATCTCCACACGTTCCGCCTGACGTCGATCTTGATTAACATTAACCTCTGGCTGTCCACCCATATCTCTCTGCTGAATAAGTTGTCGCATTTGTTGGGACTGGCACTCTACAAGTTCCATCAGTCGAGTAATTACTACATCACGACTATTTCCTTTAGTAGGTGTTGCTTGCCCAACAGCTCTATCCCCTTCAGAACTTTAACTATAGCCCTTACCATTTTTTTACTAACTACAATTCCTACACCACATGGCCCATATAATTTATAAAACACATAAAAACACAGGAAAAAAAATAACACTTACATGTAAAATTATGCTCCTAAGGAAAGAGCTCATGTATATAGACAGTCTGCAGGACCCAAACTGTGCTCTGATACCACTTTGACACGACCCACCTTACATAACTTATAATTCAAATACTCCCTCCATCTATCCCCAATCTATCCGTTCTTTTTGCACGTGGATTAAGGAATATTAATGTATAGTGGGTAGTTGTATTAGTGGGGTGTGTAGGTCCCATATTTTAAATGTATTAGTGGGTGGGTAGGTCCCACGTGTTCAAAAGTAGAAATGGTTAAATTAAGAGTGGATGACCCAAAATGGTAAAATAGATAGATTGACAGTGGACGGAAGGAGTACTAATTAATATAAACATTATCATTATAAAAAACTGCATATATTTTTTTTCACCTAATATATTCATAACCAAAACAATCACATCAGTTCAACATACGTAATTGGTTTCTGATACTACTGCAAACCACCCAAACTTGTGATAATACTTATTATATTACATAACAACATATTAGCGGAAATAAAATAAGCCCACAGCCTAGCCCAACAGGTCGTCATCTATGTACATCTACTCAGAACGCTGAAGGAGCTCCACCGCTTGCACAACCACATCACAAAACTCAATCATCAACAAGCTCACCTACAATGCATAAACTAGTGAGACAAAAATCTCAGTAAGTAGAAATCATGCATGCCGGTGCATGAAAATACATTTAGTTTTCTATCGCCTATTTTCTAATCTTTCTAGTTGGTTTCTTTTATTTTGAAATATGTTCACGTTGTGGGATCCTCATGACACACTTATGATATGTACCTCAAATAAGCTCAATAGACACACAAAGTGTCGGATCAATTTTTCCAATTCCTGAATAAATATGAGCCGATAAACGACTCGTTGAGTCAACACATGACTCGGATCGCCCCGCGATCCTTGAATAAGAGTAAGCCGACAAGCGACTCGTTGAGTCAACACATGACTCGGATCGATTTTCGGCAGTCCCTGAAAGAGTGCATATATAGTGGCCACACATACCATTAGTATCTTATTAATTTTGGGGAAAACACTTTTCATGATTATACATGATATGCAGCAATGGCAATTAAGTATGCTTTACAATTCATTTACGATACCAACATAATCATTTAATCAAAATAAAACAACAAATAAGTTTCAAATCACACAAATCCACTTCTGGAATAACAATTTCACCCCGAATCACACATATCCATTTTTCGAATAACAACTTCACCTCGGATCACGCAGATCCTTATAAATGATATCTTCTCCGATCACACGGATCCATATTCAACAGTTTCCGATCACACAGATCTATATAGGACAATGATAATACCTCAAATCATATGAATCCACCACTTGTATCACCAATTTATCAGAAATAATTTACAAATAATATATAGTTGCGTATGAAACCTACTTTTCTCAAATCACATAAATCCACAGCTGGTATCCCAAATTAATCTAAGATAATATCATAACGTAACTAAACAAATCACAAATAATTCACAACAGAATTATCATATATTAATCACAAATAATTCACACACAACATATTTATGCATTGTAGTTGAACTTCTACTTACCTGGACTCCAAATAGTAAGAAAATTATAGACCTCGTCAAGCACTACAACTAATCTCTTCTTTCCGTTCCGGCATGAACCCCCTCCTCTCCTTTTCTCTCTTCTCTCTCTCTCTCTCTCTCTCTCTCTCTCTCTCTCTCTCTCTTCGCTCTCTGCTGTTTTTCTGTTTGAAGCTAACCCTTATTGGGGTATATATATAGTTAGTACGGTGGAAACAATCACCACCCCACCAAACTTACTAAAAATAGTATATTCTATTTATAGTAAATAGAATTATTATTATTATTATTAACCATTCTTGATTTACGTGCAATACTTAATAACTAAGATATAATACATTTACAAATTAATACACATATGTGTACACTTTCTTACCATTATTACTATAACAAGAACACGTGTGATACTTAATAATCAAGAAATAATATATTTATACACATTAAAATAATTTAATTATATATATCCAAATTAATGCACGTAAATATTCATGCACACATATATTCACATATTGTCACCATTTTTATCACGGATGTGTCAAATAAAATGTAAAGATTAATGAAATGTAAAAACAATGGTCACATAATTGGCACATTATTATCACATAATTATAAAATGCATATAACACAAATTAAATTATATTGGCACATGAGTAGTGAGAAGCTCGGGGATCACATCATGGCTAACCACTCATAGTTTTAAATTCATAAATGGCTTCATCAATTCTTCCTATGACAGTTTTAACCACTCACTGCTATTTTCAGAGATCCGACATATGAAAATAGTTCCCCATCTTATTTTGAATATTCTGTTTGACCGTGTCCTGTTGGAGCTTGCTTCTTTGATACACCTTTTCCTTTCCCCTGCTGCTCTTAGTTTGCATTTTTTATGATGCTCGTCATTGACATGAAGGATGATTTTTGTTTGAGAACAGTCAGGTGCCTTCACTGCTTTGTTAGCCATAATCTGAAATATAACTTTAATGATTGCATATTAAATAATAAGTTAACAAACTAATGTAATAAGTCATATAGTAGAGAAGCATAACCTTTTTTGAATGAGATGGCCTTAAAGTTTTGGTGATATTCACTAGCCCATTGTCATCATGCTCATGATTTAACTTCCGCCCTTCAAAGTCTTCTTCTTCGGGTACATACTCAGCATCATTTGTAACAATTTGTTTCCTCCTATTGATCTTTTTTCTTCTTGGGAATTGTGGTGTGCGTTAAATCATAGGCATGGGGTTTTAAGCCCTAAGTCCTTCATCTTCCTTTCATTTTCTTCAATCCTTTTCGATCTCTGCTTCTCATATTCTTCCATCTTGATCTATGCTATTATTAAATTTCAGCAAAAAGTCACGTAGCATTAATATCGGTGTAATACTCGACTTATATATAAGTTTCATTACCAAAAATCTGCAACAATTTATTCATATATAATGGCGAAGAGTGAAAAAATTCCAACATATAATGTCATAGCCAAATATGTCTAACACATATCGCATGCAACTAATGACATTCTAGAGTTGTAACTAGTCATGCTTATGATATTTAAATGTGCATTATTGTAATTTTCTGATGAATACCAACTTTTATAATATGTTGGCTCTAAAAGTCTAATGTAGGTAATGCATGATGAAATTTCGTATTATAAAATAGACCAATCAGGCATATAATTGTTAGAAAGTATAACAAGTTAGAGCGCACGAGGCTAAAATGAGAAAAATGCAATTCCGGTCAAGTATGAAAAGACTCAATTTAAAAATTGTATGAAATTTCACTCTGGGTTAATAGAAACACAAGAAGGCAGACATTGAGAGGGTACATAGAAGCATGACTTAACTCTGGAAGATCAATGACAAATTAAACTCAGCTTATTGGACACTACGTATATATGGCACTTGATGCTGGAAGATCAACAAAGACAGCTAATTCAACTAAGTATATGTGCTGCATCCCTCAAAAGTATAAAATCCAGTAAATATAAGATAAATTATCCTCACATATATCCATCATACAGAATGTCTAAACTAGTATCCACCATATCTTTTAGATAAGAAAAGCTAAATTCGAAAGGACGATTTGTTTATTTTAGTGAATGTAGGCAGTGTTTGCTTCATGAGTAAGCACACGTTATTGTAATTAAAAACCTCAAATAGTTTACACGGATGATCTGAAAAGAAAGCTAGCTTTTGGGCACAATCATAACACTTCACACAATTTAATGACAAGGTACTGATAAATTTACTAAATCACAGAGATGCCACCATTAGTGATGTTTAACATATATCTCTAGACTGGAGAAGAAGACATTGATCGGATATTATTGGACTTATCACGGAATACCATTGAACGGAAAAGGGGAGGAACAATAATAAAACTAAGTGTACATCCTATTCCAAAGTTAGTTGGTTGCATTCATGCACCGACCGTTCTGGGCACACTCCAACAGGATTGAGCATCGTTATTAAGAAAAATAAAAAATAAAGAAAGAGGTAATTAACTCAGCAACTCACCAATTAGTGAACCATCCTCCCTGCAATCAACGTATGACTAAACCCAGTGAATGAATAAGAGTTCTTAAATGGAATTTTATTTAATCTAGGGCTTCTTGTTAGGGAAATCAAACGCTTATTTTTTTACGCCCGCCCAATTCTGGAAACGACTGCTGAAATTTACCTGGAATTAAAAACAATTTGGTTGCCTGCGTTGCCTCCCAGTCTCCCACGATCGGATGAAGAAGCGCCAATTGCAGAATAGAACTCAATTCTGTCACCACGCGCCAAGTAGAAATTTTCAACCTTTGGTGTTCGAGTCTTCCAAGTGCGTGTGTAGGAGAATTAATGTGGACACTAGACAATGCCACACTATTTAAAAGATATGCCCTTTATTGGAAATTGCGTTTTAACCATTTTTTGTTTGCTTATGTTGTCCATAATTAATCAGACTATAAAATAAAAATATTAAGTTATCAAAAGTGAAAAGTGTATGGATTTATATATGAAAATGTCATAAATAAAATAAGAGTGAACGTTCCCTTTTTTCTCTATAATCACTTGTAGTTTTCTATTTCTTAACAAAGGTTTAAAAAAGAATTTAGTCTTGTATGATTAAGAGAGAAAAACTCCAATGAATAAATAAATAATGTCTAATACCTTTAAAGAAACTATATATTGTATATATTTTTTTAGGAATATTATTATTTAATGGGTAGTGGATAATTATATTAGTGAATGTGTGAACTCAATATTTTAATTGTATTAGTGTATGTGTGTGAGAGAGTTACATGTGTGTGTATTAAAAAAAAATGAAACCTTTAGAGGCGAACATCCAAAATAAAAAATGAATTTCTTTTAAGCGGATGGTGGAAATATTTCATATTAATATACTTCCAAAATAGGCTTCACCTTTGCAGTTTCACGTTGTTTATAAAATTTGATTTTTTTTACTAACATTAGGTATTTTAGTATTTTAAAGTAATAAATAAAATGCAAAGTATGTTGTTATGTAGGAGTGACAAGACAAATTTGTAATTAAAGTAACGTTTGAGGTTATTGAATAAAGATATTTTTCATTTTTTATTTTTTGAGGTGAAAGTTATTTGTGAGACGAACAAATTAGGAAATTGTACAATTTATCGTGGGATGTATGGAGTACACAAAAATGATAATAATTTAATTAATTACTTAAATATTGATACTCCATCCGTCTCACCAAAGAAGACCCTTTTATTTTTGCACGTGGATTAAATAGTATAATTATTTAATTTATAGTGAATAGTTATATTAGTGGATGTGTGAGTCCTATATTTTAATTATATTAATGGGTGTGTATGAGTCCCATATATATAAAAAAGAAATGGAATCGACCTTTTGAATTAGATGCCCAAAATAAAAAATGATTTCTTGGAGGGTGTATATGTTATTTTAAAATTTAATACTTACTCGTCTCAATATTAAGTTTGTTTTTATTATATCACTTTTTAAGAAAATTTTACTTTATAACTAATTATATTAATTCTTGTGTAATATTATTTTTTTAGGTGACTATTTATACATGTAATTAATATATGTAAAAATATTCAAAATGCCCATACATTTTTATACATATTATACTCCTAAAAATTAATATACTTTTTTATCTAATATAATATTTGCCTACATACAAAGGTAATAATAAGAGTAATCGATGATTATATAGTTTATATGTAAGTATAAGGTACGTAATAGTGATATTTTTAGTAATCTAGTCAATAAAATGGTAAATTTAAAAAATTCATTAAAATAAGACATTCTCTAAGCACCCGTCTTACATACATATTAAAAAACTTATACACTATTATATAAAATTTATTTATACATTAATAATTAAAATTTTATATATTTTGTTAACGATTTTTCTTTTAATTTTTTAAAACAAAAATTGAATAAGAAAAAGCTAATATAATTTTTTAAAAATACATAGAAACTAATAAATAAATATTAATAGTGTCAAAATATATCACCTCATAAAATAATTTATTTAAATACTACTTATACAAATACTATAGTGTTAATAACGCATTATATACATTAATAAGTAATTAAAAATATATGAAAATTACGTTAATTATAAAATTTTTTCATGTAATTAACATGATAATACATTCATACCAAAAAAAAAACTTACAAAGATGTGTACGATTTATAAAAATTTAATGTTATTTAGTTCTGTTTTATTAAATATAATTTTAATTTATTAATAAATTAACCTTAACATTTTTGGGATTATCTATCATATGCGAAACTTTATTTTTAATTAAATTTTAATGGATGAAGTATTTATTTTAATTTGTAATTGGTTATTATTATCATATTATCAGTATCGTTTAGTATCTTTATATATATAATAGCACATATTTTACCACCTATTTTTACACTGATTTTTCCCCCCAAAAACCAATTTTACCACTCTTGGTTAATTAATATTCACCTAAAGGTAACTTATGTGCATTGATTTGATCTACACTATTGATCTATTTTAATTAAATCAACACCATTGATTAAAACCCTAAATATTAATTTTCTCTCATTTTTGTCTCATTTTTCACTCTCCCCTCACCTTAAGTTTCTCCCACCTTTCACTCTTCTCTTCATTATCTGTAAATTGGGAAACATAAATGGTTCTCAAACAATTGATAATTAAAACCCAAAAATCACCACTTTTCTATCTCACTTCTGTCCTCTTGTGAAAGCCCTAATCGCCACTGGTTCATGGGTTTGTTTCTGATTTTCGAGTCACTCATTCTCACTGTCGAATAGATTCTAACGAAGGTTTGCAATCGATGATTAATCGAGGATGATAATAACAAACTTATAAATGGAATCACGGAGCATTGTAACACCTTCAAGTCGATGACACAATCGATAACCTCTTTCGATGTTTGAGGTATGCACCGTAGGCATGTTTTCTTCTCAAATCCTAATCTTATTTGTTGATTCTTTAGTGCAGTGGCAGATTTGTTGATTCCGAACTCGTTGTCCCGGTAATTAATTCCCTATATCTCTCTCTTTTTTTTTGGAAAAAATGTTAATAGATTTGGGTATTTGAGAATCACATATTGAATTTATTTTTGTTAATTGTTCCTCTTTTGGTAACAGGTTGATGATTTGCGGTTAAATATATTGAGATAGGCAAAATGGTAACTCTCTTCTTTTGTTGCTTTTATTTCCATGATTTAATTTATTTTTCAGAATTGAGACCCTAGTTCGACTCCTATTGTTTAATTCTGATATATTATTGTTTTCTTATACTTCAGGATAGTTTTGAAAGTAAAAGTAGTATTACTACTGGAGATATAATTTTGTTTTTTTGAAGTTGTATCTTGACTTTGTTATTCCTGTAACAACAAATTTGTATTTATAAAATAATAAACACAAAAGAAATTACAACAAAAATCCAAGATGGATTGAAGTTGAGAATTTAAGTAAACAGTTTCTATTTATCCTCTGATTCCTCTCTTGAGTTGATTTCTTGACTTCTTCAACTTTCGGAGCCGGATCTTCAGATGAAGCTTGTCCGAACTCGAGATTGACTTGAAGCTTTATAACATTTATCCGGAGGCGTCGAGCCTTTGTTCGGATCAAACGCTGACTTGAAGATTTATCGTGAAGAACGCCGTTCAATTTGGTAGAACACCGTCGACTTCACGAATATTACTGGATAAACTTGATGAACTTGACTTGAAGAAACGTTGAATCTGAGGGGCTTAGCACCTTGATCCCAGATTGAATGGCGTTTCTAGATTGATCCTTCAAGAATAACTCGATCTTCTCAAAGATTCCAAGTTTTCTTCAGAGCTCTCCGGGTTTTCAGGAGTTTCAGAATCAATGGAATGAGGACTGAAGGTCTTTATTTATAGCTAGAGAAAATAACCACTTAGGAGATATTTTCTCCTTTAAAAGATATGTTGGGCTTTTCTCCTTTAATTAAGCCTGTTGGACTGGATACGGGCTATTTAATTTAAATAAGTCTGCTGGATTTGACTTGGGCCTATTTAATTTAATTAGACCTGCTGGACGTGATTTGCTGGGCCTATTTAATTTAGTTAGGCCCGCTGGATTTGACTTGGCTGGGCTTGTTGACTTAAATCAGGCCCACTTAAATTGAATTGAGCCCATTTGATTTGGATTTGGGCTCAAATAATTATATTAATTATCAATTATTTATTTACTTATTTTAGGAATTAATTAATTTAAATTCCTTAATAAATAAATATTTAATCAATATTTAATATTTTTTCTTTTCATTTATATTTATTAGGCAATAAAATTTAATTGTCTACAAATGGCCCCTTGCATTTTGTTCACTAAAAATTATTTGAAGTGAATAAATTACAATATTTTACGGTGACTCGTGTTTTCCTCCTTTTCATATGGGTCTTTCCTTTAACTTTTATTACTTTTGGCTCAATAAACTGACTTCATCCATGAATCCAAAATTTTGCATTCAGCCCAATATATCAGGATATATCCCAAAATTCGAATATCTTCTTGAAGAGAACAAAATAAAATAAAATCCCCTAAGCATGATGAATTCAATCTCATAGCATAATTCAATCCCCTATCTGCATGCGTATCCCTTATCCCACTTCGGATATTTCATGCAATCCTTAATGAGAGGGATACCATATAAAATAACTTGATAACTTCAAATATAAAGAAGAACTATCCATATCCCCTCATATCTCCCAAGCTTCATATCTCCCAAGCTTCCTATCTATATAAGAAATTCAAGCCGTCAATATTTCACGATTACAATGGATAATTTTGCAGACAACCCACTTAGCAGGATATATCCCATGAAATTCTTCTATCCCCTACAGAAATCTTAACTAATACTTAGCCACCATAGCCAAAAGTATGATAAAGTTGATATCTTCAAATCTGCAAAATAGCTATCCATATTTTCACTATTCAACCTCGAATTTTAAGAAGATAAATTCAAATGTCAAAAATCTTTCATGCTAAACATCAAATATTCACAAAGGATTATCCTTAAAGATTTTCAATACTATATAAGTAGGGCTCGAGCCTTCAATTCTTTTCCACATCATTCATCAGCACCAACTAATCAACATTCTTTTTTCTCTCTGCAGGTTCCTCCCTCTATTTTTATAATACAATCATCGAGGTAAGCTTTGCCACTTATATTCTCATATTTACTTCTGTATCTCCTCCGTTCTTTTTCCTTTTTTTTCCTTTGTACCCACGAAGAGAAGAGATTTGAAGATAACACGGGCAGTTGTGACCAGCGTCGCGCATTCCTGACGACTAGGGATTCATCCCAGTCGGAGGTCGTGACGAGTCCAACGTTCGCACCGTGTATCAAGCAATAATTTCCAGCGAAATATCTCTCCGATCGCAGCGGTGGCTATCGGGTCTTAAAAAAAAGAGGCGACGCCATGCGTCAGACCTTCAATTTTCCCGCAGCGATACCCCGCAATGGCGAAGAGAAGAGAAGAGAAGAGATTTAAAGATAACATGGGCAATCGAGACCAGCGTCGCACATTCCTGGCGACTAGGGATTCATCCCAGTTGGAGGTCGCGGCGAGTCCGATGTTTGCACTGAATATGAAGCAACAATTTTCCCAAGAGAAGAAATTTTGAACCCAATTCCCTTTGAAGATGAAACAGACCGTCGAGACCAGCGTTGCGCATTCCTGGCGACTAGGGATTCACCCCAGTCGGAGGTCACAGCGAGTCCGATGTGAGTCCAATAATTCATACCCGTGGTTTTCAGCATGGCTGGTCGACGACTATCTTTCTGATCGTGGCGGCGATTATCGGGTGTTGGGAATGAAAGGCAACGCCATGCGTTGGACCCTTAATTTTTCGACAGCGGCTCCCCGCACGATGGACTGGCGGTGATTGTTGGGTGTTTGGGAATGAAAGGCAACGTCAGCGCCAACCCTTCAACTTTTCCGGCAGCAACATCCCGCGGTTGCTCCATTGGCTCTCAAATGCGGGACGTCGGCAGTGGCATGGCTCACGAACTTCCAAAGTTTGTCGATTGAGGGAGAACGCATCGCGGATGAACGGCGATTTACAGCAGCAACTGGAGCCCGTGTGCAGCGGCAGTGAGCGACTGTTGGCGCTACTCGAGGGGAAGATGACTCCGGCTGTGCAGGTGGTGACGCGACAGCAGTAAAGAGACGAGAGATGTTGCGGATCCGGCATGGTGAGCAGCAGATGGCTCATGTTTGGCGGTCTTCCGGGGATAGCCCCTTTTTGCAGCGGGCGGCGGCCGAGAGAAGGAGCGGCGGCAGCGAAGTCGACCTGGAGGCTTCGGAGGTCACGGCTGTTGATGGCGATCGGTGGCTCTTCGTCACTTGGCTGACGGTGTCGTGTTTTCGGCGGCCGATGGTGATAGCGAGCCCACGTGGGAGTGCCCAATTTTCTTCGAATTTCCCTGCCGTTCTCGACTTTTGCTCTTGCAGAGAGAAAAGGGGTTCCACGCTCACTTTCCTTTCTGAAGAACAAAAAAATTCCTTAATTTTGACTTTTTCAAACCTTACCCCAATCTCAAACCTGCTTCTTATTCCATTACCCATGTGATTCTCAATTTAATTGGGCCAATTACTCCTTTTTTTCATTTTCCATTTGGGCCAATTGATTTTTTTCATTTTTCTCTTGGGCCATTAATTTTTTTTTAATTCATGGCTCACTTTAATATCTTGGACCTCTCCCCTCATGGGCTTAATTTATAACTTTGGATTTTACTAATTAATTGATCCCATAACTTATTTTGGATCTTTTAATTAATTAAATCCATAAATTTAAATTAACTCGAACCCATCTCCTGCAAATCATCTTCATCAACTCACCATTACGAGAATTTTTTGAGTCATTTCAACACTCCAAGAATTTGATCGTCCCTTTTCTTTTGGAACTTCTTCATCCAAATATGCAGTCAATCGCCATCTTTCCCTTGTTAACCATTTCTCAACTCATTCACGCTTCAATTTACTGTTTGCCTCATAGACTTAATATGAATGGCCTAACTTATGACTGAACTTAGTAAAGTGCTAAGCTGCCTACGCACCTCTTTGCAGAGGATCAAGTCATAACGTAGTTCAAAAGGGACGTGATTTGATTTTGAGGGGGGTGCCGTACACAGTTTATACTCGTACGGGTCAGGAGTGACTATTCTTTAACCACTTTAGACAAAGTAGGGTATTTAATGCTTTAACCACTTAAAATACCTGAGTGGGGTGAATTAACAGTTTAACCACGTATAATTACCTTTGGTGATTGCCGTACACAGTTTATACTCGTGCGGACCAGGAGTTCGTCGTACACAGTTTATACTCATGCGGACCAGGAGTAACATGCAGTTTAGGCTCATGCGTCATGGAGCGTTCCTTGGATTTGACTGGATTACGCATAGTAGCATTTCAGGAATTTGCCATTTATGGGGCCAATTCCTACACCATCTCCAGATATTAACTTGTATGCACCATTTGTATACACTTCTTTCACAACATGCGGGCCATCCCACTTGGGCAATAATTTATTTCCAACTCGGTGAGTAATGACAATAGGCCTTCTTACAGCAAGGACTAAGTCTCCGACTTGAAAAGAACGTATCTTTACTTTCTTGTTAAACGTTCTGGAGAGGCGAGCTTGATAGCACTCAAGTCTCTGTTGTGCTTCTAACCTCTTCTCATCAAGTGCCTCTAATTCTTCGCGACGCAGTCGTGCGTTCTTTTCTTCAGTTAAACCTTCTTGTATGGCTATTCTCAAAGATGGTATTTGCTTTTCAAGGGACACCACAGCTTCAACCCCATATACAAGAGAGTACGGAGTAGCTTGAGTAGGCGTTCTATAAGTAGTTCGATACGCCCATAAAGCTTCATGAATCCTTTCATGCCAGTCTCGCTTTGACTTGGAGACCACCTTCTTTAACAGATTACACAGTGTTTTGTTGAAGGCTTCGGCAAGCCCATTAGCTGCTGCATTATACATAGAAGATTTTCTTTGCTTGAAGTCAAACTTCTCACAAAGCTTATCAATCAAAGAGTTACTGAATGGCCTCCCATTGTCTGTGATAATGTATCGAGGCACTCCATATCTATATATGATGTTGATGCGGATGAAATCAGCCACATTTTCTTTCTTCACTTCTCTCAAGGGTACAACTTCCGCCCACTTGGAAAAGTAATCAGTGGCAGCCAGAATATAAAGATGACCTCCGGAAGACTTCGTTAATGGCCCCACCACATCTAAGCCCCATGTATCAAATGGCCACGAAGAAACTGTTGGATGTAATGGTTCGGGAGGCTGATGAATGAGATTTGCATGAAACTGGCATGGCTGACATTTTTGTGCATAATCTATGCAATCCTTCACCATAGAAGGCCAGTAATATCCCATCCTCTTTATTCTGAAATGTAACTTGGGTCCAGACTGATGGGCGCCACATATTCCAGAATGAGCTTCCTCCATAGCTTGAAGAGCTTCTTCATCACTTAAGCATCTTAAGAGAATACCATCAAACGATCTTCTATAGAATGTATCTTTGTAATAGAAGAATCGTGGTGCTCTACGTCGGACATCAACCTTTAGATGTGGATCATTAGGAAGCTTATCATTCTTCAAGTAATCCACAAACGGTTGACGCCAGTCTTCTTTCTCAATATCAAAAACCTCTATGGCGCAATACTCAACTTCTTCACCATCTTCATCTTCGAAGAAGGGAGGTACCACCCAACTTTTGCAGATCGGTACTTGAACAAGTGCTTCGGGCATTGCTATGGCTGATGCTAGCTTTGCCAAAGCATCGGCTTGCTTGTTCTTGCTCCTTGGTAAATGTTCAATCTCTATGTCTCCAAGCCAATTCATAAGCCTCTGAGCATAGTTGTAATACGGAAATAGTTCAGCTTTCTTAACCTCATATAAGCCAAGCAGCTGGTTGATTATCAACAACGAATCTCCATATACCTTAAGGTGTCGCTGCTTTACATCCACTGCCATCTCCAAACCAAGTATAAGAGCTTGATATTCAGCTACATTGTTAGAACAATTTTCAGTTAGACTGAATGAATATGGCAGAACTCCTCCATCTGAGGTTACAAATACTACTCCTGCGCCGGCTCCTTCTCTGTGAGCAGCTCCATCGAAATACATCTTCCAAGGAGGAGTGATTTCAATAGCCAATATATCTTCATCGGGAAAATCATCAGACAATTCCCATTCGGCAGGCATGGGATGATCAGCCAAGAAATCTGCCAACACTTGCCCTTTCACCGCTTTTTGAGGGACGTAGATAATTTCAAATTGCTGCAATTGGAGATACCACCTTGCGAGCCTATCAGAGAGCACTGGCTTTGACATTACGAACTTTAATGGGTTGGCCTTCGAGACCAAGTAAACAGTATGAGCTTGAAAGTAATGCCTTAACTTCTGAATCGCAAATATGAGAGCAAGACAGAGCTTCTCAATTGGTGAGTACTTTAACTCATTTGGAGTCATCGTTCTGCTCAAATAGTACAACGTACACTCCTTTCCTTCATCATTATTTTGTGCAAGCAAGGCTCCAACTGATTTTTCTTGAGCAGATATGTAGAGAATTAATGGACGTCCGGCTATTGGAGCAACCAACACTGGCGGCTTCATCAAATATGCTTTAATGCTGTTAAATGCATTAGTGCAAGCTTCATCCCATTCAAATGGGCTGCCTTTTTTCATAAGATGGCTAAATGGTTGGCATCGGCCGGCAAAATTTGCTATGAATCTTCTTAAGTACGCCAGCTTACCTTGCAAACTCTTGAGCTCATGTATGTTTCGGGGCACCTGCATCTTCATTATCGCATCAATCTTCGCTTTGTCAATCTCAATGCCACGATGTCGGACAATGAATCCAAGGAACTTACCAGAAGAAACTCCGAATGCGCACTTAAGCGGGTTCATTTTGAGTTGGAATTTTCTGAGACGTTCAAATATTTGCCTTAGATCCTTAAGATGGTCCTTTTTCTTCTTTGATTTCACTACAATGTCATCCACATAACATTCGACATTCTTATGAAGCATGTCGTCGAATATCTTTTGCATAGCTCGTTGATACATAGCGCCAGCATTCCTCAAGCCAAACGACATAACATTATAGCAGTATATACCTTTAGGAGTGCGGAAGGCTGTTTTCTCTTGATCTTCCAGAGCTAGGCTAATTTGATTGTAACCAGATGATCCATCCATAAATGAAAGCACTTCATGCCCGGTCGTTGCATCAATCATAAGTTCTGTGATTGGTAGTGGAAAATCATCTTTTGGGCATGCCAAGTTCAAGTCACGGAAGTCAACACACACTCTAAGCTGCCCATTTATCTTCCTTACTGGCACAATGTTAGAGAGCCAAGTGGGATACTTGACTTCTCGTATCTTTCCAGTTTCAAGGAGCTTATTAACCTCAGCTTCAATCAATGGAACCAGCTCTGGTCGAAATCGACGCTGCATCTGCTTAACTGGCTTGACTCCTTCCTTTACTACTAGATGATGAACTGCCACTTTTGGATCTAATCCGGGCATCTCCTTGAATGACCAGGCAAACACATCTCTAAATTCTTGAAGAAGCTCAATATAACCCTTTTCTTCATCGGGTGTCAACAAAGCACTTATGTAGGTTGGAAGTGGGTCATTAGCATCACCTAAGTTAATCTCCTTTAATTGGTCAACAGTAGCTTTGACACCCTCTTCAAATTCTGGAGGAGCATCATCAGCATCTTCCTCTTCAGCTGAGGTCTCCTCTCGTATAGTGACATGATTTACCTCGGTAACTCCTTCCAGGAATTCTTGCCTTTGAAAACGCGGATTAGACCTAACTTGTTCATTTTCCCCGACTTTGACAATACTCTCCACTACATAACCATCTCTCCTCACTTCGACAATCTTGCCTCGTAGATCTCTTTCTGCATTGTGTAGATTTATTTGCATGATAACAGAATAAACAATATCTAATGAGCCTACACTTTCCCGATCATCTTCTTCACTTTGGGTGAAGATTATTGTTCGCTTCTTAGCTTTCAACACTGTGTCACATGATATAGTCAGGAAATGTCGTCTTTTCATGCGAGATGGGATCCGACTACGTATCTTTGGGAACCTTGGGAACTTGGAAGTCCTTTTAGCTCCAACTGGTTTGAGTCTTTTGAATTGGGCGAGTGAACCCTTTGAGTGGAGGAGGAGAGGGCTTCTTAGTATCAACCTTAGTTAGAGGTAGTGTCAACCCTTCTACAGTCTTGATCAACTATTTACTTTCAATAGACTTTGTGGATGAAACATCATCGGCATTCTCTCTTTCTTGTTTATCATCACCTTTCTCTTGTGATGAACTTCCTTCTGACTTGACAGCCTTGCTACTCTTCAGAAAATATCTTGCATCTGCAAAATATGACTCAGCTTCTGTGAATGGCCTTTCATCGCCAAGCACCTTTTTTATGTTGCCTCCATCGCAGTATTTGAAGCATTGATGTAGCGTAGAAGGAATCACTCCATTTTCATGCAACCATGGGCGTCCCAAGAGCATGTTATATGATGTTTTAGCATCAATGACATGAAACAGAACTGTTGAGACCATCTCATCTATCATTAAGTCCAAGACCATTGTACCAAGTGTTCTCTGGCCTTCTTGATTGAACCCATGAATTGTCAATCCACTACTGCCGAGCTCGTTGGTAGGAATTCCTAACTTCTTAAGCGTGGATAGGGGCAAGATATTGACAGCCGAACCTCCATCAATCAATATTCGATTAACCCTTTACTCTTGAGTATAACCAGTTACGAATAAAGGTCGGTTATGAGATTGTGAACCGAGCAGTAAGTCTTCCTCTGTGAAGGTTATTTTTATAACATGGGTCTCACTTTCGTTCCCAGATTCACCCTTAAGTAGCTGAGCTTCGCTTGCCATATGACATGAAGAATCACCGCCTGCAGAAATAGAGTTTGCAGTTGCATCTTCATCTAGAAAGATCTTCCCTTGCTCAACCAATCGCATAACTTTGTCTTTAAAGACAAAGCAATCTTTAATAGAATGACCCACCAGTCTATGATACTTGCAATATTTCGGATTGTCAGTTTGTCCCGCCTCTTCTGGTCGCTTCATTTCAGGAAGCTCGATAAGTTTATCTTTGAACAGTCATCAAATATGACTGGGACATCTGAATCAAGGAATGGGTACTTCCTTTCTTGCATCTCTTTCAAGGTCAATCTTCTTTGTCCCCTTTCTTGGGGATCATTCCTCACTTTATCATCCTTTTCTTTCTCATTCCTTCGAAACTTGACAGTTGGTGCATTTGTCGCCATGGACTCCTTTTCAGAAGATTTGTTGTAGGGTTTGCCCCCTTTCCTGGCCTCTTGCTTTTCTTTATACTTGTAGGATCCGGGAATCGGTGGTTCAACCACTCCACTTATCTCCATGCTTAGCTTCATGTCATGAGCTCTTGTGGCTAAGTCTTCAAAGGTTTTAAGCTTAATCCCTTGAAGTATGTAACGAAGGCTCCATTGCATTCCTGCTGTGCACATCTCAATGCCAGAAACTTCAGACAATCGATCTTTACAATTTAGGCTCAAATTTCTCCATCGATTAATGTACTCAATTACTGGCTCTTCTTTTAACTGACGAGTGTTAGTCAACTCTATCATGCTAACCGTTCTCCTAGTGCTATAGAAGCGATTAAGGAATTGATATTCCATCTGATCCCAACTGTCTATAGAATCAGCCTCCAGGTCGGTGTACCATTCAAAAGTATTTTCCTTTAGAGAACGAACAAATTGTCTCACCATATGATCTCCGCCAGTTCCAGCATCATTGCATGTTTCAATGAAATGTGCTATATGCTGCCTTGGACTACCTTTTCCATCAAACTGTTGGAACTTGGGGGGTTGATAGTTCGGTGGCATCTTCAAGTTGTCAATCCTTCTAGTAAAAGGTTTAGCATACATGAATGAAGGTTTGGAGCTCTCTTCAAATTGGTCCTTCATTGTCCCAAGTATAATGCTTTTTAGCTGGCTGATAGGAACCATTCCATCATGGGAAACGTTCAATTCTTCTTCAATCACCTTCTTCCCCGTCGACTGGTGTTTCGCGGAGTTATTTACTTCATTTTCAGCATCTTCTTCTTGCTTTTCGTTTGCATGGCTAGTTTCAGCACCAGCCATTTTCTCCATCAGTTTGAAAATCAAAGTACTTTGTTCTTGGTTCTGTTTGGCAAGTGCAACAACGAATTCAGTTAAGCTTGCCAATTGTTCTTCGACAGACGAAGTGTTTATTGCCATCGTCGAGGCTATGGATGAATCTGATGATGGACTTTCTTCAGATAGATGATTTGATCCAACAAGGTTGTCCTCCTCGTCTTTAGCATCATAAGGTATTCCTTTGGGGATAACTCCCACTAAAGAATTTGTCTCCGAAGAGGCTTCAGACCGCGCTTTCCTTGACATACTTCTAGTTGTCACATTAACGTCTTCAACTTGTAATTCTGAAGACTTGAAGACAGAAGCTGATCTGTTGACTTTGACTCTTAGCGGAACCATCTTACTTTGTTCGAGGAGGAGATGAGAGGTAGAAACTGTCCCACCGGGCATACCAAAATTTGTAACAACGAATTTGTATTTATAAAATAATAAATACAAAAGAAATTACAACGAAAATTCAAGATGGATTGAAGTTGAGAATTTAAGTAAACAGTTTCTATTTATTCTCTGATTCCTCTCTTGAGTTGATTTCTTGACTTCTTCAACTTTCGGAGCCGGATCTTCAGATGAAGCTTGTCCGAGCTCGGGGTTGACTTGAAGCTTTAAAACGTTTATCCGGAGGCGTCGAGCCTTTGTTCGGATCAAACGCTGACTTGAAGATTTATCGTGAAGAACGCCGTTCAATTTGGTAGAACACCGTCGACTTCACGAATATTACTGGATAAACTTGATGAACTTGACTTGAAGAAACGTTGAATCTGAGGGGCTTAGCACCTTGATCCCAGATTGAATGGCGTTTCTAGATTGATCCTTCAAGAATAACTCGATCTTCTCAAAGATTCCAAGTTTTCTTCAGAGCTCTCCGGGTTTTCAGGAGTTTCAGAATCAATGGAATGAGGAATGAAGGTCTTTATTTATAGCTAGAGAAAATAACCACTTAGGAGATATTTTCTCCTTTAAAAGATATGTTGGGCTTTTCTCCTTTAATTAAGCCTGTTGGACTGGATACGGGCTATTTAATTTAAATAAGCCTGCTGGATTTGACTTGGGCCTATTTAATTTAATTAGGCCTGCTGGACGTGATTTGCTGGGCCTATTTAATTTAGTTAGGCCCGCTGGATTTGACTTGGCTGGGCTTGTTGACTTAAATCAGGCCCACTTAAATTGAATTGAGCCCATTTGATTTGGATTTGGGCTCAAATAATTATATTAATTATCAATTATTTATTTACTTATTTTAGGAATTAATTAATTTAAATTCCTTAATAAATAAATATTTAATCAATATTTAATATTTTTTCTTTGCATTTATATTTATTAGGCAATAAAATTTAATTGTCTACAATTTTATATGTGGAAGTGAAAAGGGCTATTCCCAGAAGCGGACAACAAACTCAACAACAGCAGAATAGGGGATTGAGTAGAAATAATAATAGGACTAACAGTAGGATTAATGATCATTTTAGGACGAAGAAGATTTTTGTAGGTTTGTCAGCTAGCTTGACTGAAGAAGAATTTAGAAATTACTTTGAGAAGTTTGGTAGGATTACTGATGTAGTTGTGATGCACGATAATCTGATTCATAGACCAAGGGGATTTTTTTTACTTTTGACTAGGAGGATTCTGTAGAGGAAGTTATGCAGAAGAACTTTCATGCATTGACTGGAAAGATTGTGGAGGTCAAAATGGTAACTCTCTTTCTTTTCTTACTTTCATTTCCATGATTTGTTTATTTTTTATTTGTTTTCTATTTGTTCATGCATCTTGGTTAGTTGAATTTATTTCATTTCATAGTGAGGATTTAACTGAAAGAATGTTTTATTTCATTAATAGAATTGAAAAACATGTCATAATTATTTGTAGAGTTGTTTGCAGCGTTTTTTTGGGGCTTTATCACTTATTTTCACAAGCACACTTCTCACTGTTTAAAATCTGTTGCAAGCGCCCCCATAACACTAGACTAATCGACACTGATGTAACTGTGGCTCTGTACATAGGGTTACTGATATTACTGGGGGTGATGAACCAGCAAGATGGTTACATTTTTTAGGAAGAAAAAGATAATCATGTGAAGAAGAAGAAGGGTAATATTCAGAGTAATAGCTGCAATTTTAATGGTGAGAGGAGATTTTGGATTCAAACACCAGCACATATTCTTGTAGGGCTCATGCAGTTTTCTTGCAATATTTGCAGCAAAACCTTCAATATGTACAATAATGTGCATGTTAAGCTAATTTATTTAAATTTCATTTCATTTGTATTTTTTATACATGTATTGGATAATAATCTTCTAATTGTACCATTCCATCTGATTATAATAATCAGACCATTCATTGGCAAAAACTTTAAATGTTGTAGGATTATACCATTCATTGGCAAAAACTTTAAATGTTGTAGGATTATTTTTAATCTATTGGCATAATTTTAAATATACCATTCAAATGAGGGGCTGAAGAATTTTATTCGAACTCTTCGAGTCAAATCTATCCCATCTGAAGATATTCATTCCAAAAAGAACATAAAATATGTCATTCAAGTTACTTTTTCATTCCTTAGGAAGCTACTATCTTACTCTTAATACCCACAGCTGAAATACTGCCCACTCTTATTTGGTTTGAAAGAAATATTTATTAGTCTTATGTTTGAGGATGAAAAATGTGTGTACGTATTTTGATGATGTAGAATCCATGATGATGAACCAAACCTGGAAACTGTGCATACTTTCCACAATGATGTTGCTATGATTGGGATAAATGCAATGATCCGTTTCAATTCAACTCTAGAAGATTTTGTAAGAAATCTTGGTTCATATAAAGACTGAAATTCATCGTGCAACTGAATATGTTTATTTTTAAAATTATTTTTTTATTTGAGAAGTCCTTCTACTATGCTGCTGGAAATGCAATTTCAGCTTCTTTAATTATTTTTCTAAGATAACAGAAAAAATATAAAAATACAGATGTTTAACTGAAATACTTAAGTTTGAATCATGCATTGTGATACAATTGTAATGTATATTCTCCATGAGATATCATCATTGGACCATAAACGTTAATTATGTGAATCTTATTGTGGTTGACAGTTTTTTGGAAGACAAAATTATGTTATTTCTCCATACAGTTTTTGCTTGCTTAATGAGTAGTATGTTTGGAGACATTTTTTTTAAGTATGAAGTAGTTCTATGTCTTCTATTTGAGAGAAGGTAGTTCCTTTTTTTATTTTTGAATTTTTTGTCATTTTTTATCCATTTCTGATACTCAGGTTAATGATGGTTTTCATGAGCATTATAAAGATATCTCTCTATATTTCTTAATAATGGTATGGAAATTCTCAATCAATTTTTGTTCGTACGCAATTATGATGATGTTCACAACAAATACATAGTTTGTGCATTGTACCAGTTTTCAACTTTAAGTGGAGAATGGCACTTGCGGAATGAGCATTACAAAATAAAGGTAATCCAAGTTTGAATTGTTTATGTTATATATGTGTTAATTCATTTTGTTATGCTTTTTCAAAAGTAATTAGTTGTGGCTGTATATTATTTGCTCAGGATAGAAGAATTCAAAAAATTTGACAACACTAAACCTGAGATCCTCATTATTTCAACATGAGATCATCATCGACGGTTGAGGTTTACCAGGTAGCTTCCATCATACTGTGTTATCAATTTCCTCTACTGGTGTTATACATTGTTGAAGGTCATATTGGTTAAAAAAATTTTCACATTTTACATACTAACTATACTTAAATAGTGATGAGTTTTGCGTGTCCCTATTAACTCCATATAAAAATAAAATACATTGAAAATTTTTTAGAGTAATGGGATTGTAGTTCATGTAACAAAAATGAAGTGATAAACCTCAATCACCTACTGATGCAAGTTATAAAAATGAAGTGAATGTCAAAAGAAGAGATGTTCATACTTTACAGATTTTAATGATTTTTTTAATTTACAGATTTTAATAGTTGTATTTAATGATTTTTCTTATTTTTCATTCATTTTATTACCGAGATTTGAGCAAAGCATACTTTCCTCAATGGATATCATATTTGATTTATTGATTCTCTAGCTTTTGCATTTTATATCATTAAATGGGAACACCATTATCTAGATTTGAATTTGGCATTACTCTTCCTCATACAACCACCTCTCAAACTCATAATATGGAGATGACAAACTATCAGGTCAACTATTGTTCAAACAATTTATCTGAACATTGAGCAATGATAGACTCTTAAATATTGATTTGTATTTTATAGACTCTTAAACATTGATTTGTATTTAATTACCACTTTTGCAGCGTAATAGGTGCAGACTTTTTCAGATTTTCAATTCTCTTAATCATTCCACAGTGGTTACTATATTTATGTATCTCTTCACTTGACGTCTTTTTATCTGGAATGGGTTCAGTCCTGCATTAATACACATGATGTTCCATTGAGTGTTCTACAAATTATCTCAAACTCTTTAATGTAATAGGACAGCGGTTAAACTAGAAGTGTAGGTGATATATATGATAAATATTTCTTATCATAAGTTTATAGCCTATTTTAGCATTGCAAAATGTACTGTAATTATTGTAGTATCTTTATAATGTCCTTTAGTATAATGTTTTTATCAGATTCTTCAGAGGGATTTATAATTATTTTTTTGTTTCGTCTATCAATTGCAAACTTCATAAGCTAAAAGTTAAAATTCTTTAATATCTATTTTAATTAACATCATAAATCCTCGGGTGATTTGATCTTACATTACACTGCCATTAAGCAACTTACCAATCTTTATATCACTGTTAACATATTTACTATATCCCACCCCAAGTAGCTGTTGGTGGCACACTCTTTGTAGCTCTGAAGGGTAAAGCCATGGATGGATTTAGAGCTAACCTTGCCTCATGGAGATATGTATGTTACCCTTGCAATCTCTATAATTATATTATAAATGAAATTGACTGTTGATAACTCTCTTCCTTTTTTTCTTTTTGCTCAGTTTTCAAATACAGATAGATTTAATATAGACTGTTGTGATAAACTAATTTTTTTTGTATTAAAAAAATATGGTTTTGCAGAGAGTTGGGAGGTACAGTATGGGGCATTTATCATCAATGTTTAATGGGTTATATTTGTGGGTTACGGTGTTTATTTCCTTCTTATATCAGAAGACATCTACTTAATGTTCTATGGATGTGAAAATTTGCATTTTATTTGTCAATATTATTTATGATTGTTGATTCACTTTCAGTAACATGAAATCGATGTTTTTGCAGGTCCTTTGATTGAGTATTCATCTACTCCAATATTTATTTTAATCTATCGATGTAGATTTACAATGAACATCAATGGATTGCAGACGTTGATCATGTTATCATTGACATTATATTCCTTTTGTATCAATTCTCTCTAAAAAGGAGAGTCTTGCATCCAAGTAATTACCAAATTCTTTATGCAAATAACTTCTTGCCTAATGGGGGCCATTTGAATAGAAGCATGGTTTTATAATAGTTTGAACTTCGTAAATTCACTGATCCATTTTGAATAAAATGCTACTATTCTCTTTCTTAATTGTCATTGAAGGTCTTTAATGAACACATCTTTGTTACTACAGCCTTTGGAGTTGATCTATATAATGCTCTTCCACCCCTGACACTGCTATTTTTTTTTAAAGGTATGGCGCTTTCAAGCTTGATATGGATTTGCCCTTTTAATTGTTATTTAAGTAAAATTTTGAAAATTTCCTGGACTTTTACATATGCACAAAATGATTATGTTGATCCATATGCATACCTCTTCTTTTACCTATATCTCATTCAAAAGTTAAGCTTCAAAATACTAACAAAATTTTGGAGTCTGTAATTTTGCAAACTTTGATTTTATTTATTATTGTTATATGTGATTTACCCATATTAGAGCGCTCAATGTTGTATCATAATAACATGTAAGGATCTTATTCTAAATCATCTAAAAAGCTTTATCCGTAATGTTTCCTTTTGTGTTGCTGCACTCTAAATATGTTGTGAAAATTAAAATTCCACTCCTGATGCAATGTAAGATGGGATTTCATATGTCCTTATCGGAAGTTGAAACATCTTAATGTTATGAACTTTTGTGGTTATATAATTTCGTAAATTAGGTTGATTCTTTACTTCTGGTTTTATTGATCACTTCCATAATATGATAAACTTCATGTTATAAATTATTGAAATCAAATCAGTGGATCAAAATTAAATGTCATTTCATTTTACAATATTTTAGGCCAAAGCTGCTTTAACACTTGCAATTGATCCAATGCGGAATAGATAGTGTTGTTTGTTAGTATGTGAAGATGGTAGCTAACATTTAAATAGTCTATTTTATTTCTTTAAAATATGGCATGTCCACTAACCTTTTTTTTGTATAGGAGGCGCAGGTCCTATAAATGTTACTTGGTATTCAATGATTTTACCTGCATACATGGAAGAAATATGGAATACTCCTAACGTACACAAAGATTGGAACCACTCTGGTGAGAAAATGGGAAAAGTGATTCTCTCACGAAGTCACAATGTAGAAATGCATCCTTATCTTTCTCATGTAGAACTAAAGGTGAGTTTGCCGATGTTATTCAATTTCAACGGTTTTAAATAGTTGTGACTAGAGAAGATGAATAATGATTTTACCCTTCTCTGTTTCAATTTCTCGAAATCTTTGCCTCAATGGTTGCTTATAACATCTGTATTGTGGATCTGGTGCATTTGAATCGTTATTTTTATGCTTATAAAACCATGCTAACTAAATTATTGACTGTACCTATTTGTCTACATTAATTTAAAATTGTGACCCAATTTGCTCCAATATTAAAACCACGAGTCTTATGACCCAATTTGCTCCAATATTGCTTGGGATAAAAATTGTTGTTTCCATTCGGCCTCTATGCCTATGTACTATTCTAGATTCGTTACGTGTCTTGAATTTTTAATATAGTTTTGGACACGTGATATTTTATCTCTTAATTTTTTTCTCATGGTTAAAATCTCTTCTAAGTGATTCAAGCATTAGGTGTTAAAATAATATGCACTGAAATTTTTGAGTGAAATTTCTCAGTGCTTTCATCTTAATTTTTAAAAATATTCTCGGTGCAATCTCGATAATTGTATGAAAACTGGAGTATTTGTTTGCAAATATAATTGATTATGACATAAGTAGAATTCATTTTGCAATATTAATCTCATATGTCATCTCATGTGCAAATACTAAAATATTATTTTTTTAGTTTTCTCTTCTGTCACAAAATTTTCATTAGTTCTCATGATTGGTTCATAGATCACTTTGCTCATGATAAGGGAAAATGTTGTTATATCCATATTCCGAAGTATGATAATTCACAGCTTATTGTTTATCTCCATTTTGTATTGTATATACTGCTTTTTAATATTGGTTAACCCAACACATGTGAGTTTGTTTCACACTTTCTAATTCAACAGGAGTAGATAGCCTCCGATTTGGATTCATTACATATAGTGAGCTTCTCTGTTTTCTACAATTTATTTTCATATAATAATTTAGTAACTGTGTTAAATCATTTTTTAATTGTTTGTTACAAGTCTTCTATGGTTAATACAATACATATCTTAAGATTTATACCCACTTTATTTTTAACCTTAATATCCATCATGTCTCCAAAATAATTTCAAATTGTTTATTGTTTTTCCCAAGCGATTTCTCAATTCTAAATTTTTGTGCTCCTTATTTCCTACTTAAGTTTTTTTTTCATGTTCTGCAGCAGTAAAGACAATAGGTATCCTCAAATCTATAGTTTTAGATTTAGAGTTAGTCTCCATCATGTATCCAGATTATTTTCAGACTGTTTTATTTTTTACACTTGCAGCCTCTCAATTCTAAATTCTTGCAGTGATTTTTCTTCTAAAGATTTTATGAGTCTTTTTTTTTTTGGAAGATGCCGTATACTGTCTTTGATAGAGATTTTGTTTCAAGTTATTCAATTTGGATTTAAATTTCCTCTGCATAAATTGTTCACTATTATTTTTGTTTCTTTGTAAGCATGTATGTTCTCTTGGTTTACATTATGCATAATGGACAACTATTGCCTGTGGCCATAATTTGAATTAATTGATATAAGTGTAATGATTATTTGGCACATACACCTTAATTTTGCTTGTATTATAATGTGCACACGAGCTTATATTGTCTAGGGTCTTATATGCATGTCAGGATAAAAGATCTCTTTCCTCAAATGTGAATATGTTTGTATCCATTTATGGCTGTGAGCATATGTTTTCAATTGGTTTTTGATATGGATGTTGGTAAAAATGGCATGTGTTTTTTTTATCTATAGAATAATACTTGAATTATTAAAGTGTATAAATTCCGTCATGGTTTATTTATGGAATACTGCTTGAATTATTAAAAAGTGTTGTGGTAATGGATGCTGTTGATAAACTTTGTTGTTCAAATGAACTTTCTTGCTATTAGCTTGCACTTATTGCATTAAAGAAATTTGTGCTTATCTTCTTCTTCTTCTTCTTTTTTCCTGTTGGATTTCGAGGAGGTTTTAGTTTTTAGTACTAATTCTGATGTTTTTGACTCGAATTTTGCGTGAGGGTTTTAGTTATCAAAGAGAGGACTGTTGATATGTGCTCAATAAATTGTTTAACACATTTTATATGTTCAATCATTGTTAATAAATCCTTATCTGAATGATTTGGAATTATGTGTGAATGTAATACCTATTATGTTATATGGCTTCGGTGGATCAATCATTTTGTGTTCAAAATGTCATGACTTTTCAAGGAAATGAATTATCATTCTTTTATCCTTTGAGATCTGCTAAGTTTGTGAATTATGAGAAGTGATCTGAAGAGATTCTTTGCTCCGCAAAGATATCTGGCTTGCTGTAAAAGATAGCTAAAACAGGGTCCATTTGTTGTGTAGCTGCAAGACCACATGGATCTGATACAACCAGCAAGGACTATGGAGATTGCAAAATGTTGAGATATTTAAGTCTTTGGATACAAGAAAAAGATGACAATTATGGTTGTTTTCAACTACTCCAATGTAGTGAATTATTTTTATAATTTAATAGGTGTTTGATTGGGATGTTGGGCGAATGTAGTGACAATTGAGATATGTTGATTTCCATTGTTAATATTTGGTTTGGTATAATACAAATTAATATTCCTCAACCAATCGATTATATTAATTTAATAACTATTCTCATCATTTAATTTTTTTTAATTTCATTCTGATTGAGTTATTTAATAATATCCATTAATATTCTAATTATCAATCCCTGAAATTTGTATTGAGGGATTTGATACGTGTGTCTCATGTAAACCGTAAATTTTATTTTTTAAAATTATTTTTTAGTATATAAAAAAATTACTCTTTGAAGAGTAATAATTTTTATAAAAAAGAGTAATAATTCATGTCTCTAAAGAGTAATTTTTCATGTACTAAAGAGTAATAAAAAATTAGAGTTTACAAGAATTTGAAGAGTAGTTTTTTAATTTAGAAAAGTAACAATTAATGTATCTAAAGAGTAATTTTTCATGTACTAAAGAGTAACATGATTTACATATAAAAGTATGTAAATCCGGTTACACAAGTGTTTGTGATTTGATATGCCTAAAAATCACAAAAGAAAAAATGTGCGACAGGTAAAAAAAGTATATTTTTTGTATTTATTCTTTTACGCATTCTTCCTCTTATTCATATTTAATTCTTTAATGATTAATTTTAAAATTTTCCATTAAAAAGTTTTATAATTGAGTCATTAATCTTCTTAATTTTAAACCACCAAACAATCTAATTTTTGGTCGTACTAAATTTATACTATTAAAATAGAAAAACAACTCTAAAATTATCATACTAATTTAGTGGTAAAAATGGTAGAGAACTTGAAGCAAAAAGTTTTGATTTTATAATATATGAATCTATAATTATTAATAATTATAATTAATTTATGGTGTGAATCATACAAATCGATTGTGAATTAAAATATTTGATTATCAAATAAAATAAATTATTTAAACTTAAATCATTTTAATTAATCAATATTAAGTATGATTAATAATAATTACATTTATTAATGTTATTTAAGAAATTTACAAATAATTAATTATACATTACTATGGAACACGTAGTCCCAAATTAATGAATACATGATTGGATTGAATGGAAATGAAATGAAGTCATATTTCAGCTTCGATTCTGCCTGCAAATCAGATGAAAACGTTGATATGCTCGCTGATGTTCACACTTCTTAAATACTATAAGGTGTTCGGGAGTACCTAATCATGAGCTTAATCTTAAAGGTTGGAACACCGATAATGCTGTTGCGGAATATTGATCACTCAAGAGGTTTGTGTAACGAAACAAGGCTCTTGGTTACCAATTTGGGAAAACAAGATTTGCATGCACAGTTGTTGACTGGAACTAATGCAGGAGAGGTAGTGCTCATATCGAGATTTATATTAACACCGACTGATATTAGGCTTCCGTTTAGGTTCCAAAGAAGGCAGTTTTCAGTGATCGTGTCGTATGCAATGACTATAAACAAGAGTCAAGGCCAATCGCTTTTAAATGTTGGTTTGTACTTGAGGAGACAGTATTTAGTCATGGCCAACTGTACGTTGCTGTGTCAAGATCAACCACGAAAGCAGAATCGAAGATTTTGTTGGACAAGGGCAGTAGCGGTGAAACAGGTATTTACAAGAATTATATTTTTAGAGAAGTTTTTAGAAATATTTGATTATTATCTTTATAGTTGAGCATCATCATGTTCGTTGATTCAGACATTGGAACGAATTCAATTTCTTTATTTAATTAACGCTTAAATAATGTTCCGAATTTCATTCTTTATTTTTATTGAGTTTTGCTAAAATTGGTGATTTCGAGTCCGATTTTTTATATAATTATTAGGTATTATTGAGGAAGATAAATTTGCAACTAATACATTTCAATATGATTGAATAATAAATTGTGAAAAGTGTTAGTAATTTGAGGATAAGATTCAAATGCTCCAACATTAGATATTTTAATATATATATTCCTTCATTTGGCAGGTCATACGTAATTTTTCTTAATTAGTTATGTAATGAAATTATACATAATGTTTAATATAGCTTTAAATTTATTATTACTAAGGTGTTTAATATTGTTGATGCTCTTATAGCATTACAAGCATCAAAATTATCTCAACTCATATATCTTTCAATGAAAGTTGTTATACTTTTTTTTAAAATTTACTGTTTATTTTTATAGAAGTTTAATTAGTTAAGTTTTTAAAGTTTTGATGATTTAATTTCTTTGTTAAGCACAAAATTATATTATGTGTTAATTATATTATTTGTAAATATTTATATTTAACCTATTAATTTTTATAAAAATTATGTCAATGTTACATTAAAGCTTCGACTTTGAATTGAATAACCAATCCTTTTTTAAGGTCTTCACTTTCATTTTTCATAATATAAAAAATTAAAATTTCAAAATTTAATATTGTAGACCTAAACATCTTTCGTATATATCCTATTATATTATATTAATAAGGGATTCATCATATAAATCTTAATACATTAAAAATTAAACAAAAAATAATATATGGGATTGCACTCACAATATCTTACCTTAAATACAATTAAATAACTTTAATATAATTCTAAATAACCAAAGCTCATTCTTTTAAGCTTTTAATAAATTACAAATAAATACATTATTTTTGTCATAACGTCTCCCCGTGCATCGCACGGGTTAAAACGCTAGTACATTTAAGCAGACAAACTTGTTTAAAAATTTTAATTAAATTCCTCCATTCCCTTAAAAATAATCGTGGAAAAGTATTAAATAAAAAGCGGGAATAGAACTCCAACATTGCCGACTATAGGTACGTGACATTTCCCTCTCCCTTCCAACACTACCGGCTACCATTGCGAAAGAGGTGATTGGGGTTCAATGAGCTTCTATCAACAACATTTGCTTACTCTTCCATTCCCTCCTCTTCTTTGAATACACATTCTTTTGCGTCTTTAATAGTCGATTCAAGAATATATACCTTTGTCCTCTCAGTTTTTCTTCTAACCTCTAAGTTTTTCTTCTAATCTGATTTGTGGACCCCAAAAGTCGGGTCTTCTGAAGGGTTTTGAGAATCCTATTGGGAAATTTATATTTCCTGTATAATCTAATTGTGGGCAATACATTATTATTCAATTATATTAGCTATTCAAATATTATATTGGGCTTAATTAAGTGATTAATTAAAGTAAAAGTACATGGGCTATATTATTTGATATGAGCCAATGAGTAGACACCCAATACTACGTTATTAGGTGATAATGGGTGGCCTGATTAAAGTAGTATATAAGATTACCCAGGTTATGGTCCCCAATACACTAAGCCACACACAGTTTTTCCTTCTCCCCATCGAAAGGGATTACGACGGTCCCAATAAGGAATAAGGAGGCTTAGTTGAGGAAAACCAAATACCTACCATCTGCGAGTTCATGTTCCGCCTAGATAATTCTATGGACTAAGGTACGCTTCCATATTACAGGTTAAATCTCGTTAATCTTGATAGGGTTTAAAATTTTAGGAACTGTTGATTTATTTCCTACAAATTGTATCAGAGCCACCTTATTTAGGATTCTCTGAGATATGAAAATTTGTATTTAAATCCAAATATTTGTGTATGTATCTTTTTGCAAAATCACAATTCTTAAATTTGGATATTAAAACATGTTGATGGTTATCGAATTTTAGTTTGGTTATAATTTTTTCATCAATTAGGTGATCAGTGCGCCAATTAATTGCCATTGTTGTATATACGGTCTCTTGGGAGATTCTAAAATCATAAAGTTTGTATTACATCCCTACACGTGAATACTGGTAGATGAATAATAAACTGTAATGAATTTTCATCACTTCAGTAATGGATGAATGAGTATTTTCATCTTGGTATTTGTGCCTTTTGCTATCACCATGAAAATAATTGATTTATGTGACGAAAATGCATCATGGCTTCCAGTTGTGTCATTGTGTTATTATCTTAATTGATTTTAATAAGGAAAGATATTTTGACAGTGGGAATCATTTAGCTTAGTTATTTGTGATTTGCACTTATTTGATTACATGACTAATTGGTACATTGTTAATATTGGTGGACATTATCTTTAAAATTAAGGTAATTATAGAATAATGATTTGGTGGATTAAATTATTGATTTAAATTATGATTATCGATAATTACAGTACTTAAGAATTACAACTGCTTTTAATTATGATTTCTTATGTACAAAGAAGCTAAATTCAGTTTATATTAAATCATGGATTCCAGAATTTCATTTGCAGAATTGGTTGAGAGTTGATTAACTGCTATGGGATTGTGATTTAAATTGTTCATCACATACGGTTTTGTAATACCACCTAATCACGTTTGAATTTGTGGTAATATATTATGGCAGTAATTGTGTTATGGTATTATAAATTGGTATTCTTAATTATGCCAATTTAGCTTTGAATCTGTTAATTAATGTTGCCACTATGGTAAAGAGTTGGGATCCTGTAGCATATGCTTGCATGTAATCAAATCAAAATATCCCTTTTGTCAATAAATTCGATAATTATGTGAATGTTTGTTAAAGTTAACTACATGTTGTTGAAGAAATTTGGTAATTATGCAACTTGATTTATTGAATTTATGAGATTTTGGTCTATGTACAGTAAGTGCATTGAGAATAACTAAAATCTCATTTATTACAATATTAAAACGTTAAAAAGTAGCAACAAAATATTAAGATATAATTCATTAATTGCCAAAATATTAAGATATAATTCATTAATTGCCAATTTATGTGCGTAGTTGATGGGCACGCGCTTATTTTGATTTGGAATCATTTCAAAATATTTAGAATGAATATTGTACGATTTAATTATGGAATGAATTGATATATATATATATATATATATATATATATATATATATATATATATATATATATATATATATATATATATATATATATGGAAGATATATTGGTATCTTTGGTTGTGCCATTTAAACTTGTACCGTGAGCAATTTTGAGTAATTAATAAAGATTATTTGCTAATTTAGTTTGATGAGGAATTTCTAATTAAGTTATAGAAATCTTTCATTAATTTTAAATATGTGGGAATCATTAAATATTCTCGTAAAGCTTGAGAATTTAATTAATTAAATTTGGGGAGACATTTTTTAATGTCGTTCAAGTAAACAAACATATTTATTTTTAAATATTTGTTTCAATTGGTCTAGTGATTTTTCAATCTAGTCAATAAAAGCATCATGTTGCCATAGCAGCCTCTGTGTGTGGAGAACGATTTTATTGAAATTACATAGATGAGTGTGAAATTATTTATGTGTTCTGTGTTCGACTCATAGGTAGGCACAATTTGACAAAATAACACACATGTGATGATAAGTATGTGATAATTATTTTGAATTGTTCATGTGAACATAAGTCGGTCCAAAGATAGACTTTTGTTTGACAAAACTTATTATCATTACTTGATTATTACACCAAGATTACCGCTGCAGTTAATTTTTGTCCAAAGATGAGGTTAATATTGCATAAAGTGTCTTGTGATGGGTCCCCTTTAATAATGTTGTGTGAGTGCATCTTCATGCGGGTATTGATCGACCCTAAGGTAGATTAATATTTGGCCCGAAATACACAAGCACATGTGGTAGTGAATACGCGATAATTAATTAGTTTTACATGTGAGTGATAAGTCGGCCCAAAGGAAGACTATTACTTGACAGTTCTTATTGTCAATATTTGATCACTGCGTGAGAGTATCATTTAAATTAGTATTTTTGTCTGAAGACTTGATACTAATGTTGTGCTCGATTCCTCGAGATGATTCTAATTATTTAAATTTTGAAAGATTATAAAGTTTAATGTGAGAATGATAAATTATTTTGTAATAATTCTCTGTACAATTAAGAAGTCTGCTAATTAACTTTAACCTATATCAACAACAAAATCATACATGATAAGAACTTCAAAAATAAAGATGAAACTACTAGGCTTCAAGAAAATTTGGTGTCAATAAAAGAAAACTCATTAAGAAAGCTACTAAAGACAACTAAAGTACTACATTTTGTTTACTCCTAAAGGCTTGTGGAATTATTTTATAATACACCACATTAAGATTACTTAGCATGAATGGTGTTGTGGTACATTTAAAAGACAAAAAAATAGTACTCCACAACATATAGTTACTAATTGGAGAAATACTAAAGATTGTAGCTTATGTTCTCAATAGAGTTTTAAATAAAGTAGTTGTGAGAACTCTTTTTGAGTTTCACATATGGTGATGTCCAACTAAGGCTAAATCATTGGGATCTACTAAAGAAAATTGGACACAAATAGTTATCAACTACTTTATTGATTATGAAAAGGATAAAAGTGTATGATCTAATTAATCGGATCATATTTTGAGATGGGTAATACTGTATTCTTTGAGGATGTTGAGTTTGGGAGAAGAGTGATATTATAGACGTTGTCTCTAAGGGGGAGTCGATTCGACCCGTACTTATGCTCTTAAGAATGTGTAAATACAATACATTGTTAGGACATTGTCAATAATATTTAAGGAATACAAACTCAACAATCTCAAGAAATAATGTCACTAAGGAAACCACTAGAGTTGGGAGAAAGACAATTTGGATGATTATGTAGTTTTCTCCTAAATAATGAGGATACTACGAAATTAATGGTAGAACATTCCAACAATGTTCATAAATCCATTCAAGATCTAAATACTCAAAAGTGGGTTAATGCTATAATTTATGAGTTTAAATCAATACGAGATGATCATGGTTGCATCTTGATAAAGGATTATACTCAAAATGAATAGAAGGCATTGTTCTAAGGGATTTTCTATCCAGTCTAAGAAAGTCTCTTTTAGGATAATTGTGGCATTAGTAACACACTGTGATTTTGAATTGCAATTGATGGATGTATAGATAAAGTTTCTTGATGGCAACACTGATGATACGATCTAAAAGTTTAAGAATTACAAGAAAATCCATCTATGCATTCAAGCAAGTTTTCCCATAAAGGAATCACAATCATCATAATGAAGTAATTGACTCATTTGGATTTGAGACAAGTGTAGATGATTATGTGATTTAGTGGAAGAAGGTTTAAGTTAAACTAAGGGAGACAAGTGCAGTCTCAATAAGGTGCCCTAAAGTTAAACTAAAGATTTAAGAAGTGTAAAATATTTTATATGTTTTGATTGTTGAAAGTTGTTGTATGATGAGGTCTGTACAAGACCTAATTTGACTTATGTTATTGGTGTATTAAGTAGACATTTAAGTAACTCTAGTATGGATCTTTATAAAGTATTTACAGAGAACTAAGGGTAACATTCTTGCACATCAGGGATCAGATTTGTTGGAGGTCATAAAGTATTCTGATTCTGAGTTTGTTGGATGCCAATAGAGTATAAGATCCACTTTAGGCTACATTTTTGTTAGTCGGGAGAGTTATATTATGAAGAAGTGCCAAGTAAACACTTATAACTCATTAACCATGACAACAGAAATAGTAACATACTAAGGGGCATTCAAACATGAAATAAAGGTTGCGAACCTTTGTCACATAAAATTTTTATGACAGTTAGTTCGTAGTAAAGTATTAACGACAAGAGAACTTATAAGTCAAGCATATTGATATAGAATTCTTGGTTGTTAAAGAATGTATTTTGTGTGGATAAAATTTTAGTAGAGCATGTTATGATAGATTCTAAATACGGATCCACCAATTATGTATTCAACGCCCTGTAATTTTATGAGCTAGCTACTCATATGGGTGTTATATGATTTTAGAATACATTAGTTTAGTGGGAGTCTATATTTATTGCTCTATAAAGTTTTCAAGAAACTTTAATTTGAATAATTGGTTTTCTGCATGATAAAGTTGATGGCTTTGAATTCATTGAGAATTCACTTAAGTAATTTTTTATTTTGTGATATTTTACATTATGGATTGATCTCACTAAAGATTAAAATTTGACTAGTTGGAAATAGACATGTTGTTAATCACATTGCATGTAATTTCCATGCTACTCACCATATTTGATCTATGTCATTGAGTATATTGATATGATGATTGTCGGGGTTCAACCACGATTTATAATGTGGTGAATGCCGCAGTAATTCCATTGTTAGTACATGAGATGGACCAGATCGTTGAATGTAGTTGGAATGAATAGCATAAAGTTGCGCACTAAGAAATCTTAATATAATTATCTTCGGAAAATAATATATAGCCCAAGTGGGAGATTGTTGGGAAATTTATATTTCCTGTATAATCTAATTATGGGCAATACATTATTATTCAATTATATTAGCTATTCAAATATTATATTGGGCTTAATTAAGTTATTAATTAAAGTAAAAGTCCATGAGCTACATTATTTGATATGGGCCAATGAGTAGATACTCAATACTATGTAATTAGGTGATAATGGGTGGCCTGATTAAAATAGTATATAAGATTACCCAGATTATGGTCTCCAATACACTAAGCCACACATAGTTTTTCCTTCTCCCCATCGGAAGGGATTACGACGGTCCCAATAAGGAATAAGGAAGCTTAGTTGAGGAAGACAAAATACCTATCGTCTGCGAGTTCATGTTCCGCCTAGATAATTCTATGGACTAAGGTACGCTTCCACATTATAGATTAAATCTCGTTAATCTTGATAGGATTTAAAGTTTTAGGAATTACTGATTTATTTCCTACAAATCTATCTTCAACTGTTGTTGAAATGGATCAGGATAAGCCAAACCAGGTTATAATTGCTCTTTTCTGTATGATTGTGTTGTTTCGTTGAATTGTTAAGTTTTTTATGTTTTAGATTTTGTTTTTATTCCAAAAAATTGGAGCCTCGGGTTTAATTGGTTTGTGGGGATTTTCTTGAATTAGTGTTGCAGATTGGGACGCTTTTGCCGTAATTACTGGTGAGTTCTGTTTTTCTTTTTGTGATGATAATTATATGTTGATTGATTGATATCACTTTCTTTTTTTGAGTGAGACATTTAAGTTGTAAGGGATTGTTATTCACTTTTTATTATTCACTCTCGAACCTAAAAATCTATTGTCCATGCGATATTATTTGAAAAAACATAATAACTTGATTTTTGAAAGAAAATGTCTATTTCCACGATGGGATTGAAGCTATATGATTGTTGAGGTTGCATTCATATAAGTTTATTCTCTCAAAATTAAAAGATGGAAGTCTGCCCATGAAGTTGCAAATAATAAGGTATGCTCATCTATTCGAATGTTACCTATTCAAGAGGGGTTTTTGAAATTAAAATTGCATGTGAGAATTAAATTCAGATACTTCGATTTATGACTCATTTGTGTGATGGAGCATTAGTCGTCTGGCATTTTAAAATGGCTATTCTGTGTAGAGTGATTACAGTATAAATGCAAGCTAGGAAATAAAAAAACAGAGTATACAAATCCTGGAGTTTCTGCAGATGAACTTTAATTGTAGTTTAATTGTATGTCTTGCTTGAAATTTTATATTTTGGTTATTGTGGTGATAAAATACTGCATTTAGTGAATGATGAGCTATAAAATTTGATTTCTATGTTTATTTTTGTAAAGATCTTGAAACTTCTTTATATTAAGAACTTGTTTTTCATCCTCAAAATACAGCTCTTATGATTCTCAATCATGTTTCAAGATGTTGCTGACCTGACCTTTTTGGTATTGAATAAGTTTACATTACAAACAATATATTCATTGAAAAATTCTCAATAAAAGTTTATTTAAGTTGTGATTCTCTTATTTATGTGATTAGAGCTTTTCAAATCATACTTGTGATAACGAGAATCATCAGTTAAGGTGAATTTAGTGCTTTGTTTTTGGAGCTTAGAATATCTCTGGTTGTGCCTTTTCCAGTACCCTGTCTGCAAGATATATCATTTAGGCTCTACACATCTTGATCTAAAAAAACTGACATAAGAAATTCAGAATGAGATATTGAATTGTGTATTATTGAAGCAGCTGAATTGTATGCTTTGCCAACAGGAATGCAAATATTGAATAGCCTTGTTTGGATGTCACTCCTCTATTTGTTTGGTTGTACACTTGCATGAGTATGAGCAAGTTCATATAGCATCAACTTTACTTGGAGTTATTCACAAATATTTGCCTTATCAATATTATAGGCGAGGAAGGTGGACATGCTTGAAGGGGTTACAAATCTAAGGTCAGACAAGGTGAAGGATGAGCGGGTGTTGAATAAAAATGACATCAAGCTTGTTTCTCATTCAGCCGCCTTGACAAACCAGGTAATGTCTGATCTGCATCTTAGGCTTATATACAATTGTGAGCATGATTAGTATTAAATTTTTCATGTGAACGAGAAGGGAACTATAGTTTAGGAGGATTAAGTATTTAAGTTGAAGAGTAATTGTTTAAAGCCATTTTGATCGATTTGGTTATTCTTTTTAAGGGATTTTATTTATTCTTTTCGATAAATTTAAATAGTGTTAATTCATGGTCACTAGATACCACCCTGCATAATAATATTATTGGGCAACCAACCAGGGGGGCTAGACCACCTGGCCACTGGGCTCCTCACTTAAATGAAAGACCTATGTTCGATTCCCATTGGGAATGAATTAGGAGGGATTTTACGTTGTCTGCCAATTGATACATTCTCTTAAGCATAGAAACTAAAGCAGGTATGATTTGCCCTGTTCATGGCTCTAAATTGTATCTGCTTTATTGTAATGTTTTGCTGCCAGTATATTTACTATAGGCATTTTTATTCATTGAAGTCCAATGAACATATCTATACAACATAAGTGATATGCATCAACAAGAAACAATATTTTTTGTTTAATGTGGCTGATTGACATGCGTCACAGGGGATGTGAAGGTACTTGTTGGTGAGAATGCTATTTTTTTTAATCAGTTGGCAATGCAACATTCCTTTTGTTATGAGAGCTTAATTATATGTTTTGAAAAGAATTTCCCAAATAAGTTCAACAGGTCTCAACCTGTAATACAACAACATATTTTTTAGCTTGAAATACGCATTTATCTTTTTGTACATGGTTGTGTTCATATCTCCTATGTTCTCACTACCTGATTACTTTTCTATTTTAATAGTGAGATATTAAGCAGTATAATTACTGCTTAATGGATCCTACATTAATACTTGTGCGATGCTATTAGTGGACTCAGACTCTTTTATGAAATTTTTGGAAGATATATGACTCATTTTTCTTGTTAAACTACTTAAAACTTCTTGATATTGGTTATTTGAGAATCAACTTAATTAGTTGAAGTGTTTTATGCATGTTGTACTTATTGACAATGTATTGGTTACCTTTAATATTTTGTTGCTTATTTGAATTTAGGAGAATTTATGTCGATATTTTTTTTGGATCAGGAATTGGGATTGCAGCAGTAGCTACTCTTAAGGAATCTTCTACTATAGCCAGCTATAAAATGACAATAGTCTAATTGCTTTAAAGCTTCTTGCTCTAGCGATAAATTAAGTAGTGCATGCTTTTATTTCTAAATTTTTGATTGATAGTGAATTAATGCATTCAATTTGGTATTTAATTAAACAGAGATAATCCATTCTTTTTTGTGCTTTGATGTTATCAATTAAGGTTTTTTAGATACGTTGGTTAGAATTTTACATGTATAAATACAGTTGCTACAGGTTTTGTTGTGTTTATTCTGTATTTTTAGTCCATATCACCTTCTATATTCCTCATAACGCCCTCTATGAACTTCATATCTCTGTCTTTGTTGCTCTATCCTAAATTGTATATTTTTCTCTTATGCTAGTTTAATGAGTAGCAGGAAAGTGGATGTTAAGTCCTATGATGGTGTGGTAACACTTTCACTCATTTATAATGCTTTATGTTGTTTTAGGATATACAATCAGAGAATTGATAAAGCTGGTGTGTAATGCAATCAACAACGTGATATTCATTGTTTCCTATAGAAAATTTCAAGTCTAGGATGGATAGGCTTGCAATTAACATAGTTGTTGATTCCATGTCCCCTGAATTCAGCTCCAAAGCTTTGGTAATTAGATAAAATAAATATGCGACTCAGCTAGATACAATAGAATATGATACTATAATTTTGATGGATCCTGACATAGATCCAGCATTTGAGGCTATGGATTAGCTATTAACTCTTAGACCAAGAAGACAAGGGAGGCTTCTACCATGAATAAGGACCATCCGTAAATATCATAACATGAACTACTAGAGGAATAAAAATGCTTATTGGAGTGATTTATGGTCATATCACATCAGATTTCCGCATACTCTAGGGAATTATTACCAAAAATCTTTTACTAAATCTTAACTCTGCACGTATTTCAGTATATGTAGTGGAATACAATAAAGGCTGCAGTGGTTGGATGATGTTCTATTCTCCAACAAAAAAATAAATACAACTTTAAAGGGAAGTTCAAGATCTCTGATTTGTGATTTTTTTTTCAATGTTGATCTTTTTTTGGTTGCTTTCCAAAATCTTATATGTTTCTATTACCTTTCCATTCTCTTTTATTGTGTGGTTTCTTTAGTTGATAACTTAAGAGTTCCATTGGTTGAAGTTATCAGGAATTCTATATCATTTTAGTTGAGCATGTGTATATGCGTCTCTTTTACCTCTCTTGAATTTATTTTAGTTCATATTTTTATTGTTTGGTTATTTTGATAGACTTGTAGCTAATTTTTGTTTTATTGGTTGTTATTGTCAGATTTTGTATAGTTGAGATTTTTATCTATCAAGAGATAAGATTAGTAGCTGGTTGCTTCGCTGAGAGGCTCTTTCAGAAGGACGTACGAAATCTTTGAGAAGCATTCATATTATTTTTTGTCCTTATAAGCAGTAGTGGTTTAATGAGGATAATCTCAAATTACGGTAGTTGAGTTTCGTTTCTCTTGCAAAGCGCTTTTGGGCTGATGATTGTGGAATACAAGTTATGTTGAACACATTCATTAAAAGCAAGTAGCATTTAGTTTAAGGTTGCGCTCATATTCTAGGAAACAATGACAAATTCGCTGAGGCTTTAGCTGCTAAATAGTTTGTTGCTGGTCTAATCTTTTTTAGATTATGTTTTGGAAAGCAATGTCCTAGTTAGTGTTTTCTTTTCTTCTACGTGAAGCTATCATGATTTTATGATTGTTATCAGTTGATGGTTTACATTACTTTGTATTGGTGGGTACTTTTTTTTAACAAGGTCACCTCCAAATTTTCTCCTTTTATTTCTATTTCTATTCTTTTTTTTATCAATAATATTTCATTCAAGCTTATTAGTATCAATCATCCAACCATTTTGATTATTTTCCAATACTAAAAATTTCTTCTCTAGTAGTGTAAGTAATATTTTTGTAATATTTTAGTGATATAAGATTATCATATTCATATATCGTAACATTACTATTTATAGAAATGTGCATGATAGATGAGACAAACAAATATAGAAAGAGTGAGGAAACACATGGGATAAAAGGAGTACATCAATTACTTTATTTTAATTAGTGCATTATCCTTGATTAAATGACTACATCGAAATGGGTTTCATAATTTTTAAGGCCTTTTGATAATAATTCAACATCAATTTTCTTTTACATAATTAAATAAACTTTTTTTTATAAAAAAAGTAAATTAAAATTTCTAGTTTATAAAAATAATATTTATTAAAAAAATTAAAATTATAAGAACTATGCATATTTAAATAACAAAAAATTGTATAGATAAGTTATATTATAGTTTTAACCCATATTATTTATTTATATATTTTAGTTGAAAATAATTATTAAACTACAAAAAGTTTTAATTGAAATTGAGGTTATATATATACACACACACACACACACACACACACACACACACACACACACACATATTTATTAAAACTACACTAAGGTGTAGCATAAATATATAAGTACTTGTTTAAAAATATTATCTAAAAATATTACATATATAAAAGTGTTATAAAATTATGTTACTTTTATAAAAGTGTTAGATGAGAAGTGTAACCTATGTAAAAATGTTATATACATGTGTTATATATTATAAAAGTGTTACTTCTATATGTTACTTATATAAAATGTGTTACAAAGGTGTTATATAATATTATAACTTTTAAAGTGTTACAAATTTGTGTTAAAAAAAGAAAAGGTGTAACTTTAAGGTGTTATGTAATGTAACTTATGTTGTAATGAGTTTTTCTAACAAGACTTAGCAGTGTGCAAAAGTTCTTAAAGCTTGGGAAGCTAAGGAGTTTAGTAATGTACGTAAAAAAATCAGAAATGGATGGAAAGCCTTTCTAAGTTACAAAAAAAAGGAACAAACAACTAAAGTAATTCTGGAAGCTAAGCTGGTGGAGATGGAATTGAATAATATTTTCAAGACAGAAGAAACAATATGGTACCAGAGATCTCGAGCTTTATGGTTGAAAGATGGCGATAAGAATACCTCATTTTTCCACTCAAAAGCTACTCAACGCTTAAAGAGGAACCAAATTCATAGAATTAAAACGCCAGAGGAGGTGTGGATTCATGATGAAATTATGATTATGGACTACTTCTGAACTTTCTACTTAGAGCTCTTTAAATCTGATGGTGAATGTGATATGCAGCAAGTCCTTGAATCTGTAAGCCCTAAAGTCACCATTGAGATGAATGAGAAGCTGATACGACCTTACTAAGAGACTAAAATTCGAGTGGCCCTCAAACAAATGCAACCCTGCTAAATCTCCTGGTCCTGATGGTATGCCTCCTCTCTTTTTCCAAAAATATTGGCATATTGTTGGTGATTATATGATCTCAACTTGTCTTGATATTTTGAATAATTCCATTGATCCTACCCCGTTAAATCAAACTTTTGTGGTTCTTGTTCCTAAGATTAAAAAGCCTGAAATGTGTGAAGATTTCAGACCAATTAGCCTTTGTAATGTCGTTTTCCGAATAATTACTAAAGTAATTGCTAATAGGCTGAAACTCATTCTCCCACATGTTATCTCTTCTTTCCGAAGTGCTTTTATCCCTGGACATCTCATTACTGATAATGAAATTGTTGCTTTTGAGTCATTTCACTATTTGAGGAAGAAAAAAAAGGAAAAACTCGTCACCTAGCTCTAAAACTAGATATGAGTAAAGCTTATGATATAGTCGAATGGCATTTTCTTCGTGCTATTTTACATAAGTTGGGCTTTACAAAGTCTTGGATCAACCTTGTTATGAGATGTGTACAAACTTTTTCTTATGTTGTATTAGTTAATGGTTCTCCTTTTTAAACAGGAAATAGGTCTGCGTCAAGAAGATCCTCTATCTCCCCACCTCTTCTTTTGTTGTGCAAAAGGATTTTCTTCTCTTCTACAAGATGCGGAACGAAGAAATATAATCCAAGGGATAAGAGTGAGTCGGCATGCTCCATTGGTATAACGTCTCTTCTTTGCGGATGATAATATTCTCTTCTTTAGAGGATCAATTGAAGCATGCCAGAGAGTAAAAATGATTATTTCATGCTATTAAATGGCTTTTGGACAGCTGATAAATCTTAAAAAATCTGAACTCACTGGGAGCGCCAATATTTTGGAGGAAAACATGGAAATTTTTTGGAGATAGTTTAATGTGCACAGTGCTGTACCAACTCTTAAGTATCTTGGCCTTCCTACTCTTATTAGAAGGTCCAAGAAAAAAGTTTTTGGTATCATTCTGGAAAGGATTCTAACGCATTTAAAGGGGTGGAAAGAAAAGTCACTTTCAAAGGTTGGCAAGGAGATTTTGTTGAAACCTGTCATTCAAGCCAGCCCCAACTATGCCATGATTTATTTCTTGTTTCCGATTTCTATATGCAAAGAGATTGAAAAGGCCATAGCATGCTTTTATTGAGGCAATGACGATCGAAAACTTCATTGGGTAAGCTGGGAGAAAATAGTTGTATCAAAAGAGAAAGGTGGAATTGACTTTAGGAACTTATTCCTATTTAACTTGGCAATGGTTGCAAAACAATATTGGTGACTCCTTAACAACTCAGAATCACTTGCAGCAAGAGTTCTCAAAGAAAGATATTTCCCCAGAAGCTCTACTGATGAGGTGAGTCTTGGATATCAACCTAGCTTTCTTTGGAGGAGCATCCTACAAGCCAGAAACCTAATACAACAAGGGATTGCGTGGATGGTAGGAAATGGATAGAGTATAAATGTAGTGAGATCAATGGATAGGTGTTGGTGTTTTCAAGAGGATGGAAACTGGTCCTGTGCAAATAAGACCCGAGATTTATGTTGATGCATTCGTCGATCATGATAAAAATTATTAGAACACGAGTGAGGTCCAACGTTGCTTTACAAAGGAAGATGCTGATCAAATATTGAATATACCACTAAGCTCGAGACTCCCATCAGATAAACGAATTTGGAAGTACACAAAATCTGGAAAATTCAGTGTAAAATCAGCTTGTCACCTGGCTACCTCGTTGTTCAACAATTTAGGCTCCACACTACCAAGTACAAGTAGTGTCAACAAATCCTGGAAGAAACTTTAGAGAATACAGGTTCTACCAAGAATGCAACATTTCCTATGGAGGGCTTGTCGAAACTCTCTTGCCATTAAGGTAAATTTGCATCATAAAAACTTGATCGTGGATCCAATATGTACTCTCTATGGAGAAGAAGCCGAGAGCCTTTCACACTTGATGATTCATTGCCCGATGGTACAACTTGTATGGAAACTTGCCCAATACATATTAACTTTGATGCTCTGGTGAATCTGAATTTTAATAATTTCTTTTGGAGCATTGGTGAACAGCTGCCGAAAGAAGGGATCATGGCCTTGACTCTGTGGCATATCAAATTTAGAGTTCAAGAAATAAGTTCTATTTTCAGAATGAAGTTTTTGACCGTAAACAAGTTTTGGACAGAGCAATGAACCTCGTCTCAGATCTCTTGAAATATGCTAAAGAATGTAAAGAATTCAATGGGAGTGCGGATCGTAGTCAGCATTGGACAAAACCAAATAAGGGAACACTCAAATTGAATTCTGATGCAGCTATTTTTAAGGATGAGATCATTGGCTTTGGATTTGTAATTGCGGAAGGTAAGACCATCTTTGCTGGCATGAAACAATGTAAGGCAGCAGGTAGTAGCTATGTACTTGAAGGATTGGCCATTCGTCATGCACTACAAATGATAAAAAATAGAGGCCCACAACATTTACTTGTTGAAGGGGACTGCAAATTACTCATGGAGGCACTGAATGGGAATGAACTCTAAGACCCCTATGGTAGAATGGTGGTAGAAGATATCAAATCATTAACTCCAGCCTTCAATATTGTGAAATTTTCATATATACCAAGAGAAGCTAATAATATAGCTCATGCACTTGCACACTACTGTAATGAACCAGATTCTGAGATTGTTTGGGAGGAATTTCTACTGGCACACTTATGTGCTCTTGTACTTGAAAATTTTGGGCCCCAACCCACTATTTCATGATTTATAAAATGTTGTTTTATCTAAAAAAAAGTTACTATCACCCTAAATTAATTGAATAGATGTTTTCCGAAGTTAGCACGGTAACCGGCTTCCCCCGCTTTTTTATTTTGTGTAATGTATTAATTAATGGGTTAATTAAAAAAACCTCAATCTTTACTTTTATTGCAAATAAATCCCAATCTTTGAGAAATTATAAAAACAACCTCGACCTTTAGATTTCGTGCAAGACGCATCCAACTGTAAGGAGAGGGTTGTCCGACGTCTGACATGGCATTGACCTTTTCCACGTCAGCTTTGAGTTTAATGCAAAAAAACCTCAATATTTACTTAAATTGTGATTTAATCCCAACCTTTGAAATTTTGGCAAAAAAGACCATCAGATTTTATTTTTATTTTAAATTGCACCCATTATATTTTATATTTAAAATTTAAATTCTAAAAAATTATTAAATAAAATATTAAATTAATTTAGTTTTTAAAATATTTTATGCATTATAAATTTTTTATAATTTATAAAATCAAAGTATTCTTGAACATGTCTTAGGATTTTTTTGTAATTTTATGTTACATTTAATAGGGGTACTTACTACTAAGTACATTAAAAACTCCTTTATTACTATGAGATACAAACATACAAAAATATTTCTACTAAGTACAAAAATATATAGTGATATTCTAATATTACCCTTACAATATGGTGCACATAAATGTTTGCGTGCAGCATGAAAATTCGTGTGCAGCAAAAGTGTGTCCAGTAAAAAAACTGTGTGCAGCAAAAAAGTGTATAATTCCGTGGCGATCCGGCGAGGTCCGGCGACCGGCCGCCAGCGGTCCGGCAGTGGTAGTGGGTATGTGAGGGGTTTAAATATTTTGTATGTGAGAATAATTATTTTAAATCAATGTATCTCACAGTAATTATGGGTACAAAGTGTGTACCTAAGAGTAATTTTTTCTATTTAATATGACAAAATATGTATATATTTAGATGATGATTAGTGTGAAAATCAGCGCGTTTTAGAGTTCGATTTAGCACCGTTTTGTGGTATTTATATCCGTATTTGAGTATCTTATGGTTGAATTACATATATTTGTGTTACAAATGCTTGTGAGGTGTTATTTTGTATTTTTAGGTGGAAAACGAGGTAAAAAGAGCAAAAACAAAAGTTGGAAACGATGTCGGAACGAAGTCGAGAGAAAAAGGGCCGGCACGACTCGTGCCAGCCAGGAAGTAATCTCGTACTGCAAAAATGCCTAGGTCGTACCGCCCGTGCTGTCGAGAGCCACCCGCATGACCTGCAGAGCACGCCTGCCAAAGCTGTCGAGAGCACCGAGAATCCCGCACAGCGTGAGGGCACGAGCACCGAGTGCTGTCGAGGGATGCTGCCCATGCCGCCCAAGCTGCCGAGACTCACTGCATCTGTGCCACTGAGAGTGCCGAGGAATCCCGCTAGCATACACCCAGCATAACTTGTGCTGGTGTCCAGCGATCCCAGATTCGCCGTTTCGTTATTTTCTGGCCCGTTCGTATTTTTAACGTGAAAAAGCCCACTTTTAAGTCAGAATTCGAAATTTTTACAGTCCTCAACTATAAAAGAGATACTTTTGGATTTTTATTCGTAACTCTCCATATCTATACATACTTTTTCATACCCTTTCACTGCACCATCCCATCCACCCATCCCGAGGAGTTCAACAGTGTTGCTTACTTGAGAAGGAGAACAAGAAGATTCAGAATCACAGTGGAAAGAACGGAGAATCACGCCATATCTAGGATTTTTCTTATTCTTTCTTTTAAGCTTTTGAATTATAGACCTATAGGATTGTTTTCATATCTAATCGTGTGTGTTGCCTGTAACACCATGGGCCAGTACTTCTTGGATAGTGCTACATTCTTAAGGTTGAATTGTTTTGAATTGATGATCTAGAATAGGTTGGATATCTGCAGTATACTTATTCCCTTATAATGCTTTGATTTAGACTTATATTTTTTTCGTATATGATCTGTCCTCATGCATGTATATGTCATTGTCTTATTCATATGTATGCTTGTTGCTTGTGTTATATAAGAATTATATTTGTTAACCTGTTATGGGTAAAGGGGATCTAACCATATAGCTTTTATTCATTAGAATAATTAATATTGAACATTTAATATATCTATTAATTATCGTTCTAGAGGATTTGATTTCTTAGATTGTTAAGTGGGAATTGGGAATTAATTCTTAAGTACCTATAAAGGGAAGTCTAGTGCTCTAACCTTTAATGGAATTTTGCATGAAGTACCTAGAGAGGGAGTAGGAATTATTCTTTTGCATCTAAGGGTTTAAACCAGGTTTATGTGTTTAGTTTACTTTAAAAGAGGGATTTAACATAAATTAGTGATTGCTTTCATAAGAACTGCAGGGATTCTAACCAATTGTCTAGTAATTTGGTTCAACCAATTTAACTGGATTGCCTAATGCTATCTATCTTCTCTCTTGAACACTTTTATATTTAATTTTATATGCTATTTTGTTATTTTTAGTACTTATTTTCTGCATCTTTAATTTAGGTAAAATACTAGATTTGTCTTAAATTAGAATAGTCATAATTAGATTGAGAAATAAGTTTAGAATTTTCTCTAGGGTACAATATTATTTTTACTTGGTCACACGCTAAACTACAATTGATTCCCCACACTTGGGGGACACGTTCAAAATAGTGAACAAGCAAAAGGCACCTGCTGCCGGGGATAGTTCTTAGATTTATTTATTTAATTCTTTTGTGATTTATTTTAGTCTAGGATGTTAAATTTATTTTCTTTTATTTTATTTTATTTTCATCCAAACTATTCTGATTATCTTCGTGAGAATAGGTGTATGATCACTAGGTCAAGTGGACTCCCTATTGAACCACTCAACCTAGAACTTGAAGCACTTGTCAGACTAAACAGGAGAGAGAAAGAATCCAGCCACACCTATTCCAAGTCAAGAGTCGGATATCTATTATTCATCAGAAGAAAAGGAAGTCGAAGATTCTGAGACAGTAGAGATGGCTGAAGAAAATCAAGGGGCCCCGACTCCCTTGTGGAACTAGTATAAGCTGAAGCATACCATGAATGATGGATTGAATGGACCCGCAATCACTGCGAAAAGTTTTGAGTTGACGTTTGGACTGATCCAAATGGTACAAGCACAACAATTTTGTGGTAATTCTTTGGAGAATCCTAGTGAGCATCTGCAGTTGTTTGACGAATATGCGAGAATACAGAAGCATAGGAATGTTCTGGAGGATGCTATCAGAATGCGGCTTTTCCCATTCTCGCTAACGGGGAAAGCCAAAGAGTGGTACAACAACCTTCCTGCAGGATGTTGTACTACATGGGAACAGTTGGAAGATAAGTTCTTGAACAAGTACTTCCCTCCCCCCAAGAGCTTTAAGGTAAAGCAAAAGATTACACAATTTAAAAAAAAAGGCTTGGAAAGTTTCTATGAAGTGTGGAAAAGGTTAAAGGACCTATTGAGATGTGGCCCACAGCATGGATTTACAAAAGACACTTACTTAGGCTTTTTCTATCAAGGCCTAAGGGGTGAATCAAGAGTGTTGGTGGACACAACAACTGGTGGATCGGTCTTCAAAAGGTCAGCGGATGAAGCAGAAGAGATCTTTGAGGAGATGGCAGCTAACACGTATGATTGACCTATGGAAAGATCAGATGGAGTTGCTTTTGATAAAGTGGCAAAAGTAGAAGTACAGGTCAACAGCAGTGAGATGTCAGAACTAAAGAGTCAAGTCAATGAGCTGCATAAGAAGATGGATCGCATCACAATAGGAAACAAAGGAGAGGAGGCTTGTAATGAAGGAGATGAAGATCAGATGGAGGATGCAAATTATGATATGGGTCAGAGCTTGCAATGGGGAATATAGAAATAGACAGAATTTCAAGCCTAGCAATCAGCAGTGGGGAAGGAATGATCAAGAAAACAACCGGCGAAATCAGCAAGGGTGTTACCAAGGAAATTCTAACTTTAACAATCAAAGAAGGAATTATAATCTATCTTATGCTAACCCGAGTAATGCAGTAGCACCTCCTCCTAGAATTAATCCATCCCATAAGCCAATTGAAGGAAAAGCACCCATGGATGATGAGATGATAATCTTATTGAAGCAGCAAGGGGACCTTATAAAGCAACAAGGGGACCAGATGAAACAGCAAGGGGACCAAATAAAGCAGCAAGGGGAACAGTTGAACTTGATGTTCAAGCTGATGATGTCTACCAATGAGCAATCAGAAATCAGGCAGAAAGAGAATGAGAAAAAACATAAAGAGACTGATATTGCTCTTGGACAGTTACATGCTGCAATAGGGAGACTAGAGCAACAAGGTAAGTTTCCATCTCAAATGGTGACGAATCCAAAGGAACAAGTCATGGCTGTCATCCTGAGGAGTGGAACGCAGTACGATGGCTCAAAAATGCCATTGGAATGATCTGAAGTCAAAATAAAGGTTAAAAAATCATACGAGAACAAACACGTCGGTGCTGACATGATGCACGACTCATGCTAGAGGCAGCACGGGTCGTGCCGCTAAAAACAGTGCACTGCGCGCTTCGTGCCAGCTGACGGAGTCCAGAGCAGGTGGCACGACCGCCGAAGACCACTGGCACAACCAAGATGACAGCCGGCATGACTTGTGTATTGACTAGAAATCTACTAATTCTGAGTTGCACGACCTCCGGCATGAGTCCAAGGAAATTTAGCACGACTCGTGCCCTTCAGAAATGTCAAAAATTCATCTCAATCCTTGCACTGCTGATCTCGTCCAAAATGATTCCCAGGTCCCTGAAACTGAACAAAAGTTGAAAGCGCCTGAAGTTAAATTGAAAAAGTGGCAAAAAGCTAAGCAGAAAGAGCTGAAAGAGAAAAAGAAGAGGTGTTTCAGAGGGATATTTTGGGGATTCCAAAGACAAAGCATCTAATCCCGTTTTTACAACAATTTTTTTAAGAAAGGTTTGGAGATATTCAAGAAAATCCATATCAATATTCCCTTTGCAGAAGCCTTAGAAGAGATGTCTAATTATACAAGGTTCTTGAAAGACATCATGTCTAAGAAGATGAGTCTAACAGGAGCTGAGACAATCAATCTAACAGAAAGTTGTAGTTCAGTGATACAAAAGAAACTTCCAGCAAAGCTGAAAGATCCGTGTAGCTTCACTGTACCATGTGAGATTGGATGAGGGGGATCGAAGAGAGCCCTACGAGATTTGGGGGCTAGCATTAATCTGATGCCTTATGCATTATTCAAGAAGCTTGGTTTGGGGGATGCAAAGCCAACATCGGTTGCACTACAGCTTGCTGATAGTTCCATAACATACCCAAGGGGGGTGATTGAAGATGTCTTGGTGAAGGTTGAGAAGTTGATATTCCCAGTGGACTTCCTTGTGCTTGACATGGAAGAGGTTGATGAAGATAAAGTTCCTTTGTTTCTTGGAAGGCCGTTCTTAGCTACTGCAGGAGCAATGATTGATGTTCAGAAAGGAAAGATCAGGTTGAGAGTCAATGATGAAGAAGTTATATTTTCTTTGGAGAAAACTATGAGGTGGCCTTCGGAGAAAGAAGATTGCAACAGCATTGAAGTAGTAGAGGAGATCGTTGAGGAGTGCTTGCCTCTGATCCTATCTAAGGATCCACTTGAAACTTGCATAAGCGAATCTCTTACTTTACCTACTACTGAATTTGATGATCTTGATGATATGTCTAATGAACTAACTCTTGAATTTCTTGAAAGCTTACTTGCATTGAATGAGAACAGGGATTCGAAGAAGGAAGCAGCGAGAGTGGAGAAAGCAAAGTGGAAGAGGCCATATCTGCCACTTGAACCTGAAGGAGGTGTACCTGAGGAAAAGAAGGAGGAACTAAAGCAGCTGCCTGATCATCTCATGTATGCATATTTGGGGAAATGGAACTTTTCTAGTAATTGTATCTTCTTCCTTATCTAAAAGTGAGCTTGGTAGGTTGTTAGTAGTCTTAAGAGAACATAAATTTGCTATTGGTTGGTATATTGATGATCTGAAAGGTATTAGTCCATCTATTTGCATGCATAAAATAAGATTGGAAGATGAAAGTAAAAGTTGTGTGCAATATTAAAGGAGATTAAATCATGCGATGCAAGAGGTGGTAAGAGTGGAAGTGTTAAAGTGGTTGAAAGCTAGAATTGTATATGCGATTAGTATTAGTCCATATGTGAGTCCTTTGGATGTAGTTGCTAAGAAAGGGGGGATGACTGTCATTAAGTTTGATAGTGGGGAGACCCTTGCTACTAGAACCACTACAGGTTGGCGTGTGTGTGTTGATTATAGAAAATTGAATGATAACACACGCAAGGACCATTTTCCTTTACCTTTCATGGATCAGATGCTTGATAGGTTAGCAGGTTATGAGTTCTATTGCTTTTTGGATGGTTACTCCGGGTATAATTAGATAATAATTACATCCGAGGATCAGGAAAAGACCGCATTCACATGTCCTTATGGCATTTTTGCTTTTAAGATGTTGCCTTTTGGTCTTTGTAATGCACCTGCGACCTTTCAAAGGTGTATGATAGCTTTATTTGAAGGGTTGATAGAAAATATCATGGAAGTTTTTATGGATGATTTCTCTATCTTTGGATCTTCTTATGATGTTTGTTTATCTAACCTTGCTATTGTTTTGAAGAGATGACAGGATACTAACCTTGTTTTAATTTGGGAGAAATGTCACTTTATGGTGAAAGATGGCATTATCTTAGGCCATCATGTATCATCTAAAGGGTTGCAGGTGGATAGAGCTAAGGTGGCGGTAATTGAAAAATTACCTCCACCAATAAATGAGAAGGGAGTGCGGTCATTCCTAGGACATGTAGGATTTTACCGCAGATTCATCAAAGATTTTTCTAAATATTCTAAACCTCTTTCTCATTTATTAGAAAAAGATGTCCCTTTCAAATTTGATGATGAATGTTTAAGATCTTTTCAGGTTTTGAAGGAGGCATTGACGTCTGCCCCTATCTTAATTACTCCGAATTGGACTAAACCCTTCATGCTTATGTGCGATGCAAGTGATGTTGCTTTGAGAGTTGTTTTGGGACAGATGAGGGAGAACAAGTTTCGAGCCATCTACTATGCAAGCAAGACATTTGATGCAGCTCAAAAGAATTACACCGTAACTGAAAAGAAATTTTTAGCTGTGGTGTATGCTTTTGAAAATTTCGTGCGTATCTGGTGGGGATGAAAACTGTGGTGTATACGGATCATTCTGCGATCCGATATCTAATGGAGAAGAAGGATGCCAAGCCTGGGATTATCAGATGGATTTTACTGCTGCAAGAATTTGACATAGAGATAAGAGACAAGAAGGGGAGTGAAAACGTGGTAGCGGATCATCTCTCTAGATTGGAGACAAGGGAGCATTGTGAGAATGATAAAGAAATCATCAAAGAGTTGTTCCCAGATGAAGAGATTCTAGAGGTGGATCTTCACTAGGCATATGCTTTAGCTACAAAACCTAAGGCCCCTTGGTATGCTGATTATGTCAACTATCTTGTAAGTGGGACTAAGCCATATAATTTGAGTCGGCATGAGCATTTGAAGTTTATGAGAGATGTGCAAAATTTTATTTGGGACGAGCCTTTCGTCTATAAGATAAGCGCAGACTCTATCATCCGGCGGTGTGTGCTGGAAAAGGAATGGGAAAGTGTGCTGAATAACTATCATGCACAACCAACTAGAGGGCATTTCGGTGCCAAGAACACAGCTGCAAAGGTGTTACAATAAGGTTTGTTTTGGCCATCCCTTTTCAAATCTTGTACTTCATATGTTGCAAGCTGTGATAGGTGTCAAAGAGTTGGAAGCATCTCTAGGAGAGATGAAATGCCTCTGCGGAATAGTCATGTGGTGGAGATTTTTTATGTGTGGGGGATAGACTTTATGGGTCCTTTTCCCTCATCCAATGGATATCTCTATATATTTTTGGTTGTTGATTATGTGTCTAAGTGGGTGGAAGCGATTCCAACCAAGACGAATGATGCTAGGGTTGTGCAAGCATTTTTGAAGAAGCATATCTTTTCACGATTTGGAGTACCTAGAGTACTAGTTAGCGATGGGGAACCCATTTTGTTAATAAGCTCATGGAGAAGGTCTTGAAGGATTATCATGTTTGGCATAGGGTGGCAACTCCATATCACCCACAGTCTACTGGGCAAGCTGAGGTCTCTAATCGCCAGATTAAACAGGTTTTGGAAAAGATAGTAAACGTGAGTAGGAAGGATTGGGCTATGAAGCTAGATGATGCATTGTGGGAATTGAGAACTGCTTACAAGACTGTCTTGGAGATGTCGCCTTTCCAAATTGTCTATAGAAAGTCATATCATCTTCCTGTGGAGGTTGAACATAATGCATTTTGGGTGGTGAGGAAGTTGAATTTGGATTTGCAAGAAGCTGGTGGCCTGCGGATGACCCAGATGAACAAACTTGAAGAGTTTAGAAATAGTGCTTATGAGAACTCACGGATTAGCAAGGAAAGAGTGAAGAAGAGGCATGATGAAAAGATTCATTTCAAAGAGTTCTGTGAGAATGATGAAGTCTTATTGTTCAATTCTAGACTTAAACTTTTCCTGGAAAGTTGAAGTCTAAGTGGATGGGGTCATTCGTGGTACATAAAGCTTGTGGTGGAGGTACATATGAACTGTTGGATAAGGATGGAAATAGTTTCGTGGCAAATGGGCATCGGATGAAGCATTATAGGTCGCCACGGGATAAGGAAGTCCTTTTCGTGGATCACCTCCATTAAGCTGCTTTCCGTCGAGCTCTATGACGTTAAACATGAGCATTCTATCGTGACTATCTGATGTTAAATATGAGCGCTTGTTGGGGGCTTGCCCTTCTGTTTTATTGCTTTAATGTGTTTGTTTGGTGTAGGAAATTTTATTAGGTGCTTCTTCGTTTATGGTATTCACTTTTTGTAAACTTAGTTTCTCACTTAGTTTGAACTAAGTTTGGGAGGTGGACGTGCATTCCAATATCTTGAAGCATTGGGTAAGTTTTCTTTCACTTGTGTGTGATGCCTGGAGGTCGATTTTTTTTAGAATTTTTGAAATTTATTTCGAACTTTCGAATTTTTTTTGTGACTTTCCAAGTGTTGTGCTTTGTCTTGTTTATTTTTCCTAGATTTGGTGTGATTAATTTTTGGTTGAATTTTTTAGTTTTCTGGATGTTATCACTGATGAAATTTGAGTGTTTGAGCTTAAATTTGATGAAATTTCGAAGAAATATGTCAAAAAGTTCGAAAAAGTACCCAGGTATATGCTGCAGAGGGGCACGACTCGTGCTACCCTTACGCACAAGTCGTACGAGCTGATGATGGGCAGAAAATGCCAGGCGCATTGCCCAGTATGGGTATTGATGGCCGGCGCGAGTTGCGGGAGAAGAGCGGCACAACCGCTAAAGAAATGCGGCACGTATCGTGCCGTGTGTAGCAAAAATGCACGGAGGCCAAATCAGGTAAGGCCGGCACAAGTCGTGCCGATGTCCAGGTTAGTTTAAGTTTCGAATTTTGTCCAGTTAGCTCATCTCTTCTTGCTGTACGCAAGAACCGTGCCTTCTTCGAAATTTTCATCATTTTTTGTCCGTAAATAACCATTCCACACCACACATTTCACTTCTCATACACTTTAAACACATTTTGAGTACTTGGATTGAGGATTAAGAGGGAGTAATTAGGGTTTTGAAGCAAAACTTGGGGAAAAGTTTCTAAGTTGCAAAATGTTCATTCTTCCTCAAATAAGGTATGTTTTCTTCACCCTTTTGCTCTGATTTTTGAGTATGTTCATATTGGAAGAATGGGGAAGTTAATTCAAGTTGAAATTTGAATTTTGAAGTGAATTTTCATTGTGGCATTTTACCGAACACGTAATGTGCGTACTGTTTTGCCTTGAAATTCTAAGTTTTGAGCTTGATTGGTGGTTATGTGTTGAATTGTTGATATCCCTAGACTGTAATTGTGTTAGTATTTGATGTTGGTTGAGGGATTGAACACGTGGAATCATGTTAAAGTGTTGGTTTTGAATTTTAGATGCAAAGGCATGCTGAAATTTGTGTGAAATTGACATGTTGGGTTGTAATTTCTTGTTCTTACAAGCTTAGAAATGTGAATAGTATTTTAGTGTGTTGTTCATGGACTATTTTGGTATGAGTTAACTAGGAATCACGAATATACATGTCGTGTTGATTTCATGTGGTGTGATTTTACATTCTTATTTAGTTTAAAATTTGAAACAAGTGAGGATGCATTATTTTTGTTTTTGGGAATTATTGCTTGCATCTTACTTGTAATTTTTGTAGGAATTAAAAATGGGTGATCAATGGACGGATGAGAAAAAATAAAACAAGATAGCTCGAATAAGAAAGAACAAAACTTCCCCTTGCCACCTTGGGATTTATTATCCTAGTTGGAAGGAGAATATTGTGGAGTACAGCCATTTAGAGCAGCGTATAGTGTGTACGCGCTATCACGACGAGGAGACTATGATCAGGATTGGCATTAAGAATGATGTGGATATCCTTTTCGAGAGGGTGCACATATTGGAGTTCATGAATGCCCGAAGGCCCACCACGTATGCATTGACTATGGAGGTATTCATGTCATATGAGATCTATTGAGAGGAGCATGACAGGCTTCCCAGTGGTTGTACTTTTATATTGAGAGGAAGAAAAGAGATTATGACAAGAAAAGAGCTGAACATGGGATTCGGATCTCCTTATGATGCTAGTGATGAGATAAGCGCTGCATTTGACAACGATGCTTTCTGGAAGAGGATTACAGGCAAGAATGAAGCTTTTGTGCCCAGACAGTCTAAGTCTACTTGCATCGTTAGCCCGGTTCTCAGGTACATCAAGAGGGTTTTATCATATACCTGTTGGATTGTATACTAAAAGTCTAGCTTTAGTATGAACAATGTCATAACAATATTCGAAATGAGAATCATTGATCAAATGATTGCATCTTATAATTTATTTTACATGCATGATGCAATAGTCCATTTACTTTATACTGTAGGTAATATGTTGTGCGACAACACGCGGAAGATCATATTATCGGTTTCCTTATAAAGTATAAACAGATGCTCACAACTGAGATAGACGAGGACTCTCTATCGGTATGATTGTAGTGTGGTTTGGTATTAGCTTGTCTTGGCTATAGAATCACATTAGTGCACTTGTGTGTATTGAGCAGGACCGCTTGAGATCGTTCGACTTATACTGACTTATAGAAGAACTTGATCTCTGTTATTATGGAAGTTCGTGCTCTTAATCCCTATACAATAACCTCGACACGTAGGGCAGTATGTATTTCTTTGATTCATCAATGGGTGAGATTTATAAGTATTAAATCAACAAACTCGGTGAGTTGGGAAATAGTGCTGTATCTATGGTGTGCTGTTGATTGTAGAAGGAATCCATGTCCGTCATAGGTTGATGATGTCCCCTTGAGGAGCTCATAAGGTTTATCATGTAAATCTTGCAAGTGGATTAATTTCCGGCATGATAATAAAGTTGAGTGGTACTACTCTCGGACGAGATATTAATTAATTAGAGTTGTCAGTAACTTAATTAATTAATGGACATTGAATATCTTAAACATGGGGAGACTATCGGGCTCATAATAAGAAGGAGCCCAGAACATAATTTTGGGATTGGACGGGTAGTGCAATAATAATATTTTAGTGGACTATATTATTATTATTGGATTTAATTAAAAGCTTTGGGCTAAGCTTGGTTAATTAAATTCAATTGAGGCCCAGCCCAATTTCTCCTCCTGGTCCCTGCTGTAGGCCAATATATATAGTCATCTCAGCTTCTGGAAACCTAACTTCCTGCGCCTCTTTTGACGTGAGTTAGAGAGAAGCAGATTGAGAGAACTCTGGGGATTGTTGACCACCCAACACCAGAGTTGACTTAGGACATACAGCAGAAGATCAAGAGGTGTTCTTCTGCAGTGATTCAGACTCTACATCAACCCTGAAGTACGGTAAACACATTATTGCTTCCGCTGATTTTGTTTGCCTGTTAATCCTAACGGATCACGTTGAACCGCACGATCCAATTGCCCAACAATTGGTATCAGAGCGTTGGTTTCGTGGTGAGACGTGACACGTTGGTTAAGGTTAATTGTGATTATATGATTAAGTGGATTGATATAGATGTAATCATTTTTTCTGCTTCTCGTGTTTCGATTATTGTAATCATAACATGAGATTTGAGTTTCATATGTGTTGATTAATCCCATGTTCTTGGTCGATTATTTTGGCCGTGCAATCATTGTTAAAATTGTTCACGCTGTTCCACACCAACACAAGAAAAACCCAGAAACCAAGAAACCAATAATCGATGGGCAGTTTTGGTACTTTTGGGCTGGGCAATGAAGAAAGAATGAGGCTGTTCCATTGGCGTTGAACATCGCGATGGATCAACAGCGACGGTGATGGCTGCTGGCCTTGATGGCGAGCCTTGGCAACGCTTCGGCCCGACAGGGCGTTCCAATAATTCTCGGCGGCTGATTGACGAAATGATAGGCATCGTGCCTCGGCGATGAATGGAAACGTTGATGGCGTTAACCGCCTGGTGAAAATCGAACGACCAGAGGTGGGAAGGAGACAGACAGTCAAGCCAGGTGATTGAGACTGCACGGACGGCGACGATCTCGATTGACTGGTGCTGGAGGCGGCGCCTGGATTGAGAGCCACCGATGTGGATCGGTCATCTTTTTGATTCTGATCGGTGGAGTTCCGACCAGGATCCGGGCGAGTCTAACCTGTTTCAGGTCGGGTCGGGGTAGATCGTCGCTGATCCGGCAGCGCGGCGGCACGGGTCTGTCTGCATGTAGCACGGATGGCAGTTCGCGGCGGAGTCAAAGTTAGGTGGGCTGCGGCGGAATGAGGAAACGGAGTTCCGAGCTAGTCCCCTGATGACTCTGGGCGAGCCTCCTGGCGATTCCGGCGGGTCCGTGGCTGTATCGATCGAGCCTGCTTCTTCATCGATCGGCGCAGTCCTCATGTGACGAGTTCCCAGCAGTCGCGGTCGGCTGCGATGGGTGAACGTAGATGGCAGTCTGAAGCGGCTCCGGTGGGCTGATGGCACCACCGCAGAGAGCGACGGCACCGAGAAGTTCACAAGCCTGCTGTCGTGTGTGCGATCGAGTTGCGGCTAGGGGTTACCGCTGGCTGTGGGCAGGTCCGCCGGATGCAGCGGCGCCTATATCCGTCGGTGATTACGCGATGAGGATGGGAAGAATCAGGAAGCTGTCGGTTAGGGCAGCGATTACCTGCTGGGCCTTAATTTAATTGGCTTGGGCTTTGGTATTGGGCTTTGCTATTAAATGTTGGGCCCATTTTTTTAATTAAATGGATATGGGCTGGCAACAGGCTCCATTTTATTTAATTTGGTTGTTGGGCTTATGGGTCTAATTTAATTAAATATGCTAATGGGCTGTCCCCTTGGGCTTGGATTTAATTTGGTTTTGGGCTGGAAATAAAGGCCCAATTTTAATTAAAAGCTTGTGGGTTGCTGGGCCTATTTTACTGCTGGTTTTAATTAATTGTGGGTAATGGGCCAAGCATGATTAATTAATTTTATTAATGGACTCTTTGTGCTAGTGGGCTTGATGGACTTAATTTAATTTTGGGTTAAGATTATGGGCCATGGATAATGAGCTTGATTAATTATTTAATCTGCTGCTCATTTTGTGCTTATTTGTTGCTCTTGGGCCCAAATTGATTGATCCACTAATTATGCAATTAATTAATGTTATATAACTGATTAATTGATTTAATTGTCAATCATTGTTGTATATGTGAAAGACATGTTCTATGTGATTTATTTATTTAAATTACTGTTAATAGAAGCATGTCTTAGTTGTATATTTTATTCTGGAATATTATATGCATGTTAAAACCCTCGGTATTAAATAACTAAGTGGGAGAGGGGATTGGTAATAAATTCCCGCGGCCTCCATTATTGGTTTGTTAGCAATGTGAATAGACTTGCGCGTCGGCATTAGAGCCTTCCTCCCCATCGGATGAGTTTATTCATGGATTGCTGGAACAGACTTCATTAAATAATTACATTTGTAATGTGATGCATATGAACTTGCGCGTTGGCTTAGACCTTCCTCCCTATCGGATGAGTTTATATGCGGTTCACTGGTACAAACTTGTAATTGATGACTGTAGGAAGTTATCCGAGCGCGTGTGTACTTCTCCATCTGTAAGGCACACAAGCTTGGGCCGCGGACTTGGGGTCAAATAATGGTGTACACTTAGATGTAAATAATAAGTATCCTCCCCATCGGAGTCACTGCTTTTATTTGCATGGCTAAAGAGGAACCGACTATTAATTATTTTGTCATAAAGTTAGGTTGACAAATGAAATTAATGGGTAAAACCTTCTCTTGTAAATGTTCGGGTTTGTAAACGTCCACACTATCGTGGCTTGCAGACTCACGGTGCTTGAGATGTCGGTGAATTTTATTTTATATTGTTTTGAGGGAAACAATATAAAAGGATAAAATTCGAAGTTTTGATCTGAATATTTATTTGTGATTCTCTGAATTTCGAATGGTATTATCTCACTAATTGTTAACTAAAAGACATCATATTTACTTGTCCAAATTAGTTGATTAGAAAAGAATCTTGGTTTTGAAAATTACTGCTTAAGAAAATACAAGTGTGTTCTCACAAAGGACGTCTCATGATGCCGTTAATGTCTCTAGTGAAGAGATGAGAGGTTCATAGAAATATGATGGTCTCATGTAACTCTTCGGATACTCGAGTAATTTAAAAGGTAATAGGTCATGATAGAATTTGATGAATGAATTGGAAAAATATGGAATAAAAGTTGAAGGGGAAACCTAAGTCAATTTATTTTCCATAATTACCTAGATGTTTTGAGTAAGTTCCACCTGAAATACTAAAGGATGTATATGGTGGGAGACTTCTGACAAAACATGTGGCAAAGGGAAAGCCATTTTCATCATGATGTGAACAAGTTTAATATCTTATTTACTAATGACTTAAACATGATTAGTGATGGCATCTACTGACTCGAACAGTGTAGATACTGGAATCACTAAATGTTTTTCACTTAGTAAGGATAAGATTGTAATGACATGGGTAAAACTACAAAGGTAGTGGCTATTGCAGTGGGAGTTGTTTATTTATCTCATGATAAGAATAAACGATTGATTATGAGAAATTGCCTTTACGTACATTTCATAGAAAGAATTTGATTTCGGTTTCTATGCATTAACGGATGGACACTTCATTTCATTTAAATGACATGGTCATAGTAATGAGGAATGAGGCTTTAATCCGTTAAAGTACGTTGTTGGATAATAAGTATACTCTTAAATCATGTTCATCCCACAGATGCAATAAATAATAATTAATAATGCATCTTCTAAAATTAGTAAGAGAAAGGAACCTTCGGAGATGAACTAAACATACATTTGGCGTCTAAGACTAATTCATTTTACTTGAGTAGGATTCAAAAGTTGATAGCCGATAGACCGTAAGGTTTATCTGAAGTGGAAACTATCAGACTTGCGAGTCCTGCTTGGAAGTAAAAATGATTAACTGCCTTTTCAAGGCTGTGGGGTGTAGAGCCAAAGATATATATGTTGGAATAAGTTCATTCTGATTCAAGCGGACCTAATATTATCCAGGCAAGAGGTAGTCATTACGGTTTAAATCATGATGGCGAATACCTCTTGGGATAGTTAGGAGCTATTGATCAGAAGTTGAGATTAAATCTCAAGTTGACTTCACCGGGTATGCCCCAGCTGAATGGTGTGGTGGGTAGAAGGTATTAGGCTCTTATGCTTAAGATTAGATAGATGATGAATTATTTGGAATAATTAAATTCATTTTATGGATATGCCCTAGATACAGTAATTCGTGAAACGTTTGTCTGTATATGGGATATCCTAGAAAAATGGAGGGTGATTTATTTAGTCCAAAAGATCGAAGGATAATTGTTAACTCAATAACTAGATTTTTTGGAAAAGGACTATGTAATAAATCACAAACCCATGTATAAGTTGTTCTAAAGGAAGTGAGAGGAAAACACTAAGTATAAGTACCAAGTGTACAAGAGGATATACCACAAGGTAAACTGCAACGCGTGTCAAGTCTGATACACAATTACATGTAGTGCCTTGTCGTAGTGGGAGGGTTGTGTGACAACCCATAGATATATGTTTTGGGAGAGTCGTGAGACTTGGTCCCTAGTAAACATGGTATTGTCCCACGAATACGACGTAGCACTACAAGATTAAAATGCGGAATCTTAGTAAGTTGTAATGAATGATGAAATAAAAGAGGATCATACGGTAAGGTGAAAACCTTGGAAGCAAAGCTTGTTGCGAAAAGGTGTACTCAGAAAGAAATGGTTCGATTATGAGAAAACCTGTTCGCTTGTAGCTATGCTTAGTTGATCCGGATTCTTTTAAATTTTGCTGCTCATATTGAATTATGAGGAACAACAAATAGATGTCAAGACAGCTTTCCTGATTGGAAGTCTTGAGGAAAACATCTATGTGGAGCAATCAAAATAATTCATTGCAAAGGGCTAAGTGCATTTTAATAGTAAGCTTATAGGTGTCCATCAATGGACTAAACCAAGCTTTGAGATTGTGAAACATCTGTTTTGAAAAGGAAATCCATAGATATGGATTTATTCAATGAGCGGATGTATCTTGTGTATTGTAAAGAGTGACGGAAACGTGGTGGTAATTCTTGTACTATACGTAGATAGTATCTTGCTCATTGGAGACAATGAAAGAGTATTATCGGGCGTATGGGTATGATTAAGAAAGTAGTATGATATGAAGGACTTAAGAAAAGTAAAATATATCCTTTTGATCACGGTAATACGGATCACAAGAAAGGATGTTATTCTTATCTCAAGTTTCATAAAATGATACAATCTATACTCGTTTAGCATGTGAATTTATCTTATTGGATGTGTCTTGAGACATAAATGAAGATAAAGGAGATGAAAGCGGTTCCTTATGCTTCGGCAAATAAGGAAGCTTAATCTAAAGAATGCTATGAACGAGATTGGATATTTGTTTTGCTGAATGCATGAACAATGGGTATCAACGTAACCCGGAACAAGAATGATGAACTGTGGTAAGATATATATGAAGTGCCTGAGAAGGACTGGTTATCATATATACACTTACTGGACAGATTCACTGCTTCTTGTGGATTACGTAGATTCGGATTTTTAGTCAGATTGGACGGCAGTAAATTCTCCTCAAAGGTTATGTGTTTAATTTTAGGAAGTAGAGTCATAATGTGGAGGAGTGTTATATAGAAATATATTTCAGACTCCGGGCTCCATCATGGAAAGATGATAAATTGAAGCCTATGAGGCAACCAAAGTATCTATATGACTCTAGAGACTTCATGATGGACTTTGAAGTGTTTCTAAGTTTGCCCAAGGTAATCACAATTTACATTGATGATATTGGCGCAGTTGCAAACTTGAAGAAATCACGAGTCCATAAGGCAATTAAACACATGGAGCGCGAGTACCACCTGTTACGAGAAATTGTATGATGAGGCGAAGGTGTTGTCGCCTAGATTGCATCGGATGATGACCTAGTAAACCATTTACAAGGACCTTAAGGCGAGAGCTTTTAATGGTCGTGTAGTGGGAGTAGGAATCAGATGTATGGCAGAAGACATGACAGCATAGTCTTTTAGTATAAGTGGGAGATTGTTGGATTGTATACTAAAAGTCTAGCTTTAGTATGAACAATGTCATAACAATATTCGAAATGAGAATCATTGATCAAATGATTGCATCTTATAATTTATTTTACATGCATGATGCAATAGTCCATTTACTTTATACTGTAGGTAATATGTTGTGCGACAACACGCGGAAGATCATATTATCGGTTTCCTTATAAAGTATAAACAGATGCTCACAACTGAGATAGACGAGGACTCTCTATCGGTATGATTGTAGTGTGGTTTGGTATTAGCTTGTCTTGGCTATAGAATCACATTAGTGCACTTGTGTGTATTGAGCAGGACCGCTTGAGATCGTTCGACTTATACTGACTTATAGAAGAACTTGATCTCTGTTATTATGGAAGTTCGTGCTCTTAATCCCTATACAATAACCTCGACACGTAGGGCAGTATGTATTTCTTTGATTCATCAATGTGTGAGATTTATAAGTATTAAATCAACAAACTCGGTGAGTTGGGAAATAGTGCTGTATCTATGGTGTGCTGTTGATTGTAGAAGGAATCCATGTCCGTCATAGGTTGATGATGTCCCCTTGAGGAGCTCATAAGGTTTATCATGTAAATCTTGCAAGTGGATTAATTTCCGGCATGATAATAAGGTTGAGTGGTACTACTCTCGGACGAGATATTAATTAATTAGAGTTGTCAGTAACTTAATTAATTAATGGACATTGAATATCTTAAACATGGGGAGACTATCGGGCTCATAATAAGAAGGAGCCCAGAACATAATTTTGGGATTGGACGGGTAGTGCAATAATAATATTTTAGTGGACTATATTATTATTATTGGATTTAATTAAAAGCTTTGGGCTAAGCTTGGTTAATTAAATTCAATTGAGGCCCAGCCCAATTTCTCCTCCTGGTCCCTGCTGTAGCCCAATATATATAGTCATCTCAGCTTCTGGAAACCTAACTTCCTGCGCCTCTTTTGACGTGAGTTAGAGAGAAGCAGATTGAGAGAACTCTGGGGATTGTTGACCACCCAACACCAGAGTTGACTTAGGACATACAGCAGAAGATCAAGAGGTGTTCTTCTGCAGTGATTCAGACTCTACATCAACCCTGAAGTACGGTAAACACATTATTGCTTCCGCTGATTTTGTTTGCCTGTTAATCCTAACGGATCACGTTGAACCGCACGATCCAATTGCCCAACAATACCATCTTTGCCAGGCATGAGGAGGTGCAAGTCAGATTAGAGGAGCTCTATGTACTTTGGTGCATGTGCAAGGAGAGATATTTTAACTTGGCTGCATTGATTATGGAGCAGCTCCTTCATTTTGTAAAAGAAGAGACTCTGTCTGTGATGATGGGTGGTATTATCATTCAGATAGCCGAGATCAAAGGAGTGCGTATTGATGGGATGAAGCTAGTTGGTAAGAAAGTGCCGGACATAGATGTGCAAGCTCTGAAGCACGCACGCATCTTGAAGGAGAAAGATGGCCAGATTTCTTATGAGTATGGCGACCTTTCAATACCACTCCCTTGTGAGCAGTTGACTATATTGACTGTTGAAGATAACTTCACCTTCAAGTCTTATTTGCACACTCATGACTCGAGTGTCTTTTTTAAACAAGGAGATTGGAAGAAGTTTATCAGGGAGCACAATGAACGGGCAGTAAATCCCCAAGTTCAGATTGATGCCGATTTTGTTGATTATGCTGATGGTGGTGATGAGGATGAGGTGATGATCACTGAGGAGGACGCGCCGGAGCTTTTTGGGGCATATGACTCACAGAATCCTGCTAGTGGATATTATCAGGGCGGTTCATCCGGAGTAGCACCGAATCCATTTGCACTGGGGACATCTACAGCTCCATCTGGAGCCTAGTACGGAGGATCCAGCACTTCTGCGGGTCCCGTACCCCCTGACTATCATTCTTATCATGTTCCAGTGTGTAGGATCCATGGAGAGTGATGTATAGATATATCAATGATCAGTTCAACTCCATCAGACGTTCGAACGACCTTCAATTTCGAACGTTGTTCCAGGAGGTCAGGCATTCTCGAAGGAAGACAGAAAGAGAGTTACAAAGCTTGAGAGATGAAATTCAAGAGTGACGAGAGAGACGTGACTGATGGAGGATATAGCCCCTATTTTAAACAGCCTTGTCTGTCGAGGTTGTGTCATTCTATCTCTTCACCTTGTTTCCATTTTCTGTTTAGGCTTTGAGTGGAGTGATAGTTTGATAAGGTTGTTTCTGATGTATTTGTCTCTTGATTGTATTATCTTTATCTTGATTTGTACTGTTGGATATTTGTGGGGGATATTATGTGAAGTTATTATCTAGTAGTTGAGGTATTTATGTTTGGGTTTCTGGTTGAGTGCTTATTATGATCTTATTTGTTAGATTTATGTCAGAAATTTATATGCTCTTAAAATTAATGAAGGAAGTGTACTTAAGTTATATTGTGATATGAAATTCTGTGTACTTATGAGACATTACTTACCATGAGGAATGCTCTGTTACTTGAACACCCATGTGAAATTTTGAACCTATTATCATGTACATAAACATATGATATTTCTTTCTGGTGAGTATCATTCTTGTATGTGTATTCTAGAACTTGCCTCTTGTCTTGCTTGAGACCGCGTGTTATGTTAGATAATGGGAGATGATTTTAGGCTATCCTTGATTTTTATGAGTCACTTTACCAAATAATTTCCTACCAAATAATTTTATATCCATAGTTAGCCCTTTTGAGCCTAAAAGCCTTATTTATTTGGCAACCTACGAAGATAGCCACTTTTATATCCTATTTGACCCTTAAATTCCTATATTTAGTGGATAATTAAATGTTGTCAAAGTGTGCGAATTGATTTTCATGGAGTTCGGAAGGAATAAAATATTTGGAGCTGTACAAGTGATTATGAGCTGAAAAGTATGAGCTGAAAAATAAATTGCTTAGGGGTAGTGCCCGAAACTGGTACCCCGAGATATTAGAGGTAGTGCCGGAAACTAGTACCTCGAGAAAAGAAAAAAAAAGAGAAAGGGAGAAAAAGAATGTTGTGCTTGAAGGAAATGAGAGAAAAAGAAAATTAGAAGAGCATGAAGGTGGATAGCCTTGAAGTGTAAAAATCTGCAGTACAAAAGATATCTGATTTTAATTCTCTATTAATTGAGTTCCTTTATCCATATGTTTCCTACCTTTACCAAAGAGCCAACATTACATCATAATAAAAGTCCTTTTTGATCCTATTGTCGAATCACACATTTTAGTGGTGGAGAGTTTGAGACGTTTGGTAAGCTTATGGTTATGCATGCACTTGAATTGAATATGAGCGTAAACACCATACCCCATAAGTATATATCTTTTACACTTGAGTGTGAGTGATATACTTCATGTGAGAATAAGTTGATGGAGCATTTTAATTGGTAGTAATTGTCTTAACTTGTATGCTATGAATGAATTATTGCATGTGATGGGAGTGCATGACCGAAGTTGATGACGATTGTCGTTTGAATGGCCTAGTTGTCATATTCCTTGTTTTTCCCTCAGATTTACACATTATCTTTCTTCTTTTTTGTTTTTTTCATTGTTCGGGAATGAACAACATCTTAAGTTTGGGGATTTGATTAGTGTGAAAATCTACGTGTGTTAGAGTCCGATTTAGCACCATTTTGTGGTATTTATATCCGTATTTGAGTATCTTATGATTGGATTGTATATATTTGTGTTACAGATGCTTGTGAGGTGTTATTTTGTGTTTTTAGGTGGAAAACAAGGTAAAAAGAGTAAAAATGAAAGTTGGAAACGAAGTCGGAATGAAGTCAGGAGAAGAAGGGCCGACACGACTCGTGCCGCACAAACGCCTAGGTCATGCCGCCCGTGCTGTCGAGAGGTGCCCGCACGACATGCCGAGCACGTCTGTTGATGCTGCCGAGAGCACCGAGAATCCCACACAGCATGCGGGCACGAGCGACGAGTGCTACCAAGGGATGCCACCCTTGCCGCCTAAGCTGTCGAGACGCGCTGCATCCGTGCCACCGAGAGCACCGAGGAATCCCGCTAGCATACGCCTGGCACGACTCGTGCCACATTTGGCATGACTCGTGCCAGTGTCCAACGAGCCCAAATTCGTCGTTTCGCTATTTTTCTTGCCCGTTCGTATTTTTAACGTGAAAAAGCTCACTTTTAAGTCAGAATTCAGGATTATTACAATCCTCGACTATAAAAGAGACACTTTGGAATTTTTATTCATAACTCTCCACATCCATACATACTTTTCCATACCCTTTCATCACACCATCCCATCCACCCATCCCAGGGAGTTCATCAGTGTTGCTTACTTGAGAAAGAGAACAAGAAGATTCAGAATCACGGAGGAAAGAACGGAGAATCACGCCACATCTAGGGTTTTCTTATTTTTTCTTTTAAGCATTCGAATTATAGACCAATGGGATTGTTTTTATATCTAACCATGTGTGTTGCGTGTAACACCATGGGCTAGTACTTCTTGGATAGTGCTAGGTGTTGGATTGTATACTAAAAGTCTAGCTTTAGTATGAACAATGTCGTAACAATATTTGAAATGAGAATCATTGATCAAATGATTGCATCTTATAATTTATTTTATATGCATGATGCAATAGTCCATTTACTTTATACTGTAGATAATATGTTGTGCGACAACACGCAGAAGATCATATTATCAGTTTCCTTATAAAGTATAAACAGATGCTCACAACTGAGATAGACGGGGACTCTCTATCGGTATGGTTGTAGTGTGGTTTGGTATTAGCTTATCTTGGCTATAGAATCACATTAGTGCACTTGTGTGTATTGAGCAGGACCGCTTGAGATCGTTCGACTTATACTGACTTATAGAAGAACTTGATCTCTGTTATTATGGAAGTTCGTGCTCTTAATCCCTATACAATAACCTCGACACGTAGTCCAATATGTATTTCTTTGATTCATCAATGGGTGAGATTTATAAGTATTAAATCAACAAACTCGGTGAGTTGGGAAGTAGTGCTGTATCTATGGTGTGTTGTTGATTGTAGAAGGAATCCATGTCCGTCATAGGTTGATGATGTCCCCTTGAGGAGCTCATAAGGTTTATCATGTAAATCTTGCAAGTGGATTAATTTCCGGCATGATAATAAGGTTGAGTGGTACTACTCTCGGATGAGATATTAATTAATTTGAGTTGTCAGTAACTTAATTAATTAATGGACATTGTATATCTTAAACATGGGGAGACTATCAGGCTTATAATAAGAAGGAGCCCAGAACATAATTTTGGGATTGGACGGGTAGTGCAGTAATAATATTTTAGTGGACTATATTATTATTATTGGATTTAATTAAAAGCTTTGGGCTAAGCTTGGTTAATTAAATTCAATTGAGGCCCAAGCCCAATTTCTCCTCCTGGTCCCTGCTGTAGCCCAATTATATAAGTCATCTCAACTCCTGTTAACCCTAAGTCAGTGCCTCATTTGACAGTTAGAAAGAACAGGAGCAGATTGAGAGAATCCTGCGGATTGTTGCCCACACAACAGCAGGATTCAACTTGGGACATACAGCAGAAGATTGAGAGGTGGTTCTCTGCAACGGTTCATCCTCTACATCAACCCAGAAGTACGGTAAACACGTTTTATGCTTCCGCTGCTTATTGTTTATCTGAAATCCTAACGGATCACGGTTGATCCACACGATCCAATTGCCAACAATTGGTATCAGAGCGATGGTTTTGGGGTGAAACGTGAGACGTTTAGGTTGGGTTTTGCCATATGTGTGTTGATGGTCAAATTGATAGCATGTATGAATCTGGTTATTTGATTATTTAGTTAATCTGGTTTTAATCAGAAGAGTTTTGTACTGTTTTCAATTTTCACCATGTTTTCCAATATGATTTGTGTGATTACTGTTGATTGTTTATTGCTGTACACATCTTTCTTTCTCCCAACTATCACACTGGACACATCTAAACACCCACACACGCGGTACTGATGATGGTGGAGGCGAGAAGAACGATGGAATACGCAATAATGATTATCTGGCATACAAGAACGTCAATCAGTCAGTCAAACAGCCTAATGGAGTGGCGGTTGTCGGCGACGTTGAATGCCTTTTGGAGCAGTCGATGTAATCGATGACTGGTGACGATCGAAGCATGGCTTCTTCACTCCGCTAGAGTTTTCAGAAACTCAGATGGTGACGGGATGAAGATGGCCGATTTTGTGCGACGGCTGGGTGACTGTCACATAGTCGAGGCAGTGACGTTGCGCACTGGTGGGAGTTAGGGCATGTCGCTAGTTGCAGTTGGCAACGACGAAGAAGGTGGTGGTGCCAAGTCGTAGACAGCAAGTCACCTCGTTGACTCCGATCGATGAAGTGCTGAGCAGATCGGGCGTCCAGATGGCGGCGGCAGGTGGCGACAACAGACCTGCTGTCGACACGGGTCCAGTCGATGGCGTGCTGGGCAGTGGCTGCCTTGGGCGGCGCTGGAATTCATATTGCCGGTGAGGATGGTCGCCGGCTTGATTTTGCTGGCGATGTCGTGGCAGATGGGCGCTGCTGGGAGATCTTGCATGGTCGGTGGCGAGGGCGCCAGCAGCAGTTCGGTGCTGGTTGGCTATCGGCGAGAGACTGGTTGGCTCTGGGCGTGGTGCCGGTTGGCTGTCGGCGTGAGGCCGGTTGGCTGTCGGCGTGAGGCCGGTTGGCTGTGGGCGCGGCCACCGGGAGGAGAATGCTGGCGGCGTCTGAACGGCTGGAGAAATAGGGCAGCAGGGGATGTTGGGCTGATGGGCTCAATTTTATTGAGTTGTTTTATGGGCCCAATTTTTCTAAAATGCTATAGGGCTGCCTACCAGTTGGGTTTTTTTTTTAATTAATATGTTTTGGGCTGCTGGGCCTAATTTATTAGGTGTTGCTGGGCCCAATTATTAATTGAGATGTTCATTGGGCTGCTGGGCTTATTATTTATAATTGGTTTGGGCTGCTCATTTTTTTAATTTAGTTTTGGGCTGTAAGGCCCAATTTTAATTAAAATGATAATGGGCTGCTGGGCCATTTATTATTGTTGTATTTAATTAATTGTGGGGTTGATGTTGGGTCAGGTTAAATATTGGGCTAGACCTTAATGTAGAAATTGGCAAGATAAATGGGCTTAATTATTTTAATAATGGGCTGCTCATTTTATGCAATTAATTATGTTATATAACTGGTTAATTGATTTAATTGTCAATTATTGTTGTATATGTCAAAAGCATGTTCTATGTGATTTATTTATTTAAATTGCTGTTAATAGAAGCATGCTAGTATGTATATTTTATTTCAGAATATTATATGCATGTTTAAAACCCTCGGTATTAAATAACTAAGTGGGAGAGGGAATTGGTAATAAATTCCTGCGGCCTCCATTATTGGTTTGTTAGCAATGTGAATAGACTTGCGCGTCGGCATTAGAGCCTTCCTCCCCATCGGACGAGTTTATTCATGGATTGCTGGAACAGACTTCATTAAATAATTACGTTTGTAATGTGATGCATATGAACTTGCGCGTTGGCTTAGACCTTCCTCCATATCAGATGAGTTTATATGCGGTTCACTGGTACAAACTTGTAATTGATGACTGTAGGAAGTTATCCGAGCGCGTGTGTACTTCTCTATCTGTAAGGCACATAAGCTTGGGCTGCGGACTTGGGGTCAAATAATGGTGTACACTTAGATGCAAATAATAAGTATCCTCCCCATCGAAGTCACTGCTTTTATTTGCATGGCCAAAGAGGAACCGACTATTAATTATTTTGTCATAAAGTTAGGTTGACAAATGAAATTAATGGGTAAAACCTTCTCTTGTAAATGTTCGGGTTTGTAAACGTCCATACTATCGTGGCTTGCAGACTCACGGTGCTTGAGATGTCGGTGAATTTTATTTTATATTGTTTTGAGGGAATCGATATAAAAGAATAAAATTCGAAGATTTGATCGGTAAATTTATTTGGGATTCTCTGAATTTTGAATGGTTTTATTTCACTAATTGTTAACTAAAAGACATTATATTTACTTGTCCAAATTAGATGATTAGAAAGAATCTTGGTTTTGATAATTACTGCTTAAGAAAATACATGTGTATTCTCACAAAGGACGTCTCATAATGCCTATTAAAGTCTCTAGTGAAGAGATGAGAGGTTCATAGAAATATGATGGTCTCATGTAACTCTTCGGATACTTGAGTAAATTAAAAGGCAGAAGATCATGGTTGAATTGATAAATGAATTGGAAAAGCTTGGAATAGAAATTGAAAGGGAAACCTTAATCAATTTATTCTTCACAATTTGCCTGGATGTTTTGAGCAAGTTCTACCTGAAATACGAGAGGTTGTATATGGTGGGAAACTTCTAACAAAACATGTGGCAAAAGAAAGCCATTTTTCATCATGATGTGAACAAGTTTAATATCTTATTTACTAATGGTTTAAACATGATTAGTGATGGCATCTACTGACACGAAGTATGTAGATACTGGAATCACTAAATGTTTATCACTGAGTAAGGATAAGATTGTTAATAACATGGGTAAAACTACAAAGATAGTGGCTATTGCAGTGGGAGTTGTTTATTTATCTCATGATAAGAATAAACGATTGATTATGAGAAATTGTCTTTACGTACGTTTCATGGAAAGAATTTAATTTCGGTTTCTATGAATTAACGGATGGATACTTCATTTCATTTAAATGACATGGTCATAGTAATGAGGAATGAGGCTATAATCCGTTAAAGTACGTTGGTGGATAAAAAGTATACTCTTGAATCATGTACATCCCACAGATGCAATAAATAGTAATTAAATAATGCATCTTCTAATATTAGTAAGAGAAAGGAACCTTCGGAGAAGAACTAAAACATACATTTGGCATTTAAGATTAGTTCATTTTACTTGAGTAGGATTCAAAAGTTGATAGCCGATAGACCGTAAGGTTTATCTGAAGTGGAAACTATCGGACTTGCGAGTCTTGCTTGGAAGTAAAAATGATTAACTACCTTTTCAAGGTTGTGGGGAGTAGAGCCAAAGATATATATGTTGGAATTAGTTCATTCTGATTCAAGCGAACCTAATATTATCCAGGCGAGAGGTGGTTATGAATATTCGAAGATTATTCTGGAAACCAATATATTTATATGATGCACTGCATGTCTAAGTTCTTTGATTAATTCAAGAATTGTAAGGCTGGTACAGTGAAGCGTCATGGAAAATATATTAAGTCATTACGATTCAATCATGATGGTGAATACCTCTTGGGATAGTTAGGAGCTATTGATCAGAAGTTGAGATTAAATCTCAAGTTAGCTACACCGGGTATGCCCCAAACTGAATGGTGTGGTGGAAAGAATGAATAAGGCTCTTATGGTTATGATTAGATAGATGATGAATTATTTGGAATAATTAAATTCATTTTATGGATATACCCTAGATATAGTAATTCGTGAAACATTTGTCTGTATATGGGATATCCTAGAAAAATGGAGGGTGATTTATTTAGTCCAAAAGATCAAAGGGTGATTGTCAACACAAACACTAGATTTTTGGATAAGGACTATGTAATAAATCACAAACCCATGTGTAAATTGATCTAAAGGAAGTGAGAGGAAAACACAAAGTGTAAGTACCAAGTGTACAAGAGGATGTACCACAAGGTAAACTGCAACGCGTGTCACGTCCGATACACAATTACATGTAGTGCCTTGTCGTAGTGGGAGGGTTGTTTGACAACCCATAAATATATGTTTTGGGAGAGTCGTGAGACTTGATCCCTAGTAAACATAGTATTGTCCCACGGATACGACGTAGCACTACAAGATGAAAATGCGGAATCTTAGTAAGTTGCAATGAATGTTGAAATAGAATCTATGGATTCCATATTAAGTCTGGGAACTTGTATGACCACTAAATGGTGTAAAAGCCATTGCAAGTGGTCAAAGGAAATAAAAGAGGATCATATGGAAAGGTGAAAACCTTGGAAGCAAAGCTGGTTGCGAATAAGTGTACTCAGAAAGAAATGGTTCGATTATGAGGAAACATGTTCGCTGGTAGCCATGCTTATATTGATCCGGATTCTTTTATTGCTGCTATGAGGAACAGCAAATAGATGTCAAAGACAGCTTTCCTGATTGGAAGTCTGGAGGAAAACATCTATGCGAAGCAACCAGAGTGATTCATTGCAAAGTACTAATAGCATTTTGATAGTAAGCTTAAAATTGTCCAGCGATGGACTAAAGCAAGCTTTAAGATCGTGAAGCATCTGTTTTGATTAGGTAATCCAGTGGCATGGATTTAAATCAATGAGCGGATGAGTCTTGTGTGTTGTAAAGAGTGACGGAAACGTGGTGGTGTTTCTTGTACTATACGTAGATAGTATCTTGCTCATTGGAGACAATGAAAGAGTATTATCGGGCGTGTGGGTACGGTTAATAAAGCGGTAGAGATGAAGGACTTAAAAAAGGCAAAATATATCCTTTTGATCACGGTAATACGGATCACAAGAAAGGATATTATGCTTATCTCAAGTTTCATAAAATGATACAGTCCATACTCGTTTAGCATGTAAATTTATCTAAGTGAATGTGTCTTTGAGACACAAGAAGAAGATAAAAAGGATGAAAGCGGTTCCTTATGCTTCGGCAAATAAGGTAGCTTAATTTAAGGAATGCTATAAACGATGTTGGATATCTGTTTAGCTGAATGCATGAACAGTGGGTATCAACGTAACCTGAAACAAGAATGATGAACTGTGGTAAGACATTTATAAAGTGCCTGAGAAGGACTGGAAATTATATGTGGACTTACTGGACAGATTCACTGCTTCTTGTGGATTACGTAGATTCAGATTTTTTAGTCAGATTGGACGGCAGTAAATTCACCTCAAAGGTTATGTGTTTAATTTTAGGAAGTAGAGTCATAATGTGGAGGAGTGTTATATAAAAATATATTTCAGACTCCAGACTCCATCATGGAAAGATGATAAATTGGAGCCTATACGGCAGCCAAAGTATCTATATGACTCTAGAGACTTCATGATGGACTTTGAAGTGTTTCTAAGTTTGCCCAAGGTAATCACAATTTACATTGATGATATTGGTGCAGTTGCAAACTTGAAGAAATCACAAGTCCATAAGGCAATTAAACACATGGAGCGCGAGTACCACCTGTTACGAGAAATCGTATGATGAGGGGAAGGTTATTGTCGCCTAGATTGCATCGGATGATGACCTAGTAAATCCATTTACAAGGACCTTAAGGCGAGAGTTTTTAATGGTCGTGTAGTTGGAGTAGGAATCAGATGTATGGCAGAAGACATGACAGCATAGTCTTTTAGTATAAGTGGGAGATTGTTGGATTGTATACTAAAAGTCTAGCTTTAGTATGAACAATGTCGTAACAATATTTGAAATGAGAATCATTGATCAAATGATTGCATCTTATAATTTATTTTATATGCATGATGCAATAGTCCATTTACTTTATACTGTAGATAATATGTTGTGCGACAACACGCAGAAGATCATATTATCGGTTTCCTTATAAAGTATAAACAGATGCTCACAACTGAGATAGACGGGGACTCTCTATCGGTATGGTTGTAGTGTGGTTTGGTATTAGCTTGTCTTGGCTATAGAATCACATTAGTGCACTTGTGTGTATTGAGCAGGACCGCTTGAGATCGTTCGACTTATACTGACTTATAAAAGAACTTGATCTCTGTTATTATGGAAGTTCGTGCTCTTAATCCCTATACAATAACCTCGACACGTAGGGCAGTATGTATTTCTTTGATTCATCAATGGGTGAGATTTATAAGTATTAAATCAACAAACTCGGTGAGTTGGGAAGTAGTACTGTATCTATGGTGTGCTGTTGATTGTAGAAGGAATCCATGTCCGTCATAGGTTGATGATGTCCCCTTGAGGAGCTCATAAGGTTTATCATGTAAATCTTGCAAGTGGATTAATTTCCGGCATGATAATAAGGTTGAGTGGTACTACTCTCGGATGAGATATTAATTAATTTGAGTTGTCAGTAACTTAATTAATTAATGGGCATTGTATATCTTAAACATGGGGAGACTATCAGGCTTATAATAAGAAGGAGCCCAGAACATAATTTTGGGATTGGACGGGTAGTGCAGTAATAATATTTTAGTGGACTATATTATTATTATTGGATTTAATTAAAAGCTTTGGGCTAAGCTTGGTTAATTAAATTCAATTGAGGCCCAAGCCCAATTTCTCCTCCTGGTCCCTGCTGTAGCCCAACTATATAAGTCATCTCATCTCCTGTTAACCCTAAGTCAGTGCCTCATTTGACAGTTAGAAAGAACAGGAGCAGATTGAGAGAATCCTGCGGATTGTTGCCCACACAACAGCAGGATTCGACTTGGGACATACAGCAGAAGATTGAGAGGTGGTTCTCTGCAACGGTTCATCCTCTACATCAACCCAAAAGTACGGTAAACACGTTTTATGCTTCCGCTGCTTATTGTTTATCTGAAATCCTAACGGATCACGGTTGATCCACACGATCCAATTGCCAACACTAGGTTCTGAAGGTTGAATTATTTTGAATTGATGATCTAGAATAGGTTGGATATCTGCAGTATACTTATTTTCTTATTAATGCTTTGATTTTAGACTTATATTTTGGTCTTATATGACATGTCCTCATTCATGTATATGTCATTGTTTTATGCATATGTATGTTTGTTGCTTGTGTTATATAAAAATTATATTTGTCAACCTGTTATGGGTAAATGAGATCTAACCATATAACATTTATTCATTAGAATAATTAATATTGGACATTTAATATATCTATTAATTACCATTCTTTTAGTTTCTTAGATTGTTAAGTGGGATTTGGGGATTAATTCTTAAGTACATATAAAGGGAAGTCTAGTGCTCTAACCTTTAATGGAATTTTGCATGAAGTACCTAGAGAGGGAGTATGAATTATTCTTCTGCATCTGAGGGTTTAAACCAGATTTATGTGTTAAGTTTACTTTAAAAGAGGGATTTAACATAAATTAGTGATTGCTTTCATAAGAACTGCAGGGATTCTAATCGATTGTCTAGTGATTTGGTTCAATCGATTTAACTGGATTGCCTAGTGCTATCTATCTTCTCTCTTGAACACTTTCATATTTAATTTTATCTGCTATATTGTTATTTTTAGTACTTATTTTCTGCATCCTTAATTTAGGTAATACTCTTAAAATACCAGATTTGTCTTAAATTAGAATAGTCATAATTAGATTGAGTAATAAGTTTAAAATTATCTCTAGAGTACGATATTATTTTTACTTGGTCACACGCTGAACTACAATTGATTCCCTACACTTGGGGACACGTACAATATAGTGAACAAACAGATGACAAAATATTTATATAAAAAATAGTTTATAATTTATGAGACTTAATTTATAAACTCATAGTTTTATATGGACAAAAAATACTATTAATTAAGTTTTAATTTATACAAACCAAATTTTCATGTGCTTCCTCCGCCTATTTCAATCTTTACATATTTTTATTTTTGGCGTTTCATTTCTATCTTTATGTTTCTATTTTTTACATATGTCCCACCTGAAACAGTTAATATATTACCATGAGACCAACATTTAATAATAATACACTTACCCACCTGCATTAAATATTTTATCTTTAAACTCACTATACATTAAAATACTATAGTCCTTAATCAACGTGCAAAAAAACAAACGTAAGCATTGAAATGTAAGTTTTAAATATTACTACATAATATTTTTTAATTAGCATATAATTTTAATATAAAATATATATTTTTTATTAGATCGGTGCAATTTTAAAAAAAAATAAAAAATTTGATGATTATTTTTGCCAAAATCTCAAAGGTCGGCATTTATTTATAATAGAAGTAAAGGTTGAGATTTTTTTTGCAATAAACTCAAAACTGACGTGGCAAAGGTCAATGTCATGTCAGACTTCGGGCAGCCCTCTCCTGCTCGTTGGGTGCGTTTTGCACGAAACTTAAAGGCCGAGGTTTTTTTGCAATTTCTTAAAGGTTGGAATTTGTGCAATAAAAGTAAATGTTGGGATTTTTTTTGCAATTAATTTATGGATACTCCATCTCACGAAATAAGATATGTAAGACGATTTCATACAACACCTACCCATTACTTTTAAGTTTCTAATTTATAGCATATACCTTTTACTTTAGAATTTTTTTGCATTTTATTTTTAAGGACTTTTATTAAAAATTCTTATTATAATAATAATGAATAAAACTTGCATGATCAGAGAACAATGTGGCGTCACAAATTTGATGTTTTTTTTTTAAATTATACCTTTTAGTACTATAAATGTTACTAGCATGTAACCTGCATGCCACGCGGGATCATGAGTATTTAGTTGATAAGAAAAATAATTTGAATTTAATTTTTTTCTTATAACTAATTTTATAAAATATGAGACAAACCTACTTTACAAATTAAAGTTATCATTTAAGCAAAGTGTTTTTGTTTTGGTATGTCAAGTAACAATTCGAAGGTAACTGAGTGCTTTGCCTACCAAGCCTCCAAGAGTCATGGCTGCATGTTCATCCTCCTCAGACTCCATGAATGAATGTCAACTTGTTGAGAAAGTTATGATTTCTCATTTTCTCTACGCATTCTCTCTCTTCAACACATTGAGGCAGCTTTCGTTAATAAATGGATTCTTTGAGCAATATTGAAATGAAGAATTCGAACGCACTGTTAAAATGTGTCTTTAGCACACCTGAATCAGGGTGAATAGCATTAGAACCATCAAAAGTAATTTGTAAGAATCTTGGAAGATTGTAAAATAACTTTTAACAGACACATGCTGACCTTTGGAGGGAACTCTTTCTTTGGAGGCTTCATATACTTTTGCAGCAAAAGTATTTTCAAGCATCAGCTCATCCCTATCTACTAAAAGCAAAGCTATCAATTAAAAGACGAAAACAAAATTTTATTCCATTTTCCACCGTGTTCTAAAAATTTAATGAGAGTTCATTTCAACATACTATTTTGAATAGATAATTACTACTTATTATGATGTATTAGGGAGTGGAGTGAAAGTGTGCTAATAACTGAATTCACCCTATCTCATGCAACGGATAGATATAACAGTGATGTTAGAGAAATAGTACAGTGATGTTAGAGAAATAGTATGGATTTTATATGAAAATGCAGCATCCAAATCAGTAAATGCAACATTCAAGTTAGTGGAGCAGCATTCTTAAAAAAAAAGGCCTTATAGTGATGAAGCAAATGAAAATGTGTACAAATCTCATCAAAAAGGATGAACGCTCGATCTATTATGACACTATTATTTCTAAGAAGACTGAAGATTTGAGATAGAATACAACAACATATTATCCTAAAGAATTGTTACTTTTTAACCCCATCAATGCAAAATAATGTAAGCAACCACCACTCGAACAAAACCCACAAATTTAATCACCCCAATCAAAAGTAAAAACACATAAAAAATTATAGATCAATGCTTTTTTAAAAACAAATAAATAAAACTAACCAAGTTTAATAGACAGGGGAATGATGAAATGCTATAAAGGAATGTCAAGATTCATAAAAGAACTCAATGTGGGTAGTTACTAAACCTCACCAGAAAGTTGATTGGGAGAAAGATGAGAATGTGGAAGGGATTTTTTTTCAGTCTTTTTTATACATTAACATTCATATTCAATTAATCCTGTTCCTCCATAGTTACTCCAAAAATAAATGTTTGAAGCTTTTGCCATTAGCTTTACTATTCTTCCTATATGCTTCACAAAATTACAATAAATTAAATTCTAACTTGCAATTTATCTACCCTGGTTCAACAATAACAACAATTATTATTATTATTATTATTATTTTTATTTTTATTATTATTATTCTTTTTTTGATAGAGAAGAGTAATTGAAATTCATAATACCAAGAAAAAAATAAAGGAATCAGTTGTATCTGCATACTCCAAAACTTAAATCTTTGAAACTTATAGCATTAGGTTTCTCACTATTCTTCTCATATTTCTTCAAAAGGTTACAATAAATGTAATTCAAACTTATTATTATTTACTAAAGAAAATAGTAATAAGAATTAATAAGTACCAACACAAAGATAAAGGAATCAATTGTATGTACATACCTGTAGGTTTATTAGCGGATGATTTGGTAGCCTTCTTTTTATGAAACACTTCTTTCTGTTGTTCTTATTCTTTCATATTTTCATTTTTAACTTTCTTTTCCAAAATTCTTTCTTCTCAGCACGATTGCAGAGAATCCTAGAGAAATTATGAAATGCAATCAACAAAAACCAAATAGAAATTAAAAAAAATAATAACAAAAATCAAACACATCGAGAGAGAATCCTAGAGAAATTATGAAATGCAATCAACAAAAACCAAATAGAAATTTAAAAATATAATAACAAAAATCAAACACATCGAGAGAGAATCCTAGAGAAATTATGAAATGCAATCAACAAAAACCAAATAGAAATTTAAAAATATAATAACAAAAATCAAACACATCGAGAGAGAATCCTAGAGAAATTATGAAATGCAATCAACAAAAACCAAATAGAAATTTAAAAATATAATAACAAAAATCAAACACATCGAGAGAGAAAGGAAAAGGAATTAAGGAAAGGCATAATTCAAGAAGTGAAACAATGATGACTCAAAAAATAAGAAATATTCTATATACTAAAATAGAAATAGAAGAAATTGGTCTTGATAATTCTACAATACCTTTGTACATTCACAGAAAATTCCATGACCAGCAGAGTGAAAGAAAAAAATAATAATAACCTGGAGAGTCATCATCCTTGTCATCAATCGGAATAATCAGCATCATCATCATGCGCCTCATCTTTCTTTACGGCTTCACGTCCTCCACCAATGCCTGATAGGTGATTGAGAGAAAGATGAGAATGTAGAAGGGGATTTGATGTAGGAAACGGTACAATGAGATTAGGGTTTGCCCAGTGTAACGCTCAACATTCTTTAATTAAAAGAAAGAAAAATTGCAGAAAGAATACTAAAATTTGGTGCTGCCACATCAGCCGTGAATCAAGGAGAATGTGACACGTTAGGTAAAGAAAACCTTTGTTTAGAGAAGTAAAGATTTTCAAACACGCATGAAACTGTGACCGACTTATAATATTTATGAATACTCACACAAACTTTTTGTAAACGTAAGCATCAGCAATGTGGGAGTATTTACAAATGAGTGAGTCTCCTGTGCACCCGGGCGCACGGAGCAGATTCAGTTCGAAAAGTGGGAAAGATAGATTATATAATTTAAGAAATAGGTGTATTAACATTTAGCACCTAACAATATTATGTACACAGGCTCCTTCAGTTCGAAAAGTGGGAAAGATAGATCATATAATTTAAGAAATAGGTGTATTAACATTTAGCACCTAACAATATTATGTACACAGGCTCTATTATAAAATCGCAAATGTTTATCACGATAGAATTTCAATTTATTTACCTCAGGAATTATAATGATTTATAAAATGAGAGTAAAAACTGAATGCACAGTTGTATCATAACAAAATTTATTAGTTATAAATCAATTATAAAAAGTAGCTAGCTTTGGAATCCCACCCCCTAATACTATAAATTCTACATCAATTCAATTCTCCATCATGAATCAATAAAAAACCACACCCGCATCACAAATGTCATCTATGAATACAGCTAAAAAAATCTCATCTAATTCACGTTCATACACATTTGAACATATTCATAGTATCATATTTCACAATTCACATATTTTGTTCTATCTTTGTAACAGTCAATACTTTGCTCATTAGAAAAGTAAGAAATAACTGAAATTATCATCTATATGAACTGCTTTCCCACAAAATCACATTCGATAACGGATATAAATAAGAATTCATTACATTGTTTAAGTGGAATTTCTGAAAATTCAAAATATTGAATGAAGATATAATAGTTGCATAAACTCTAAAAAGAAGACTAAAGAATATAAAATAGAAAATCAAAATGAAAATAAAAACAATATGAACTGCTTTCCCAAAAAATCTCATTCGATAACGTATATTACTAAGAATTCATTACATTGTTTAAGTGGAATTTCTGAAAATTCAAAATATTGAATGAAGAAATAAGAGTTGCATAAACTCTAAAAAGAAGAGTAAAGAATATAAAATAGAAAATCAAAATGAAAATAAAAACAATATGAACTGCTTTACCACTCTAAAAAGAAGACTAAAGAATATAAAATAGCAAATCACAATGAAAATTAAAACAAAATCAGAAGCAAATAAAAATAAAATTAGTCGAAAAAAAGGTTCACACTATAGAAAAGTTGTCTCTAATGAGAGGCTGCGGGGTCCACTCACTCGTCTCTTGCAAGCGAATCAAAGAGAAAAACAGAATAAAATCAGAAATAATTTAAAATAAAATCTTCTTAGCATAAACAGACAATAGAAATTGCATTGCAATTAACATGATTCCAATTGAAAACAAAGATTAAAATAAAAAACAAACACCAATTGAAGCACACCATGATTTAAACCATAAAATGCGCCTGTTGTACACCCAACAACTAATAAAATATAAAGGAATGAGCAAGAAAGGAGCAATAATTCAAATAAGAAGCATGTAAAACAAAATTAGTAAAAAAAAAGGTTCAGACCATAGAAAAGTTGTCAGACTAATGAGAGGCGGCACGGTCCACTCGATCGTCTCCTGCAAGCGAATCAAAATTAAGAGCAAAACAGAATAAAATAAAAAAATAAAGCAATTCATTTAGGTTGTACCATCTCTTCAGTCAAGGGACCGGCACAGTGGGACAACTGCGCCGGGGCAATGCTTGAATGGATCATCGGATTTTCCATCTGTTGACGCTGGCGTTGGCTTCTCTATGGTTGCAGTTGAGACAAACTGCGAAGGAAACACAAAAAATACAAACAGTTAAAATATATTAATTGGGGAAAAACAGTAAAGACTTACCAAATGGTAAATATGTGAAAACAACAACTGAGGGTAAGTGAAAGGCATATAAACATCACCTCCATCAAAAGCCCTTCTTCTATAATTACATATAGGATTCAGAAACAGAGGCTGATAATCAGAACTCAGAAATAAGATAAATAATTCGACTATCATTTGGTAATTGTGATTGCCAATATCCTACTCCTATCAATGAATTGACATTAACATATTCTTCAATCTATGTCATATTGACAATCATTTGGTAACTGTGATTACCAATATTCCACTCCTATCAGAACAGACCCACAGGCATAAGATGCATAGTGGAGCATTAATCTCAGAAAATAAAGAGCAGATATGGCAATGAATGTTGAATTGGAATTTAAAAAATCATAACAGACAAAGCCGAGGCAAATGGCTGACCATATACAGAGTATACATAAAGCAAGAGAATCTCAAAGAAACTCCAATTAGATCTCATTACTGCTATTAAAATTCAAACTTTCTTCGCAAAATCACAAACCTAGTTATAAAACAAATAGATAATTGAGTAGTAGAAAGTAAAAGGAGAGGAGATTGGAACCTCTGCAGCTGAGAACGCGAATATGGTGTTCAGATGTCGTTTTCTTTCATTAAGATCTTTGCGAAGACTCTGAGGCGGTGCATATGTCGTGTTCAGATGTTGTTGGTGGCATGGAGGTTCCCTGTTACTTGGATGATTCTTGGGTCGTCGTTAGGGTCTGCGTTGGTGGTGAGTGCGCAGATTAAGAGTGGTACTGCGGTGGCAAAACCCACTCCGTAATTTAGACCTCCTCCCTCTATGGATTATTATTCCTTGTTTGGATCCGTCTGAAGAAATGGCAGCAACTGATGAGTTGGAGAGAAATGGGAGGTGGCGCAAGACCAATCTACAGTTACAGAAGTTATAAATGGTTATTAGGTCCTTAAACTTTTTTTAATTAATAACAAATCACAACTTAAATGATATAAGGCAAAAGCTCCTGTGCGCCCGGGGACACGGAAAGATGCTCCGTGTCCCCATGTGAACACAACCCTCCCCTCCAATCCTATTTAAACCTATGTATTGCTAGGAGTTTAAATTGTAAAGGGGCATGAAAATTGTAAAGGCGCACGGAATGTGTTCCGTGCGCCCGGGTGCACAGGAGCCTCACTCTACTTTTTTACCTTTAGAATATAATAAATATATGAAAGGATAGTGATATCTTTTCTTCAAACCTATATTTTCTTAGTTAATTGTAACATACTTTTAATAATTAGATTAGTCCTTTTAATAAAACTAGTGTGTTAGACGTGCGTGTTGCACGTCGCATGTACGTGTGCAACGAAAGTCTTACTTTGTAATATATATATATATATATATATATATATATATATATATATATATATATATATATATATATACACGAATTAGTCCAAACTTTTGCATATTTACAAATAAATACTCGACTTTAATTCTATATTGCAATTTGAACCACCGGTCAGATTTTGACTGTGCTTTGACTTCCCAAAGCTGCCGTGGACAAAAAATTATTATATTTTTCTTTTCTTCAACACGTTCTCTCACAAACTTCCTCCTCCATCAACCCACCATCCCGTTCAGCTTCCTTTTGCGACCGTTAGGATCGGGCTGAGTGTGCCACCGAAGACAACCGCCTACCGCACCATCGACACCACCGAATTCATCACACACGTCGGGAACAACTCCAGCGTGTATATTGAAACGACCTCGAACGCCAGTGAATGCGCAGAAAAATAACACCAGCTCCAACACAATGTGCATTCCCTTCCTCCTCACAGAACGCAGCTCACGCTGCACACCCCGCCCAAATTTATTATCAAATTCCAAAAAATTAAGATAAAAAATTAATTAACTACAAAATTACCAAATTAATCTCAGACAAATAGATAAGATTGTTGGCTTGGATTTCTCCTGAAAGAGAAATTTATAGGAGCATCTGGAAAATAATCATCAAACCCATGGAATTAGGAGAACTAATTATAGGAAAAATAAACTAATTATTAGATCTACAATTAAACCTAATAATTTTATTAGAAAAATTATAAAAAAAAATTAATTAAGAGATGGATCAGAAGATTCAGAACATTAGCTTGAATTTTCTCAAAGAGAAAAATATAGTGCCTCAGTAATTTCAGTTTTGAATCATTTGATGAAAAATTCATCATATCCATCTATCAAAGTTGTAATTTAAAAAAAATTATTAATTACTCTAACGAAAAATATGGAAAAATTTCACCGCTTCCAACAGTACAAATTTCGGAATAGCGAAGCTCTGTTGGAAAGACGTAAACAGGCAATCAGAATTTAGCGTGAGCCCCACCACGCCACTGTCGTGGAGCGGCGCCACCTCCCTCAATTGTGGATTTGGTGGCGCTGGCGCTGGCGGCTTTGAAGAATGCAGGCGACCACATGTCCAGAAACTAAGTAGATCTAAGGTAGATTGGAAGTGGGGGGATATGGTCTCGTCGCTTTCCTTAGCGGTGATGAACAACTGAGGAATCTAGTGGAGGAACACGACGGGAGGCAAACCACAATATAACCACCGTGACTCCCATGCATAGAATCAGTAGTAGGCAATATCATGTCAATTTTTTTTATTTTTTACAGGTGGAGGATGAGGTGTATGAAGAAAAAATGACACGTAAGCAATCGGGCAGCCTCCCGCTGCCCGGGTGTTCGATTTGAAAAAGAGAATTAAAGTCGGGTACTTATTTGTAAATATTCAAAAGTTTGGATTAATTTGAAATTGAGAAAAAGATCGAGACTTTTCATGTAATTAACCTTCTATATATATATATTATATTTTTCATTAAATAATGTTTATCCGGTCAAACAATGACTTTTATGTTTTATATGGATATATGCAAGGTCAACTGAAATATGAAAAGTGTAAACATTTAACTAAAAAAATTGTAAGAAAATTTAAGGATTTAAGTTAGTATACTAAAAGTATCTTTATCTATCTAAAGGAGGGCTTCTCTTTGCCTATGTGTCAGCTTGGAAGTGTTTTAAGGCTGATGTATAATTTTATCTATCTAAAGGAGGGTTTCTCTTTGCCTATATGTCAGCTTGGGAGTGTTTTAAGGCTTAGGTGTAATTTTTCTATAATTTTTAATTTTTAACTTTTTTTTATAATTATATCATGAGTGAGGCTCCTGTGCACCCGGGCGCACGGAGCACATTCCGTGCGCCTTTACAATTTTCATGCCCCTTTACAATTTAAACTCCTAGCAATACATAGGTTTAAATAGGATTGGAGGGGAGGGTTGTGTTCACATGGGGACACGGAGCATCTTTCCGTGTCCCCGGGCGCACAGGAGCTTTTGCCAAAAAAAGTATCAATAGAAATACATAAAATCAGGCTATTTCTAATAATTTATTACGAATAAATTTTTTAAGTTAATAATAATGAAAAAACGCTATCACAAAAAATAATTGTAAAAAAAGAAATATTAAAAGTGAATTAAGGATACCCTAAAATTAAAGAAAATCCTAATTTTAAATTTATATAAAAAATAAACACATTCATAGTACATTTTGAAATCAAAGCCTAATTTTAAATTTATATAAAAAATAAACACATTCATAGTACATTTTGAAATCCAAATAGAAAGATGAAAATGCAAATTTGAGAGAAACAAACAAATCCTTAATATTTCCGACAGATTCAATATTATGTAGTATGTACTTTCCCTTCATCGTTTTCTCCCTTCTTTCTTCTCTCTCTACGTACACCAACTCCGTATATCATGCACGCTACCGCGCACACTCACCGTGTTACTGCGTGTTAGTTTTTGTGGAATTTTCTCTTCTTCATCCTGCTTCCTAAATCCTGGGTTTTGTGAAATGGGCCGGTATCCTCCCGGTACCCCATTTCACCCACTGCTACGTGTTCAGTTCCATGTCCACGTGCCCGTCTTTTTTTCATGTTCATCTCATCCGACGCGTGGACGCCCTTCTCTCCGTCCCCGCTTCCTCGGCTGCCTTCTTCTTCCGCAATTTCTGTCGATTTTAACCAGGGCTCAGGTATCTAATTAGGTTACTTCTCTTCTTTTATCCCTAATTAAGTTGAACCTTACCTAATTAGAATGCCTGAACATACCCTAATTTGAAAATGTTAAATAGAGTAGACAGATCGAATGCCCTTAATTGATTCTAGATTTAATATATTTCTATTCCTTGATTCATGCTATTTCTCTTCTACGGCCTACCACTTCTGCTGCGTAGACTGTTATCGATTTCTTTTTTTAGGTCAGCTTTGATTCTGCTATGCACTTCCTTGCATTTTGTCGAAGTTATTGTTAGTTGGATGTCTTCAATACCTTCTTGTACTCCTACTTGAAAATTAATGTTGTTATTGCTTACTATGTATTTGATGAAATTATTAAGACGGAAATTAAGTGGTTGTTATTGTTTCCAACAGCTGTAGTTAACTACCATGTTGTTCTTCGGTGTAGGGACAATTTTGATTCACTGATATTTGCTTTTGCTTCACAAGTGTGGTGTCGGTTAACTTATTAGCCGCTCGCCGTGCACATAGAGAAATCTCTCCATAGTTTTTTCCCCCTAAGATTTTTATGCAACTTGAACCCCTCAACATCACCTGGTAGACTTCGGGTGTTCTCTTCAAGATTTTCCAATCTTACCCAGACCCTACAAGACTAAGCCACTTAACCTGGCCATTATGTTAAAAAAAAAGGGTTTGAAATGCATTCTCTACCCAGTAGGCCAGCTGCTATTATTTTTTTGGTATCTTCCTGTAGAAAATTACACTCACCCGAACCAAACTAACTATCTATTGCATGTTGCCACCATCGGTTGAAATCCGGTTATCCTTAGTGACCCATTCTTTGTAATTACGGTAAGCTTACTTCGGCTACTTGGAAAAGAGGACAAACCCTAGAAAAGTTGCCTGGTTTTCCGTTAAAAAAAAAATTAGACCAACTGAAACAGTTCTGTGATGAGCCACTTTATTTTTTATTTTTTCAAATCCAATCTTAAATTCTTTAAGTCTTTGTATATCTTTGTGTTATTAAAGTTGTGGTAGAGTAAGGAACAATGTGTGCATAAATATACTCCATTTCTTTCTTTCTTTTTTAGTGGGCAATTAATTTTGGGTTTGCGTATTATTGTTTTTACATTTTAATTGAGTTTAGCTATTTGAAATTGAGTTCCTTTGGCCCTAATTCCGTTTCCCTATTTTCCGTTTTGTTTTTCACTTGCACTTTCTTCCATTAGTGTTTTTTTTATAATTAAGCTCCTCAGTTGATAGTGCTACTGGTGGCCATAGTTGTTAAAGGTGAGAGGCGAAAAAGGCGCAAAGGCCTTGTTTGAGCTTGAGGCGCAAGGCGCGCGCTTGAGGTACAAGATACTTTAGAACATATATACATTAATACATCTAACTCAAAACATAATTTTCCAACTAAATAAAAGTAAAAAAAAAAAAAATATGTCAAATAATAATACATAATAACTCATAAATAACATAATCACAAATTAAAAACCCGTGCACAATGTCGTAATGAACTTCACAATTCAAGCACTCAACACAAATAGACAATCACAAAAAGCAAATAAGCAGAATCCTTCACGTTTAAGAAAATATCAAATGTCAAAGACTCAAATGATTACCAATGAGATAAAAGTCATAATTAATCATGGTCTATGGTCCTCCTTATAATCTGCATTCTCTTCTTCACCATCAAAGAAGCTATGTGTTTATGCTGTTGCAGAATTAGGAACATGAATACATGTACGCTGTAGTTATGCGCTTCAAAATGGTTTATTCATTTCTTGTTATGATTTTCTAACCAAGAATATGATGTTGAAGCTAACACATTTGTAAAGTGATAATGTGTAGAGTCTTAGGCACTGTAAAAATAATCGAACTTCAAATTGTATTGATGGTGCTTTGCATATAAAGTATAAAAGTAATAGGCAAACTTGTTCAGGATGGGAGAATTGGAAAGACAATGGTTTTGATTGTTCAAGTGTATGATTTCATTCCCCTGAATATTTGGAGCTGAGAATTAACTTGACAGTAAAGTTGCATCTCATCATTCAATCAAAGGATGAACGAATTGTTTATAATTTTCTCTAATCTAAAAGTTCATAAAAAACGAGGTTGGAAACCTTATTTAAGATAATTCCTATAAGCATTTTTCTCTGTTTGATGTGTGCTGTATCATCATGGTCTTCCTTTAACATGCCATTAAGCGTGACATTTAACTATTTTAAACTATGTTGACTTGTATATTATCACGCAACCCCTTCGCCTCCAATGAAATGCTTTCCACTACTTGAGGAAAGGTTATGTCACTTGACAATATTCTGATTTTATATTTACGATACTGAGCTGAGGTATAGTAATTGTTGTTCATTGGTTCAGGGTTTTTTACTTTTTCCTGTGCTTTACTTTTTAGTTATATAATTGGAAAATTTTCTCACAGCCTTAATTATTTATTTTAGGTGCATCGATTGGAATACTTGGTATGTCATGATATTCTAATTGCAATTTATATGTCAGAGTTCTTAATATTATTTACGGTGCATCTTTTAGTATGTTGTTTGCTTATTGGCCAACACCTTACTTAGATATTGTATAATATCAAGGAATGATAATGGTTAAGGTAGGAAAGCCCCAGGTTTTCTTATTTCCATGTTATCAAACCTAATAGGTTTAGGTCTGTTCAATGAATCAAATTATTAGAGCTACTTTTATTTTTTATTCATCACTGTTAGGTGCAATATGAAGAGCTGTCTACAATAGCATTTGGACTTCTCTGTAAAACTTAAACCATTCAAACTAGTATATAGTAAGGTAATATTCATTACTTAATAACATAAGTAGATCGATAAATAATCAGAAATCACGATTTAGTTTGCCTTGTTTGATCAGGAGGCCCAAACTTTAATACCAAAGAGATTGGTTTATCTTCTGTGATATGAGATGGACTGTGCTTTGACTAATGAAAAGCTATATTAATTTCTATGTGCGCGTGTGTTTTTTGTGCCACGTCTGCATAAATGGAGTGCTCAAAATTTGAGTAAAGAGCTTTCCAGTTCCTTCTATTCTTCACTTGCATCTAAGATTTCTTATGTAGTGAAAAATGTTTCTCTTTTCTTAATATTGAACTTTGGTTCTATGATTAAGGTGTAGTTGTTCAAATACCCCTTTGCAATTTGCTGACATAGTTGGTATTAATTGTGGTAAAAGAAATACCTTAAACCAATATTCTTTATTTTCATTCTTAATTTATAGAGAAAACTAGATTGAAACTATTTTTACCATTTATGTCCGTGAATTGTCTAGAGGGAAACCATTTCGAGGAAATATGGTTATAAATTTCATTTTCTGCCCCACGTTTCTCAACTTGCCATTTTATCCATTGCTGTGTTTCTCATATCACTATTTGCTTCTATTTTTTTTAATTATTTTACCCTACTCCTAGGATTACATTGATGTATGCATGCTCTTAGTTTCCCCTTTTGGCTTGTTGAGTTTGTGTATTTATGAATTGTGAGTGATTGTCAACTAACTTTGTCCCTTTGATTGGTGATCAATTGAAATGTATGATTTAAATTTCATTATTCTACACGAAGATGTGCATCTGGTATTTGAGCTAACTATTGTCAATTATTTTAGATTGACCCATTTTTTATAATAGCTCTCTTGTAAGACGGGTTATTGCTGAGACGGTTGTGAGACGGGTCGACCCATCACTAAAGTATGCTTATTGTATAGATAAAGTATGCTTATTTGTAGTTAAAGTATGTCAATAATAAATCATATTATAACACGCTAAAATTATACTTTAATGCATAATTCAATATACTTTAGAAAACATACTTTTACAATTATTAAACATACTTTATCTATATAATGGACATACTTTAATATGTCTAATGTCTCACAAATTGTCTCATGTAAGTAACGTCTCACAAGAGACTTTGTCTTTTTTATATTTTTTGTTTTATATTAACTTAATATATAAAATTGCTTTTTAACCTTTACTAGCCTTTCCAAATGTGAGATGTGCCTACCGGATGATTAGTGTATTAGGTGATGGTGAATGTTGCAGATCAGCATGGCTTTTTATTAGTTGATGTTTATATTCACTCATCTATTTTCAATAATTTGATAATGAATTTGAAGCACCGTTCTGTAGAGTTAGCCGTTCTACATCTATTATAACTAGAATCCGTCTATACAATTGCTTCCTTACATACTGACCAATGCAAATAATATTTGATGCAAGTGATTTGCTACTTTGATTTATCTTTTCCTTTTGAAATATGAAATAATTCAATATTTCTCTCACCAGCTTTTTTACATATCTTACTCTCTTTCCCTTTTTAAAAATATATGAAATACTCTCACTAATTTTATTACGAAATATACGGGTTAACACCTCAAGAATTGAGGTGCCCTTTTGCTAGTATATAGATAAAGGCTGAGTTACCCTTGTGTGGCCGGTATCTGTCAGGTAGGCCATCCTATGTCTCCCCCTTCCTCTTACGTCTGTTCCTTTGTTTTTGGGGTTTAACAGCTCTTCCTTTTCTCCCCCTTCTTTCCTTTGCTCTTCCAGTGGGATGTGTCGCTCCCGCTTTTCACCGTCGCACGTCGATTCCCACGGTGATCCTCAGCGCTTCTCCACATTTTCTGTAAGTCTACTACTTCTCTCCCTGTACTTAGATTTTTCTGGAGTAGCTTCTCTTATTCCTCTCCCTGTTGTTTTACCAGGGCTTCTAATTTATACACCACACCCCCTCTTTGTTGCTATTCGATTTCACCCTTTGCCGGACTCCATTTGTTAATTAAAGCACATCTCCTTGATCCCAAGAATTTTGAAGCCCTAAAACCTACCTTCAAACCCTCAATTTTACTGCGAATTTAGTGGAAAATCACGAAGAAAAACCAGCTGGAACTTCATTCTTCCAGTTTTGGTGAATTCTCTGTCATCTAACCTTCTAGAGGAGGCCAAATATGGCCAAGGACACACCGGCGGAAGGATGATGCTGGTGGAAGACTGTGTGGAGACTACCTGAACATTACTGCATCACTTACTGAAGCGATCTCTTCCTCCTAACTCCTCTGGCGTCATTTTTTTCCTTCCCTTTGCCTACCATTTCTCCCACTACCATCGCGCTCTCCAAAAAATGTTAGCTTTATGCTCCTCGTGTGCAATCAGATTATTCGTAACATGATCTCGTTTGAGAGTTTCGTGATGTAGATTAAAGATTTTGCTATACTAAAATTTTGATGAGGAGAAAGTTGTTTATATTGATAGGGTTGCAATCTAAGTGTCCAACGGGATAACAAAAGATAGTTGTTCTTTGACATGCTTAAACTGGGAACAACTTGGTGAAAATCTCATCTGGAAGTTTAAATTATCAAGCTTTATTGGATTTATATTGTTGTTTTTGGGATTCTTATACTTCCAATGATATGAAATGGTTGTAATTTTTTGCTGCAACTAATTTGGAGATGAAAGGTGAAAGATGAAACATGAAAGAAAGACTGCATATGTTCAATATCAAATGCACTTTTGATCTAAGCTGAAAATATTTGCTACACACTTTCAATTGGTTAACAGTTTTCTTCACATTACTCACTATGCCATCTGGTCCCATATTGCACCATTAAAATAGTTACTTGCTATTTTTAAGTTATCGAATGCACACTGCCATTATCAAGTTCTTAAACTTAACCGGCAATGTTTCGGCCTTGGATGTAGACATACTTCTCAAAAGCGCACTATGAAATGTCACTTTGATGTTTCGTTGTTAACAACTCTATTATATAATCATTTTTCTACGGTGCTTAGGTTTGGTGAACAGTGACTAAATGTGAGGCATGAGAGGGAGGGTAGCTTTATCAATGTAAACATTGACAAAGGAATGCAAGATTGGCAAGTAGTTCCATGCTCTTTAATCTTTCTTAGTGTTTGTGAATGCCTTTGTGCCAGTAACAGAAAACAAACTTCTTTCAGTGTGCTGATTCCATGTGTTTTGTCAACTTTGCTATATCTTTTCCTAACTTGTATCTGTTGTACTTGATTTTTACTCATGTTTCTAATCTTGGGCTTGAAACTGCTTGTGTCTATGTAAAACTGATAACATTCGACAAAAACGTCTTGTGATTTCTTAAAAACACTTCTAATGCGGTTTAATTTAGGAATTTTGAATTACAATTTTTGTTGTATATGTCTATTTGAATATTGAGTCAATGGAAAGGTATGATACATACGCCATTCTCCCAACAAACCCAATAGAGCCTTTCCAATTCTAAGTTCATGTAGTTGTAGAATTTCTAGAAATGTTTCTAAGAGGTGCATTAAAAAAATTCAATTTTACGAGAAAGGTGTGCCAACAATTGATGGTGAAGTTGGAGATCTTAAGGGATGATCTATATTCTTGGCTTTATTTTTCGTGAATCTTCATGTTCTCATTTATTTTAACAATTAGCTTATGGATTGGTTATACTTACTATACCTATAAACCTTAAATTCTGAAAATCTAAGGCTGATTTAAGGAAGGGGAAAGAGAGTAAGTGCCCATTCACTTTAAAGAATGTTTTCTCGGGTTTAGGTGATTAAAAAAGAACCAACTGGCAGGGAGTTCCTTTGGTGTAGACACAATCAATTTTACACCTCAGTTGGTGTCATCTTTCTCCAGCATTTCTTATCTACCATGTACATAAATATTTCATTGTATCTTGGCTTAACTTAGTGTTATCAATTTTCTTAGTATGCTTTCGCATATGCTAAGCACATACGACCTGAGACAAATTGTCATAAGTACAGAGTTTAGTTAATTATGTGTTTTATAGCCATAGTACACCTTAGTGACGAGTAATATAACAAGATTTAAAGATGCTTTTAAATGCAACAGTACTTGCAACAAAAGCCTCTTTGTTGTTATTATACTCTGCCAAATATTTTTGACTAATATTGAAATATTATGTGTATCTATAGCGAGGTTAGAACTTAAATGTGGAAAGAATAAAGCATACAACACACTTGTCCAGTTTGTAAAAAATCCCGCATCCATTGCGTTTCGTGCCACTTCTTTAAACGTAGATACTTGCATAGCCAAGGCTGTCCATATTCTTTTTATAGAGGTTATCTGATATGAAGCAAAATTAGGGTTCACGGTCGACAGGGGCGGGCTTGGGTCCACTTCCATGGGCTGCTCTTATTTATTTTAATTATAATAATGTTTAGGGCTTGAGCCCATTTTTCGTGGGCTAGGTTTTAGGCCCTTAGGGTTTGGTTTATTTTCTTTTTTGGTATTAGTGAGTAATATTATTTAAGGTGTGATTAGGGTTTATGTATTCATATCAAATTATTATTGGATTAAGAAGCCTGTAGGCTTTTGGGCAAACGGAGTCTTTCGTTTGATTGGGCAAACAGTATTACTATTTGATTTTCTTTTCTTTTTTCTTATTTTTCCATCCTTATCAATTGGTCCGACCTGCCGGATCCCGTTACTGTCGACATGGAAACAACACGTTCCAGTGGGGAGAGATTGGATAAACTCGAGGCTGATCAGGCGGAGATGAAGAAGACGATGGATAAACTCAAGGCTGATCAGGCGGAGATAAAGAAGACGATGGCTGAAATTTCGGCTACTATGGGTGAACTTTCGAAGGTGATTCTGAAACTCTCGGGATCGCAACAATCAGTTGCAGATCTGCGTCGCAAGGATGTCACCACTACGGAGACCGAAACGGTGACTCTACCACTGGCGATTCACCCTCAACTGCAAATATGTTCGGTGCAACTTCCGTCCTTCAATGGATCTAACCTTATTGGTTGTTCAAGGTAAGTAATATGGCAGTAGGGGGGAACAGTGTGCAGGTTGGGTCAACCTGCAGTTTCTCCAAGCCGACTGCAGATCCCTCGGGGATGAATTCAGGGCTGTCCGGGACGAATATGGGGCAGTCTGGGCAGTTTAATGCTCATTCCAGATTTACTCATCTTCCACCGAGAGCCTTTGAGGACTTTAGAGCAAAAGAGTTGTACTTTAGGGGTAAGAAACCCTTTACACCTTGGCATGATTGCCCTTTAAAACAACTGAGAATGTTGTTGGCTAAGGAGGACGAGGAGTTGGGCCTCAAACAATACGAGTATTGCAAAGTGACAGGGAAAGAGTTAATGGATGGAGAGGAAGAGCTTTTTGAGGAGAGGTGTGGGTTTCATGTTTACTCTATGGCGGTTACCTGACTGCAACCTTGAGGAAAAGGTTGTTTCGAAGGAGGATGGAATTGATATGAAGCAAAATTAGGGTTCACGGTCGACAGGGGCGGGCTTGGGTCCGCTTCCGTGGGCTGCTCTTATTTATTTTAATTATAATAATGTTTAGGGCTTGAGCCCATTTTTCGTGGGCTAGGTTTTAGGCCCTTAGGGTTTGGTTTATTTCCTTTTTGGTATTAGTGAGTAATATTATTTAAGGTGTGATTAGAGTTTATGTATTCATATCAAATTATTATTGGATTAAGAAGCCTGTAGGCTTTTGGGCAAACAGAGTCTTCCGTTTGATTGGGCAAACAATATTACTGTTTGATTTTCTTTTCTTTTCTTTTTTCTTATTTTTCCATCCTTATCATTATCATACTTATCTACCTCCTGATATGAATGATCATGAAAAATTCTGTTTAAGGCAAAAGAGAGAGCAGTAAATAAGATGGATTTTTATATTAAAATTAGTAAAAATCGACATTAAAAAATTTTAGTATAAAGCAAGAAAGTAATAAGACACATGTAGACAAAGAAAATCTGCCTCAAGGCCCTTAAGGACAGTTAGAATGGCTTGTGAACGAGCTTTCAACCTATTTATGGACTTAGTAGGCGTAAATTTTGAAGTAACCTATGCAAATTAGTAAATTAAACAATAAGGATATGAAGAAAGAACATAAAAAGGTTACATGGTGTTTAAATTTATTTTTAATGAATTCATTTTGCTTCTCATGTTCAAGGTGAGCGATGGAACTATCCATCCTCAAACAATTATGACTGTAATTAAAAAGTTTATCGTCGGATGACATGTTCCGTTGTGTCCTATGTTACTAGCACTTGCACTTGTTCCTTAAAGACCAATTTCATTTAGGATAACGCAATTTACTCGAACCAAAATTGACAAGTTCTGCCACTCTGAGTTTTAAATTATCTATTTTGAGAATACATGATAACTTCAATCCTTGCTGATTTTATGTAAAGTGGTGCTTCATGCCAAATTTCACAAAGACAGCCCAACGTTTAGTTATATTTTATTGGTAAGAGAAGGTAAATTGCAAATTATGCTGAATTAAGCATGACTGAAAGTTGTAGACCATACGACGACGACGTTGGCTTGTTTTTTTTTTCTAATTATGTTTCCGTTTAATTGATTATGAATCTTTTGGTTACGTGTACTTTGTGTGGACCATAATGGTGAGAGACTATAAACATGAAAACATCTCATTTGTTATTCCTATTTAAGGATCACAATGCATCAAAATTAAGCATGCATAACTAAAACTAACATCTCTTTCGTTTTTTTCAGCTTCGCTGAGTGGCCACACTACTAAAACCAGGCATGTATACCACTTGTATTATAAAATCTATGTCCGGGCAATACCTCAAGAATTGAAATAGATGAAAGATAAAGAGTTGAATGAGAAAAAAATTATTACTTGAGAATAAATAATGTATGTAAGATGGATTTGTTAAGTATTTTAGGGATCTTGTATATAGGGAGTATTTTTTAAAATTCAGGTGTGAATTTTGAAAATTAAAATTTGATTTTATTGAAATCAAACATTTCGTTAGAGTTTGTTTCTTTGTCAGTTTTATTATTAAATAATTTAAAATTAAATTGATTATTTTCAATATATAATAATATTATAATACTCCTATTATTTTTCTTTTTTTAGTTACTTTTTGTTTATACTGTTAAGCAAATTCTCTTAGGCACTCGGGTGCACAAATTCAAATTCGTTAGTTCATATATCCCATCGTAATTATCTTGACTATGCATTGTTAAATAATTTGATCTTGGATCATAATCTAACGCATAGTCAAAATATTATAATGATAAAATGTTTCTGGGCCAAGAATACATTAAGCATAGGGTGTTGGGCTAAAAGAAAGTCTACAACTAAAGTGTTGAGAAAATGGGATAACACTAGAATCCCACTCTCTCCTACCAACAGCAATGTGGTGTCGTATAGGCAGGGCACTGCCTCGGACATTGATAAATCCACTTTCCTCGTACCAGCGAAATGCTCAATCCCTATCCCTAATTTCTTAAAAGGAAACAAAAAATTAACATAGAAATTTGGACAAACAATGGATGAATTGAATCCCGACGATGCTCTCTTTCAACCAATACAGAATTCGGGCAGTTTCCAGCCAGTGTCTGATGCGGGCGTGCCTCCCACTCGCTCAAATCCCGACTGTAGGTTTGAACTATGTTATTTTACAATTTTCTTTATGGAAGTCTTGTTTCTGCATATTTTGAAATTGGCGGATTGTAATTTGTGTGGGCGATTGTACTTAATATGTCGACGTTGAACAGGTAGCTGATTGTTTTAACTTCGGGATACTGGGTGGGCGGTGGATTGCTGGTTGGCGTTGTCGGCTACTGAGAAACTGGGCAACTGGCTTATGGTTAATTTTGGTGTCTAGTATCGAAATTGAAGCCGTAGAGTCGGAAGTGAAGTTTTATTCATTTAGGTTTGAGATAAATTTGGGCTGGAAATACTATTTTTCTATCGAACCCTCTCTCACGAGTTTAGTTTATATCTCCACAATGCAATGATTATTTTTTGTAGTAACCTGGACATTAACTTTATTAATGGATTCTGACATTATCGCTTTCTATAGGACAACACCACCACAAACATACAATATACGTGTGGTATATGCATGAGAATTTTATTAGATGCAGAATGATATGTATGGGCAATTATGAGATAAATTTTATTATTGGGTTATGACTATGCAAAATATCTAGGGTTTTTCTTTATTTTGATTTGTAGATGTAGAATGACTGCATGAAACATGTGGCAATTTGGAGAATTTTTTTAATGGATTATGGCTAATCAAATTTTACAGGTTTTGTTTATTTTGGTTGTGCTAGGGTGAAAAACTGAAAATGCTTAAATTAGAAAGTGCATACCATGATATGCAAATGGAACCATATGCATTTTACTTTAGTCTATAAATATATTGTCAATTTGTTGAAGAAGAATTCTAATTAAATTGCATGATTTATATTTTTATTTTGAGGCTGATGTATTTCATCAACTCCATTGTAACTTCCCCTCTATAACCCCTTCTTTATTTGATTTCTTATTTACTGTCTCATGCATTTCATTGATTTAAGAATGGAAGCTGAAGCGAAGGACTCTATCACTGCAAGGAAAGTTCAGAAAGCTGATTGTGAGAAGTTAAGGAGGGATCGTCTGAATGAGCAATTCATGGAGTTGGGGAATGCCCTTGGTAAACCCTCCTTTGGTTTGTACATAGTACAGTTATGCAAGGCAATAGAATCCTAATTATTTGGAACACATTATGCTAATCATGGAGCTCTCCCTTGGTAAACCCTCCTTTGGTTTGTACATAGTACATTTATGCAAGGCAATAGAATCCTAATTATTTGGAACACATTATGCTAATCATGGAGCTCTTATAAGATTTGATTTGGATTTATGTTGTTAATGTATTGTGGAAGAAGTTGCAAGAGCTGTCTTCTTGTCTTAGCTTATGCTATAGTTTATAAAATGTAGTTCTATTTTAGTAGCTATCGTGTTGGTTCTTGGGCGATAGTCAGTTGTGACAAATTACTTTTTGTGAAAGCTTGATTCAATTTCTTACTATACACTTCATAATTCTAAGGGCGTAGTGTTTTTTTTCAGTTATATTTTGTTGGACGCTCAACATGGTGGAACATTTAGAAATATCTGGTAATTTGTCTCAATCTTTTGCAGATCCAGATAGGCCTAAAAATGACAAAGCTTCTATTCTTACTGATACAATACAAATGCTGAAGGATTTGACTGCTCAAGTGGAGAGACTTAAATCCGAGTATGGAGTGCTCACTGAGGAATCTCGTGAGGTGATATCTCTCTCTCTGACCAGTTAAATTTATGACAAGATTTATATATTTTTTTTGTGGTTTTCAGCAGTTGACTCTGGAGAAAAATGATCTCAGAGAAGAAAAGTCATCCCTTAAATCTGAAATTGAGAACCTTAATGCCCAGTACCAACAAAGATTAAGAGCCATGTATCCATGGGGTGGAATAGATCATTCTGCTGTCATGCATCCATATTCATACCCCTTTCCGTTACCTGTCCCAGTACCAGCTGGACCAATTCCATTGCATCCATCATTGCAACCATATCCATTCTATGGAAATCAAAACCGCGCAGTTGTTTCGAACCCTTGTTCTACTTATGTTCCCTACATGACTCATAATGCTATGATTGACCAACAATCCACACAGCATGTCTCTCAAATCATGCAGCAAGGTACAAGGTCTCATCCTACAAGCAAACAAGACCCAAGAAATAAAACATCAGATGGAGAGAGTAGAGTAGAGAAAAGTGATAACTCAAATGACATAACAACGGATCTGGAGCTTAAGACACCTGGATCTACAGCCGAACAGGTGGATAGATGCCTACTATCATTGTACACTGGCAGTATGTTGGTTTTAGCATTTCCGAACTAATTGTTGGATGATGTTTGTGCAGGATTCCTCCTCTAAACAAAGAAAAGCAAAAAAAGTTGTCCGGAACGAAACTAGCCTTACATATGGAAGCTCTTCTACCGGATGCTGGCTATCTCATCTAACAGCGTCATTAGTGGCTAAAAAGATGACTAACATACGGATGGGGAAGCATGCTACTCTGTCGCTACTGTATTTTGAATCTATATTAATTTTCGATTTTGTCTATATCTATCGTTTCTTTACATATGTTATGGTAGATGCTGATTATATCGCAGTAATTATATGACGCATTATTTTACTCATAATTGACCATTTCTTACTCGTTACCAAATCTCTGCTCTTTGTAAATGTGTATGATATGAAGTTAAGCTATTATAAAAGATGAATTTTACGGTGACCACTAATTGCAAGGATGCAACTTTTTTAGGTGTTTTTTTGTCAATGGTAATATTTTTTTGTGACTACACTGCTTTTGTATTGGATTAGTGTTTTTTTGTGTTTAATTTTTATCATTATTCACTGCTGTAAAAATATGAGGTAAAATGTTTTCCAGCAATGAAAATAACTAGATAGGACTCTCTATAAGGTAATAATTGTGCAGTAAAATGTGTTTCAAATTTTTTTTTTATTATTATTAGAGTAACTCTGATGAATTATAAAAAGACTGGTAAACCTAATATATTATCTATAATTTAATGATATGATATAATATAATATAATATAGAGGATCACTTGGGTGACCCGTGGTCATCCATGACTCTTTCACATGAGGGGGTGGGGGCCATCCCCACATGGCGATCCGTGGTCACCCATGACCCTCTCACATGAGGGGGTGGGATCCATCCCCTGACATGTGGCCCTCACCTCTTCATGTGAGGTGGCCCCCATCCCCTCATGTGAGAGTGTCATAGGTGACCACGGGTCACCCAAAAATTACCCTATAATATAATTAGTCAATCCATTATCTTAAGTAGTTACCAAATTTATGGACTTAATTCTAACCGACTGTGAGACTTCTGAAGTTATCATTTTTCATTTAAGAAAAGTATGAAAATTTACTTAAATTGGTAGTGATTAAATCTTAATACTTTTCAAATGTTAAGCATGTATATACTCCATATAAACATGTTGATATTAATACTCCCTCCGTCCCACGTATTTTTACCCATTTTCCATTTTGGGGTGTCCCACGTATTTTTACCCATTCCATTTTTGGCAAAAATACATAATATTTTATTACCTACTTTTTACAATCCCAACAACTTTAATTACTTTTTTACACTTTATTCATCATTTCCAATAACTTTATTCATTTTTTCTTTTTAAATTACTAATTTATCCCTACTTTATCTTACATTATATATTAAAAAAATAAAACGTCTTAATCTCTGTGCCCGTACAAACGGGTAAAAATACCCGGGATGGAGGGAGTATGATATATATACAGATCCAATGTAGTTGTATTGATTAGCGATGTGATAGTATTTGTTACTCTTTGTTTCTATGCTCATATTTTGCATACGTATTTCTTTAAATTAGATAATGGATGACAATTCTCCAATATATTATTATTTTGTTTTATTTTATTTCAATTATATTGGTGTTTGTAAGTTTTTAATTTTTTTTTAATTTTTTTTAATTTTGCTCTATCATCTTATTGAGCAAATGATTTGTTTAAAGCAAATTTATTTTAATTTTATAGTTATGGTCCGTAAGCCTGTATTTTTATGGGCTGTGCTCTTATTTATTCACGGTATATTGTTCCATATTTGCTTTGGTTGTGCATTGATGTTAACTTTTATTTTTGGATTTATATACATCGTAATAATTTATACTCCCTCCGTCCCACGGCAAGAGTAGTTTTTGTTTTTTGACACGTGGATTAAAGAATATTATTATTTAATGTGTAGTGGGTAGTTGTATTAGTGGGAGTGTGGGTCTCATATTTTAATTGTATTACTGGGTGTGTATGGGTCCCATGTGTGTAAAAAAGGAAAATAGACTCTTTGAGTGTGACGTCCAAAATGAAAAAAATAATAAGACTCTTTGGATGAGACGGAGGAAGTATCTAGAATTGACATTTTTTTTTTCGCGTGAAACCTTATTAGTTTCATTTTATGTGTTGATGATATGTACAAGAGTGAGGCTTGCGTGTACTCGGGAACACACCGTGCTCCTTTAGAATTTAGTATTATGGATAAGGGTACATTATTTTGTTCTAAAGGGTATACACTTTAATTAGTAAGGGTATGCTATTTTGTTCTAAGGAGTATACACTTTTTATTAATATTTTTTATTTTTCTTCAGAAAATAAAGGGTACACATTTTTATACTAAAGAGTATACAATTTAATTTAACACAAAATTCTAAAGGCGTACGGAGTGTGCCCCGTGTGCCAGGGTGAACACAAGTTTTTGCCAATTTTTAGCATGTGGTCTAAATTAATTAATACTCCCTCCGTCCCAACTTCAACTTCACACTTTTCGTTTTGGTCCGTCCCAAATTCAACTTCACACTTCCATAAAAGGAAAAATCAACAAACTAATATCCCTCTAACATACTTTAATTTCAAATTTGCCATCACCTTTTTAACACACATAATATACTTTATCATTTATTTATTACCCAAAAATACCATCTACCCTCAAAAGTAAGTCAAAAAGTGACTTTTCTTAAACTCCGTATCTACAGTAAACGTGAACTTGAATTTGAGATGGAGGGAGTAGTAGTAATCAATATAACACTTAATAGTAGTAATCAATAACACGTATAATTAATTAGATATTTTGTTCACAATTGGTGGTTGAAATCTTAAATTTAAATTAACATTATTATTATCTTTTCTTTTAGGACGAGATGAATTGAATTCTTATAACTTTAAATTTTCTATATCTCATTGAAAGAAATTCTTATGAGTTTATACTTTTTTAATATCTATTTATTATATTATTTTTTTAAAATTTATTCTTATCTTACTTTCACACATCAATATTATTTTTTATATATATTTTTTCATTTCAAGATGGAACTTAGTTTGAAATTTCAAAATTTAAAGTAATGAGAGTCTTTTCTATTAACGATCTAGTTTTTAATAATGTCCATATAAATCTACTGGGTCGATTCCACTCTCTCTGTCGTTATTATGTGCATTATCCCCTAAATACTTTCGATTGTCACCATTAACATGAAATTTAATAAAGATCATATTGAGTGTGAGTGTCGTCACGTACTTCTTTATTAGTATGACTGATTTCGCGATGTGCACTTCTCATCGATGCTCCAAATCAGCTCCGAAAATGATTTATGTGTTTAGTCCCAAACAAGAATAATATAATTTTTAACTTTAGTTTAAACTTTTTAATCCTTTTATTATTTCTATTACATAAACGAGAGATTTTATGTAAAATACTGCATTATCATGATTTAAAATGGAACTTTTCAGTAACAAATTGAGAGTTTATTAACTTTAAATGCGCTATTATTATCGAGCCAAATGTAAATGTTGAGGATTGAAGTTTGAAAGACAATATAATTGACGATTGAAGTTTAAAGGACAATATAATACTATAAATCTTATGAAAATATAATAAATTACATGTAAAAATTTACCATGTATGACTTATGAAAATTAATAAATATAATAAATTTTGGGGTGATTATGGGGTGCACCGCACCCCCAAGTTTATAAGTTAAAATGGGGGAGTAGTGGATAGTTTTTCAAAAAATGAAATTAATTATATTAGTCTATTTAATAGTGGATATCAAACTAACATATAATCTAACTGTTAAGATCGTCCATGTACACTGGTGCATCAGGTGCCATTACAAAAAAGTAGAGGTTTAGCGATGAAATATTTTCATCGCAAACCCTTGATTTTCATCGCTAAACTCTGTTAGCGACGAAAAATGCTCGTCGCCATGCTTCGATGCTATAGGAGCGTAGCTAACTTGATTTGCGATGACATTTTTTATTTTCATAGCCAAGTTTAGCTACAAAAATAAAATTTCGTCGCTAAACATTAACGGGAAAAATTAAAATTTGTTGCAAATATTAGCGATGAAATTTATATTTCATAGCAAATATTTGCGATGAATTTTATGTTTTCATCGAAAATGTTAGCAATGAAAATTTTAAAATTCATCGTAAGATTAGAAACAAACCTATATTTTCCTCGCCAAATAACTGAGTTCATTTATTAATATTACATTTTGTTTTTAATAAATTTATAAATTCATTATATATATATATAATTTATAATATGTCAAATTTCAAATTCTCAATAAAAAAATATTAAAATTGAAATTGGACAATCTTACAAAAACCATTACAAAATGACATTATAATATCAATTCCTTTTAAAGTGTTTGCACTTCAAGTCTGCAACTATCTAGTTGTACATATTTACAAAAAAAAAGAAGAGAAAATGTTTTGTCATCCCAAGAGCCTTGAAACCTGCCATAAGAGAAAAAGAAACAACAGAGCTAACTTGAACAAGAACCAAATAATCAACAAAATGAGAAAAATTACTCACTTGAATGACAAAAAGAAAGGAACAAGTACATGTTTCTAAAATGATAATAAGAGAGCTAAATGAGTTTGAACAGAAAAGACTTATCATCTATTGATGTCATTCGCTATCACTAGATCTCTGTAAGGCAAGCAAATATCTCCATATCTCCGTTAAGTTCTATACCAATCCGTAGCCTTGTTGAAGTTAAGTGATGATGCCATAACACGAATCATAACAAAATCATGCTCTATATCATATTACATCCTCACAAGTCACAAGTCAACCTCATAATACAGTGTATCTAAATCACACCCCTCACATTGGACATTGCAGAAAAGATCACACAATAAAGCCAATAATTAGAATGTAGTGAATGACAAACTCACATGAAGACAGCCCCCATGTACAAAAAGTAGAGTTAGAAACTATAAACATGAACCTGCAATGACATAAGAGGAGGAAGATTAAGACTTTAGCATAATGAATGGAATGAGAAGCAATGAGAGATACAACAAACCAAGCTTATGAGGCCTCATAAGCTACATATCCAGGAAAGTAACATATGTCCAAACACCATAGAAAAAATTCTCAAGGAAATAGAGAGATTCACATCTAAGTCATTTTCGAATACAAAAGACTAAAAGTAAAATTATTGATATTATTAGGATATCATGAAGTTAATAAATCAATTAAAATCTAAAGATGCAAATGACACATATTAGCACTCAATATCTCCAGCAATCACTCAAATAAGTTACCAAGATGAGGAAGTACTCGTACCTGTAGTAAAATTGAACGGAAATTTGCATGATTCATATGTTTAGCAACTCGGGCACCCATTTATAAACAACATAGCCCAATTGAACCGAAAGAAAAGGCAATGATTTAAACAAGTCATATGTAAAGCAATAGCATCGTTCATATACCCAATCTAAGTATAAATTCATATTATTATAACCATTAATTATAAAAATAAAACAAAGAACATATATTGCCAGTATCTTCTTCTAGATCTACATCTTGATGGCAGGTGTATTAGGAGCTCTCACAAAAAGATCCACAAAATAAGCTTTGTAGCTTAAAAAACAAAACAACTCCAATAAAAAGAGATATGCTAGAAGTATAGCAAAATAAAATGTTCATTCAATTGAATGTTCCTCAGCAAGAAGAATTTCCCTCAGCAACTTACAAGGAGATTTTACCATAAATTCATTAAAATTCATGTTCCTCAATCCAGATGCAACCTTGCAGAAATTGCCAACCAATCAACTGAATTCTTTTTTAATAAAAAATAATTCACAAATATAATGTACGCATTACTATGCCAAAACTGTGGAAAGACAACGGGAAATCCCCGTTGTCGTAGCCACTCCAACTCCGTTGTTAATCCGACAGTTGTTAAAGCTCTGAACTTCTAACAACGGTGATTGAACTGTTGTCGTAGCACATCTTTAACAACGGATTATCCCCGGCGTCGTAGCTCCAAATTTTTGTTGTTAAAACTACTGTTGGACATAAAACATGTTTTAACAATGGAGAATCGCCGTTGTCGTAGCTCTCTATGACAACGAAAATCCCCGTTGTTGTAGCCCTGAAGCTCCGTTGTCAATCCGGTAGTTGTTAAAGCCTCCACACTTTTAACAATGGTGCTCGAACAGTTGTCGTAGCTAATATTTAACAACGGGTTATCCCCGTTGTTGTTAGTGACTTCTCCTTTGTCGTATCTTGCTACGACAACAGTGATTCCCCATTGTTGTAGCCCTCAATGCTCCGTTGTTAATCCGACAGTCGTTAAAAGTCCAACACTTTTAACAACGGAGTTTGAACCGTTGTTGTAGCATATATTTCATAACGGTGAATCCCCGTTGTTATAGGCAGTTAACCCGTTGTTGTTTGGGTAGTTATTAAAACAAGCGACTTTTAACAAAAGGAAATCGCCGTTGTCATAGCCTTCTTTTACAACGGTGTATCTCCATTGTCATAGGCAAGGTTTAAAATATCCTAAAATATTCTCGATATTTTCACGATATATTCATTTTTGGAGAGTACCGATATCGATATTAGAAAAAAAGATATTTTTTTCTGATATCGAGGAAATGTCGAGATATATCAGAAAATATCGGTGAAAATATCGATATCGATTTCCCACAGTTTAATTTTTTTTTTAGATGTCGAGATATATCGATAAAATATCTATAAAATATCGAAGATATATCGAAAATATTAAAAAATTATCAATAATTTTAAGAAGTTTTAATGATTTTTTATGTTACTTTTATTTATCAACTAAATATATATTTTTGTCATTAATTTGTTCAATTTAAAAAAATAAAATAAAAATGGAGCAGTACTTGCGTGAAACCATCTCATAGTGAGACTGTTTTACCTTTTCTTAATTAACTATCTTTTTTATATTAAAATAGTTATCGCTTTTCGTTAAAAAATATTATAACTAGTAAATATGAAGATTTCACGTAAATAATATACTCTGATTAAAAATACAATTATTTTGGTACAGTTGGATAAGATAGAACAATATACTACTAACATATTCAGAACAAGGTTAAAAAATGTATATAATTCGATTAGTTTGTACCAATATTGTTTAGATTAAGACAACATGACATGTTTTACATTTGAACCTCATAGACCATCATTTTGATATTAGTTATTATGTGTTAAACAATTAATAATAATTATTGTATGATTTCAGACTATTTAAATATGTATTTATTGATCTACTTATCATATATTTTAAGTTTTATTTTGATTATAAATTGTATTTATATATTAAAATTAGTTATAATATATTGCAAATTAAATAATCAATTTTCATCTTTTTCTTATAAATTTCCATAATTTTTAAAAATTTTACCGATATCGATATTCGATATATCCGTAAATTTGAAGTACTGATATTTTTACAGATATCGATATTTTAAACCTTGGTCATAGGTAGTATCTCCGTTGTTGTTTGAAGTGTTGCTAAAAATGCAACTTTTAACAATGGGGAATCTCCGTTGTCGTAGCCATTTATTTTTTATTTTTTTTATTTCACCTGCTTCAAAATTTAATAAGCTAACTACAAATACCACAATATATTATTGAAAAATTGATCTGTCAATCCAAAGCATCATTACACAATAAAAGTTAAACAAAAAATCTCTAATGTATTCTTCAAGACACCACAACTAAATCAATATCATATTACTACAATTACATCTCATGAGCCTCACACAAATCTATCACAATATCGTACACCTAAATCTATTCCTCATATATGGCCCTGCCGTAAATTATAACGAGAATATACCCAATTCTAATCTCCACCTTCATTTTTCAATGTCAATGACGTTTTTGCATCTTCAATAGGATCTTCATTGCCATATATTTGCATAAGAATTCCTGATCAATTAAACATGATCAAAGTTAATAGGTTTACCTCAATATAGTAATCATTTATCCTTACATACATATTTATATGTGAGTTACTGAATTAGATTGATAAATATTATGATTAAGTAAACAAAAAAGTAACATAAAATTCCACAGTAAGAAGCATAAATAATTGTCCTTTCTCCATTGCAAATGAATTTCTCCTTAAGGTTCTAAAGCATAATTCTAATACATTGAGTTAGCAAGTCACTCATTTTGTTTGCATTCTAGCTGTGATTTCTGTTTTGACTCATCTTTAATGAGCTCATATGGTTTTCAATAAATACACGACTAATAAATGCATATGTTGCAACATATAACAATATAACTACTAATTAAGCAATGAGCATGTGGAATGTAAAATATTAATGTTGGCCCAGCACTTGCTAACAAGCATTGTAGAAAAAATAGATTTTCTATAAGATACCAATCATATCATTATTCATATGGTGATTTAAATGTAGATTGTGCAGTATCAGAACCATATCTAAGGAGCAACAAATGTAGACTTAAGAAATACAACAAACTAAAAATGTCCAACAACACCCAGACTTCAAACACCTATTAAGGAAATTATGAATTAATCACATATGTATTCATTTACTAGCACAAGTTTTAAGAAACCACTACATTTAAATTCCCAAACCATATTTTAACTTTATCAAGTTTGCAAATCAAGAAAAAAAGATAATAACCCAGTAGGGTAGATTAATTACCTGAAAGGAACAATTCTCTATCATAGTTCTCATACTCACGTCAAAAACCTTTTGCCTATGATCAAGAAAAAAAGATAATTACAGCAGGAGAACTGAAATTTGATTCCTCCATGAAATAAGAGATCGACACAACATCCAAGCATGAAACCATGCTAAAATAGAACTATACCTAATCACTATTCTGAATTTTTTTAGTTAGAACTTAAAAGAATAATTATCAAACAAGAAAATTTAGATATTAAAGAAAAGCCAGGTTAAATAGTAAACTTCAACATCGTCTTTCAGCTTAATAGATGAAGAAGAGTCCCAGCCAACACTGATTTGACATCCAAAAATGTGTGAAACTAAGCTAAATTGCTAATCGCGACAACTGACTGAGAAATATTATGCAAATATCTTAATTTGAAAACTAAATACAGATTAATTACCCAATACTGAGGAAGTCATAGCCAATTATCAAAAAATTTGAAACAATTAATCAGTAAAACATCATACCCTTATTCAACTCCCGTCATTCTCTCTATTTTCTACTTTGCACCGGCTTCTGAAATAAAGGATGCTGCGGCAGTGGTACCAGAAACTATTACATGAGGAAATGTGTAAATAGGGGTATAGCAGGGTGTGGTGGCGGGATGAAAAGGTGGTGGCTGTATGGAAGTTTAGTTGTTTCAGATGAACAATTTGAAAACATTTGATTTATTCAGCTGAAAGAATGTTCAGTCTGAAATCAAAACACTTAGTGGATCATCATAAATGAACATAAAGCCACGTAAGTTTAAAAAGTTGTAGCCTTTTTTCAAGCTATACAATTTTATGAATATAGAGTGGGATAACTAGACCTATCTAGCATCAGACGCTGAATATCTGATCTCAAAGCAAGTCCAAAACAATCTTTGAAAACAAATTTCTAAGGCAAATAATAATTACTGAATGAGATAACCATCAGTGTACAATATCAATTCCCGACTTTTCTTTTTGGAATTCAATTGATCAAATACCCAATCAATTTATTATTTGGGCCTCAATGTTTGGTCCATTTCAACTTAGTGAATTTGGGCTTGTAACAATATCCTTTCATGAATTTGGGCCATGTTATTTGATTATCAACATCCAAGCCCCCCTTTTTTTATTTCACTTTATGCATTTCATATAACACTACAATTTTGGGCTTTCAATACTTAAAGGCTTAGCTTAAATTTAATTCATGTACTTGGCTTAATTTATCAAACCGAACATGAATTAATTTAATTGTTCTCTTTAATATTTTGAATTTCATTCTTTATCATGGTTTAATTTATAGTTTTGAACTTAATAATTAATTGATCCCATCAACTTTTTGGGATCTTTTAATTAATTAAATTCATAAACTTTAAATTATTTTCCTACCCTTCTTTTGGTCTTCTAACATTCTTTCACTTGTTTTGCAGCTTACCCGCTCTTCGACATGGTTTTCTTCAGAAATGCTATGGGACAGTCTCATTCAAACTACTTAATAATCCTTGATGATGATCGTCAAACTTTGAATAAAGGAACTCGTCTTTTAGTCGAGAAATCTCTGTTAGGGAATCATGCAGTAGATCCCTCTAATCTTAAAAATGACTTCTACCTAGAATGTTGGTCTCATGAGCTTACTTTAGGGGAGAATAATATAACTTGGATTCTGAAGGGAGCTGATATTGAGCCAAACCCTAGTTTAGAATCCTTACCATATTTGGGACGACGCATCCTGAAAGGGAAAGATAAAGTAGTTTGGGGAGAGCCAATCAAGTTTTTTGGAGAATCTCAATATATCAAAGGGTACTGGGAATGGACTGAGGATGTGCTAAGCCGATGTCGATCTCTTCTTCTAAACATGAAGCTTTACGATGTTATCTTTACGTCTCTCTTTACTTATGATTGCAGCTGCGAAATTATCAAAGCTTTCTGCGAGGCTTGGTGTTCTTCTACCAACACTTTACTCACCAAACATGGAGAAATATCATTTTCTTTGTGGGATTTATATAATTTGATGGGGCTGCCTTTAGCTGGTTACTTGTATGATGAAGCTGTGTCGAGCTTAGCAGAACTATTTTCCATGAGTAATGAATATTTATCCCACACAGCTGTAGGCATTTACTTGGCGCTTATCACTTGCTTTGCAAGAATGCTAATAGGAAAGGTGTAACGATTGATCAGTGGATGGATTTTTGGTCTAAAAAGACTATAACACACCTCGCGCCTCTTAAGCGTATCGAAAAAAAGTCAACTACTAGGCCTAAAAAGACTTATAATCCAACTGGCATTATCCCGAGTCACCATTCATGGACGACTTCTGAGATAGATTAATTCAAAAAAAATAGGAATTGCGCAAGTAAACCAAGAAGAGACCTATCTAGCCGCTCATTTAGCATGCTGTCTTTGTACCTTTGTACTTCCAGGTAATGAAGTAAGCTTTATACGGCCGAGTACCTTTAAAGTGGCGAGTTTAATGGCTGCAGGAAAAAAAGGTGAGCCTTGCAATTCCAGTATTGACGAGCATCTATCGTGGTTTGAACACAATCTCGAATTTATCAAGTCCATCTGAAGTTAAACCCACATTCCCTGTTCACTTTGTTCATGCTTGGTTGGCTCATTATTTCAAGACTTATTTTTCAATTGGTAGTAAATTATCTCATCCTCGAATGGTAGCTTACTCTGGCGAGTAAGGTGTAAAATACTTTGATCATGATGACGCTTGCAAACGAATTCAAACAGCTGATACTGCCTCGTGGACTTGCAATATTTTTTCAAAAGATACAACCATCTAATATGTGGACGATGGGAATAATGATTGGAATAGTTGGGCCCATCTCGTAGCTATTCGTACCAATTATCTTACCTTGCGGCAAGGTGGGCATTATATGATGGAGACGTGTTCTCCTCATAGATTTTCTCGTCAATTTGGCTTCCTGCAAGATGTTCCCAACATGCTTAGAACAAACCTTCGCAATATTTCTTTGGAAGAAGAATTTAATCATTGGTGGCATTCTACCGCATGTAATTCTAAATCGAAGCTTATTTTCCATGTGCAGCGTCAGCTCCTAAAAATTACTCCACGTTTGAATATAAGGAGTGGTGGAAGCAAGTCCAGGGCACTTACTTATCTAATTATATCAAAGACCTGATTACCCCAGCATCAGACCCTCTAGAGGAAGAAGTAGATGTCATAAATGACCTTGAAAACAACCAAGAGGTTCAAGATATTTTTCCAGTGCATGATGAAGTTTTACAACCTACAGTGTATAAAAGGAAGAAAAGTTTCCCTCGGTCTACAGAAAGTTGTAGCGCCTCTATTGAACCCATTGGAAGAGGAAGAAATCTGTTGTTCACACTGAGAAACAAAATAATGAGGTTTCTTTTATTCTCTCTCCTCTTTCTCTTTCTTTTTTACGAAGCTTTCTTTATTATTGTAGGTTGCGCCGATGATTTCTGGTTCTAAGGCTGCTGAAGGAAAGGAATTAGCTGCTACTGCTACATCAAAAGATTTGGCAGATGAGGTTGCCCCCTTTTCCTTATCCTATTTTCCGTTATACTTTCTTTTATTTAACATTATCACATTTCTCTTCTTATCAGATCTTAGGTATCTCTTCAAGTTCTGATGGCTGTGATGATTCTGATGAGAGTGATGACTCTACTGAAAGTGATGCATCTACCACAGGGGTGAATTCTCCTTCAAAGGCATGCCCAGTGATATCAGAATTTATATCTAAGAAGATTACTCATGATCTTAAAGGGAAGTTTGCTCGGAGTGCATGGAGGAAAATAAGAAGGAAACATAAACGGACTCCTCTCGAGTTTTTATCAACTCTGAGACAAGAAATATTTGCCTTGATAAAGGAAGTGAAGGTTCTTAGAATCGACTGTTCTCCTTTAGCGGAAGCCCTGGATCCTTTATTTGACAAGGCTGATGCTTATACCGCGGCAAAATTGAAGTCTGATGAAGCGACATCCATGGGGAATAATGCAAAATGCTTGGTTGACGTCAAAGGTCATCTTCAGAATTATAAGGACAATCATACGACAGAGACAAAAAAACTAAGGACCACTTGGGTAGAGTTGGAGTTGATAGGCAAAGAAATGGCTAATCTGCAGAGTGGAGAGAAGACTTTATCTGAGGCAGCTGATCGTCTCTAACAAACTCTTTGTTGTGCTAAGAAGGAAGTTGAGCTCATAGAAGAGGATATCCTTGCACTTGACAAAGCAGCCATCTTAAAAGAATTATTATCTGAAGATGAGAAGGCAGCTCTGAAGTCAGCTCTACAAAGCATACTCTCTGATAACTTTCTTGCTTAGTATAGGACTGCTTCCTTTTTTCTTTTCTTTTTTTTAGCTCGCTCCTTTGTTTATTTGTTTGCTTTCCCTTTATGTTTTCATCTGCTGAGTATCAGTGACTTATGAACAAAGATAATTGTTTTCTTATTTGTTTTTCTTACTATAAGAAACTGTCAGATTACTGATGGATTTACCGATGGAATGAAGCCGTCGGTAATTACCGATGGATTACCGATACTTTTTTAATTTAATATGATTTATTTTTAAAAAATCATCATAAGAAATTTCCGACGGTATTTCCGACGGATTACCGACAAAATTAGTGGCAGATTTTGTTCTGTCGGTAAATCCGTCATTATTTTGGTGGGATTAAATCTCGAAAATTTACTGACAATTATTTTTCGTCGGTAAATATAATAAATTTTATTAAAAAATTAATTTGAGTCTTTAAATTACTGACGGATTTAATCCGTCGGTAAATATATAAATTTTTTTTTTTTTTTTAAATATTTTTTAATTTACCGACAGATTTAATTCGTCGGTAAATGTATAAAATTTTATTACTATTTTTAAAAAATAGTTTTTAAGTTACGGATGGATTTAATCTGTTGATAAATATATAAAACTTTATTTTTTTTAAAAAATAGTTTTTATTTTACCGATGGATTTATTCTGTCGGTAAATATAAAACTTTATTTAAAAAAAAGGCCATTAATTTGCCGACGGATTAATTGTGTCGGTAAAGTAAGTATTTTTTTAATGTATTAGGGCTACCTTAGAACATGTATTACGACTGCCTTTAGTACGAATACACCAGCCCTAAGAAAATAAATCCACGCCTCTTTTCCACCTCTCTTCCACTCCGCTGCTGCTACCTCCAACACTCGCTCTCTCTGCCAGTCACTATTGTTGTCGTTATTGTCGCCGATCACTCTTGCTGCTGCTCATTCCCCAGTTAATTTTCTTCTTGAGTGGGTGTGGTGTTTGATTTTGGTGATAATGGAGGAAGTAATGGAATACTAGGTCAATAAAAATCAAAGTTAAATCCGTCCCCTTCTACACTAATTTAACAAAACGCAGGTACTCATCTATTCACTTCTCTCAATCTCACTCACTGTTTTTCTCTTCTCGTGTGTGATTCTTCCTTGAGCTCTGTGTTTTTTTGTTGAAATCTTGTGGTATATCAATTCGCTGGAATGGCAGAAAGCAAGCTGGATCTTTTGGAGGATCTCATGGCTTTGAAGACATCCGATCAGTCTTGGATTCCGAAAGGTAAATCGTTATTTCTGATTTTGTATGGACTTTTTTATTCTTTTGATTTACTTTAGTTGTTTGGATTTGGCTATGTTATGCCCGATACTGCACTTTGTTTGATCTGTATTGGCAACGCAACTTTTAATTTGGGTCTTAGGGTTTCAAATATGGTTGTTCACTTCTAATTTAGCGCCTATTCATTGCTTGAATTCTAGGAATACATAGTTCTTCTACGGATGAGAAAATGTAGTTATCTAGTATATTATCTTTCATCATGGAATCGTTATAATCTCTTAATTGGGTTAATCTGTCGACTGTTAACATTTCTTGTTATCAACATTTTTTGAACTGTAATTTGAAGTTCATTATTGTTACGCTTCGTAAATGAAGTAGATTCTTGATGATTGCATTAGTTGATGTGCCTATTTTATATAAGTCATCTTTTTTATTTATACCTTTTCCTTTAAATGATATATTTTTTTAGTTTTGTCTCTTTTTTTTTGTGATCTCTTGGGCTATAAAGAGTGAACATCATTGTATTTTTTGTTTGAATTTTTGTACAGAGTCATTACTTTCAATGGTGTGAATGGTGTGCTTGGCCGTCAATGATGTTTGGAAACTGTCTCTGGATCTATTTTCAGGTTTGTACAATGTATTTTTATTATCAGTGTATTTCTAGTAATTCTCTTTCTTTTTAATTAGTCTTTTTTTGCTTCATCTAATCAATTTGTGTGAAATATTTTATTTGATGTTTCTTGTGTTATCATAATGATGGTTGGTTGTAATTTTAATTTGCTTTTGCTTGCCCCTGCAAATAGTTTTAAGGTTTGTTGTTCCAATCTTCTTCGTAGACTCGCATATTGTAGGTCGATTCATAGTGAAATAATTATTGGTTCCAGTTGTGATGGTTCTTCTCTTTTGTCTTCTTGGTTATCCTCTTTGCTTATTTGTCTCCTGTATGTAGTTCCTCCCTCTCTATTTGTGGTCTGTGGTTGTTTGCGTGTTCGTTTCTTTGCTGTTGGTTGTTTTTATGTGGCTATCTTGTCCTCTCCTTTCTATGTTCGTTGTATGTTCTGGTGTACTTGTATGGCTATGCTTTTTCTTGTTCTTGCTCGTTTCTGGTTTTTGAGTATATGTGTGCGTCTGGTAATCTATTTTGTGTTTCTGGATCTTGAGTGTATGTGTACTTCAAGTAATCTGTGTTTGTGTAGCTTTAGTTCTATTTTTGCTGCTTGTTTTTGGTTTCCTTCCTTGTTTGTGTTTGGCCTTGTATCTTCTCATCGTTCCATTCTTGCGATTGTACCCTTGTGTGTTGGGTTTTTTTTTACCAACTGAATGAGAAATTAATTTCTATCACTGAGCTACTTTCTTAATGGAGTACTAATTAACTTTTAATCATAATTATTTAGCTAATTGAAAGTCCACTATAATGGACCATAATTTATGAGTAGCTAATAATTAGAGAAACAAAAGTTTTGAGTAATAGAGTTGGTTTAATTTTTTTTAAAAATATTTATTACTCCTTATATGATCACGAATGAAAAGGAAGAGATATTCCTTAATTATATATATGTATAAGATGTAAAACTATGTTTATATTTGATCTTCATATCTTGAAAAGAATATACTACCTATGAATGTGTGATTCAAATGATTGTCGTGTGTAACATGTTAATTCATAGTTGAAGATTAATCAACCACTAAGTCTTAAGAATTAAGAAAGAGAAAATGATGAACAAAAAAAACTTTTAGTTTGCATTTACTACAGAATCTAATTTAGAATAGCATCAAATTCCATTATTTTAGTTGATTAACTCTTGATTTTTGTAATTCTGTTTCTGTATAAATTAAGGAAAGTTTAATAATACAATTAATGATTTAATGTACAAGCTAAATTTATTAATTTAAATCTTATCTCGTATAGTAACTAAAAACATAATACTATTTTTTCCTTATTTTGCATAAAATTTCTTACTATATTTTTTTTTAACATATATGATTTATGTCCTTATTTTCAAATTATGTCTTATTTAGATGTGAATTTTTTATTTTTTTTATTCTATTTTTTACTGAGCTCACAGTGTGGGTGGCTATTTTTTAATATTTGTATAGAATCTGTTAAGTAGTGGAGTATTTCTTTTGGGGCTGATTGATTTGTTTATTTATTTAAAATCCATTAGTGGGTGTTGGAGAGCATACTCACAATCTAATTCTCATCCTTTCTAGTATATGATAAGATATAGTACAGCGTCAGTGATATTGACATGCTTTCTATTTCAAATGTTCCTTTTGGGTCACCAAGGTTAGATCTTCTTTTATATATTTTGCAGGTATGCAATCCTCTTTTGGAGCTGAAGCTATATGAGTGTCTTACCTTTCCTTTATTTATTTCTATCTTATCTAATGAAACCATCTGTTATTGTTATACAAGCAATGCGAGCTTCACATTTGTCCTCATTGAGTTAGCATATACTGAATAATTTATCATTTTCATAATGGCTCTTATCAGACATACACAATTGCATGTTCCATGTGTACATTACTTAATCTAGGAATTATATAAATATGTTAATGCTAGCTTTTTGTCAAGATGGAACTAATCAGTAACTTTAAGCTTACTCTAAATTATATTGAACATCATGAATTGAAGAGTATGATAGAACATGTAATCCAAAGTGAGCTATCATAACCCTATAAAATATGATACAGTTATGATTATCCCCTTGATTTTTTTTATTTAATACTTGTTGCTCTTTAAGATAGAAGAGATAAGATTATGATGAAAGTCTACATAATTGAAATTAAAAAACCATTAGCTATACATCAGTATCTTGATAAGATTTTTCTCTTTTGAAGGTTGATTAGTGCATTGGCAAGGAAGTCAAGATCCTAGTCAAGAGCGAACCATGCATACAAGAAGCAGGTTTTGCTTCGTATTCTTCATTTTCAGACAGCAGTTTTGATGTCACTCTAAGATCTTCCTCTGATTTTGGGTAAAATTACCTATCCCATGTGCTTTATTAACTTCATGGAAACTTAAAAAGCTGAACCTAATAATATCATAGATTGAGAACAAGTTTCTCTATTAGTCATAGCATTAGGCATTCATGTTTATGTTTAAAAAGATCATTTGTGTGCCACGTTTTTCAATTATGATAATTTTTTGTTAATGCACAAGAGGTTTATTTGGTTATAAATATTGTTTGTCTTCAGGATAAGCACCAATGTATTATGGAAGGATAATCAGCTCACTAAAATGGTACGGGAGGTCAACATGATGAATTGGGCGAAGGAAGTACAAGCAGTCAATCTAGCTTTGCTTAATGTTTAATGTAATCAGATATTTTGTATTAAGGATTTATTAGGGTTTGATATTTTGTGATAAATTTGGATCTTTATTTGAAATTGTGGAGATTTTATGTTAGGTTGTGTTTTGATAGTTTATTTAATTACAATTTTTGTTTATTTATTAGGTATTAACATTAATTTAAAAATATATATTACAAATATAAAAATACTTTAGCGACGGAAAAATTCATCACTAAATCTCACTTTCAGCATTTTACCGATGAATTTTTCCATCAGTAACTTATTTCGTCGCTAATATAAGTGTTATATGACACCATATTTAGTATTTACCGATGAATTTTTTCGTCAGTAATTAGCGACGAAATATTTCCATCGAAAATTTCATCGCTATTTTTTGGATTTCGACGAATTATATTTGCATGACTACCAATGGAAAATTCTATTTACCGACGTCCATAATCCGTTGGTAATTACCGATGGATTTAAATTTCCATCGGTAATGAATTATCTACCATGGTTTTAGCGATGGATCAATTTCCGTCGGTAATCCGTCGGTAAACTGTTTAGCGACGAATTTTTATAACATTACCAATGGAAATTTCCATCGGTAATCTGACAGTTTCTTGTAGTAATCTCTCTTAATACTTCTTCATCAATGAGCACGCATCATGAATATCTATCACCATTTCTAATTTCTTCTACTAGAAAGCTAACTTATACAAAATAACTTGCGTAACAACTGAACTTAGTGGAAAGCTAAGCTGCCTACGTACCTCTTCGCAGAGGATCAAATCATAATATAATTCAATGGGACACGATTTGGTTTGAATGGGGGGTTGCCGTACACAGTTTATACTCATGTAGCTAGGAGTGACTATTCTTTAACCACTTTAGACGAAGTAGGGTATTTAATACTTTAACCACTTAAAATACCTGAGTGGGGTGAATTAATAGTTTAACCACGTATAATTACCTTTGGTGGGTATCGTACACAGTTTATACTCGTATGGACTAGGAGTTCATCGTACACAGTTTATACTCATGCGGACCAGGAGTAACATGCAATTTAAGCTCGTGCATCATGGAGCGTTATGCATGAATTTATTTTACGCGTAGTAGCATTTCAAGAATTTTCCTGTTATAGGGACAATGTTCATGCCATCTTCTGAGATCAACTTGTAGGCACCGTTTGTGTAGTCTTCTTTCACAACATGAAGGCCATCCCAGTTTTATAGAAATTTATTCCCAACACGATGAGTGACCACAATAGGCATTCTCACAGCAACCACAAAGTCACCAACTTGAAAAGAACGTATTTTCACTTTCTTGTTAAATGTCCTGGAAAGGCGAGATTGATAAAACTCAAGTCTTTGCTGTGCTTCCAACCTCTTTTCATCTAACGCTTCCAACTCTTGAAGACGCAACTTTGTATTTTCCTCTTCAGTTAGGCCTTCTTGTATGGCCATCCTCAAAGACGGGATTTGCTTTTCAAGAGGTACAACAGCTTCAACACCATACACCAAAGAATACGAAGTGGCTTGAGTAGGTGTTCTATAAGTGGTGCGATACGCCCATAAAGCTTCATTTATTCTTTCATGCCAATCACTTTTTGACTTGGAGACAACTTTCTTCAGCAAACTGCATAAGGTTTTATTGAAGACTTCAGCAAGACCATTGACAGATGCGTTGTACATTGATGACTTCCTTTGCTTGAAGTAGAACTTTTCACACAACTTATCAATCCAGCTGTTGCTGAACGGCTTTCCATTGTCAGCGATGATGTAGCGAGGAACCCCATATCTATAAATGATGTTGATCCGAATGAAATCAACAACATTTTCTTTCTTTACTTCCCTCAGAGGCACAACTTCGGCCCACTTGGAAAAAAGTAATCGGTGGTAGAAAGAATGTAGAGATGACCACCAGAAGATTTTGTGAGAGGCCCCACCACATCTAAACCCCAAGCATTAAAAGGCCATGAAGTGACTATCGAATGCAAAGGCTCCGGAGGTTGATGAATCAAATTTCCATGGAATTGGCAAGCTTGACATCTTTGTGCGTAATCCATGCAATCTTTCACCATCGTTGGTCAATAATAGCCCATTCTTTTAATTCTGAAATGTAGCTTTGGCCCAGATTGATGAGCACCGCATATTCCGGAATGAGCTTCTTCCATTGCTTGAGTAGCTTCTTCCTTAATTAGACATCTCAAGAAAACTCCATCAAATGATCTTCTATAAAATGTACCCTTGAAGTAAATGAATCAAGGTGCTCGATGTCGAATATCAACCCTTTGGTGTGGATCATTTGATAATTTATCATACTTCAGATAATCCACGAGTGGCTGACGCCAATCATCTTCTTCAATTTCAAAAACTTCCACCACATGATTTTCATCTTCTTCATAATCATCATCTTCGAAGATTGGTGGCACCACCCAACTTTTGCACACTGGTATCTAAATTTGTGCATCTGGCATAGCTATAGTTGATGCTAACTTAGCAATGGCATCGACTTACTTATTCTCCCTTCTAAACAGATGCTTGAGGTTAATATCACCAAGCCAACCCATCAGCTTTTGAGCATACTTGTGGTATGGGAGCAACTCAGGCTTCTTCACTTCATACACTCTGAGTAGTTGGTTTATCACAAGTAGTGAATCACCATACACCTTAAGGTTTAATTGTTTTTATATCGACGACCATCTCTAACCCAAGTATGAATGCTTGATACTCAGCCACATTGTTAGAGCAATTTTCCATTAAGGAAAATGAGAAGGGTAGAACTTCACCACTGGATGTTACAAATACAACTCCAGCGCCGGCTCCTTCTCTATGAGATGCTTCATCAAAATACATCTTCTAAGGAGAAGCTATATCCACAGCGAAAGCATCTTCATCGGGTAGTTCATCAGATAGTTCCCACTCAGTTGGCATTGGATGATCAACTAGAAAATCTGCCAATACTTATCTTTTTACGGCCTTTTGAGGGACATACACGATCTCAAACTGTTGAAGTTGGAGATACCATCTTGCAAGCCGATCCGAGAGTACTGGCTTTGACATGACAAACTTTAGTGGGTTGGCTTTTGAAACTAGCGAAACTGTGTGAGCTTGGAAGTAATGTTTCAGCTTCTGAATCATGAAGATAAGAGCTAAGAAGATCTTCTTAATAGGTGAATATTTCATTTGGAGTCATGGTTCTACTCAGATAGTAGAGAGCAGTTTCTTTGCCATCATCATTCTCTTGTGCAAGTAAAGCTCCCACAGAATGCTCTTGAGCAGCTAGGTAGAGAATTAATGGATGCCCGGGTATTTGAGCACCCAACACTGGTGTCTTCATCAAGTATTCTTTAATGCTATTGAAAGCATTATTGCAAGCTTCATCCCATTCGAATATGCTGCCTTTCTTCATGAGATGACTAAATGGTTAGCATCGACCAGCCAAATTTGATATGAATCTTCTCAAGTATGCCAACTTTCCTTGCAGACTTTTGAGTTCATGAATGTTCCGAGGCACATGCATTTTCACGATTGCATCAATCTTTACTTTCTCAATCTCGATTCCTCGATGGCGAACAATAAATCCAAGAAATTTTCCTGATGTAACTCCAAATGCACACTTGAGTGGATTCATTTTGAGTTGATGCTCTCTTAACCGTTCAAAAACTCGCCTTAGATCATGGAGATGATTTTTCTTTTCTTTTGATTTCACTACAATATCATCAACACAGCATTCGATGGTCTTGTGAAGCATGTCATCAAATATCTTTTGCATGACTCGTTGATAAGTGGCTCCAGCATTCTTCAAGCCAAATGGCATGACATTGTAGTAATATATTCCTTTCGGAGTACGAAAGGCTGTCTTCTCTTGATCCTCAGGAGCTAGACTTATTTGATTGTAGCCAGATGACCCATCCATGAATAACATGACTTCATGCCCCGTTGTTGCATCAATCATGAGTTCAGCAATTGTCAGTGGAAAATCATCTTTTGGACATGCCAAGTTCAGATCACGGAAGTCAACACATATTCTAAGTTCCCATTTGTCTTTCCCACTGGCACGATATTAGAAATCCATGTAGTATACTTGACTTCTCTTATCTTGCCTGCTTCAAGAAGCTTATTTACCTCGTCCTCAATCAATGGAATTAATTTTGGTTGAAATCGACGCTACATTTGTTTAACTGGTCGAGTTTTCTTTTTATTATACAAATGGAGCACTACGATTTTCAGATCCAAACCTGGCATTTTTTTATGTGACCATGCAAAGATGTCTCTGAATTCTCACAACACGCTGATGTATTTTTCTTTCTCCTCAACATTTAGCAGAGCACTTATGTAGGTAGGACGTGGGTCATTTTTATCACCTAAGTTGATTTCTTTCAACTCATCAGTACTGGCTTTTACACCTTCTTCAACTCATCAGTACTGGCTTTTACACCTTCTTCAAATTATGGAGGGGCATCTTCAGCATCTACCTCCTCCATTTGAGGATCTTTAAGAGCAGTGATATGATTATTGGAAGCTACACTTTCCCTATCATCATCACTATCTTCTTTAGTATAGATGATTGTCTGCATCTTAGCTTTCAACACTTTTCCACATGAGACAGTCAAGATATTTTTTCTTCTCATATGAGAGGGAATCCGACTTCGGAGTTTTTAAAAGTTAGGAAACTTGAGATTATTTTGCCTCCTACACTTGTTCTTCCCAAATGGTCCAGGCCTTTCGAAGACAGTCCCAAGTCTTTCAAAGACAACGATTCTCTTAATTTTCCTACCTCCTTCATCAAACATATCTTCCTTGGATGAAGCTTCTCACTCGGTGATATAATTTGTAATTGCTCTTCTAATTGCAATGCGGACTGGCTTTTGAGGGACATATCCCAAACCTAGCTTAGCATACTTGATAGTGTGGCCACTATTTTTCAATATTTTCTGAGTGGCATTAAGCCCATGTTCTGGTCGGTTGATGGTTTCTTGATACAACTTTTCTTTTGGTTCATAACCGGCCTTCATGAGGAGTTTGAAAGCTTGTGGACTATATGCCTTGGCTATTTCTGCTTCAAACACTTCACCGTGTTCGGTCTTTGCTCCTTCAACTGGACGTGTGAATCCTTTGAGTAGTGGAAGAGAAATTTATTTGCATCAATTTTTGTTAAAGGTAACGTCAATTCTTCCGAGGTTTCAAGCTTTTCTTTTTTCTTCTTGAGAGTGACAGATGATGTGCTACCTAATCTTTTATCTGTTTACTACCCCCATCATCTTGTGCTAGAGCCTTTTCATGTTTCACTTCCTTTTTATTCTTGAAGAAATATTTAGCATCTGCAAAGTAAGCTTCAGCTTCAGTAAACAGCTTGTCATCACCGAATACCCTTTTCACATTGTTGCCTTTACTGTATTTGAAGCATTGGTGTAATGTCGAAGGAATCACATCATTCTCATGCAGCCATGGGCGTCCCAAAAGCATGTTGTACGAAGTTTTTGCATCAATGACATGGAAGAGCACTATTGATTTCATCTCATTAATTAGCAAATCAAGAACTATTGTGCCGAGAGTTCTTTGCCCTTCATGGTTGAACCCTTGAATCATTAATCGGCTATGACTGAGTTCATCCACCGATATTTCTAACTTCTTCAACATCCTTAGAGACAGAATGTTCACTGCTAAGCCTCCATCAACAAGTATGCGATTTACTCGCAGCCCCTGAGTATAACCGGTTACAAATAGAGGTCGGTTGTGAGGTTGTGAACCTAACAACATATCTTCCTTTGTGAAGGTTACCTTCATGGAGTAGATTTTATCTTTAGCTTCAATTGGTTCACCTTCGTTGTCCTCTTCATTCACCACATAACATGAGCTTTCATCATGACTTTCTTTCGTAGAAGTGAAATTTGTGGCTGCTTCATCTTCCAACATAATTTTCCCTTCCTTGGCCAGCTGCATGATCTTTTCTTTAAAGATAAAACAATCATGAATAGGATGACCTACCAATCTATGGTACTTGCAATATTTTGGGTCATTAGTTCGACCAGCTTTCTCTGGGCGTTTCATCTCAGGAAGTTCGATGAGTTTATCTTTAATCAGATCATCAAATATGCCCAAAACATCTTCAAGAATGGATACTCCTTTTCTTGCATCTCTTTCAGAGTTAATCTTCTTTGCCCCCACTCTTGGGCAACTTGTTTCCCTTTATTTTTCTTATCATCTCCATTCTTTCGAACCTTGACAGTGGTGGCGTTTGTGGCCATTGATTCTTTATTGGAGTTTTTGGCATAAGGTTTGCCACCTTTCTTAGGTTCAGGTCTATCTTTGGAGTTGTAGGAGTCCGATACTGGTGAATGTTTGATTCCACTGGCAGCCATGCTTAATTCCATGTCATGAGCTCTTGTAGTCAACTCCTCAAAATTCTTCCGCTAAATTCCTTGGAGTATGTAAAGTAGACTCCATTCCATCCCTTGGATGCACATTTCGATGGCGGACTCTTCAGATAATCGGTCCTTGCAGTTTAAACACAAATTTCTCCATCGATTGATATAATCAATCACATACTCTTCCTTTAATTGACGAGTGTGAGTTAACTCTATCATGCTAACAGTTCTCCTCGTACTATAGAAATGGTTAAGAAACTCATGCTCCATTTGCCCCCAACTATCAATGGATTCGGCTTCCAAGTCGATATACCAATCAAAGGGATTTCCTTTAAGAAAGCGGACGAACTGCCTCACCATATGATCTCCATAAGTACTAGCGTCATTACATCTCTCAATGAAGTGTGCTATGTGCTGCCTCGGGTTTCCCTTGCCATCAAATTGTTGGAACTTGGGAGGCTGATAGCCAGTTGGCAACTTCAAGTTGTCCACTCTTTTCGTGAATGGCTTGACATAAGTGAAGGTGGGCTTGGAAGTCTCTTCAAACATTTCTTTTATTGTTCCAAGTATGATGTCCTTCAATTGATCAACTTGGAGCCTTCCATCGACCGAAAGTTGCAATTCCCCTTCAGTTTTCTCCTTTTCAACAATCTGGCGTCTTGTGAATTCTTTCCCTTCACTATCATCCACAACTCCTTTTCTATTTGCACGGCTAGTCTCCCTGATGTCCCTTCCTTCCATTAGTTTGGAAATCTTTGAATCTTAGTTTCTATGTGTTTCGTGAGCCCTTAATAGCTTTCATCACGCTCGCTAGCTGTTCCTCAAGGGTCGTAGCGTTTGTTGTCATCACTAGAGCTATAATTGAGCCAGATGATGAGCTCGAAGATGAATGAGGGTTTGAGCAGATGGAATCTTCATCACTATCTCTGTCGATGTGCGATTGTTTTCTCGAAGCTTCTTCAACCGGAGGGTTGGATCCAGGTGAGGCTTCCGACTGAGCTTCCTTTGACATACTCCTCGTAATAATAGCAACATATTCCTTCAATGAACCAGATAGGTTAGAGGGAACAATCCTTCCCACTGTGCTCTTGATAGGAGTCATTTTTATATCTTCAAGCTTGTAGAGAAAAGAGATAAGAGGTAGAAGCCGTCCCACTGGGCGTGCCAAAATTTATAACAAAAAATTTTGTATTTATAGTGAAATAAACACAAAATAATGTACAAAGTTAATCCAGATGGATTTAATTAAAAGAAAGATAATGTAAACGGGTTACAATCTCAATCAATCCTATGATTCTTCTTTCGAATCAATTTGGCTTTGATTTTGACTCGTTGACTTGTGTTAACATTGACTGGAGTGTGTTGAGTCAGATCTTCGGTTGAAACTTGTCCGAACTCAGATTTGAAGGTTAATTCAGAGGCGTCAAGCCTTTTTTTGGATTAAACGTTATTCTTGAAGCTTTTCGCATGGAATGTCGTTGAATGTGTAGAACATTGTTGATTCTCTTAAGAACATTGAAGAACTTGATGTGAAGAATGCATGATCTGAGGGGCTTAGCACCTTAATCCCGGATCGCAGGCCATTCTTGACTTGAAGCTTGCTTGAAGATGCTTGAGCTGTTCTTCACTTGAGGCTTGAAGATTTGAAGATTACTTGAGCCGTTCTTCGCTTGAGCTTGAAGATTTGAAGATTGCTTGAAGATCTTTAACTTATTCTTCGCTTGAAGCTTGAAGATTTGAAGATTGCTTGAGTTGTTCTTCACTTGAAACTTGAAGATCTTGAGGGAGCGTTGCTCGTATTCTCGATCTCTTCAGGAGCGTCGTTGTCTTCGGGTGCTTGGATCTGTCCCAATAATGAATAGAGAAGAGCCCTTTATATAGGTTAAGAATGAGGTGTTTTGACCTAATTTAGCGGGCTTTGGCCTCCAACTTGATTGGGCCGTAATCAGACCTATTTTACTTAGGCATGATTTAATTTGTGTGGGCTTGTTTTGACTTAAGTCAGGCCTCGTTTAATTTGGACTTATTTGACTTGGGTTAAGCCTCATTTAATTTGGGCTTTTTTAATTTGTTGGTCTCAAATTAATTATCAATTATCTATTAATTTATTTTAGGAATTAATTTATTAAATCCCCATATAAATAATAAATTAAAATTGGTATTTTAATAATAAAAATCCACAAGTCGCAATTTGATTGGACTGTGAATTTTATTTGCTTACAGTGGTCTCTTCTGTCGGTCGTCTCTACAGTGGCAGGGGAAAATGTGTTGAGGATTCAGAGGGTACAACTCCAGTGAGATTAATGGAGCTGATGTCCAAGGATTGAAGAAAGGTTAGGTTTCTGAGGTCGGGAGGGATGGCTCCTCGGAGATGGTGGCCGGAAATGTTTAAGGCGGTGACGCGATAGTCTTGGACGCCGCAAGAAACGTCGATCCAAGAACAGTTGGGGTTTTGGTGGTCGCTAGGGCAAAATTACAAGAAGCTGAAATTTTCACCAAGTCCCCAATTTATATGATTCCAAATTTTCTATTTAAAATAAAATAATAGGGAGTGCCATTAACAACGGATCTTTAACAACGGAAGAACATAACCGTTGTTAATGAGCACATATTTCTTTCTATAAAACGAAAAATAATTCTCAACCCTTTTTTGGCCTTATGACAATGGATTTTCAATTCTCCATTGTTATTCCATAGTTTTGGCATAGTATATATCAAGTCTCACGGTATCAGTGAATCATGAACGTACAATGGGCAAATTTAAGAATTTAAATATTAAAAAAACAGGTAGTATACTGAAGTTCACTTCCTCTTCAACCAGTAATGCACAAATCACGCAATGATGCAACAGATCTAAGAGTAGATTGAGCCAATAAAATAGGCTCAAAAGCTCATCAACCATGCTTTTATAATAAAAAATGAAGTAGAAAAAATACGAATGAAAATACCTTCTGCTTAAGTAAAGGAATCTTTAAAATTGAGAACGGTAGCGGTGGCGGTGGAAATGGGCTTGAACGGGTGACCTTTTCACACACTAAAATACTGTTGTGAGTGCTTCTGAGATGGAGACGGAGATGGCGACAATGGTTTCTTTATCGATGACCGATTCTCTGTCAGTGACAGATGACGACATCAGGGACGTGTGGCGACAGCGGCGATGGTGAGAGTAGCGACAGCGGTGATTCTCCCTTTCAAAACCCTAATTTCTGAAAAAGGGCAACTTGCCTGCTTAATAATTTAAAACCCAAATTTTTTTTTAATCTATATTGATTGATTGATGTTTGCAATGAAATTTAATGATTCACCGCTAACATTTGCAACGAAATTAAAGAATCACCGCTAACAATTGCGATTAATTTTAGCAATTAGTAGCTAATTTTAGCAATAAAAACATACGCTCATCATTTACATATATGTAAATTAATTAATAAAAGTATAAATATAAATTGTTCTTCCAATAAGAAAATGAGAAAAACTATTGAATTGATTTTTTGTATAATTATATTTGCAACAAAAATATAAATTTTCATAGCAAATCATAGCGATGAAATAAATATTTTGTCGTAAACAGGCTTTTCAAAATTTATATTTTATTATATAATTACATTAGCGACAAAATTATAAATTTCATAGCAAAACTAGCTACTAAATTAATATCGGTCTCAAATGACCAAATTTGCAACGAAATAAAGCTTCTTTGCCGCTAACATTAGCGATGAAAAATAATTATATGTCGCAAATTGGTTATTGGGGTTCAATTTTTTATTACATAATTGAATTAGCGATGAAATTTTAAAATTCATCGCAAAAACTAGCAATGAAATACAATTTTATCGCAAATTCAGAGGTTTGCAATGAAATGTAAAATTTTTATCATAAATATTTGCAACGTAAATATATTTTACGTCGCTAACTTGAATTTTAATTTAATTTTGAGAAAATCGTCTACTTAGCTATGAAATTTTAAATTTCATTGCTAAACAACTGATATTAGCGACGAAAATATTTTTGTCACCAAAGTTGGACTAAAATTTAAATATAAATATTCATAAAATAAAATGATTACAAATTTAAAAATAAAATATTTTACTACTTTAATTCACCCCGTGAATTGCACGGGCTCAATACTATATGTGTGTAGTTGGTAGTTGTATTAAAAGGAAGTGGTGGGCAGGGGCGGAGCCTCATATACATGTGAGGGGGCTTTAGTCCCCCCAAACCCTCAAAATTTCCTTAGTATATATGTATACAATATTTTTAGTTATTAATTAATGATTATATAGTATTTTTAGTTTATGAATGATTTTTCTTCTTAATGATAATTATATTCACTCAAACTTTCTAATAATTATTCCTATAATTAATTTGACCTTACACATTGATAAAGAAACATCTATAATTTTTAATACAAACTCAATAATTTCTCATTCTGAATCAATAAAAAAATTGTCTATATTTTCTTTTTAGTTTTAGACATTGCAAAGTGTATAAAAATATCTATAAAATTTTTTGGTAACAAGTTATGTTTTTATATTGCACTATTTTGTATTCTCGTAATCCCACAATTATCATTATACTTTATATTTTTGTTCGTTCATAATAGCTTGCACCAACAAGAAGATAACATCATACCTTAAATTACATTTTAATTTTAAAAATAAAACTCTCACCTAATATGCGTAACATATTTTACACATTATTATTTTTAAAGACTACGTTATTATTAAAAATCAATAAAGCTAGTCTAAAAATAATATTTTTTAAACTCAGTTTTAACATTATCGGTGCAAATAAAATCAGCGTGATTTAATGCTTTAATATCAGCGTGATTTTACTTTTAGCCCCCCTAAAAAATTGATCTAGCTCCGCCCCTGGTGGTGGGCCATTTGGTGTACTTTTTTACTAAATAGAGAATATGAGTATCTCTGAAGTGGACGCCTAAAATGGTAAAATAGATACCTTTAAGTGGCAGGAGGAAGTACTTTTCTGTCATTCATTACAAACACACATATTTGATTCATTAAGAGGAATACGAGTTTTTTTTCGAATACTTTATTTATTACCCAAAAATACCATATTGCCCTTAAAAGTCAATAAAGTCAGTGAATAAGTAACATTTTCTTAATAATATATATATATATATATATATACACACACACACACACACTAGTATAAAACTAGCGTACAATGCGGGATCATTTATTTAATTATTCTTAATTTTTGTAATTAAATAATCCGTGTTATATAACTTAACAACATTAATTATTGAGATTTTTTTCTCTTTCATCAATGTAAAAATTTTGCAACAAATTATAACATTTGACTTTTGATAATGTAACATATAATTAAATCATGTATAAAGTTAATATATATGTACATATATTCTAATTACTTGAAAGAATCTTGACTTGTATTTTTTTAATGTTACTTTATAACATAATACAAATGAAAACTATTTATTACTCCTCCTATCTCTCTAAAAAAATATGCAACTACATAGCGACAATTTTGTCTCTTTGCTATATATTTATATAGTTGTTAGTATTTCATATTTTTTATTGTATTTAAGTGAAATTATGATCAAAATATGTAACTCTTAGTAATAAATCGTTAATTTTACTATTTTTCTAAAATAAATATCAATTATATATAAAAAAATCTCAATTTATTCTTTTTTATTCTATATATGATTTGATTTGATACTAATTAATTTATTTATATCGAATGATTTATTTATTAATTACAGTTAATGATACTAAAGTAAACTAGATATTACTCATTCGTGCGTTGCATGGAAAGAATTAAAGTATATTACAATTATATCCTTTTATATTTAAATTTTTTTTAATCATAATATATATATATATATATATATATATATATATAATTATTTATTTATTTATTTATATAAATGTATTTTTTATAACTCAACATAATTTTATATTTATCAATTAAATCGCATTGTTTATATGCTTATTTTTTATAACACTAGATATTACCCATCTGTGTGTTGCACGGAAAGAATTAAAGTGTATTACAATTATGTACTTTTATATTTATTTATTATTTTAACCATAACATATATATATATATATATATAATTATTTATTTATTTATATAAATGTATTTTTTATAACCTAACATAATTTTATATTTATCAATTAAATTGCATTGTTTATACGCTTATTTTTTATAACATTAAATTTGATTCGGTATTTAATATAAATAAACTATATATTAACTTTGGAATTATTACTATCCAGTACAAAATATATACTAAAATTACTAACAGATACAAAATATATATTTTATTATTACCAGGTAAAAAATAAGCGATAAAAAGTTTCAACTACCCCTTTATAAATATCCACTACAACAAAAAAGACTTTTAGGGACACCAAAAAGTGTCTCAATTGCATACATATTAAGACACTTATAATTTTTGACACTTAATATAAGTGTTGCATGTAGTGATGTCCCATTAAATTTAGGAACACTTCATGTGAACATTTATAAATGTCTCTAAGTGTTGATATAAAACATTTATATGTGTCTATAAATAATTTATGCAATACAATTAAGTGTCTCAATATGATCATATATATATATAAAGATAATAATCTTTTTAGATATTTAAAAGTATCTCCAAATATTTATTGAGACAATTAGAAGTGTTATAATATTAATCCCTTTAGATACTTAAGAGTGTCTCCAAATGTCAATTGAGATATTTATAAGTGGTTGCTAACAAATTTCACAAGACACAAATAAGTGTCTCTATAAAAACTAACTAGCTTGTAAATGAAAATTTCATTACTCCAACAACAATGATCTACTGTTGTCATAACCTATTTTCACCTCCCAAAAAATTTTAATTATTGAGCAAAAAGAGAAATCTAAAATTAAAAACAAAATAGAATTTAATCAAACATTACATGGCCAAGATTTCCAATACAATTTCAATTATAATAAGACATATTGAGAAAATAACAAAACTAAATATTTCAAAGCAAAAACTTTTTACTCCAATTCACTAACTAATGTCACCATATAATAGGTTTGCATGAATAGCAAGTGAATCAAATACCAAATTACAGAACATTACAAACTAACCCTAGCCCATTGTAATATCATATCTTCACTGGGGCTTTCGTCTTGATTATTCACTGGGGTTCTTCACTGGTGAAGTCATCTCCTCTGTGACACTTTCATCACCAGGAGAATTGATATTTTCATTTATATGATCATTTGATGTAGATGGTGAGGAGATATCTGTTGGGTTGTATACTAAAAGTCTAGCTTTAGTATGAACAATTTTATAACAATATTTGAAAAGAGAATCATATGATCAAATGATTGCATCTTATAATTTATTTATATGTACGGTGCAATAGTCCATTTACTTTATAATGTAGATAATATGTTGTGCGACAACACGCGAAAGATCATATTATCGGTTTCCTTATAAAGTATAAACAGATGCTCACAACCGAGATAGACGGGAACTCTCTATCGGTATGGTTGTAGTGTGATTTGGTATTAGTTTGTCTCGACTATAAAATCACATTAGTATGCTTTGTGCATATTGAGTAGGATCGCCTGAGATCGTTCGTCTTATACTGACTATATAGTAGAACTTGATCTCTGTTATTATGGAAGTTTGTGCTCTTAATCCCTATACAATAACCTCGACACGTAGGGCAGTATGTATTTATTTGATTCATCAATGAGTGAGATTTATAAGTATTAAATCAACAAACTCGGTGAGTTGGGAAATAGTGTTGTATCTATGGTGTGCTGTTGATTGTAGAAGGAATCCATGTCCGACATAGATTGATGATGTCCCCTTGAGGAGCTCATAAGGTTTATCATGTAAATCTTGCAAGTGGATTAATCTCTGGCATGATAATAAGGTTGAGTGGTACTACTCTCGGATAAGATATTAATTAATTTGAGTTGTCAGTAACTTAATTAAGTAATGTGCATTGTATATCTTAAACATGGGGAGACTTCGGGTTCATAATAAGAAGGAGCCTAAAACGTATTTTTGGGTTGGAGTGGGTAGTGCAGTAATAATAATTTAGTGGACTTTATTATTATTATTGGATTAAATATAAGCTTTGGGCTAAGCTTGGATATTTAATCCAATGGAGGCCCAACTCCAATTCTCTTCCTGATCCCTGCTGTAGCCCAGTATATAAGTGAACTCAGCTTCTTGGTGTTGGCAATTGGATCGTGTGGATCAACGTGATACGTTACAGATATCAGGTAAACAATCAGCGGAAGCAATTAAACGTGTTTACCGTACTTCTGGGTCGATGTAGAGGATGAACAGCAGTGAAGAACACCTCTGATCTTCTACCATATGTCCCAAAGTCAACTCTGGTGTTGGGTGGTCAACAATCCCCAGAGTTCTCTCAATCTGCTCTCTGTTGTCTTCTCCCGTATCAAATCAGGCACTGACTTAGGGTTAACAGGAGCTGAGATGACTTATATAGTTGGGCTACAGTAGGGACCAGGAGGAGAAATTGGACTGGGCCTCAATTGAATTTAATTAACCAAGCTTAGCCCAAAGCTTTTAATTAAATCCAATAATAATAATATAGTCCACTAAAATATTATTATTGCACTACCCGTCCAATCCCAAAATTATGTTCTGGGCTCCTTCTTATTATAAGCCCGATAGTCTCCCCATGTTTAAGATATACAATGCCCATTAATTAATTAAGTTACTGACAACTCAAATTAATTAATATCTCATCCGAGAGTAGTACCACTCAACCTTATTATCATGCCGAAAATTAATCCTCTTGCAAGATTTACATGATAAACCTTATTAGCTCCTCAAGGGGACATCATCAACCTATAACGGACATAGATTCCTTCTACAATCAATAGCACACCATAGATACAACACTACTTCCCAACTCACCGAGTATATTGATTTAATACTTATAAATCTCACCCATTGATGAATCAAAGAAATACATACTGCCCTACGTGTCGAGGTTATTGTATAGGGATTAAGAGCACGAACTTCCATAATAACAGAGATCAAGTTCTACTATATAGTCAGTATAAGAAGAACGATCTCAGGCGGTCCTGCTCAATGCACACAAGTGCACTAATGTGATTCTATAGCCAAGACAAGCTAATACCAAACCACACTACAACCATACCGATAGAGAGTCCCCGTCTATCTCAGTTGTGAGCATCTGTTTATACTTTATAAGAAAACCGATAATATGATCTTCTGCGTGTTGTCGCACAACATATTATCTACAGTATAAAGTAAATGGACTATTGCATCATGCATACAAAATAAATTATAAGATGCAATCATTTGATCAATGATTCTCATTTCAAATATTGTTATGACATTGTTCATACTAAAGCTAGACTTTTAGTATACAATCCAACAATCTCCCACTTATACTAAAAGACTATGCTGTCATGTCTTCTGCCATACATCTGATTCCTACTCCCACTTACACGACCATTAAAAGCTCTCGCCTTAAGGTCCTTGTAAATGGTTTACTAGGTCATCATCCGATGCAATCTAGGCGACAACAACCTTCCCCTCATCATACGATTTCTCGTAACAGGTGGTACTCGCGTTCCATGTGTTTAATTGCCTTATGGACTTGTGATTTCTTCAAGTTTGCAACTGCACCAATATCATCAATGTAAATTGTGATTACCTTGGGCAAACTTAGAAACACTTCAAAGTCCATCATGAAGTCTCTAGAGTCATATAGATACTTTGGCTACCTCATAGGCTCCAATTCATCATCTTTCCATGATGGAGTCCGGAGTCTGAAATATATTTCTATATAACACTCCTCCACATTATGACTCTACTTCCTAAGATTAAACACATAACCTTTGAGGTGAATTTACTGCCGTCCAATCTGACTAAAAAATCCGAATCTACGTAATCCGCAAGAAGCAATGAATCAGTCCAGTAAGTCCACATATAATTTCCAGTCCTTCTCAGGCACTTTATATATGTCTTACCACAGTTCATCATTTTTGTTCCGGGTTATGTTGATACCCACTGTTCATGCATCCAGCAAAACAGATATCCAACATCGTTCATAGTATTTCTTAGATTAAGCTTCCTTATTCGCCGGAGCATAAGGAACCGCTTTCATCCTCTTTATCTTCTTCTTGTGTCTCAAAGACACATTCACTTAGATAAATTCACATGCTAAACGAGTATGGACTGTATCATTTTATGAAACTTGAGATAAGCATAATGTCCTTTCTGTGATCCGTATTACCGTGATCAAAAGGATATATTTTACCTTTCTTAAGTCCTTCATCTCTACCGCTTTATTAACCGTACCCATACGCCCGATAATACTCTTTCATTGTCTCCAATGAGCAAGATACTATCTACGTATAGCACAAAAAACACCACCACGTTTCCGCCACTCTTTACAACACACAAGACTCATCCGCTCATTGATTTAAATCCATGCCACTGGAATACCTAATCAAAACAGATGCTTCACGATCTTAAAGCTTGCTTTAGTCCATCGCTGGACAATTTTAAGCTTACTATCAAAATGCTATTAGTACTTTGCAATGAATCAGTCTGGTTACTTTACATAGATGTTTTCCTCAAGACTTCCAATCAGGAAAGCTGTCTTTGACATCTATTTGCTGTTCCTCATAGCAGCAATAAATAAAAGAATCCGGATCAATATAAGCATAGCTACCAGCGAACATGTTTTCTCATAATTGAACCATTTCTTTCTGAGTACATCCTTTCGCAACAAGCTTTGCTTCCAAGATTTTCACCTTTCCGTATGATCCTCTTTTATTTCCCTTAACCACTTGCAATGGCTTTTATACCATTTAGTGGTCATTCAAGTTCCCAGACTTAATTTAGAATCCGTAGATTCTATTCCAACATTCATTGCAACTTATTAAGATTCTGCATTTTAATCTTGTAGTGCTACGTCGTATCCGTGGGAACATACCATGTTCACTAGGGATCAAGTCTCACAACTCTCCCAAAAAATATATTTATGGGTTGTCAAACAACCCTCCCACTACGATAAGGCACTACATGTAATTGTGTATCAGACGTGACACGCGTTGTAGTTTACCTTGTGGTATATCCTCTTGTACACTTGGTACTTTTACTTAGTGTTTTCCTCTCACTTCCTATTAGAACAACTTATACATGGGTTAGTGACTTATTACATAGTCCTTTTCCAAAAATCTAGTTATTGTGTTAACAATTACCCTTCGATCTTTTTGGACTAAATAAATCACCATCCATTTTTCTAGGATGTCCCACAACCAGACAAAACGTTTCACGAATTACTGTATCTAGGGCATATCCATAAAATGAATTTAATTATTCCAAATAATTCATCATCTATCTAATCATGACCATAAGAGACTTACACCTTCTATTCTCCACACCATTCAGCTGGGCATGCCCGGTGTAAACAATTTGAGATTTAATCTCAACCTCTGATTAATAGCTCCTAACTATCCCAAGAGGTATTCGCCATCACGATAAAATCTTAATGACTTAATATATTTTCCATGACGCTCCACTGTACCAGCCTTGCAATTCTTGAATTATTCAAAGAACTTAGACATGCAGTGCATCAAATAAATATATTGGTATCTAGAATGATCTTCGAATATTCATAACCACCTCTCGCCTGGATAATATTAGGTTCGTTTGAATCAGAATGAACTAATTCCAACATATATATCTTTGGCTCTACACCCCACAGCCTTGAAAAGGCAGTTAATCATTTTTAATTTCAAACAAGACTCGCAAGTTTGATAGTTTCCACTTCAGATAAACCTTATGGTCCATCGGCTATCAACTTTTGAATCCTACTCAAGTAAAATGAACTAGTCTTAGACGCCAAATGTATGTTTAGTTCATTTCCAAAGGTTCCTTTCTCTTACTTATATTAGAAGATGCATTATTTAATTACTATTTATTGCATCTGTGGGATGCACATGATTCAAGAGTATACTTTTTATCCACCAACGTACTTTAACGGATTATAGCCTCATTCCTCATTACTATGACCATGTCATTTAAATGAAATGAAGTATCCATCCGTTAATGCATAGAAACCGAAATTAAATTCTTTCTATGAAACGTACGTGAAGACAATTTCTCATAATCAATCGTTTATTCTTATCATGAGATAAATAAACAACTCCCACTGCAATAGCCACTACCTTTGTAGTTTTACCCATGTCATAACAATCTTATCATTACTTAGTGATAAACATTTAGTGATTCCAGTATCTACACAGTTCGTGTCAGTAGATGCCATCACTAATCATGTTTAAACCATTAGTAAATAAGATATTAAACTTGTTCATATCATGATGAAAATGGCTTTCCTTTACCACATGTTTTGTCAGAAGTTTCCCACCATTTACATACTCTTGTAATTCAGGTGGAACTTACTCAAAACATCTAGGCAATTATGGAGAATAAAATTGACTTAGGTTTCCCTTTCAACTTCTATTCCATATATTTCCAATTCATTCATCTAATTCTATCATGAACTTGCGCCTTTTAAATTACTCAAGTATCCGAAGGGTTACATGAGACCATCATATTTCTATGAACCTCTCATCTCTTTACTAGAAACTTTAATAGGCATCATGAGACGTCCTTTGTGAGAACACACATGTATTTTCTTAAGCAGTAAAATTCAAAACCAAGATTCTTTTCTAATCATCTAATTAGGACGAGTAAATTTAATGTCTTTTAGTTAAAAATAAGTGAAATAAAATCATTCAAAATTCAGAGAATCACAAATAAATTTACCGATCAAATCTTCGAATTTTATCCTTTTATATTAATTCCCTCAAAACAATATAAAATAAAATTCACCGACATCTCAAGCACCGTGAGTCTGCAAGCCATGATAGTGTGGACGTTTACAAACCCGAACATTTACAAGAGAAGGTTTTACCCATTAATTTCATTTGTCAACCTAACTTTATGACAAAATAATTAATAGTCGGTTCCTCTTTAGCCATGCAAATAAAAGCAGTGACTCCGATGGGGAGGATACTTATTATTTACATCTAAGTGTACATCATTATTTGACCCCAAGTCCGTGGCCCAAGTTTATGTGCCTTATAGATGGAGAAGTACACACGCGCTCGGATAACTTCCTACAGTCATCAATTATAAGTTTGTACAGTGATCCGCAAATAAACTCATCCGATGGGGAGGAAGGTCTAAGCCAACACGCAAGTTCATTTGCATCACATTACAAACAATAATTATTTAATGAAGTCTGTACCAGTGATCCACAAATATACTCATCCGATGGGGAGGAAGGTCTATGCCAACACGCAAGTATACTTGCATCACTTACAAACCAATAATGGAGGCCGCGGGAATTATTTACCAATCCCCTCTCCCACTTAATTATTTAAAATCGAGGGTTTTTAACATGCATATATTATTCAGAAATAAAATATACATCCTAGCATGATTCTATTAACAGCAATTTAAATAAATAAATCACATAGAACATGCTTTTCACATATACAACAATAATTGACAATTAAATCAATTAATCAGTTATATAACAATAATTAATTGCATAATAAAAAGTGGATCAATTAAATGGGCCCAGTCTACTCAAGCAACAACAGCATAAAATGAGCAGCCCATTATTAAATTAATTAAGCCCATTTATCCTGCTAATTTTTACTCTAAACTTGGCCCAACAAAAATCCCACAATTTATTAAATCCACCAATTAATATAAAATGAGCCCAACATTGTAAATGAGTCCAACAAGAAAAATGGGCCATCAAGGCAACAAGCCCAAAAAAAAACAGCTTCTGCCCCATTCCCACCCTAGCCCATATCCTCACAAAATCAGGCCCAACATGAGCAGCCCAAACAAAAAAATTGAATTAGAGCCCAAAAGCCCAACATCCTATTCTTTTAAAATTGGGCCCAAATGGGGCAGCAAAACCTACGAACTGCTGCTCCTTTTTCTCCAGCCGTTCAGACGCCGCTAGCCTTCTCCTCCCGGTGGCCGCGCCCACAGCTAATCGGCCTCTCGCCGACAGCCAACCGGCACCTCACCCAGAGCCAACCAGCCTCTCGCCGACAGCCAACCGGCACCGCGCCCACAGCCAACCGGCCGCACCGACAGCCAACCCGGCTACTGCTCGCACATGCCAGCCATCACTGGCGAAACAAGCCGCCGCTGCCGCCCACTGAGCAACAGCGCCGCCGCCATCCTAGTCGCCACCTGCCGCCGCTCGCCGCCGCTGCTCAAGGACAACACAGGCACTCGATTAGGAAAACGAGCACCTCACCGTGCATCCTTCTGAGTGGGGCCGCCCGATCGACCGCACGCCGCCTTGCTGGATTGCTAAAGAAGCTTGCTCTGAAATCAGCCACCAAAACAAAAACTAGCTGCCGACTCGCTCGAGGCCACCATCGACTTGCCCAGAACACGCCTCAAAGGCGACCGAAACTTATCTCAGACGCGATCGAAACCTGCCTCAGACACTCCAGGCACCGCTGCGATGCCTCCAGCTTGTCGCCATCAGATCGTCCGATCGTGAGGCTTGCACGTGCGCCACCGATCAACCAAAAACCTCTTCTGCTCTTCTGGTCTCGTCACAGACTCCCCGGGGAAGAAGAAGCCCTGCTCGAAAAGCCCACTGGATGCAACGGATCGTCCAGTCGATTCACCGACATCTAACTTATCAAATCACACACATCCTGTCCACGCTAACCCCGTCGTTGACCTCGCTGCCGCCAGCGTGAAGATTCAGCGATGATCGTCGTCTCCTTCCAGAAACGATTGAACATCGCTTCCAACAACCCACAACAGTACTGGCATCTTGCAGCCGAGCAACAGAGATCCAGCAGCCATGACACCTAGCCCCACCGAGCACTCCTTCACGCCCGCGCCGCCATCGTCGCAATCATCGTTGCTTCTAACAGATGATCTCAGTCCGCCGTGTTGGTCCAACGCGTTGTCAAGGCTTGCCATAACGTATTCCACCAGCAGCCACTAACATCATATAGTCGTGGGTTGTGTGTGTGATGTATAGGCTTTTTCTAAATATACAACAAAAACCATCAACAAGCACATAGGAAATTCATACAAATATAATCCCTAATCTCATGCTTTTTCTTTCGATGATAATAGAAACATGAGAAAACACAACAATAAGCGATTATATCCAGATCATTTGAAATAATCATATAATCACAAAAACCCTAACCAATGTCTCACGTCTCACCACGAAACCAACGCTCTGATACCAATTGTTGGCAATTGGATCGTGTGGATCATTGTGATACGTTACGGATATCAGGTAAACAATCAGCGGAAGCAATTAAACGTGTTTACCATACTTCTGGGTCGATGTAGAGGATGAACAGCAGTGAAGAACACCTCTGATCTTCTACCGTATGTCCCAAAGTCAACTCTGGTGTTGGGTGGTCAACAATCCCCAGAGTTCTCTCAATCTGCTCTCTGTTGTCTTCTCCCATATCAAATCAGGCACTGACTTAGGGTTAACAGGAGCTGAGATGACTTATATAGTTGGGCTACAGTAGGGACCAGGAGGAGAAATTGGACTGGGCCTCAATTGAATTTAATTAACCAAGCTTAGCCCAAAGCTTTTAATTAAATCCAATAATAATAATATAGTCCACTAAAATATTATTATTGCACTACCCGTCCAATCCCAAAATTATGTTCTGGGCTCCTTCTTATTATAAGCCCGATAGTCTCCTCATGTTTAAGATATACAATGCCCATTAATTAATTAAGTTACTGACAACTCAAATTAATTAATATCTCATCCGAGAGTAGTACCACTCAACCTTATTATCATGCCAGAAATTAATCCACTTGCAAGATTTACATGATAAACCTTATGAGCTCCTCAAGGGGACATCATCAACCTATAACGGACATAGATTCCTTCTACAATCAACAGCACACCATAGATACAGAACTACTTCCCAACTCACCGAGTATATTGATTTAATAATTATAAATCTCACCCATTGATGAATCAAAGAAATACATACTGCCCTACGTGTCGAGATTATTGTATAGGGATTAAGAGCACGAACTTCCATAATAACAGAGATCAAATTCTACTATATAGTCAGTATAAGAAGAACGATCTCAGGCGGTCCTGCTCAATACACACAAGTGCACTAATGTGATTCTATAGCCAAGACAAGCTAATACCAAACCACACTACAACCATACCGATAGAGAATCCCCGTCTATCTCAGTTGTGAGCATCTGTTTATACTTTATAAGGAAACCGATAATATGATCTTCTGCGTGTTGTCGCACAACATATTATCTACAGTATAAAGTAAATGGACTATTGCATCATGCATACAAAATAAATTATAAGATGCAATCATTTGATCAATGATTCTCATTTCAAATATTGTTATGACATTGTTCATACTAAAGCTAGACTTTTAGTATACAATCCAACACTTGGAACCCTAAGAATTTTCTGCACCTCTTTTGACGTGTGATGAGGGTTGAGAGAAGATGGAGAAGGTCTCGTAGATCGTCGCCCACACGACGTCGAGATCGGACTTGGGACATACGGCAGAAGATCAGAAGGTAGTTTGCTGCTGCTGTCCGCTGCCTTGAAAAATTTATATAAAATCATACAGAAATCAGAATTTTATTATCAATATACTGACGGAAAGCCGTTGAAGAGAGGATCGTCTGAGCATAAAGATCATTCAATTCCAATATCAGATGAGGAAGTTATGTCCATTCTTGTGGGACTACACAGTCTGCCAGCGAGATTCCTTCATCTTCTACATACCCAGGTGAACGGTAATCGTTTCTATGATTTATTGCTTTCGCTATGATAGAAACACATGGTATCCTAACGGGTTACGTTAACCAAATGATCCAAAAGCCAATAAGCTGTATCAGAGCTTCGGTTTCGTGGTGAAGCGTGACACGTTAGGCTAGGGTTTATGTGATTAATTTTTCGAAATTAGGATCGCATGTTTAGGGTTTTGGTTTTACTGCACAAACCATGAATATCCACATGTGAAATATACCTTATATCATATCTGTTCGTCGATGGTTGTGTGTGAGAGGATTCGACGAAAACTGTTCATCAATTTCACATGGAAGGAAGAAATTGAGAGAAAATCCAGCGCAGTGATATTGCATAGTCAATAACCGGAGTTTCAACCGTCGGATCAGGCTGAATTTTGGTCAGCACGTTCAGATTTTATGGATGTACATTAAGAACGGTGCAGATCGTATTTGGAGCTCTGTATTGTCGGGAATACGCCGAAAACAGAAGCAGTTTTTGGATAATTCTGTTCTGCGCAGTCGAGGGAATAGAGCCGTTTCACAGAAACTAACCGTTAGATCGACCTGTAATTTGGACAGAATGTTTAAAACTGATAGGAGTAGATTCTGGACGGTGGAGATTGGATTCCCAAGTTCCTACAGTTGCGAACCCTGAACGATAGTTGGTGTAGTTTGATGTTGCGCGTTGGGCTGAACTTGGTTCCGTGCAAGTAGGCCCTTGGACGAGCGACAGTTCGAGCGGATTTGAATCAGGTTTGATTGGTCTGCATCAGGTTCGATCGATGCTACACCAGGTTCGAGTGGATTTGCATCAGGTTCGATTGGTCTGCATCAGGTTCGATCAATGCTGCACCAGGTTCGAGTGGATTTGCATCAGGTTCGATTGGTCTGCACCAGGTTCGAGCAGATTTGCATCAAGTTCGACTGGTCTGCATCAGGTTCCATGTGAGTCTTCACAATATGATCGAACAGGGTGCCAAAGTGGTGCAGCAGGCTGCGGGGAGGTCGATCCCCATCGCAGTTGTCCGCATTCGTGATTGGTGGCGAACAATCGAATTCGCTGTTATATAACTGTTATAATTGATTTATTAATTGATTATTGTTATATATGTATGCATGATTCTCTATGATTTATTGCCTTAAATAGAAGCATGCTAGATTGCGTATTATATTTGGTATATTATATGCATGTATGTTGGAGTGTTGATCAAGTCAACTTATTTTTGGCAATTTATTTCCTTATATATAACTGCTATAATTGTTTTATTGTTCAATTATTGTTATATATTTGGAAGTATCAGCATGCTAGGTTGCGTATTTTATTTTTAAATATTATATGCATATAAAACCCTCGGTGTTGAATAACTAAGTGGGAGAGGGGATTGGTAAAAAATTCCCACGGCCTCCATTATTGGTTTGTAAGTGATGTGAGTAAACTTGCACGTTGGCAATAGAGCCTTCCTCCCTAACGGATGAGTTTATTCACGGATCATTGGTACAAACTTCTTTAAATAATTATTGTTTGTAATGTGATGCATATGGACTTGCGCGTTGGCTATAGTGCCTTCCTCCCTAACGGATGAGCTTATATGCGGTTCACTAGTACAAACTTATATAATTGATGGTTGTAGAAAGTTATCTGAGCGCGTGTGTACTTCTCCAACAGTAAGGCACATAAGCTTGGGCAGCGGACTTGGAATCAAATAATGGTGCACACTTAGATGTAAATAATTAGTATCCTCCCCAACGGAGTCACTGCTATTATTTGCATGGCTAAAGAGGAACCGACTATTAATTATTTTGTCATAAAGTTAGGTTGACAAATGAAATTAATGGGTAAAACCTTCTCTTGTAAATGTTCGGGTTTGTAAACGTCTACACTAACGTGGCTTGCAGACTCACGGTGTTTGAGATGTCGGTGAATTTTATTTTTATATTGTTTTGAGGGAATCAATATAAAAGGATAAAATTCGAAGTTTTGATTGGTAAATTAATTTGTGATTCTCTGAATTTCAAAAGGTTTTATTTCACTAGTTGTTAACTAAAAGAAATAATATTTACTTGTCCAAATTAGATGATTAGAAAAGAATCTTGGGTTTGAATTTTACTGCTTAAGAAAATACAAGTGTGTTCTCACAAATGACGTCTCATGATGTTTTTCTAAAGTCTCTAGTGAAGAGATGAGAGGTTCATAGAAATATGATGATCTCATGTAACTCTTCAGATACTTGAGTAATTTAAAAGGTGATAGGTCATGATAGAATTTGATGAATGAATTGGAAATATATGGAATAGAAGTTGAAAGGGAAACCTAAGTCAATTTTATTCTCCATAATTGTCTAGATGTTTTGAGTGAGTTCCACCTGAATTACAAGAGGATGTAAATGGTGGGAAACTTCTGACAAAACATGTGGTAAAGGAAAGCCATTTTCATCATGATGTGAACAAGTTTAATATCTTATTTACTAGTGGTTCAAACATGATTTGTGATGGCATCTACTGATACGAAGTGTGTAGATACTGGAATCACTAAATGTTTATCACCAACTAAGAATAAGATTGTTATGACATGGGTAAAACTACAAAGGTAGTGACAATTGCAGTGGGAGTTGTTTATTTATCTCATGATAAGAATAAACGATTGATTATGAGAAATTGTCTTTACGTACGTTTCATAGAAAGAATTTGATTTCGGTTTCTATGCATTATCAGATGGATACTTCATTTCATTTAAATGACATGGTCATAGTGATGAGGAATGGGGCTATAATCTGTAATAGTACGTTGGTGGATAATGTATACTCTTGAATCATGTACATCCCACAGATGCAACAAATAGTAATTAATAATGCATCTTCTAATATTAGTAAGAGAAATGAACCTTCAAAGATGAACTAAACATATATTTGGCGTCTAAGATTAGTTCATTTTACTTGAGTAGGATTCAAAAGTTGATAGCCGATAGACCGTAAGGTTTATCTGAAGTGGAAACTATCAGACTTGTGAGTCTTGCTTAGAAGTAAAAATGATTAACTGCCTTTTCAAGGCTGTGGGGTGTAGAGCCAAAGATATATATGTTAGAATTAGTTCATTCTGATTCAAGCAAACCTAATATTATCCAGGCGAGAGATGGTTATGAATATTCGAAGATTATTCTAGATACCAATATATTTATTTGATGCACTGCATGTCTAAGTTCTTTAATTAATTCAAGAATTGCAAGGCTGGTACCGAGAAGCGTCATGAAAAATATATTAAGTCATTACGATTTAATCATGATGGCGAATACCTCTTGAGATAGTTAGGAGCTATTGATCAGAAGTTGAGATTAAATCTCAAATTGACTACACCAGGCATGCCCCAACTGAATGGTGTGGTGGATAGAAGGGATAAGGCTCTTATGGTTATGATTAGATAGATGATGAATTATTTGGAATAATTAAATTCATTTTATGGATATGCCCTAGATACAGTAATTCTTAAAACGTTTTGTCTGTTTGTGGGATATCCTAGAAAAATGAAGAGTGATTTATGTTGTTTAAAAGATCGAAGGGTGATTGTCAACACAAACACTGAATTTTTTGGAAAAGGAATATGTAATAAATCACAAACCCATGTATGAGTTGTTCAAAAGGTAGTGAGAAGAAAACACAAAGTATAAGTACCAAGTGTACAAGAGGATATACCACAAGGTAAACTGCAACACATGTCACATCTGATACATAATTACATGCAGTGCCTTGTCGCAGTGGGAGGGTTATTCGACAACCCGTGAGATACATGTTTTGGGAAAGTCGTAAGACTTGATCCCTGGTAAACATGGTATTATCCCAGTGATACGACATTGCACTACAAGATTAAAATGCGGAATCTTAGTAAGTTGCAATGAATGTTGAAATAGAATCTACGGATTCCAAATTAAGTCTTGGAACTTGAAAGACCACTAAATAGTGTAAAAGCCATTGGTAGTGGTCATAGGAAATAAAAGAGGATCATACGGTGAGGTGAAAACCTTGAAAGCAAAGTTTATTGCGAAAGGGTGTACTCAGAAAGAAATGGTTCGATTATGAGCAAACATGTTCGCTGGTAGCTATTCTAATGTTGATCCGGATTCTTTTATTTATTGCTGCTCATATTGAATTATGAGGAACAACAAATAGATGTCAAGACAGTTTTCCTGAATAGAAGTCTTGAGGAAAACATCTATGTGAATCAACCAGAGTGATTCATTGCAAAATGCTAATAACATTTTGATAGTAAGCTTGAAAATGTCCAGCGATGGGCTAAAAGAAAGCTTTGAGATCATGAAGCATCTATTTTGATTAGGTAATCCAGTGGCATGGATTTAAATCAATGAGCGGATGAGTCTTGTGTGTTGTAAAGAGTGACAGAAACATGGTGGTGTTTCTTGTACTATACGTAGATAGTATCTTGCTCATTGGAGACAATGAAAGAGTATTATCGTGTGTATGGGTACGGTTAATAAAGCGGTAGAGATGGAGGACTTAAGAAGGGCAAAATATATCCTTTTTGATCACGGTAACACGGATCCCAAGAGAGGATGTTATGCTTATTTCTAGTTTTGTAAAATGATACAACCCATACTCGTTTAGCATATGAATTTATCTAAGTGAATGTGTCTTTGAGACACAAAAAGAAGATAAAGAAGATGAAAGCGGTTCCTTATGCTTCGACGAATAAGGAAGCTTAATCTAAGGAATGCTATGCACGAAAATGGATAATTGTATTGCCAATGGCATAGAAAGTTGGTATCAAACGTAACCCGGAACAAGAATGATGAACTGTAGTAAGACATATATAAAGTGCCTGAGAAGGACTGGAAATTATATGTGGACTTACTAAACAGATTCACTGCTTCTTGTGGATTACGTAGATTTGGATTTTTTATTCAGATTGGACGGCGGTAAATTCACCTCAAAGGTTATGTGTTTAATTTTAAGAAGTAGAGTCATAATGTGGAGGAGTGCTATATAGAAACATATTTCAGACTACGGACTCCATCATGGAAAGATGATAAATTGGAGCCTATGAGGCCTCCAAAGTATCTATATGACTCTAGAGACTTCATGATTGACTTTGAAGTGTTTCTAAGTTTGCCCAAGGTTATCACAATTTACATTGATGATAATGGTGCAGTTGCAAACTTGAAGGAATCACGAGTCCATAAGGCAATTAAATACATGGAGCGCGAGTACTACCTGTTACGAGAAATCATATGATGAGGGAAAGGTTGTTGTCGCCTAGATTGCATCGGATGATGACCTATTAAATCCATTTACAAGGCCATTAAGGCGAGAGTTTTTAATGGTCGTGTAGTTGGAGTAGGAATCAAATGTATGGCAGAAGACATGACAGCATAGTCTTTTAGTATAAGTGGGAGATTGTTGGGTTGTATACTAAAAGTCTAGCTTTAGTATGAACAATTTTATAACAATATTAAAAAAAGAGAATCATATGATCAAATGATTGCATCTTATAATTTATTTATATGCATGGTGCAATAGTCCATTTACTTTATACTGTAGATAATATGTTGTGCGACAATACGCGGAAGATCATATTATCGATTTTCTTATAAAGTATAAACAGATGCTCACAACCGAGATAGACGGGGACTCTTTATCGGTATGGTTGTAGTGTGATTTGGTATTAGTTTGTCTTGACTATAAAATCACATTAGTATGCTTTGTGCATATTGAGTAGGATCGCCTGAGATCGTTCGTCTTATACTGACTATATAGTAAAACTTGATCTCTGTTATTATGGAAGTTTGTGCTCTTAATCCCTATACAATAACCGCGACACGTAGGGCAGTATGTATTTCTTTGATTCATCAATGGGTGAGATTTATAAGTATTAAATCAACAAACTCGGTGAGTTGGGAAATAGTGCTGTATCTATGGTGTGCTGTTGATTGTAGAAGGAATCCATGTCCGACATAGGTTGATGATGTCCCCTTGAGGAGCTCATAAGGTTTATCATGTAAATCTTGCAAGTGGATTAATCTCCGGCATGATAATAAGATTGAGTGGTACTACTCTCGGATAAGATATTAATTAATTTGAGTTGTCAGTAAATGTAAATCTTGCAAGTGGATTAATCTCCAGCATGATAATAAGGTTGAGTGGTACTACTCTCGGATAAGATATTAATTAATTTGAGTTGTCAGTAACTTAATTAATTAATGGGCATTGTATATCGGATAAGATATTAATTAATTTGAGTTGTCAGTAAATGTAAATCTTGCAAGTGGATTAATCTCCGGCATGATAATAAGGTTGAGTGGTACTACTCTCGGATAAGATATTAATTAATTTGAGTTGTCAGTAACTTAATTAATTAATGAGCATTGTATATCTTAAACATGGGGAGACTTCGGGCTCATAATAAGAAGGAGCCCAAAACGTAATTTTGGGTTGGAGTGGGTAGTACAGTAATAATAATTTAGTGGACTTTATTATTATTATTGGATTAAATATAAGCATTGGGCTAAGCTTGGATATTTAATCCAATGGAGTCCCAACTCCAATTCTCCTCCTGATCCCTGCTGTAACCCAGTATATAAGTGAACTCAATTTCTTGGAACCCTAAGAATTTTCTGCACCTCTTTTGACGTGTGTGATGAGGGTTGAGAGAAGATGGAGAAGGTCTCGTAGATCGTCGCCCACACAACGTCGAGATTGGACTTGGGACATACGGCAGAAGATCAGAAGGTAGTTTGCTGATGCTATCCTCCGCCTTGAAAAATTTATATAAAATCGTACAATGCTCAGTATTTGGTTATCAATATACTGATGGAAAGCCGTTGAAGAGAGAATCTTCTGAGCACAAATATCATTCAATTTCGACATCAGACGAGGAAGTTATGGCTATTCTCGTGGGACTACATAGTCTGCCAGCGAGAATCCTTCATCTTCTACATACCCTGGTGAACGGTAATCGTTTCTATGATTTATTGCTTCCGCTATGATAGAAACGCATGGTATCCTAATGGATTACGTTAACCAAATGATCCAAAAGCCAATAATTGGTATCAGAGCTTCGGTTTCGTGGTGAAGCGTGACACGTTAGGCTAGGGTTTATGTGATTAATTTTTCGAAATTAGGATCGCATGTTTAGGGTTTTGGTTTTACTGCACAAACCATGAATATCCCTATGTGAAATATACCCTATATCATATATTTTCGTTGATGGTTGTGTGTGAGAGGATTCGACGAAAACTGTTCGTCAATTTCACATGGAAGGAAGAAATTGAGAGAAAATCCAGCGCAGTGATATTGCATAGGCAATAACCGGAGTTTCAACCGTCTGATCAGGCTGAATTTTGGTCAGCACGTTCTGATTTTGTGGATGTACATTCAGAACGGTGCAGATCGTATTTGGAGCTCTGTATTATCGGGAATACGCCGAAAATAGAAGCAGTTTTTGGGCAATTCTGTTCTGCGCAGTCGAGGGAATAGAGCCGTTTCTCAGAAACTAACTGTTGGATTGACCTGTTATTTGGACAGCATGTTCAAATCTGACAGGAGTAAATTCTGGACGGTGGAGATTGGATTCCCAAGTTCCTAAAGTTGCGAACCCTGAACGACAATTAGTGTAGTTTGATGTTGCGCGTTGGGCTGAACTTGGTTCCTGCAAGTAGGCCATTGGACGAGCGACAGTTCGAGTGGATTTGCATCAGGTTCAATTGGTCTGCATCAGGTTCGATCGATGCTGCACCAGGTTCGAGCAGATTTGCATCAGGTTCGATTGGTCTGCATCAGGTTCGATCGATGCTGCACTAGGTTCGAGCGGATTTGCATCAGGTTCGATTGGTCTGCACCAGGTTCGAGCGGATTTGCATCAAGTTTGACTGGTCTGCATCAGGTTCCGCGTGAGTCTTCGCAATATGATCGGGCAGGGTGCCAAAGTGGTGCAGCAGGCTGCGGGGAGGTCGATCCCCATCGCAGTTGTCCGCATTCGTGATTGGTGGCGAACAATCGAATTCGCTGTTATATAACTGTTATAATTGATTTATTAATTGATTATTGTTATATATGTATGCATGATTCTCTATGATTTATTGCCTTAAATAGAAGCATGCTAGATTGCGTATTATATTTGGTATATTATATGCATGTATGTTGGAGTGTTGATCAAGTCAACTTATTTTGGCAATTTATTTCCTTATGTATAAATGCTATAATTGTTTTATTGGTCAATTATTGTTATATATTTAGAAGTATGGGCATTCTAGGTTGCGTATTTTATTTTTAAATATTATATGCATGTAAAAACCCTCGGTGTTGAATAACTAAGTGGGAGAGGGGATTGGTAAAAAATTCCCACGGCCTCCATTATTGGTTTGTAAGTGATGTGAGTAAACTTGCGCGTTGGCAATAGAGCCTTCCTCCCTAACGGATGAGTTTATTCACGGATCACTGGTACAAACTTCTTTAAATAATTATTGTTTGTAATGTGATGCATATGGACTTGCGCGTTGGATATAGTGCCTTCCTCCCTAACGGATGAGCTTATATGCGGTTCACTAGTACAAACTTATATAATTGATGGTTGTAGAAAGTTATCTGAGCTCGTGTGTACTTCTCCAACAGTAAGGCACATAAGCTTGGGCAGCGGACTTGGAATCAAATAATGGTGCACACTTAGATGTAAATAATTAGTATCCTCCCCAACGGAGTCACTGCTATTATTTGCATGACTAAAGAGGAACCGACTATTAATTATTTTGTCATAAAGTTAGGTTGACAAATGAAATTAATGGGTAAAACCTTCTCTTGTAAATGTTCGGGTTTGTAAACGTCCACACTAACGTGGCTTGCTGACTCACGGTGTTTGAGATGTCGGTGAATTTTATTTTTATATTGTTTTGAGGGAATCAATATAAAAGGATAAAATTTGAAGTTTTGATCGGTAAATTAATTTGTGATTCTCTGAATTTCAAAAGGTTTTATTTCACTAGTTGTTAACTAAAAGAAATAATATTTACTTGTCCAAATTAGATGATTAGAAAAGAATCTTGGGTTTAAATTTTACTGCTTAAGAAAATACAAGTGTGTTCTCACAAATGATGTCTCATGATGTTTTTCTAAAGTCTCTAGTGAAGAGATGAGAGGTTCATAGAAATATGATGATCTCATGTAACTCTTCAGATACTTGAGTAATTTAAAAGGTGATAGGTCATGATAGAATTTGATGAATGAATTGGAAATATATGGAATAGAAGTTGAAAGGGAAACCTAAGTCAATTTTATTCTCCATAATTGTCTAGATGTTTTGAGTGAGTTCCATCTGAATTACAAGAGGATGTAAATGGTAGGAAACTTCTGACAAAACATGTGGTAAAGGAAAGCCATTTTCATCATGATGTGAACAAGTTTAATATCTTATTTACTAGTGGTTCAAACATGATTAGTGATGGCATCTACTGATACGAAGTGTGTAGATACTGGAATCACTAAATGTTTATCACCAACTAAGAATAAGATTGTTATGACATGGGTAAAACTACAAAAGTAGTGACTATTGCAGTGGGAGTTGTTTATTTATCTCATGATAAGAATAAACGATTGATTATGAGAAATTATCTTTACGTACGTTTCATAGAAAGAATTTAATTTCGGTTTCTATGCATTATCAGATGGATACTTCATTTCATTTAAATGACATGATCATAGTGATGAGGAATGGGGCTATAATCTGTAATAGTACGTTGGTGGATAACGTATACTCTTGAATCATGTACATCCCACAGATGCAACAAATAGTAATTAATAATGCATCTTCTAATATTAATAAGAGAAATGAACCTTCAAAGATGAACTAAACATATATTTGGCGTCTAAGATTAGTTCATTTTACTTGAGTAGGATTCAAAAGTTGATAGCCGATAGACCGTAAGGTTTATCTGAAGTGGAAACTATCAGACTTGTGAGTCTTGCTTGGAAGTAAAAATGATTAACTGCCTTTTCAAGGCTGTGGGGTGTAGAGCCAAAGATATATATGTTAGAATTAGTTCATTCTGATTCAAGCAAACCTATTATTATCCAGGCGAGAGATGGTTATGAATATTCGAAGATTATTCTAGATACCAATATATTTATTTGATGCACTGCATGTCTAAGTTCTTTGATTAATTCAAGAATTGCAAGGCTGGTACCGTGAAGCGTCATGGAAAATATATTAAGTCATTACGATTTAATCATGATGGCGAATACCTCTTGAGATATTAGGAGCTATTGATCAGAAGTTGAGATTAAATCTCAAATTGACTACACCAGGCATGCCCCAACTGAATGGTGTGGTGGATAGAAGGGATAAGGCTCTTATGGTTATGATTAGATAGATGATGAATTATTTGGAATAATTAAATTCATTTTATGGATATGCCCTAGATACAGTAATTCTTAAAACGTTTTGACTGTTTGTGGGATATCCTAGAAAAATGAAGAGTGATTTATGTTGTTCAAAAGATTGAAGGGTGATTGTCAACACAAACACTGGATTTTTTGGAAAAGGAATATGTAATAAATCACAAACACATGTATGAGTTGTTCTAAAGGTAGTGAGAAGAAAACACAAAGTATAAGTATCAAGTGTACAAGAGGATATACCACAAGGTAAACTGCAACGCGTGTCACGTCAGATACATAATTACATGTAGTGCCTTGTCGCAGTGAGAGGGTTATTCGACAACCCGTGAGATACATGTTTTGGGAAAGTCGTAAGACTTGATCCCTAGTAAACATGGTATTATCCCAGGGATACGACATTGCACTACAAGATTAAAATGCGGAATCTTAGTAAGTTGCAATGAATGTTGAAATAGAATCTACGGATTCCAAATTAAGTCTGGGAACTTGAAAGACCACTAAATAGTGTAAAAGCCATTGGTAGTGGTCATAGAAAATAAAAGAGGATCATACGGTGAGGTGAAAACCTTGAAAGCAAAGTTTATTGCGAAAGGGTGTACTCAGAAAGAAATGGTTCGATTATGAGCAAACATGTTCGCTGGTAGCTATGCTAATGTTGATCCGGATTCTTTTATTTATTGCTGCTCATATTGAATTATGAGGAACAGCAAATAGATGTCAAGACAGCTTTCCTGAATGGAAGTCTTGAGAAAAACATCTATGTGAATCAACCAGAGTGATTCATTGCAAAATGCTAATAGCATTTTGATAGTAAGCTTGAAAATGTCCAGCGATAGGCTAAAAGCAAGCTTTTAGATCATGAAGCATCTATTTTGATTAGGTAATCCAGTGGCATAGATTTAAATCAATGAGCGGATGAGTCTTGTGTGTTGTAAAGAGTGACAGAAACGTGGTGGTGTTTCTTGTACTATACGTAGATAGTATCTTGCTCATTGGAGACAATGAAAGAGTATTATCGGGCGAATGGGTACGGTTAATAAAGCGGTAGAGATGGAGGACTTAAGAAGGGCAAAATATATCCTTTTTGATCACGGTAACACGGATCCCAAGAGAGGATGTTATGCTTATTTCTAGTTTTGTAAAATGATACAACCCATACTCGTTTAGCATATGAATTTATCTAAGTGAATGTGTCTTTGAGACACAAAAAGAAGATAAAGAAGATGAAAGCAGTTCCTTATGCTTCGGCGAATAAGGAAGCTTAATCTAAGGAATGCTATGCACGAAAATGGATAGAAAGTTGGTATCAAACGTAACCCGGAACAAGAATGATGAACTGTAGTAAGACATATATAAAGTGCCTGAGAAGGACTGGAAATTATATGTGGACTTACTAAACAGATTCACTGCTTCTTGTGGATTACGTAGATTTAGATTTTTTATTCAGATTGGACGGCGGTAAATTCACCTCAAAGGTTATGTGTTTAATTTTAGGAAGTAGAGTCATAATGTGGAGGAGTGCTATATAGAAATATATTTCAGACTCCGGACTCCATCATGGAAAGATGATAAATTGGAGCCTATGAGGCATCCAAAGTATCTATATGACTCTAGAGACTTCATGATGGACTTTGAAGTATTTCTAAGTTTGCCCAAGGTTATCACAATTTACATTGATGATAATGGTGCAGTTGCAAACTTGAAGGAATCACGAGTCCATAAGGCAATTAAACACAAGGAGCTCGAGTACTACCTGTTACGAGAAATCGTATGTTGAGGGAAAGGTTGTTGTCGCCTAGATTGCATCGGATGATGACCTATTAAATCCATTTACAAGGCCATTAAGGCAAGAGTTTTTAATGGTCGTGTAGTTGGAGTAGGAATCAGATGTATGGCAGAAGACATGACAGCATAGTCTTTTAGTATAAGTGGGAGATTGTTGGGTTGTATACTAAAAGTCTAGCTTTAGTATGAACAATTTTATAACAATATTTGAAAAGAGAATCATATGATCAAATGATTGCATATTATAATTTATTTATATGCATGGTGCAGTAGTCCATTTACTTTATACTGTAGATAATATGTTGTGCGACAATACGCGGAAGATCATATTATCGATTTTCTTATAAAGTATAAACAGATGCTCACAACCGAGATAGATGGGGACTCTCTATCGGTATGGTTGTAGTGTGATTTGATATTAGTTTGTCTTGACTATAAAATCACATTAGTATGCTTTGTGCATATTGAGTAGGATCGCCTGAGATCGTTCATCTTATACTGACTATATAGTAGAACTTGATCTCTGTTATTATGGAAGTTTGTGCTCTTAATCCCTATACAATAACCGCGACACGTAGGGCAGTATGTATTTCTTTGATTCATCAATGGGTGAGATTTATAAGTATTAAATCAACAAACTCGGTGAGTTGGGAAATAGTGCTGTATCTATGGTGTGCTGTTGATTGTAGAAGGAATCCATGTCCGACATAGGTTGATGATGTCCCCTTGAGGAGCTCATAAGGTTTATCATGTAAATCTTGCAAGTGGATTAATCTCCGGCATGATAATAAGATTGAGTGGTACTACTCTCGGATAAGATATTAATTAATTTGAGTTGTCAGTAAATGTAAATCTTGCAAGTGGATTAATCTCCGGTATGATAATAAGGTTGAGTGGTACTACTCTCGGATAAGATATTAATTAATTTGAGTTGTCAGTAACTTAATTAATTAATGGGCATTGTATATCGGATAAGATATTAATTAATTTGAGTTGTCAGTAAATGTAAATCTTGCAAGTGGATTAATCTCCGCCATGATAATAAGGTTGAGTGGTACTTCTCTCGGATAAGATATTAATTAATTTGAGTTGTCAGTAATTTAATTAATTAATGGGCATTGTATATCTTAAACATGGGGAGACTTCGGGCTCATAATAAGAAGGAGCCCAAAACGTAATTTTGGGTTGGAGTGGGTAGTACAGTATTAATAATTTAGTGGATTTTATTATTATTATTGGATTAAATATAAGCATTGGGCTAAACTTGGATATTTAATCCAATGGAGGCCCAACTCCAATTCTCCTCCTGATCCCTGCTATAACCCAGTATATAAGTGAACTCAGCTTCTTGGAACCTGTAAGCAAATAAAAATTCACAGTCCAATCAAATGGCGACACGTGGATTTTTTCTGATTAAATTGTCAATTTTGATTTATTATTATATATTCTGGAATTTAATTTATTATTGATTCCTAAAATAAAATAATAAATAGTTGATAATTAATTTAAGCCCAACAAATTAAAGGGGATTAAATTAAATGAGATTTGACCTAAGTCAAACAGACCCAAGTTCAAGTTAGTCTGACCCAAGTCAAATAAGGCCCAGAAAATTTAAAGCAGGCCCAAAACAAATAAGCTTGATTTGAAGGCTAAGTAAGTAGAAGGCCCAAGCCCGTAGAATCAGGTCAAATCAGCCTGGACCAATCAAAATGCAGGGCATTAATGAGGGAGTCTTCACATCTCACCTATATAAAGGGGTCTCTTCTCTCATTTGAAAGACACACACAAAATATCTGAAGACAAAAACTCTGAAGAGATCAAGAATACGAGCAGTGCTCCCTTGAATACTTCAAGCATCTTCAAGCGAAGAACAACAGCCAAATCGAAGTGAAAGGTTCTAAACCCCTTCGATCCGGTGTTCTTCAAAAGTGATAACCACCAATTGGAGATCAAGGTTCTGCACCCCTCCGATCCGACGTTATTTAAATCAAGTTCTTCAGCGTTCTTCGCAAAAAGCTTCAAGAATAACGTTTTAATCCAAACAAAGGCTCGACCCCTCCGGATTAACATTATAGGTTCAAGAATAGCGTTTTAATCAGAACAAAGGTTCAATCCCTCCGGATTAACGTTATACACTTTAAATCCGAGTCCGGATAAGCTTCATTTGAAGATCCGACTCAACACATAAGTCAAGTCCACACAAGCTGTCAACACAGTCAGCATACACTTTGTCAAAGAAGTCAAGCCAAAGAAGTCAAAGTCAAGTCAAAGCCACGTTGGTTCGAGAGAAGAATCAGAGGATTGATAGAGATCGCTTCCTTAATTATCAAGTTTAATCCTTCTGGATTATTATTGTAATTAACTTGTATTTATTTTATTATAAATACTAAATTTGTTGTTACAAATTTTGGCACGCCCAGTGGGACCATCTCTACCTCTCATCTCTTCTCTCCACAAGTACAAAGAATGACTCCTCTCAGGATTACAATAAGAAGACCTTCTGCCTGGAAGCATTCAGAGTTGCAAACTGAAGAAATTCAAAAGATAACTCCACTCAAGGTTGCGATACGAAGGCCTGCTGCATCAAAGCCTCAAGAATTGCAAGCTAAAAAGGTTGGAGTCGTTACAAGAAGTATTCTCGAAGGCTCCGTAGAGGCAAATTATATGGTTGGGATTACTCTCAACAAGCCATTGCACGGAGACAAGAGTGGTGAAAATGTTTCTACTTGTTCAACTCCTCGTTCAACGCCAAGCTCACCATCTGCCTTAGCTGTAGCTGCAGTAATGACAACAAATACTATGACCATTGAGGAACAACTCGCAAGTATGATGAGAGCCATTGATGGACTCTACAAGAATATGGAAGCTCAAGACGTAAAGATCTCCATACTTATGAAGAAAATGGAGAATGTGGAGACAAGTCATACAAATGAGAAACAAGTTGAGGATGAGCGCGAGGAAGGAGACTCAACGAAACACCATCCTTTTGAAAAGAAGCCAGTTGAAGAAAAAATACAAGTTTCAACTGACAAAATGCTTCATGTGAACCAACTGAAGAACATCATTTTAGAAACGATAAAAGACAAGTTTGAAGGGAGCTCAAAATCCCTTGTTGCCTACAAGAAGCCATATACAAAGAGAATTGACAACTTGAGGATGCCAGCTGACTATCAACCTCCCAATTTTCAACAATTTGACGGCAAAGGCAACCCAAGACAACATGTGGCGCATTTCGTCGAGAATGCAATGATGCTGGGACCTACGGAGATCACATGGTGAAACAGTTTATTCGCTCTCTTAAAGGAAATACGTTCGATTGGTATATCAACTTAGAAGCCAACTCCATCGACAGTTGGGGGCAAATGGAAGAAGTGTTCCTCAACTGCTTCTACAGCACACGAAGAACTGTTAGCATGATGGAGCTAACAAATACTCGTCAAAGTGATGAAGAATATGTCATCGACTACATCAACAGATGGAGGAGCCTCAACCTCAATTGCAAAGAGAAGCTGTCAGTAACTTCAGCTATTGAAATGTGCATTCAAGGGATGCCATGGAATCTTCGCTACATACTTCAAGGAATTCAGCCAAAGACTTTTGAAGAGTTGGCTACAAGAGCTCACGACATGGAGTTGAGCTTGATATCAAATGATATTGAATGGCCATCTATTCAAGACTCTTACGAGTTTGAGGACATGCCTTCTGATGAGCTCGTGGAAGATGAACCACAAACAAAGACTGCAGTTTCCATAAAGATTCATAGAAATGAAGTGGAAGCAAGAGAAAGCAATGCATCCCAGGATTGGGGGCAATGAACTGTTGATAAATCAAAGACAAAGCTCCTTGACATGAGCGAAAATTGTCCACATAATGCTCCTTGATACGAGCTTAAACTATCTAAAATCTCCCAAATCAAATTTTCAGCTCCTTGACACGAGCTAAAACTGTCCACATGACGCTCCTTGACATGAGCTAAAACTGTCCATATGACGCTCCTTGACATGAGATAAAACTGTCCACACAATACTCCTCGATATGAGTTTAAACTATCTGACATAAATAATGTCATACTCCTCGACATGAGATAAAACTGTCCACACAATACTCCTCGACATGAGATAAAACTGTCCACACAATACTCCTCGACATGAGAGAAAACTGTCCACACAATACTCCTCGACATGAGATAAAACTGTCCACACAATACTCCTCGACATGAGATAAAACTGTCCACACAATACTCCTCGACATGAGAGAAAACTGTCCACACAATACTCCTCGATATGAGTTTAAACTATCTGACACAAATAATGCAAGGCTCCTTGACACGAGTATAAACTGTCTACAAGTTCAAATTCAAGACTCATTGACATGAGTATAAGTTGTCAGCAAATTCAAACACAATGCTCCATGACGCATGAGCCTAAACTGCATGTTACTCCTGGTCCGCACGAGTATAAACTGTGTATGACAAACTCCTGGTCCACATGAGTATAAACTGTGTACGACACACTCCTGGTCCGCACGAGTATAAACTGTGTATGATGAACTCCTGGTCCGCATGAGTATAAACTGTGTACGACACACTCCTGGTCCGCACGAGTATAAACTGTGTACGACACACTCCTGGTCCACACGAGTATAAACTGTGTATGATGAACTCCTGGTCCGCATGAGTATAAAATGTGTACGACACACTCCTGTCCCGCATGAGTATAAACTGTGCACGGCACCCCCCAATCAAAACCATGTCCCTTTGAACTACGTTATGACTTGATCCTCTGCAAAGAGGTACGTAGGCAGCTTAGCACTTCACTAAGTTCAGTCATAATTCAGGCTAAGACTTCAAAATTGTCAGTGAAAGAATAAAGTTGAAGTATAAATGAGTTGAGAAGTAAGAGGGTTGACAAGGGGAAAGACGGTGGACGAGCGCAAATTTTGGTGAAGGAAAGTTATTGAAAGGATTAAAGAAGTTCAAAGGCTGAAGTAATCCAAATTTCTCATAGTGGTTGAGGGGTTCAAGTTAATTTAAGTTTGTGGATTTAATTAATTAAAAGGCCTAAAATAAATTTATTAGGTCAGTTAATTAATAAATTAACTAATGAAGGGTGGAGCCCAAAATATTGAAGTCCAAGTGAAAAGTAAATTAATGTGAGATTTAATGGAAATTTGGAAGGAGTTTCCCTCAATCTATCTAAGTTAATTCATGGTGGAGGTTTTATTGTAAATATGGAAGTAATTTATTTTTTTAAGCCAATACACGTGAGTTTTATGGCAGATATGGAAATAATATTTTCCCATTTATTTCAAGACAATTCCACGTGAGAATAGTTGATTGAGAATTAAAATTTCTCTCTCACTTAAAGACGTCTGGTCAACCTCTCTCCCATGACTTGGGAAATTTAAAGTGGAGAATTTTTTTTTTCTCCCAAATTGAAAATCACGTGAATTTGGCCTTCTCCAATAATCAGTTCGGTGGGAGCTTCATTCATTTGAGACAGACGCCGCTTCGTGCTGCTGCTGCCGAACGCCAGCCACCGACCACCATCAACAGCCGTGACCTCCGAAGCCTCCGGATCGACTTCTCTGCCACCGCACATGATTGCCACCGGAAATCACACACCTCACCACTTATGGCCGAAACCTCTGACACTGATTGACCCACAATTCCCAACTCAAGCTGCCGACGTCTCGAAAGGCGTTGCCTGTTTACAGGCTCAACAGCGGCGCCGATAACAACATTCATGGTTTCGAAACACTCCTGCCTTTTATCGCCATATTCATCCGCTGCTGTATGGGTCACCGGAAAAGCAGACACTCGTCACTATTGCCGATGACGAAGCCACCAATACGGGTTTGAAACTCCATCCTTCAGTTCGCAGGTTTGTAGCACCGCGGGTGCAGGTTTGTAACACTGCCGCCATTGCCATCACGGTTTTGTAACACTGCCGCCAGCTTCTTCGTGGGTCTGTAACACCGTCGACATCGTCTTCGCTCGAGGGTTTGTAACACCTCAGCCATTGTCTTCGCGGCTTGGTAAAACCACGCGGGTCTGAAACACCGCGCCTCCATCGTCGTGGGTTTGAAACACCACAAGTACGAGTCTGAAACATCGTATCTCAGCTTCAATCATCACTATGCACGTTTGAAACACCGTGAGCATGGGTTTGAAAACGTTGTCTTCAATGATATTTCTGTCATCCTTGCGGGTTTGTAACACCGCTGTTTTGAAAACACCGCCGTTGTTGTCATCCTTGCGGGTTTGTAACACCGCAACACTGCTATTTCTGTCATCCTTGCGGGTTTATAACACCGCTTGGGGTTTGAAACATCATTGATCGTTCACTTGCTGCCATCTGCCATGAAGAAACAAATAAAAGAGGAATTATTTTCCATAAAAAAAAAATTGAAAGAAAAGAGATGAAGTTAAAAGATCGGAGTTTCTTACGTTATGTTGGTAAAAAAAAAAGTTCATGATACCCTATTATATAGTGATCAGCCATTCAGTATATATGGAAATTATTTGTATCTTGGTGAACAAGAAACAAATTTATCCCATATTCTATTATCTTGGTGGACAAGAAACAAATCTGTCCCATATTCTCTTATATTGGTGAACAAGAAACAAATCTGTTCCATATTCTCTTATATTGGTGAACAAGAAACAAATTTGTTCCATATTCTCTAATCTTGGTGATCAAGAAATAAATTTGTTCCATATTCTCTTATCTTGGTGGATAAGAAACAGATTTATTCCATATTCTCTTTTGGATTTGGGCTTGAGAAAATAAATTGGGCCACAAAAAAAAGAGGGGCCCAAATGTTGAAAAAAAAAGAGTACTTTTTGCAATTCCTTCACATCAAGACGTGACGTCCGTGAACAAATCGCAAGGGGGCATTTGTAAGCAAATAAAAATTCACAGTCCAATCAAATGGCGACACGTGGATTTTTTCTGATTAAATTGTCAATTTTGATTTATTATTATTTATTCTGGAATTTAATTTATTATTGATTCCTAAAATAAAATAATAAATAGTTGATAATTAATTTAAGCCCAACAAATTAAAGGGGTTTAAATTAAATGAGATTTGACCTAAGTCAAACAGACCCAAGTTCAAGTTAGTCTGGCCCAAGTCAAATAAGGCCCAGAAAATTTAAAGCAGGCCCAAAACAAATAAGCTTGATTTGAAGGCTAAGTAAGTAGAAGGCCCAAGCCCGTAGAATCAGGTCAAATCAGCCTAGACCAATCAAAATGCAGGGCATTAATGAGGGAGTCTTCACATCTCACCTATATAAAGGGGTCTCTTCTCTCATTTGAAAGACACACACAAAATATCTGAAGACAAAAACTCTGAAGAGATCAAGAATACGAGCAGTGCTCCCTTGAATACTTCAAGCATCTTCAAGCGAAGAACAACAGCCAAATCGAAGTGAAAGGTTCTAAACCCCTTCGATCCGGCGTTCTTCAAAAGTGATAACCACCAATTGGAGATCAAGGTTCTGCACCCCTCTGATCCGGCGTTATTTAAATCAAGTTCTTCAGCGTTCTTCGCGGAAAGCTTCAAGAATAACGTTTTAATCCGAACAAAGGCTCGACCCCTCCGGATTAACGTTATAGGTTCAAGAATAGCGTTTTAATCCGAACAAAGGTTCAATCCCTCCGGATTAACGTTATACACTTTAAATCCGAGTCCGGATAAGCTTCATTTGAAGATCTGACTCAACATACAAGTCAAGTCCACACAAGCTGTCAACACAGTCAACATACACTTTGTCAAAGAAGTCAAGCCAAAGAAGTCAAAGTCAACTCAAAGCCACGTTGGTTCGAGAGAAGAATCAGAGGATTGATAGAGATCGCTTCCTTAATTATCAAGTTTAATCCTTCTGGATTATTATTGTAATTAACTTGTATTTATTTTATTATAAATACTAAATTTGTTGTTACAGAACCCTAAGAATTTTCTGCACCTCTTTTGACGTGTGTGATGAGGGTTGAGAGCAGATGGAGAAGGTCTCGTAGATCGTCGCCCACACGACGTCGAGATCGGACTTGGGACATACGGCAGAAGATCAGAAGGTAGTTTGCTGCTGCTATCCTCCGCATTGCAAATTTTATATAAAATCGTACAGTGTTCAGAATTTGGTTATCAATATACTGACGGAAAGCCGTTGAAGAGAGAATCGTCTGAGCATAAATATCATTCAATTCCGACATCAGACCAGGAAGTTATGGCCATTCTCGTGGGACTGCACAGTCTGCCAGCGAGAATCCTTCATCTTCTACATACCCTGGTGAACGGTAATCGTTTCTATGATTTATTGCTTCCGCTATGATAGAAACGCATGGTATCCTAATGGATTACGTTAACCAAATGATCCAAAAGCCAATAATTGGTATCAGAGCTTCGGTTTCGTGGTGAAGCGTGACACGTTAGGCTAGGGTTTATGTGATTAATTTTTCGAAATTAGGATCGCATGTTTAGGGTTTTGGTTTTACTGCGCAAACCATGAATATCCCTATGTGAAATATACCCTATATCATATATGTTCGTTGATGGTTGTGTGTGAGAGGATTCGACGAAAACTGTTCGTCAATTTCACATGGAAGGAAGAAATTGAGAGAAAATCCAGCGCAGTGATATTGCATAGGCAATAACCGGAGTTTCAACCGTCGGATCAGGCTGAATTTTGGTCAGCACGTTCGGATTTTGTGGATGTACATTCAGAACGGTGCAGATCGTATTTGGAGCTCTGTATTGTCGGGAATACGCCGAAAATAGAAGCAGTTTTTGGGCAATTCTGTTCTGCGCAGTCGAGGAAATAGAGCCGTTTCTCAGAAACTAACCGTTGGATCGACCTGTAATTTGGATAGCATGTTCAAATCTGACAGGAGTAGATTCTGGACGGTGGAGATTGGATTCCTAAGTTCCTACAGTTGCGAACCCTGAACGACAATTGGTGTAGTTTGATGTTGCGCGTTGGGCTGAACTTGGTTCCGTGCAAGTAGGCCCTTGGACGAGCGACAGTTCGAGCGGATTTGCATCAGGTTCAATTGGTCTACATCAGGTTCGATCGATGCTGCACCAGGTTCGAGCAGATTTGCATCAGTTTTGATTGGTCTGCATCAGGTTCGATCGATGCTGCACTAGGTTCGAGCGGATTTTCATCAGGTTCGATTGGTCTGCACCAGGTTCGAGCGGATTTGCATTAAGTTCGACTGGTCTGCATCAGGTTCTGCGTGAGTCTTCGCAATATGATCGGGCAGGGTGCCAAAGTGGTGCAGCAGGCTGCGGGGAGGTCGATCCCCATCGCAGTTGTCCGCATTCGTGATTGGTGGCGAACAATCGAATTCGCTGTTATATAACTGTTATAATTGATTTATTAATTGATTATTGTTATATATGTATGCATGATTCTCTATGATTTATTGCCTTAAATAGAAGCATGCTAGATTGCGTATTATATTTGGTATATTATATGCATGTATGTTGGAGTGTTGATCAAGTCAACTTATTTTTGGCAATTTATTTCCTTATGTATAACTGCTATAATTGTTTTATTGGTCAATTATTGTTATATATTTGGAAGTATGGGCATGCTAGGTTGCGTATTTTATTTTTAAATATTATATGCATGTAAAAACCCTCGGTGTTGAATAACTAAGTGGGAGAGGGGATTGGTAAAAAATTCTCACGGCCTCCATTATTGGTTTGTAAGTGATGTGAGTAAACTTGCGCGTTGGCAATAGAGCCTTCCTCCCTAACAGATGAGTTTATTCACGAATCACTGGTACAAACTTCTTTAAATAATTATTGTTTGTAATGTGATGCATATGGACTTGCGCGTTGGCTATAGTGCCTTCCTCCCTAACGGATGAGCTTATATGCAGTTCACTAGTACAAACTTATATAATTGATGGTTGTAGAAAGTTATCTGAGCGCGTGTGTACTTCTCCAACAGTAAGGCACATAAGCTTGGGCAGCGGACTTGGAATCAAATAATGGTGCACACTTAGATGTAAATAATTAGTATCCTCCCCAACGGAGTCACTGCTATTATTTACATGGCTAAAGAGGAACCGACTATTAATTATTTTGTCATAAAGTTAGATTGACAAATGAAATTAATAGGTAAAACCTTCTCTTGTAAATGTTAGGGTTTGTAAACGTCCACACTAATGTGGCTTGCAGACTCACGGTGCTTGAGATGTCGGTAAATTTTATTTTTATATTGTTTTGAGGGAATCAATATAAAAGGATAAAATTCGAAGTTTTGATCGGTAAATTAATTTGTGATTCTCTGAATTTCAAAAGGTTTTATTTCACTAGTTGTTAACAAAAAGAAATAATATTTACTTGTCCAAATTAGATGATTAGAAAAGAATCTTGGGTTTGAATTTTACTGCTTAAGAAAATACAAGTGTGTTCTCACAAATGACGTCTCATGATATTTTTCTAAAGTCTCTAGTGAAGAGATGAGAGGTTCATAGAAATATGATGATCTCATGTAACTCTTCAGATACTTGAGTAATTTAAAAGGTGATAGGTCATGATAGAATTTGATGAATGAATTGGAAATATATGGAATAGAAGTTGAAAGGGAAACCTAAGTCAATTTTATTCTCCATAATTGTCTAGATGTTTTGAGTGAGTTCCACCTGAATTACAAGAGGATGTAAATGGTGGGAAACTTCTGACAAAACATGTGGTAAAGGAAAGCCATTTTCATCATGATGTGAACAAGTTTAATATCTTATTTACTAGTGGTTCAAACATGATTAGTGATGGCATCTACTGATACGAAGTGTGTAGATACTGGAATCACTAAATGTTTATCACCAACTAAGAATAAGATTGTTATGACATGGGTAAAACTACAAAGGTAGTGACAATTACAGTGGGAGTTGTTTATTTATCTCATGATAAGAATAAACGATTGATTATGAGAAATTGTCTTTACGTACGTTTCATAGAAAGAATTTGATTTCGGTTTCTATGCATTATCAGATGGATACTTCATTTCATTTAAATGACATGGTCATAGTGATGAGGAATGGGGCTATAATCTGTTATAGTACGTTGGTGGATAATGTATACTCTTGAATCATGTACATCCCACAGATGTAATAAATAGTAATTAATAATGCATCTTCTAATATTAGTAAGAGAAATGAACCTTCAAAGATGAACTAAACATATATTTGGCGTCTAAGATTAGTTCATTTTGCTTGAGTAGGATTCAAAAGTTGATAGTCGATAGACCGTAAGGTTTATCTGAAGTGGAAACTATCAGACTTGCGAGTCTTGCTTGGAAGTAAAAATGATTAACTGTCTTTTCAAGCCTGTGGGGTGTAGAGCCAAAGATATATATGTTAGAATTAGTTCATTCTGATTCAAGCAAACCTAATATTATCCAGGCGAGAGATGGTTATGAATATTCGAAGATTATTCTAGATACCAATATATTTATTTGATGCACTGCATGTCTAAGTTCTTTGATTAATTCAAGAATTGCAAAGCTGGTACAGTGAAGCGTCATGGAAAATATATTAAGTCATTACGATTTAATCATGATTGCGAATACCTCTTGAGATAGTTAGGAGCTATTGATCAGAAGTTGAGATTAAATCTCACATTGACTACACCAGGCACGCCCCAACTGAATGGTGTGGTGGATAGAAGGGATAAGGCTCTTATGGTTATGATTAGATAGATGATGAATTATTTGGAATAATTAAATTCATTTTATGGATATGCCCTAGATACAGTAATTCGTAAAACGTTTTGTCTGTTTGTGGGATATCCTAGAAAAATGAAGAGTGATTTATGTTGTTCAAAAGATCGAAGGGTGATTGTCAACACAAACACTAGATTTTTTGGAAAAGGAATATGTAATAAATCACAAACCCATGTATGAGTTGTTCTAAAGGTAGTGAGAAGAAAACACAAAGTATAAGTACCAAGTGTACAAGAGGATATACCACACGGTAAATTGCAACGCGTGTCACGTCTGATACACAATTACATGTAGTGCCTTATCGCAGCGGGAGGGTTATTCGACAACCCATGAGATACATGTTTTGGGAAAGTCGTAAGACTTGATCCCTAGTAAACATGGTATTATCCCAGGGATACGACGTTGCACTACAAGATTAAAATACGAAATCTTAGTAAGTTGCAATGAATGTTGAAATAGAATCTACGGATTCCAAATTAAGTCTGGGAACTTGAAAGACCACTAAATAGTGTAAAAGCCATTGGAAGTGGTCATAGGAAATAAAAGAGGATCATACGGTGAGGTGAAAACCTTGAAAGCAAAGTTTATTGCGAAAGGGTGTACTCAGAAAGAAATGGTTCGATTATGAGCAAACATGTTCGTTGGTAGCTATGCTAATGTTGATCCGGATTCTTTTATTTATTGCTGCTCATATTGAATTATGAGGAACAGCAAATAGATGTCAAGACAGCTTTCCTGAATGGAAGTCTTGAGGAAAACATCTATGTGAATTAACCAGAGTGATTCATTGCAAAATGCTAATAGCATTTTGATAGTAAGCTTGAAAATTTCCAGCGATGGGCTAAAAGCAAGCTTTGAGATCATGAAGCATCTATTTTGATTAGGTAATCCAGTGGCATGGATTTAAATCAATGAGCGGATGAGTCTTGTGTGTTGTAAAGAGTGACAGAAACGTGGTGGTGTTTCTTGTACTATACGTAGATAGTATCTTGCTCATTGGAGACAATGAAAGAGTATTATCGGGCGTATGGGTACGGTTAATAAAGCGGTAGAGATGGAGGACTTTAGAAGGGCAAAATATATCCTTTTTTATCACGGTAACACGGATCCCAAGAGAGGATGTTATGCTTATTTCTTGTTTTGTAAAATGATACAACCCATACTCGTTTAGCATATGAATTTATCTAGGTGAATGTGTCTTTGAGACACAAAAAGAAGATAAAGAAGATGAAAGCAGTTCCTTATGCTTCGGCGAATAAGGAAGCTTAATCTAAGGAATGCTATGCACGAAAATGGATAACTGTATTGCCAATGGCATAGACAGTTGGTATCAAACGTAACCCGGAACAAGAATGATGAACTGTAGTAAGACATATATAAAGTGCCTGAGAAGGACTGGAAATTATATGTGGACTTACTAAACAGATTCACTGCTTCTTGTGGATTACGTAGATTTGGATTTTTTATTCAGATTGGACGGCGGTAAATTTACCTCAAAGGTTATGTGTTTAATTTTAGGAAGTAGAGTCATAATGTGGAGGAGTGCTATATAGAAATATATTTCAGACTCCGGACTCCATCATGGAAAGATGATAAATTGGAGCCTATGAGGCCTCCAAAGTATCTATATGACTCTAGAGACTTCATGATGGACTTTGAAGTGTTTCTAAGTTTGCCCAAGGTTATCACAATTTACATTGATGATAATGGTGCAGTTGCAAACTTGAAGGAATCACGAGTCCATAAGGCAATTAAACACAAGGAGCGCGAGTACTACCTGTTACGAGAAATCGTATGTTGAGGGAAAGGTTGTTGTTGCCTAGATTGCATCGGATGATGACCTATTAAATCCATTTACAAGGCCATTAAGGCGAGAGTTTTTAATGGTCGTGTAGTTGGAGTAGGAATCAGATGTATGGCAGAAGACATGACAGCATAGTCTTTTAGTATAAGTGGGAGATTGTTGGGTTGTATACTAAAAGTCTAGCTTTAGTATGAACAATTTTATAACATTATTTGAAAAGAGAATCATATGATCAAATGATTGCATCTTATAATTTATTTATATGCATGGTGCAATAGTCCATTTACTTTATACTGTAGATAATATGTTGTGCGACAATACGCGGAAGATCATATTATCGATTTTCTTATAAAGTATAAACAGATGCTCACAACCGAGATAGACTGGGACTCTCTATCGGTATAGTTGTAGTGTGATTTGGTATTAGTTTGTCTTGACTATAAAATCACATTAGTATGCTTTGTGCATATTGAGTAGGATCGCCTGAGATCGTTCGTCTTATACTGACTATATAGTAGAACTTGATCTCTGTTATTATGGAAGTTTGTGCTCTTAATCCCTATACAATAACCGCGACACGTAGGGCAGTATGTATTTCTTTGATTCATCAATGGTTGAGATTTATAAGTATTAAATCAACAAACTCGGTGAGTTGGGAAATAGTGCTGTATCTATGGTGTGTTGTTGATTGTAGAAGGAATCCATGTCCGACATAGGTTGATGATGTCCCCTTGAGAAGCTCATAAGGTTTATCATGTAAATCTTACAAGTGGATTAATCTCCGGCATGATAATAAGGTTGAGTGGTACTACTCTCGGATAAGATATTAATTAATTTGAGTTGTCAGTAAATGTAAATCTTGCAAGTGGATTAATCTCCGGTATGATAATAAGGTTGAGTGGTACTACTCTCGGATAAGATATTAATTAATTTGAGTTGTCAGTAACTTAATTAATTAATGGGCATTGTATATCGGATAAGATATTAATTAATTTGAGTTATCAGTAAATGTAAATCTTGCAAGTGGATTAATCTCCGGCATGATAATAAGGTTGAGTGGTACTACTCTCGGATAAGATATTAATTAATTTGAGTTGTCAGTAACTTAATTAATTAATGGGCATTGTATATCTTAAACGTGGGGAGACTTCGGGCTCATAATAAGAAGGAGCCCAAAACGTAATTTTGGATTGGAGTGGGTAGTACAGTAATAATAATTTAGTGGATTTTATTATTATTATTGGATTAAATATAAGCATTGGGCTAAGCTTGGATATTTAATCCAATGGAGGCCCAACTCCAATTCTCCTCCTGATCCCTGCTATAACCCAGTATATAAGTGAACTCAGCTTCTTGGAACCCGAAGAATTTTCTGCACCTCTTTTGACGTGTGTGATGAGGGTTGAGAGCAGATGGAGAAGGTCTCGTAGATCGTCGCCCACACGACGTCGAGATCGGACTTGGGACATACGGCAGAAGATCAGAAGGTAGTTTGCTGCTGCTATATTCTGCCTTGCGAAATTTATATAAAATCGTACAATGCTCAGAATTTGGTTATCAATATACTGACGGAAATCCGTTGAAGAGAGAATTGTCTGAGCACAAATATCATTCAATTCCGACATCAGACTAGGAAGTTATGGCCATTCTCGTGGGACTGCACAGTCTGCCATCGAGAATCCTTCATCTTCTACATACCCTGGTGAACGGTAATCGTTTCTATGATTTATTGCTTCCGCTATGATAGAAACACATGGTATCCTAATGGATTACGTTAACCAAATGATCCAAAAGCCAATAATTGGTATCAGAGCTTCGGTTTCGTGGTGAAGCGTGACACGTTAGGCTAGGGTTTATGTGATTAATTTTTCGAAATTAGGATCGCATGTTTAGGGTTTTGGTTTTACTGCGCAAACCATGAATATCCCTATGTGAAATATACCCTATATCATATATGTTCGTTGATGGTTGTGTGTGAGAGGATTCTACGAAAACTGTTCGTCAATTTCACATGGAAAGAAGAAATTGAGAGAAAATCCAGCGCAGTGATATTGCATAGGCAATAACTGGAGTTTCAACCGTCGGATCAGGCTAAATTTTGGTCAGCACGTTCGGATTTTGTGGATGTACATTCAGAACGGTGCAGATCGTATTTGGAGCTCTGTATTGTCGGGAATACGCCGAAAATAGAAGCAGTTTTTGGGCAATTCTGTTCTGCGCAGTCGAGGGAATAGAGCCGTTTCTCAAAAACTAACCGTTGGATCGACCTGTAATTTGGACAGAATGTTCAAATCTGACAGGAGTAGATTCTGGACGGTGGAGATTGGATTCCCAAGATCCTACAGTTGCGAACCCTGAACGATAATTGGTGTAGTTTGATGTTGCGCGTTGGGCTGAACTTGGTTCCGTGCAAGTAGGCCCTTGGACGAGCGACAGTTCGAGTAGATTTGCATCAGGTTCAATTGGTCTGCATCAGGTTCGATCGATGCTGCACTAGGTTCGAGCAGATTTGCATCAGGTTCGATTGGTCTGCATCAGGTTCGATCGATGCTGCACTAGGTTCGAGCGGATTTGCATCAGGTTCGATTGGTCTGCACCAGGTTCGAGCGGATTTGCATCAAGTTCGACTGGTCTGCATCAGGTTCTGCGTGAGTCTTCGCAATATGATCGGCCAGGGTGCCAAAGTGGTGCAGCAGGCTGCGGGGAGGTCGATCCCCATCGCAGTTGTCCGCATTCGTGATTGGTGGCGAACAATCGAATTCGCTGTTATATAACTGTTATAATTGATTTATTAATTGATTATTGTTATATATGTATGCATGATTCTCTATGATTTATTGCCTTAAATAGAAGCATGCTAGATTGCGTATTATATTTGGTATATTATATGCATGTATGTTGGAGTGTTGATCAAGTCAACTTATTTTTGGCAATTTATTTCCTTATGTATAACTGCTATAATTGTTTTATTGGTCAATTATTGTTATATATTTGGAAGTATGGGCATGCTAGGTTGCGTATTTTATTTTTAAATATTATATGCATGTAAAAACCCTCGGTGTTGAATAACTAAGTGGGAGAGGGGATTGGTAAAAAATTCCCACGGCCTCCATTATTGGTTTGTAAGTGATGTGAGTAAACTTGCGCGTTGGCAATAGAGCCTTCCTCCCTAACGGATGAGTTTATTCACGGATCACTGGTACAAACTGTTGGCAATTGGATCTTATGGTGAACACGATTCGAAAAGAAAACAAGTAATAATAATAAAAGCGGAAGCACAAATCAATTACCTGTCTTCTGGTTTGGTGTAGTGGATGATGATCTGAGAAGAACACCTCTGATCTTCTGCAGTATTACCCAAAGTCAACTCTCTGGTGTTGTGTGGTCAACAATCCCCAGAGAGTTCTCAATCTGTTCCTTATTTCTTTCTACGTAAGAGGCGCAGAGTCAGGTTATTAGGAACTGAGACAACTTATATATACTTGGGCTACTGCAGGGACCAGGAGGAGAAATTGGGCTGGGCCTCAATCAGATTTAATTAACCAAGCTTAGCCCAAAGCTTTTAATTAAATCCAATAATAATAATATAGTCCACTAAAATATTATTACTGCACTACCCATCCAATCCCAAATTATATTCTGGGCTCCTTCTTATTATGAGCCCGATAGTCTCCCCATGTTTAAGATATACAATGTCCATTAATTAATTAAGCTACTGACAACTCAAATTAATTAATATCTCATCCGAGAGTAGTACCACTCAACCTTATTATCATGCCGGAAATTAATCCACTTGCAAGATTTACATGATAAACCTTATGAGCTCCTCAAGGGGACATCATCAACCTTTGACGGACATGGTTTCCTTCTACAATCAACAGCACACCATAGAGACAGCACTACTTCCCAACTCACCGAGTTTGTCGATTTAATACATTTAAATCTCACCCATTGATGAATCAAAGAAATACATACTGCCCTACGTGTCGAAGTTATTGTATAGGGATTAGGAGCACGAACATCCATAATAACAGAGATCAAGTTCTTCTATATAGACAGTATAAGACGAACGATCTCATGCGGTCCTACTCAATACACAAAGCAGTGTACTAATGTGGTTCTATAGTCAAGACAAACTAATACCAAACCACACTACAACCATACCGATAGATAGTCCCCGTCTATCTCGGTTGTGAGCATCTATTTATACTTTATAAGGAAACTGATAATATGATCTTCTGAGTGTTGTCGCACAACATATTATCTACAGTATAAAGTAAATGGACTTTTGCACAAACATATAAACAATTTATAATATGCAAACACGTTTGATCAAATGATTCTCATTTCAAATAAAATTGTCATTACATTGTTCAATATAAAAGCGAGGCTTTTAGTGTACAAATCTAACAATCTCCCACTTATACTAAAAGACTACGCTGCCATATCTGCTGACACGCATCTAATCCCCATTCCTTCTACATGCCCATCGAACGCTTTCGCTGGAAGGCTCTTAGTAAAAGGATCAGCAAGGTTATCCTCAGATGCAATCTTAGCGACAACGACTTTCCCTCTTTTAACGATGTCTCGTATCAGGTGGTACTTGCGCTCAATGTGTTTACTCGCCTTATGGGCTCGTGGTTCCTTCGAGTTTGCTACTGCACCACTATTATCACAATAAATTGTGATCGCTTTGGGCAAACCAGGAATCACATCCAAGTCCATTAAGAAGTTCCTGAGCCATACTGCTTCTTTAGCTGCCTCAGAGGCTGCTACATATTCAGCTTCCATGGTGGAGTCCGCAACGCATTTCTGCTTTACACTCCTCCATATTATGGCTCCTCCTCCAAGAGTATACACATAACCCGAGGTGGATTTACTAGCATCCCTATCTGACTGGAAATCCGAATCAGTATAACCCAAAGGTAGCAAAGTATCTGCCCGGTAAATCAGCACATAATTCTTAGTTCTTTTCAGGTACTTTAAGATGTGCTTTACCGCAGTCCAATGCCCTTGTCCTGGATTACTTTGATACCTACTGACCATGCCCACGGCATAACAGATATCCGGTCTCGTACATAGCATAGCATACATGAGGCTTCCCACTGCCGAAGCATAAGGGACCAGCTTCATTGCCTCTATATCATGTTGTGTCTTAGGAGACATTTCCTTAGACAGAGGTATTCCATGTCTGAAAGGTAGAAAACCTTTCTTGGAATCTTGCATGCTAAAACGAGCCAGGATTGTATCAATGTATGAAGATTGGGATAAGCACAACATTCTTTTCTTGCGATCCCTTATCAATTTGATCCCAAGAATGTGTCCGGCTTCTCCTAAGTCCTTCATTTCAAACTGCTTGGACAGCCATACCCTTACGCCCGATAATACCTTTACATTGTTTCCAATGAGCAGAATATCATCCACGTAGAGTACAAGAAATACCACTACGTTTCCGTCACACTTCTTGTACACACATGATTCATCCGGACATTGAATAAATCCATATGACTGGATTACTTCATCAAAACGGATGTTCCATGATCTAGAAGCTTGTTTCAATCCATAAATGGACTTTTTAAGCTTGCAGACAAGATGCTCTTCGCCCTTTGCAATGAATCCTTCTGGTTGCTTCATATAGATGTTTTCCTCAAGACTTCCATTCAGAAAGGCTGTCTTGACATCCATCTGCCATACCTCATAATCCATATGAGCAGCAATAGACAAAAGAATCCGGATTGACTTAAGCATGGCCACAGGGGAGAAGGTTTCCTCATAATCGATTCCTTCTTTCTGAGTATATCCTTTAGCCACAAGCCTTGCTTTAAAGGTTTCCACCTTACCGTCAGATCCTCTTTTTCTTTTATAGATCCACTTGCATCCAATAGCTTTTACACCATTGGGTGGTTCTACAAGCTCCCAGACTTGATTAGAATACATGGATTCTAATTCAGATTTCATTGCATTTTGCCATAATTGAGCATCTTTATCTTGCAGTGCCTCGTTGTAATTCCATGGGTCAATTTCATGTTCACCAGGGACCAAGTCAGAAGACTCTCCCAATCCCATGAATCTATCCGGTTGTATCACAACCCTCCCACTACGACGAGGCTCCGCAGGTAATTGTGTAACAGGTGTGACACGCGGTGCAGTGTCCTGTGGTATATCCTCTTGTACAGTTGGTATTATGTTTGGTGTTTCCCCTCTTACTTCTTCTAGAACAATTTTACTCATGGGTTTGTGATTCATTATATAATCTTCTTCCAAAAATCTAGCATTCGTGCTAACGATCACCTTTTGGTCCTTTGGATTATAGAATAAACCACCCTTGTTCCTTTTGGATATCCTACAAACAGACAAACTTCCGTACGTGACTCTAACTTATCAGTATCCGTCTTTAACACATGTGCCGGAGCACCCCAAATCCGAAAGTGTTTCAAACTAGGCTTTCGCCCAGTCCACAATTCAATGGGTGTGGAAGCTACTGATTTAGAGGGTACTAAGTTTAGAATGTAAGCCGCTGTTTCTAAGGCATATCCCCAAAACGAATTTGGTAGTTCCGAATAACTCATCATTGATCTTACCATTTCCATAAGAGTCCTATTCCTTCTTTCCGCTACACCATTCTGCTGGGGTGTGCCTGGTGCAGACAATTGGGATTCAATCCCATTCTCCGATAAATAATTCCTAAACTCTCCCAAGAGGTATTCGCCACCACGATCAGATCGTAGTGTCTTGATATATTTTCCAAGATGCTTTTCCACATCAGCCTTGTACTCTTTGAATTTATCAAAGCACTCAGACTTGCGGCGCATCAAATAAATATATCCATATCTTGAATAATCGTCAATGAAAGTGACGAAATATTCAAAACCCCCTCTTGCCTGGACAGACATAGGACCACATAAATCGGAATGAACCAATTCCAACAAATCCTTGGCTCTATACCCCTTTGCCTTGAAAGGCCTTTTGGTCATTTTTCCTCCCAAGCAGGATTCGCAAGTTGGATAATTTTCCACTACTAATGAACTCAGAGGTCCATCAGCTATCAACCTTTGAATCCTACTTAAGTTAATATGACCAAGTCTTAGATGCCAAAGATATGTTTGGTTCATTTTTGAAGGTTCTTTTCTCTTATTAGTAGATGTATCATTCGTTTCAATTTGTTGCACTGTGGGAGAAATAGGATTAAGAGTGTACAAATTATCTATCAATGCACCATTACAGATAACAATTCTATTTTTCCTTATAACAACCTTGTCATTAAAAGAAACAGAATATCCATCCATAAACAATTTAGAAACTGAAATTAAATTCTTTCTAAAATGAGGTACATAAAGACAATTCCTCAAAACAAGAGTTTTATTCTTATTGAAAAATAAATGCACGTCTCCCACTGCGACAGCTGCTACTCTTGTAGCATTCCCCATGAGTATGGTAATCTCCCCATCACTAAGCTGCCGAGTTTGGTGGAACCCCTGCATAGAATTGCAGACATGATCAGTGGCTCCCGTATCTACACACCAAGTGTCAGCAGATACAGCCGCTAAACACGATTCAACAACTAGTATGTAAGACTTACCATTCCTGTTCCCCTTCAGAAGAGGGCAGTCAACCTTGTAGTGTCCCGGCTGCTTACATTTGAAGCACTTGCCTTTAGGTTTCTTGACCGCACCCGTCTTTGCCTTCACTTGGTTCACCGGTGCTGGATTCCCTTGCTTCTTCTTCTTCCTACCGCCTTTCGGCCTAGGATGAGAAGCATGTTCAGCAACATGAACCTGAGGTGGTCTACGAAACAGTTCTTCCGCTGCCACGAGTTCTGTCATCAGTTCCGCCAACGAGTACAAATGTTTGTTCATACCATAGTTCAGGCGAAACTGCTCAAAACTCCTAGGCAAGCTTTGGAGTATAATATCGACCTGGGTTTCCCCATCGATTTCTGCTCCAAGAACTTCCAACTTATTGAGTTGGCCCATCATCCTAAGGACATGCTCCCTTACGGAAGTGCCCTCAGCCATTTTGGTGTTCATCAAGACCGACATGCCCTTCGACCTAGCAGGACGACTCTGATGACCGAAGAGTTCCCTAAGATTAAGCATCATATCATAGGCGGTGTCCATAGCTTGATGCTGAGTCTGAAGTACATTTGACATTGAAGCCAAAATATAGCACTTAGCCATCTTATCAGCTTTGACCCACCTATTATAAGCATTTCTTTGCTCTTCGGTAGAGGCATCAGTAGGTGCTGGAGGGCATTCCTCAGAAAGTACAAAGATGTAATCTTCAGCAGTTAAAACAATATCCATGTTACGCTTCCAGTCGACATAATTAGTGCCAGTAAGTTTGTGTTCTTTAAGTATGACAGAAAGTGAGTTCAAAGCCATTTGAAAAACCTGAGAATCATAAATAATAAACAGATCAAACACTTCGAATTTACCAATTTATATTGAATCCCTCAAAACAATATAAAACAAAATTCACCAACATCTCAAGCACCGTGGATTTGCATGCCACGTTAGTGTGGACGTATACAAACCCGAACATTTACAAGAGAAGGTTTTACCCATTAATTTCATTTATCAACCTAACTTTATGATAAAATAATTAATAGTCGGTTTCTTTTTAGCCATGCAAATATCAGCAGTGACTCCGTTGGGGAGGATACTGATTATTCACATCTAAGTGTGTACCATTATTTGATCCCAAGTCCATTGCGCAAGCTTGTGTACCTTACAGTTGGAGAAGTACACACGCGCTTGGGTAACTTCCTACGATCATCATAAAGAAGTTTGTACTAGTGATCCGTGAATAAAACCCATCCGTTATGGAGGAAGGCCTGATGCCAACACGCAGGTTTACTAACATCACTTACAAACCAATAATGGAGGCCATGGGAATTTATTTACCAATCCCCTCTCCCACTTAGTTATTTAATACCGAGGGTTTTTGTCATGCATATAATATTAACAAATAAAATATACAATAAAGCATGCTTTAAAACCAAGTAATTTAAAATTAAATAAATCACATAAAACATGCTATACACATATATAACAATTAATCGTCATGTTAAACAATTAAATCAATTATATAATTCAATTAATTGCAAAATAAAGTTGGATCAAAAATTGGGCCTACCTATTCCAAATAAAATTAGCAATTAATGAGCAGCCATAATTAAAAAAAAATTAAAGCCCATTAAGCCAGCCAATTTTATTTCTTTGGAACAAGCCCAATACATTTCAAGGCCCAACACCACAAACAATTAATAAATAAATACACACAGGCCCAGCTGCACTAATTAATTAATTACAACCCAGAAGCCCATTACTAAAAAAAAACAGGCCCAACAGCAATTAAAAAAAATACAACAAGCCCAGCAAGCCCAAACTAGAGAAACCCTAGCCCACTGCCTGCCTCCTCAGCCGTCAGCCTGCAGAAGCCACCGGCGCAACTAGCTGCCGCCGCCGCCGCCGCCGCCGCCGCCGGTGCCGCCAACAGTCCACCGGAACATCGCCGTTAGCCCACCGCCAAGGAGCTCCCTGCCGCAGTCTCTTTCCCGTAGCATCACAGCCAGCAAACGATGGCGGAAAACGACACCGGCCACCGCGCCGACGTTATATCACCGTCAGTCCACGGAACACAGCGCCGATCAGTCCGAATAGAAGCCACCGCTGACTCGCCCGGAAGCACCCACTTGCCTATGAAACGCCCTCGAAACCCGGCCATCATCGACATGCTTCCCGCCGCCGTCAGTTGGACAGTCGATCTTCCCGGAATCGCTGTTCCGCCGTCATCTGGATGCCGGATCAGCCTGGCAATGCACCGATCTGCCGCAGCCCTTCCCGCCGCTGCCATCTGGACGCCGGATCTGCTCGGCGTTGCATCGATCTGACGCACCGCAATCCGCAGCGCAATCAGTCGAGCAGTCACCGCCGCGCCGTCCCTCGATTCCGCGTCATCAGAAGGTTACGCGCCGCCACGCCAACATCCACGTACCGTCGCCAGTCCGATAGGGACATACGCCCTGTCACCCCGCCTTATTCCGTTATTCCCTCTGCCGCCGTCACCGCCGGTCTGCCTCGAATTCGCCGAGAAAACCAGCCATCGTGCCATTTCCGGCGACTGCCTAAAGGCCGTCCGCCTCGGTCGCCGCCGCCAGCCGCCGTCAGAAGCAGTCGCCGCCCCGATCCGAAACGAGAGAGAGAGAGAGAGAGAGGAAAGGGGGGGGAAGAGGAAGGCGCGTGTAGAACAGCAGGGAGGAGAATCCTCGAAGTGTGTGCCAAATATTAATAAATTAAACAATTAATATAACACACCACAAACAAACAAGCCTGACAGTCTACTCCATGTGAAAAAATCAGATTAAATCAAATAATCAATTAATCACATAATTCTTTACAAATCAGTTTCACCAAGAAACCATTGCTCTGATACCAATTGTTGGCAATTGGATCTTATGGTGAACACGATTCGAAAAGAAAACAAGTAATAATAATAAAAGCGGAAGCACAAATCAATTACCTGTCTTCTGGTTTGGTGTAGTGGATGATGATCTGAGAAGAACACCTCTGATCTTCTGCAGTATTACCCAAAGTCAACTCTCTGGTGTTGTGTGGTCAACAATCCCCAGAGAGTTCTCAATCTGTTCCTTATTTCTTTCTACGTAAGAGGCGCAGAGTCAGGTTATTAGGAACTGAGACAACTTATATATACTTGGGCTACTGCAGGGACCAGGAGGAGAAATTGGGCTGGGCCTCAATCAGATTTAATTAACCAAGCTTAGCCCAAAGCTTTTAATTAAATCCAATAATAATAATATAGTCCACTAAAATATTATTACTGCACTACCCATCCAATCCCAAATTATATTCTGGGCTCCTTCTTATTATGAGCCCGATAGTCTCCCCATGTTTAAGATATACAATGTCCATTAATTAATTAAGCTACTGACAACTCAAATTAATTAATATCTCATCCGAGAGTAGTACCACTCAACCTTATTATCATGCCGGAAATTAATCCACTTGCAAGATTTACATGATAAACCTTATGAGCTCCTCAAGGGGACATCATCAACCTTTGACGGACATGGTTTCCTTCTACAATCAACAGCACACCATAGAGACATCACTACTTCCCAACTCACCGAGTTTGTCAATTTAATACATTTAAATCTCACCCATTGATGAATCAAAAAAATACATACTGCCCTACGTGTCGAAGTTATTGTATAGGGATTAGGAGCACGAACATCCATAATAACAGAGATCAAGTTCTTCTATATAGACAGTATAAGACGAACGATCTCATGCGGTCCTACTCAATACACAAAGCAGTGTACTAATGTGGTTCTATAGTCAAGACAAACTAATACCAAACCACACTACAACCATACCGATAGATAGTCCCCGTCTATCTCGGTTGTGAGCATCTATTTATACTTTATAAGGAAACTGATAATATGATCTTCTGAGTGTTGTCGCACAACATATTATCTACAGTATAAAGTAAATGGACTTTTGCACAAACATATAAACAATTTATAATATGCAAACACGTTTGATCAAATGATTCTCATTTCAAATAAAATTGTCATTACATTGTTCAATATAAAAGCGAGGCTTTTAGTGTACAAATCTAACACAAACTTCTTTAAATAATTATTGTTTGTAATGAGATGCATATGGACTTGCGCGTTGGCTATAGTGCCTTCCTCCCTAACGGATGAGCTTATATGCGGTTCACTAGTACAAACTTATATAATTGATGGTTGTAGAAAGTTATCTGAGCGCGTGTGTACTTCTCCAACAGTAAGGCACATAAGCTTGGGCAGCGGACTTGGAATCAAATAATGGTGCACACTTAGATGTAAATAATTAGTATCCTCCCCAACGGAGTCACTGCTATTATTTGCATGGCTAAAGAGGAACCGACTATTAATTATTTTGTCATAAAGTTAGATTGACAAATGAAATTAATAGGTAAAACCTTCTCTTGTAAATGTTAGGGTTTGTAAACGTCCACACTAATGTGGCTTGCAGACTCACGGTGCTTGAGATGTCGGTAAATTTTATTTTTATATTGTTTTGAGGGAATCAATATAAAAGGATAAAATTCGAAGTTTTGATCGGTAAATTAATTTGTGATTCTCTGAATTTCTAAAGGTTTTATTTCACTAGTTGTTAACAAAAAGAAATAATATTTACTTGTCCAAATTAGATGATTAGAAAAGAATCTTGGGTTTGAATTTTACTGCTTAAGAAAATACAAGTGTGTTCTCACAAATGACGTCTCATGATGTTTTTCTAAAGTCTCTAGTGAAGAGATGAGAGGTTCATAGAAATATGATGATCTCATGTAACTCTTCAGATACTTGAGTAATTTAAAAGGTGATAGGTCATGATAGAATTTGATGAATGAATTGGAAATATATGGAATAGAAGTTGAAAGGGAAACCTAAGTCAATTTTATTCTCCATAATTGTCTAGATGTTTTGAGTGAGTTCCACCTGAATTACAAGAGGATGTAAATGGTGGGAAACTTCTGACAAAACATGTGGTAAAGGAAAGCCATTTTCATCATGATGTGAACAAGTTTAATATCTTATTTACTAGTGGTTCAAACATGATTAGTGATGGCATCTACTGATACGAAGTGTGTAGATACTGGAATCACTAAATGTTTATCACCAACTAAGAATAAGATTGTTATGACATGGGTAAAACTACAAAGGTAGTGACAATTGCAGTGGGAGTTGTTTATTTATCTCATGATAAGAATAAACGATTGATTATGAGAAATTGTCTTTACGTACGTTTCATAGAAAGAATTTGATTTCGGTTTCTATGCATTATCAGATGGATACTTCATTTCATTTAAATGACATGGTCATAGTGATGAGGAATGGGGCTATAATCTGTAATAGTACATTGGTGGATAATGTATACTCTTGAATCATGTACATCCCACAGATGTAACAAATAGTAATTAATAATGCATCTTCTAATATTAGTAAGAGAAATGAACCTTCAAAGATGAACTAAACATATATTTGGCGTCTAAGATTAGTTCATTTTGATTGAGTAGGATTCAAAAGTTGATAGTCCATAGACCGTAAGGTTTATCTGAAGTGGAAACTATCAGACTTGCGAGTCTTGCTTGGAAGTAAAAATGATTAACTGCCTTTTCAAGGCTGTGGGGTGTAGAGCCAAAGATATATATGTTAGAATTAGTTCATTCTGATTCAAGCAAACATAATATTATCCAGGCGAGAGATGATTATGAATATTCGAAGATTATTCTAGATACCAATATATTTATTTGATGCACTGCATGTCTAAGTTCTTTGATTAATTCAAGAATTGCAAGGCTGGTACAGTGAAGCGTCATGGAAAATATATTAAGTCATTACGATTTAATCATGATTGCGAATACCTCTTGAGATAGTTAGGAGCTATTGATCAGAAGTTGAGATTAAATCTCACATTGACTACACCAGGCACGCCCCAACTGAATGGTGTGGTGGATAGAAGGGATAAGGCTCTTATGGTTATGATTAGATAGATGATGAATTATTTGGAATAATTAAATTCATTTTATGGATATGCCCTAGATACAGTAATTTGTAAAACGTTTTGTCTGTTTGTGGGATATCCTAGAAAAATGAAGAGTGATTTATGTTGTTCAAAAGATCGAAGGGTGATTGTCAACACAAACACAGGATTTTTTGGAAAAGGAATATGTAATAAATCACAAACCCATGTATGAGTTGTTCTAAAGGTAGTGAGAAGAAAACACAAAGTATAAGTACCAAGTGTACAAGAGGATATACCACACGGTAAACTGCAACGCGTGTCACGTCTGATACACAATTACATGTAGTGTCTTATCGCAGCGGGGGGATTATTCGACAACCCATGAGATACATGTTTTGGGAAAGTCGTAAGACTTGATCCCTAGTAAACATGGTATTATCCCAGGGATACGACGTTGCACTACAAGATTAAAATACGAAATCTTAGTAAGTTGCAATGAATGTTGAAATAGAATCTACGGATTCAAAATTAAGTCTGGGAACTTGAAAGACCACTAAATAGTGTAAAAGCCATTGGAAGTGGTCATAGGAAATAAAAGAGGATCATACGGTAAGGTGAAAACCTTGAAAGCAAAGTTTATTGCTAAAGGGTGTACTCAGAAAGAAATGGTTCGATTATGAGCAAACATGTTCGCTGGTAGCTATGCTAATGTTGATCCGGATTCTTTTATTTATTGCTGCTCATATTGAATTATGAGGAACAACAAATAGATGTCAAGACAGCTTTCCTGAATAGAAGTCTTGAGGAAAACATCTATGTGAATCAACCAGAGTGATTCATTGCAAAATGCTAATAGCATTTTGATAGTAAGCTTGAAAATGTCCAGCGATGGGCTAAAAGCAAGCTTTGAGATCATGAAGCATCTATTTTGATTAGGTAATCCAGTGGCATGGATTTAAATCAATGAGCGGATGAGTCTTGTGTGTTGTAAAGAGTGACAGAAACGTGGTGGTGTTTCTTGTACTATACGTAGATAGTATCTTGCTCATTGGAGACAATGAAAGAGTATTATCGGGCGTATGGGTACGGTTAATAAAGCGGTAGAGATGGAGGACTTAAGAAAAAATATATCCTTTTTGATCACGGTAACACGGATCCCAAGAGAGGATGTTATGCTTATTTTTAGTTTTGTAAAATGATACAACCCATACTCGTTTAGCATATGAATTTATCTAAGTGAATGTGTCTTTGAGACACAAAAAGAAGATAAAGAAGATGAAAGCGGTTCCTTATACTTCGGCGAATAAGGAAGCTTAATCTAAGGAATGCTATGCACGAAAATGGATAACTGTATTGCCAATGGCATAGACAGTTGGTATCAAACGTAACCCGGAACAAGAATGATGAACTGTAGTCAGATTGGACGGCGGTAAATTCACCTCAAAGGTTATGTGTTTAATTTTAGGAAGTAGAGTCATAATGTGGTGGAGTGCTATATAGAGATATATTTCAGACTCCGGACTCCATCATGGAAAGATGATAAATTGGAGCCTATGAGGCCTCCAAAGTATCTATATGACTCTAGAGACTTCATGATGGACTTTGAAGTGTTTCTAAGTTTGCCCAAGGTTATCACAATTTACATTGATGATAATAGTGCAGTTGCAAACTTGAAGGAATCACGAGTCCATAAGGCAATTAAACACATGAAGCACGAGTACTACCTGTTACGAGAAATCGTATGATGAGGGGAAGGTTGTTGTCACCTAGATTGCATCGGATGATGACCTATTAAATCCATTTACAAGGACCTTAAGGCGAGAGTTTTTAATGGTCGTGTAGTTGGAGTAGGAATCAGATGTATGGCAGAAGACATGACAGCATAGTCTTTTAGTATAAGTGGGAGATTGTTGGGTTGTATACTAAAAGTCTAGCTTTAGTATGAACAATTTTATAACAATATTTGAAAAGAGAATCATATGATCAAATGATTGCATCTTATAATTTATTTATATGCATGGTGCAGTAGTCCATTTACTTTATACTGTAGATAATATGTTGTGCGACAATACGCGGAAGATCATATTATCGATTTTCTTATAAAGTATAAACAGATGCTCACAACCGAGATAGATGGGGACTCTCTATCGGTATGGTTGTAGTGTGATTTGATATTAGTTTGTTTTGACTATAAAATCACATTAGTATGCTTTGTGCATATTGAGTAGGATCGCCTGAGATCGTTCATCTTATACTGACTATATAGTAGAACTTGATCTCTGTTATTATGGAAGTTTGTGCTCTTAATCCCTATACAATAACCGCGACACGTAGGGCAGTATGTATTTCTTTGATTCATCAATGGGTGAGATTTATAAGTATTAAATCAACAAACTCGGTGAGTTGGGAAATAGTGCTGTATCTATGGTGTGCTGTTGATTGTAGAAGGAATCCATGTCCGACATAGGTTGATGATGTCCCCTTGAGGAGCTCATAAGGTTTATCATGTAAATCTTGCAAGTGGATTAATCTCCGGCATGATAATAAGGTTGAGTGGTACTACTCTCGGATAAGATATTAATTAATTTGAGTTGTCAGTAAATGTAAATCTTGCAAGTGGATTAATCTCCGGCATGATAATAAGGTTGAGTGGTACTACTCTCGGATAAGATATTAATTAATTGAGTTGTCAGTAACTTAATTAATTAATGGGCATTGTATATCGGATAAGATATTAATTAATTTGAGTTGTCAGTAAATGTAAATCTTGCAAGTGGACTAATCTCCGGCATGATAATAAGGTTGAGTGGTACTACTCTCGGATAAGATATTAATTAATTTGAGTTGTCAGTAACTTAATTAATTAGTGGGCATTGTATATCTTAAACATGGGGAGACTTCGGGCTCATAATAAGAATGAGCCCAAAACGTAATTTGGGTTGGAGTGGGTAGTGCAGTAATAATAATTTAATGGACTTTATTATTATTATTGGATTAAATATAAGCTTTGGGCTAAGCTTGGATATTTAATCCAATGGAGGTCCAACTCCAATTCTCCTCCTGATCCCTGCTGTAGCCCAGTATATAAGTGAACTCAGCTTCTTGGAACCCTAAGAATTTTCTGCACCTCTTTTGACGTGTGATGAGGGTTGAGAGCAGATGGAGAAGGTCTCGTAGATCGTCGCCCACACGACGTCGAGATCGGACTTGGGACATACGGCAGAAGATCAGAAGGTAGTTTGCTGCTGCTGTCCACCGCCTTGCGAAATTTATATAAAATCGTAAAGTAATCAGAATTTAGTTATCAATATACTGACGGAAAGCCGTTGAAGAGAGGATCATCTGAGCATAAAGATTATTTAATTCCAACATCAGACGAGGAAGTTATGGCCATTCTCGTGGGACTGCACAGTCTGCCAGCGAGAATCCTTCATCTTCTACATACCCTGGTGAACGGTAATCGTTTCTATGATTTATTGCTTCCGATATGATAGAAACGCATGGTATCCTAACGGGTTACGTTAACCAAATGATCCAAAAGCCAACAATATCATCAGTAAGAGCCATTTCAATAACGAACTTGGTAGTCCGATTAAGACATTCCTATGCAATCATGCTGCATTGGAGTAAATGTAATGCATTAAAGTCTTATAATTATAATGTCAAGGAAATAATAAACTTGGAAGTAAAAGTTTCATCAAAAAAATTGTGACAAGACGTGTAAGAGAGAATGAAAAACTCTAATGAAATCAATACTTACCTATTCAACATCTCATAATGTAACTCGAAGAAAGGCACCCTTGATAAGATACAAAAACAATGAGTGGCAGCCAGAAAGCGATTGAGAAAGTAATGACAAAGCCCCATGGAGAGGTGCTCTCTGAACAACCTCATGTACTTGCAAGCATACACCATAAAGTGTTCCATTGGCTGCTATCTATTGTTAGGCACAAATGACAACTTTATATAAAAATTAGCACAATAGAAAGCTGCAATGCTATGACAATAGATGATACTCCATTCATTAGAAGAAAAAAGAGGATGGAATTCCTTGTGCAGCATTGTTACATACCAAAAGAATGGTAGCTTTTGAATGTTCTTCCAATATGTTAAAGCTGTTAGGACCTGAAACATTTATTGTAAACAGAGAAACAGAATCACCATCCAACACAAGTACATTTACTGTTTAAAGCAAAGTGTCGGGATGTGGCAAGATGTTTAGTTGAAAGTAAAATAGAAGATTCTTGAATTATGATAAACTGTTGAATCACCTGAAGACGAATGCTGGCGTCATACTGGCTTTTTAGGGCGTATTCATTGAAAACTGATGCCATAGAAGGAACTGTCACCTGCATTAGAAATTCTAATTAAGCTTTGTTTGCAAAGAACTAATCAATAAAAAAATGTCATGAATGGAAACCCCAACAAATAAGTCCACAAGTGAGTATACAGGCAGTTCAGAGTGCCATCAACAATAGATGCCTTAAATCACTTAAAAATATCATAGTGTAGACATATGCAACCGTTTTAACTGGAAGATTCAAAGCAGAGGAACCCTCTGGGTGATTTATACTAATTCCAATCAGCAACAAAGCTAGAGCCTCCCACTATAATATAACAACACATGTAAGTTGCCTTCGTGGCTCGTGGCTACTTCATTAAATTTTTTTATCACATAACATTAATTCGAAAAACCTTCTACAAATATTTCAAACTATTCGATCTTAATTGGTCAACTATTGAATCAACTGAATTACGAAAAAATTTTATGGAGATCATGTATGCTGGTCATATAAGTTCCCTACTTCAGAATCACGGGGGGAAAAAATCATTGGTAACATCTGATTCAGTTGAACGATTATATGAGAAATGATGAAAAAGTTTTGAATTGAAACTAACTACGAGGGAAAGGGTATCTTGTACCTTGAAAACCTAGGGTAGGAAAAAGCACAACAAAGATTTTGAGATGCTGATGTACTATAATCTCCCAAATACAAAAAGAAATAGAGTATTGATCGAGAATTGCAGTCATTTGTGAGAGCGGACGAGCGATCCTCAACATCAATCCAATCCTTAGTGATTTCAATCGCATCGTTACTGATTTTCTAAGAGAATAGACCAAGGAAACTAATCTTTCGGGCTAGGGAAATGATCGCGCCGATCTCGCCGTCGGTAACGCGGAAGAAAATGTTGACGACGGCGACGGATTGAATTTCGGCAGCATCGTTTGCAACTGCTAGAGTTAGCTTTTGAGATTTTGAAAGGTGTTAAGTTAAAATAAACTTAATATACAAAATACAGTAGTATATAAAATAAATTGGGACTAAAATATGTGTCTCATAAAATATATATTAATAAATTCTAATAAATTATCTCAATAAATTAATTTGAGACATATAATAATAATTGCCCCAAAAGTAAGTGTCAATATATAGTTTTTATTGTTTTATGTCAAATTTTATTTATTTTATTTAATAAAATTATTTTAGAGATGTAAATATGTGTCTCATAAAATATACTTATAAATTCTAATAAATAATTGTCTCAATAAGTTAATTTGGGACACATAATAATAATTGTCCCTAAATAAGTGTCTCAATAGGTAGTTTTTGTTGTAGTGATCGTTCAATACAACTATATTGAATACACTATTTTACTGAATAATAAATCATGATTTTTTTATATTAAAATAATATTTATGGAGACGATCCTAATGAAAATAAAATTGAAATTAAAATTAAAATAAATCACAAAATTTAAAAATAAAATTCATACATTAATCCTAAAAATTTAATTAAAAGAATATTTATAGAGAAAGGTTAAAAAAATAAAAATAAATTTTATAAAATATAAAGAAAACAATAAAAACGAAGAAAAACCATAAATCATAAGATAAACGAAAAAAATATCACCTCAAAGGAGAATTATTGAATCTGAAAATAAGATCAAATAAAAATATAAAAGATAAAATAAATTAAAGTATAAAAATAGAGTTTATAAAATTATAATAAAATATTCTGAAATTAATTATGGATTGTCCAATTCATCACTCCAAGCATTGATGACTTTTTTTAATGATTGAAGTTGCAAATAAGATCAAATAAAAACAATCAATAAGATTAAAAAAATTATAAAACATGATTTATAGAATATAAAGAATATACAAAAAATGAAAAAAAATCATAAGATAAACGAAAAATAAAAAAGAAGAATGATACCTCAAATGGAATGATTGAACCTGAAAAAAGATCAAATATAAGTATAAAATATAAAATAAATTAAAGTATATAAATAAGGTTCATAGAATTATTTATAAAGAAAATACAAAAATCGTAGAGAAACGAAAATAAGATAACAAAAATTAAAAAAGAAGAATGATACTTCAAATGAGAATGATCGAACATGCACATAAGGTCAAATATGTGAATGATTGAATATAAAAATAAGATTAAATATAAGTATAAAAGATAAAATAAATTAAAGTATATAAATAGGGTTTATATAATTATAAATAAAACACAAAAATCGAAATGAAAAAAAGATAACAAAATATAAAAAAGAAGAATGATACCTCAGAGAACGATTGAACCTATACGAAAAGGTTTATATAGAATGATTTGAAAGAATGAACGATCGTGATTGAAAGAAATCAACGACGTAGGAAAAAGGTGGAAAATTGCAAAGATAGCATTGAAAGATTTGATATTATTAAAATTAGTATATTGATTGAGAATTCATAGAATATATGCCAATAATATTTTTCATATTTATCAAATTTATGTTGTTAATTAAAAAATAAGTAAATAATTTATTATTAGCATAAATATGATCATGATTGAGATCAAAAGTAATAGACGATCAAGATTAAAATTAAATGAAAACTAATTTTATTAAAATTGAAAAAATGGAGAAAAATTGAAGATAAAAATAGAAATTAAGTTTTTTTTCTTTTTTATATATATGATATAAATTAAGCATATATTGATCAAAAATTAGTCAAATATGTCAAAAATATATCCCATATTTACCAAGTTTATATTGTAAAAAAAAGTAAAATTTAAATAATAAAATCCATTATTAGTATAATTAAATTTTGTGATTGCAATCAAAAGTATTATTTGAACGGTCAAGATTAAAATTGAATTATTTATAAATAGAGTAAAATTGAAAAAAAATTAAAAATAAAAGTAGAAGTTTTCTTTTATATATGTATAGATAAGTTATAATAAGTGTATAGAAAAAATAAATAAATAATAAGACTATACGTAAACGAATCAAATGACAAAGGACTTTGTTATACTATATTTAATATATATATTGATTATTTATGAAAAATAAGGTCAAACATTTTATAATTAATTAAAACAAAATTCTTAAAATATTTTTAATAGTTGCTATATATATATATATATATATATATATATATATATATATATATATATATATATATATATATATATAAGTAATATTATAAATAATATTTAAATGGAGTATTACTTTTATGGTTTAGTGTTTCTTATAACTATATAATAATAATTCTATTTCCATTAATTATTATTTTTTAAGAAACTAATGTAATATATATATATATATATATATATATATATATATATCGTAAGTATACTATAGCAGAAACTTTTCTTGCTGACGTGTCGTCCTCAGAGTGTAACGCCCTAGGATTTTGCTATGGGGTTGGGACGCTACTAGATATAAATTCTCCAATATAATAATAGAGGGGTCGAGAATGCATAGCGGAATTAACATAAAAAAATCCCCAAAGCGATAATATAATAAGGCAAAAATTGCATAAAGATTATTACATATAAGCGTCTACTCACCCGAGTAGAGTGAAATATCCAAAACAAGTACGTTCAGATGATATATCTGAAATAAAGTTCTTAATAAAATACTTAAATATAAAACATAATATAAATTTCTCTATGGTCTTGGGACATCTGCAGGAGCCTCTCCATCTTTTAAACATTGTTCTGAAAATCAATAAGGGGTGAGTGTCTGAAATACACTCAGTGGATTAACTTAAATGATTGCATACTTAAAAATAAATATGCATGCCAAATATACCATAAAATGTAACATATGCCATTTAATAAAATAATTTGCACATTGTCGTTCGATAACTCATTGAAAATATTTTAGATCGAACCGTCGTCCGATAACTTGTGTTAGTTGGTCTGTGCGCACCGGGCCGTCACCCCAGTACGATGTTAGCATACTTTGAAATATATTTAGTACTGAACCGACGTAGTCAGTAACTTATGTTAGTTGGTCTATGCGCACCGAGTCATCACCCAGTACGATATTAGTAGAAAAATATTTGTCATCGAACTAAAAGCACACATGGCACATAACATGAAATATCAGTAACATATACCACATCTTAACGTAGCAATCATGATATTAAATTTTAGCACTCGGTAAAGAGTGAAAGTTACCCCCACCTTGAATTTTCTTAGAGATAGTTGATTGGATTAAACTTGCTCGTTTGTCTCAGGTATGTCTGCAAGGGTATACTAAGCTGAGTTCTACTTCTAATAATAATTTCTATTACTAAAACTAAATTTCTAATATTATTATATACTTTAATAATTTGTAATCAAGTCCCTGCATTATATTAAATTCTCATTTAAACTTACACTAAACTTTAAACTTATTACAAAATGACCCAACTTGAGTTATACAACTCCGTTTGAAAATCCAAAAACACTGTTGGAATCCTCGTGAGGTGAGGATCACATCAATACCAATTTTTTATAAAAATGTTGAAGTTTTGAAAATATGAAATTTATACCGTGAAGTGGGTTTCTTCCCAATTTTTTCATTTTACGTCAAAATTCAAAACTAATTATACCTTTGTGAACCTCGTGAGGAGAGCTTCAAAACGGTCTATAATATCAAAGTTAACTCACACCGAAACAAAATATGCCATTAAAGGGATTGAAACTTTGACGGAGTTTTTCTCACTCATACGAAATCCATTTTACAAAAGATTTATATATTTGGAATCTACGCATCGAGACGATCATTTTCGTATATAACATGATAAGGGATTTGATAAGGTTCGTATATATGCCATTAAAGGGGTTTGATAAGGTTCGCATATATATATGCATGTATATGTATGTGTGAGTTATATATATGTGTGTGTGAAAACATGCAAAGAGAAGAGTAGAGAATTACCTCTCAATTGATCACTCCTCACACTACTACTAATTGTAAGAGTTAATGGAAAAAATATGAGTGAAGGGTGAATGAATTTGGTTAGCAAAATATATGTGTGTGTGGTTGAATGGAGTTGGGTATTTATAAATGTATGTGATGGAATCAAGAATACATTGGCACATAGCAAGGTGGTGATACATGTGTATTTCCATGTAGGCTAACATGTTTGTATGGCCTCATAGTCACAACATGGCTTAGCAATTCTTTTACATGGCTTCACATGTGGGATAACTGCACATGGCCTCACATGTGGGTGTTGGATTGTATACTAAAAGTCTAGCTTTAGTATGAACAATGTCATAACAATATTTGAAATGAGAATCATTGATCAAATGATTGCATCTTATAATTTATTTTATATGCATGATGCAATAGTCCATTTACTTTATACTGTAGATAATATGTTGTGCGACAACACGCGGAAGATCATATTATCGGTTTCCTTATAAAGTATAAACAGATGCTCACAACTGAGATAGACGGGGACTCTCTATCGGTATGGTTGTAGTGTGGTTTGGTATTAGCTTGTCTTGGCTATAGAATCACATTAGTGCACTTGTGTGTATTGAGCAGGACCGCCTGAGATCGTTCTTCTTATACTGACTATATAGTAGAACTTGATCTCTGTTATTATGGAAGTTCGTGCTCTTAATCCCTATACAATAACCTCGACACGTAGGGCAGTATGTATTTCTTTGATTCATCAATGGGTGAGATTTATAAGTATTAAATCAACAAACTCGGTGAGTTGGGAAGTAGTGCTGTATCTATGGTGTGATGTTGATTGTAGAAGGAATTCATGTCCGTCATAGGTTGATGATGTCCCCTTGAGGAGCTCATAAGGTTTATCATGTAAATCTTGCAAGTGGATTAATTTCCGGCATGATAAAAAGGTTGAGTGGTACTACTCTTGGATGAGATATTAATTAATTTGAGTTGTCAGTAACTTAATTAATTAATAGACATTGTATATCTTAAACATGGGGAGACTATCGGGCTTATAATAAGAAGGAGCCCAGAACATAATTTTGGGATTGGACGGGTAGTGCAGTAATAATATTTTAGTGGACTATATTATTATTATTGGATTTAATTAAAAGCTTTGGGTTAAGCTTGGTTAATTAAGTTCAATTGAGGCCCAGCCCAATTTCTCCTCCTGGTCCCTGCAGTAGCCCTTATAAATAAGTTATCTCAGTTCCTGTTAACCCAAAGTCAGTGCATCATTTGACAGTTAGAAAGAACAGGAGCAGATTGAGAGAATCCTGCGGATTGTTGCCCACACAACAGCAGGATTCAACTTGGGACATACTGCAGAAGATTGAGAGGTGGTTCTCTGCAACGGATCAACCTCTACATCAACCCAGAAGTACGGTAAACAAAATTTAATTGCTTCCGCTGTTTATTATTTGCCTGTTTACTAACGATCACGTTTGAGCCACAAGATCCAATTGCCAACAATTGGTATCAGAGCGATGGTTTCGTGGTGATACGTGAATCGTTTGAAAGGGCTTATGTGATCATATGTTATATTCTGGTATTAATCACATTGAAGATAGCATGTTTTAGGATTTGAATAATTCTGTATTATTTGTGAAATCCTATGATTATCAGAATCGATGATATTGTGTTTGTTTATTTACAATTGAACACGTTTTTACACACACTGGATTCTGACTTCTGGATGTGATGAGAATACACCCTGGACATCATAAACTCATACGCCTGCACGGAGAATGACCACTGATCGAATCAGAAGGACTGTACGGCGTGGTTGGTGGCTGAGACCACGGCGGCTGAGCATCAACGATGGTGGCGTGATTGGCGTTGACCGCCTGATGGATATCGGGTGGACGTTGACCCAGAAGCATGACGATCGGAATCGGTGATAGGCGCTGAAAGTGGCGCGTGGCTGCCTGCGCCATCAATCGATGGCTGGAAGTGGCGCGTGTGAGCAGTGCGCGGCTGATGCGGGCGGATCCACGGCGATCGGGCGATGAGTGGACTGCTGCACTGCAATCGCGAGGGACTCGCTTCGGAAGTACGATTCTCGTCGCGATGCGTGAGGGCTGATGGGCAGTGGACTGTCGGATTGTTTTCGGCGGTAGCTGTGGGTGCGGCGCGGCCGCTGGCGGCTGTGTCGGATTGTTTTCGGACGTTTGCTGGGCCGTCGATGAGTCGACACACTGGCAGCTTGCTATCGGCGACAGCGGTACTCGATTGAAGTCGACGGTAGCGCCGATGGTTCTGCTCGATGGCGGTGCTGCTGGAAGTTCTGGTAATGGATGGCGGCATCGGCTGGATCAAATTGCGATGGTGCTGTTCCAGGCGAGTGCGGGCGGCGGCAGTCTCCGACAGCTTCCAGGCGAGCGTGAGCGGCGCGGGCAGCGGCAGTGGTCGACGACAGGCGGGTGATTCGACAGGCGCTGCTGAATGACGCACGGCAGTTGGTCGCTGGCGGCTGGCGGTCGGAGGACTGACGAAGCGGCTCCTGTGGGCTGTGGGTGCGTCGGCCGGCAGCGGTGGTGCCGGGTAGCGCCCGTGTTGACTCGCCGTGTGGTTTCAATTGCGGCTGGCAGGAGTTTTAGGGCAGAGGTTTTGTGATGGGCTGATGGGCCAAGTTATTGGGCCTGTCCCTATTTTTTTAATTAAAATGGAAATGGGCTGCATGGGCCTGATTTATTGAGGTTGGGCTTCGATAATGGGCAGCATGTATAGGCTGATTTTAATTTATTGGAAATGGGCTGTTGGACCCAAATAAATTATTGGATTAGTCTTGGGCTCAATTTCAGATTTTAGTTAAAGGCTGCTCAATTTTAATTTGGTTTTGGGTTGTTGGCCCAAATTTAATTAAAATGCTTATGAGCTGCTGGGCCCTAACTGCTATATTTAATTAATTGTGGGATAAATATTGGGCCTGATTTTAAATATTAGGCTAGACCTTAATGAAGAAATTAGCAGGGTAAATGGGCTTAATTATTTTATTAATGGGTTGCTCATTTTATGCTAATAATAATTTTTGGGTCAGCTGTGCCTATTTAATTGATCCAACATTTTATACAATTAATTAATGATATATAACTGATTTAATTGGTTTACTTGACAACTAATTGTTATATGTGAAAGACATGTTCTATGTGATTTTTTTTTAAATTGATGTTAATAGAAGCATGTCTAGGATGTATATTTTATTTCAGAATATTATATACATGTTAAAAACCCTCGGTTATTAAATAACTAAGTGGGAGAGGGGATTGGTAATAAATTCTCGCGGCCTCCATTATTGGTTTATTAGCAATGTGAATAGACTTGCGCGTCGGCATTAGAGCCTTCCTCCCCATCGGATGAGTTTATTCATGGATTGCTGGAACAGACTTCATTAAAAAATTACGTTTGTAATGTGATGCATATGAACTTGCGCGTTGGCTTAGACCTTCCTCCCTATCGGATGAGTTTGTATGCGATTCACTTGTACAAACTTGTAATTGATGACTATAAGAAGTTATCCGAGTGCGTGTGTACTTCTCCATCTGTAAGGCACACAAGCTTGGGCCGCGGACTTGGGGTCAAATAATGGTGTACACTTAGATGCAAATAATAAGTATCCTTCCCATCAGAGTCACTGCTTTTATTTGCATGGCCAAAGAGGAACCGACTATTAATTATTTTGTCATAAAGTTAGGTTGACAAATGAAATTAATGGGTAAAACCTTCTCTTGTAAATGTTCGGGTTTGTAAACGTCCACACTATCGTGGCTTGCAGACTCACGGTGCTTGAGATGTCGGTGAATTTTATTTTTATATTGTTTTGAGGGAATCAATATAAAAGAATAAAATTCGAAGATTTGATCGGAATATTTATTTGTGATTCTCTGAATTTCGAATGGTTTTATTTCACTAATTGTTAACTAAAAGAAATTATATTTACTTGTCCAAATTAGTTGATTAGAAAAGAATCTTGGTTTTGAAAATTTACTGCTTAAGAAAATATAAGTGTGTTCTCTCAAAGGACGGCTCATGATGCCTATTAAAGTCTCTAGTGAAGAGATGAGAGGTTCATAGAAATATGATGATCTCATGTAACTCTTTGGATACTTGAGTAATTTAAAAGGCGCAAGATCATGATAGAATTTGATGAATGAATTGGAAATATATGGAATAGAAGTTGAAAGGGAAACCTAAGTCAATTTTATTCTCCATAATTGCCTAGATGTTTTGAGAAAGTTCCACCTGAATTACAAAAGGATGTATATGGTGGGAAACCTCTGACAAAACATGTGGCAAAGGAAAGCCATTTTCATCATGATGTGAACAAGTTTAATATCTTATTTACTAATGGTTTAAACATGATTAGTGATGACATCCACTGACACGAACTGTGTAGATACTGGAATCACTAAATGTTTATAACTTAGTAAGGAGAAGATTGTTAAGACATGGGTAAAACTACAAAGGTAGTGGCTATTGCAGTGGGAGTTGTTTATTTATCTCATGATTAGAATAAACGATTGATTATGAGAAATTATATTTACGTACGTTTCGTAGAAAGAATTTTATTTCGGTTTCTATGCATTAACGGATGGATACTTCATTTCATTTAAATGACGTGGTCATAGTAATGAGGAATGAGGCTATAATTCGTTAAAGTACGTAGCTGGATAATATGTAAACTCTTGAATCATGCACATCCCACAGATGCAATAAATAATAATTAATAATGCATCTTCTAATATTAGAAAGAGAAAGGAACCTTTGGAAATGAACTAAACATACATTTGGCTTCTAAGACTAATTCATTTTACTTGAGTAGGATTCAAAAGTTGATAGCCGATAGACCGTAAGGTTTATCTGAAGTGGAAACTATCGGACTTGCGAGTCTTGCTTGGAAGTAAAAATGATTAACTGCCTTTTAAAGGCTGTGGGGTGTAGATCCAAAAATATATATGTTGGAATTAGTTCATTCTGATTCAAGCGAACCTAACATTATCCAGGCGAGAGGTGGTTATGAATATTCGAAGATTATTCTGAAAACCAATATATTTATATGATGCACTGCATGTCTAAATTCTTTGATTAATTCAAGAATTGTAAGGCTGGTACAGTGAAGCATCATGGAAAATATATTAAGTCATTACGATTTAATCAAGATGGCAAATACCTCTTGGGATAGTTAGGAACTATTAATCAGAAATTGAGATTAAATCTCAAGTTGACTACACCGGGCAAGCCCCAGCTGTATGGTGTGGTGGATAGAAGGTGTAAGTCTCTTATGGTTATGATTAGATAGATGATGAATTATTTGGAATAATTAAATTCATTTTATGGATATGCCCTAGATACAGTAATTCGTGAAACGTTTGTCTGTATATGGGACATCCTAGAAAAATTGAGGATGATTTATTTAGTCCAAAAGATCGAAGGGTAATTGTTAACACAATAACTAGATTTTTGGAAAAGGACTATCTAATAAATCACAAACCCATGTATGAGTTGTTCTAAAGGAAGTGAAAGGAAAACACTAAGTATAAGTACCAAGTGTACAAGAGGATATACCACAAGGTAAACTGCAACGCGTGTCACGTCTGATACACAATTACATGTAGTGCCTTGTCGTAGTGGGAGGGTTGTTTAACAACCCATAAATATATGTTTTGGGAGAGTCGTGAGACTTGATCCCTAGTGAACATGGTATTATCCCACGGATACGACGTAGCACTACAAGATGAAAATACGGAATCTTAGTAAGTTGCAATGTATGTTGAAATAGAATCTACGGATTCTGAATAAAGTCTGGGAGCTTATAGGACCACTAAATGGTATAAAAATCATTGCAAGTGGTCAAGGGAAATAAAAGAGGATCATATGGAAAGGTGAAAACCTTGAAAGCAAAGCTTGTTGCGAAAAAGTGTACTCAGAAAGAAATGGTTCGATTATGAGGAAACATATTCGCTGGTAGCTATGCTTAAGTTGATCCGGATTCTTTTATGTATTGCTGCTCATATTGAAATATGAGGAACAACAAATAGATGTCAAGACAGCTTTCCTGATTGGAAGTTTTGAGAAAAACATCTATGTGAAGCAACCAGAGTGATTCATTGCAAAGTACTAATAGCATTTTGATAGTAAGCTTAAAAGTGTCCAGCGATGGACTAAAAGCAAGCTTTGAGATCGTGAAGCATCTGTTTTGATTAGGTAATCCAGTGGCATGGATTTAAATCAATGAGCGGATCTGTCTTGTGTGTTGTAAAGAGTGACGGAAACGTGGTGGTGTTTCTTGTACTATACGTAGATAGTATCTTGCTCATTGGAGACAATGAAAGAGTATTATCGGGCGTATGGGTACGGTTAATAAAGCGGTAGTGATGAAGGACTTAAGAAAGGCAAAATACATCCTTTTGATCACGGTAATACGGATCACAAGAAAGGATGTTATGCTTATCTCAAGTTTCATAAATGATACAGTCCATACTCGTTTAGCATGTGAATTTATCTTAGTGAATGTGTCTTTGAGATACAAAAAGAAGATAAAGGAGATGAAAGCGGTTCCTTATGCTTCGGCGAATAAGGAAGCTTAATCTAAGGAATGCTATGAACGAAGTTGGATATCTGTTTTGCTGGATGCAGAACAGTGGGTATCAACGTAATCCGGAACAAGAATGATGAACTGTGGTAAGACATATATGAAGTGCCTGAGAAGGACTGGAAATCATATATAGACTTACTGAACAGATTCACTACTTCTTGTGGATTACGTAGATTCAGATTTCTTAGTCAGATTGGACGGTAGATAATTCTCCTCAAAGGTTTTGTGTTTAATCTTAGGAAGTAGAGTCATAATGTAGAGGAGTGTTATATAGAAATATATTTCAGACTCCGGACTCCATCATGGAATGATGATAAATTGGAGCCTATGAGGCAGCCAAAGTATCTATATGACTCTAGAGACTTCATGATGGACTTTGAAGTGTTTCTAAGTTTGCCCAAGGTAATCACAATTTACATTGATGATATTGGTGCAGTTGCAAACTTGAAGAAATCACTAGTCCATGAGGCAATTAAACACATGGAGCGCGAGTACCACCTGTTACGAGAAATCGTATGATGAGGCGAAGGTTGTTGTCGCATAGATTGCATCGGATGATGACCTAGTAAACTATTTACAAGGACCTTAAGGCGAGAGCTTTTAATGGTCGTGTAGTGGGAGTAGGAATCAGATGTATGGCAGAAGACATGACAGCATAGTCTTTTAGTATAAGTGGGAGATTGTTGGATTGTATACTAAAAGTCTAGCTTTAGTATGAACAATGTCATAACAATATTTGAAATGAGAATCATTGATCAAATGATTGCATCTTATAATTTATTTTATATGCATGATGCAATAGTCCATTTACTTTATACTGTAGATAATATGTTGTGCGACAACACGCGGAAGATCATATTATCGGTTTCCTTATAAAGTATAAACAGATGCTCACAACTGAGATAGACGGGGACTCTCTATCGGTATGGTTGTAGTGTGGATTGGTATTAGCTTGTCTTGGCTATAGAATCACATTAGTGCACTTGTGTGTATTGAGCAGGACCGCCTGAGATCGTTCTTCTTATACTGACTATATAGTAGAACTTGATCTCTGTTATTATGGAAGTTCGTGCTCTTAATCCCTATATAATAACCTCGACACGTAGGGCAGTATGTATTTCTTTGATTCATCAATGGGTGAGATTTATAAGTATTAAATCAACAAACTCGGTGAGTTGGGAAGTAGTGCTGTATCTATGGTGTGCTGTTGATTGTAGAAGGAATCCATGTCCGTCATAGGTTGATGATGTCCCCTTGAGGAGCTCATAAGGTTTATCATGTAAATCTTGCAAGTGGATTAATTTCCGGCATGATAAAAAGGTTGAGTGGTACTACTCTTGGATGAGATATTAATTAATTTGAGTTGTCAGTAACTTAATTAATTAATGGACATTGTATATCTTAAACATGGGGAGACTATCGGGCTTATAATAAGAAGGAGCCCAGAACATAATTTTGGGATTGGACGGGTAGCGCAATAATAATATTTTAGTGGACTATATTATTATTATTGGATTTAATTAAAAGCTTTGGGTTAAGCTTGGTTAATTAAGTTCAATTGAGGCCCAGCCCAATTTCTCCTCCTGGTCCCTGCAGTAGCCCTTATAAATAAGTTATCTCAGTTCCTGTTAACCCAAAGTCAGTGCATCATTTGACAGTTAGAAAGAACAGGAGCAGATTGAGAGAATCCTGCGGATTGTTGCCCACACAACAGCAGGATTCAACTTGGGACATACTGCAGAAGATTGAGAGGTGATTCTCTGCAACGGATCAACCTCTACATCAACCCAGAAGTACGGTAAATAAAATTTAATTGCTTCCGCTGTTTATTGTTTTCCTGTTTACTAACGATCACGTTTGAGCCACAAGATCCAATTGCCAACAGTGGGATGATGATTCATGGGCCAATTTGATCAAATAATAACAATCATAATGGGTCAAAATTTGGTGAATTTCGTACATCCTATTGGCAGCTGCGCGGCTTCACCATTTTGATCATAACTTCTTCGTTCGCCCTCCTATTTGAGTAATTTTTGCGCCCATGCAATTCTTTCTTCCTTGGCTTTCTAACTATGTAAAGAACTATTCGAAAACCCAATATTTGAATGTATAACAAGTCACGCAAAGTGGCACAGCCGTTCTATTCGGCACAGCTTGCGCAACGTCACCACTTTGATCATAACTTTCTCGTTTGGAATCCAATTGAAGTTGTCTTTATGCTCACGCGACCCTCTCTTCCGTGACTTTCCAACTATATCTTACACGACCAGTTTCGACGTCCACACAAATACAAAAAAATTATGGAAAATGCACGTTTATTTGTTTGCAAGTAGCACAAGTTCACCCTTCATTCCAATTTTACAAAATTTATCAACCTTTCAAATATATAAGGTGGGTATTACACAGAGCGCTCAAATGTGACATGTAATTTTCTCAGATTTTTGGATTTTTTAATACTTTTTTTAATATTTCCTTATTTACTATTAATTAACTTCATTATTTAATATTTTCTTTTTTAAATAATGTGTTTCTTATTTTTAATAATGATTAAATTTTAAATATTTTATTTATTTATTTGTGTAACATTAATTAATTACTAAATTTTTAATGCAATAAATAATTAATATAAAATTAAATCACATATATAAAGGGAAAAAAGAATATTCTATATAATATTCTATCTCACCCCACCTATAAATAAGACTTTTTGGTTATTCATTCTAAATATACATATTCGATTTTTCAAGAGGAATATGAGCTTTCTTCAAGTTCATATAGAGAATTGAATTATGAAAGTATAGAAATTTATTTCGATAGAGCGAATCAAGTAGAGATTCGATCTTCTTCAAGAGGAAGATGACTTATTCAAGTATTCTTGAATCGATTTGCCTCTTAAAAATTGATTTTTCAAGAGGAAGATATTTGATTCAAGTATTTTTGAATAGATTTATATCTTAAAAATTAATTTTTCAATAGTAAGAGGATCTTGAATCGATTTACATCTTAAGAAACGATTCTTTAAGAGGAAAAAAATCGATTTAAGTATTACCTCTTAATAATCGATTTAAGTATTCTTTAAGATCAACATTTGAAGTATTGATTCAAGTATTCTTCAAGTGAAAGAGAATCGACGACAATTCAAGTACTCTTGAATTGATTTACCTCTAGAGAATAAGAGGTTGAAAAACTAATTCATGTATAGAATCGAAAGCTTAGGTTTTTTAAGTTAAATCATTATTTCATATCAAATAATATTAAAATTGAGTTTGTAAATATTTGTTAATATTTTAAATTTAGTATTTTAATATTTATTTATTTACGTATATCTTAATTATTCAATTATGACATATGAATTACAAAATTTATTTTCTTTATTTGTTTATATAATTTGAAACTAATAAAATTAATAAAAAATAAAATTAATAAATTAATTACAAATTTATGAATATTTAAAAGAATATTATATATAAATTAATTAATTTTATTTATGTTATATATATATTACATTAGTTTCTTAAAAATAACAATTGATGGAAATATAATTAATATTATATAGTTAATTAATAAATATCAAATCATAATAATGAGTAAAAAGTAATATTCCATTTAAATATTATTTATAATATTATGTATATTTAATATATATATATATATATAACAACTATTTAATTTTTAATAATTTTGTTTTAATTAATTATAAAATATTTGATCTTATTTTCCATAAATAATATATATATATATATATATATATATATATATATATATATATATATATATATATATATATATATATATATATATATATATATATATTTTAAGTATAGTATATCAAAATTATTTTTTCCTAACGTATTGTTCATGTATAGTTTTACTATTTATTTATTTTTTCTATACATTTATTACGACTTATTTACTTTATTATTATTAATTACAATTAATAAATAAATCATTCGATATAAATAAATTAATTAGTACTAATTTAAATCATGTATAGAAAAAAAAGAATAAATTGAGATTTTTTTTATATATATAATTGATATTTATTTTAGACAAACAGTAAAATTAACAATTTATTATTGAGAGTTACATACTTAGATCATAATTGCACTTAAATACAATGAAAAAAATAAAATACTAACAACTATATAAATATACAACAAAGAAACAAAATTGTCCCTATGTGGTTGAACATTTTTTTAGAGAGACAAAAGGATTAATAAATAGTTTTCAATTATATTATGTTATAAAGTAACATTTAAAAAAATTCAAGTCAAGATTCTTTCAAATAATTAGAATATATGTATATATATATATATATATATATATATATATATATATATATATATATATATATATATATATATATATATATATATATATATATATATTAAATTTTTACTAGATTTAGTTATACGTTACATTATCAAAAGTAACATGTTAAAATTTGTTGCAAATTCTTTACATTGATGAAAGAAATTGTATAGCTATAAAAAAAATCTCCTTAATTAATGTTGTTACGTTATATAACATGAATTATTTAATTAGAAAAAATAAAAAAAATAATTAATTATCCTGCGTTATACGCGGGTTTCATACTAGTATATATATATATATATATATATATATAATATTCTTTTAAATATTCATAAATTTGTAATGAATTTATTAATTTTATTTTTATTTAATTTTATTAGTTTTAAATTATATAAACAATTAAAGAAAATAAATTTTATAATTCATATGTCATAATTAAATATTAAGATATATGTAAATAAATAAATATTAATATACTAAATTTAAAAATTAACAAATATTTACAAATTCAATTTTAATGTTATTTGATATGAAATAATGATTTAACATAACGAACTTAAGCTTTCGATTCTATACATGAATTCGCTTTTCAGTCTCTTATTATCTAGAGGTAAATCGATTCAAGAGTACTTGAATCTCGATCCTTTTTCACTTGAAGAATACTTGAATGAATACTTTAGAGGTAAATCTTAAAGAATAATTGAATCGATTCTTAAGAGGCAATACATGAATCGATTTTTTTTCTTTTAAAAAATCGATTCTTAAGATGTAAATCAATAAAGAATACTTGAATCGATCCTCTCACTCTTGAAAAATCAAATTTAAGATGCAAATCTATTCAATAATACTTGAGTTGATTATCTTCTTCTTGAATAATCGATTCTTAAGAGGTAAATCGATTCAAGAATACTTGAATCAGTTTATTCCTCTTGAAAAATACTTTAGATTAAACGAAGAGATAATGAGTCTTTAAACGTCGAATCTATCATGCATTATATGTTGTTTATCATTTCTTAACTCATAAGGAAACGAGTTCTTTATTCAATAATTCGATTAAACAAAGAGATAATGAGTCTTTAAATAAATCAATTTTTTAGAGGTAGATTTAATATCTATTTGATTTGCTCTATCGAAATAAATTTTTATACTTTAATAAATCAATTTTTTAGAGAAACTTGAAAAAAGATCCTATTCCTCTTGGAGAATCGAATGTGTATACTTAGAATGAATAACCAAAAAATCTTATTTATAGGTGGGGTGAGAGAAAATATTATACGGGATATTATTTTTTTCCTTTATATATATGATTTAATTTGATATTAATTAATTTATTTATTGCATTAAAAGATTTAGTAATTAATTAATGATACCCAAATAAATAAATAAAATATTAAAAATTTAATCATTATTAAAAATAAGAAACACATTATTTAATAAAGAAAATATTAAATAAGAAAGTTAATTAAAAGTAAATAAGGAAAATATTAAAAAAAGTATTAAAATCTAAAAAATTGTGAAAATTACACGTCACATTAGAGCGCTCTGGAGACGACACGTCTAAGAGGTAATACTTGAATTAATTTTTTTCCTCTTGAAGAATCGATTTTTAAGATTTAAATCGATTCAAGAATACTTGAATTGATCCTCTTACTTTTCAAAGATTGATTTTTAAGATGCAAATCTATTCAAGAATACTTGAATTAATTCTCTTCCTCTTGAAGAATAATTGAATCGATTTTTTAGAGGTAGATCGAATCTCTACTTGATTCGCTCTATCGAAAAAATTTTATATTTTCATAAATCAATTCTCTAGAGAAACTTGAAGAGTCCATCCACGAGGCTGTAAAAAGTGAGAAAGGGGCAGCTCTTATTCCTCTTAGAGAATCGAATGTGTGTATTTTGAATAAATAACCAAAAAGTCTTATTTATAGGTGGGGTGAGAGAGAATATTATATGAAATATTATTTTTTCACTTTATATATACAATTTAATTTGATATTAATTAATTTATTGTATTAAAAGATTTAGTAATTAATTAATGAAACCCAAATAAATAAATAAAATATTAAAAATTTATTCATTATCAAAGATAAGAAACACATTATTTAATAAAGAAAATATTAAATAAGGAAATTAATTAAAAATAAATAAGGAGAATATTAAAAAAGTATTAAAAATCTAAAAAATTAAGAAAATTACACGTCACATTGGAGCGTTCTGAAGACAACACGTCAACAAGAAAAGTTTATGCTATAATATACTTAAGATCTTATACATACTAATTGCAAATACGTTGCTATAAATAATTTTTTAAAAGTATGAGGTGTCGCGACGAGGTTTATTGTCGTATTTTTATTTTAATTTCATATTTATATTCTTTCTACTTTTATTTATTTATTTTTATATTATTATTATATTATTCATGTATATCTATAAATTAAATACCACCTTTAATTTTTTTTATTGGTTAGTAATAGATAATTAAACCAATAAATAAAAATGTATCAAACTTATTATTATTATTATTCATGTATATCTTCAAATTTAACACCAGCTTTAATCATATTTTTTTCTTAGTTAGAAATAGATATTTTTATTTTTTATTTTAATATAACATATAATCTTTCTATTTTTTTTATTATTATTATATTGTTACTAATGTATATCTTTATATTTAGAATTAAAAACTAAACCTTAAAATGATAAATAAATCAATTAATAGAAAATATATCTTCAAAAATTTTGAGTATATACTCATTATTAAATTACAATATGCATTTAATATTGTATTATCTAATTAATTTTTCTATAAAATATAATGCATCCGCATATTATGCGGGAATATGTACTCATATATATATACGAGTACACATTCCTGCGTAATACGCGGATAAATTATTATAACCAATTAAAAAATATAATTAAAGGTAATATTTATAGATATACATAAATATTTAAAAAATACATGAATAATAATAAATAAATAAATAAAAGTAGAAAGATTATATATGTAATATTAAAACAAAAATAAAAAATATATGAAATTTAACCATGTTGCGATACCTCATACTTTTAAAAAATTATTTATAGCAGCTTATTCATAATTAGTATAATATATATATATATATATATATATATATATATATATATATATATATATATATATATATATATATATATCTTATAGATATTGTTGGATTGTATATTAAAAGTCTAGTTTTTGTATGAACAATGTTATAACAATTAATTTGAAATGAGAATCATAATATTGATCAAATGATTGCGTCTTATAATTTATTTATATGTATGATGCAATAGTCCACTTACTTTATACTGTAGATAATATGTTGTGCGACAATACGCGGAAGATCATATTATCGATTTCCTTATAAAGTATAAACAGATGCTTACAACCGAGATAGACGGGGACTCTCTATCGGGATGGTTGTAGTGTGATTTGGTATTAGTTTGTCTTGACTATAGAATCACACTAGTGCACTTTGTGTGTATTGAGTAGGACCGCTTGAGATTGTTCGACTTATACTGACTTATAGAAGAACTTGATATCAATTATTATGGATGTTCGTGCTCTTAATTCCAATACAATAACCTCGACATGTAAGGCAGTATGTATTTCTTTGATTCATCAAAGGGTAAGATTTTCATGTAATTTAATCAATAAACTCGGTGAGTTGGAAAATAGTGATGTCTCTATGGTGTGATGTTGATTGTAGAAGGAATCCGTATCCGACATAAGTTGATGATGTCCCCTTGAGGAGCTCATAAGGATTATCATGTAAACTCTGCAGGTGGATTTATTCCAGCATGATAATGAGGTTGAGTGGTACTACTCTTGGATGAGATATTAATTAATGGAGTTGTCAGTAACTTAATTAATTAAAGGGCATTGTATATCTTAAACATTGGGAGACTGTCGTACTCATAATAAGATGGAGCCCATAACGTAATTATGGGATTAGAACAGTAGTGCAGTAATAATATTTTAGTGGTATATATTATTATTATTGGACTTAAGTGTAAGCTTTGGGCTAAGTTTGGATACTTAAGTCCAATGGAGGCTCAACTCTAATTTCTCCTCCTGGTCCTTGTTGTAGCCCATATATAAGTCATCTCAGCTGTTTTAATCCTAGAAGAGACACGCCTAACACGTGAGTAAGGAGAGAGAATAGCTTATTGAGAAGATCTCGAAGATTGTCGCCTACACGACATCGAGATTGGACTTAGAAATACAATAGAAGATTGTTTGCTATTGCTGTTTGACAACTTCCATGATTTTTTTAAAATCGTGTAGTTCTCCAAACTATTCGTGTGATACTGACGGAAAGCCACTGAAGAGAGAATCATTTTGGCGCGTAGATAACTCAAATCGGAGATCAGATGAGAGAGTTATGCTCAAAACGGTGAGACTGCGTAGGCTACCGGCGAGAATCTTTCTTCTCCAACATACCCTGGTGAAAGGTAATAGGTTTCTTTATTTTCTTGCTTTCACTGAATTAGAAACGTATGGAACCCTAATGGTTCACGTTAACCAAATGATCGAACGTCAATAATTGGTATCAGAGCTTCGGTTTCATGGTGAAGCGTGAAACATTAGGCTAGGGTTTATGTGCCATACTTGATTAGGGTTTAGAATTAAGTTTCATGTTGTATACTCTAATTGTGCACGACGGCACATGAGCACCGCAAGGACACACGACGTGGCTGCCCGATGGCAGTGTGATGCGGCGGCGACATGGTGGTGACACGGCGGGGCTGTATAGACCACGCGGGGCTGCACGGATGCAGCAATTAGCTAGCACTCAAATGGAACCCATTGTGCGGCACGATGATTGATGACACGCAAGCGCTGGATGGCTGCACTAGCACGCGGAGGCGTGGCTACCGGCACCGTGAGGGCTGGCGCGTGGCTGGCGCATTATTGGCTGCGATTGGCGGCACGGTGGAAACCATGTTTACTGGCGGGGAGACGTGACAAGAAGGTGACAGGGTGAATGGCTAGAGAATGCCTGGAGGTTGCTGTGATGTCGCGGACACAGAGGAGAGATGTGCTGATCGGCCCCTGCATCGCAGGTGGGCTGCCGATGACGCTGATGGCGTGACAATCTGCATCGGTAGTTGGTGTGATCAACATCGTCAAAATGTAGTTTCGAGTGTGTCTGTAAGGATTTCAATTGAGTTTGCATGTATTTGGGGCAGGCATGTTTGACTTGTATCTGGTCGAGTCCCCTTTGGCGTGTTGGGCAAGCTCGATGCTGGGCGGCAGCAGGCGATTGCTGATGAGTAGGTTGCAGGCACGGAGGGCTTGTGCACATGGAGGCTTTTCAATCGAGTTTTTCGGGATTCCAGATGTGTCAGACCAGTGGCTGGGGTGAATCCTCCGATGTTCCGAGCGAGATGATGGAAGTTCTGATCGAGTCTGTAGGCTCTCTGATCGAGTCAAACTGAATTTTTAGGGCGAGTCTGCTGGTGACCAGGGTCGAATCTGCTAAAGCACACTGAGTGCACGTCTTCATGAAGTTTAGGTCGAGTCTCCATGGTGGCGGCTGAGCGGCACGGATAATACTGCTGGACGACGAGCAAGCCACCGGGTGAAGGTAGGCTGGCGTGCATTGAGCACTAGCTGTCGAGAATGTACGTATGATGCCTCCGAGTTGGCGTGCTTGCGCGCATGTTGTGGCAGGAGCCGTGTGTAGTGTGGATGCTGGCAGGCTGGCGCTCACACGATTGCAGGAGTCTGCTGAGAGATTAGCGCACGACTCCCTGCGTGCGTGGGCTGCACGAGTCATGCATAGAGCTGGGCTGTTGGGCGTGCGGCTATGCGCGTAGGCAGGCACGAGTGAGACTGTGGAATGGCACGACCCATGCAGGAAATGGCACGAGTCGTGCATGGATCTTAGTAGACTTTGCAATGCGTGGCTGATGTCGGGAAGGCGAGCGATGGCGGCACGACTCGTGCTGGTGCTTGGTACGACTCGTGTTGGCGTGTAACGTGTGCCTCGTTACTGATGTACTGGGCGAATCGATGGATGGACAAATGGGTGGTTCGGTCAGCTGTGGGTAAGTAATATGGAGAAAAATCATGAAGAGCGGCTTCTGATTTATAACTGTTTATATAACTATTTATAATTGATGGAATAATTGATTATTGTTATATATGTTATGCATGATTCTCGGTGATTTACTGCCTTATGTGCCGTAATAGGAGCATGCTAGGTTGCGTATTATATCTGAATATTATATGCATGTAAAACCCTCTGTGTTAAAATTACTAAGTGGGAGAGAAAATTGGTTAATAATTCCCGCGGCCTCCATTATTAGTTTGTTAGCGATGTGAATAAACTTTTGCATTGGCATTAGAGCCTTCCTCCCCATCGGATGAGTTTATTCATGGATTGCTGGAATAGACTTCATTAAATAATTATGTTTGTAATGTGATACACATGAACTTGGGCGTTGGCTATAGTGCCTTCCTTCCCATTGGATGAGTTTATATGCGGTTCACTGGTACAAAGTTATAATTGATGACTGTAGGAAGTTATCCGAGTGCATGTGTACTTCTCCATCTCTAAGGCACATAAGCTTGCATAATGGACTTGGGGTCAAATAATGGTGTACACTTAGATGCAAATAATAAGTATCCACCCCATCGGAGTCACTGCTGTTATTTGCATGGCTAAAGAGGAACCGACTATTATTTATTTTGTCATGAGGTTAGATTGACAAATGAAATTAATGGGCAAAATCTTCTCTTGTAAATGTTCGGGTTTGTATACGTCCACACTATCGTGGCATGCAGACTCACGGTGCTTGAGATATCGGTGAATTTTATTTTATATTATTTTGAGGGAACCAATATATTCGAAGATTTGATCGGTGTATTTATTTATGATTCTCTGAATTTTCAAAATGTTTTTATCTCGCTCATTGTTAACTAAAAGAAATTATATTTATTGGTCCAAAATTAGTTGATTAGAAAAGAATCTTGGTTTCGATTTTTAGTGCTTAGGAAAACATATGTGTTCTCACTAAAGATGTCCCATGATGCCTATTTAAGTCTCTAGTGAAGAGATGAGAGGTTCATAGAAATATGATGGTCTCATTCAACTCTTTGGATACTTGAGTAAGTTAGAAAATCAAGAGGTCATGGTTAATTTGATGAATGAATTGGAAATACTTGGAGTAGAAATTGAAAGGGAAACCTAGATCAATTTATTCTTCATAGTTTTCCTAGGTGTTTTGAGTAAGATCTGCCTGAAATACAAGAGGTTGTATATGGTAGGGAACTTCTGACAAAACATGTAGCAAAGGAAATCTATTTTCATCAAGGTATGAACGAGGATAGTATCTCATTCACTAGTCGCTGAAGCATGATTAGTGATGGCATCTACTGACACGTTGTGTGTAGATACTGAAATCACTAAAAACCTGCAACTAAGTGATGAGATTGTTATGTACATGGATAATACTACAAGAGTAGTGGTTGTTGCAGTGTAATTGTTTATTTATCTCACGATATGAATAAACGTTTGATTATGAGAAGTTATCTTTACGTACGTTTTTCATAGAAATAATTTTTTTCTATTTCTATGCATTTATGGATGGATACTCCATTTCATTTATATGACATAGTCATTATGATAAAGGATGGAGCTATAATCTGTTTTGGTACGTTGGTGGACAATTTGTACACTCTTAAATCATGTTTATCCCACGAATGCAACAAATAGTAATTAATAACACATCTTCTAATCCTAATAAGAGAAAGACTCTTGTGGAAATGATTAGATAGATGAAGAATTATTTGAAATTACTAAATTCATTTTATGGGTATGCTCTAGAAACAACATGTCGTATAACGTTTACCTATTTGTGGGATAATTCTAGAAAAATGGAGGGTGATTATTTATTTAGTCCAAAAGATCGAAGCGTGATTGTTAACACAAACACTAGATTTTTGGAATAGGACTATGAAATAAATCACCTACCCATGTATAAGTTGTTCTAAAGGAAGTGAGAGGAAAAACATAAAGTGATAGTACCAATTGTACAAGATGAAATACCACAAGTAAACTGCATCGCGTGACATGTCTGATACACAATTGCATGTAGAGTCTTGTCGTAGTGGGAGGGTTGTTTTGCAACATGATAGATTTATGTTTGGGAGAGTCGTGAGACTTGGTCCCTAGTAAACATGGAATTGACCCACGGATACAACGAAGCACTACAAGATAAAAATGCGATATCTTAGCAAGTTGCAATGATTTCTGAAATAGAATCAATAGATTCTAAATTAGATCTGGGAGCCTGTAGAACCACAAACTGGTGTAAAAGCCATTGGAAGTGGTCATGCAAAATAAAAGAGGGTCATACGATAAGGTGAAAACCATGGAAGCAAAGCTTGTTGCGAAAAAGGTATACTCAGATAGAAAGGATTCGATAATGAGGGAACCTGTTCACCGGTAGCTATGCCTAAGTCGATCTAGAATCTTTTATTTGTTGTTGTTCATATTGAATATGAGGTTCAACAAATAGATGTCAATACAGCTTTCCTGATTGGAAGTCTTGAAGAAAATGTCTATGTGAAGCAACTAGAGTGATTCATTGCAAAGGGCTAAGAGCATTTTTTATTGTAAGCTTAAAGGTGTCCATCGATGGACTAAAGCAAGCTTCAAGATCATGAAACTAGAGCCGTCAAAATGGTCTGGGCCCGTCAGGCCGAACCACACCCGCCTATATAATTGGTGGGTTGGGCCGAGTATTTCTAGCCCGCAACCCGCCTAGGCCCGGTCGCCTAAGATCGCCAAATGCGCGGGTTGAGACGGGTTTGGCCTGTCCCGCCCCGCATAAGCCCACCACATGTCAAACTCGAGAGAAATGCCTAAAGTTTTTCTTTCGTGTATTATGATTTACAAAAGTTTACTGCTTTAAACATGTTCTTTTAATTCTTGATTTAGATTGAAAATTTGAAAAAAATATTGAATATGTTTAGGTAATTATTTTGTTTGGGGGGATTAATATTTGTGTTTGTATTTATATTCTTGCAGATTAGAAGAAAAAAATTATGGAGTTTGTCGATTTGAATTAAAGTAATACTAATATATATGGTATTAGAAATATGAACTCAAGTGGTAAATATAAGTAGAGAGAATTTTCAAATGTTTGGAATTTTTTTGTGAAGAGAGTGGTAGGTAAGAATGCAGATTCTATAGGGTATCATGTTTATGTTGATATTATAGTATTTTGTACAATTATTTTGCTATTTTATTTTAATAACATTATCCCTAATTAAAAAGAAAAAAAATCGCGGGTTGGCCCGCCATAGCCCACCACCTTTGAATAGGTTGGGCCGAACATTTCTAAACCGCAACCTGTCTAGGCCCGCTTGCCTAAGCCCGCCAAATGCGCGGGTTGAGGCGGGTTTTGACCCGTCCCGCTTCGCTGACCCATTTTGACAGCTCTACATGAAACATCTGTTTTGATGAGAAAATCCAGGCATATGGATTTATTCAATGCGCGGATGTGTCTTGTGTATTGAAAAGACTGATGAAAACATGGTGGTATTTCTTGTACTGTACGTAGATGATATATTGCTCATTGAAGACAATGAAAGAGTATTGTCAGACGTATGGGTATGGTTGATAAAGTAGTATGAAATGAAGGACTTAAGAGAAGCAAAATATACCATTGCGATCATGATGATCACAAGATAGGTGTTGTGCTTATCTCAAGTTTCATGAAATGATAGAATCCTTACTCGTTTTAGTATGTGACTTTATCAAAGAAAATGTGTCTTGACACAAAAGAAGATAAAGGAGATGAAAGCGGTTCCTTATGCTTCGGTGAATAAGGAAGCTTAATCTAAGGAATGCTATATACGAGAGCAGATATCTGTTTTGCGAAGGCATGGTCAGTGAGTATCAAGGTAACCCGAAACAAGAATGATGAACTGTGGTAAGACATATACTTATGTACCTGAAAAGGACCAAAAATTATATGTGGACTTACCGAACAGATTCACTACTTCTTATGGACTACATAGATTCAGATTTTTCAAATCAGATAGGGACGATAATAAATCCACCTCAAAGGTTATGTGTAGGGGTGGGAAAATAAGACATACCAAAAATACCGATACCATACCAATACCATACCAAAATTTTTAGTATGCAATTTTGCATACCGATGTTGATACCGAAATTTCAATATACTAATATTTCAGGGTATACCGAAATTTCGGTATACCAAAATTTTGATATACAAAAATGCATACTGTTGCCAAACCGAAATAAATACCGTACCAATTTTTTCGATATGTATCGATTATACCAAAATACCAATTTATTTTAATTCAAAAATTCAATATGCCAACATTCCAAAATGAATACCGAAAAATCAGAAGATAAAGATAGAAGTTGAAAGATCATATAAGATTTCTATGGGAAAAAATATTATCTAAAATTAAATATCAACCCCACAAATACCAAGACAAAAGCAAACAGACACTCCCAACATAGATAAAGATTATATGAACACTAAAACAAATACTCCAGTAAACAAAAAGCATTATATGAACTCAGACTGATTGAAAAAACCTATTTACAACAAAAAGGATTTTATGGAATCAAAATTAGCCTAGCCAAGACAAAATTAATCAACCCAATAAAAAGTTGAAGCCCTAGCCAAAATAAATTTAATCAACCTAGACCAAAATAAATTTATCCAACCCATTAAAAAATTTAAGACCTAGCCAAAACAAATTAAATCAACCCAACTAGAACTGAAACCGTCACTCTTAAGCTTCGGCCTAATTTTGGGTGAGTCGAGTTCGAGCATAATGTACAAGGTAACAAGGCTGTACTGAAAGACGGTACGACGTTCCCAGTGCGCAGGATAGGAGAGAATGGCGAGGAGAGGCCGTTGCTGACGTAGACGTAAGTAGGTATACTGAGCTCCATCGAAACTTTGAACGTCTAATTGCAGAAGAAATCGATGACGAAGGCTTTAATTCTCGATTTCTAAAAATCTTCTATGAGAGATTCGTGACAGAATGTTGAGATTAGAGATTTAGAAGAAGATTTGGGATGAATTCAGCGTCGCATGATTTGGGAATGAGTCATGACCTAGAAATAGAATCGATAATTGGAGTATATTCATGAAGAGGGTTGGGCTTTTGGGCTAGGCCTGCTTTGGGCTTAGTAATTAAGTTAGATTTGGGTACTAGGTTTGCTTTGGGCTTGTTAAATTAGGGTCCATAAATAAAAAACCAACATAAAAAATAAAATATTAAAAAATAATTTATAATTTTTTTCGGTATATCGATATACCAAATTTTCACTCGGCAGATATCGATACCGAACCAATTTTTTTTGGTACGGTGACTATACTGTACCGATTCGATATACCTAAATTTTGGTATTTTTTGATATTTTTTTATTCGACGAGCTCGACATACCGAGTTTTTGATTTTTTTCCCACCCCTAGTTATGTGCTTAATTTTAGGAAGTAGAGTCTTTAGATGGAGGAGTGTTATATAGAAATATATTTCGGACTCCATCATGGAAAGATGATAAATTAGAGCCTCTAAGGTAGCTAAAGTATTTATATGACTCTAGAAACTTAATGATGGACTTTGAAGTGTTTTTAAGTTTGCCCAAGTTTATCATAATTTATTGTGATAATAATAGTACAGTTGCAAAATTAATTGAATCACGTGCCCATAAGCAATTAAACACATGGAGCGCGAGTACCACCTGTTACGAGAAATCGTATGATGAGGGGAAGATTGTTGTCTCCTAGTTTGCATCGGATGATAACCTAGTAAAATCTTTTTACAAGAACTTTAAAGCGAAAGCTTTTGATGGTCGTGTAGTGGGAGTGAGAATCAAATGTATGGCAGAAGACTTGACAACATAGTCTTTTAGTATAAGTGGGAGATTGTTGGATTGCATACTAAAAGTCTATCTTCTGTATGAACAATGCTATAACAATTAATTTGAAATGAGAATCATATTGATCAAATGATTGCTTTTATAATTTATTTATATGTATGATGCAATAGTCCACTTACTTTATACTGTAGATAATATGTTGTGCGAAAACACGCGGAATATCATATTATCAGTTTTCTTATAAAGTATAAACAGATGCTCATAACCAAGATAGACGAGAACTCTCTATCGGGATGATTGTAGTGTGATTTGGTATTAGTTTATCTTGACTATAGAATCACACTAGTGCACTTTGTGTGTATTGAGCAGGACCGTTTGAGATTGTTTGACTTATACTGACTTATATAAGAACTTGATCTCAATTATTATGGATGTTCGTGCTCTTAATCCCTATACAATAACCTCGACACGTAAGGCATAATGTATTTCTTTGATTCATCAATGGGTGAGATTTACATGTAATTAAATCAATAAACTCGATGAGTTGGGAAATAGTGCTGTCTCTATGGTGTACTGTTGATTGTAGAAGGAATCTGTGTCCGACATAGGTTGATGATGTCCCCTTGAGGAGCTCATAATAATTATCATGTAAACCTTGCAGGTGGATTTATTCGGGCATGATAATGAGGTTGAGTGGTACTGCTCTTGGATGAGATATTAATTAATGGAATTATCAATAACTTAATTAATTAAAGGGCATTGTATATCTTAAACATGGGGAGACTGTCGGGCTCATAATAAGAAGGGGCCCATAACGTAATTATTATAGGATTAGAACATTAGTGCAGTAATAATATTTTAGTGGTATATATTATTATTATTGGACTTAAGTATAAGCTTTGGGCTAAGCTTGGATACTTAAGCCCAATGGAGGCCCAACTCTAATTTCTCCTCTTGGTCCCTATTGTAGCCCATATATAAGTCATCTCAACTGTTTTAACTGTTGGATTGTATACTAAAAGTCTAGCTTTTTGCATGAATAATGTTATAACAATTTATTTGAAATGAGAATCATATGATCAAATGATTGCGTCGTATATGATTGCGTCAAATGATCCCCGTCTGCGTTGCCCATATTCGTGCTTGGTGGCGAACAATCAAATTATCTGATATATAATTATTAATAATTGATTTAATTATTTGATTATTGTTATATATATTATGCATGATTCTCTGTGATTTACTACCTTATGTGCCGTAATAGGAGCATGCTAGGTTGCGTATTTTATTTTGAATATTATATGCATGTAAAAACCCTTGGTGTTAAATAACTAAGTGGGAGAAGGGATTGGTTATTAATTACCGCGGCCTTCATTATTGGTTTGTAAGTGATGTGAGTAAACTTGCATGTTGGCATAGACCTTCCTCCCCATCGGATGAGTTTATTCACGGATCACTAGTACAGACTTCATTATATAATTATTGTTTGTAATGTGATGCGCATGAACTTGCGTGTTGGCATAAACCTTCCTCCCCATCGGATGAGTTTATTTGCGGATCACTACACAAACTTATAATTGATGACTGTAGAAAGTTATCCGAGCGTGTGTGTACTTCTCCATCTGTAAAGCATATAAACTTGGGCCGCGGACTTGGGTCAAATAATGGTGTACACTTAGATGTAAATAATAAGTATCCTCTCCATCGGAGTCACTGCTTTTATTTGCATGGCTAAAGAGGAACCGATTATTAATTATTTTGTCATGAGGTTAGATTGACAAATAAAATTAATGGGTAAAACCTTCTCTTATAAATATTCGGGTTTATAAACATCCATACTATCGTGGCTTGCAGACTCACGGTGCTTGAGATGTCGGTGAATTTTATTTTTATATTATTTTGAGGGAATCAATATAAATGGATAAATTCAAAGATTTGATAGGTGTATTTTTTTATGATTCTTTGAATTTTTAAAATGTTTTTATCTCGCTTATTGTTTACTGAAAGAAATTATATTTACTGGTTCAAAATTAGATGATTAAAAAATAATCTTTATTTCGAATTTTACTGCTTAGAAAAATATAAGTGTGTTCTCACTAAGGATGTCCCATGATGCCTTTTAAAGTCTCTAGTGAAGAGGTGAGAGGTTCATAGAATTATGATGGTCTCATGCGACTCTTCAGATACTTGAGCAAGTTATAAAGGCAAGAAGTCATGGATAAGTTGATGAATGAATTGGGAATGCTTGGAGTAGAAATTGAAGGGGAAACCTAGATAAATTTATTCTCCATAATTTGCCTGGATATTTTGAGCAAGTTCTACCTGAAATACGAGAGGTTGTATATGGTGGGGAACTTCTGACAAAACATGTGGCGAAGGAAAGCCATTTTCATCATCATGTGAACAAGGTTAGTATCTCATTCACTAGTCGTTGAAGCATGATTAGTGATGGCATTTACTGACACTTTATGTGTAGATACCAGAATCACTAAATGTTTATAAATAAGTGAGGATGAGATTATTTTGTACATAGGTAAAACTACAAGAGTAGTACCTGTTGCAGTGGAAGATGTTTATTTATCTTATGATAGGAATAAACGTTTGATTATGAAAAATTGTCTTTACATACATTTTCATAGAAAGAATTTCATTTCAGTTTCTATACATTTACGGATGGATACTCCATTTCATTTAAATGACATGGTCATAGTAATGAAGGATGGAGTATAATCTGTTGTTGTACGTTGGCGACAATTTATTCACTCTTAAATCATGTTTATCCCACGGATGCAAAAAATAGTAATTAATAACACATCTTCTAATCCTAATAAAAGTAAGACTTTTATGGAAATGGTTAGATAGATGATAAGTTATTTGGAATTATTAAATTCATTTTATGGATATGCCCTAGAAACAGTAATTCGTATGAATGTTTGTCTGTTTGTGGAAAATCCTAGAAAAATAAAGGGTGATTTATTTAGTCCAAAAGATCGAAGGGTGATTGTTAACACAAACACTAGATTTTTGAAAAAGAACTATGTAATAAATCACAAACATATGTATAAGTTGTTCTAAAAGGTGTGAGAAAGGAAACGCATAGTATAGTACCAAGTGTACAAGAGAATATACCACAAGATAAATTGCAACGTGTGTCATGTCTGATACACAATTGCGTGTAGTGCCTTGTCGTAGTGGGAGGACTGTTCGACAACCTGTAAGATATATATTTTGGGAGAGTCGTGAGACTTTGGCCTAATAAACATGAAATGGACCCACGGATACGACGAAGCACTATAAGATAGAAATGTTAAATCTTAGCAAAGTGCTATGGTTTTTGAAATAGAATCGATGGATTCTAAATCAAGTTTGGGAGCTTGTAGGACCACTAAATGGTGTAAAAGCCATTGAAAGTAGTTATACAAAATAAAAGAGGATCATACGGTAAGGTGAAAACCTTGGAAGCAAAGCTTGTTGCGAAAAGGTATAATCAGAAAGAAAAGGTTCGATTATAAGGAAACCTGTTCGCCGATAGCTATGCCTATGTTGATCCGCATTCTTTTATCTGTTGCTACTCATATGAAATATGAGGGATAGCAAATAGATGCTAAGACAGCTTTCCTAATTGAAAGTCTTGAGGAAAACATCTATGTGAAACAACCAGAGTGATTCATTGCAAAGGGCTAAGAGCATTTTGATTATAAGCTTAAAAGTGTCCATCGATGGACTAAAATAAGCTTTAAGATCATGAAACATCCATTTGATGAGAAAATCCAGGCATATAGATTTATTCAGAGTACGGATGTGTCTTGTGTATTGAAAAGAGTGATAGAAATATGGTGGTATTTCTTGTAATATACGTAGATGATATATTGCTCGTTAGAAACAATGAAAGAGTATTGTCGAGCGTATGAGTATGAATGATAAAGCAGTATGAAATGAAGGACTTAAAAAAAGCAAAATATATCCTTTTGATCACGGTAATACGAATCACAAGAAAGGTTGTTATGCTTGTCTCAAGCTTCATGAGATTATATAATCCTTATTTGTTTTAGCATGTAACTTTATATAAGAAAATATATCTTAAGACGCAAAAAGAAGATAAAGGTAATAAAAGCGGTTCCTTATGCTTCGGTGAATAAGGAAGTTTAATTAAAGAATGCTATGCACGAGAATAGATATCTATTTTGATGAACGCATAGACAGTGGGTATCAAAGATAACCCGAAATAAGAATGTTGAACTGTGGTAACACATAATTTTGAAGTACCTGAAAAGGTAGAAATTATATGTGGACTTACCGAACTGATTCACTGCTTCTTATGGGTTAAATAGATTCAGATTTTTCAAATCAAATAGGGACGACAGTAAATCCACCTCAAAGGTTATGTGTTTAATTTTAGGAAGTTGAGTCATAATGTAGAGGAGAGTTATATAGAAATATATATTTCAGACTCCGGACTCCATCATAGAAAGATGATAAATTGGAGCCTATGAGGCAGCCAAAGTATCTGTATGACTGTAGAAACTTCATGATGGACTTCGAAGTATTTCTAAGTTTGCCCAAGGTTATCACAGTTTATTTTGATGATAATGGTGCAGTTGCAAATTTGAATGAATCACTAGTCCATAAGCAATTAAACACATGGAGCGCGAGTACCACCTATTACGAGAAATCATATGATGAGGAGAAGGTTGTTGTTGCCAAGATTGCATCGGATGATGACCTAGTAAATTCATTTACAAGGGCCTTAAGGCGAGAGCTTTTGTTGGTCGTGTAGTAGAAGTGGGAATCAAATGTATGACAGAAGACATGACAGCATATTTTTTAGTATAAGTGGAAGATTGTTGGATTGTATACTAAAAGTCTAGCTTTTTGTATGAACAATGTTACAACAATTTATTTTAAATGAGAATCATATGATCAAATTATTACATCTTATAATTTATTTATATGTATGATGCAATAGTTCACTTACTTTATACTGTAGATAATATGTTGTGCGACAACATGCGGAAGATCATATGATCGGTTTTCTTATAAAGTATAAACAGATGCTAATAACCGAGATAGACGAGAACTCTCTATTGGGATGGTTGTAGTGTAGTTTGGTGTTAGTTTTTCTTGACTATAAAATCACATTAGTGAACTTGTTTGCATTGACCAGGACCGCTTGAGATTGTTCGACTTATACCGACTATATAAGAGAATTTGATCTCAGTAATCCCTATACAATAACCTCGACACGTAAGGTAGTATGTATTTCTTTGATTCATCAATGGGTGAGATTTACATGTATTAAATCAACAAACTCAGTGAGTTGAGAAGTAGTGCTGTCTCTATGGTTTGCTGTTGATTGTAGAAGAAATCCATATCCGTTATAAGTTGATGATGTCCCCTTGAGAAGCTCATAATTATTATCATGTAAACCCTGCAGGTGATTTATTCCGGCATGATAATGAGGTTGAGTAGTATTTCTCTCGGATGAAATATTAATTAATGGAGTTTTCAATAACTTAATTAATTAATGGGCGTTATATATCTTAAACATGGGGAGACTGTCGGGCTCATAATAAGAAGGAGCCCATAACGTAATTATGGGATTAGAACGGTAGTGCAGTAATAATATTTTAATGGTATATATTATTATTATTGGACTTAAGTATAAGCTTTGGGCCAAGCTTGGATATTTAAGCCCAATGGAGGCCCAACTCTAATTTTTCCTCCTGTTCCCTGTTGTAGCCCATATATAAGTCATTGATTAGCCATAACTTGTAGTCGGGTTGACCAATTCAAGAATTTATCGAACCACAGGGAGGTCGATGCTAGCACTTAATCGATATCACGTTTATCACGATTTTATAGAAACGAATCATAGATGGATGGTTTGGGTAACAAGTAATTAAATGCAATCAAATGAAAGTAGACAAGCAATAATCAAATGACAAGATAAAAGTGATGAAAGAGTGGTTTTCCAAATTGAGAAGAAGTGAGATTAACAACACTATTGAAGTGGTAACTTATGGATTCATGCATTAAACTCATATGTATCAAGGGTTAAGACTAAGGGCCAACACTAATACCACCTAAACTTCCTCTCGAAATGAATAGGATGTAGATCATTTGCACAATCTCAAAATAGCTCAAAGGTTGGTTCTAAATTAAACTATTCCAACTAGGTACTAAGTTCAATTATAGAATCCCTTCATATAATCAATTGACTTCTCAATCTAACTAATCACATGTTCCATCAAAGGGTTTTAAACAATAAAGGACTTCTCAATCACTTTACCATTTATAATGCACATGAGGTGTTTGATGAAATGATTCACTTGACTATCCAAAACACATAATTGATTTCTCAATCTAATCATATAATTAGAACAATCAAACACACAAAACATCATAGATCTCAAGATATATAAGCACCAATGATAGAAAATCAAATATCCCCATCAACATATGAATTTAATTACATAGATCCACAAATTAACCAACAACCTTCATGTTGCTAATCTCACAAGGGAGATTAGCCTACAATCTTCATAAGATCCATAACATAGACATTATAATTCTTACAAATCATGATAAACTAAAGGATTAACACAAAATTGGAATGAAAACTCCCTTGGAAATGGATCCAATTGAATCTCCCTTCTTCCTTTGGTGATCACCCAAGCTTCCTTGCTTCTTCACTTGATTTGGATGGAGAAAATTATGGAGAGATGATGTAGATCTTAAAATGGATGAATGGGATGGAGAATATGGTGTGAAATCAAAGGAATGGTGTGTGAGGTGTGTGGGAACAGTAGAATTTCGGATCTCCTCTATAAAATCTGAATGGAGGGGTATTTATACCCTTTTGGGCCTTCTAGAAGGATTCTGAATTTTTCTGATCCCTGACACGACACGAGTCGTGTGGCGCAACACGGACAAGAGGTGCCCGTGTTGTGTGAACTGATGCTCCCGCACGGCCTCTCCTTACAGGCCCGTGTTGGCTACACGGGTCGTGTGCTGCAACACGAGTCGAGCTCCGCAACACGGCCAAGTGGTGGTCGTGTTGGATGAATAGATGTTGCCGCACGACCATTCTGGACAGGCCCGTGTTGGCTACACGAGTCGTGCACTGTGACACGGCTCGTGCCACCGACACGGCCAGTCGTGTTGCTGCTGCCCTGATTCCTTCACTGTTTTGGCTCGTTCTCCCTCGTTTCAACTCCAAATTGAGATCCGCTTTTTCCTACATCTTCCTTATCATATTTAACATCAAATAAAAAGTGAAAATAGTAGGTTTAAGCTCATTCACACACATTTCCATAAAACACAAAACACAACCAAATAACACATAAAATACGGATAAAAATATACGAAAACACATATAAAAAGACACTAAAATCTAGGTGAAAATATCACTCATCACACCCCCAAAGTTAAAGTGTTGTGTGTCCTCGCACAACGAAAATGATAAACCATGAGGAGTGATTTTCACCTAGGAAAAGACTAAACGAACATAAGTAATAACACATCAATAGCAATAAGAATTACAAACTATGCTAAGGCATCCTACATCAATAAAATCATAACATGAGAAATTAACAAGTTCAATCAAAAGAGAATAAAGTGTAATATAGTCCCTTTTATTCCAAGCCTTACATAGGTTATAAATTTCACTCAACACTCTTTAAAGTAGGTAAATCAACACTCATCAATTGATTGGCTTGACTCGCTATAAGCTTGCTCGTGGACTACATTCACAAACCGCCAAGGTTTCCATTAATGATCAAAAAGGTCTTTCATTAAGGATGTAATGATAGGCTCTTTGGTAGGGTATGGAAGATATGGATAATAGTGACTAAGCAAGTGTAAGTAATCGAAGAGATGGCCAATTTCTCCAACTTCTCCACTTTTCTTTCTTCCTTTCTCAACTTTGGTAATCACAAGCACTAATCATCAACTTTCCTTAGATTTTTATCTTCTTTTAATGCATGCTTCCTTCTTCGAACTTTTAAGTACTTGAGCATATTGTTATTGCTTTGCTCATTTTCTTGTTTTGGGGTTGCATGTCCATTCTTTCTTTTGCTCTTTTCATCCTTTTTCTTGCTTGTTTACCATTTCCTTTTTTTCTTTTTACTTCCTTATCAAACCTTTCTAGTTACCATCTCCTCAATCACCCACACAAATGGTATATATGTAAGGCTTAAGTGGGTAATCATGGCTTGTAATGTGCTTATATCACAATAAGTAGGCTTTAAGGCTCAAAGTGGTTGACTAGGGATGATGTTCATGGTAGGGAAATATATGGTAATGACTATAATAACAAGGATGGCCTTAGATCATGTCACTAATCTCCACAAATCGGGCTCGTTCCTATAGTCCTTGAGCAAGTTCTAGCTTATCAAACACAACCAATCCACTCATGAAGAAAATACAATGTATGCACGGTTGAAGTTCAAATGCTCACAAGCTTATGCATTGGACCTTAAGAAACTTATTACACCACATTCATCTCAAAATTGAACAAGTTAAATAAAACATGTCACAATTCGAAAGTGTAGAGATTCTTAATCATAACTTGTCATCACTTATTACCACAACATATCATCACTCATATTCAAAAATGACTCACGACATCCCAAAAACAATCCACCAAACACACCAAGACAAAAATAAGAAAACACACAAAACATAAAATAAAGACTCAACAAACAAGAAACAAAACAAAAACACATAACATGCAAAAACAACAATCACCATCATTAGAAAATGAAGCACATATTCAACTCATCCATAACAATGTAAGCTCACAATCATACCAACATTATTGAAAAGGAAACCTCCCAAAAACATAACAAATGAAGTAGCATACAAATCACATCAATCCAAATCAAATTATGTCAAGCAACTAAAAGTGATAAGGTGTAGAGTACTCCCTCAATAGGCACTTGGTAAGGAAAGCGTTCGCTCCAAGCTCCATTCGTGCTTCCAATACCCTTCATTCATACTCAAAACTCATACAACACCATTAGCTCCACAATTGCATTAAAAATATTGATTCACATGCACTTCAACACCACCAATCATACCAAAATCCAACCAAACTCATGAGAAAAATTTTAAAATTTGGGTGAATTTTACAAGAAGACCTTTCATCACCAATATATCATCATATCAAACACACTTAAGTGGTGAGTCACACCACGCACTCTCCCCCCAAACTTAAATCGAACTAAGAGGTGAGAATTAAGTTTGCAAAAAGTGGTGGGACTCACCCTTATAGTTTCCATTGATAATCTTCTTGTGGAGAAGTAAACGCATCTACACGACTCAATCTATGTTCACCATGCATTTTTCCCCCAAACTTGACTCGAGACAAGAGTCGAAAATTAAGTTTGTAACAAATGGTGACATTTTTACTCAAATCCATGAAGCACTTCTCCTTTCTTCAACATGCATTTTTCTCACAAGCACAATCCACCTACAAGACCAAAATCAACAAAAAGCATCAAAATAACAAAAGAATGGGTTGCCTCCCATTTAGCGCTAAGTTTAACGTCTTCAAGTCGGACGGAATTTCACGATCATTGGACCAACGAATGGTCCATCCCACTTTCTCCTCGCATCCTCACTTTAAACATTAGCTTAGCCCTCTTCTTGTCCACTAGCACAACCTCTCCATTCTTGCTCACTAGCATCAAATCGTCATCAAGAAGTGATTCTAGTGGACTTCCTCTCTCTCCTTTGTCAAGTTTCCAATCGAAGTTCAGAGCTTTCTTTCTATCAACATCACAAGAAAATAAGTTAGAATTGGACATTTTCATATAATCATGAAGAAATGAGTTTAAATTGTCAAAGAGGAGAGAATCATGATCCATTAAATCATCCGGAGGCTTTAAGTGAGACTTGGCTCCTTTTTCCTTCTTGCACATGAACGTGACACTCTTTCCTTTTGAGCTCAAGGATAACTCTTCTCTACCAACATCAATTCTTGCTCTTCCCGTAGCTAGAAATGGCCTTCCCAAAATGAGTGGAACTTTGGGGTCCGCCTTCACTTCCAAAATCATGAAGTCGACCGGGAAAGCTAGCCCCTTCACCTTTACCTCCACGTCTTCAACAATTCCTAGTGGCTTCACAACCTCACCATTGACAACTTCAAGACGGATAGTAGTAGGCTTTAGCTTTCTAATTGCAAGGTCTTTGAACGTGGCATGAGACATCACGTTGACACTTGCCCCCAAGTCACACAATGCATCAAGGGTACCTTTCTTTTCAAAATCACAAGGGATTATGAACTTCCCCGGATCACCAACTTTTGTAGGCCCCCCTTTTTGCATTGATCCACTTGCTTCGGGTTGCTCTTCTTTCCTTTTTTTCTCATACTTTTTCTTGAGCTCTTTCACATACTCCTCAAACTCCTTTTTCTTCTCCTCTTTTACAAACATTTGTGGATATGGAATAGGGAATGGAGTGATCGGAATACCCCAATAATCACGTTTGTACTCTTCTTCTTTACCCTTTTCTTCCATTTTCTTTTCCTCTTGCACCTTTTTCCACTTAGGTATCCATTTAAGCCCCTTCTCTTCTTTCTTACTTATCTCTTCCATTTCTTCAACAACCTTCCTTTCCACCAACCCTTCTTCAACCTTTCGTTCCTCCTTCCTATCAACCAACAAACATTGAGCTTTGGGATTTACTTCGGTTGTGGCCGGAAATTTTCCTTTCTCATTAGCACTCATTGAGCTCGCCATTTGACCAAATGAATACTCCAAGGCTTTGAGTCTTCTATCATTGTTTTCCTCTATGGCTTTGAATCGTCTTTCAAAATTTTCCTCTTGAGTCTTGTTGGAGGCAATCAACTTTTCAAGAAGTTCTTCGGTAGTCGCCTTCCCTTCATTATTTGGCGCTTTAGCTCCCGGATGATACCCCGGAGGATATGCAACCGCATTACTTGGGTTTGCATAAGAAAAATTATCTTGCCTCCTTGGTTGTTGTGGATAAGAACTTCCACTTCCTTGGCTAGTGAAACCTCCTTGCCTTGGTTGATGTTGTGAATGTAAACTTCCACTACTTTGAGCGTTGAATCCCCCTTGCCTTTGTGGATAACTTCCTTGATTTTGATTGAAATTACCTTGGTAATTATTTTGATAATTACCTTGATAATTTCTTCCTTGCATATAAGACACATCCTCAACGCGTGGCATAGAGTTGGTCCATTGTTCACCATTCACAGCATTCGGAGGTAGCACACCTTCCTCGACTTGTAGCCCCTCAACCATAGTCGCTCCTTGATTGTTCATACTTTGATTCAAGCTCATTTGTTTAACAACTTCCGCCACTATCTTTTCCATGCTTGGCATACTTGGTTCAACACTTACGCTCTTCACACTAAACTGTTGTCCTTTATCGTAGCTCTCAAAACCATAGCTTCCACTAACTCTCTCCGATGGCCATTGATAAACATTTGTAGCAATCTCATCAAAAATTCGAATAGCCCTTTCCGGAGTTACTCCTAGTACGGATCCTCCTGCCGAGGCATCAACAAGCACTCTTTGCCCGTTCACAAGTCCTTGATAGAAAAATCCAACTTGTTGATTCTCCGGGAAACCATGTTGTGGACACTTGCGTAGCATTTCTTTGAACCTTTCCCACGCTTCATAAAAACTCTCTTGAGGCATTTGCTTGAATTGTGTGATCAAGCTCTTCATTTGAAGCGTCTTTGACGGTGGGAAGTATTTGTTCAAAAACAATTGTGCTAGCTCGTCCCAAGTGTTGCATGTACCGGGAGTAATGGTGGATAACCATGTTCTTGCTCTATCCCTCAAAGAAAATGGGAATAACCTCATCTTTATGCAATCCTCGCTCACTCCGTTCATCTTTACTGTGTTGGCAATCTCCACAAATTGAGCTAGATGAGCGTTAGGATCTTCATTCGGAGCTCCACCAAACTGTTGCTCTCTCACCAATGAAATCAAGCCCATTTTAAACTCAAAATTGTTGGCATGAATTGGTGGTCCCATCATTTGTGGAAGTGCCCTTGGCATGAAGAAGTCCCGGATCACCCTTTGATCATTTTGCATTCCATGTTGCACCGGAGGTGGAGGTGGTGGCACATAAGCTTGTTGTGGAGGAGGATAAGCTTGTTGAAAACCTTGTTGAATCATCGCTTGTTGCACAAGTTGTTGAATATAAGCTTGATTGTTTATAGCTCCATGATTTTGATAGGCTTGTTGAGGAGGATTCTCATTGAATTGATGTGCGTTGTCTTGCACGTTCATATTGTGTCCTCCTTCCCCATCATGCTCTATCCCAACACGATTGTCACCTTGAAAATTCTCCATTCGCTCACTATTTTTGGTTTTGTTCTCTCTTCTTCTTCTCCTCAAAGTGTTTTCAAGCTCTAGATCAATTGGTTCGACTTGCTTCCCTTTTGACCTCGTTTGCATACACCTTCAAGATAAGAGAAATTAGAACAAATTTTCACAAAGCAAATACAAGTAATAAATATAAGAAAAAAATGTCTCTAGTAAGATAGCTCTAAACGTTCCTTCTTTAAGCTACTAGCAACCGTTAACTCCCCGGCAACGGCGCCATTTGATTAACCATAACTTGTAGTCGGGTTGACCAATTCAAGAATTTATCGAACCACAGGGAGGTCGATGCTAGCACTTAAGTGATATCACGTTTATCACGATTTTATAAAACGAATCATAGATGGATGGTTTGGGTAACAAGTAATTAAATGCAATCAAATGAAAGTAGACAAGCAATAATCAAATGACAAGATAAAAGTGATGAAAGAGTGGTTTTCCAAATTGAGAAGAAGTGAGATTAACAACACTATTGAAGTGGTAACTTATGGATTCATGCATTAAACTCATATGTATCAAGGGTTAAGACTAAGGGCCAACACTAATACCACCTAAACTTCCTCTCGAAATGAATAGGATGTAGATCATTTGCACAATCTCAAAATAGCTCAAAGGTTGGTTCTAAATTAAACTATTCCAACTAGGTACTAAGTTCAATTATAGAATCCCTTCATATAATCAATTGACTTCTCAATCTAACTAATCACATGTTCCATCAAAGAGTTCTAAACAATAAAGGACTTCTCAATCACTTTACCATTTATAATGCACATGAGGTGTTTGATGAAATGATTCACTTGACTATCCTAAACACATAATTGATTTCTCAATCTAATCATATAATTAGAACAATCAAACACACAAAACATCATAGATCTCAAGATATATAAGCACCAATGATAGAAAATCAAATATCCCCATCAACATATGAATTTAATTACATAGATCCACAAATTAACCAACAACCTTCATGTTGCTAATCTCACAAGGGAGATTAGCCTACAATCTTCATAAGATCCATAACATAGACATTATAATTCTTACAAATCATGATAAACTAAAGGATTAACACAAAATTGGAATGAAAACTCCCTTGGAAATGGATCCAATTGAATCTCCCTTCTTCCTTTGGTGATCACCCAAGCTTCCTTGCTTCTTCACTTGATTTGGATGGAGGAAATTATGGAGAGATGATGTAGATCTCAAAATGGATGAATGGGATGGAGAATATGGTGTGAAATCAAAGGAATGGTGTGTGAGGTGTGTGGGAACAGTAGAATTTCGGATCTCCTCTATAAAATCTGAATGGAGGGGTATTTATACCCTTTTGGGCCTTCTAGAAGGATTCTGAATTTTTCTGATCCCTGACACGACACGAGTCGTGTGGCGCAACACGGCCAAGAGGTGCCCGTGTTGTGTGAACTGATGCTCCCACACGGCCTCTCCTTACAGGCCCGTGTTGGCTACACGAGTCGTGCACTGTGACACGGCTCGTGCCACCGACACGGCCAGTCGTGTTGCTGCTGCCCTGATTCCTTCACTGTTTTGGCTCGTTCTCCCTCGTTTCAACTCCAAATTGAGATCCGCTTTTTCCTACATCTTCCTTATCATATTTAACATCAAATAAAAAGTGAAAATAGTAGATTTAAGCTCATTCACATACATTTCCATAAAAACACAAAACACAACCAAATAACACATAAAATACGGATAAAAATATACGAAAACACATATAAAAAGACACTAAAATCTAGGTGAAAATATCACTCATCAGTCATCTCAACTGTTCTAACCCTAGATGAGACACACCTAACACGTGAAGAGGTAGACAGAACAACAGATTGAAAAGATCTTGAAGATCGTCACCCACACGACGTCAAGATTGGACTTGGGAATACAGCAGAAGACCAGAAGGTTGTTTGCTGCTGCATGTCAACTTGTACAATTTTTATAAAATTGTACAGAACTCAGAATTCAACATGTGATATACTGATAGAAAGTCACGGAAGAGAGGATCGTTTTGGCGTATATATCACTCTATTCTAAGATCGGATGAGAGAGTTATGCCCAAAATGGTAAAATTGCGCAAGCTGCCAGCGAGAATCCATCTTCTTCAACTTACCCTGGTAAAATGTAATACGTTTCTTTGGTTTCTTACTTTCGCTAGATTAGAAACGTATGGAACCCTAACGGTTCACGTTAACCAAATGATCAAACGCCAACACTAACCCTAGAAGAGACATACCTAACACGTGAGTAGGGAGAGAGAACAGCAGATTGAGAAGATCTCGAAGATCGTCGCCCACATGACGTCGAGATTAGACTTAGAAATACAACAGAAGATCAGAAGGTTATTTGTTGTTGCTGTTCATCAACTTTCAATTTTTTTTATAAAATCATGTAGTTCTCTAAACTGTTCGTGTGATATACTGATGGAAAGCCACTGAAGAGAGGATCGTTTTGGCGCGTAGATCATTCTATTCTGAGATCGGATGAGAGAGTTATACCCAAAACGGTAAAGCTGCGCAAGCTACCGATGAGAATCCATCTTCTTCAATATACCCTTGTGAAAGGTAATACATTTATTTGATTTTTTACTTCCGCTAGATTAGAAACGTATGGAACCCTAATGGTTCACGTTAATCAAATGATCGAACGCCAACACTAACCCTATAAGAGATATGCCTAACACGTGAGTAGGGAGAGAGAACAACAGATTGAGAAGATTTCGAAGATCGTCGCCCACACGACGTCGAGATTAGACTTGGAAATACAGCAGAAGATCGAAAGGTTGTTTGCTGTTGCTATTTGTCAACTTTTAAAATTTTTATAAAATCGTGTAGTTCTCTAAACTATTCGTGTGATATACTGACAAAAAGCCACTGAAGAGAGGATCATTTTGGCGTATAGATCACTCAAATTGGAGATCAGATGAGAGAGTTATGCCCAAAACGGTGAGACTGCACAGGCTGCCGGCGAGAATCTTTCTTCTCCAACATACCTTGGTGAAAGGTAATATATTTCTTTGTTTTCTTGCTTCCGCTGAATTAGAAACGTATGAAATTCTAACGGTTCACGTTAACCAAATGATCGAACGCTAACATATATATATATATATATATATATATATATATATATATATATATATATATATATATATAAGCTAATTATACTGTGCACCCGAGTACACCCTAAAATACTGTGCATCCATTTGAAAAAATGTATACAAATGTGGATAAAAACATACTCCCTCTGTCCCGCCCTAATTGTTAGGTTTGCTTTGTAATTTATAAAGGAAGCGTAACCATTAAGGTGGGATGGATGGAGTATACAATTATGAACAAAATATATACAATTTAATTGTTAGTTATATACAATTATTAAAAAATATGTATACACTATTAAATAAAAAGTTATAAATATATGGATGCTAATTTTTTTTAATGAAAAATTTAGTGTGAAAAAAGGATACAATTATTAAGAAACACACACACACACACACACACACACATATATATATATATATATATATATATATATATATTTATATATAATAGAATAAAAATATATACAAAATAAAATAAAAAGTTATACACATATGTGTGCACCCTTGCACCCGGGTGCACCTAATATCAACCCATATAAAATACTCTCTTGTGAGATGAGTTTTGTGAGACGCGTTATGAAACGGGTCGATCCATCACTAAAGTGGAGTACTTATTATTAAATGGATAAATTATGCTTATTTGTAGTTAAAGTATGTCTATAATGAATAATATTATAACACCGTCTCATATAAGTAACATCTTACAAAAGACTTTATCTAAATATATTATAACTATTATGAAAATAATAATTTAAATATAAAAATAAATAATTGTAATATAATTTATTCTGTGCAACGCATAAGAAAATCTAGTTAGTATATGAAATCAAAAATTGATTTATAATTAAAATTTAAGATATTATCTTATAAGTAAAAGGATTAATTAGCAGTAAAACATTTTTAATTAGGTAAAATGAACCATAATATTCCTGGATTCGAATTAAATTGATCCGTTTATAATTATCCTGACAAAGTCTCTTGTGAGACGGGTCGACCCATCACTAAAGTATACTTATTGTATAGATAAAGTATGTTTAATGGTGTTTAAAGTATGTTTTCTAAAGTATGCTGGATTATGCATTAAAGTATGATTTTAACGTGTTATCATTTGATTTATTATTAATATACTTTAACTACAAATAAGCTTACTTTATCTATACAATAAGTATATACTTTAGTGATGGGTCGACCCGTCTCACATCTGTCTCACAAATAACCTGTTTCACAAGAGAGTAACTCATCCTTTTTTCCTATTAAACCATAAATAAATACTCCCTCCGTCGACCCGTCTCACATCCGTCTCACAAATAACCTGTTTCACAAGAGAGTAACTCATCCTTTTTTCCTATTAAACCATAAATAAATACTCCCTCCGTCCCTAGGTAAGAGTCTCATTTTACCATTTTGGTTGTCCCATCCAAAGAATCCCATTTCCTTTTTTGGATATATGAGACCTACTCACACCCACTAATACAATTAAATTATGGGGCCCACACACCCACTAATACAACTACCCACTACACATTAAATAATAATATTTCTTAATCCGCGTGCCCAAAAGCAAATGAGACTCTTACCAAGGAACGGAGGGAGTATGAAATAAAAATACAAGCATAATAAAAAGAGTTTAGGGCGAGGGCAAAATGGTTAATATAATGGCGGACTTAATCAACTCAAGATTAGTTTAAAACGGCGTCGAAACGTGTCAAATGCGTGAACTTTAATACACAGAAAGACAAGAATCCTTGTGGCGCCGTTCCAAACTGTGGGCTCGTTTCTTGACCATTATAAGAAAAGTCAGCGAGTATACACACATTTCTCCTGGTTGTGACCGCACACGATTATTCCCCACTCCCCTATAACCTAATGGACAGATTCTCTGGCGATACTAGACATGCACCCCGGTTCGGAATCGGCAGTTCCGGTTCTGAATCGGCGGTTCCGGTTCCAAGGTAGGAAAACTGGAACCGAACCGGGATACGAAGGTTTCGGTTCTGAAACCGACGGTTCCGGTTCCGATTTTAATTTTTTTTTTGGATTTTAAGCGTAAAAAGTAGAAATTTTTTTTAAAAATCGGCGGTTCGAACCGGAATTGCCGGTTCGGAACCGGAACCGCCGGTTGTTTTCCCAAATATGAGGAATCAGAATCGAACCTTCCTTAGTCGGTTCCAGTTTTTTTTGGCCGGTTCTGGAACCGACGATTTCAATTTCGGTTAAAATCGACGGTTTCCCGATTCGAACCGCCGATTCCGGTTTTTTGGTGCATGTCTAGACGATACCGTCCTCTAAAGGAACCACTTTTTCCTCGTTCCGGTGCTTTAAGCTCTTTTCAGTTTCGGGGTACAATTGGTATTTCATGCAGTAGTCAAAACGGCGCGTTTAAATGCCGGCAGACGTTTTGTTGAACCAACCTAACCACCACCACTTTCCTTCGCAGTTCACACTTCTTTCCTTTCTTTTGTTTTTTCACATTTATTTATTTATTAAAATATTACTAAAATTTAACAATTAGCTAGTAGTATATCCTTTTCTTTTAAAACCATTAAATAATAATCCTTCTCTATTTTTACACTTGCATTAAAAAAAATAAAATTACTCCACTCTTTTTTCTGTGTAATTTTTTATTATAAAATGTTAATATTGGAGTATAATAATATTATTATTTATGCATAAAATACGAAAAAAATATTTTATTTATTTTACTAATTTTATTCGTTTCTGAAGAACCAATCTTCGCTCTAAATATATCAAGGCAGTACACAAGGAAACTATATACTCCCTCCGTCTCACGTATTTTTACTCACTTTCCATTTTGGGGTGTCCCACGTGTTTTTACCCATTCCATTTTTGGCAAAAATACATAATATTTTATTATCTACTTTTTACAATCCTAACAATTTTAATTATTTTTTTATACTTTATTCATCATTCCCAATAACTTTATTCACTTTTTCTTTTTAAATTAATAATTTATCCCTACTTTCTCTTACATTATATATTAAAAAAATAAAATGTCTTAATTTCCGCGGAATGGAGGGAGTAGTATTATCCACTTTTCATCTTTTTCAGTTTTCCTAACCTCCGTCTTTTGTTAGGATTTCGAGAAATCTCTTCTCCCTCTCTCCTCCTCTTCCTCTCTCTCTAGCTGTACATAAGAAATTCGTTACCGTTTCTACACTCCGCCAGCGATCAGTGCGGTCGCCGATCCAACATTGTAGTTGTTCAAAAAATTCTCTCTCTTCAATTTGCTTAGTGTGACTCGCATCGCTTCGATCCCGGAGTTTGACTCGGTCCTTTTGGAGTTGATGTGAGAATGTGGATGGTTTAAAGCGATTCCTGTAGTTGTTTTTCTCTTAAGTGAAGAAGAGCCGAAGAAGACGGAGGCAAAAGGCGAACATTCTCGGAATGAGATGGTGCTTTCCCCTTCTATCTGATTCCTATGTGCTTTCATGTTATGCTCCCTTTGATCTTCTAATTTGTGTACTGCCATATGTTAGAAATTTAATTGTAATTCTGCATTGAAAAATTTTATGTGTTTCAGTCTAGAAAATATTTTCAATTTTGGTAAGAATTTTAATAAATTATTGGAGAACATGTTCTTTATTGGGCACTTTAAATATGTGACCTGGGTGTGAGGTGTAATTTGTTATTTTTTCATTTTCTAATTTAGATCGGTGGTTCTTCTCTTGTGTACTTATTTATAGTTTATTTATTATTGGCTTGATTTTGGGATAGTTGTTCTTAAGTTATTTGTTCATTATTGGTTGTTCTTTCTTGCTTCATTATTTTGGGTTAGATGACCTTTTTCTTTTTTCTCCTGGTTAAAAATAATTAAATAATTACACGCGTATATATATATGTATGTATATTCCTGCTCTTATTTTTTTCTTTTACTTGGGTGGATACTCTCTCGGAGTTTTTGCACCTGTAATGTCAATTTTGTATATAAATTCAGATTTTCCAGCCTAACTTTTATTTTATGCAGAGAACCTTATTAGGAATTTCTCATTTTCTGAAGTACAACTCTTCGCCTTTTTTTTGTACTTTTTGTCGTTTCTGATATTTGTAGAAATTTGACTTTTACATTTTTCGTGTGTTTTGACTTTTATTCTTGCAAAACGAAATGGGATCATGTTTGAATCAATCCTCATCAGGTTCCTATGTGAATTTAACGCGTTATAACTCTTAAGGAAACAGGTGTGAACTTGTAATCATTTGGACTCAGTCTTTGGGAGATTATAGTGTGCAAATCTTTCTCATTTAAGTAATTGTGCAATTTTGGTGTCTGTGCAAAAGGTTAACTGTATATCTTGGTAACATTTTAGTGTTTAAGGTAGATACTGGCAATATTGCAGCAACATATTCACATAAAAAGTGAATCAGGAATAGAGAAAGTCATTCACAGAACGAAATATTGATAAATGTTTAACATTACAATTCTTATAAATGCCTATTATATTGAAATTTTGTTATTTAATTGAATGGGTGATATACCTCTTTTCAAACTCATCCTTATTATGTGAGCATGTGACATATTTCTACCTAATATTTTGTACATTACATTAAATTTTGCAATATAATTTCAATATTAGTATAGTGTACTAAATGTTATAAACCATTTCCGCTTCCATTTATGGGCCAGGTTTTATTGGATTTGTTGTAAGGTGAAATTGTTCTTTAGCATGCTTTGATTAATATTTGTAATAAGAGCATTTAATTAGCATCATGTCTCTTTAATATTATTCTATACTTATTGTTTTTATTTGGCAGGTGGAAGGAAAGGTTTTGTCATCTAGAGAATCTAAACTGGAATTTTTGAAGCATAAAATGCTACAACGGAGGAAAACAGGAGAGAATGATTCGACCTTTACAAGCAACATCATGAGTAGGAGCAGTGGTGATGCTTTAAGAGCTGCTGCTCCATGTGGTGTGAGGTTGCATAATAATGTTGATGCATGCTCAAAACTTGGCAACAGTTCCAGTAATAGAGATGTTTTCTTGAAGAGGAAAGTGGAAAAGTTTGACACTTCTGACCTTGAATGGACAGATAAAATTCTAGAATGTCCAGTTTACTGCCCAACTAAAGAAGAATTCCAGGATCCTTTAGTCTATCTCCAAAATATAGCTCCAGAAGCCTCAAAATATGGTATTCCCAATATGGCATTTAAGGAATTTTAATAAAGACTTTAGATTATATTTTTTAAGTCAGGCCTCATAAATATGATATACTTTATTTTTTGTAATACAGATTTAATTTGTGCCTTAGAGTTTGTATGGTGATAAAATCTCTCGTTATGTAATTTACTAAATCTTTTCTTAACATTCGTCAAATCACTTTTTGCTGTAAATTTTTGTTATGATGCTATTTACTTTTTTCATTCGTTCCTGTTTCTAAGCTCTTAATTCTTTTCCACTTTGCCATACCTGTCTATATTTTTCTCTCGGACTTACACTGTCATTCTTCTCTTTTCTATTGAAGTTTCCACACCTAATATCACTTCAATCTTCAGGCATGTGCAAGATAATCTCTCCAGTTAGTGCTTCTGTACCTGCTGGTGTAGTTCTAACGAAAGAAAATGCTGGTTTCAAGTTTACAACTAGGTTGCAACCGCTTCGTCTTGCTGAGTGGGATAGTGATGATAAGGTCACTTTTTTCATGAGCGGAAGGTGAGTTTTTCCACTTCATCCAACAATATTTGTGCTCTAATTACGCTATCTTTTATGTTTTTGTAACTTGAGTGTTTTTTTCAGATACTATACATTTCGTGAATTTGAGAAAATTGCAAACAAGATTTTTTCTCGAAGATACTATAGTGCTGGATGCCTACCTGCTTCATACATGGAAAAGGAATTTTGGCATGAAATAGCTTGTGGAAAGACAGAAAGCGTTGAATACGCGTGTGATGTCGATGGAAGTGCATTTTCATCTTCTCCTAGTGATCCGCTTGGAAAAAGCTGTTGGAATTTGAAGGTGTTCTTCTCATAACAAAGGTTTCACCTTTTTTTATTTTTTTCTTATATTTTCAAATTTCTGTCTTACAGTGACAGGAATTTCTACTCTTCTAAGGAAGATATGAAAACTTTGTTTTCTACTTTCTGAGTTTGTCTTAAAATTCTGTTAGTTATAGAACACTACATACATTTCTTTTTTTCTTTTTCTCTGTATTCTGCCTTTTTGTTTTTATCATAAACTTATAAAGGCTCTTGTTAATTCCTGATAAAACTTTTGTGGAGGCCTCCTTAGGAGAATGAGTTTGTGGATTTCTCCTCTCTTTTTTACTTATTACTTTTGCAGACTTCATAAACTATTTTTTCTTGTTTCGCAGTTCTTTTTGTCTCTCAATGTTAATTGGAAACTAATCAGTTGTGTTATGTATTTTGCATGGTTTCAGAAACTCTCTCGGTTGCCAAAATCTATTTTGCGCCTTCTTGAGACAGAAATCCCGGTATGAGCTAATATTTGCTTGGAACTCTTCTTTTGGTTTCGTGTCATGCTCTTTAGACTAATATTTGGTTCATTGTAGGGAGTTACTGAACCTATGCTTTACATAGGGATGCTGTTTAGTATGTTTGCTTGGCATGTGGAAGATCATTACTTATATAGGTTTGTGTTTCTTCTACCTAGTACTTAAAGTATTCTGTTTTCCAATATATTTTTTTCATTTTTTTAATTACTGTTCTGTGCATGTGCAGCATCAATTATCATCATTGTGGGGCAGCAAAAACATGGTATGGGATACCTGGTCATGCAGCTATCGATTTTGAAAATGTGGTCAAGGATCATGTGTACAGTCGTGATATTCTATCAGTTGGTGGGGATGATGGAGCTTTTGATGTTCTTTTAGGAAAGACTACACTTTTCCCACCCAATATATTGCTAGAACATGATGTCCCCGTTTACAAAGCTGTTCAGAAGCCGGGAGAATTTATAATAACTTTCCCTAGAGCATATCATGCAGGTTTTAGCCACGGTATGCCATATTAATTTGTATAGGTTATGATTTTTCTGTTCCTTTGCTAGTTGTATCAATAGGTCATGTTGTAATTTTCATATGGTTTTTCTTGATTTCTTTTTCCCAAAAAATAAAAAATATATTTTTTATTATCTTTCAGGTTTTAATTGTGGTGAAGCTGTAAACTTTGCCACTGGTGATTGGTTTCCCATGGGATTGATTGCCAGCCGTCGCTATGCTCTTCTCAACAGGATGCCTCTCCTTCCCCAAGAGGAGCTGCTCTGCAAAGAAGCAAAGCTACTTCATGCAAGACTGCAACAGCGAGAGTATACAAGTGCAGAGTTGGTTTCTCACAGGAGCATAAAGGTTTCTTTTGTAAATTTGATCAGATACCTGCATTGTGCCAGATGGTGTCTTATGCAATCAAGAGAGTGCATTAAAGTTTCTTCATTTTCCCATGGAACGATCCTCTGTTGCCTGTGCAAACGTGACTGCTATGTAGCATATCTAAATTGCCAGTGTTTCTCGCACCCTGTGTGCCTTCGCCATGGTATAACAGAACAGTATTTATTCTGGTTGGTCCAATGTAATCTCTTTTACCGTTATATAACATCTCTCTTTTTTAACTGTTATCAGATACCAAATCACTTAATTGGCCTTGTGGAGGGAGTGTAAGCCTTTCAGTAAGGGATGACATCCTGGATTTGGAAGCAGCTGCGAGACAATTTGAGCAGGAAGATGATATATTGCAGGAGTTTAAGTTACATCATAAGAGTATTGAAGACTTTCTTCTGCTATCTAGCTTATTCCCTGGAGTTAAGAATGATGGATACATTCCTTATGGCAAGATTTCTCCCGTATCGAACAAGGAAAACTCTGATTTTTCATCTTTGAAGTTAACTAGAAATCTCAATATGATTGCTGAAGTAAGATTCATTGTCTTTAAATTTTGCTTCTTAAATCTTTAATTTTTTTATAGGATCATTGGAGAATCACAGATATGTAGTGCACCAAAAAGTCAACTTACGTTTAATTTTGATGGTCACTCAGGATTACAACTCCAATTCTGAGAGAAAGCTATCTGCATTGCCTTCTAACGATATGCATGGAAATGTCTCTGAACTTTCACAACCCTCTAACAAAGAAGAATCTATTATTCCCAAAAGGGTAGCTCTGGAGGTGTCCATTAAAAATGCATCCGATGAAGATGACTCTGATTCAGAGATATTCAGGGTTAAACGTAGATCTTCAACCAAGGTGGAAAAGAAAATTGGGCATGATTCTCTCTCTTTAAATACTGATCAAAAGGTAAATTTTTGCATGTGTTAGTGATGTGATTTTGAGGTTTTGCTTGTTTCAAATTGAGAACTTTTTCCATCTATGAACAAAGCACAACGTTTTTGTCATAAAATCAACCCATTGAGTATTTTTCTGAAATTTCATATGATATTTGATTATAGTTTTCAATAATTTTTTGTTTTGTGTTACATTGAATATGACCCTGTAATTCTTAGACTAATGCAAGTTGTTTTCATGAATTACTCAGATTTAACTTCTAATCTTAAGATTTGTCTTGGCCTTATCTAATACCTTTACCTAGGCAAACTTTATACCAAGTAAAGTTAATTTTGGACTTATAACTTGAATTCTTCTTAGGGTTTCAAGCGACTAAAAAAATATCAACTTGAAGAATCGCACCGTGGCAAGTCAACAGCATTGAGATGCTCAAACTCCAGTCAATATAAAGAAGCTCGGGTTGGTTCCTCAGGCAGAGGAAGCAGTGGCATTCCTTCTGTTAAGTTGAAGAACATGGTCAATGGAGTTTTACGCAGAGATGATAGGCAGCAGCAAGAGTTGAGAATAGAGATGGCGCAGAAGCGCCTTAAAGTCAGAGGACCTTGAGGTATAGATTAATTAGCAAGACACAGATTGAACTGAGTTAGGCATTTGAGATGTAGCTTCTTCAACGTGACACCTAACAATATTCTTTATCGAAGAATCCAACGTAAGAGGGCAAAGTTATTGGAAGCAGCTTTGACACTAACCATTTTAGAGTTGAAGCCATTCTTTAAATTGGGGCAAGTTCGTAAGTATTACTACTGTGAACTCTCTGACCAAGTAGATTTATGATCATGTACATTTGTTAATTGATTCTTGTTGGTGGGGGTATTTCCCATTGATGTCTTGTCAGTTGCTTCCTTTCTCATGTAGGGTGCTTATAATTCAATGTCATTTGTTGTACTAATTGGCATTATGAATAAAATCATAGAATTCTCTCTCTTTCTCTCTCTTTATTATTCTCTGATTCTCTTGTTATGTTGGAAATATTGATTTAGAGATTAATATTCAATTTAATTGATTATTTAACAATCAATATATTTAAGGGCTATTTTTGAATATATAATTTTGGTGTGTTAATAATCTCAAAATCAATTCATGGTGAGTGAGAATTAATGCACAGAATGAATGGTAGAATGCATTTTATGTGGGTGTTACTTTTGTTCAAAGTTTTGAAACTCACATAATGGACATTTATGTTACCAACATAAATCAAAGTCATTATAAAATTTGAGTGTGGGAATTAAAATTCTCAAACACTACTTGAGAGCCATTATTATAGGCTTTTCGGTGAATTCAAGCTTAAATTTGACTTTTGGACTAAGTTTCAATCAGGTAAGAACTCAAATGAAGGATGATCATTTGAGTGGGCTCATTCCATAATATTTCCAATTGAAAGTGAGGCCTACATGGTTCATAACACTTGGAAACGTTCAACCTTAAGTTACAAATTCAAAATCGGAAGTGTATCGGCTTAGTACAAACATGGCAGATTCAATCTGTAACACCATGTAAAACTGGTAACAGTCAGCATTTATTAGCCCTATTGAATACAGTAATAACTATTGCTGGAACCTGAAATATGAGTGGAGTAATGCCTATAATTACCATTCATTGATGCTTGACATCCAATTATCATATCACAAAATTATCTCATCTTGATACTTTGAGAGCTCTTCAAAATATTCAAAACCTTTTGAGTTTATGCATATTGTCGAGTTTCATATTTAGAAAGTAATCGAGTTTTATCATTTCTTAGTTCGTGGAGCTCTCTTACTTGGGGTGCAACTCGTACAAGAGACGAAACCGTTTTACTTTTGGGAACAACACGTCGTAATCGTGTGCACTATCGGGACATGATTGTTTTGCGGGTAAAGTCCTGGACTTGACTCGACTTAAATCCTCTCTAACAAATTTCTTGTTTGTTCTGGAAATCTGCACAACACTGCTCGTGTAAGAACTGGAAGCTGCTGATTCTTAAATATCAAGTCGGAACTGGATCTCAACTCATTCCGAAGCTCAGATCCAATCTGGAAGTCAACCTACTCAAAAATATTCGATCAAATCTAACAATCTGACAAAGGTTCAAACCCGTGTTAGAACTGAAACTGTTCCAGAAAGCTGATTTCTTGAAGTTCTTTTATCCAAGAGCGTACTGTGTTCTTTCATCCACTATTGTATTTTTTTAGTTCCTTCCACTTCTGTAATTGCATTGTTTGGTGATCTATAAACCCAACAGTTTATACATACGACGATTCATCAACCATTACTTACATTTATTGTTTAGAGCAGTGAACATTGAAATAACTATAATGAAGGTACATAAATTTTAAGTTAGAGTGTATTTTCATGTTTGCATGGTATTGTGTATTGAGATTGGACGATTTTTGTATTTTAGTAAGTCGCCGATGAAACAAACATTTTAATTAAGCTGATAATAAATGTTAGGAGGTATTAATGTGAATTCTTGTTTAGGTGAGTTAGTATGAAAATTTTAGGTCTTTTTTGTAATTTCAAAATTTTGGAGGGTGTTTGGTTCATTATAATCACCAACACTTGAACAAGAGACTAACTCCATTAAAATTAGGGTAAATTACTAATTGTTCCCTCGAGATTTGTCCAAACGATCAAATAAATGTTATAGTTTGAAAAACTACCAATTATTTCATTTGAATTGTATTTAATTTGAACATTGACAAAAATACCTTTTTTTAAAATAAAAATTGATGAAAATGACATCAATACCCCATATATTTAACGTGTGAATTTAAAATTTAACCCTAATCCTCCATTATCTTTGGAGGTGAGTCAATAATAGAGTATCCAGTTTCTCCATACAAATGTAAAGTAGGATCAAGACTAACTGAGAGGAGAATCCTTCAATTCAAAATTAGAGTATCTATCTCTGGGTTTAAATGGCGATTCTGATGCTCCACTATATCGGGTGGAGAATCAAAACCAGATGACGGAACAGTCCTGAAAGAAAACTCTAACATATCGTCACTTTCAAAAAATGAATGTCTGATCTCATCAGGATTTCAAGACTGATTTGTTTATGTAACACTTTTATCCCTATCTTTAAGCGATCAAGCTAAAAAAATCAAATACAAGTCAAAGGGGGTAATTGGTTTTTTTCAAACTACTACAAGGGTTCATTAGTGGTTTGGACAAATCTCGAGGGAGCTATTGGTAATTTATCCAAAAATAAATACTGCTCATGTCCCTTTCGAAGATTTATATTTATATTTTGTACGGGGAATACATAATATAATATTTTAATTTGTTAATGAGTAGTTGTATTATATATTGTGTGGGTCCGATAGAGACATACAAAATTTATTTAATATAAAAATATATATAAATCTTATGATGATACCCCTAGAATGAAAATGCATAAATGTTATGATGGAATATAAGTAGTAATTTTTTCTCAAACAATTTGGAATAATAAAAATAAACAATTCTCCGTGGAAGGAGTATTTTATAATGTATTATCATTAAATTAATATAGAATTTTTTTGTTGTAAACATAACTTTTTTTAAAAAAAAGAAATTATGATTGAACATTGAATCTATAGTCTTGCATCTATTTATAATTTAAATTAATTATATTATATTATTAAAAAAAAGTGGTATCCCCTAATTGAGAAGTTCTCCTGTACATCGGCTACATGAAATTAAATTCACGCTTTTGTATTCAAAATTTATACATTAATGAATAAAAATATATACTCTTTTCGTCCCACACACCCTTTATACTTTCCTTATTCGTCCGTCCCATAACATTCTTCACGCCCTAAAAATTAAAATATCACTTTATCCAACAACCTTAAAAATTAATTTAATTTCAATTTTGCCACTCCTTTAGTCCTTTTTTCATACACATACCATGATACGACCCACCTTACATAACTTATAATTAAAATACTAATTAACATAAAGATCATCATTATAAAAAAATATCTGCATATATTTTTATTTCATAACATATTCATAACCAAAATCATAGTTTAACATACGGTCACCAATTTCTGACACAACATCAATTCATACAAACTTGTGTCAATACTTATTATATTACATAACAAAAGCATCAGCGGAAACAAAATAAGCCCACGACCTAGCCCAACATGTCGTCATCTATGAACATCCGCTCAAAACCCTATAGAAGTTCCACAGCTTGCATAGCCACTACACATAACTCAATCATCAACAAGCTCACCTACAATGCATAAACTAGTGAGATAAAATCTTAATAAGTAGAAATCATGCATGATAGTGAGTGAAAATACATTTATTTTTGCTATCGCCTATTTCCTAATATTTCTAGTTGGTCTCTTTATTTTGAAAATCGTTTACGCTGTGGGATCCCCAAGACACACTTATGATATGCACCCGAATGAGCTCAATAGACACATACAATGTCCTATCGATAAACAGTATTGAATAAACTGGACACACACAGTGTCAGACTGCTTTTTTGCGGTCTTTGAATAAAGTGACACACAAAGTGTCGGACCAATTTTCTACGGTCCCTGAAAGATTGCATATATAGTGGTCTCAAACACCACTAGTATCTTATTAATTTTGAGAAAAATATTTTTCATGATTATGCATGGTATGCAATAAGGGCAATTCAATATGCTTCACAATTAATTCATTTACGACAACACTATTAACATTTAATCTAAATAAAATAATAATTAAATTTCAGTTCACACAAATCTACTACTAGAACAACAATTTCACCTTGGATCACACAGATCCATATAATCAATGATATCTTCTCAGATCACACAGATTTGTATTGAACAGTTTTTGATCACACAAATCTACATATTTAGAACAACGATCTTATACCAAATCACATAAATCCGCAACTTGTATCATAAATAATTTACAAAATAATCCCTCCGTCCCGTTGAATAGCATAACATCCTTTTTTGTGATCCGTATTATCGTGATCAAAAGGATATATTTTACTTTTCTTAAGTCTTCATTTCATACTGCTTTGTTAACCATACCCCATACGCCCGACAATACTCTTTCATTGTCTCCAATGAGCAATATATCATCTACTTATAGTACAAGAAATACCACCATATTTCTGTCACTCTATTCAATACACAAGACATATCCGAGCATTGATTAAATCCATATCACTGGATTTCTTCATCAAAACGGATATTCCATAATCTTGAAGCTTGCTTTAGTCCATCAATGGACACTTTTAAGCTTACTATCAAAATGCTCTTAGCCATTTGCAATGAATCACTCTGATTGCTTCACATAGATATTTTCCTCAAGATATCCAATCAGGAAAGCTGTGTTGACATCTATTTGCTATTCCTCATAATCAATATGATTAGTAATAAAAGAATTCGGATCAACATAAGCATAGCTACCAGCGAATATGTTTCCACATAATCGAACCATTTCTTTCTGAGTACACCTTTTCGCATCAAGCTTTGCTTCCAAGGTTTTCACCTTACCGTATGATCCTCTTTTATTTTTTATGACCACGTCCAATGGCTTTTGTACCATTTAGTGGTCTTACAAGCTCCCAAACCTAATTTAGAATCCATCGATTATATTTCAATATTTATTGCACTTTGCTAAGATTTCGCATTTCCATCTTGCAGTGCTTTGTCATATTCGTGGGTCTATTCCATGTTTACTAGGGACCAAGTCTCACGACTCTCCCAAAATATGTATCTTACAGGTTGTCGAACAATTCTCCCACTACGACAAGACACTATATGCAATTGTGTATCAGACGCGACACGCGATGCAGTTTACCTTGTGGTATATCCTCTTGTACACTTGGTACTTATACTTTGTGTTTTCTTTCTCACTTCCTTTAGAACAATTTATACATGAGTTTGTGATTTATTACATAGTCCTTTTCCAAAAATCCGATGTTTGTGTTAACAGTCACCCTCTGATCTTTTGGACTAAATAAATCACCCTCCATTTTTCTAGGATGTCCCACAAATAGACAAATGTTTTATGAATTAATGTTTCTAGGGCATATCCATAAAATGAATTTAATTATTCTGAATAATTCATCATCTATCTAATCATCACCATAAGAGTCTTATACATTCTCTCCGCCACATAATTCAGCTGGGGTATGCCCGGTGTAGACAACTTGAGATTTAATCTCAACTTCTGATTAATAGCTCCTAACTATCCTAAGAGGTACTCGCCATCACGATTAAATCGTAATGACTTAATATATTTTTTATGACGCTTCACTGTACCAGCCTTGCAATTCTTGAATTAATCAAGAACTTAGACATGCAGTGCATCAAATAAATATATCGGTATCTAGAATAATCTTTGAATATTCATAACCACCTCTCGTCTGGATAATATTCGGTTCGCTTGAATCAGAATGAACCAATTCCAACAAATATATCTTTGGCTCTACACCCCACAACCTTGAAAAGGCAGTTAATCATTTTTACTTCCAAGCAAGACTCACAAGTTTGATAGTTTCCACTTCCAATAAACCTAACGGTTCATCGGCCATCAACTTTTGAATCCTACTCAAGTAAAATGATCTAGTCTTAGATGCCAAATATATGTAGTTCATATCGAAAGGTACCTTTCTCTTACTAATATTAGAAGATGTATTATTAATTACTATTTGTTGTATCTGTGGGATATACATGATTTAAGAGTATACAAATTGTTCACCAACGTACCATAACAGATTACAACTCTATCCTTCATTATAATGACCATGTCATTTATATGAAATGGAGTATCCATCTATTAATGCATAGAAACCGAAATCAAATTCTTTCTATGAAAACATATGTAAAGACAATTTCTCATAATCAAACGTCTACTCATATCATTAGATAAATAAACAACTCCCATTGCAATAGCCACTACTCTGGTAGTTTTACCCATGTCATAACAATCTTATCCTCACTTAGTAATAAACATTTAGTGATTCCAGTATCTACACACTACGTGTCAGTAGATTCCATCACTAATCATGTTTAAAAAACTAGTGAATAAGATATAAAACTTGTTCACATCATGATGAAAATGGCTTTCCTTTGTTTTGTCAGAAGTTTCCCACTATATACATCCTCTCGTAATTCAGGTGGAACTTACTCAAAACATCTAGACAATTATGGAGAATAAAATTGACTTAGGATTCCCCTTCAACTTCTATTCCATGTATTTCCAATTCATTCATCAAATTCAATCATGACCTACCGCCTTTTAACTTACTCAAGTATCCGAAGAGTTACATGAGACCATCATATTTCTTTGAACCTCTCATCTCTTCACTAGAGACTTTAATAGGCATCATGAGACGTCCTTTGTGAGAACACACATGTATTTTCTTAAGCAGTAAAATTCGAAACCAAGATTCTATTCTAATCATCTAATTTGGATCAGTAAATATAATTTCTTTTAGTTAACAATAAGTGAAATAAAAATATTTGAAATTACAGAGAATCATAAATAAATACGCTGATCAAATCTTCAAATTTTATCCTTTTATATTGATTCCCTCAAAACAGTATAAAAAAAATTCACCAATATCTCAAGCACTGTGAGTCTGCAAGCCACGTTAGTGTGGTTGTTATTAATAGTCGGTTACTTTTTAGCCATGCAAATAATAGCAGTGACTCTGTTGGGGAGGATACTTATTATTTACACCTAAGTGTACACCATTATTTGATCCCAAGTCCATTGCGCGAGCTTATGTGCCTTACAGTTGGAGAAGTACTCGCGCGCTCGGATAACTTTCTACAATCATCAATTATATGTTTGTACCAGTGAATCGCACATAAACTCATCTGCTAGGGAGGAAGGTCTATGCCAACACGCAAGTTCATGTGCCACATTACAAATAATAATTATTTAATGAAGTCTGTACCAGTGATCCGTGAATAAACTCATCCGTTAGGGAGGAAGGCCTATTGCCAACACACAAGTTTACTCACATCACTTACAAACCAATAATGGAGGTCGCGGGAATTATTTACCAATCCCCTCTCCCACTTAGTTATTTAATGCTGAGGGTTTTTACATGCATATAATATTCATAATAAAATACGCAATCTAGCATGCTCCTATTACGACACATAAGGCAGTAAATCACAGAGAAACATTCATACATATATAACAATAATCAGATAATTAAATCAATTATTAACAGTTATATATATTGGCGAATTCGATTGTTTGCCATCATGCACGAATATGGGCAATGCAGACGGGGATTGACCTCCCCTGTGAGGTCGCAGGGATCGACCTGCCTAGTCAGGTTGCATGATTTGGGGTAGCGCCCTGAAACTTAATCTGAAAATCAGAAGCCGATCTTCATGAATTTTCCTCAGATTCATTATCTGGTAACCTGCTCCACCAACCCGGCACCCTGATCCATAAACTAAAACACCCGTCTACCCATCCTTCATGCATCATCACACACAACCAGGCATCGCCAGCACATTCCGAGCGTACATGCACGACCAGCTCCATGCGCCACCAGGCACGCATCATGCGCGCTTCCACACGGCCCCGTGTGCCAAAGCATCTCGCACCCACATGCCTAGCATCGTGCACCAACATGCGTGAAGAACTCAGGAGTCAGCCCGCCATCACGCACGTCTTCAGGCAGTAGTGCCTGCTTGTAAGTTTCCATGCTCGGAAGCAACGCTCGCCAACCACCACAACCCGTGCGCCCTTGGCACGATCCGTGCGCCTGTTGCACGGGTCTTGTGCCTTTGACATGGTTTGTGCACCATGAATCCTCACCCGCTTGCTACCGCACGCCATCTGCGTCGCCCAACACGTTAGCTGCCGAGCGCCCATGCATGGCCAGCTCTGAGTGCACAACTCAGCATCCCGCGCGCCAACACACCAGCAACCCATGAAGTTCTTCTCCACACCCGGCACCGCGTGCTCTATCACGCTCGACAGCTACCGTGTGTATCTAGCATATTTCTGTGCACCCACATCACGTCGTCATGCATGATTTCCATCCTACCGTGCTCCCATTGCTTCCAGCCCAGCAGAATTCCTGACGGGGCTTAGCTGCTTCCAGCCCTGCAGAATTCCCACTGCTGCCAGCATTCACAGTTGGGCACGCCGACTCGCTCGGAATAGTAAGTCAGGCCCGCCTGAAAATGCCATTAGACATGCCCAGAACCACCATCAGACGCCATCGAGTTTGTCCAACAATGTGTCTACCCAAGCCTTTATCTTTCTGATCAGCCATGAACGCCGGCCATCAATTAGGAGTTGTTGGCAGATTCATCGCTTTGCCCTTCAGTTTGAGTTGCATCGAATGCCAAACCTTCATCAGTGTTGTCACTGATTCTCGCCATTGTTAGTGCCTCGAGCACGACGCCATTAAGCGCCACTCGTGCTGATCATCAGCCTACGTCGCGATGTCTCTGGGGCTCGTCGTGACACCAAGTGATGATGGTGTGTTCCATGTACAGTTAGGGTGTTCATCATTCCGTGCCATTAGCCGAGTCCACTACGCCCGACACTCATCGTGTGAGAAATCCTCCTCACACGGTAGTCATCGCGCCATCAACAGAATAGGTATCTACGAAGAACATAGGGTGTACATACACAATAAATTACACCAAAACCTTTTCACGTATGCGATTCTCAATCCAAAATTTAATCACATAACCACAAAAACCCTAGCCTAACGTCTCTTACTTCACCATGAAACTGAAGCTCTGATACCAATTGTTAGCGTTCGATCATTTGGTTAACGTGAACCGTTAGGGTTCCATACGATTCTACTGCAGCGGAAGCAAAAAAGCATAATAATATTACCTTTCACTAGGGTTGATGTAGAGGATGATCAGTAGCAGCAGTGAACAACCTTCCAGTCTTCTGCTGTATTCCCAAGTCTGATCTTGACTCGTGTGGGCGATGATCTTCAAGATCTCCTCAGTCTACTATTCTCCCTTTCCTCTAAGGTTTTTAGGCGCAGGAAATAATTAGTTAGGGATCCAGATAAGCTGAGGTGACTTATATACATGGGCTACAGTAGGGACCAGGAGGAGAAATTAGAGTTGTGCCTCAATTGGGCTTAAGTATCCAAGCTTAGCCCAAAGCTTATACTTAAGTCCAATAATAATATATATTCCACTAAAATATTATTACTGCACTACCGTTCTAATCCCATAATTACGTTATGGGCTCTTTCTTATTATGAGCCTATTAGTCTCCCCATGTTTAAGATATACAATGTCCATTAATTAAATAAGTTACTGACAACTCCATTAATTAATATCTCATCCGAGAGTAGTACCACTCAACCTCATTATCATGCCGGAATAAATTAACCTGTAGGGTTTACATGATAATCCTTATGAGCTCCTCAAGGGGACATCATCAACCTATGACGGATACGGATTCCTTCTACAATCAATAACACACCATAGAGACAACACTACTTCCCAACTCATCGAGTTTGTTGATTTAATACACGTAAATCTCACCCATTGATGAATCAAAGAAGTACATACTACCCTATGTGTCGAGGTTATTGTATAGGGATTAAGAGCATGAACTTTCATAATAACAAAGATCAAGTTCTTCTATAAGTCAGTATAAGTCGAACGATCTCAAGCGGTCTTCCTCAATACACACAAGTGCACTAGTGTGATTCTATAGCCAAGACAAGCTTATACCAAACCACACTACAACCATCCCGATAGAGAGTCCCCGTCTATCTCGGTTGTGAGCATCTGTTTATACTTTATAAGGAAACCGATAATATGATCTTCCGCGTGTTGTCGTACAACATATTATCTACTGTATAAAATAAGTAGACTATTGCATCATTCATATAAATAAATTATAAGACGCAATCATTTGATCATATAATTCTCATTTCAAATAAGTTGTTATAACATTGTTTATACTAAAGCTAGACTTTTAGTATACAATCCAACAGGGACAACTCTTCCAACTATGACTTTCACTTTTTCTTTGTTTTCCCACTAGTGTAGATGGATTTTTCTACGCCGAACTAGATCGATATGAAAGAGAAAGGGCCTTCTATATTTTCTCGGTTTATCAGACACAACTTGATTCACCTAGTTCAATAACTTTTTTAGAAGAGTCCTCCGTCCGGTCTAGCAGGCTAACTCATTGATACACTCAAACTTAGTCTTGAGGAGTCTGGAGTTCAAGGGAATGCAACTGCTAAACCAGAATCAAGAAGCGAGCTGAGTATAGTGAGCGAGTGATGGTGTAGTACTTCGCTAGAAAAAGATGGAGTTCGAACAAAGGTTGTGCAAAATAGAGTTAGCCAGATAGGTATAGTATTACATTTTCTCATTAAGAGAAGAAATGTTCTTGGTAAATGCAGGACTTGGGACCCCTAGAATTTGTATGCAAGATGAGCCTATAGGAGTGCCAATCAACCGAGCCACCAGGTTTGAGAATAAAGAAAGTGGGATCCACAGATGTAGTGGCTGGTGAACTGATTATTCTTCTTCCATGAAGATTCAGACAAAACCGAGCTTAGATGGAACTAAACAAGATTTCGCGAAAGAATACAGAGGTCAAAGGCTTTATGATTGAGAAAGTCAAAGGAGTAGTAACCATCGCAGGTTTTATTATTTTTTTCAATTCCAAAGCCTAGCGTCTCCTGTAACACTCTATCACCTTAATCCATTCTTTTGTTGAGGGTCTGGCACTAGAGAAGATTCTAAAGAAGAAAGAAAGAAACAAGAAAAGTATTTTGATCAATATGTCTTGGATAAATGCTTCTTGCGCTCCTTAGAGAATGAAACAAGAAGATTAGTTCATAGTCAATCCATGGACCTCGCATAGACCTATAATTAGTCTTTGTTTATTTGAAAGAGGAAGATTCCGGACCACCTTTTCTAGCCAGATAGCATGCGATCACTCAGCAATGAACATTAACTGAAAGCGACCGGGAATGAGTACCTATCCCTTATGAGAATCGAACCCGTGTCTTCGACATGAAAAGACGATGTCCTAACCACTGGACAAAAGGGACCAAAAAGTCATTCTTCATATACCTCTGCTCTGAGAATAGAAGTGGTTCATTTTATTTCTATACGCAATTCAAGATTTTGTTAATGCTTTATTTTCTCATCGCATGGCCTTGGGCAGCTCGACACAATATTACAACTCTCTGTATTGATGGTCTCTGACACGGATATAATTTCAGCACATCTGGTCAACTATTATTCATAATTCTTCTCAGATCAGGATCAGCCCAATTCTATGGACTACTCTATTATTGAACATGTAATCCCGTCAGTTGTGATGCTGGAAGACAACATAGAGTTAATCCGCATTTTAATTTTGCCAATAGCAAACGAAGGATGGAAAGGCCCCGATTCCCAGGGTTAGGGTATTCCCTATTATAAGCCTACTCAGATTAGAACTAAACTAGTTGATTCTCTTTCGCCTATCGTGGCCGGCGGGCTAAGCAACCTTCGCATTTCCTGCTGAGATCCCAAGTCTCCAAGTGGGCCCTCTTGGCCACCCACGACCTTGGCTTTTTAGAGAATCCCGCTCCTGTGTCATAGGACTTGTAGCTAGGCAGTCCACCGGGTTGGCTTCTTTATCCTTCCAGTTTTGAGTGTCTTCTTGGAAAGTTATACTGGCCCATAGGCGCAAGATGTACTTTGTGGGGGGAAGGAGCGGCGGTCCCTTGGACATAGTCTTTTCAGGCAGTGACCGTTCAGTCCATGGTCCATTGGATGGTCGGTGCAAGGCTAGAAATTGGAACACATTGATTCCGCTCGTTCCCATCCTTCACTTTAGGGCTTGTCCCTCGGTGTGGTCAGTACTCCATACTTTCGGGCAGTGAAGCTTACACTTGTTCACTAATTATGATGGTTCACCAAGGTCTCTTTACTCCTCTCTTTACTGCTCACTGGTAGGGGTCCGCACCCCCACAAAGGGGAGGGAGTCGACTGAACATCTCAGCCATTGGCAAGAATTTTGCCCGCATCCGATCCCCAATTCTTGTTCACCCCAGATGATCGTGTTGGGTGAATTGTGATCTCGAACGCTCATGTCGGGTGAGCAAGAGCCGCTTCGTCACAGTACTTACTTATGGCTAATAGGTAACAATTTTGCGAAGTATCCTACAAAGAGACTCCCAAGAGCTAGAAGTATTAAAGGAATGGCTATAGGAATGGGCATATCATGACATCATAAGATATCTCGACCAAATGAATTAGTTGGTACTAGAAATGTTAGAAAAAGTGAATGAAAAGAGTAATAAGAAGTGAAAAGGACAGAGACACTTCCCAACCAGAAAGCAAAGTTCCCACTGATGGCATACTTAATGTAAGCGAGCTCTAAGATCACATCTTTGGAATAAAATCCAATTAGAAAAGGAAATCAAATTAGGGATAAGCTGCCCATGAGCATCATGGCATAGGTAAAAGGGAACGAGAAGGCAAGCCCCCCATCTTCCGCATATCTTGCTCATCAGACATGGCATGAAACACTGAACCTGCACTAAAGAATAGTAATGCTTTGAAAAAGGCGTGATTCATTAAGTGAAAGACGCTAACTGAATAGATAGAGATGCCGCAAGCAAAGATCATTTAGCCTAATTGACTGCAAGTTGAATAAGCATGACCCTCTTTAGATCGTTCTGTAATATTCCAGTGGTTGCTGCAAGGAATGACATCATCGCTCCTGCAAAAGTAATAACAATCAAAGCCATAGGTGGGTATTCAAATAAAGGGGAGCGCCTTGCTATCATGAAAAAGCCAGCTGTTACCATAGTAGCTGCATGAATCAAAGCAGATACTAGAGTGGGGACCTTCCATAGCATCGAGTGACCAAGTATGAGATCCTATATGTGTAGATTTCCTAACGACACAATAAGAAGTAAAATACAAATAAGAGTTATGGAATTCAATCTCATATTGCAAGATATCCAATAATTTCTGGGGGCACTAGCACAAGCAAAAATGGTTGAAAAGTCTACTGTCTGAAAGAGAGTAAAACAACCCAAAATCCTAGGAGCTAATCCAAAATCACCTACTCGATTGACAAGCATAGCTTCGATAGATGCTTTATGTGCCTGAAGTCGTGTAAACCACAAATATATTAACAAATATGAAGCAAGACATACTCCCTCCCATCCCAGTAATAATTGAAGAGAGTTATCTCCAGTCACCAACATTGGCATAAAAAAAGTAGAAATGGATAAATAACACATAAATTGAGGGCTATGCGGATCCTCAGACATATATGAAATAGAATAAAGATGGACCAAGCTACTTATGAATGTAACCACAATTAACATCACTATGGTTGGGCTAACGAACATTGGTTCATAAGTGAATTACGAGTCGAACAAATCTGCAAATCGAACGAGCTTTCCTTGCATGAAATGATGTGGTGGTGATCCTCTCATTCGAATTCAGTGCTCTTCTAACCATGTGGGAAGGTTTCCCTTCACACGGCTCACCAACTTGATCTTCCGCGGGAACAGTATGTCCAAACAGGTCTGGAAAAGAAAGTCAACCTAATCGGTTACCTTTGCCACTCAAGTGGAAGGCATATGCCGTGCATATGCCCCTTCTCCCCTTCCAACATGAAAGAGTCCACCGTCTGCCTTAGTAGTCTCAAATAAGGCATGAAGGCCTGCCCCTTTTTTGAGTTTGAGTTGGTGATTCACTACCGAAATAAAGAAAAGGATCGATCAAGAAAAGGAAGGGGGTACTACGAGCCCTCTGCCCCATGCATCTAACCAGCTCGCATGGTTCACCGGTTCCACCGACTAGACCCAACGAGTGATTCAGACGATACAGAGGAGCGCTTGAAGTGGGGGGTGTGCTTCCCCATTAGGCCCCACTGTTGGGTCATAAGCGCCCTCTTGCTACCCATATGCGAGGCGCCGTCTTAGATTTCCTTTAATAGGATAGCTCCCACACCTATAGCATTCATGATTGGCCTCCTCAACTGTGTATTGATCGAAAGAGAGGGTGGCACAGCCCCCAACCAAGGGAGTGCTTATGTCCAGTATGTCCCCCCTTATTCCCGACATGCTATGGTGCCTCAGGGTGGGTAGGAGCGGGTCGAGTCCATAGTGCCGTGGAGCAACAACCGCATCTGGATTTGATCTATTTACTCAACAATTCATCCGATGACTTCATGGTCGCCAAAGAAGCCCCAAGAAGCATCAAACATTTCTGATGAGATCCATGGAGAAACTCTTAGATAGCAAGCACTAGCTCCCGGTGCGACTTCATAAAAAGCAATCAAAGAGAAGATCAAAGAGAATGAAATGCACGTGGTGGTTATTATAGTGGTTCCTTCTGAGCCTAGAAAATGTCCAAAAAAACCTGCAACACTATTTTTGAAAGTTCCAGAAAAATCCTTATTCCTAATTGAATTAGAACTCCTTGTATTTTCATGTTTTCAATCATTTATTTTCAAAAAGAACATGCTCACCACCTATATTTCAATGTTTCTTAACTATTTTGGCCATTAAAATGACACAAAAAGATTTGTATTAGGTTGTTTTTAAGAGTTCCAGAAAAATCCTTATTCCTAACCAAATTTGGAACTTCTCGCATTTTCATGTTTCCAATCATTTATTTACTAAGAAAACAAGCTCCCCACCTATATTTCTATTCTTCTTATCTTTTCTTTTTACTCTTCTTAATAAAGGAACTATTGGCCTATATTTCTATGCTTCTTAACAACTTTGACAATTAAAATGACATAAGATTACTTATTTTAGGCTGTTTTTGAAATTTCCAAAAAAATTCTTATTCCTTAACAAATTTTGAATTCCTCGTACTGTCATGTTTCCAATCATTTATTAACTAAAAAAACATACTCTACACCTATATTTCAATGCTTCTTAACTACTTTGGCCATCATAATGACATAAGATTGCTTATTTTAAGTTTTTTTTAAAAGTTCTAGAAAAATCCTTATTCCTTAACAAATTTGAAACTCCTCGTATTGTCATGTTTCCAATCATTTATTTATTAAAAAATATGTTCCCCACATATATTTCAATGCTTCTTATATATTTTGCCATTTAAATGACATAAGATTATTTATTTTAGGCTATTTTTTAAAGTTCCAGAAAAGCCTGCCTTCTATTTTATTTCTACATCTAGGATTTGACTTGTATCATGGATACTAATAGGACCTGAACCATTATGGCAAGGAAAAGCTTGATTCAGAGGGAGAAGAAAAGGCAAAAAATGGAACAGAAATATCATTTGATTCGTTAATCCTCAAAAAATCAAATAAGTAAAGTTCCATCATTGTGTGACAAATTGAAAATTTATGGAAAGTTACAATCCCCGCCACGAAATAGTGTACCTATACGTCTTCATCGCTGTTGTTTTTCGACCTGAAGACCGAGAGCTAACTATCGAGACTTTGGACTATCGGACACATACTTCGTGAAATGGTTCATGCATGTTTGTTGCCAGGAGCAACAAGATCAAGTTGGTAAGGATTAATCTTTCATTTGATTTATATGGTCGATGATCATAAAGGGCCTCTTCACCATTCTGTATAAATGTACTATTCTATTTGTACAGATATGGTAGAGGGGCACATTCAAGCCTTCTTTGTGTATTAGTTTTGACTTCTTCTCTTCAGTGCGAGGTAGAGCAGCTTGGTAGCTCGCAAGGCTCATAACCTTGAGGTTACGGGTTTAAATCCTATCTCCGCAACATCTTTTTTTCTCTTTTTCTTTTTCAGCCATCGATAGATGTATCCTGCTTATGCGAATTTCTGGAACAGTCTAATGCCTTGTTCGACTTTTCTACATGTATCTCTTCATCGGCGACCAACTGTGGTTGCTGATTCAATTTCACTAGGGTTCCGACCCCTAGCCTTGGTTCTACGTCTATAGGCGCCAAACGATTCAAACTAGGGTAGACAATTTCTTATCACTGCCGTCTTCATTGAGTGGTTGTTCAATTACATCGCCATCGCCTGAATCTTGTTTGGGATTTTTGGTGTAGCGGTTGTATTCAATCCTCCACGGCTATCGAGAATATGGCCATGAACTGGGATCTAACTGTAAATTATTGGTGGCTAATTGTGATTTATCAGCCGCCAGGGATCCCTAGTTTCCTTTTTCAGCATGGCCCAATGCCCAGGTGCTGAGTTTTGGTGAACTCAGCATATTTCTTCTACTGATTTCTAACATTCTTTGAGGCTGACTTGTAATTTCCACACCTTCCCAATTGTGATAGGGGCAAGCCTCAATCATCTCTGTTCGTGTTTATGCAAATGGTTCTTTGGATTTTGGTTGATTTATGCTTTGAAAGAACCTTTGTAGATTGTTACTTCTTGATGAAACCTTAGTTTCTCTTGGATAATTCTTTCAGCATGGGTACTGGGTTTGGTTGTTAGTATGATTTTGTAGGTACTGTGCAAGATTTCTGTTCTTGGTATCCTCTTCGTGAGGTTGTGACTTGTGATGACGCTTATGAGCGTCTCTGTTCTTTCCCTCTACAGGGGCTTGCTAGTTTTGACTAGAACTATGATTATGGTGCTCCTGTTTGGGTTATGAGACGTCGTCAGCCAGCCTTGGGCTGGTCAGCCCAACTTCGTATCATTTTTTGGAGTGTCTTATTTTTTTGGATTAGCTGTTAGATACAACTATTCCTCCTAGCTATAGCCCTATTTTACAGATTTTATACATTATAATTAGAAGAGTAGGGGTTATAGTTTTCTTTTACGAGGCTGCCTATTTTGGTCCTCTTTTTTAAAGCCACCTGTTGGCTCTTTCTATGATTACTTTTAGATCACTCTGTCAATTTCCCTTTTCTCTATACTCTTTTCTTTTTACCTTTGTATAATATATCATCTATTAGCCTATATTTCAATGCTTCTTAAATATTTTGCCATTAAAGTGACATAAGATTACTTGTTTTAGGTTGTTGATTAGCCATAACTTGTAGTCGGGTTGACCAATTCAAGAATTTATCGAACCACAGGGAGGTCGATGCTAGTACTTAAGCGATATCACGTTTATCACGATTTTATAGAAACGAATCATAGATGGATGGTTTGGGTAACAAGTAATTAAATGAAAGTAGACAAGCAATAATCAAATGACAAGATACAAATGATGAATGAGTGGTTTTCCAAATTGAGTAGAAGTGAGATTAACAACACTATTGAAGTGGTAACTTATGGATTCATGCATTAAACTCATATGTATCAAGGGTTAAGACTAAGGGCCAACACTTATACCACCTAAACTTCCTCTCGAAATGATTAGGATGTAGATCATTTGCACAATCTCTAAATAGCTCAAAGGTTGGTTCTAAATTAAACTATTCCAACTAGGTACTAAGTTCAATTATAGAATCCCCTCATATAATCAATTGACTTCTCAATCTAACTAATCACATGTTCCATCAAAGGGTTCTAAATAATAAAGGACTTCTCAATCACTTTACCATTTATAATGCACGTGAGGTGTTTGATGAAATGATTCACTTGACTATCCTAAGCACATAATTGATTTCTCAATCTAATCATATAATTAGAACAATCAAACACACAAAACATCATAGATCTCAAGATATATAAGCACCAATGATAGAAAATCAAATATCCCCATCCTACATATGAATTTAATTACATAGATCCACAAATTAACCAACAACCTTCATGTTGCTAATCTCACAAGGGAGATTAGCCTACAATCTTCATAAGATCCATAACATAGACATTATAATTCTTACAAATCATGATAAACTAAAGGATTAACACAAAATTGGAATGAAAACTCCCTTGGAAATGGATCCAATTGAATCTCCCTTCTTCCTTTGGTGATCACCCAAGCTTCCTTGCTTCTTCACTTGATTTGGATGGAGGAAATTATGGAGAGATGATGTAGATCTAAAAATGGATGAATGAGATGGAGAATATGGTGTGAAATCAAAGGAATGGTGTGTGAGGTGTGTGGGAACAGTAGAATTTCGGATCTCCTCTCAATTGTTGAATAAAGGGGTATTTATACCCCTTGGGAGGCTTCTAGAAGGATTCTGATTTTTTTCCAGGAATTTACACAGCACGAGTCGTGCTCGGTAACACGGCCATAAGGTGGCTGTGTTGTGTCTTCTGATGTCGGCACACGGCCTCTGCTTACAGGGCCGTGTTGATGACACGGCTCGTGCTGCCAACACGACTCGTGTGACTGGACACGGCCTTAAGGTGCCCGTGTTGAACAAACTGGTATCGCCGCACGGCCATCTCTTACAGGGCCGTGTTGGCTACACGGCCCGTGTTGGTGCTGGCTCCTGTTTTTCTTCACTGTTTTGGCTCGTTCTCCTTCGTTTCAACTCCGAATTGAGATCCTCTTTTTCCTACATCTTCCTTATCATATCTAGCATTAAATAAAAAGTGAAAATTATAGGTTTAAGCTCATTCACACACATTTCCATAAAAACACAAAACACAACCAAATAACACATAAAATACGGATAAAAATATACGAAAACACATATAAAAAGACACTAAAATCTAGGTAAAAATATCACTCATCAGTTGTTTTTCAAAGTTCCCAAAAAATCCTTATTCTTTAACGAATTTGGAACTCCTTGTATTTTCATGTTTCCAATAATTTATTTACTAAAAACAACATGCTCCACACTTATATTTAAATGCTTCATAACTAATTTGGCCATTAAAATGACATAAGATTACTTATTTTAGAATGATTTTGAAAGTTCCAGAAAAATCCTTATTAATTAACAAATTTGAAACTTCTCGCATTTTCATGTTTTCAATCATTTATTTACTAAATGAACATCCTCACCACCTATATTTTGATACTTCATAACTATTTTGGCCATTATAATGACACAAAAAGACTTTTATTAGGCTATTTTTGAAAGTTCCAGAAAAATCCTTTTTCCTTAACAAATTTGGAACTCCAAATCTTTTCATGTTTCCAATCATTTATTAACTAAAAAAAAAGCTCCCCACAGATATTTTAATGTTCCTTAAATATCTTGGCCATTAAAATTACATAAGAATAATTTTTAGGCTATTTTTGATATTTCAAGAAAAATTCTTATTCCTTAACAAATTTGTAATTTCTCGTATTTTTATGTTTCCAATCATTTATTTATTAAAAAATCATGCTCCCAACCTATATATCAATAGTTCTTATATATTTTTGCCATTAAAATGACATAAGATTACTTGTCTTAGGCTGTTTTTTTAGATCCAGAAAAATCCTTCTTCTTTAATGAATTTGGAACTCCTCTTATTTTCATGTTTCCAATCATTTATTTACTAAAAAAATATGCTCCCCACATATAATTCAATGCTTTTTAAATATTTTGCCATTAAAATGACATAAGATTACTTGATTTAGCCTGTTTTTTAAAGATCCAGAAAAATTCTTATTCTTTAATGAATTTAGAACTCCTCGTATTTTCATATTTCCAATCATTTTTTTCTAAGAAAACATGCTCCTCACATATAATTCAATGATTCATTAAATGACATAAGAATACTTGTTTTAGGATGTTTTTGAAATTTCTAGAAAAATTCTTATTCTTTAACAAATTCGGAACTCCTCGTATTTTCATGTTTCCAATAATTTATTTAATAAAAAATCATGCTCCCCACCTATATTTCAATGCTTCTTATATATTTTTTCTATTAAAATATAATAAGATTACTTGTTTTAGGCTATTTTTTAAAGTTCCAGAAAAATCATTATTCTTTAACGAATTTGGAACTCCTCGTATTTTCATGTTTCCAATAATTTATTTACTAAAAAAAATGCTCCCAGCTTATATTTCGATTCGCCTTATCTATTTTGGCCATTAAATTATATAAGATTTACTTATTTGAGGCTGTTTTTTTTTTAAGTTTCAGAAAAATCTTTTTTTTTAACAAATTTGGAACTCCATATTTTTTCATGTTTCCAATAATTTATTAACTAAACAAAATGCGCCTTACAGATATTTCAATGATTCTTAAATGTCTTGGCCATTAAAATGACATAAGAATAATTTTTTAGGCTATTTTTGATATTTCAAGAAAAATCCTTATTCCTTAACAAATTTGAAACTTCTCGTATTTTCATATTTCCAATAATTTATTTATTAAAAAATCATGCTCCCAACATATATATCAATAGTTCTTATATATTTTTGCCATTATAATGACATAAGATTACTTGTCTTAGGCTTTTTTTTTAGATCCTGAAAAATCCTTATTTTTTAATGAATTTGGAATTTCTCGTATTTTCATGTTTCTAATCATTTATTTACTAAAAAAACATGCTCCCCTCTTATAATTCAATGCTTCTTAAATATTTTGGCCATTAAAATGACATAAGAATACTTATTTTAGGATGTTTATGAAATTTCTAGAAAAATCCTTATTCCTTAACAAATTTGGAACTCCTCATATTTTCATGTTTCCAATCATTTATTTAATAAAAAAAATGCTCCCCACCTATATTTCAATTCTTATTATATATTTTTCCCATTAAAATATAATAAGATTACTTGATTTAGGCTATTTTTTAAAGTTCCAGAAAAATCATTATACTTTAACGAATTTGGAACTCCTCGTATTTTCATGTTTCCAATCATTTATTTACTAAAAAAACATGTTCCCAACTTATATTTCAACGCGCCTTATCTATTTTGGCCATTAAAATGATATAATATTACTTATTTTAGGCTATTTTTGAAAGTTCCAGAAAAATCCTTATTCCCAAACAAATTTTAAACTCCTCGTATTTTCATGTTTCCAATAATTTATTTACTAAAAGAACATGCTCACCAACTATATTTCAATGCTTCATAAAAATTTTGGCTGTTAAAATGACACAAAAAGACTTGTATTTGGCTGTTTTAAAAAGTTCCAAAAAAATCATTATTCCTAAATAAATTTGGAACTCCTCGTATTTAATAGTTTCCAATCATTTATTTACTAAAAAACAAGCTCCCATATATAATTCAATGATTCTTATATATTTTGGCCATTATAATGGAATAAGAAAACTTTTTAGGCTGTTTTTGTAATTTCTAGAAAAATCTTTATTCCTTAACAAATTTGGAACTCCTTGTAGTTTCATTTTTCCAATCATTTATTTATTTAAAAGACATTCTCCCCACCTATATTTCAATGCTACTTATATATTTTTGCCATTAAAATGACATAAGATTACTTGTTTTAGGTTGTTTTTTAAAGTTCCAGAAAAATCCTTATTCTTTAACGAATTTGGAACTCCTTGTATTTTCATGTTTCGAATCATTTATTTACTAAAAAAATATGCTCCCCACCTATATTTCTATCCTCTGCCAAAAGTCACCACTTCTATCAGAAATTTCTATCCAACGATTTTGCCGGCGATTTCTCAAATCGATATGGGGGCCTTGTTCCTTGTTCATCAATTCTTCTCCACACATGAAGCCCAAGTTTTGGCCGCCTTTATCCGCTGGGATGCCGTTAGAACCAGCATCGCCTGGGCTTTATCTGTTCTTCTCTATCACCGCCTGACTGGTTGGGTTCACTGTCGGCCGTGCAGATTTCTCCTCTGTCTTGTTGGCGGCCAATCGCGTTTATTCAGCCGCTGGAGATTCCTAGCTTTCGCGGCCTACCCCCTTCCAGTCGTCGCGATGTGGCTCTTCTAATGGGTTCTTCTCCGTTGCTCTACCGCCACAGGGATTCCAAGGGATTCATTTCAGTTTCAGACTTCTCACAGCCTTGGGCAATTGCACATTCACTCCCACCACCTTCCTGGTTGTGGCTCTTGCTATCGGCTGCTATTTTCATTGATAGCAGTGTGGTCTACTAATCACTCTACTGGTGCACAATTTTACTTATGTTCAGAGGATTATTCTTATTGTTTTTGTCTCTTATGATTTCAGTAGTTGAAGTTTTCTTATCTTTAACTCTGAAGTTACAACTTATGATGGACTCTGCTCTATTATTGGTATATTTGGATATATGGGTGAGTCTTTCAGTTTATCGTTCTTGGTTTTTGCTCCTCTTGTACTTTTGTGATTGCTACCCTTTTTGGGCCACCAAGATTATTTATGCTGCAAAAAGGTTTCTCCCCTATTCGTAATGAAAAGTGCTCTTATGGAACATTGGGCCTTGTTCAATACTTGGCAGAATTATATGTGGAAGAGCACTTGAAAATTCTTATACCTAGTTTGAATTCTCACACCGTGGCAGGATATTACATCTTGCAGAATGGTATTCATCTGTTACAAGCCAGTTTTGTTTGGTTTTTGTTCAGCTGTAGGACTTTTGATTGGATTAGATGTGTTAAGCTGCGTCACTTTTAAAGGCTGCCTCTTTTGACCTTTTATCAAGCCACCTGTTTGGCTTATTTCTTATTGTTATATGGCGTCTTAGCCATTTGTTATTTCTAATGGTCATCTGTTTAGACCATTGCTTATTTAGCCAAGGCTTTTTCCCCTCCCCTTTCTTATTTTCATTTACTTTTTAATAAAATGGACTTATTAGCCTATATTTCAATGCTTATTAACTATTTTTGCTATTAAAATAACATAAGATTACTTGTTTTAAGATGTTTTTGGAAGTTCCAGAAAAATTCTTATTCCTTAACAAATTTGGAACTCCTCGTATTTTCATATTTCTAATCAATTATTTACTAAGTAAACATGATCCCCACCTATATTTCAATCATTTATAATTGTTTTGGCCATTAAAATGACATAAAAAACTTTTTTAGGTATTTTTAGAAGTTCTAGAAAAATCCTTATTACTTGACAAATTTGGAACTCATAGTATTTTCATGTTTCAATCATTTATTTACTAAAAACACATGCTCTCAATTTATGTTTCAATGCATCTTAACTATTTTTCCTATTAAAATTACATAAGATTACTTATTTGAGGCTGTTTCTTAAAGTTCCAGAAAAATCCTTATTCCTAAATGAATTTAGAACTCCTCGAATTTTCATATTTTGAATCATTTATTTACTAAAAGAACATGCTCACCACCTATATTTCAATGCTTTTTAACTATTTTGGCCATTAAAATAAAATAAAAGACATGTATTAGGCTGTTTTTGAAAGTTTCAGAAAAATCCTTATTCCTTAAAAAATTTAGAACTCCTCATATTATCATGTTTCCAATCATTTATTTATTAAAAAATATGCTCATATTTCAATGTTTCTTATATATTTATGCCATTTAAATGACATAAGATTATTTGTTTTAGGTTATTTTTTAAAGTTCCATAAAAATCTTTATTCTTTAACGAATTTGGAACTCCTCATATTTTCATGTTTCCAATCATTTATTTATTAAAAAAACATGCTCAAGGATGGGAGTGATATTGATGAAGTCTCTGATCAGGAAGCGGATGATGACAGTGAATTGGAGGATGATCATGAGAAAAATATTGATAATCCGGATGAGCTGGCTATTGTGGTGATGGAGGATGAGCCGATCCCGATAGCAGTGGCTAGTCCCCTCAGGAATGAGGATACGACTTTGTCTACATTGGTGAATCCCCGTGAATCAGTAATTGGAACTGAAAATAGCACCTCTCAATTTGTTAGGCAGGACACTCCTTTTATCAGATCGCGCACGCCAGGGGTGAAGCACGTCGAGGCTAAAACTACGAACTCAAAGAACATGACTACATTTGCTAAGAGAACGTGGAAGGACCTACCTAAAGCCCTCCGAAGCAAGGAAAGTTTGCTCGTAGGAAATGAAGATGCTCTTATGGAATATACGGTGAATTAGGAATGAAAACTCACAAGAGGTTCTTAAAGAGCTATGTTTTCGCCATAATCCGTTATGGTTGGCAGTGGCTGAACCCAAGGTTATTTTCTCTTCTATTCCCTCTCACTATTAACGTAGCTTGCGCATGTCTTTTGTTTGTTCCAATGAAAGGGAGGTGCTACGTCCTAATTTATGGGTATTTTGTAATCCGGTGGTATCGAACATTCGAAGGATTTTTAGTTTGCCTCAGGTCATCATCTATGACTTTATTTTTGAGGCTGTTGATTATAGATGTGCTTTTGTACATGCTAGCAATGACTATATTGCAAGAAGGGAAATTTGGTTGGATATTTATGCTTTCTTGAATCAAGCTATGATAATTATGGGTGATTTTAATACAAATATGGATGCCCATGAGAGACTTAATGCAACAAGGAATGATAATATTAGTTAAGTCAAATTCTGGGAATTCTTGAATGTTTTGGGATTGCACGATATGGATTTACAGGGTGCACGTTACACGTGGGTCAGCCGTGTGGCCACCAGAAACATGAGGTCCTCCAGAATTGACAGGGTTTTGATCACCAATGGAGTTCTTGATAGATGGGATTCAGTGACTGTCATTGCTTATGCTAGGCATTCCTCGGATCATAATATTGGAGTTTGGATCTTTTAGTTAACGTGAATCATTAGGGTTCCATGCAATTCTACAGCAGTGAAAGTATAAGTGTAGAATTGAATTACCTTTCACCAGGGTTGATGTAGAGGTTGAATTCTCGCCGACAGCTTATGCAGCCACACGGTTTTTGGCATAACTATCTCATCCGATATCAAAATTGAATGATCTGCGTACCAAAATGATCCTCTCTTCCGTGGCTTTCAACTATATATCATACGTCCAGTATGAACATCTACACGATTTTATAAAATTCGTCGAAGTTGACAGATAGAAATAGCAAACGACCTTCCGGTCTTCTGTTGTATTCCTAAGCCACATCTTGACGTTGGTGTGGGCAATAATCTACAAGACAAACTCAGTCTACAACCCTAATATGCCTTTCACGTTCGTTATGCGTGTGATTCAGATTCCGGATTGATGAGATTGACTATTATTGAACGATATGTTAATTATTCAAAAACGATAGGCTGAAGCCAGAGTCACACGTACATATAATTACAACTCCAAAGCGGAGCAACCAAAGGAAAAGCACACCTATCTAGATAACAAATGCTCGAATCTAATTACATGCATGAGTATGGAATTGATCAAGCTAGCAGTAGAAGGTCAGACACCCTGGAAGAGCGCTTCGTTCCGAGCCTTCCAAATGAGGAAGATGCTTCCATAGAGAGCGAGCGTCCACCTCCTCCTATCACGAACATGCACTCGTCGATCCTTGCTGAGCCACTTGAAGCCGGCCTTCAAAGTGGTAACCTGTCTCTTCCACTCCACCTCGAACCTAACCCGATTCCATACATGCTTCGTGAATGGGAACCCGAAGAAAAGGTGATCTCTCGATTCGGGGGTCCCCACGCAGAGCACGCACTCAATCGAGCCTTCGTGTTGTCTCCATCTGTCCATGGTGAGAAGACGGTTCCTCACAACAATCCACATTCGAAACACTTTCTTCTGAGGGACCCATGGACACCACAACTTCTTGTAGATAGGCTGTACCGGCATGGAGTCTGCAGCGAACCAATACAACTTACCCACACGAAGCTTTCCCATCTCCAAACACGAACCCAACGTGGAGACTAAGTCTCCACTAATCCGTGCTCTGACCCTGTCCCTCGCTCGGAGGATATCCTTCCACACAATTGAGGCACTGTAGTTCACCTCAACATCCCAGCACGAAGAGGACTGCAGATAGATGGCATTAATCCATTTGATCCACAGGGACTTCTTCTCCTGATGCACATCCCACAACACCCCACAAAGAGCTGCATCGTTCAGCAGATCAAGTCCCTTAAGTCCCAGGCCACCCTGTTCCTTAGGGAGAATGACCTCCTCCCAACGAACTGCTCCCCTTGCGGTTCCCCAAAGGAATTGTCGAATCATTCTCTCAAGTGGTAACCTGTCTCTTCCACTCCACCTCGAACCTAACCCGATTCCATACATGCTTCGTGAATGGGAACCCGAAGAAAAGGTGATCTCTCGATTCGGGGGTCCCCACGCAGAGCACGCACTCAATCGAGCCTTCGTGTTGTCTCCATCTGTCCATGGTGAGAAGACGGTTCCTCACAACAATCCACATTCGAAACACTTTCTTCTGAGGGACCCATGGACACCACAACTTCTTGTAGATAGGCTGTACCGGCATGGAGTCTGCAGCGAACCAATACAACTTACCCACACGAAGCTTTCCCATCTCCAAACACGAACCCAACGTGGAGACTAAGTCTCCACTAATCCGTGCTCTGACCCTGTCCCTCGCTCGGAGGATATCCTTCCACACAATTGAGGCACTGTAGTTCACCTCAACATCCCAGCACGAAGAGGACTGCAGATAGATGGCATTAATCCATTTGATCCACAGGGACTTCTTCTCCTGATGCACATCCCACAACACCCCACAAAGAGCTGCATCGTTCAGCAGATCAAGTCCCTTAAGTCCCAGGCCACCCTGTTCCTTAGGGAGAATGACCTCCTCCCAACGAACTGCTCCCCTTGCGGTTCCCCAAAGGAATTGTCGAATCATTCTCTCAATTCTGTCCACAATTCCTTTGGGGATCTTCACCATCAATGTCCAGAAGTTCATCACCCCATATGCTACCGATCTAATAAGTTCCAATCGGCCTGCATACGAAAGCAGATGTGTGGACCACCCCCTGATCAGATTAGCAACCTGCGTGATGAGGGGCTCAAATGCAGACTCCCGAAGCTTGCTTCCCTGCAACGGTACTCCCAAATAACGAACAGGGAAGGTGCCTTCTTGGAAAGGCAGTACTTCACGGATAGTCTGCTCCTCATTCTCCGGAACCCCCGCCATAAATAAATGAGATTTGTCCGCACTAACCTCCAATCCTGACATACAAGCGAACCGATTAAGTGCTGTGGCTACAACCTCTGCCGAAGATCGATTGCCATAAGCAAAGATAATCAGGTCATCCGCAAACGCCAGATGAGTAACTCCCACCTTCTCGTATTGTCTCGAGTGGTACTTAAAGTTGCCCGTCACGGTCATTTTCCTGAAGAGCCGGGAGAAATAATCCATGCACAACATAAACAATAAGGACGACAACGGATAACCCTGTCGCAAGCCTCTCTTACCATCAAAATATCCCTCTGGAGAACCGTTTATGAGGATGGAGAATGAAGTAGTGGTGACACATTCCATGATCCACCCTATCATACGTTGAGGAAATTTCAAACCTGCAAGAACTGCACGCAGAAAACCCCAGTCAACAGAGTCATACGCCTTCTTAATATCTACCTTAATCGCCATCCTCATGTACTGACGATGCCTAGCCCACCCGTAATTTTTGACAATCTCCTGGGCTAGCATAACACAGTCCCTCATTCTTCGGTTCATAATAAACCCGAAGTGACTATCAGAAACCAATTCCTCCATCAGGTCCGTCATTCGTTTCACAATGATACGGGATATGATTTTGTAGATCACATTGCAACATGAAATCGGGCGAAAGTCCCTGACTGTAGGATCATGCTTTCCTTTCGGGATTAGTGTAATAAACATGGCATTCATCTATCGCAGCAACTGTCCGGATTGGAAGAATTCTTGGACAGCCGCCATGACATCCGACCCAACCACATCCCACGCATCCCGGAAGAAAGCGGCCGTGAACCCATCTGGCCCAGGGGCCTTATCCCCGTTCATGGTCCACACCACTCCCTTAACTTCCTCGGCCGTGACAGACACCACTAGCTGCTGCGCCTGTTCATCACTCAGTACGGCTCCCTATTCAAAAACACTGTCATTAATTTCCTCACACTCCTTCGTAGTACCCAACAAGTCACAATAGAAAGAGAGGAACTCCCCAACGACTTCCTCACGGGAGGTAGTATGCCCGGATTCCGTTCGTATGGAGGTGATGGTATTCCGCACACTATTAGACTTGATCTTCCTGTAGAAGAATTTTGTGGGTTTGTCCTGACTGATCAAATAATCTGCTCTGGCCATCTGAGAAAAGAAGAGATGCTCGGCATGACACAAGAAGTCGACCCTCTTCGCTGCCTCTCGAACCCTGTCCCATTTCTCAATATTACCAGGATCAGCATGACTTTCCAGTTGCAATCTGTCTAGCTCCTCTCTAGCCCTCTCTGCCCTCTCGGCTATGTGACCAAAGTCCCTCTTACCAAGCTGACGAAGCTTTGGTTTGAGTAACTTCAGTCTACGACACACACTGAACTGAGCAGTACCCCACACTTGCGAGTTCCACACCTCTTGCACAGTATCCAGGAATCCCTCGCTGGTCTTCCACATATTCACATACCTGAACGGTCTTCCCTTCGAGTGCTCAGTGTGAAGCACAGAAGCTACTGCAGGGTAGTGATCCGAGGTGGCCCCCATGGGTAGAAACTCGGACTCCACCACTCCAGTACTGAGGTTCCAGTTCTTATTCACCAACACCCTGTCAATACGACTCCATACTCTGCCACTCGTCCAGGTGAAGTAGCATCCCTTGGACTTGGCATCATCAAGCCCCAACTCAACGCACACCTCCTCAAAGTCAACTCTATACCAACTCCTGTAAGATGGAACAATCTGAGACCTCTCTTCCAGCTTCCTAACACAGTTAAAATCTCCGAGGAGCATTCAGGGAGAGTTAACTGGCAGGACAGTCGAAGAGAGGTGATGCCATAACCTGCGGCGGTCAACTACGCCATTCCGGGCGTAAAAAATACTGACATAGAACACCTGTTGGGAAACCAAACAGCGAACCATACCAGAAATACACTGCTCGTGGAGCACAACATTACTAAAAGCAATCAAAGTGGTATCCCACGCAACCACAATCCTACCCCCATCAACAATATCAAGATTATTCACAATACTCCAACTAGGAACAATTCTACCCATTATGTCAACTACATTATCCACAGATAACCTAGTTTCATGAAATCCAGCTAAACACACTTTAGTACGGCGAACTAACCTGCGGGCTGCTCGCTGCGCGCGAGGGGCTGCAAGCCCTCGCACGTTCCACGTTAGCATTCTCATTGGCGAACATTGGGGGAAGAGCCCCCGCCTCGTCTAGCTCCATCACCCATATCCGAGGGCTCCTGGATGATGATTCCAATCCCCCGCTTATGACCATCTGCCCTTGACGGGATTGTAGGAGGAGAGAAACATCCCGATCGCCCTACGGCCTCCTCATCCTCATCCTCCTCCGTTTCCGATGCCCAGGTCTTTCAAGTATTAACTCGGGCAGGTTGCTTCCCTTCGCGCTTGTTTGCCTCAATCCTCCAATCATCAGTATCCAACTCATCCAGGATTTGGTACTTCCCGGATGAAACAGTCTGGGTCGGTTGTTTGGGAGGTGGTGGAATAGACTTATTCTTCCTACTCCGACTTCTTGATTTTTTCTTCTTATTTTGTGAAGTCACCATTTGAAATCCATCCTCATCAACAGCAACCTCCTCATGTGCGGCTTTCCTAGAAGTAACTTTCTCGCCTCCCCTTTCCGTTTCTTCAGCAGCATCACAATCTTTAACCAGTTGGCCAAACTTCTTGCATCTAGTACAATAAGCTGGAAGGCTTTCGTACAGAACAGATTGCTTGAAATTTGAGCCACGGTAATTGAAGGTAACCTCCTTTGGAAGATTCTGGGAGACATCAATATCAACCTTTACTCGAACAAAAGAAACCTTATCAGCTTTCTCCGAAGTATCATCCACCATTATTGGCCTGCCAACAAGTAAGGCAATCTTGCTAATGTGATTCTTCGACCATAACTCGAGAGAAAATAATGGAAGACGAATCCAAATCGGGACATGAGAGAATCCCGATTGTCAAACTGGAATGCCCGTGGGAGTCTTTCCAGCATGAGATAGCGGTCCCATATGGAATGAGATCTATCAAGAACTTTTCGAACATCCTCCTCCGAGCAAAGGTGGAAAATAATCCAACCGGATTGATGCATAACAATAGTGTATTTCACTCCCCAGGCATGGCAGATGGCGTGAAGTTCCTGCATACCCGGGAACCGCCCTGAAAAATAACCAATCAGCGTGAACTTCCATACATCCGAATCATCTTTAGGGTCTAAATAAGCAACTCCATCGCACGGGGCGATATATTCAAGCTTTCTATTCGGGTTGATGTTCTCCTTATTAACAAAATTGTCGATTGGTTCCTTGGGAGCTGAACCCTTGCCGGAGTCACCCTGTCCATTACGCTGGTTTCGGCCCGGAAACTGCCTAGAAGCATTATCCCCCCTCGGCGCAGCCTGGTATTGCGCCTGCCAGGTGCTAGTCTCTGCCTGCCGAGAAGCGTCGGTGTTTGTGCCAATCTGCCAAGAGCCAGGGCTCGGCTGCCGAGAACTTGCGCCTACCTGTTGAGAGCCGACGGCTATCTCCATCTCCCCCTCCATCTGTCGAGAGCCGCCAGCCGAGGCCTGATTGCCATCCTCCCGATACCCGATGTCTGCCCTACGGGATTCAGCACCCGGTTGCTGAGAAGGCGACATGGGCGGCGACTCAATGTCAAGCCTGCGCCGAGTACCCGGAGTAGTGCTCCGTCTCCCTTCCACCGAGACCTTTCGCCTAGGGCTAGGGTTTTGCACAATAGGAACAACGGGGGTTACCTCCATGTTAGTGTCCACGATTCCACGTGTGGGACTATCCAATACGGAAGCATCAGGCGTGTTCGCCACCACGAGTGCCATGGAAACTCCGACTCCTTCCATCTCCATCTCCGTGCGATCAGCCGCGATGGAACGCGCTAATGCAGCTCCGTCGTCCAAAGATGGATTGTCCACCAAGACAGCTTCCTTACGTAACTTCTTCCTCTCAATCTCCTTTGCACGATCCTTTACCGTTTTGAACGAATCATCCTCCACATGAAGATCCGACGCCGCTAAAGGCGTTCTACTCCTAGACTTGTAGCCCTTTCCCATGGAAAAAGAAAATTCTAGGATGGTCTCATGAACAGATTATGATTCTCTACCACCGTCGTGAGGGGCGGTGTGATCAATCCGACCGTTGGCGGCGAGAAGCGCCGGCAATAGGGGTAGGATAGTGATGATGAACGAAGAACGAACAACGAACGACGATGGCTGAGGGCGAGGAGCGCCTCCAGCCGTGAGTTATCTTGCGGAAAAAGAAAGAGAGCGAAAATTTGGAACCCTAGTTTCGAAAATTTCTTAGACGCGTAATGACTCTCTTTTTGATGAGATTGACTATTATATAGGCTACAACAGGGACCAGGAGGAGAAATTAGGGTTTGGGTCTCCCATTTGGCTTAAGCATCCAAGTTTAGCCCAAAACTTATACTTAAGTCCAATAATAATAAATAATTCCACTAAAGAAATATTATTGCACTGCCACCCTAATCCCAAATTACGTTTATGGGCTCTTTCTTATTATGAACCTATTAATCTCCTCGTGTTTAATATTCAATGCCCATTAATTAATTAAGTTACTGACAACTCCATTAATTAATATAATTACCGAGAGTAGTACTACTCAACCTTATTATCATGCCGGATAAATCCACCTGCAGGGTTTACATGATAATCCTTATGAGCTCCTCAAGGGAACATCATCAACCAATTTCGTTAGGACATGGATTCCTTCTACAACCAACAACACACCATAGAGACAACATCATCTTCTAACTCACCGAGCATATTGATTTAACAATTAAATCTCACCCATTGATGAATTAAAAAAATTAATACTGGTTTACGTGTCGAGATTATTATATAGGGATTAAGAGTACGAACATCCATAATAACAGAGATCAAGTTCTATTATATAGTTAGTATAAACCGAATAATCTCAACAACAGTCCTATTCAATACACAAAGTGCACTAGTGCAATTTTATAGTCAAGACAGACTAATGCCAAATCGCACTACAACCACATGATAGATAGTCCCCGTCTATCTCGATTGTGAACATCGGTTTATACTTCATAAGAAGCCGATAATATGATCTTCCGTGTGATGCCGCACACCACATTATCTACAGTATAAAGTAAATGGACTTTTGCAATAACTTAATTGCAAACATTTGATCACATGATTCTCATTTCAAATATTATCTAAACATTGTTCATACAAAAAGCTAGACTTTTAGTATACAATCCAACACATAATCCTATCTTACTCACATGCAGCACTACTGCTTACTCCCCTAAACCTTTTAGGTTTCAAAGCATGTGGCTGAAGGACACTGGCTTCTTTGCTATGGTTGCTACATCATGGCATAAATACATACGGGCTACAAACTTAATTTCTTGGTTTGCAGCCAAGCTCAGAAGTTTAAAAGTTGATACTAAAAATTGGAATTCCCAGGAGTATGGTAACATCTTTGATGTAGTTGAAGCAGCTTTTGATCCGCTCTAAAGGGTCCAAAGTCGTATTGATATTGAGGGAGACAACCTGGAGCTTTTCGCAGAGGAGGTGGATGCACATTTGTCTCTCAGTGTAAAGCTATTGGAGCAACATCAATTTTACTCTCAGAAGCATAGAGCTTCCTAGCTAAAGGATGGTGATCGCAACACCGATTTTTTCCATCGAAGCCAGCGTACTGCCAAAACTAGAGCTAATATCACATCTATGATGATTGATAGGGTGATGTCGGAGGACATGGAGGTGATACAGAATCATATAGTGGAGTTCTACACAAAGCTTTTTAAAAGCCTGATGATCGGCCAGATTTTGGGGTTCTAAATTTTGTGATAAAGACCATGAGGTTTCAGACAATCTTGCTCTTGCACGCGTCCCTTTTGTTGATGAGATCAAAAATACGGTGATAGAATTATCTAGAGACAATGCACCAGGTCCTGATGGGTTTGGAGTCAATTTTTATCATAAGTGTTGGCACATTATTGGAGATGATCTTTGCTTGGACGTGCAACATTTTTTTACGGATGGTACTATTCCATCGGGAATTAACTGCAACTTTGTGGTTCTTATTTCCAAGGTGGATGGAGCTAATAAGGTGGAAGACCTGAACCTATAAACCTTTGCAACTTTTTCTTTAAGGTTTTTTCCAAGATCCTTGCCAACTGGCTTGGCCCTGTCTTGCACAAGCATTTAGGTTCTCATCAGTTTGGCTTCGTTCCAAACCGTAGTATTCATCATTGTACTACCCTTGCTTTGCAGAGTTTTAATTGTCTCAATAATTCTATTGTTGGTAGCGTAGCATTCAAAGTCGATATCAGAAAAGCCTTTGATACAATCAGATGGGATTTTATTTCTGAGGAGCTTCAACGGATGGGTTTTTCTTTGAAATTTATGGATTTGATTAAATCGGTCCTCCATTCTTCTAGGATTTCTATTTTTATCAATGGTACTCTAAAAGGATTTTTTGAATGTGGCAGGGGGTTCGTCAGGGTGACCCTTTGTCACCACTATTATTTTGCATAGCAGAGGAAGTTCTTGGCTTACGGATTTTGAAACTTACCAATGATGACTCTATTTCTAGAGCTAAGGGAAGTCGTAATTGTTATCTACCATCATATTTGTTTTATGTTGATGATATTATGATGTTTTGTAAAGCAGATGGGGATTTTATTGATGGTTTGAAGCAGACGCTCATTGGATATGCTAACATTTTAGGGCAGGTATTCAACCCCCAAAAATCGAAGGTTTTCTTTGGTATACACACCAAGGAGGCAATCAGAGGAAAAATCAAAGAGGAGCTCGCCATTCCGGAGGGCAACTTTCCCTTTAAATACTTGGGTGTTCCAATATTTCATGGTGCTCCGAAGAATGATTATTTCAAGAATGCAATGGACTCCATACTTGCTAAATTCCTGAGGTGGAAAGGTAACATGCTATCCTTGGCGGGGAGGATTTGTCTTGTTAACTCTGTGATTATCTCCTCAGCAGTTCATGTAATGATGATATATAGATGGTTGAAGCATCAAATCAAGAGAATAGAGAATGCATGTAGAAATTTTATATGGACAGGTGATTTGCAAAAAGACATCACTTCACGGTTGCATGGAATCATATATGCTGCCCCACTGTAGAGGGGGGATTAGGCATAAGGTCCATGAAGGCTGCCAATGAAGCATACCTTATGAAGCTATCTTGGGGCATCATCAGTGGGGAGGCAGCTTTTACAACAGAGATGGTTTGAAGGTGGTGTACTCAAACAGAACTATATTCCTTCTTCCATTAAAACGGCTTGCAGCGCTCATATTTTATAGCTCATGGAAGAGGAAGTATGGATTGTTGGATATGACTCCAAAGTTCTTTTTTGGCTCGACAATTGGATTGGGAGACCTATTGCGGACATTATTGGTATACTAATGGAGTATAGGCAACACTATGAGCAATCTACTGGGGACTATTTTTATGATGGGGATTGGTATTTCACAAGGGAGTTTACAGATGCTTACTCATTCATAGTGGATGCGATTATTGCTACCCACATGTCGCCCAATTTGGATGATCACAGGTTTTGGAGAAAATCTTGCATGGGAAGGTGATATTCACACTTGCATATGAGCACACACGGCTTTCTTTTCCCTCTACGAATTGGGGGGCTTGGATTTGGGCCAACCATATATCTGCACGGCGTTCGCTTACACTATGGAAGGCAATCAGAGTGGTTCTTACTACATGGGATGTGTTTATTAATAGAGGCTTCTTGGGCCATCACGGTGCTACTTATGTGAGTCGGAAGCAGAATAAGTTAATCATATTTTTATTCAATGTAGTATTTCCTCAGAAGTGTTGAGATGCTTGTTGGCAGGCTTTGGCTTTGATATCCCCTTAGATCAAAGTTTCGTTGGCTTTCTCCTTCAGGCCATGTAGATGAACGGGAGTTCACAGGTTATGTAATTGTGGAAGGCGGCCATTGTATCCTACTGCTGGATCATATGGAATACAAGGAATGCCATGCTTAATATTTAGTTAGATTCGGAGGAATATCATAAACCATTTAGAGTGTCTAGCATCATTGCGGTTCATCTTTGATCAAGGAGGTAGGCCTTTTGTCCATCGGCACGATGCACAACACCATGAGGATTTGGCGACACTTCATTATTTTGGAGTGAAATGAGTGCCTAGGAAAGCTCCTAACATCATTTCCTTACGATGGCAGCATCCCCCACCCAGCTGGATTAAAGTCAATATGGATGGCCATGCTTCGGGGACGCCAGGTATAATCTGGGGAGCAGGGTTGTTCGAAATAGTAGAGGGTTTGCTAAAGGATGTTTCACATGTGGATATGGAGGTGGCTTTGTGTTTGAGGCAGAACTAGCAGCTATATTCACGGCAGTGGAGATTACAAATGACAAAGGCTGGAACTCGATTTGGTTGGAGACGGACTCTACCTTTGTAGTATATGCTTTCTTAGACTCCTCTCCAAAGATACCTTGGAGTCTTTTGGCTAGATGGAGGAGAGCTAAAGACATCGTTCTAGTATGGATTTCCACGTTTCACATATCTATCTAGAGGGCAAAACAGTTGCGGATGCTCTTTCAGACATTGGTGGCGACATACTTGCATAATTTGGCACAAAATTTTGTTCATCATCTAATGTTTAATGACATGAACTATGAATATTTCCATTTTAGATAGATTCTTCTAGCCGCATGTGGCTATTAGACTTTAACATCTTTATATCTGTCACTTTTGTTTTGTTCTTTTTATATTACATCATCTATTTGCCTATATTTCAATGCTTCTTATATGTTTTTGCCATTAAAATGACAAAAGGTTACTTGTTTTAGGCTTTTTTCAAAGTTCCAAAAAAATCCTTATTCTTTAACGAATTTGGAACTACTCATATTTTAATGTTTCCAATCATTTATTTACTAAAAAATGCTCCCCACTTATATTTCATTGCTTCATAACTATTTTGGCAATTAAAAAGACATAAGATTACTTTTTTTAGAATGTTTTTGAAAGTTTCAGAAAAATCCTTATTAATTAACAAATTTGAAACTTATCGCATTTTTATGTTCTCAATAATTTATTTACTAAAAGATCATGCTCACCACCTATATTTCAATGCTTCATAACTATTTTGGCCGTTAAAATGACACAAAAGACTTTTATTAGGTGATTTTTGAAAGTTTCAGAAAAATTCTTATTCCTTAACAAATTTGGAACTCCTCATCTTTTCATGTTTCTAATAATTTATTAACTAAAAAAAAAATCTCCCCACATATATTTCAATGCTTCTTAAATATCATTGCCATTAAAATGACATAAGAATAATTGTTTTAGGCTATTTTTGATATTTCAAGAAAAATCCTTATTCCGTAACAAATTTGGAACTTCTCGTATTTTCATGTTTCCAATCATTTATTTGTTAAATAATCATGCTCCCAACATATATTTCAATGATTCTTATATATTTTTTCCATTAAAATGACATAAGATTACTTGTTTTAGGCTATTTTTTAAAGATCAAGAAAAATCCTTATTATTTAATTAATTTGGGACTCCTCGTATTTTCATGTTTTCAATTATTTGTTTACTAAAAAAACATGCTCCACACATATAACTCAATGCTTCTTAAATATTTTGGCCATTAAAATGACATAAGAATTCTTATTTAAGATGTTTTTGAAATTTCTAGAAAAATCCTTTTTTCTTAACAAATTTGGAACTCCTCGTATTTTCATGTATCCAAAAATTTATTTAATAAAAAAATATGCTCGCCACCTATATTTCAATGTTTCTAATATATAATTGCTATTAAAATAAAATAAGATTACTTGTATTAGGATGTTTTTTAAAGTTCCAGAAAAATTTATTATTCTTTAACGAATTTGGAACTCCTCGTATTTTCATGTTTTCAAACATTTATTTACTAAACAAACATGCTCCCAACTTGTATTTCAATGAGCCTTATCTATTTTGGCCACTAAAATGATATAAGATTACTTATTTTAGGTCATTTTTGAAATTTCCAAAAAAAACCTTATTCCTTTACAAATTTCGAGCTCCTCGTATTTTCATGTTTTCAATCATTTATTTAATAAAAAACATGTTCCCCACCTATATTTCAATACTTCCTAACTACTTTGGTCATTATAATGACATAATATTACTTATTTTAGGTTGTTTTTTAAATTTCCAGAAAAATCTTTATTCCTTAACAAATTTGGAACTCCTCGTATTATCATGTTTCCAATCATTTATTTATTAAAAAACATGCTCTCCACCTATATTTCAATGCTTCTTATATATTTTGCCATTAAAATGATATAAGATTATTTGTTTTAGGCTATTTTTTAAAGTTCCAGAAAAATCTTTATTCTTTAACGAATTTGGAACTCCTCGTATTTTCATGTTTTCAATTATTTATTTACTAAATAAACATGGTCCCCACTTATATTTCAATACTTCTTAACTATTTTGGCCATTATAATGACATAAGATTACTTATTTTATGTTATTTTTTAAAGTTCCAGAAAAATTCTTATTCTTTAACAAATTTGGAACTCCTCGTATTTTCATGTTTCCAATCATTTATTTACTTAACAAAACATGCTCACCACCTATATTTTTATACTTCTTATATATTTTTTCATTAAAATGACATAAGATTACTTGTTTTAGGCTGTTTTTATAAGTTCCCAAAAAATCCTTATTCTTTAACGAATTTGGAACTCCTCGTATTTTCATGTTTCCAATCATTTATTTAATAAAAAAACATGCTCCCCACTTATATTTCAATGGTTCATAACTATTTTGGCCATTAAAATGATATAAAGTTACTTATTTTAGAATGTTCCAGAAAAATCCTTATTAATTAACAAATTTGAAACTTCTCGCATTTTCATGTTTTCAATCATTTATTTACTAAAAGAACATGCTCACCAACTATATTTTAATGCTTCATAACTATTTTGGCCGTTAAAATGACATATAAAGACTTGTATTAGGCTGTTTTTGAAAGTTCCAGAAAAATTCTTATTCCTTAACAAATTTGGAACTCCTCGTCTTTTCGTTTCCAATCATTTATTAACTAATAAAAAAAGCTTCCCAAAGATATCTCAATGCTTCTTAAATATCTTGGCCGTTAAAATGACATAAGAATACTTGTTTTAGGCTATTTTTGAAATTTCAAGAAAAATACTTATTCCTTAACAAATTTGGAACTCCTCGTTTTTTCATGTTTCCAATCAGTTATTTATTAAAAAATCAAGCTCCCAACCTATATTTCAATGGTTCTTATATATTATTTTCATTAAAGTCGCATAAGATTACTTGTTTTAGGTTATTTTTTAAAGTTCCAAAAAAATCCTTATTCTTTAACAAATTTGCAACTCCTCGTATTTTCATGTTTTCAATCATTTATTTACTAAAAAAACATGCTCCCCACCTATTTTTCAATGCTTCTCTAGCAGCGGTTTTGCCATAGAAGCGGAGCTATTCACAGCCATATTGGCAATTGAGTATGCTTATGAGAAGAACTGGACAACTCTTTGGTTTGAAATACACTCAACATACGTAGTCTACGCCTTCACACATCAGAACCCTACAATCCCATGGAAAGCTCTCACATCTTCAGAGAGGGTAACAGTGTTGCTGATGCACTATCTGAGGTTGGTGGGCCACGAATATGGATGGATGTTGTTCCTAATGCACTACATAGCTTACTCTATCATGATATGAATAGAGAATACTTCATATTTAGATAGAGTTTTTGGCCTATTGTGGCTTTTTCACATCTTTTGGAATTCTGCACTTTGTACTTTTCTTTTTCCCTCTTTATATGATATGACCTATTTGCCTATACTTCAATGCTTCTCAAACTATTTTGTCTATTAAAATGACATAAGATTACTTGTTTTAAGCTGTTTTTGAAAGTTCCAGAAAAATCTTTATTCTTTAACAAATTTGTAACTCCTAGTATTTTCATGTTTCCAATCATTTATTTAACAAAAAACATGCTCCCAACCTATATTTCAATGCATCTTAGCTATTTTTTCCATTAAAAATACATAAGATTACTTATTTGAGGATTTTTTTAAAGTTCAAGAAAAAATCCTTATTCTTAAACGAATTTGGAACTCCTCGAATTTTCAAGTTTTCAATCATTTATTTACTAAAAGAACATGCTCACCACCTATATTTCAATGCTTCTTAACTATTTTGGCCATTAAAATGACACAAAAACACTTGTGTTAGGTTGTTTTTGTAAGTTCCAGAAAAACTCTTATTCCTTTAAAAATATGGAACTCTTCGTATTTTCATGTTTCCAATCATTTATTTACTAAAAAACATGCTCTCAACCTATATTTAAATTATTTTTAATTATTTTGGCCAATAAAATGACAAAAAATACTTTTTTTAGGTATTTTAAAAAGTTCCAGAAAATCCTTATTTCTTAACAAATTTGGAACTCCTAAGTATTTTAATGTTTCCAATCCCTTATTTACTAAAACAAATATGCTCCCCTCATATATTTCAATGCTTCTAAACTGTCTTGCCCATTAAAATTATGTAAGATTACTTGTTTTAATCTGTTTTTGAATGTCCTAGAAAAATTCTTATTCCTTAACAAATTTGGAACTCCTCGAATTTTCATGTTTCCAATCATTTATTTACATAAAAAATATGCTCCCCACCTATATTTCAATGCACTGTTGTTACATACGTGTGCATTATTTGGCAGCATAGGAACTTGATGATGAATGAGAGATATGATGAAGAACTGCATGACAAAATGGTAAGGATTAATCAGATCAAAGCTCAGCCGATGGCGTTAATTAAGGAGGGAGAAGCTTTTAGGTTGGGCTGCATAAGTAATGCTATGGAGGACTTCAACACGCTCAGATATTTCAGAATCAAGGGAGTGCCGAGGACATCTCCTTCAGTTACTTCGGTTAGGTGGTATCCACCAACAACTGGCTAGGTGAAGGTAAATGTGGATGGGAATTCGACAGGACGGCCAGGTGTTATATCAGGTGGAGGGATATTCAGAAACAGTAGGGGATTCCATATGGGCTACTTCTTGTGTGGTTTGGGGCAGGGTTTTGCGATGGAGGCAGAATTATTGACTGCATGTATAGGAATCGAACTTGTGCATGATAGAAATTGGAGGCGTCTTTGGCTTGAGATGGATTCCACCTATGTTGTGTACACCTTCAAGCAGCAAACTCCAACGATACCATGGAAGGCAATGAAGAGATGGAGGAGGGCGAAGGACCTACTACGGGATATAGACTTCCACATCACTTATATATTCAGGGAAGGAAACAACGCAACAGATGTACTCTCACAGATTGGAGGACCAATGACATGGCTGGATCATCCACCGCCATCATTATAAACCATTTTATTCCATGATATGAATAGAGAATATTTTAGATTCAGATAGGCTTCTGGTTTTTGCACCTTTTTTTTGTAATTCGTTGTGTACTCTTCTCTTTCCTTTTTTATTGTATGATATCCATTTACCTATATTTCAATGCTCTGGCCCTCCTATCGTGGTTCTAGTGTGGCCATCTATGGATTCTGACGTGCACTTCAATTTGGGCTTCTTGGTTACGATTGCCAGCGACGACAAGGTTCTCTTATCAATCTGCCACGCCGATTCCTTTATTGGCGGATACGAATCTTATTGTGTTTTCCCCATCTCCCTCAGCCCTGCTCCTGCACTTCCAGTGACCTATCCACGATCAATTCCGATTGTGCCACCAGTGCCTAGGGCTCCTTCTATCATTGGCGGCCAACCTTCAAGGCTACTGTCATCTCCACCAATCCCTGCCCTTTCGGCAGTGGATTTGTTCTATTCTGGGTGCCACCTCCTTTTGTTACAACTAGCGGGTCTTTGTTTCATACCAGCAACCCCCAACAGCCTCATCTATCGATGTTTACTCGTGAAGGGTTTCTTTTGGATTCTCTTCCCAGGTTTGCTTCTTGGAATTATCAGTTGATTTAGGATTGGATTTGTTTAATGATGCAACTAATTTTGTTTGATGAGCATTGACTTCGTGGAGTATGCTCATTCCTTGATTTTCGTAAGATGCACCATATTGTGTTGAGGATATATGTGGTAGGATGCATCTGGAATATTTTTCACTACACTATTTTACAGTTCTTTATCTTCCTGATGTGGCAGCTCTAGTTGGTTGGTGATAAATATGTTAGTTGCTCGTCTGCTGATTTATACAGAGTCAATTGTTCGATCTCTATGTGCTTTAAAACTGTGACTACAGGCTGCTACTGTTCCTCTCTTGATTATATGCTATGTCCAGTTTGACTTTAAGAAGACTAAGGTCTTATTTCTCATGGTGGCACAAATATGGTTTTCTCATCTTAAGCCTGCCAACATCACAGCATCTGTTTCTCTTCTTTGCAGCTGCACAATACTGATTATTCTAGCTTGAAAGGGAACATTTTATTTTGAATATATTGTCAATCTCCTCTCTGATTTTGTTTAATTGCTTTGGGCCACCTTTCTAGGCTCATCTTCTACATCCAACTACAGAGCATTGAGAACAAGATTTATATAGTTTAGGCTGGTTTCATTATTCAAGGTCACCTGTTTGACCTTTACTTTTATTATGACAACCTGTTTGGTCCTATTTTAACCACCTGTTTGGCTTATTGAATGATTATTTCATTGATCATCTTTTATTTTTCTCCTTTCTGTAACCTCTTTTCTTTTTCATTTACTTTTAATAAATACGACTTATTAGCCTATATTTCAATACTTTTTAACTATTTTGGCTATTAAAATGACATAACATTACTTTTTTTAAGCTGCTTTTAAATGTTCCAGAAAAATCCTTATTCCGTAACAAATTTTGAACTCCTTGTATTTTCATGTTTCCAATTATTTATTTACTAAAGAAATATGCTCCCCTACTTGGTGGGGGAGGGGGAGCTAGTTTTCTCTCTCTAATTTTTTCTCCCTCTCCGCTTAAACTTTTGCCCTAAATTGACTGCCATCAATGTCACAAAGGATTTTTACTCTTTGATCTTCATGGTTAATCGCCATTATCTGTAAATCCCATAGTCTCTTATCAATATTCCTCTACCAGGCATTTATCTCTCTTCGATTATTCTTTTGTTAGGATCGGCTGTGCCATCTCTATTCTAGAGCCCACATATCCAGCTCACCATCGTCTGGGCTCCCGACAGATGCGCCTTTTTCTCCTAAATACTTGTTCTGGGTTATACTTTTCACAAGGTTGTGTTGATCATTCAACGACCTCTTTAATTTGGGGATCCTGCTTGTGCAGCCTTTCCATTGCCGATTGTTTGAATTGAGTCCCACCGACTCATCCTTCTTCGGCTCTGCCAATCGATGGCTACTCTGCGGCCTCAATCGATTTTGTCTTCACTGCCTAGGGTAGTTTCTCAACTTACTGTTGGTCAAGCATCAACGATTAAATGCGATATATCAGATTTCTTGGTGGATAATCGCAATATAACACCGCATATTCCTCTTCGTTCTGGTTTTCTGCGGTAGACAACAGGCCATAGATGCCCTTCTCTCGCCACACCTTATCTTTTATGGCCGCCACAATTCACCCAACTGCATCTGGTCGTCGTTGTTCCTATTTTAGATCTTAACTGGCAGCACTGACTTCTCTGGTCCTATTGGTGGCTACTCGCGACACTATGGCCGCCGGAGTTTTTGCCATGACGGCAGCCAAACACTCCACTATTGCGGTAACAGTGAGCTGTCAACCCTTTTGGCCTTCCTTAGATTCATCGTCTCATGGAATTATTATCGGCTACTCAGGATATATTTGCCGCTGCCATTTTGTGGCCATTTTTGGCCACTGATTGTCTTCGCATTTGAGCGATTTTTTAGCCATCGATAGATTGCCCATTTGCTGATGGGAATTTTTGGATTGATCCAATGTTCGACAGTCCTGCCTCCGACTTGCATCTGATGTGCTTTTTGCTCCATTCAATGATCGTGGTTGTTGTTTCAAGGGATCTTCGACATCCCTCTTCCCTCCCCTGTTTAGGGGACTCAATCCCGCTGCTGGTAACTTCACTCCAGTTTGCAGAAGCCAGCAGTAGGATTCCCCTTTTCCGCCATCGCCGCTGACTGGTATGCGGTGTCGCTGTCCAAGGGTTAACCTACTCCCGTTTAGGGGTTTCTACTGTTGGGCAGTCTTGTTACACATGAGGCTTTTGCTTGCAGATTGATGGCTGCCGTATGGTAGTTTCTTAATGAACATGGTTCTTGATTTTCACTGCCTCAAGAATGAGAACAATGAAATTCAATTATTATCTCTAAGCTCTATGGCAGTTTCTTTGAATGTGCTTATAGCAGTAATTTTCTTTGATGATGCATCCATGGTCTTTGATGATATAAGATGTTTTGGTACTCAACATTGTTGTAAAGGGCTTCTGATTTGGTTGTCTATGTATTGGATAAGGAGTCTTGGTTTGCTATGAGTCTGCTTAGCAGATGTTTTTGTTTCATATGAAGGAGACATACTGTATGGTTACTATTTGGAAGTGGTTCCTTGGTGCTTTATATGATTTGATCTTGCGCTTGTAATGTTATAAATTATCTTGGCCATTAAAATTACATAAGATTACTTGTTTTAATATATTTTTCTAAGTTCTAGAAAAATTCTTATTCCTTAACAAATTTGGAAATCCTCGTATTTTCATGTTTCCAAACATTTATTACTAAAAATATGATCTAAACCTATATTTCAATGTTTCTTACTATTTTGACCATTAAAATGACATAAGATTTATTATAGGCTGTTTTTGAAAGTTCCAGAAAAATCCTTATTCCTTAAGAAATTTGGAAATCCTCGAAATTTTCATGTTTTCAATCATTTATTTACTAAAAGAACATTCTCACCACCTTTATTTTAGTGCTTCATAACTATTTTGGCTATTAAAGTGACACAAAAGACTTGTATTAGACTGTTTTTGAAAGTTCCAGAAAAATCCTTATTCCTTAACAAATTTGGAACTCCTCGTATTTTCATGTTTTCAATAATTAATTTATTAAAAAATTATGCTCCCCACCTATATTTCAATGCATTTTATATATTTTTTCAATTAAAATGATATAAGACTACTTTTTAGGCTATTTTTCGAAGTTCCCAAAAAATCTTTATTCTTTAACGAATTTGAAACTCCTCGTATTTTCATGTTTTCAATCAATTAATTACTAAAAAAAATGCTTCCCACTTATATTTACTTGCTTTTTAACTATTTCGGCCTTTATAATGACATAAGATTACATATTTTAGATTGTTTTTGAAAGTTCCCGAAAAATTCTTATTTCTTAACAAACATTTATTTACTAAAAAACATGTTCCCCACCTATATTTCAATGCTTCTTAACAATTTTGGCAATTAAAATGACATAAGATTACTTGATTTAAAATATTTTTGCATGTTCTAAAAAATCTTTATTGCTCAACAAATTTGGAACTCCTCGTATTTTCAGGATTCCAATTATTTATTTACTAAATAAACATGCTCCCAACCTATAGTTCAATAATTCCTATTTATTTTGGCTATTAATATGACACAAAAACACTTGTATTAGGCTATTTGTGTATATTCCAGAAAAATCGTTATTCCCTAACAAATTTGTAACTCCTCGTATTTTCATGTTTTCAATAATTTATTTACTAAAAAAACATGTTCCCCACCTATATTTGAATAAATCAGCACACGATGTGAAGTCCCCAATCAGAGCCCCTTGGGCTTGCGCTAAATCTGGGCCTCTCACGCCGCCGTCTCCTATTAGGGCTTCAACTTTGTGCTGCTGTCTTCAATCTACAGTGGCCTTCTTCTACCTTGATTTCTTCACTATCGTTGCTTATCTTGCTAAATCGTCCACCGGCAAAGTCTTCCGATGTCTTGCCATCACCTTCGCTTTGTGCGAATCACTTATTCAGGCGGCCCTGTATCGCCTGTGACTATGCGACACTTTGGCCGCAGGACTCGAGATTTGGGGACCTATCTTGTCCCCCTCCACGATATCTATTCTTCTCAATTCAATTGGTGGCCACCCAAGATAGATTAGCTGTCAGAGATATCTCCAAATAGCTGCCACTCTACAACAGCGTTGGCCGCTTGACTCTCTCTGATTCCAGCGACGTTTACTGCCTTGGGCAGCCTTTCTTGCTACCGTTCACCTCCCGCTGGCTAGGCCAGTTCCTTTGTTCCAATTTCACAGCTACCCATGTCAAATCAGCAGCCGGAGACTCCACTTTGATTTCTCCCAGTTTCGTGGCAACTGATGCCCCACGCTTGTCATCGCTTTGTGCGATTCCTCTGGCCTTTCCCTAGCGGTTTGTGTTCTGTGGCGTTTAGTTTCTCAAGACACGACGGCTTCCCAGTCTGCTTTGCTAGTGTGTGATTCTATCGCTATCCACTTCGGTTTGTTATTGGCTTACCCCAATTTTTGTTTTTAGCCCTACTTCTGTACATCCGGCGATCATCTGCCTCCGACAGACCCAGCATCAAGGGCCCCTGCTTCTATTGTTCTCACTTCCGGCGTTCTATCAGGTATTTCCAGAATCTGATGGCTTTTGTTTTACCCTATTTTCATAAGTCCAGGGCTCTTTTACCTTCAGCCAGATTTCCAATTTGTATCGTCTGTTTGAAACTTCGATTGTTGCAATTTCTGGTATGGATTTTTAATTCTATGGGCACTGTTGGAGTATGCTCACTTATTGAGGGATGCCTCTAATGGTGTTTGATGATATATGTGGACGATCTAGTCCTTGGCTGCAAAATCCTTATTATTTACCCCTTTGTCGATGGTGGCTCTTATGGTTTGATTGTATTGATATGAAAGAGTCACTTCTGAATTTTATTGCTTCTGTTATTAGTCTGGCAGCAATTATGTAGCTTCAAGGGCTATACGATTATACTTGCATCTCTAAATGGTGCTTATAATTGTCACTATATGTGATGATGCTATGGAACTTGATTTTAGCAGATTTTCCTCTTACGATGCAACTATTGGTATGATGTTGCTTGATGCACATCTATTGGTATGATGTTACATGCCGTAAATCTCTTGTTGTTAAAGGTGCCCGTGGTTTGATGATAATTATTTGGATTTCTGGGGCCTATATACTGCGTCTGCTTTGCAGATTTTTATTGTTTGATAAAGAGGATGTTTTTAAAGCTCATATGTTGTTCCTCCTACCTATAAACACGATGTTGCCTTCCTTTCTATAGCCCCTACAATACTCATTATATAGATACAACTATACGAATAGGTCTAATAGTTTTCATTTACGAGACCACCTATTTTGGTCCTTTTTTTAAAGCCACCTGTTTGGCTCTTTCAATGATCACTTTTGGATCATACTTTCAATTTCTTATTTGTACTCTTTTGTTTTTCTCTTTTTATAATATCATTTATTTGCCTATATTTCAATAAATCATATTTCAATTCTTCTAAAAAAAGATATTTTCTCTCTCTAAAAATTTCTCTCTTCAATCTCTCTAATATTTTTTAGGTTTTCGTTTGGTTTTTCATGGAGGCGCCGCCGCTTCTCGGTGGTCCCTCCGTCGCTAATCCTTTCATCCAATTTCCAGAATTAGATGCTGCCTGCAAGCACTATCCATGGCTGATGGATTTGCTATCTGATTCTCAAAACCCTAAGGTTGTATCACAGTAGCCTTTCGTGTCACTCAAGGCATCGTCCCAGCCATCCTCGTCCACAGTTACTCCATCTTCAAACTTTCCATCATTCGAGGAACTTCTCCATCAGAATCATGATAATGCTGACAATCCTTCAGCGATGAATGATGGGCCTGATCGTCTCAACCTAGGGTCAAATTCGGATTCTACCAGGTAGAATCAGGAATCGCGTAATACGACATGAGATGAATTGCCTACTAGGCAGGTGAAGAGCTTTGGGTATCAAAACCCTAATGATCAAAATAAACAAAAGCCGCCTGTGCATGACAACCCACAGATTAACATCCCTCGGTCCAATAACTTTTCTGATTCATATGCGGTAAGGGCCTCACGGGATACTGCTTGCACAACTTAAATTAGCCATATGCAAGGGATCCTTCTCGGATCCTGTGATGAGGCCGCTCAATCGAATAGGTTATATGGTTACTCTTTCCATTAACAAAACTTTCTATGAAAAACATAAGAACTTGTTTTCGCAATTTATCATTGTCAGGGTTCTTGACGAAAAGGGATCCAAGCTTTTGTCTCAGCCTGAAACTGACGCCTTGTTCATGAAGACTTTTGATATCAAAGATTTACTCATTATTCCCCTAGGTCTTGGTTATTTTTCTATGCTTATTGAGGATAATAATCGGAGGGTTTCACTCTTGAAAAGGAGATTAGAGTGCAGTTGAGAATTCAACAGTGGACACCTACCTTTAATCCATAAAAGATCAAATGCTCAGTTGTTCCTATTTGGATCCGTATATATGAGTTGCCAGGAATTGTGGCATGAGGAGGTTATAAAATATGTTGCTCGAGCTGTTGGAGTTCCATTTAGAATTGATGCTAAATCTTTGGATGGATCAACGGGACACTTTGCTAGGGTGCTTGTGGAGGCAGATGTGCAGGAGGACATCCCTACACATGAATGTTGACACTTTGGAAAGTGTCATTTGAATCTCTTTTGGGTATGAGTATGTCCCAGAATATTGTAAATCCTACCACACCCTGGGACATAGTGTGAAAAATTGTTTGAAAAAACAAAATAAAAAGGAACAACGTCGAGAAAAGCAGAAAGAAAAAGTCAAAAGCAAGGAAGAATTTGTCGCTCCAAAAAATTCTGGAAACAGAAGGAATGCGCTGCTGCATCGGTTCATACCAGCAATAGATTTGACAGTCTAGATGAGGAAGAAGATGATCCCGACAACACTCCTGATTCTCATCATCAAAATAAGAATCGGGACCCGAGATTCATTCTGATACCCACCCTCAGAATGAAGACGTGCATGACATGGAAATTGATTGCCATGATCAAACCACACAGGAGCAATACCATGCCTAAGAAGGGGAGGAGGATGAACGTGTTAGTAATACAGAAGAGGTGCATGATTATGGGGAGGATGAACATGTTTCAGTCAGTTCCAAAGAAAGCGACGAAGAGCTTGATGCTTCAAAGGAACTCACTTTAGCATTTGCTGAGCCTATACCTTATGATGTCAGAAGTCTTACAATTTTTGAGAGCCCTCTATAAGAAGTTAAGTAGATTGGGCCAGCTAAGGGATCAGTTATAGGAACGGAGCACAGTGCTACACACTTCAGCAGACCGGATCCTCTTGTTACTAGATTGAGAAATCCGAGTGGGACGGGTATCCAACATGTTCCACCAATTAAAACAGCCCCTAAACACATGCATGCCACTACAAACAGGGAATGGAGCAATATTAAATTGCCGAAGCACGATCGTCGCAATCGTGGTAAATGAATGTTCTGTTTTGGAATGTGCGTGGGATTGGGCGAGTTAAGGCCCAATCAACTCTCAAAGAGCTCTACAGGAAACAAAGACCACTATGGCTAGCCATTGCAGAGCCGAAGGTCCTTTTTCATACAGTGCCAAGTCATGTTTGGTCCAACTTGGGATTTCAGTTTGTTGGGCATAATCATAGGGAGGGGTTACGTCCAAACTTATGGTTTTTCTACAAGGTTAACTTCATTACACAAGTAAGAGCAGTTTTCTCCTCTTCTCAAATCATGATTTTTGATTTTATTCAAAATGCTGCTGATTATTGATTTGGGTTTGTTCATGGTCACACGGATCTTTCAATCCGTCGGGAGCTATGGTGTGATATCATCTCCAATCAGAAATAAAAAATGATGATAGTTGTAGATTTTAGCTCTGTATTGGGATCTCATGAGAGGCATCATGGATCGGGGAGGGAGACCCTAGGTCCCATTGAATTTTGGGGCTTTCTTGATGAGTCAGGATTTCTTGATATTAATCTGTTGGGGGCTAAGTTCACTTGGGTTAGCCGTTCTTCTACTAAAGGCATGAGAGCCTCTAATATTTATTGAGTTCTTGTGGATGGCCATATTATTGACTCATAGGATAGAGTTATGGGTTCTGTCATGGCTAGGTATAGTTCTGATCATGCTCCAATCTTGACTACTCTTTCTATGAAAGTCAGCATTCCTAGACCTTTTCGGTTTCAGAATATGTGGCTCCTTAATACGAGTTTTTTCTTGATGGCAGAAACTTCCTGGAAGGATACATCTTTTCACATAAATCCAATTTCTAAATTAATGCAGAAACTGAGGAAGTTAAAGGGTGATATCAAAGATTGGAATCGGCAATCCTTTGGATATCTAGATGAGACTGTTGATAAGGCCATGCAAGTGCTTCAAGATGTTCAAATTCGCAAAGGGTGGAGGGAGATAGTGAAGAATTTTTCTGTGAGGAAGTGGATGCACATGTGGAGCTCAATAAATGGCTGATGGAGAAACACCAGTTCTATGCTCAAAAGAATAGACTCTAATGGCTCAAGGATGGGGACAGAAATACAGAATTTTTCCATAGAAACCTCGGTGCTAAGAGATCTAAAACTGCCATTGTTTCCATGGAATTTGATGGAGATATTACAGAGGATCTTGGTCTAATTTCACAGCACATCATCCAGTATTATTCTCAACTCTTCCAACAACCTCATGGGGATAGGGATTTCAATCAGCTGGAATTCTTGGAAAAATCTTTAAGTGATGATGATAATATAACTTTAACGTGTATACCAGATATGGAGGAAATAAAAAATGCTGTTATGGGCCTTTCGGGGGACAGTACACCGGGGCTGGATGATTTCGAAGGAGCTTTCTATCAACAATGTTGGCACATTGTTGGTCATGATCTGTGCAAAGCTGTTCAGTATTTCTTTATTTCTGTAGAAATTCAAGGAGGGGTAAACTGTAATTTTATTGTTCTCGTGCCCAGGCATAATGGAGCAATCAGAGTTCAGGACTTTTGTCCTATTAATCTCTGTAATTTTATCTTCAAAGTCATCACTAAAATCCTTGCAACTATGGTTGGTCCGATTTCGCAAATAAGATTCAGTGGGTTCCAGTTTGGCTTCATACCTGGAGGAATATTCATCATTGTATTGCTGTTGCTTCAGAATGATTTAATAGTCTTAATAATTTGACCTTTGGTAGTATTGGAATCAAAGTGGATATTCGAAAGGCTTTTGACACTCTGAGGTGGGATTTTGTTATGCATGCTATGCAACGACTGAGATTTCATGATACTTTCAACAGATGTGTCCATGCTATCTTCCAATCTGCAAAGGTCTCCGTCTTGATTAATGGGAAGCCTGAGGGTTTCTTTTCTTGTGGACGAGGAGTACGATAAGGAGATCCTCTATCTCCTCTTCTATTTTACATAGCTGAGGAAGTGCTTGGCAGATGGATTGATTTTGAAGTAGCGGCAGGAAATATATCTCCTGCAAAGGCAAACAGGTCTACTCTTCTCCCACCTTATATATTTTATGCTAATGATATTGTTCTATTCTGTAAAGGGAATATGGAGTCCACTCACTGCCTCCGAGAGATTTTGATGAAATATGCTAATCTTTCTGGACAAGAATTTAGTCCTGCTAAATCAAGGATTTTCTTTGGGAAGCACGTGAAAATGGCTACTAGAAGGGAGCTCACAATAGCCTTCGGTATTCAGGAAGGAAGTTTTCCATTCACATATCTTGGGGCTCCTATTTTTGTGGGGTCTCCTAAGATTGGACATTTCAGTTAGGCCATGGACAAGATAATTGCTAACTTCCAACGATGGAAGGAAAACTCTTTGTCTATGGCGGGTAGGGCTTGCTGGTCAATTCAATGGTTATAGCTTCGGCAGTTCACGTCATGATGGTGTATAGATGGCCTAGGCATCTTATTAGAAAGATTGAGGCAGCTTGCAGGAATTTTGTATGAACGGGAGATGCGAACAAAATGTCATTTCACTATTGCTAGGAAACAGCTCTGCAGTCTGACGGAGGAAGGGGGCTTGGGAATCAGGTCCATTAGAACAGCTAATGAAGTGTATATAATGAAGCTGTCTTGGGATGTTTTTGAAGGGGAAGGACCTTTGGGGTTTGTTAAGAAAAGGTGGTTTCAGGAGCAGCAATGGAAAGAAAAATACATCCTTCTTCTATTCGCATAGCTTGCATGGGACATATTAAACGACTGAAGGAAGAAGAAATTTAGATTATTGGTTATGATTCGAAGGTTCGGTTCTGGTTGGACAACTGGATAGGGGTTCCTATTGCTGATCTTGTTGAGATACCACAGGAGTACCGCTGTAATTTTGAGCAGAAGATTGGAGATTATCAGTATGATGGTAACTGGCATTTTACTGAAAGCTTCACGGATACTTTTCCTCATTGTGGAAGCTATCCTTAATACTCTCATGTCTCCTAAATTTAAAGATCGAAGGGTGTGGAGTAAGTCTTGGCAAGGAGGTGTTTCTGCCAAAGTTGCATACATGCATATCAGGGAGCCGTTTATCAAACCAAATTGGGGATCGTTGCTTTGAGATCCTGGAATTCCTTCTAGGAGATCAATCACAGTTTGGAAGGCTATTCATGGGGTACTCCCTGCTTGGGATACCTTAGCACGGCGTTGTTTACATGGGCCTTCACGGTGTCCACTATGTAAATTGGAGGAAGAGTCATTGGATCATTTATTCATGGAGTGTCCTTTATCTTTGAAAATTCTACATAAACTCCTAGGGGGTTTTTGTTTGGGAAGCAGGATGATTTTGGAGCAATCTTTTTCAGGTTTTCTTCTATAGGTGATGGAGGTCTTGGCGAGCAAACAGATAACTTGGTTACGGAGGTATGCTATATATCTTATTTTTGGATTGTATGGCATGAAAGAAACGCAGTAGTATATGGTGGTGTAACGACCCTAATAAATATATAATTATATATGCTTATTCATCTATTTACTTATTTGCACTTATCATGTGTACTTAAATAGATATATCATAATTATTTAATTAATTTATTTATTATACCTTTAAATTTAATTTTTATTTATCTTTATATCTTTTAAACCTAATTACCTATTTTTGTGGGATGTTACCACCCACAATCCTACGTATTATTCTTTTACATAAGTCAGTTCTGCATCTTTATTTTAAATACCCTCTTCTCTCAATTTCCTAATCATGTTTAACTCCCCTATCCAAACCCCTCGTACCGCAAACTCATTTCGTCTCAATGCAACTTCTCCGATTCTATTGTCAACCATTGCCCAGAAAGTTTGTATTTTACCGTCTCTCTAAATGTAAGTTCTTCCTTATTCATGTTGTAGAATTTCATTACTTTCAATTTACAGAACAAATATTGATGTGTTCCTTTCTAGATTATACATCGCATGACCAACACTACCTTTTAATCCACCATATCATATTTATTCGTCATCATAAGCCATTTTGAAAATCTATGAAAGATCACATGCTTCCCATATTGAACTTAAGTTTTTCCCAATTCTTACGTGTATATACATAAAACTATTCCTATTGTTACTTTGCAAATTTTCCTAATTAAATTATTTTGTCTACTCTGATATTTTCTCTTAAATCTTATTTTAAGTTATTTTATTATGGATAGCGTTATTTAATAAGAATGATATTAATTAGCAGATTCCTTTCAAAAGCATATATGCATGATTATATTAGGTAAGTATACGAGGTAATCATGCATGATATATTTGCTGTCTAACCTTTCAAACTTTCAAATATACTCCATATGCATATACATATTTTACTTTTATTAATTTATTAATTAATATTTAATATGTTATAGGTTTCTACCCTAGTCAGTAGCTATTCTTATAGCAACAATATTCCAAATTAGCTAAACCATCCATTAACCGTACCTTAATTATTTTATTTAGATTATTTATGTTTTTATATTAATAGGCGACGAGAAGTTCAGAAGATAGAGTACCAGCTGCATCAATATTTGAACTACAGTCAACTCAATTTATTTTAAAGGTGGGAAAATTTTTACTTTGTCTTTATTTACTGCTGCTTGTGGTATCTTTGAGTTCATACATGTACAGATAGGTCTCATGACCTTTATAAATGAGACATACACGAGACATACAGATAGGTCTTCTAACCTTTATAAACTAGACTTTTACTACTTGAATAATTGAGAAATCAATTATGCAGTACATTTACATGATTTATGTCACTTAATTTGGTATTTGCATGTGGTATTTAATTTTGGCAAGTATGTTTCTCCACCGAACTTGTGGTTTTGCTCACCCTAAATAATTTATCTTTTCAGATGGAGGAGCGGACGTGGTGGGACATAAGGATGATGCTTAGCACATTTGCTATTTTATTAAGACTTATTTAATTTTAATTCTGCTAGGCTTTAGAATTTATGCATTTTATTTCAGTAATTACATTTGGATTATATATCACTTAATAAATTGGATCTATGGAATTATTAAATTTTATTTTCCTTAAACTTCCGCTAAAAATGATTTATTTATTTAAGTATGACATTTTTAAATAATTAGAAATTTAGGATGTGACATGGTATACTAAGGAGGGGAAGGATAAACCTATTAGAGTCTCTCAAATAACTGCTAACTTGATGGCTCTTATTCAGGAAGCAAATTATGCTAAAATGGGGGCTATGAACAATTCGATAGAGGACCTATGTACCTTGAAATACTTTAGAATCAAAGCTGTGCTGTGTAAGGCTCCCATGATGTTGTCAGATCGCTGGAATCCACCACCTCCTGGTTGGATGAAGGTTAATGTTGACGGCCATACTGCTAGTTCGCCAGGTGGTATCTCAGGGGGCGGCATATTTTGAAATTGTAGAGGGTTTTCTCCTGGTTGCTTCACAAGTGGATTTTGTAATGGGTTTGCAGTAGAGGCTGAACTTGCCACAGCCCACAGCATGTCTAGCCATTGAATTCGCTCATGCTAAGGGTTGGCAGAGAATATGGACGGAGACTGACTCTAAGTATGTGGTGTACGCATTCTTACATGCAGCTCCTATCATTCCATGGAAGTTGCTTGGACGATGGAGGAGAGCTAAAGAGTTAGCACAACAACTTACCATGCATGTCAGCCATATCTTCAGGGAAGGTAACGCATATTAGCAGATCTATTATCAAGAGTGGGAGGCATTGCTGCTTGGCATTCTACGATCCCAGATCACGTCAAGTCTCAAACGTTCAAGGATATGAAACAAGAATTCTACAGATTTAAATAATTGTAACTTTTCACATCATTTTTGTATTCTATGAACTTTTTTGTCAATTTTTTTAATAAAAATGACTTATTTTCCTATAGTTCAATAAATATTAATTATTTTGGCCGTTAAAATAAAATAAAAGATACTTTTTTTAGGTATTTTTAAAGTTCCAGAAAAATCCTTATTCCTTAACAAAGTTGGAACTCCTAGTATTTTAATGTTTCCAATGCCTTATTTACTAAAAAAATGGTCCACACATATATTTCAATGCTTCTAAACTATCTTGGCCATTAAAATGACATAAGATTACCTGTTTTAATATATTTTTGAAAGTTCAAGAAAAATCCTTATTCCTTAACAAATTTGAAAATTCTCGTATTTTCATGTTTCCAATAATTTATTTACTAAAAAACATGACCCACACCTATATTTCAATGCTTCTTCACTATTTTGGCCATTAAATATAATATTACTTATTTTAGGATATTTTTGAAAGTTTCAGAAAAATCTTTATTCCTTAAAAATTCGAAACTCCTCGTATTTTCATGTTTTCAATCATTTATTCACTAAAAGAACATGCTCACCACCTATATTTCAATGCTTCATAACTATTTTGGCCATTAAAATGACACAAAAAGGCTTGTATTAGGCTGTTTCTGAAAGTTCCAGAAAAATTTTTATTCTTTAACAAATTTGGAACTCCTCGTATTTTCATATTTCCAATTATTTATTTTTTAAAAATATATGCTCCCCACCTATATTTCAATGCTTTATATATATTATTTCCATTAAAATGACATAAGATTACTTATTTTAGGTTGTTTTCAAATTTCCCAAAAAATCTTTATTCTTTAACGAATTTGGAACTCCTCGTATTTTCATCAAATCAATTATTTACTAAAAAAACATGCTCCACATTTATATTTCATTGCTTCTTAACTATTTCGGCCATTAAAATGACAAAAATTTTACTTATTTTAGGCTGTTTACGGAAGTTCCAGAAAAATCCCTATTTATTAACAAATTTGGAACTCCTTGTATTTTTATTTTTCATTAATTTATTTACTAAAAGAATATGCTCACCACCTATATTTCAATAATTCATACCTATTTTCGCCATTAAAATGACACAAAAAACTTGAATTAGGCTGTTTTTGAAAGTTCAAGAAAAATCATTATTCCTTAACAAAATTGAAACTCCTCACATTTTAATGTTTCCAATCATTTATTTACTTAACACACATGCTCCTCAAAAATAATCCAATGCTTCTTAAATATTTTGGCTATTAAAATGACAAAAGATACTTGTTTTAGACTTTTTTTGAAATTTCTAGAAAAAAATCCTTATTCCTTAACAAATTTGGAACTCCTCGTATTTTCATGTTTCCCATCATTTATTTATTTAAAAAACTTCTCCCCACCTATATTTCAATGCTTGTTATATATTTTTTCCATTAAAATGACATAAGATTACTTGGTTTAGGCTGTGTTTTAAAGTTCCAGAAAAATCCTTATTCTTTAAAGTATTTGGAACTCCTCGTATTTTCACGTTACCAATCATTTATTTACTAAAAAATGCTCCCCACTTATATTTACTTGATTCTTAATTATTTTGGCCATTATAATGACATAAGATTACTTATTTTAGATTTTTTTGAAAGTTTCAGAAAAATCCTTATTCCTAAACGAATTTGGAACTCTTCGAATTTTCATGATCTCAATCATTTATTTAATAAAAGAACATGCTCACCACCTATATTTCAATGCTTCTTAAATATTTTGGCCATTAAAATGACATAAAAACACATGTATTAAATTGTTTTTGTATGTTCCAGAAAAATCGTTATTCTTTAACAAATTTGGAACTCCACGTATTTTCATGTTTCCAAAAATTTATTTACTAAAAAAACATGGTCCCCACCTATATTTCAATAATTCTTAATTATTTTAGCCGTTAAAATGACATAAAAGATTCTTTGTTTTTAGGTATTTTTAAAGTTCCAAAAAAATCCTTATTCCTTAACAAATTTGGAACTCCTAGTATTTTAATGTTTCCAATCCCTTATTACATAAAAAAATTCTACGCACACATATTTCAATGCTTCTAAATTGTCTTGGCCATTAAAATTACATAAGATTACTTGTTTTAATATGTTTTTGAAAGTTCCAGAAAAATCTTTATTCCTTAACAAATTTGGAAATCCTCGTATTTTCATGTTTTCAATTATTTATTTACTAAAAAACATGATCCACACCTATATTTCAATATTTATTAACTATTTTGGCCATTCAAATGACATAAGATAACTTATTTTTGGCTGTTTTTGAAAGTTCCAGAAAAATCCATTTTCCTTAAGAAATTTGGAATTCTTCGTATTTTCATGTTTTCCATTATTTATTTACTAAAAAAACCATTCTCACCACCTTTATTTTAATGCTTTATAAATATTTTGGCTGTTAAAATGACACAAAAGACTTTTATTAGGCTATTTTTGAAAGTTCCAAAAAAATCCTTATTCCTTAACAAAATTGGAACTCCTCGTATATTCATGTTTCCAATAATTGATTTATTAAAAAAAACATGCTCCACACCTATATTTCAATTCTTTTTATATATTTTTGCCATTAAAATGACATAAGATTACTTTTTTAAGCTATTTTTCAAAGTTCCCAAAAAATTCTTATTCTTTAACGAATTTGGAACTCCTCGTATTTTCATGTTTCCAATCAATTAATTACTAAAAAAAACATACTCCCCACTTATATTTACTTGCTTCTTAACTATTTTGGACATTATAATGATATAAGATTACTTATTTTAGGCTGTTTTTGAAAGTTCTAGAGAAATCCTTATTCCTTAACTAATTTGGAACTCCTCGTATTTTCATGTTTCCAATCATTTATTTACTAAAAAAGAAGTTCCCCACCTATATTACAATGCTTCTTAACTATTTTGGCAATTACAATGACATAAGATTACTTTTTAAGCTGTTTTTCCAAGTTTCAAAAACATCTTTATTCCTCAACAAATTTGGAACTCCTCGTATTTTCATGTTTTTAATTATTTATTTACTAAATAAACATGCTCCCACCTATATTTAAATAATTCTTATTTATTTTGGTTGTTAAAATGACACAAAACACTTTTTTTGGGCTGTTTTTATATGTTCCAAAAAAATTATTATTCCCTAACAAATTTGGAACTCCTCGTATTTTCATATTTCCAGTAATTTATTTACTAGAAAAACATGCTCCCCACCTATATTTCAATAATTCTTGGCATGGCCATTGAGTTTGCACATGAGAAGAATTGGAGGCATCTTTGGTTAGAAACTGATTCTACTCATGTATTGTATGCTTTTAAACAGGTAAATCCAACGATTCATTGGAAGGTGATGACAAGATGGCGAAAAGCGAAGGACTTACTCAGGGATTTCACATTTCAAATATCTCATATTTATAGGGAGGGAAATAATGTGGCTGATCTACTTTCACAAGTTGGAGGGCCTTTGTCATGGATGAATTCTGCGCCATCTAATTTAGATAATATCCTCTTTCATGATATGAATAGAGAATTTTTTAGATTTAGATAGATCTCTTTGCCATGTTGGCCTTTTTACATAATTTTTTCGATTCTCATGCTGTAACTTTTCTTTTCATTTTTATGCTATGATATCTATTTGCCTATATTTTAATAATTCTTAATTATTTTGGCCATTAAAATAACATAAAAGATACTTTTTTTAGATATTTTTAAAGTTCCAGAAAAATCCTTAATCCTTAAAAAATTCGGAACTCCTAGTATTTTAATGTTTCCAATCCCTAATTTACTAAAAAAATGCTCCACACATATATTTCAATGCTTCTAAACTGTATTGGCAATTAAAATGACATAAGATTACTTGTTTTATTATATTTTTGAAAGTTTAAGAAAAATCCATATTCCTTAACAAATTTGGAACTCCTCGTATTGTCATGTTTCCAATCATTTATTTACTAAAAAATATACTCCACACTTATATTTCAATGCTTCTTAACTATTTTGGCCATTAAAATGACATAAGATAAGTTATTTTAGGCTGTTTTTGAAACTTGCAGAAAAATCCTTTTTCCTTAATAAATTTGGAAATATTCGTATTTTCATGTTTTCAATCATTTATTTACTAAATGAACGTGCTCACCACCTATATTTCAATGCTTCATAACTATTTTGGCCGTTAAAATGACACAAAAACACTTGTATTAGGCTATTTTTGAAAGTTCCGGAAAAAGCGTTATTCCTTAACAAATTTGGAACTTCTCGTATTTTCATTTTTCTAATCATTTATTTACTAAAAAAATGCTTCCCATAGATATTTTAATGCTTCTTTAAAATTTTGGCCATTAAAATGACATATAAATACTTGTTTTAGGCTATTTTGAAATTTCTAGAAAAATCCTTATTCCTTAACAAATTTGGTACACCTCGTATTCTCATGTTTCCAATCATTTATTTATTAAAAAATATGCTCCCCACGTATGCTTCTAAAAAAGATGTTTCTCTCTCTATAATTTTTCTCTCCATTCACTTTAAAAATTCTTGCTAATTTTATTTCTTTCTCCCAGCATGGAGGCGCTTCCGCCCGTCGTGGGCTCCTCTCGGCCTTCTTCTTCGTCAGACTCGACTCATGGTCAAATTGATACACCATCGAATCCATGGTTTGAGGAATTGTTGAATCAGAATAGTGCCTACGCGAGATAACATATGTCGCCTAGTGATGGCACTGATCGTCTAATCTTGGGATCTGGTACTATGGCCAGAATCCCCGATCATTCTGCTTCAACACGACAACCATCGATACCTAAGTTGCAGGATAAGTTTTCTACAAGCCCTAACATGTAGGGTTTTCCTACAAACCTTAATCCATAGAGTGTTTTTGCTGGTCGCACATATATTGATCAAATACGCGGTGGCGAGGATACTGATCGCTCTTCGCCGATCAGGAATCAAAACTATTCTAAATCGTATGCATCAAAGGTTGGCAGTGAAGCTGATCCTTTTTTGCACATCAAAAAGGCCATATGCAAGTCGCATTTTACAGGCCCTGTGGCGAGGCCAATTGATAAAACAGGTGATATCCCTTCACTAATGATTTCCAAGACGTTCTATGAGAACCGTAAAAAGTAGTTTTTGTAATTTTTTATTGCTAGTATTCTCACGACAAAGGGTTCCAAGCCTCACTCACAATTGGCTTTGGAAGCTCTTATGGGGAAGTTTTTATCTCTTAAAAAAATACTTGTGATTCCTCTTGGGAGAGAGTATTATACAATATATGTTCCTAATAATGAGATGAAGATATGCATTCTAAAAAGAAGGTTTTTTGAAGACGGTGGTACGCAAATATGTGTACAATAATGGACTCCTACGTTTAACCCTTACAAGGTTAAATCGTCGCTTGTTTCTATATGGGTGCAAATTTATGAGTTACCTATGGAGTTGTGGCATGAAGTGGTTATTCAAAAGGTTGCTTCAGTGGTGGGTGTCCCAATCCAAATTGGTGATAGGACATTGAATGGTTCTAATGGCCACTTTGCAAGAGTTTTGGTTAAGGCAAATATATTAGAGGAGCTACCAAAGACTATGAACATTGATACATCAGAGGGGATAATCCATATATCTTTTGGTTATGAATACATTCCAGAATATTACAAATTCTTCCATATTCTGGGTCATGGGATGGAGGCTTGCTTAAAGAAAAAGAGTAAGCAAGAGAGCCGAAAAAGAAAGCAAGAAGCCCGTAAGACTGCGAGGATCGATTCTAATCCGAAGGGATTTTCTGTACCAAAGAAGGTCTGGTCAAGGAGGGACGAGCCAAATCAGGAGATTCCCAATCCAGTGAGCACTTCAAATAAATTTCAGGGCCTAGCAGAAGATGATGAAGGAGAGATTGATCAAAGTCAGAAACATTATGACAAAGGTGAAGAGGAGAATATCAATGAGGTTCTCAGTCAGGGTACAAAGGATCAAGATAATGACGATCATGATCCTAGTGATGTTGATGTAGATTCTGAGCATGAGGTTTTTGATGAAAGTGAGATGGAATATGAGGATTAGGAGATCAAGAGTTCACCAGACACAAGTATCTTATCTGGTAATGCGATAGTGATTTATCAGGAGGAGCCTACCCCAATAAATTACCTTCCTTCCATGGTTGAACAATGAATTATTCCAGTGGAGGAGCAAAAGCGTACCTCTGTTATACGTACGGACAACAGCACCTTTCATTTCAAGAGACCTGGATCAAACATGTCAATCCTGGTACTAAATCCATAAAGAACATACATTAAACATCTATAAAGGAATGGGAGGACCCAAAGAAGCCACCGAAGCACGGTAGTGGGGATCGTTTTAAATGAATATATTATTCTGGAATGTTAGAGGTATAGGTCGTGCCTTTGCTCAAGCGGCCTGAAGGAAATTTGTTGGAAAAATAATCCTCTTTGGATTACAATTGCATAATCGAAAGTGCTATTTTTTACAATCCCTGCCTTTACTTAGAGTGACTTGAGTCTATCTTTTGCTGGTCAGAATCACAGGGATGGACTTTGACCGAATATCTGGGTGTTTTATAACACTCAATTTATATCACAGGTGCAAGTTGTTCTTTCTACCTCGCAAATTATGATATTTGACTTCATATATAATGCTGCAAATTATCGGTTTAGCTTTGTTCATGCTCATACGGATCATGTTATCCGTCGTTCTTTATGGGTGGATATGTCTATTCATCTTACGAATAACATGTTAATACTTGGAGATTTTAATTCTACCTTGGTAGCGCATGAAATACTTCATAATTCTCGACATGATAATTTGGCTTCCATAGAGTTCAGGGAATTCTTGGAATCTACGGGGTTGAATGATCTTGAGATGCATGGTTCCAAATTTACTTGGGTGAGCAGGTCTGCTACTAAAGCAATGCTCACCTCAAAGATTGATAGAGTGTTAGCTTCAGATTGTTTTATTGATATTTGTGACTCGGTTGTTGCCACGGCTCTTGCTAGACATGAATCATTCATACACTGATCCTTATTACATGTAATCTTATTGTACATGCTCCTAAGCCATTTCATTTTTAATCTATGTGGTTTGTTGCTAAACTTAAAGAGACTCAAACATGATATCAAGGGTAAGAACTCTTCCTCCTTTGGTAACGTCTTTTATGAGGTAGACATAGCCATGAATGCCCTGCGAGATATACAAATTCAAATTGGGGAGGAAGGTGATTCAGTGGAGTTGTTCTGTGATGAGGTTGATGCTCACATTGCGTTGAACAAAAAGCTTCTTGATAAGCATAATTTTTAGGCTCAGAAGAATAGATCGTCTTGGTTAAAAGATAGAGATAGAAACACTGAATTTTTCCATTAAAATCAAAGGATCTCTAAGATGAAATCTGCCATTAATTCGATGTTAATTGACGGAGAGATTGTAAGCAACAAACAACAGATTTCTCAGCATGTGGTTGAATACTATAAGGCTTTTTTTAAAACATCGAAGGATGAGGTTAGTTTTGATGAATTGGGGTTTCTTAACCCTTTTATGCAGGCAGAGGACAATGTAGCTCTTACAGCCATTTCCTCGACAGAGGAAATTACCCAGGCAGTAATGAATCTTTCTGCGGACAGTTCTCCTGGGCCGGATAGGTTTGGAAGTTCCTTTTATAAGAGGTGTTGGGATTTTATAATCGGATGTATGTAAAGCAGTTCAGCAATTCTTCATTCATGGACAATTGCCTTCTGGCCTCGACTGCAACTTTGTTGTTTCGGTTCGAAAAATTGAAAGGGCTAACCGGGTAGAAGATTTTTGACAAATTAACCTTTGTAACTCCTTCTTTAAGATTTTTACAAAGATTTTGGCAAGCAGATTGGGGCCTGTTCTTTCCAAATACCTAGGAGTTCATCAGTTTAGTTTCATTCCGGAGCGTAATATACATCACTGCATTGCAATTGCCTCGAAGAGCTTCAATTGCCTCAACAATTCTATGATGGGTAATGCTGGTTTCAAAGTGGACATTAGAAAAGCATTTGATACTTTGAGTGGGATTTCATCTTGCATGTACTGCACAGAATGGGCTTTCATCCGGGTTCATCAAGTAGATTCAGATTATTTTTGCATCGACTATAATCTCGATTCTTATCAATGGGAGCCCAGAAGGGTTTTTTTTTATTGTGGCAGAGGGTCTGTCAAGGAGATCCATTATCTCCTTTGTTGTTTTGTATTGCTGAAGAAGTACTGGAGAAATGGATTGACAACAAAATAGACAATGGGAAGTTTGCCCAAGCTCGAGCTAACAAAAACACCTTCATACCCCATACCTATTTTACGCAGATCATATCGCTATTTTTTGTAGGGTTAATGCGAGTACAATCCAATGCCTCAAAAACATCATGAGTAGCTATGCAGTCATGTCGGGAGAGGTGTATAATCCATCTAAATTGAAAGTCTATTTTGGGAGGCATGTTACACCAGTTAATAGAAGGTGGGTACATCATCTATTGGGCATTCAAGAGGGTAGTTTCCTCTTTAAATATCTAGGTGCCCCAATATTTATAGGGGCTCCTAAAATTGCTCAATTTCAGCAAGCCACTGATGGAATCCTCAGTAAATTCCATATATGGAAGGGTAACACATTATCAATGGCTGGACGAATATGTTTAGTTAACTCAGTTATCATCTCTGCACCTATGCATGTTATGATGATATATAGATGGCCACGGCATCAACTCAAGAGAATTGAGTAGGCATGCCGAAACTTTGTGTGGATGGGGGAACCAACAAAGCAACATCATTTTACGGTGGGCTGGAAGAGGGCTCATCCATGGCGGAAGGAGGGCTAGGTATACACTCCATTAGGTCAGCTAATGATGCCTATGTGATGAAGCTCGCATGGAAAATTATTAAAGGAAAAGATGCATTGAGCTTTCTTAAAAACAGATGGTTTGATGGACATCTATTGAGGGTTTGGCATACTCCCTCGTCTATTGTGGAGCTTGTATGAATCATATAAAATGACTAAAAGAGGAGAAGATTTGGTTAGTTGGCTATGATACGAAGGTAAAATTTTGGATTGATAATTGGCTTGGAGTACTGATTACTGACATGGTTGGCATCCCGCATGACCTCCGCAAGCAGTATGATGATGTGATTAGGGATTATATGTATGATGGTGATTGGCCTTTCACACTGAGTTTTACACAGACGTATCCTTAAATTGTGAATATGATTCTTAATGTTCATATGTCGCTATATTTTGAGGAATGTCGAGTATGGATAAAATCTTTTTATGAGAAAGTTACATCTAAAACTGCATACATACACTTGAGGCATAACTTCTTAGAAGTTAATTGGGAGAAGTGGATTTGGGCTCATTTCATCCCATCTGGGCGATCCATAACTCTTTGGAAAGCTTTGTGAGGAGTCCTTACTTCGTAGGATACTCTTTCCAATATGGGCTTCCGTGGGCCCTCAAGATGTTATCTTTGCAAAGTTGGAGAGGATACTATTGATCAAATCTTCTTGCAATGTACGATTTCTACTAATGTTCTCATGCATGTTTTGGCAGGGTTAGCTTTTGGACACAAATTGATTTTAGAGTAAAATTTTGTTGACTTCATTATGTAAGCCATCGAGATTTCGAGGAGTCCTCGGATCAGCTTGCTTTGGAGGTTGGCTATTATTACATATTGTTGGATCATATGGCTGCATCACAACGAGATGATGAATGATAGCTATGATGAGAAGCTCCAGGATAGATTTGTGCGTACATCTCAAATAAAAGCGCAGTTAATGGTGCTGATCAAGGAGGGAGATCACTTTAACTTGGGAAGTATGAACAACACTATGGAGGATTATAATACTTTGAGATATTTTAAAATCAAAGGGCTGCCTAGAAAAGCTCCCTCAATCATTCCTTTGAGATGGCAACTACCAGCTGTGGGATGGTGAAGGTAAACGTTGGCAGACATGCAGCTGGTAGTTCAAGTGTTATTTTTGAAGGTGGTGTATTCCGGAACAACAGAGGCTTCCCTATGGGGTGTTTTACGTCAGGTTTCGGATATGGATTTGCAATGGAAGCTGAGTTGATGGCTGCGTGCTTAGCAATTGAGCATACGTGAGAAACTGGATAAAGTTATGGCTAGAGACAGACTCTACATATGTAGTTTATGCATTCAAGCACCAGTGCCCCATGTTGCCTTGGAAACTTACTTCTCGGTGGCGAAAGGTTAAAGAGATTCTTCATCACTTCACATTTTGTGTAACCCATATATATACAGGGAAGAAAACAGCGTAGCAGATGCTCTCTCGGTTGTGGGAGGGCCTTTGACATGGCTAGACTCGGTTCCCCCTGCGCTTCATAATCTGCTCTTTTATGATATGAATCGAGAAAATTATAGATTTAGATAGAGTTTTTTTGCCTTGTTGGCTTATCACATCTTTTTTATTCCTGTACTACTCTCTTTTTTTCTTTTCCTCTTAATAAGATCTAATTTATTTGCCTATATTTCAATGCTTCTTATATACTTTTGCCATTAAAATGACATAAGATTACTTGTTTTAGGATTTTTTTAAGTTTCAGAAAAATCCTTATTTGGTCAATTCTCAATGGGATCCCACTGCCTTTGGAAGTTTCTCTCCTGCAACTGCCATTTTTCCCTGGCTGATACCTCCACCGGTTGGAGCGGCTTCACAACTCAGGCGAATGCATGTGGACAAGTATTAGATTTGCATCTGATCATATTTTAGTGATGTCTTCTTGAGTTGCTCTTTACTGATTATTGAGCAATTTGCTCATCTTCTGTTTGTGATGATGCCATGGAACTTGATTTTAGCAGATTTACTTCTTATTATGCATCTCTTGATTAGATGTTGCTTGCCGCACATCTCTTGTTGTTAAAGGCCCCCGTGGTTTGATGATGATATTTAGATTTCTGGGGCCTATGTACTACGTCTACTTTGCAGATTTTTATTCTTGATTAAGGATCCGTTTCGTTTTGATCATGACATCAAGCTCCCCTATTTGTGGTTTTGTTGGGCTCTTGTTTAATTAAATTAAATGTGAGCGAGCCCCCGTCCTCTGCGGTTTAAGGAGGATGTTTTGAAAGTTCATATGTTTCTCCTCCTACTAACCGTTTTGTTTTAATCAGCCTATAGCTGATTATAAACATGATGTTGCCTTCCTATTTATAGCCCCTACGATGCAGATTACATAGATACAACTATACTTGTAGGGATAATACTTTTCATTTACGAGGCCATTTGTTTTGGTTCTCTTTTTAGAGCCACCACTTTGGCTATTCCAATGATCACTTTTGGATCATAATTTTAATTTCTCTTCGGTACTCTTTAATATTTTTCTTTTTATAATATCATCTATTTGCCTATATTTCAATGCTTTTTAACTATTTTGGCTATTAAAATGACATAAGATTACTTGTTTTAAGCTGTTTTTGAATGTTCCAGAAAAATCCTTATTTTCATGTTTCCAATTATTTATTTACTAAAAAAACATGCTCCCCACCTATATTTCAACAATTCCTAATTATTTTAGCCGTTAAAATGACATAAAAAAACTTTTTTTAGGTATTTTTAAAAGTACCAGAAAAATCCTTATTCCTTAACAAGTTTGGAACTACTAATAATTTCATGTTTACAATCATTTATTTACTAAAAAAACATGCCCCCAACCTATATTTAAATGCATCTTAACTATTTTCCTCATTAAAATTACATATGATTACTTATTTATGGCTTTTTAGAAAAATCCTTTATCCTAAACAAATTTGGACCTCCTCGAATTTTCATGTTTTCAATCATTTATTTACTAAAAGAGCACGCTCACAACCTATATTTCAATGCTTTTTTACTATTTTGGCCATTAAAATGACACAAAAGCACTTGTATTAGACTTTTTTTATGTTCCAGAAAAATCCTTATTCCTTAACAAATTTGGAACTCCTCATATTTTCATGTTTCCAATCATTTATTTATTAAAAATACAAGCCCCCACCTATTTTTCATTAATTATTAAATATTTTGGCCATTAAAATGACATAAAAGATACTTTATTACGTATTTTTAAAAATTCCAGAAAAATCCTTATTCCTTAACTAATTTTTAACTCCTAGTATTTTAATTCTTCCAATCCCTTATCTACTAAAAAAAATGCTCCGCACATATATTTCAATGCTTCTAAACTGTCTTGACCATTAAAATGACATAAGATTATTATTTTAATATGTTTTTGAAAGCTCCAGAAAAATCTTTATTCCTTAACAAATTTGGAACTTCTCATATTTTCATGTTTCCAATCATTTAGATACAAAAAAAAATGCTCCCCACCTATATTTCAATAATTCTTAATTATTTTGGCCATCAAAATGACATAAAATATTCTTTTTAGGTATTTTTAAATGTTCCAGAAAAATTCCTATTCCTTAACAAATTTGGAACTCCTAGTATTTTAATGTTTCCAATCCCTTATTTTCTTAAAAAAACATGCTCCGCACATATATTTCAATGCTTCTAAACTTTCTTGGCAATTAAAATGACATAAGATTACTCGTTTTTATATGTTTTTGAAAGTTCCAGAAAAAATTTTATTCCTTAACAAATTTGGAATTCCTCGTATTTTCATGTTTTCAATCATTTATTTACTAAAAGAACATTCTCACCACCTTTATTTCAATGCTTTATAACTATTTTGACCATTAAAATGACACCAAAATACTTGTATTGGGCTATTTTTTAAAGTTCCAGAAAAATCCTTATTCCTTAACAAATTTGGAACTCCTTGTATTTTCATATTTTCAGTCATTTATTTATTAAAAAACATGCTCCCCACCTATATTTAAATGCTTTTTTTATATTTTTTCCATTAAAATGACATAATATTACTTGTTTTTGGCTATTTTTCAAAGTTCTTGAAAAATCCTTATACTTTAAAGAATTTGGAACTCCTCGTATTTTCATGTTTCCAAATAATTATTTACTAAAAGAAATATGCTCCCCACTTAAATTTCATTGCTTCTTAATTATTTTGGCCATTAAAATGACATAAGATTTTACTTATTTCACTACAAGAAAAGTGAGTATTAATGACGAAAAAATTATGACAAGAGCAAATTTCTGTCATTAAAGACTAGTTTTAATGAGAGGAGTGAAAAATATTGATGTTTTTAGTGAGGAATCTTCATTTCTCTCATTAAAAGTGTTCAGCCTCTCATTAAATATATAAAAAAGTTATGTGCCTTGAACTTAGTCGCATTTTTAGTAAAATGTCAAGAGCAAATGTACTCTATCGTTTTTGTATACGCGTGACCAAGTGCAAAATTTAAAAGATTGTCGTCCCAAGGGAAAGCAAACATTGGCTAGTATCCGAATTGTTCATCGATTTATGCTTTGCAAAGATAATATGTTTGAAGGTTTGGTATTAAAACTAATGCTTAAGATTCTACTCAAGTAACTAGAGTTAAACTAGCTAAGTAAATGATCAAATAATGAGTAAATGGCTAATGGAATGGATGTAGAATACACTTGAGAAGAGGGAAAGGCTAATCATACTTATAGTTGAGACTTGAGCTAGATATGCAAAGCCATTCATAGTAATTCTCATTAACTTGTGGATTAAAAGCAATCACAAATTTACCCCTAGTCCCTATGGCCAAGGCAACTAGGTTCTCGACTCTTTTACAAGCCTAAGTCTCCTAAAATTAGTTTTAATCTCAATTCCCTTAAGGTACTATGATCATAAGTGGGTTCTTCTCACTCAATTACTTAAGTGTCCCTTTATGAATGTTCTAAGCCTAAGGAGGGTATGGCTTACCTCCCCTTATATTAACATGCATGCACAACTCAATATATGATTCAATTAAAACTTCACTCACAACATTGGAATGACCATCCTAATATAATGAATAGAGAATTTAATCACACATACATTGAAATGAAACATGATTGATATATCATAGAAGAAAATCAACAAATCAATTCAAATCAGTACTCAAGTTTTACATATCTAACTCTTTCCCTCAACCACTCATATGACTAGCCCTACTATAAAACTAGCCATTAAACATGATAATTAATTCAATACAAATCAAGCTTTGCTCCATTTGAGCCATAATAAGAAGAAAATTAACAATTGGAAAGTAGATTTGCTTCCCTTGCATAAGAAAAACCTTCCTCCTCTTCAATTTATCAACTTCTTCAACAATTGATGTTCCAATCTTCTCAAATGGTGGTAGGATGGATGGAATAAAGGTTTTATGGATTGAAAATGTAGATCAAATGGTGATTTGATGGATCTAGATGGTAGAGATGGAAGATGGATCTACTATGTGAGGAAATGTGGTGTTTTGGTGTGTGTAACTGCTCTAATCTGATCTCTAATGAATTTTCCCTCTCAATTTCACACAAGTCATGGTTTTATATCACTTATGGACATTATAGAAACTTATGGAATATTCTGAAAATCACACAAAATTTTGCACCTACACGGCCCATGCTGCAGCGCACGGCCTGTGTAGGGCACACCTACTTCGGCATTTTGTGCATGCTTCCGGACACGGCTCGAGCTGCGCTGCATGGCCTTGGTCATGGCCGTGTATCATTTTCTAATGATAATGCAAGGCTTCTTCTTATAGGGCCGTGCTCCGCACATGGGTCATTTAGCAACGCACGGCTCGTGCATCAGTGCACGGCCATCCTCCTGGGCGAGCAGCAAGTTCTGATGACATTACACGGCCATTGGTTATAGGGCTGTGTTCCGCACACGGCCCGTGTACCAATATTCCCTGTTCTTCCATCTCCTTTTCGCTCCTGACTCTATTTTTGTCCATTTCTTGACCTATTTTACATATATTTAAGCTTATTTACACAATTCTATCAATTTATACCATATTCCTCAAAATAACAATAACTCCAACAAAAGTAACACAAATACGGATAAAAACATCCAAATATACAAAAATAAACGACACTAAAATCTAGGTGAAAATGACTACGATCGACCCCCAAACTTAAAGTATTGTTCGTCCTCGAACAATGAAAAATGATAAACAAGAGGAGTAATTTTCACCTCGGTAAACACCTAACGAACAATAACCACAACACATCACAAGTAATAAGGACTACAAAATCACATTAAGTATCCCTACATCATCAAACTTATAACATGAAAGATTAACAAGTTCAATCTTAAGAATGACATTAGAGTACTCAAATCCCTTTTAATCCAAGCCTCTCATAGATTATAGTTTTCACTCAACACTCTTTATGATAGGATTTTTATCATCACTCATCAACCGGTTAGAACCGACTCACCATAGGCTTGCTCATGGACTATGTTCACAAGCCACCCTAGTTTCAATAAGTGATCAAAAAGGTCTTTACTTTTGGATGTAATGTTTAGGCTCTTTGGTAGGGTAGGAAACTTTGGATAATAGTGACTATTCAAGTGTAAGCAATCGAAGAGATGATTCCTTTCTTCAACTTCTTCACTTTCAAGCTTCCTTTAATTTCTTCTCTAATCAAAAGCAATAATCATTATCATTCCTTGGATTTCTCGAGCTCCTTTTGATTTGCATGCTTCCTTTCTTTCAATTTTTGAACTTCATGAGCACATTTTTGTTGATTTGCTCTTTTTTCTTGTTTTTAGGTCGCATGTACATCTTATTTAGCTCCTTTGCATCTTTTTCTTATTTGTTAACCCTTTCCTTTCTTTTCTAGCACAATTCTCACATCAATCATTGTAAACCACAATCTCCTCAATCACCCACACTTAGGTTATATATATAAGGCTCACGTGGGTTTAAAGGCTTGTATTGTGCTTAAATTACAAAGAAATAGGCTTATAGGCTCAAAGTGGCTTACTAGGGATGATGTTTTTGGTAAGAAAATTTATGGCTATGACTCACTTATCAAGGATTGCCTAAGATCATTTCACATATTTCAACTATTCGGGCTTCGTTCCTATAGTCCATGAGCAAGTTCTAGTTTGTCTATGTTTAACCGATCCTCTCATCAAGAATTAACCATGGAGGCACGGTGGAGGCTCAAGTCTCACAAGCTTTTGCTTGGACCAAAAGAAACCTAATTATCCTTCATGCTTCTCAAAATTGAACAAGTTATTTAATCCATGTCACAATTTCAACAAGTAGAAACCATTAATAATGCTTGCAATCACTCATCACATACAATGCATCATAGCTCATATTCAAAAATGACTCACTCCTTCCAAAATATACCACCAAACCAAACCTATACAAGAAATAAAATAGCAACAAACATCATATACTAATCAATGAATCAATAAATAATACACAAACATATAACATGCATAAATCAAATCATCCATAAAAAATATCAACACATCAAATCACATCTATAACAATAAAGATCAAATTCCCATCGCATCCAAACAATGAAAAATTAAACCAAAATATCAAAATAACTAAAAGAAAATCACTTAAAACTGAAAATAAAGAAATCCCAAAATACGAAACCTCCGAAAAACAAACAATCAAAGTATAATCCAATCGAATCAAATCAATCCAAACATTCTTCCAAACATCTATCATGGCTAAGATGAATGGACAAAAGTGTTGAGCACTCAAAATACTCCCTTCATTGTTCTGGAGGTGGAGGAGGTGGATGATAGGCATTCCACGGGATGTACGCATGTGGGGATCTTACGAACTGAAAGTTGAACATCATGGTCATCGTCGCCTCCATGTTGTTGGAGTGCACCCATGAACGCTCCTCGTAGTACTCCCTACGATGTTCTCCAGCTCTCAACTCTTCAATGTGCCTTCCATGCTCTTGTTGGACATCGCAGATCTCCCTAATCTGTGCCCCATAAGTCTGTTGCACGTCTCATGTCACGCACATCATCCATCATATAGTTCCACCTTTCATCTCCTTGGCCTGGTCCCAATGGTGGCTGTGCCCCTTCTTCCTCAAACTGTGGTAGATCAGGGCCCTGCTCCTCAAATTCCACTTGCTCCGGTTGTTCTCCTTGCTCATCGCCCTCCATTGACACTGGCTCTGCTCTCATGTTAGCTAGCTCTTTATTCTCTACAACTCTAATTTACTTTAGAACCTCTTCCATTTCATCCCTGTTTCTTCTATAGAAAGCCTTCACCACTCCAGAATGGTTCACACTTCCCATAGCCAAGTTAGCAAGCCTTCTTCTCGTGTACACCATAGTGAGTTCCGATATTGGCAAGGGAAATGGAGCTCCCTTCTCCTGCCTCAAACAGTATTGATTCCCCACCATAGTTAAGAATTCCATCCTCATCAGTTGTTGGTAGTTCAACCCTTCACTAACCATCCGGTTCTCTATCCCTGCAAGATTAACTCCCAATCCTTGAGCTATCATAGAAATCATTCCTCCAAGCATCAAACCTTGAGATGTTTGCCTTTTTGCAACTCTCTCCGCATGTTGCACAAAGTGTGCTGTAACATTAAGCGATAACTCCTTATAGATGCAATACATGATGTAGAGCTGCTTCTCTCCAACTGATCCGCCTTCAAACCTCCCCAAGACAGTGCTCGAGATGATCTTCTCTAAATACCTTATCATAGGATTCTGGATGGCCGTTCCCTTTGAAGCACTGGGGACCTATCCTGCTCTCTCAGTTCCATCATTCACTAAGTTTGACCACCATTTTTGTTGGTTGAAAGTGCCTCCTGCATAAAAGCTCTGATGAAATTCGCATAGGGGGCACTCAAAACACTCATTCAAAACAGCCAACAGGACCTTTTCTCTCAACACATTGTCCAATTGAAATGTCACCCACAGAGGAAACCCATTCCGATCCTTCTTCACTTGAAGCATGCTCATGAACTTAGCAGTTAAATGATAATATGTTGGTGGCCTCTTGTCAAAGAATGCTTCCATGTGTGCAAATCTGAAAAGCTTCCTCAAGTACTCCTCAATTCCTAATCCTCTCATTGTCTCTGTGTCTTGGAAATGAGTGGGCTTGATCTTTGGAGCTAACGTTTGCCAACGAAGCACGTACTTTCCCCAATACTCTTCAAACTCAACCCCAAAGTCTTCCGGATATATTCCTTCTATAGTCTACTGTGCATCCAAAGTAGTCAATTCCCCTGGATCGGTTGTCACAATGAAGTCCTCATTCCTGGGTCTAACTCTCCTCTCGGCCATCTACAAAACAATAATTCTCAAGTTATAACCAATGATCTTTATATAATGTTAATGCACCTAATTAAATTCCTCCCTAGTTATTCAACTTAGTATGGAACCTATTATGCATCAACATAGCTCATTCATATCATTAAACTTCAAACTTAGTCATAATATGTACTTTACCATCATTCATCTCAATTATCAACAATTCTTAACCAACTTCTAATCATTATCACACATATGAATTCCAAATTCAATTATCATCAAACATTATTCATATATGATCATCAAATTCTAACAAAATTCTCTCTTAGACATTTCATCGAACACTTGGCATGCACAAAGTTTATACATCTATTCAACATACAATTTACATACCCTTATGTCCAAATCCTCAATATCTAAGGCTAATTTAGCACAAATAAGTATCATACTCATGTAATTCATCAATTAGCACAAAACAATTATTCAAAGTCATGATACTCCCACAATTCCCAAATTATTCCTCATGAACCCTAGTTCATCTTTTCAACAATTCAAAAATTCATATTGAACATGTATGAATATCATCAATTAAGCATACAATTCCTATTAGAACAAAGCCCATACATCAATTCAATCAATTCATATCAAACTTTACAAGTTAGGGTTCAAGAAGTTCATACCTTTTGACAATTGGATGTGGAGAAGTATTTTTTGATGTGCAATATTGACGAACTTCACTCAAAATCACTCCAAACTAACCTTGGTGGATGATACGGATGCGTGAAACAATGAATTGGGTGCTTACGGAGTGTGTACGGATGAAGGAGGGCATGTGGAATGAGTACGGAATGGCCCCTTTTAAAACCTGGAACAAACCCTGCACGGCCCATGTTACGCTGCACGGCATCAACTAAGGCTGTGTAGCGTGTTATGATCCCACTACACGACAACTGTTACAGGGCCGTGTGCGGAACACAGACCGCGTACCTTTTCTCCTACATAGCTCGATCTGCAGAACTCGGCCTTCCTCCTGACCGTGTAGCGTATTTATGGTGCTACACGGCCAATTGCTACAGGGCCGTGTGCGGAGCACGACCCGTGTAGCAATTTGCCCTGTTTCTCCATTTTTCACACTTCACTTCTTTCTTGCCCTATTTTTCCACTTTTCACACGCCCTATTCATGCTCAAACACTTCTCAATATCATTCATCCCCTACACTCATGATCAAAAATGGATCGAAATGTACTCAAAACACCACAAACATACCAAAACTCAACTAACTCATGAGAAAATTTTCAAAATTGACCATTTTTGCAAAGTATGAGTCACACCACTCACTATCCCCCCAAACTTAAATCTAAACAAGTTGCGAATTAAGTTTGCAAAAAGTGGTGACACGTACCTTTGTTGTATTCTCAATGCTCTTCATGAACTTTTCTCCCGATGACTCTTGTGCATTTTTTAAATTCATATGATCAAGTATGACCACCACGCAACCTCTCTCCAAACTTAAATTAACACAAGTGTTAAAATTTAAGTTTGTAAAGAGTGGTATAGCATACATCATCATTCCATCTTTAGCCTCCTTGTCTTTCATCTTATGCATTTTTCTCACGAGCTTAACCACCTACATACCAAATCTACAAGAAAACTAAAACTAAACAAGAAAACTTACCAAAATGGATTGCCTCCCATCAAGCACTCGATTTAACATCATCGAGCTAGACACATTTAAGCTCTTAACAATCGGAGAAATCAAAGACCCCATTGGGCCTTATCTTTACTTTAAACATTTCCTTAGAAACATTCTTATCCACACTTCTTGCTCCTCTAACACTTGAACTCACTTCATTGTCTCTTTTTCTCACGTTTGCAAATCCTGGAGGCCCTTTATCAATCTTCCAATCAACCTGTGGATTTTCCCCAAGCTTGATCCTTTTTGAAGAAACATTTCCTGCAAATTCAAGTAAAAAATTAGTTAAATCTTTATGTTTCAAAATTTCACTTACCACTCGATCTCGATCATCTGGAGGCTTAATGGGTGGCTTCAAATGAAGATCTCCCCCTTTCAAATTCTTGCTTGATAACACCAATTCTTTTTCATTTGATCGGAGTATGAGTTCCTTCCTATCCATGTCAAATTTTGCTCTTTTGGTTGCTAAAAACGGTCTTCCAAAAATCAATGGGATCAAAGAATCTGCTTGCTTCTCAACTATCATAAAATCCACCAGAAAGACAAAATCCTCTATTTTTACAAGCATATCCTCCACAACTCCATGGAGCTTTATCATTGAACCTTCCATTATTCCAATTTCCACATCTGTTTTCTTTAACCTCCCAATGCCAAGTTTTCAAAAATTTCCAAAGGCATCACATTAATACTTGAACCAAGATCACATATAACATTAAAATATTCCCCATTTCCAATTTTACAAGTAAGAACAAATTTACTAGGGTCTTCAACCTTTGATGAAGCTTCAACTTTGACGATGTCATGATCTTGTTTCAACATCATCTCTTCATCACACTTACTTTCATCATCCAACAAAGACAAAAATTCACCAATTATCTTCTCATCATCCAAAAACAAATCTTCATCAATGATAATTTCCTCCTTCATGTTTGACACAACTTCATCACAAACTATTTCTTCAATCTTGGAAACAATGTTTGTTGTTTCCACCAACCCTTTCTCCACCTTACTTTCCATGTTGCACACGGTAACATGCAAACATTGCACCTTAGGATTAGTAATGGTAGTGGAGGAAAACTTACCCTTTCGATGCATTTCACCTTGCTCGGTTGCCATTTGACTCATTTGTGTCTCCAAAGACCTTGAATCGATTCTTATTCAACTCCTTTTCTTGTTATATGAAATCAAACCTCTTATCATTCACCTCTTTTTCTTGCTTCATAAATTCAAAACTTTTTGTGAATTGATCTTCATTTGTAGCCTTTCCTTTACCATTTGGAGCTTTCACCCCTGGATTAATGCCCGGTGGTAGAGTAAGTGCATTCTCTTGAATTTCATAAGACAAGTTCTTATACCTACGAGGTTGATTAAAATTCCCTTGAAAGTTTCCTTGGCCCCATCCTCCTTGCCTTTATGGATATCCTCCTCCATGACTTCTAAAATTTCCACCATAATTTCCTTGGAAGTTCCTTCCTTGCATGAAGGCAACTTCCTCAAGTGTCATCTCCGGTGGACACCATGTTTCTCGAATTCCATAATTAGAGGACATACCTTGTTGAGGCATGGATGTAGGCATTTGACAACTTTGAGAAGATTGACCCATATTAGGCATCGTCATGCCTTGTTGAAGATTAGAAAATACTTGTTGAATCATCAAAGGCAATGACATACCTTCTTGAGGACTTGCAAGCACTTGTTGATTCACCATAGGTGTCGAATTTGGAGACACTTGCGTGTTAGCATTCATCCTCTTTAATATCTCCATGATTGCCTTGTCGGTCATATCTTCCTTAGGCATTTCCACCTTTTTCACTTGTTGCAAGCACAATTCTTCCATCTTAGTAATTTTCTCCCTATCATACATTCCCGGTACACGATCCATGGGCCATTGACCCGTATTCAAAGCTACTTCCTCACATATGGCAATTGATCTTTTCGGAGTTTGTCCCAAAATCAAACCTCCCGCCGAAGCATCAATAAGCATCCTCTCACTTCCGTGTAAACCGACATAGAAAAATCCTATTTGTTGTTCTTCGGGGAATCCGTGTTGTTGACACTTCCTTAGCATCTCTTTGAATCGGTCTCATGCTTCACTAAATGTCTCAAGTGGCATTTGCTTGAATTGAAAGATTTGCCCTTTGAGATGCAACATCTTTGAAGGGGGAGAATACTTGCTCAAAAATCTTTGTGTCAATTCTCTCCATGTGGTATAAGATCCCGGTGGTAGAGTATGATACCAAGCCTTAGCTCTATCTCGTAATAAAAATAAGAAAAGCTTCATTTTAACAACATCCTCACTCACCCCATTTATCTTTATCGTGTTGGCTAACTCCGTAAATTGGGCTAAGTGAGCATTCGGACCCTCCATAGCACCACCACCAAATTGATTTGCTTGCACCATGTTGACCAATCCTATCTTGATCTCAAAATTATTAACATTTAACGGTGGCTCCATCGCATAATTCCCAAACTGAGGTTGGAAATGATCTCGAATGTTCATTCCACCTCCATTATGTCCATTTCCATGGGGTTGGTTTTGCACCACCAGAGGATTATTCCTTGCTTCTTGTTGTGCCATCAAATTTTGAATAATAGCTTGCATTTGTTGGTTTTGCAAGTGTATTTGTTGAGCATAAACTTGTGGCACAAATTCCGGATTGTTATAACCCCCTCTAGCATTATCAACTCCATGAAAATTCCTCATATTGCCTTCTTCATCAACCATGTTTGCATTATCCCATACTTCTTCCATACTTTCCTCCGTAGGCTCTAACACCCCTCGTCTTTGTCTTCTTAAGGTAGCTTCTAATTCCAAGTTCAAAGATTCAGTAAATTGAGACCTTGAAAGCGTTTGCATGTACCTACAAGAAGTTCCAAGTTAGCTCCCAAAATAACAAAGACAAGTAAACAAATAACATATAAAAGAAATCCTTATCAAAACTAATCAACTTCAAACTCATTATAGCCAAATGTTTAACATTTCCCTGGCAAGCGGCACCATGAACTTAGTCTAATTTTTAGTAAAATGTCAAGAGCAAGTGTACTCTATTGTTGTTGTATACGCATGACCAAGTGCAAAATTTATAAGATTGTCGTCCCAAGGGAAAGCAAACATTGGCTAGTATCCGAATTGTTCATTGATTTATGCTTTGTAAAGATAATATGTTTGAAGGTTTGGTATTAAAACTAATGCTTAGGATTCTATTCAAATAACTAGAATGTAAACTAGCTAAGTAAATGATCAAATAACGAGCAAATGACTAATGGAATGGATGTAGAATACACTTCAGAAGAGAACAAGGCTAATCATACTTATAGTTTAGACTTGAGCTAGATATGCAAAGCCATTCATAGTAATTCTCATTAACTTGTGGATTAAAAGAAATCACAAATTTATCCCTAGTCCCTATGGCTAAGTCAACTAGGTTCTCGACTCTTTTATAAGCCTAAGTCTCCTAAGATTGGTCTTAATCTCAATTCCCTTAAGGTACTATAATCATAAGTGGGTTTTTCTCACTCAATTACTTAAGTGTCCCTTTATGAATGTTCTAAACCTAAGGAGGGTATGGCTTACCTCCCCTTATACTAACATACATGCACAACTCAATATATGATTCAATTAAAACTTCACTCACAATATTGGAATGACCATCCTAATATAATGAATAGAGAATTTAATCACACATACATTGAAATGAAACATGATTGATATATCATAGAAGAAAATCCACAGATCAATTCAAATCACTACTCAAGTTTTACATATCTAACTCTTTCCCTCAACCACTCATATGACTAGCCCTACTATAAAACTAGCCACTAAACATGGTAATTAATTCACTACAAATCAAGCTTTGCTCCATTTGAGCCATAATAAGAAGAAAATTAACAATTAGAAAGTAGATTTGCTTCCTTTGCATAAGAAAAGCCTTCCTCCTCTTCAATTGATCAACTTCTTCAACAATTGATGCTCCAATCTTCTCAAATTGTGGTAGGATGGATGGAATGAAGGTTTTATGGATTGAAAATGTAGATCAAATGGTGATTTGATGGATCTAGATGGTAGAGATGGAAGATGGATCTACTATGTGAGGAAATATGGTGTTTTAGTGTGTGTAACTGCTCTAATCTGATCTCTAATGAATTCCCCCTCTCAATTTCGTACAAGATGGTTTTATATCATTTATGGACCTTCTAGAAGCTTTCAGAACATTTTGAAAATTACACAGTTTGCAGACTGTCTACCTCCATCATATTTCGATATCCTCTTCTTCTCCAATGATGTCCTCAAAACTTAACATCTCATAATCCGTATCATGGTAGCTCAAGCCCTTTACTTTTTCTATGAATGAACATTCTCTTGCTCTCCTTTGATTTCCTATCACTGTCACTACCCTACCATCTGCCATGATGAACTTGAGGCATTGATGAAGGGTGGACGGAATGGCTCCAATGGCATGGATTAATGGGCGCCCTAAGATATAGTTGTACGTAGAGGCTTGATCAACAACCTTGAATGTTAGTTGTTTATGCATTTGGGTCTTTCCATCCGATCCCTCTAATTGTACAGATAAATCAACCTCCATGGTTGGCCTAGTCAGCGCATTGCCAAAACCTTTGATTTCGTCACCACAAGGCCTCACCTTGTGGTGGCTTTCCCCTCCCAGGTTTTCAAATATCTCCTTAAATATTATACTAACATATGCAGCGGTATCTACTAGACACCTATGCACTTTAACTCCAGACAGTACAGGCGAAATGACTAAAGGATAGCAATATGGAGTACTTACCCCAAAATTCGAGATTCCAGTTGGTCTATTTGTGTACACGCAAGGATCGCAACTTTATAGTTGTAGTAGTTGATCCCGTAGAGGCAAGCCATCTCTGTGAAGACGATGTCGGCTTCAGCTATCCCTTTCGTCTCTGATGCCAATGAAAAGACATAAGGGATTTGTTGGCTCAAGTCCCTCAACTCAACCTTCCTTCTTTTTGATGCCGTGGTAAGTGCCTGTGAGATTTCAATATAAAGGATCTCTTCGGCAGGCTCCGTCATGTGTATCTGCCCTGGTCAGTCGCCTCTCAGTGCTTATCCTCCTATTCTATCGAACACTGGCAGTCGTCCTGGAGGCAGAGGGGGTAGAGGTATCGCTCATACATTCCTTTCTCTGTCTGGGGACCTCTGTCTACCTGGAGGAGGAGGGAGGTTAGCGTCCCTTCAGTACACCCTCGGCCTCGGCACCTGCAGTATTCCTCTCAGCCTTCCCTCCTTGAACAGCTTCCATAACTCCGTAATCAGGTCTCAGTATTGGTCAGTATTGTGGCCATGTGTTAGATGATACATGTAATATTTCTTGGGGTTAATGAGTTCCGAAGTTCGTAAGATAGATCTCGGTGGCCGAAGAACCTGCTGATCCTTCACATAATAAAAGACTTTGGCCACGTTTAGATTAGTGTCTGACTTCAGCTCCTCATACATCTATTGTACTTCGGTGTCTTACGTAAAGGGCTTGAAGGTAGCCGGTGCCTTGTACTCTTTCGTTTCCCCCTGCATTTTCTTTCTTCCTACTTGGCTCTGCCAAAGTACTATGGCCGCTTGCTTTCTTTGCCATTTAGGAGATATCTTTGGCCTGGATATATTCATTTGACATCACAGTGAAGGTGGCATATGATGCCGGCGACTTGAGTTGCACGACCTTCCACAGGTTGGTTTCTGGGTGTAATGCTCCCATTACCGTGATGAGGCATGCCTAATCTCCCATGACTTCTCCCACTGACCTTTGTTTGTTGAACCTTTTCAAAAAATCTCTCAAGCTTTCTGTAGACTGATGAGTGTGTAAATTCACAAGTTTGGCACTATGTTTTGTGCTAGTTTCGGAGAGTTTTGATGTGGAAATAGGTGAAAAACCTATATATATTGTGAATTAGCATGACTCAGGTGTTAGTGGAGCTATTTGAGTGTTTTCTTAGCAAAAACAGAGTGAAAGTGCCAAGAATCGAAGAGACGGAGTCGAAGCCATGCGAACCGCCCAAGAATGAGGAGGGTTTGACCTGGTTGGAGAAGGGTTCGACCTCTCCAGCAGGTCGAACCAGCATTGCTGAGCTTACAGAAGAGGATTCGACCACGACTCAAGTAGTTTGACCTGTCCATCAGGTCGAACCATGGTCGAACCAGTTCGCAGAAAAGAGGATTCGACCACGACGTTTGAGTTTGACTTGCCAGTTGGTCGAATCGGGAGCGGGAATTGTCCAGTGATGAGGTTCGACCTGGGGTTCGACCAAGGCCTAAGTTGTTCGACATGTTCAAGAGGTCGAACCAGTGCAGAATTCTTCCAGTAGCGGGGTTCGACTTGGGGTTCGACCTGTGGCCAGTTGTTCGACCTGTTTGACGAGGTCAAACCTACGTGCGAGAACTTACCTTATCCGGATTTTCGAGGCCGAAATGCGTGAGATCACTTAGAAAGCCCATTCCAAGCCCTAGAGACGTGATTACAAGTATAAAAGGAGGCTCATACAGAGAATGAAGAGAGCTTTTGATCATCAATCATAAGAGAGACAAGAGTAGAGGTTGTGATCCATCCGGAGGGCTGTGACAGAAGTTCGCTAAAGGTTCAAGTAAGAATGATCAATCTAACCATGATTGTTCCTAGATCAATCATGGGCTAGAACCGCCTTGGTAGTTCTAGGGTTATGAAAGTTTCATGATGTAATTCATATTTCGTGTGTAAAACTCCGTACAACACTACCTGTGGTTTGTTTTATATAAGATTGCATATTTAATCCATACTCATAGTCGTTTTGTGCATCAATGATCGTTGTGTAGAGTCTGAATACATAACATGGTTTTTGGTTGAGTGCGTTCACTACTGAGCAGTGTTTATTGTTATAATTCTAAGTGAAGGGATTCCGAAGTCTTATTAGAACCGTCTTATATGAATATTCATTAATTGAATTAAATTCGGGTTGATGAATAGGATGAAGAGTATAACTTTATAGTACCTAAAAAGGGAGATCAAATCAGGTTAGATTCTAGACGTAGAAGATAATTGATTATGATAGTACCTAGAAAGGGGGGTGAAGTATATCTCTTGCTCCGAGATTATTCACACGTGTCAAGCGCATATTTACTTGTGTCTATAGAGTAAACTTGCATGGTCTAGTGATGCGTCCACAAACCACAGGGCAGAGTCGGACACTATCACATGAAAATATGAATTACTAGTGAAACTGGATGACCCAACGAACTACCTACTATTCTTCTTGATCACAACTCACTTTTCTCTACTCTTACTATTTCTTTTTACTATTTCGATTAGAAGTTATTATTCCTTAAACCTTTACAATTACCAAACATAGTCTAAAGTATACTAGAATATAACGAAATTGATATTTAACCGTCCCATGGGTTCGATATTGTAACTTGGTCATCTTCGCGACTACAATTGATATCCTTATACTTGAGGATTAATTTGTGTGTTGAGAAAACCCCTATCAAGTTCTTGGCGCCATTGCCGAGGACGGCGTAAAATATCTTTTTTGTATTATTTCTAGTTTATTAGGACTATTTACCTTGTTTTGTTGTTTTCTTTCTTATTCGTTTTAGGTGTATGCTCACAAGATCAAAGAAAGGTAATCTTGAACCGTATAATCCTGAGATTGGAGCATCATCAAGAAAGAAGAAGAAGAATAAGAGCAAGGCAAAGACAATTGACCCAACTGAAGCTCTGAATTTTGGAGCCAAGGTTGACGAGCAGATTTTGCAGACGATTGAGGCTACAACTGAAGTTAATTTGGAAGTAGAAACAGTCAACATGGCAGCGAATCCGGATAATCTAGCCATCCGAGAGGTTTTCAGAAATAATGGGGCTGGAAATTATGAGCTTTTAGGAGCAAGGGGAACTAACACATCTTTCGATCTTCATCCCGCTCTTATTAGCATGATTGAAAGAAACTCCTTTTCAGGAGGGTCTTTCGAGGATCCGCAGCAGCATCTGAACAAGTTCTTGGGTTATACAAGTACTCAAAAAGACGTAGGAGAACATGAAGATGCTAGGAAGATCCTTTTGTCCAAATTCTCGCTTACTGAGAAGGCGAGGGATTGGTACGATACTATTAACGCAGCTGAGTGCACCACGTGGGAGCAATTGAAGTTAAGGTTCTTGGAAAGATATATGCCACCTTCGAAGGTGTTTAGGATGAAGCAAGATATTAACCAATTTGCTATCAGTGGAGGTGAGAAATTTCATGAAGCGTGGGATAGATTCAAGGACATGCTCAGGAAGTGTCCTCAACATGGGTTATCTAAAGCCCAATATATCAGTATATTCTATAATGGATTGGACTGTGAATCAAGAGTGTTACTTGATGCTTCTTCTAATGGAGCATTGCTTACAAAGTCATCCGTTGAGGCCGAGAAATTTTTTGAAGACATATCGATGAATTCGAGGGATTGGCCTACTGATAGAGTTAGAGGTACGTATGTTCTTGGAAAGGTAGCTCAGGTTGAACAAGCATTGGTGAAAACAAAGAGAGAGGATGAGATCATTTCGAGCTTGTCCAATATCAACAAGCTACTTGAGTCTCAACAGAAGCAGATCAGAGAGATATCTCAACGAGTGCCAATCATTCAGCAAGAGATGATGAATAATGGAACCATCCAAGAAGAATTGGAGGAAGCAAATTATGCCATGGGTCAAAGTATTCAAGGAACGAGGTACCCAAATCAAGGAAACTGGAATTACCAAGGGAACTATCGAGGAAACTTTAACAATCGTGGTTCCTCTGGTAGTTATCAACAGCAACCAAGGAGGCCCGAATTTTCATGGAGCAATACGAACAATGCAGTGCAACTTCCGATGGGTGTTGATCCGGGAGAAAAGGTGGAAGAAGGGAAGCCTGGTTTTGAGGATACTGTGAACAGGTACATGGTAAAGAATAATGAAAGAGTGAACCGCCTGGAGGCCAAACTTGAGAAAAAGATTGATGATCACCACAGAGATTTGTCCACTCAAGTGAAAGATCTCACATTGTTGATGGGTACAATTGCAGAGAATGTGAACACATTGACTCAATCTGTAGGCAAAGGGAAGTTTCCATCTCAGAGTATAGAGAATCCGAAGTCGTGTAATGCCATCACACTGAGGTCGGGAACGCAGTACGAGGGACCAATGAGGCCGGAATCAAAGTTGGAATTTTCTAAGCCTCGGTTCGACCAACACTCAGAGGGTTCGACCTGGCATACAGGTCGAACCATGGTCGAACCTCATCAGCAAGAGCACTCTGTTTTTCGCAGGAACAGTTCGACCACGATCGTAATTGTTCGACCAACCTATCAGGTCGAACCCAGGTCGAACCAGAGGATAGAAACTATACAGTGGAATGGTTTGACCACGATCGTAATTGTTCAACCAACCCAACAGGTCGAACCATGGTCGAACCTCATCAGCAAGAGCACTCTGTTTTGTCACAGGAACGGTTCGACCACGATCGTAATTGTTCGACCAACCCATCAGGTCGAACCCAGGTCGAACTGGAGGATAGAAATTATACAGTGAAGTGGTTCGACCTCGGGGGCAATTGTTCGACCTCCAATGTTGGTTGAACCCAAGTCGAACCTCGAGAGCAGAATGAGATCAGTCTTCCAGGAGAGAGGTTCGACCAATAAAAACCTGGTTCGACCTCACAAACTGGTCGAACCCTAGTCGAACCTCGGCAAGATATTTTTATTGATGCACCTGATGTTCCTTTTGATGTCGATGTAACTCCAGTGGTATAGAATGAGCAAAGTACAGATATAATAGCTGAGAAAAAATGGGAAAGAGCTAAGCGATTAAGAGCTGAAAAGGAGAAAGCGGAGAAGGTTGATCGTGATGAATGGGGGATTCCCAAAACAAAGATACCTCCACCGTTTCCCTACAAGCTAGTGAAGAAGGGATTGGAAGAGAAGTTCAAGAAGTTTTTAGAGATAATGAACAAGATAGCCTTGAACATCCCTTTTTCAGAGGCAATCATGGAGATGCCATATTATTCTCGATTCCTTAAAGACATATTGATGAAGAAGCGAAGCTTAACCAGAGTTGAAATGGTAAACTTATCTGAGAATTGTAGCTCAATTATTCAAAAGATGTTGCCACCAAAGATGAAAGATCCGGGGAGCTTTACGATTCTATGTGAGATCGGGAAAGGGCCAGCACGGCGAGCTTTGTGCGATCTAGGGGCAAGCATCAATTTGATGCCGTTTTCCATCTTTCAGAAGCTTGGTTTGGGGGAGTTGACCCCGACGACTGTGGCTCTCCAATTGGCAGATAGATCAATGACGTTTCCGAAAGGCATTGTTGAAGATGTTCTTGTAAAGGTGGAGAAGCTAGTCTTTCCTGTGGATTTCCTTATACTAGAAATGGATGATGACAAGGATAATGTTCCTTTAATCTTGGGGAGGCCATTCCTTGCTACGGCTGGAGCTATGATAGATGTTCGGAAGGGAGAACTTAAGCTGCGAATGGACAAAGAAGAAGTACTTTTCAACTTGGACAAAGCAATGAAGATGCCAATGGAGTCCCAGTGTTATAGTATTGACGTGGTGGAGGAGATTGTGAAGGAGGATATGTCTCTGATCTTGTCAACGGATCCTCTTGAGACATGTTTGATGGAGTCTCTTACTTATCCCACTACGGAGCTTGACGGACTTTCTAACGAGGTATGTATTGAATTTCTTGAAAACTTACTTGCTTTGGGTGATGACAGGTTTGAATTGGAAAGAACTAAGGTGGAAGAAGTCAAATAGACCAGGAGGTACTTGCCTTTGGATAACGAAAGCGCTCCAGTGGAAGAAAGGAAAGAGGAGTTGAAACCATTGCCGGAACACTTGAAGTATGCTTTTCTTGGTGATAATGAAAAATATCCGGTAATTGTATCTTCTTCCCTTAATGATAATCAACTTGAGGAGTTATTAGATGTCTTAAGGAAGTACAAGTCTGCAATAGGGTGGTCACTTGATGATTTGAAAGGTATTAGTCCTTCGTATTGTATGCATCGGATTAGGTTGTTGGATGAAGCCAAGGCGAGTGTTCAAAATCAGCGTAGGGTGAATCCCGCAATTCAAGAGGTGTTAAGAAAACAAATCCTTACGTGGTTGGATGCTGGAATTATATATCCTATTAGTGATAGTCCCCATGTGAGTCCATTGCATGTAGTTGCTAAAAAGTGGGGCATGACTGTAGTGAAAGCTGAGGATGGAGAAGCTATAGCTACGAGGATTCCTACGGGATGGTGTACATGTGTGGATTACAGGAAATTAAATGAGAACACGTGTAAGGACCATTTTCCTCTTCCTTTTATGGATCAAATGTTAGATCGTCTTGCAGGGTATGAGTTTTATTGTTTCTTGGATGGATATTCGGGGTACAACCAAATCATGATTGCTCCCGAGGATCAAGAAAAGACCACTTTTACTTGCCCCTACGGGACCTTTGCTTTTAGGAAGATGCCGTTTGGATTGTGTAATGCGCCTGCTACTTTTCAGAGATGCATGATGGCAATTTTTGATGGTTTGATAGAAAAGATCATGGAAGTATTCATGGACGATTTTTCAATTTTTGGTTCTTCTTTTGATATTTGTTTGTCTAACCTTGCTATTGTTTTGAAGAGGTGTCAAGAAACTAATCTTGTCTTGAATTGGGAGAAGTGCCACTTCATGGTGAAGGATGGGATTGTTCTTGGGCATCATGTTTCCGCCAAGGGATTGCAAGTAGATCGTGCTAATGTGGTGGCAATTTAGAAGCTTCCACCACCGACTAATGAAAGAGGAGTGCGGTCCTTCCTTGGACACACCGGTTTTTACAGGAGATTCATAAAAGACTTCTCAAAATACTCTAAGCCCTTATCTCATTTACTTGAAAAGGATATTCCTTTTGTGTTTAATGATGAGTGTCTAACAGCTTTTCAAGTTTTGAAGGAGGCGCTAATTACTGCCCCCATCTTGATGACACCGGATTGGACTCAACCGTTTGTACTTATGTGTGATGCAAGTGATGTAGCACTGGGTGTGGTGCTCGGGCAGCTAAGGGAGAAGAAGTTCTGCGCCATTTACTACACGAGTAAGACTTTCGATGTGGCACAGAAGAATTACACGGTGACTGAAAAGGAGTTTTTGGCTGTTGTGTTTGCATTCGATAAGTTTCGTCAGTACTTGGTTAGCATGAAGACGATTGTGTATACGGATCATTCAGCGATTCGGTATTTGATGAAGAAGAAGGAGACGAAGCCTAGAATTATAAGGTGGATTCTACTACTTCAGGAATTTGACATGGAGATTCGGGATAAGAAAGGAACAGAAAATGTGTTGGCAGATCACTTGTCAAGGTTGGAGACTAGGGAGCATTGTGATAATTCTTTTGAGTTTATTGAAGAGATGTTCCCTGATGAGAAGATCATGGCTGTGGCTGTTGAAGGGACTGAGCGAGCGTGTGTGGTCGCAGCGCAAGGTATGGATCCATGGTACGCGGATTATGTTAATTACATTGTCATTGGAGAAATTCCAAGGGATCTCAACCGATATCAACTTGCGAAATTTAGGAGGGAAGTTGAGACATTTATATGGTATGATCCATTTGTTTACAAGATATGTACAGATTCTATTGTCCGAAGATGTGTACCCGAGATGGAAATGGAGAGTGTGCTTGAGTTCTGCCATGCACAACCAAATGGGGGGCATTTCGGAGCGCAAAAGACTGCAGCTAAGGTACTTCAATCCGCTCTTTATTGGCCTACATTGTTTAGAGATAGTGAGAACTATGTGGTGTCTTGCGATAGATGTCAGCGCATGGGAAATATAGGTAGGAGAGATGAGATGCCACTGCAGCCTAGCATAGTTGTGGAGATATTTGATGTATGGGGGATCGATTTTATGGGGCCTTTTCCCCCGTCGAATGGGTTTCTCTACATTCTTCTTGCTGTGGATTATGTTTCAAAGTGGGTGGAAGCGATTCCTACTCGTGTAAATGACTCGAAAATTGTTTTATCTTTCTTGAAGAAGCATATTTTTGCCCGTTATGGAGTTCCTAGAGCATTAGTTAGTGATGGAGGTTCCCACTTCGTCAATAAATTTCTTGAGAAGGTGCTTAAGGATTATGGTGTTAAGCATAGGGTTACTACACCCTATCATCCGCAAGCGAATGGGCAAGCAGAGGTCTCCAACAGTCAAGTCAAACAGATTCTGGAGAAAGTGGTAGGAACTAATAGAAAGGATTGGGCTATGAAGCTCGATGATGTGTTATGGGGATTCCGAACCGCTTACAAGACGGTGTTAGATATGTCACCGTATCAAATTGTCTATGGGAAGCCGTACCACTTACCTGTAGAGATTCAACACAAAGCGTTTTGGGCTTTGCGATGCTTGAACTTGACCCTCAAGGATGTGAAGGAGTTGAGGATAACTCACATGAATCAATTGGATGAATTTAGGAGTCGTGCTTACAAGAATTCAGAGATTTATAAGGAAAGAATGAAGAGGTGGCATGATTCTAAGATCTCATACAAGGAGTTCAAGCAAGGAGATGAGGTACTACTTTTTAACTCTCGATTGAAGCTTTTTGCAGGCAAGTTGAAGTCTAATTGGACGGGACCGTTCATGATTCATCGAGCCTTAGGAGGGGGGAGTTTTGAGCTTATTGACAAAGATGGAGACGTTATCGCGGCGAATGGGCATCGGTTGAAGCATTATAAGTCGCCGGATGATGCGTGTGTCATTTTTGATGATACCTTGATCTGATTGGTACCGTCGTGACTCTCTGACGTTAAATATGAGCGTTTGTTGAGAGCTTACTCTTCCGTTTTATTGCTTTATTTCTTTTGTGTGCGTAAGAAATTTTTATATTTAAGGTGCTTACTAATCGGCAATTACATCTCTTTTCAAACTTAGTTTCGACTTATGTTTTTACTAAGTTTGGGGGGGGTGTGATGTTATTACCTCATTGAAGCACTAAGAATATATTCTTTTCTTTGTATTTTTTGTTAGGGGAGTTGGTTTTTGCGGCCATATTGAAATTTTAATCGATTTTGATGTGATGATTTTTTACAACTTGCCTAATGTTCAGTGGTTTTTGGTTATGTTTTCTTTTACGGAGTTACTCATGAATGATGTTTTGTGGAATAATTTCTGAAGTTATGCTCTAGATTGTACCTAATGAGTTGTGTTGAAGCTTGAAGTGTGTAGTGAATGAAGAACACTCAGTTTTGAAGGTCAGAAGGATGGTTCGACCAACACCAGGAGTGGTTCGACCAGTGCCGGAGGTCGAACAAAAGCAGAGGAAGTCGAACTAGAGTCGAAAGTTGTCCAGAGAGGTGGTTCGACCTAAGCCATATTTGTTCGACCTGTTCAGGAGGTCGAACCTGAGGTCGAACCAGTCAGTTCAAAGCACTCTGTTTTCCAGAAAATGGGTTCGACCAATTCAAGGATTGTTCGACCTGATCAGTAAGTCGAACCCAGGTCGAACCGAGAAGAGCATTTGTCCAGAAGGCAGGTTCGACCACGTCATCCATTGTTCGACCTGTTCAGGAGGTCGAACCTGAGGTCGAACCAAGCTAGGTACGCAACTTAAGTTCGATTTTTCAGAGGGTTCGATCACTTTTTCAAAACATCAAACCTCGAACCCTCTTCGAACCTTTACACCCTTGCACAAATTCTTCGATTACACTTGATTGCACACCGATTACACAACACTACACCTTGAATTTTCGATTTAGTCGCGGATTTGGGCGTGTTTCGTCGCGAGTTAGGGCTGAAATTGCGATTTTTGATTGTTGTGTGTTCTTGATCGGTTGTTCACCATGGGCAAGTCAAAAGGTATGTTGTTCCAACTCAACTACTCTAGGATTGAAGTTAATTCCATGCAATTCGTTGTGAATAAGAGGATTGATGTTGAGTATGGTTGAATTTCATGGTGAATGTTGATATTGTGACTTGATTCATGTAAATTCTTGTTTCTTGGTTTTAGGTTGTTTGATTATTAATAGAACTTGAATTTTTATGAGGATTGATCAAGGATATAGAACATCTAATAGAATGAGCATGTTGATTTGGTTTGAAATTGATGAAATTGAAATAGTTCATTAAGGGAAACATGTTGAATTTTTGATTGAATTGCTTGAATTGTTGATGCATGCTTGTTGGTTATTTAAATGTGTAATTGAAAAAGTTTTGAGCATGTTGAATAAGCAAGTGGTGTTGAGACGATAGTTGGAGTGAATATGCATTGATGCTTGAAGTCTTGAGTAGAGTATGCGATGTGCTAGTAAAATACTTGCTTTCTTGTCTTGTTGGTTGGATTGAAGTATTTGTTTTCAGGAAAGGGACAAGGATCAAGTAAAGGTAAGGGAAAGGCAGAGGAGGAAAGATCGAAGAAGAGGCATGACAGGCCTTCGAATTTGGACAAAGTGACAAGGAAACTGAGGCTACAAGATCGTTTACCCGAAAATTTCAAGATTCATATGCAAGATTGGGATGAGATCAAAGAGAAGTGGGAAGAAGTTTCAGACAAGATAGCTCGCACTCGATACCAAGATGATGAAGCGATGAGGATAATGAGAATAGGGGATGACATATTCTGGATGTTCGATCAAGTAGGGATCCGAAGATTCATGGAGTTGAAGAGGCCGACGTACTTCCATGTTACAGTGGAAGTAGTTTGCTCGTTTGAGATGGAGAAGGACCCGCTTGGGTACCCATATCGGTGTACGTTTCAGCTTGGCGGAGTGAGTAGGAAATGGACATCTGAGGATTTCAATGAGTTGTTTGAGACGCCTTTAGAGATCCCTCGATTAGAAAATGCTGCATTCGGTGCAAATCAGTTTTGGAGGGAGATCACCGGGGAGATTCGAGATTATAAAATCAGACAGGCTCGTGCTTCCGCAATAAAGAACTCAGTCTTGAGGTACATGGACCGCGTCCTGAGCAACACGTTATTCGCCCGCTCGGAGGGGAGTGTTGTACCTAGAGGAGAGCTTTACGCCCTTTGGTGTATGCTGAACGGGGTGAAGTTCAATGTTGGAGCTTATTTCATTGCGCAGCTGCATCGATTCAAGACCATTGGATTTCAAAAGGTGAATATTGGAGGGTTAGTGACGATCGTGGCTGAGCATTACAACTTGGATCTCACCGGCTTTACACCAGTAGAAGGAGAACCCGATTTGATGATGAGCACGTGCATGAAGGCAGGATTTGCCTATTTTAGAGATGGTGATTGGTTTTTCATGAGGGGTCTCAAGCCTTTCGAATTTATGTTCCCCTTCGACGTGAGCAACTTGACAACTATTCGGGAAGTAAGGAATAAGTTGATGAATTCTCTCGAACATACCGCCTTATCCGTGGCAGTGAAGTCGGGTGGTGATTGGAGAGCGGTAGCGCAGATGTGTGCTGAGGGGAGGATGGCTGAGTTACAGCAGATCATTGATCAAGGAAAGTTCCGTCCACCTCAGCCACAGCAGCCTGAAGAGGAGGATCAGGTAGATGAGCAGCCAGAGATGGAGATTCCGGAAGAAGAGCAGCATGATGCGCCTCAGCATGCTCCGGTACCGCAGCAGCGGCGAGCAGTTCCAGGTACCCGGGAGCAGCTTCGCTTGATTCATGAGGAGCTGGTCGCAGTAGTAGCTGCACAGCAGGAGACGAACAAGCAGCTCGCGCTCGCTAACGCCAACTACGCCACGCTGAACGAGAGGTACTCTGCCTTGGATGAGCGTGTTGGTAGAGTGAGTAGTCGAGTGGATATGATGGATAGGCACATTACCAGTCTGTGCCGAGCTGTGGAGAATAGGATGGATGAGGATGACAAAGATGATGATGAGGATGATGATGCCCCTAGGGAGTAGTTTCAGGTTTTCTTTTGGCATCTCCGATTCATCTTATCTCCCATTCTTCTTTTTATTCTTACAGATTGGGGTGTGATTCATGTGTGAGTGGCATGTACTTGATATAGTTGATCTTGTATCATTGATTTGTATATGGGTTGTTGATTCTGTGCATTCATGTGTTTACGTGTTTATTTTCATTGGAAAGAGCATGTATAATTTGTTAAGTATATGGAATTCATGAGGAATTGATCTTGATTATGTGCTATGAGGAGTATTAGGAATTGATTACCTATGTGAGGATTTGAGTCTCTATCATGATTGATCATGATAGTTTATTTTTGAGAGAATCATTCGTATGAACGTATTCTAGAACTTGGCTTGGAGTCTTGTGTGAAACTTACAATTGATGAAATATTAGGACATGATCTTAGGCCATTTTTGATTAATTAAGTCACTTAGCCAAATTTTACCTTTCCTGATGATTTTATAAACCTTTGGTAGCCCTGTTTGAGCCTTTTAAAAGCTTTTTCTTTGGCAAGCCAAATAAAAGAGCCTTAATTACCTTGTTTGAGCTTTGAAAATACCCTATTCATTGGTAGAGAGAGTAAGGTGAATAAGTGTGCGAGAAGAAAAGGAAGATGGAATGAGGTTTAGTAAGAAAAGTACATGGTTAAAACTTGTTAGGGGTACTGCCTGAAACTGGTACCCCGAATTGCTTATACATGGGGCTTGAAGTTTTAAGAAGCAGCCGAACAATGTTCGAGAAGGGTAGTGCTGATGAGAGTGAAAATAAGCGTATTTTAGTGTCCAATTTAACACCTTTTTGATTGATATTCTTGTCATATATTAGAACAATGGTCTTATATTCATTATATGTGTGAAAAAGGTGCACTTGAGGTGTTTTATTGTGTTTTAGGTGGAAAAAGGACCAAAAGTGCAAAGTTGGAGAAAAGGTGCAATTTGTGCAAGAATGCTGAAAAACGCACGTCCAACTTTCATAATTATTCTGTGTTTTTGTGGAGCTCTGAACGGGAAGTGTGATACATGGTTGGAAAACTACTGAAAAGAGAATCGTTTTGGCATAAAGAACATCCCATTCGGAGTTCGAACGAGGAAGTTATGAGCAAAGTGGTGACGCCGCGCGAGCTGTGCCGAATAGAATTGCAGTGCTACTTTCCATGGCCTGTTACATATTCAATTCTTGGATTTTTTGTAAGTTCTTTATATGGATAGAAATCCTAGGAAGAGAGGATCGCGTGAGAACAAAAATCACTCAATTCGGAGGTCGGATGTGGAAGTTATACGCGAAACGGAGAGACTGCGCAAATCTGTTCGACCTGATTGAGGTCGAACCGAGGTCGAACCCGACGGAAAAATAACCGATTCGACCACGACATTTCGATTCGACCTGGTATCTGGTCGAATCGACTACCTGGGACATCCAGAAGGGTGGTTCGACCATGGTTCGACCTGTAGGGGTTTGTTCGACCTGTTTGGGAGGTCGAACCGCGCTTCGGAAACTTACCAAATCCGTATTTTCGAGGCCTAAACGCGTGTGATCACTTGAAAAGCCCATTCCAAGCCTAGGAGACGTGATTACAAGTATAAAAGGAGGTCTAGGCAGCCACAAAAAGAACACATCATACAACACAACAACAAGAGAGGAGAAGAGAAGCCACAACCATACAACACCCCACAAGGGGGGATCACCCCCCAACCATCATCCTTTCCTCCATCCATCCATCACTTTGAAGATTCATTTGTGGAATCAAGAGGAGAACCAAGAGGAGGATTCAAGAGCGAGAAGGATGCGATGACGCCACATCTAGGGTTTATTCGTTTCCTAATTTATCTTGTATTTTCCGGACATCCGGGTAAGATCTATCCAACACCCATGTGTGTTTCCTACAACACCATGGGCTAGAGCCTTTTTGGTAGAACTAGGGTTGTGAAGGTTTTATCTAGTTAATTGAACTTCCTTGTGTATACTCCGTACAACACTACTTGTGGATATAGTTTATATATGATTGTGCTTTATTAATCCATACTCATAGTTGTTTTGTGCATCAATAATCGTTGTGTAGAGTCTGAATACATAACATGGTTATTGGTTGAGTGCGTTCACTGTTGAGCAGGGTTTTAAGTTATAATTCTTAGTGAAGGGATTCCGAAGTCTTATTAGAACTATCTTATATGAATACTTATTAATTGAATTGAATTCGGGTTAATAAGTAGGATAAAGAGGATAATTTCATAGTACCTATAAAGGGAGATCATACCGGGTTAGAGTACCAATCCTAGGGGGAAATAATTGATACTGATAGTACCTAGAAAGGGGGGTGAAATTATATCTCTTGCTCCGAGGTTATTCACACGTGTTATACGCATGTTTGCTTGTGTCTATAGAGTAAATATGCATGGTTTAGTGATGCGTCCATATTCCACAAGGCAGAGTCGGACAACAACATATGAAAGGGAAATTAAGTAGTAGAACTGGATTACCCTAGAGCAACCTATTCTCCTACTTGATCCACTTTCGTATTCTTCGAGTGATACTTTATTTTATTTGTTATTTTAATTACTTGTTCAGGAGTTGTTAATTAAATCCATCAATCTTATTATTATCTTGTCTTAATTAATTTAGTAAATAATTAAACTGATAATACGCCGTCCTTTGGGTTCGATATTCACTTGGTCACCTTTCAAGACTACAATTGATATTCTTCATACTTGGGGATTAATTGTGTGTTGAGAAAACGCTCATCAAGTGCCTACAACTGGTACCCGAGCGATCAAAAGAAGAATGATGTTGATGCAAGGAAGAGAAGGAAAATCAAAAATCGCAAGTGCAAGAGAAGAATTGGAGGAGAATATGAAGCCGAATGAGAAATCAAGAACCTCCAAGGTAACTCTCTACTAGTGTCTTAAGTCACTATGTCCAAATTTTCCTACCCTTTCCAAAGAGCCAACATTACAACCTAGAAACAAGTCCTTTGTGATCCTAGTATTAATTGGATGTGAGTTGCTTTTTGAGACCTTTTCCCAAGCTTATGGTTACGCGTGAATATGAATTGATATGAGTGTTTATACTAGCCTATAGTGCCTCACGCACGTGAGCGAAAGAGAGTAAAGATTTATCTTGTCAGCGAGATTACTTAGTACTCCGAATGGTGTGTGGTTGGATTGATTTTACATGAGTGAAATATATGATGCAAGTAATTCTTGTTTGATTCAATGAAGTGGCATGTGTAATATGTGTTGTACTTGATCTTGTTGAATTATACACGACTCCTGTGGTTTAAATTGGTTGCCTCGGGACGAGCAACATGCAAGTTTTGGGGTTTGATGAGTGTGTAAATTTACAAGTTTGGCACTATGTTTTGTGCTAGTTTCGGAGAGTTTTGATGTGGAAATAGGTGGAAAACCTATATATATTGTGAATTAACATGAATCAGGTGTTAGTGGAGCTATTTGAGTGTTTTCTTAGCAAAAACGGAGTGAAAGTGCCAAGAATCGAAGAGACGGAGTCGAAGCCATGCGAACCGCCCAAGAATGAGGAGGGTTCGACCTGGTTGGAGGAGGGTTCGACCTCTCCAGCAGGTCGAACCAGCATTGCTGAGCTTATAGAAGAGGATTCGACCACGACTCAAGTGGTTCGACTTGTCCATCAGGTCGAACCATGGTCGAACCAGTTCGCAGAAAAGAGGATTCGACCACGACGTTTGAGTTCGACTTGCCAGTTGGTTGAATCGAGAGCGGGAATTATCCAGTGATGAGGTTCGACCTGGGGTTCGACCAAGGCCTAAGTTGTTCGACCTGTTCAAGAGGTCGAACCAGTGCAGAATTCTTCCAGTAGCGGGGTTCGACTTGGGGTTCGACCTGTGGCCAGTTGTTCAACCTGTTTGACGAGGTCGAACCTACGTGCGAGAACTTACCTTATTTGGATTTTTGAGGCCGAAACGCGTGAGATCACTTAGAAAGCCCATTCCAAGCCCTAGAGACGTGATTACAAGTATAAAAGGAGGCTCATACAGAGAATGAAGAGAGCTTTTGATCATCAATCATAAGAGAGACAAGAGTAGAGGTTGTGATCCATCCGGAGGGCTCTGACAGAAGTTCGCTGAAGGTTCAAGTAAGAATGATCAATCTAACCATGATTGTTCCTAGATCAATCATGGGCTAGAACCGCCTTGGTAGTTCTAGGGTTATGAAAGTTTCATGATGTAATTCATATTTCGTGTGTAAAACTCCGTACAACACTACCTGTGGTTTGTTTTATATAAGATTGCATATTTAATCCATACTCATAGTCGTTTTGTGCATCAATGATCGTTGTGTAGAGTCTGAATACATAACATGGTTATTGGTTGAGTGCGTTCACTACTAAGCAGGGTTTATTGTTATAATTCTAAGTGAAGGGATTCCGAAGTCTTATTAGAACCGTCTTATATGAATATTCATTAATTGAATTAAATTCGGGTTGATGAATAGGATGAAGAGTATAACTTTATAGTACCTAAAAAGGGAGATCAAATCGGGTTAGATTCTAGACGTAGAAGATAATTGATTATGATAGTACCTAGAAAGGGGGGTGAAGTATATCTCTTGCTCCGAGATTATTCACACGTGTCAAGCGCATATTTACTTGTGTCTATAGAGTAAACTTGCATGGTCTAGTGATGCGTCCACAAACCACAGGACAGAGTCGGACACCATCACATGAAAATATGAATTACTAGTGAAACTGGATGACCCAACGAACTACCTACTATTCTTCTTGATCACAACTCACTTTTCTCTACTCTTACTATTTCTTTTTACTATTTCGATTAGAAGTTATTATTCCTTAAACCTTTACAATTACCAAACATAGTCTAAAGTATACTAGAATATAACGAAATTGATATTTAACCGTCCCGTGGGTTCGATATTGTAACTTGGTCATCTTCGCGACTACAATTGATATCCTTATACTTGAGGATTAAGTTGTGTGTTGAGAAAACCCCTATCATAGACCCCTGACGGACATTGGCCAACTTGTGCTTCAGCTCTTTTGGGGGTCCGAGGTAGGAATATTGCATCAAGAATTCCTCCATCGGCTCTGCCCAACCTTTGATGGACGCCACTGGAATAGCTCTGAACCACACATGAGCTTTGTTTTCGAGGGTTAGAGGAAGCATTCGGCATAGTGTGACTTCATTCAAACCTTGAGCTTGCTTCCACATCAAATATTTTTCGATATGGAAGTATGGATCATAGTCATAATCAAAAACCAAGCTTGGCAGAAATTTGACCCCGTGTTGCCTGGTTGCATTGCTGATTTCTGCCAGAAAGGGTGAAGGTGCCACTGCCTACTGAAGGGCTTCACCTATTCCCGACATCTTCCTCTTCAGATTTGCTAAACGCTTTCTTACTTCATCATTCACCTGGGCTTGCGAATTTCTTACTGGGACATTCGAAAATGCCCCTTCATTCTCTGACCAATCTTCTGAATAAGTCTCTGCTTTTCTCACCCTTCTTTGGGAAGAAGGACTCCTACTCCTTCGAGTTCTTGGTTGGAATTGATCTGCTGTAAAGAGACTCTCCCATGTGAGATCTTGACTCTCCTGCGAGTATTGTGTCGGCGATGCGTAAGGACATTTATCCCTTTTTCTCTGGCCCCGATTCTGCCTTCTTTGATCATTCATCTAATGAACAGAGAATGGGAAAGGGTTTGGATGACGGTGCCTTCTCTGGGATACTGATGGTGTTCTCATGGGACCTTCCTCTCCCATGGGTACTTCTCGGGTTGGCGCGCGACCTCTCCTTTGATTCTGGGGGTGATTATGAGGGGCCTTTTCCTCTCCGGACACCTCTCTAGGTGGGGGGTGACATGCTTCCTGACCCCTCCTAGATCTTGGTGGTCTTCGAGCCTCTTCTTCCCTCGAAACCTCTCTAGGAGAAGGGTTTCTCATGTTTTGAATCCTTCCCGGTTGTGGTTGCCTTCGAGTTTCCACCTCCGAGCAATGGAAGTACTCGATATGTCCTCGTTGCTGTGGGGTTTCATTCACGCTTTTGTCTCCCCTGGCGTTCCTCTTTCGTATGAAGTTTTTAGTTTCCCTTGAATTGCCTCCACTGCCCACAGTGCGCTTTTCCTTCTGGGCATCTCTTCTTCTTTCCAGATCTTCTCTCAGATCGCTCTGGCTTCCTCTATTGATGCCACTAAAGCTCAACCTTGATAGGCTGGACCGGGGGTGCTTCCGTGGCGTACTCATCGATAACCCTCCTTATCTTCTCATTCATCTCCTTTGTTTTTGTTGGGTCCCCAAGATCAGGGATGCGAATGGATCTTTCTGGTGTTGTCATTCCTTCAGCTGGTGCACTTATTTGGATGTTGTTCCCTATTCTCGTCATATTTCTTTGGGCCCTGGAACATTCTCCCATTACTTCGCTCCTGGGAGTTGCCAAACCTTCTGCCTATTGGATCGTATACTAAAAGTCTAGCTTTTTGTATGAACAATTTTATAACAATATATTTGAAATGATAATCATATGATCAAATGATTGCATCTTATAATTTATATATATGCACGATGCAATAGTCCACTTACTTTGTACTGTATATTATATGTTGTACGATAATATGCGGAAAATCATATTATCGATTTCCTTATAAAGTATAAAAAGATGCTAATAACTGAGATAGACGGGGATTCTCTATCGGGATGGTTGTAGTGTCATTTGGTATTAGCTTGTCTTCACTATAGAATCACATTAGTGCACTTTGTGTGTATTGAGAAGGACCACTTGAGATCGTTCGACTTATAATGACTTATAGAAGAACTTGATCTCTGTTATTGTGGATGTTCAAGTTCTTAATTCCTATATAATAACCTCGACATGTAGGGTAGTATGTATTTTTTTTATTCATCAATGGGTGAGATTTACATGTAATTAAATCAACAAACTCGGTGAGTTGGAAAATAGTGCTGTCTCTATGGTGTGCTGTTGATTGTAGAAGGAATTCGTGTCCATTATAGGTTGATGATGTCCCCTTGAGGAGCTCATAAGGATTATCATGTAAACCCAGCTGATGGATTTATTCCGGCATGATAATGAGGTTGAGTTGTACTACTCTCGGATAAGATATTAATTAATGGAGTTGTCAGTAACTTAATTAATTAATGGGCATTGTATATCTTAAACATGGGAAGACTAATAGGCTCATAATAAGAAGGAGCCCATAATGTAATTATGGGATTAGAACGTAGTGCAGTAATAATATTTTAGTGGTATATATTATTATTATTGGACTTAAGTTTAAGTATAAGCTTTTGGGCTAAGCTTGGATACTTAAGTCCAATGGAGGCCCAACCCTAATTTCTCCTCCTAGTCCCTGCTGTAGCCCATATATAAGTCATCTCAGCTATTCTAACCCTAGAAGAGACACGTCTAACACGTGAAGAGTGTAGACGAAATAGCAAATTGAAAAGATCTCTAAGATCGTCGCCCACACAACGTCAAGATTGGACTTGGGAATACAGCAGAAGACCTTAAGGTTGTTTGCTGCTATCCGTCAACTTGCACAATTTTTATAAAATCATACAAACCTTAGAATTCAATGTTGATATACTGACGGAAAGCCACTGAAGAGAGTTATGCCAAAAACGGTGAGGTTGCGCAGGCTATCGGTGAGAATCCATCTTCTTCAACATACCCTCGTGAAAGGTAACACATTTCTTTGATTTTCTTGCTTCTGCTAAATTAGAAACATATGGAACCCTAACGGTTCATGTTAAGCAAACGATCAAATGCTAACAATTGGTATCAGAGCTTTAGTTTCGTGGTGAAGCGTGAAACGTTAGGCTAGGGTTTATGTGTATTCATGTTGTTAGTGTTTTAGAACTAGTTTCTTATTGAATACTCTAATTGTACATGGCAGCACACAAGTACTACATGGGATCACGGCGACGGCAAGGAATGGTGGGTTACTACAGTGCTGTGGCGGATGGCTGCTGGATGGTAGCAACGATGAATGTCGACTTTGTTATGGCATGGAGTGGCATGATGGTGTATGTGGTAGTTGGGGTCTGTTGAAACCCACATGGCTAAAGCCTCCCTGCGGGGCTAGAGATGACTCTAACGGCACGGGAATGATAGAAATAACTAGCAATTCTCTTCGACGTAACAAAGCTGTCAATGTTTCTCCACGTGAAGGCCAGCATTCATGGCAGAACAAGGCGCCATGGATTACGATGATGTCATTGATGGGACTTGAATGGCACGGCTGGGTGATGGCGTTTTGTCCCTCCGATGCTGGTATGGCTAGAACCTACTAATTGAGTGGCCGACGGAACTGCAATGGCACGACAATTGTTAACCTGTTGTGTAAGGCATGGCTGACGGTGATGGTTGCTGGTTGTTGGCGCTAGATAGGCGTAGGTGGACCAGCATGTCTGGCAGCCATGGTTGAAATGGAGAAGATTAGGCGACGATGTCGTGTTGCACAAATCACCAACCTTCTAGGTAGGTCCTTCTATGTTCTAGGCGAGTCTTCAGTGTTCTGGTCGAGTCCATCGTGGTGCTGGGTAAAGTCTGTTCAGCGTTATGAGTGAGTCGGCGAGCATGGAACTCTTTGGGCTGCACGGTTGGGAGCCTGATGGCACACGGATGGGCAGGGTATTGAGGCACGACTCGGAGTCATTGCGGCATGACTCAGAGGCATTGCGGCACGACTGCCAATAGCTGCCAGCACGAGTCGTGCGTAGTTCAAAGTAGCTGGGCATGAAGTTTGCTGCTCGTTTTGCGCGCACGTTTTTTGGTGGATTGTCACATGGCTGGAAGGCTTGATAGGAGAAAGGCAGTGGCACGACCCGTGCAGCTGAAAGTCATGAGTCATGCTGGCATTTTTTGTGGTCAGGAGACACGATGTTGGCATTGTAAATGCGAACACAAGAGCAGCACAACCTGTGCCAGAACCTAGCACGAGTCGTGCCGACATGGTGCATGAGTGGAAGCTCACCTGGACATGCAGGCACGATGGTGGTTGATGGTCCAGGAGTGTCGGGTAAGACACACGATGTTGGGCAGGTTGTCGGGAGTGAAAGTGCGATATCTAGTGATGTGCTTGGAGAGCATCGTGCAGTGTGCTTGGTGGATGGGCAATTAAATGTGATAATGTCGAGCAAGGTGCCGGAGTGGTGGAGTAGGCTACGGTGCAAGGAGTCTGAAGAAAAATTTATGAAGACTGGCTTCCGATTTTCAGGATAAATTTTGGGGCACTGCCCCGAGTCCCACGACCTGACCAAGCAGGTCGATCCTTACGACCTCAGCGGGGAGATCGATCCCCATCTGCGTTTCCCATATTCTTGCTTGGTGGCAAACAATCGAATTTGTTGATACATAACTGTTCATAATTTGATTTAAATATCTGATTATTGTTATATATGTTATGCATGATTCTCTGTGATTTACTGCCTTATTTGCCATAATAGGAGCATGCTAGGTTGCGTATTTTATTATGAATATTATATGCATGTAAAAACCCTCGACGTTAAAATTACTAAGTGGGAGAGGGGATTGGTAATTAATTCCCGCGGCATCCATTATTGGTTTGTAAAGTCTGTGAGTAAACTTGCGTGTTGGTAATATGTCTTCCTCCCTAACGGATGAGTTTATTCACGGATCACAGGTACAGACTTCATTAAATAATTATTGTTTGTAATGTGGCACATTAACTTGCGTGTTGGCATAGACCTTTCTTCCTAACGGATGAGTTTATGTGCGGTTCACTAGTACAAACATATAATCGATGATTGTAGGAAGTTATCCGAGCGCGTGTGTACTTCTTCAACTGTAAGGCACATAAGCTTGGGCAGCGGACTTGGGATCAAATAATGTTGTACACTTAGGTGTAAATAATTAATATTCTCCCCAACTGAGTCACTGCTATTATTTGCATGGCTAAAGAGGAACCGACTATTAATTATTTTATCATGAGGTTAGATTGACGAATGAAATTAATGGGTAAAACCTTTTCTTGTAAATGTTTAGGTTTGTAAATGTCCACACTAACATGGCTTGCAGACTCACGGTGCTTGAGATGTTGGTGAACTTTAATTTTATATTATTTTGAGGGAATCAATATAAATGGATAAAATTCGAAGATTTGATCGGTGTATTCATTTGTGATTCTCTGAATTTCAAATGTTTTTATCTCACTTATTGTTTACTGAGAGAAATTATGTTTACTGGTCCAAAATTATATGATTAGAAAAGAATCTTGATTTTGAATTTTACTGCTTATGAAAATATGAATGTGTGTTCTCACTAAGGATGTCCCATGATGCCTATTAAAGTCTCTAGTGGAGAGGTGAGAGGTTCATAGAAATATGATGGTCTCATACGTCTCTTCAGATACTTGAGTAAGTAAGAAAGACAAGAGGTCATGGATAAGTTAATGAATGAATTGGGAATGCTTGGAGTAAAATTGAAAGAGAAACCTAGATCAATTTATTCTCCATAATTTGCCTGGATGTTTTGAGCAAGTTCTACCTAAAATACGAGAGGCTGTATATGGTGGGGAACTTCTGACAAAACATGTGGCAAAGGAAATCAAATTTCGTCAAGATGTGAACAAGGTTAGTATCTCATTCACTAGTTTTCGAAGCATAATTAGTGATGGCATTTACTGACACGTAGTCTGTAGATACCAGAATCACTAAAAGCTTGTAACTTAGTGATAATGAGATTATAATATACATGGGTAATACTACGAGAGTAGTGGCTGTTGCAGTGGGAGTTATTTATTTATCTTATGATAGGAATAAACGTTTTATTTTGAGAAATTATCTTTACGTACATTTTCATAGAAAGAATTTCATTTTAGTATCTATGCATTTACAGATGGATACTCTATTTCATTCAAATGACATGGTCATAGTGATTAGGGATGGAGCTATAATATGTTGTGGTATGTTGGTGACAGATTTGTAAACTCTTAAATCATGTTTATCCCATGGATGCAATAAATAGTGATTAATAACGCGTCTTCTAATACTAATAAGAGAAAGACTCTTATGGAAATGATTAGATAGATGATGAATTATTTGAATTACTAAATTCATTTTATGGGTATACCCTAGAAACAGCATGTCGTATAACGTTTGTCTGTTTGTGGAATATTCTAAAAAAATAAAGGGTGTTGATTTATTTAGTCCAAAATATCGAAGGGTGATTGTTAACAAAACACTAGGTTTTGGAAAAGGACTATGTAATAAATCACAAACCTATGTATAAATTGTTCTAAAGGAAGTGAAAGGGAAAACACAAAATATTAGTACCAATTGTATAAGAGGATATACCACAAGGTAAACTACAACGCGTATCACGTCTGATACACAATTGCATGTAGTGTCTTGTTGTAGTGGGAGGGTTGTTCGACAACATGTAAGATATATATTTTGGGAGAGTCGTGAGGTTTGATCCCTAGTAAACATGGAATGGAATCACGGATATGACGAAGCACTACAAGATAGAAATATGAAATCTTAGCAAAGTGCAATGAATGTTGAAATAGAATCGATGAATTCTAAATTAGATCTTGCTGCTTGTAGAACCATGGATGGTGTGAAAGCCATTGGAAGTGGTCATACTAAATAAAAGAGGGTCATATGGTAAGGTGAAAACCTTGGAAGCAAAGCTTGTTGCGAAAAGGTATACTCAGAAAGAAAGGTTCGATTATGAGAAAACTTGTTCGCCGATAGCCATGCCTATGTTGATCCAGACTCTTTTATCTATTGCTACTCATATGAAATATGAGGAATAGCAAATAGATGTCAAGACAGCTTTCTTGATTGGAAGTCTTGAGAAAAATATCTATGTGAAGCAACCAGAGTGATTCATTGCAAAGGACTAATAGCATTGTGATAGTAAGCTTAAAAGTGTCCATCGATGGAATAAAGCAAGCTTCAAGGTCATGGAACATCCGTTTTGATGAGGAAATCAAGTTATATGTATTAATCAATACGCGGATGTGTCTTGTGTATTGAAAAGAGTGACGGAAATGTGGTGGTATTTTTTGTACTGTACGTGGATGATATATTGCTCATTGGAGATAATGAAAGAGTATTGTCGGGCGTAAGGGTATGGTTGATAAAGCGGTATGAGATGAAAAACTTAAGAGGAGCAAAAATATCCTTTTGATCACGGTAATACGGATCATAAGAAAGGATGTTATGCTTGTCTCAAGCCTCATGAAATGATACAATCCTCACTCGTTTTAGCATGTGACTTTATCTAAGGAAATGGATCTTGACACAAAAGAAGACAAAGGAGATAAAAGCGGTTCCTTATGCTTCGGTGAATAAGAAAGCTTAATCTAAGAAATGCTATGCACGAGATCGGATATCTGTTTTGCTAATGGCATGGTCAGTGAGTATCAAGGTAACCCGAAATAAGAATGATGAACTGTGATAATACATATACTTATGTACCTGAGAAGGACTAGAAATATATGTGGACTTTCCGGACAGATTCACTGCTTCTTGTGGGTTACATAGATTCAGATTTTCAAATCAGATAGGGACAGCAATAAATCCACCTCAAAGGTTATGTGTCTAATTTTAGGAAGTAGAGTCATAATGTGGAGGAGTGTTCTATAGAAATATATTTCAGACTCCGGACTTCATCATGGAAAGATGATAAATTGGAGCCTATGAGGCAGCCAAAACTATCTATATGACTCTAGTAACTTTGTGATGGACTTGGATGTGATTTCTAAGTTTGCCCAAGGGTATCACAATTTATTGTGATAATAATGGTGCAGTTGCAAACTTGAAGGAATCACGAGCCTATAAGCAATTAAACATATGGAGCGCAAGTACCACCTATTACGAGAAATCGTATGATGAGGGGAAGGCTGTTGTCACCAAGATTGCATTAGATGATGACCTAGTAAATCTATTTACAAGGACCTTAAGGCGAGAGCTTTTGATGATCGTGTAGTGGGAGTGGGAATCAGATGTATGGCAGAAGATATGACAGCATAGTATTTTAGTATAAGTGGGAGATTGTTGGATTGTATACTAAAAATCTAACTTTTTGTATGAACAATTTTATAACAATATATTTGAAATGATAATCATATGATCAAATGATTGCGTCTTATAATTTATTTATATGTACGATGTAATAGTTCACTTAGTGTATACTGTAGATAATAAGTTGCGCGGCAACACGCGAAAGATCATATTATCGATTTCCTTATAAAGTATAAATAGATGCTCACAACCGAGATAGACGGAGACTCTCTATTAGGATGGTTGTAGTGTGGTTTGGTATTAGCTTGTCTTGGCTATAGAATCACATTAGTGCACTTTGTGTGTATTGAGTAGGACCGCTTGAGATCGTTCGACTTATACTGACTTATAGAAGAACTTGATCTCTGTTATTATGGATGTTCGTGCTCTTAATCCCTATACAATAACCTCGACACGTAGGGCAATATGTATTTCTTTGATTCATCAATGGGTGAGATTTACATGTAATTAAATTAACAAACTCGGTGAGTTGGGAAATAGTACTGTCTCTATGGTGTGTTGTTGATTGTAGAAGGAATCCATGTCTATTATAGGTTGATGAAGTCCTTTTGAGGAGCTCATAAGGATTATCATGTAAACGTAGTTGTTGGATTTATTCCGGCATGATAATGAGGTTGAGTGGTACTACTCTTGGATGAGATATTAATTAATAGAGTTGCCAGTAACTTAATTAATTAATGGGCATTGTATATCTTAAACATGGGGAGACTAACGGGCTCATAATAAGAAGGAGTCATAACGTAATTATGGGATTAGAACGGTAGTGCAGTAATAATATTTTAGTGGTATATATTATTATTATTGGACTTAAGTATAAGCTTTGGGCTAAGCTTGGATACTTAAGCCCAATGGAGGCCCAACTCTAATTTCTCCTCCTGGTCCCTGTTGTAGCCCATATATAAGTCATCTCAACTGTTCTAATCCTAGAAGAGACACGCCTAACACGTGAAGAGGGTAGATGGAACAGCAGATTGAGAAGATCTCGAAGATCATCGCCCACACGACGTCGAGATTGGACTTGGGAATACAGCAGAAGACCGGAAGGTTATTTATTGCTGTTGTCCGCCAACTTGCACGATTTTTATAAAATCTTACAGACCTTAGAATTTAACGTGTAATATACTGACGGAAAACCACTAAAAAGAGGATTATTTTGGCATATAGATTACTCAAATCCGATATCGGATGAGAAGAATCCATCTTCTTCAACATACCCTGGTGAAAGGTAACACGTTTCTTTGGTTTTCTTGCTTCCACTGAATTATAAACGTATGGAACCCTAATGGTTCATGTTAATCAAACGATCGAATGTCAACACTACTCCCATCTCTCCTCCAAAACAGAGTAAGAAAGCTGGAATGTCGCGTTCCCACAGACGGCGCCAACTGTTGATGGCTGATCTTAGCTAATTAATTTTGGGATTAATGGAGAAGATGAGTTATGTAATTGAGCTAAGAATGAGCGCAATCAAATACAATAAGCAAGCAAGTATGTGAGAGATAGAAGATCCAACCAAAGTCCTTAACCGATTTTTATTACTCTCCTCAAGAAAAATACGCATAAACCTTTCCAATTATAAGTGTAATATCTAAAGTGAGAATGAGTAACCTGTTTCTCTCCTGTGAGAGAAGCTATTAATACTACCAACAAAACCTTAACGATTGTCCAATCCTGTGATGCCACCTGTATGAAGACAAGCAGCCATAAATGAGAATGCTGGTACATCAACGACTTTTGAGAGCTGGTGCGGAGAGCCACCAGATGTCTTGCAGAGTACAACAGGTCTTCCTCTGTCATTTGCTCGCTTCCTATTGGTGGATGAGGAGAAAAGTGCCTATTGTGTGTTGTCTTCTAGTTGAGAGTGCTGCCCAAGACATCCATTTTTACCATTATACTTGTTCTCTAGCCTGTCGCCACTAGTCGTTCTCACAGTTGTGTCTGTAATTTCCCCAATAGTTCTGATAGTCCTTTCAGTCATCAGATGGGTTGGTTTCCAAGACTATGCTGCTTGTCCGAACCCTCGGGATGTCTCCTTTAACCTTCGAAGCTGGGGTATTCTGCCAAAGGGTCTCGGCCCTTTATCCTTTAGTGGGCTTCCTGTTTCTTAGCCCTTTCTTGACCTCGTCTTCTTGGGCTTCCCAGGTCTTTGATAATGGGCTCATTTCCTGGGCCTCTTCCTGATTCTTCTTCGAAGTGTGTCTTTTGGGTCTGGGCCTTCCTTTTTGTGTTGTCGTCAGCCCCTGGTTTGCCTTTCTTCTCATCTTTGGATCTCTTGGTAGTTGGGCCTCCCCCTCGTAGTATATTAATTTGTTGGGCTTCAAGCCCATTTGACATGGGAGATATAATATCCATAACAAAGTGATTATGATTTCTTGTTAAATTCGTATTACTTATATTATGTGGGAGTGAAATTCTCTATGTAAAAGGGATAACAAATAAGGTCGGATTGAAAGTTTAATGTTGGGCTTCCCACATTATTAACTTAACTACCAAATAATATAAAAGGCTGTATAATTTTTCACATCTAATCATATTATAGAATACCAAATGGGCCTAAAAGCTTATCTTATACTCTCGGTACGGTTTTAATGTGTCTGTTTGCTTTTTGCACATGGATTAAGAAATATTATTATATGTAAAGTGGATAGTTGTATTAGAGGGAAGTGGTGGGTCATATTGTGTACATTTTTATTAAATATGAAAAATTGATACCTTTGAACCGGACGTAAAAATAGTAAAATGAACACCTTAGAAGCGGATAGAGGGAGTATCACAAACAGCGGAGGGTGAGATTTCGAGATTGAACTACACGTGGAAATTTGGATTTCTTAGAAATTTGATATTTTTTACTATATTTCAGGGTCATTTTGGAGTGCACCTGATGCAACGGTGCACCCATAATTTATAGGTATAAAGTGTGGGTAGTGGGTGGTTTTATTATTTAAAAAATTAATTATATTATTTTATTTAATAATGAAGATTAAATTAAAATGTAATCTAATGATTAAGATCGTACAAGTGCATCGATTCACACCCAAACTCTAAATTTCATTATTCAATGAGTGTATTTTTTTAATGATCACTAAATCCCTACATTTATCGGAAACCCAATTGATGGGTCGTCCATATACGACAAACCTGACGAATTAAAAAAAAATAGAAAATAAAATGAGGCCTCAATTGGTTGGCGTTTGAGGGCATGCGACGACTTGTACGACAACCTCTGACACAACCACATTCGCTCCAAATTTGTGACAAATACTCTCTCACTATATTATTAATTTAAATAACTCTTTTTATATAATTTAAATATTAGAAAAATAATTACACAGGTTTCTTTAAGAAAATTAAATTCTTATTTTCCCTTTTAAATTTATAAATAAAGTATATATTTTGTAATTATTATATAATTATTGTATTTATATATTATTTTTAGTATATTTTCAAAATAATTTTATTATTTAATTGTGGGATTAAAATTGAATTTTAAATATAAAATTATTAATATAATTTTAAATGTAATTAAAAAGTCTTTAACTAATAATATAATTTTATATTAATAAATATAGTGTATATATAGATGAGAGAGAAATAAATGTTTTATTGAAATAATAGGTTGAGTTGGATTGTTGATGGAATATAAAAAATGGGGAATAATCATTAATGCCCAATACACTATATAACTAATCAAAAATGCCCACTTCATAAGAAAACACCAAAAATGCCCAATTTCCATTATAAATTACTCTAATACCCTCATGTGACTTAAAATGAGTCAAGTTGACTTTTTTTAAAGAAAAACTCAACTTTATAAATTATGAGTACAAATTAATATAATTGGTTGTTTAATAAATTACCATAAATAAAATTAAATATTAAATTAATAAAAATAATTATTTAATGATCAGATTAATTTAATTTTATTAGTTACACATAGTTTCACACTATCTCTTTCCGTCCGTCACACACATATCTTCACCACTCAAAAAAGAAAAAATCACGTTGATTAATAACCTAAAAAATTATCTTAATTTAAAAAATACTTCTCACACATAACACAGAACATATTTTGTATTTTTTTTATTACCTACAAATATTACAATACCCCTAAAAAATCAAAAAAAATTGTCAAAAAAAACTTTTTAAATTGCATATTTACAGTGTCGATAAAGATAACTACGAGACGAAGAGTATTTAATAATTAATAAATTATCCAAATATTTAATAGATTTACATTACCCTTATTGTGAGAAAAAACGAAAAAAAAAAGAATTATTAAAAAAATCTTTAAAAATTATATAATCATACTCAAACTACTCCATTTAACAATAAAATTACTCTCTCCGTCCCGCACTATGGGTCTTTTTTTCCATTTTGGTCGTCTCATTCAAAGAGTTCATTTTTCTTTTTTACATACATCTGTCCCATACTCACCTACTAATACAATAAAACATAGGGTCCACACTCCCACTAATACAACTACTCATTACACATTAAATAATAATACTCCTTAATATACGTGCAAAAAAGTAAAATGCACTCTTAATGCGGAACGGAGGGAGTAATTAATAAGAATAATTAAGTCTTCAACCGATGGAATTATGCTAAGGCATTTTAGTTTTTTTTTCTTTTATTGAGGGTATTTTGGTAATTTTATTATAAAAGGGCAGTTTTGATAAAAATTTATAAGAGTGGACATTTTGGATTATTTCAAATTGACAGTGATCAACAACACATATATCCTCTAAAAAAAATTGAAATTGAGTTGGATTATACATGTGGATGAGAGTGAAATGAATATTATATTGTTGGATTGGGTTGATATTAGTTGTTAATGGGGATAGTGGTTCTTTTATTTTTCCTTGCGGGAAATTTCATTAAATCTTTACCCTACCCAGAGTCTAGTTTGAATTTTCTACTGCCCTGAGACTTGGTTTCTATTTCTAATACTTTTCCTTCATAATAATTTTATTTTATTCTATTAATTTGAATATTGAAGAAAAGAACACACACACCCAAACCCAGATTCGTAAACCGACCAAACCAGGTCCGATTGAGACTTTCTAAATTGCAAACGGCGACGTATTAAACTCTTTCTGATTCACCATTCTTTCCATCCTGGAAATATCAACTGCGGAAACACAATTCATTACTCTTTTTTAGGGTTTCTTTTCTCCATTTCCAGCAACCAACTTCATCAATGTCGTCGCCGGGATACAGCAGCCTTCCACCGTACATCGGCGCCGCTTCTGGAGTGTTAATCCGCGCCACTTCTCGGACTCAGTCACTCTACGCCACGCGCCGCCCATGGAGCGAGCTCTTGGCCCACCCATCCTCCTACTCCATTCCCCGCAGCTTCACCGATCTCGCCTCTCGCCTCAGCCGCAATCTCACTCATTTCCGCGTCAATTACGCCATGATTGCACTTGTGATTCTCTTCCTCAGCTTACTGTACCATCCGATTTCAATGATCGTTTTTATTGTGGTGTTCGTCTTCTGGCTTCTCCTCTACTTCTCCCGCGATGAGCCTCTGGTGGTGTTCAATCGCACGATGGATGATCGCTGGGTGTTGCTTGGGCTCGGAATCGTGACGGTGGAGAGTTTGCTCCTCACGCGCGTGTGGTTGAATGTGTTGGTGTCTGTCTTGATTGTGGCGGCGGTGGTGGCGCTGCACGCGACTTTTAGGGTTACGGAGGATTTGTTCCTGGATGAAGATGAGGTTTATGAGGGCGGTCTATCCTCTGTGGTTGAAGCTAGGTTTTGAAGAATTAGGATTTTTTCTTGCAGATTTTAGAATGCTCAAATGAGGTACGTTTTGTATTTGGAATTTCTGGTTGGTAGAGTTGGATAAGCAATTCAAGTTAAATAGATTTCTCAACTTTTTGATGGATAGTTCAAGAAATTCAAGATCGTGATATAGAAATAATAAAAATCCCCTTTCGCTTTTTCTCTTTTATCGTCTTTTTAATTCACAATTCTTTGGGGAATACCATTGTGCGATGCTTATGTTTGGGTCATCTTCTTTGTTCTGTTGTGAAGATTAAGAAAGTAGAGTTTGACAAATAAAGGTCGTTTTCTAGTTAGATTCTCAAATATAATGACACACTTTTTTTTGTTGTCCCACAACAATTGACATATTTCTTTTTTAAGAATATGGGTTCACACAAAAATAATTTATTTATTTACATGGACCCACACACACATTAAACTCACCATTAATATAATTACCCACTACACATTAAATATTATTTCTCTCACTTCACTTTACATTAAATTATTATATTCCTTAATCTCCGTGTCAAAAAAAATATGTCAATTGTTTTGGGAAGTGAGTAATTTTATTTTTGTTTTCTAGATAAATGATTTTGAAATGTAATCATTTGTCTCCCATTTTATTTTTCATCGTTATAAGAAGAAAATTTTTTATTAAATTTATTGACTTTTAGAGAATAATGTGGAGTAGTATTTTTGAGTAATGAATAAATTGTACTCCTCCATCAAGGTGGACATTTGTTTTTTGCACGTGGATTAAGAAGTATTATTATTTAAGGTATAGTTGGTAGTTGTATTAGTGGGGTGTATGAGTCTCATAAATTTATTGTATTAGTCCCATGTGTTTAAAAAGTGAAATATGGACATTTGGTGCGGACGCCCACCATGACAAAATGTGAACCTTTCGAGCGAATAGAGTAAATTAAATTATGTGTATTAGGTGAAAATGATAAATTTACAATTAAGATAAATTTTAGAGGTTGAAATTGATGTGACTTTTTTAGGGTGAAATTTAACTTAAAAGAGAGATTAGCTTGTCATATAAATTTTAAATTCGTCTGCAGTAAATTAAAAATTATATAGTATGTGGATTGATGCTCATTGAAATTATATCAATTCGAATTTAGCTAATTACTTTGGATTTTGAAGTCTTATAATGATTTTTATTTTTGGCAAAGACTTTGTTAGATCGTATCGTAATTACTTATGTGAGACGGATAAAAATAGTAATATTATTATCACTTTTATTATAAAATGTTATTATTTTCGCTATAAAATATTATTACTTTTTATTTATATTATAAATTGTTAATGAAATAGTACCCTGTACTATTATCACTTTTCATCAATTTCATATCACTTTTCATTAATTTCATCAGTTGTATATTACTTTTCATTAATGATGTTATCACTTTTAATCTGTCTAACGTACGGCTTACGTGAGATGATCCACAAGACTTACCCTTTACTTTTTGATAATAATTAGTTAGAAGTAGAAATTTTCATTTATCACTTTTAGTTTTTATATTCATGAAATAGTTAAATTTAAAGTATACTCCCTCCGTCCCACTCAAAGATGGTCTTTTACTTTTTAGATGTGAATTAAAAAGTATTACTATTATTTAATGTATAATGGATAGTTGTATTAGTGAGAGTGTTGACCCATATTTTAATTGTATTAGTGGGTGTGTGTGGGTTCTATGTATGTAAAAAAGAAAATGAGACTTATTGGATGAGACGTTCTAAATAGAAAAAAAAAACCGTCTTTGTAGAGGAAGAAGGGAGTATCTCTTATCTTCTTTTTTTAATCGAAGATGTACACTTTATTACTTCCCCATCCCACCACAAGGGATGAGTTTATTTTTTTACGTAGATTAAGTAATATAATATTTAAGGTGTAGATAAAGAGAGATAAATAATATTTTAATGTATAATGCGTAGATATATTAGTATGGTGGGTGGGTTCTATAGAGATATACTACTCTCTCCGTCCCACATATTTTTACCCACTTTCCACTTTGTATTGTCCCACGTATTTTTATCCATTTCATTAATGATAAAAATACATAATATTTTATTATCAAATACATGGCAATTGAATCATAAGCCGAGATCATAAAGATACTTTTTACAACCCAACAACTTTAATTATTTTTTCTTATAAAATTACTAATTTATCCCTATTTTTTTCTAACATTATATATTAAAAAAATAACACATCTTAATCACCGTGCCCGTACAAATGGGTGAAAATACACGGGACGAAGGAAGTTTTAATTTTTTTGTATTTGTTGAAAAGGATAATGCACCTCTTGTATTGGAATTGACAAAAATGGTAAAATGTACTAGTTGTAAAGGAACGAAGGAGTATAACTTTAACAAAAGTATAAAGTATAAGACCATCACTAAAAGCTTATTTAAACATGATATCTTCTTTACTATAAAGAGTATTAACTTAAAAATAGTCTCAAACACACTATTTAATTTAACATTTATAGAGGCAAAATTACTCATTATAATTTAATGGCATTCAATCACTCTTTCTTTTCTTTTTCTATTTTTTTTGTGTGTTTTTAAGAGATAATAACAATAAATGAGCATTGAAATAAAAAAAAATAAAGAATTTGTTGGAGACATAAATTTTTTTATTATATAAAGGATGTTACTGTACTATCAAATTCTTCTTTAAATTTTAAAAAGTGTGTTGGAGGTGCATTGAAATGAAAAAAATAATATCAAATTCTTCTTTAAATTTTAAAAAGTGTGTTGGAGGTGCATTGAAATGAAAAAAATAAAGAATTTGTTGGAGACATAAATTTTTTTTATTATATAAAGGATGTTACTGTACTATCAAATTCTTCTTTAAATTTTAAAAAGTGTGTTGGAGGTGCTATTTGTCCTTATTTGTCTCCCGAAATTAATTTCATAAAATACAATCTCATACTACAAGTTTTCATAAAATACAATCTCATACTACAAGTTTTCATAAAATACAATCTCATATTTGTCTCCCGAAATTAATTTCATAAAATACAATCTCAGTTTTAATAAAATACAATCTCATACCACAAGTTTTTTCCACAGAGAAATGATGAGCAAAGATGTTGAAAATATGACATCTGAGGTTGGATCAAATTATTAGGGTCAAATGTACACTTTAATTCATTCCAAGTTCTCAAATATTTCTGCAATCACAAACTCAAATAAACTAAAGTTCTAAAGAATTTGTAACGCGATGCAAGTGGCATTAAGCTTAGATTCTTTATAAGGCATTCATCTTTTATTTATTAATAGAATAGAATTTGACATATTTAAATTGATAGTCTAGAACATAATATCTCATCACCCATAATAACCTTTCAATTTATATCATCATTTATTCTCTGTGGCATGGGCATGATGCAGGCAATAATGTGGTAGAGCATATGATACATACATAAGTTTAAACAACAATAAAAATGTCCACCTACATTCATAAACTAAAAAAGGGTATTGTACTACCATAAGTCTCTCTAATAAAGGGTATTGTACTAGCATTAAAAGTAGAAACACATTTAGTAGCAAATCAGTGGAAAAGAGGGGCGAGGGGGGAAGACCCGCTCATCCACAATTTCTCTTTGTACATTAGGTCTCTAAAAGTTAATGGGGCTACGCAAACATTATAACAACAGGGCAATCTTATGAGGAGGTTTGCAGCAAAAAATGGAAACAAAATTTTCAAGTGGAGACGAAAATGTGGTTTACAAAGGCATTTAAACACATCACAAACAAACTAGTACTTGGGGTAATCTACCGACTTTAACACTACAATATGCCGCGTATAAGAAGCAGAAATCGAAACTCATCTAAAAACCTAATGAAAGGCATTGCAACTTGTGGGATTGTGCTTCCACTCACCACAATACAACAATTGTTTGCAGTGGGAATTCGGCAATCTTAGAACCTGCTCTAAACAAGCAGCCAGGGCCACAAATCTCAAAAGCATCTTTTGAAGAAACAGCATGGAGATTTTAGGAGGAGAATAATGAATATCATACAGATTTTAGGATTCAGTACCCTTCCGAGCGTACCCCAGTACCATCACAAAATCCTTTGCCGATGAACCCATTCTCGCAGACACTTTCTTGTTGGTGGTTGTTTGTAGCCACAAATCAACTAGATTGTTCAGCGTCAAAGTGGGGATCAATGTTTGTCCCATACATTTGATTTCAACCTGGATAAAAATTTGGTTAACAAACATGTATGAACTTGGTCACGGAAGCAACTTTTTGATAACACAAGCATATATCCACTCAAAAGAGCTCCGTGCATGAGCTGTGCATGTGATCATATATAATCTATGGTAAATGAGCAGCATATAAGTGAATTCTCATTAAGCAAGGAGGGATAAGACGTTACCTCATCTTCACTTGACAAATCCAGTTTTACCTTGAGGTATTTTTGTATAAAAGAAACTGGTATACTCCCATCCCTGTTAATAGTGCAATGGATATCATGAGAGAATTAAAATTGCCATAAAATAATTCACAATTATACATTTAATGGAACTTCCATGGATGCTCATGTGCCATATCAGCACTTTGTTCTGGTTAAAGACCACAAAATTCACTTCTTCATTATATGCTCATTTCACTCAACACCGTCCTAGTGGCCCAGCCATAAAAGTGATAGGAGCAACCCACAAAAATTGAATTGAATATCTTTACTTTACAGGCAAGTACTATTATTTTAAACAAGAGATACATTTTTTCATCGGTATTTCTTGATGAGTTACGTTATATTTTCATTTCTCACCAAATTTTCAGTTCATTTCAGGTTCAATAATTTGATAATTTTCATTTTGCCACTTTATTGGGTAGGATGAGATTGTTAATGGATTCGGATATCTAATAGACCAACATGGTAATATATATACATACTTCCTTTTTGGGTAAATTATAGGAAAATGTATTTTCTGTGAAGTGAGTGAGTATGATACATAGAGAGCGACTAGAAGATGAAGGTTGTGAATAATCACAAAAAATCATTTGCACCGGTTGTATAGATGTAGTCATTTGCACCGGTTGTATAGATGTAGGATACATGCAACTTAAACCGACATACCCGACCCATCAAACACATTTAACAATCTTATATTATATGCTTATATATATATAATAACATCTATAACAATATTACACTTTGTGAATAAACATATTACATTGTTCACAGAAAATTAAATGAGTGCTCAAGTATTACATTATTACATTATACATGCAACAGTATTAAGATACATACATTGTATAAGCCAATTTTTTGGCTCTTTTGATGTACTATTTAATCATGTCCTTATTTTCTTTTGTCTCTCAGAGCCACCTGCTGAGGCTCTTTTTGCAAGCCGCTTGTTTGGCTTTTATTTGTCGTTGTTCCCCTTCACTCTTTCTCTTTGTCCCTCTTCTTATTTTCTTTTACCTTTTTTAATATTATTGCGTAGTTTGATGGAAGTATCACTCAATGTTCTTAAACTATGCTGAGTTTGTTTTGGATTTCTAAAACTGGTTTTGCGATTTTCAGAATGTAAAAAGCGTAATATATTGGGATTTTTTAAATCAGCCTTTTAAAAACAAAATTCATTTATTTATAAAGTTAAACCTCTTAATATACAAAATCCCAAAACAAAAAGCGCCCTATCATTATTCACAAGATTACAGATTTTGAAAATTAGATTTCAAAACCCATAAAATCCCAAACGTGTTTATACTCTATTCTTAAACATTTTTACTTGTATTGTTGTTTTTGGTAGAAGTAAATCTTAAAAACCAATAACTTGTACACAACATGCAGTATGCGACTTAGATTAAAATTATACTATAATCTAGAGCATGTTAAAAGCTGGCTGAGAGCACATTAGGTACTGCTCTCATTGCTGGCCAAGAGCTACGTTGTCAGTTAAATCATATCTATGCATGTTAAAACGTATTACTATGTATGGGTAAAAGTATCACAACATATTTTTGGGTTGGGTCATGTTGCACTGCTAAATCTGTGCATCTATTGCACAAGTGTTATTCATAAATAAAAGGGATTGGGATACAGAGTTTGATTGTTTATCCCACTTTTCTATCTTTTAACAAAAGAAACATAGTATTCAACCAACTTTAAAACAACATACCAACAACCAAAATATATATATTCTTTTAACACGTCCTTAATATCAGGATAAAGCCTTATCCAGTCCCCAAGTGTCATTAACCAATTAAAGAATAACAAAGTGAAATTTAAGGACTCTTAGATTAATCATCCCACTCAAATTAAACATAATAAATACTCAGAAGTATGATTATGCATTTAAATGTCTAATAAGTATAATTAGATCAATATACAATGCCGAGCATAAATTTCATTTTTGATATCCTTCTGACTAAAATATGAGGCAGTATGGCACTAGTACAGCTCAGAGCATATGAGAGATCACTAAGACAGACTCTTTCAGGCAAGCAACTAAACCATTTAACTGAAAATAAAAACATATTTGGGATCACAGGAAATTGTTAAGAATTTTTCATCAAGTTTCTACTGATTTTGTCTTGACTAGATAGTAGGTCAAAGAAACAGTTATTTGTTTTGTTTTTATCTTCCATCAGAAACTTTAACGGTCCAAAACCATCCATTGAAAATTAATCAGAAAAGAAAGTTATCACGTGCATGCATGAAGGGAATACACACACACCTTAGGATTATTATCAACGTTTATGAATTCTGTGATGTCTTTAACTGCCATAACCAACAATTGTCCAGAATTTTTTTGGTAGAAAGGGCAGTTGAATTAAACAATCACTCCCTCATGCACCATCTGGACACTACATCTAGAGTAAATGATAGACAAAAATAACCACGCTCCATGATATGGAGCGGAATGAGGGAGATGGAGAAGTACCTTCCAGGCCATTGATCGTGTATCGCAGAAGACGTCGAGATGGGGCTGATCGGGCTTAGCACTTACTTAGTATTATTATTATTATTATTTCCTGTGTTATTATTTACTATTATGGGCCTAGTGTGGTGGGCTTAGGGTTACTTATTATTGCTTATATCAGTGTCGATTATGAACGGGGAAGAACATCATCAATATTACTATTCTTGAGGGCCGAATATTGGCTAATTGGCAAACGATCTTTCGTTTGATTTCTGAGTGTTAACAATTGGTCCGAGCTGCCGGATCGACTCACCCGCAATGACGATTACACGCCAGGAACAACGGCTAGTGGATGTAGAGATGAAGCAATTGGCGATGAGCGAGAATATGGAGAAGATGGCGGCGGAGCAGGCTGACTTTTCCAGGCAATTGAAAGAGATTGCCAAGACATTAGCCGGGCTTACTGCATCAGTGGTCGGACGCTCAGTTGCGACCGCCCGTGCTGCTTACAGCGGGACGGACTGGCATCTGCATCAGCACCGCGACAGAGGGGAAACGATGGGGCGGAGTCTGCCACACTGGGATTGGCGGCGCTGGCGGCTGTCGAGACGGACAAGGCACCCACACCCCCTACACTTCCGGTTTTCGATGGCGCTGATCCCCTCGGCTGGCTGGCTAGGGCCAACCAACAATTTAAATTGCATCGGACGCCGGCGGAGTTGAAATTAGAGGCTGCCATGGTGGCCATGGAGGGTTCCGCCCTATATTGGTTCACGTGGACTCAATCCAGGAAGCCCGACATTAGGGGTGTGCAAAGTTTGGTTAAAACCGAACAAACCGACCAAACCAAACCGAAATATCAATTTGGTTCGGTTTTTTAATATATTCACTTTATTATTTTATTTTATATATTCAATTATATATTTTTTCATCCTAAACAAAATTACTTAATTAACTAGATTTAATTTTCAATATCAAAATTTAATTAAAACTTAAAATAATTTCATCTATTCAATATATTTTCTTTAAATTGTATTAATTTATACTACAAAAAAAAAGTGAAATATATATAGAGTTATATAATATAAAATTATATATATATATATATATTATTGTAGTGTATGTTATATTAAAATTATTTTTTTAAGTAGTGAAAATATAATAAAATGATATAAAAAAGATTGTTTATTTTTAAAAAAAAATTAATAAATTTCGGTTCGGTTAACCGAAATAACCGCCTGAAATAATTCGGTTCGGCTTTGGTTTCGTAAAAAAGTTCGGTTCGGTTTTCGGTTTTGAAAGTTCGGTTTTTGGTTTTCGGTTAACCGACCGATGCACACCCCTACCTGACATGACCTGGGATGAATTCACGAAAGCTCTTATAAGCCGCTTCGACACACGTTTCATCAGAAGTCCCTTTGAACGTTTGTCTTCCGTTAGGCAGATGGATTCGGTGGAAGAGTATGTGACGACGTTTGTGCAGTTGGCAAGTCAGGTGTCGGGTCTCACGACAAGCATTACCTGGGGTATTTTATGATTGGTTGACAGACGAGGTTCGTAACTGGTTGCGACTCCTGCGGCCGCCAGATCTGGAGACAGACTGCCATGGAATTTGCCCGCGATGTAGAATTCAACCTGGGTGCGCCTGGCGGAAGCCATTTTTCGAAAGGCCCAAGCGGGGGGTTTACACGATCGCTGCCTATGGCCGAACCACTGCGACGGCGACTTCGGGGATCAGTTCTGTAGCGAGGCTGAACAGCCGGCCCACGTGGACAACGACCACCCCGTCACCGAGACCTTTCCTCCAAGGTCAGCCCGCTAGATCAACATCGGTGGGCAGTTCCTCATTTGCCCCTCGTTTTGCTCGAATGTCCCCACAGGAGATGAGCGATCTTCGCGCAAAGGGGTTGTGTTATCGTCGTAAGAAGACGTACTCACCAGGGCATCAATGCTCCATGAGGCAACTCAACATTCTGCTGGCGGAAGATGAGTCGCTTGATTTGAATTGCTTTGATTTCCACGAGGAGGGTTTGGCCCCTCGTGAGGACGGGATAACGATGTTGGAGGAAGCGGAATTGCCGGCTGATGGGAGCAAGAAGGATGCAACACTTCCATTGTACTCCATGGCTGGAATTACTGGGCCCCGTACAATGCGGATTGGTGGTAAACTGCGGGGGCGTGGTGTAACTATTTTGGTGGACAGTGGGGCCAGCCACAACTTCATCTCCCATTCATTGATGGAGACGCTCGGGTTGAGGGCAGACAATTCGAGTTGTTTTGGGGTCCAACTTGGTGACGGACGGTGGTTGGAATCGGCGGGGATTTGCCGAGAGGTGGTGGTCGAGGTTGGAGATGTTAGTGTGGTGGCTGACTTCCATGGATTTCCGTTGGGAGGAGTGGATTTGATCTTAGGAATGGAATGGTTAGCTACTTTAGGAGAGGTGATAACTAATTGGGGCGATCTGACGATGAAATTTAGCTATGGGGGTTGTATGGTGACTCTGAGGGGAGATTCGGAGCTGTGATGTGGCCAAATCAATATTCGGGAACTGATGCAGATCAAGGATAGGGAGCTGTGGGTCTTAGTGATGGAAGGGGGGTCACCGAGAGGAATGGGACCGTCGGCAGCGGGGGTCGAGGAGGTGTTGTCTCGATTTGATGGAGTTTTCGGCGAGCCTGAGGGGCTGCCGCCAAAGCGTGGGACCGAGCACCGGATCGACTTACCTTCCGGTGCTGGGCCGATGTCAGTGAGGCCATACAGGTACGAACAGACGCAGAAAGACGAAATAGAACGATTGGTTGCCGACATGCTCTTTGCAGGAATAATTCAACCTAGTTCCAGTCCTTTCAGCAGTCCGGTGTTGCTGGTCAGGAAGAAAGATGGTAGTTGGCGGTTTTGTGTGGATTACAGGGAGCTCAATAAAGTGACGTTATTAAATAGGTATCCCATTCCGGTGATTCAGGAGATGTTAGATGAGCTGTCTGGGGCGGCGATTTTTTCTAAGATAGATCTCCGTTCCGGCTATCATCAAATCAGGATGGAGGAGAAGGATATTCACAAAACAGCTTTCCAGACTCACAGTGGGCACTACAAATTTTTGCTGATGCCTTTCGGTCTGACAAATGTGCCTGCCACCTTCCAGGCGGCGATGAATGATTTATTCTGGCCTTATTTGAGGAAATTTGTATTAGTATTTTTTGACGATATATTGGTGTACAGCAGGTCGTGGCATCAGCAAAGGTAGCACTTGGAGTTGGTCCTGCAGATTTCGCAAGATAATAAATATAAGGCAAATCAGAAGAAGTGCACGTTTGGCTGTCGGAAGGTGGAGTATTTGGGCCATATAATTTCTGCTACAGGGGTAGGGATGGACCCGGAAAAAGTTAAGGCGGTGGAAGAATGGCCTCACCCGCAGAGTGTGCGCGACGTGAGGAGGTTCCTCGGATTAACTGGTTATTATCGCCGGTTCGTTCGAGAATATGGGTGTATTGCACGCCCAATGACAGCGCTGCTTAAAAAATGGCTCCCAGCCCGTTTGCATGGACAGCCGAGGCCGAGGCTGCATTTCAGGAATTGAAGGGGGCCCTGACGACAGCCCTCGTGTTAGCCATGCCCGATTTCAAGAGGCCGTTCGTGGTGGAGTGTGACGCCTCTGGGACCGGTATTGGCACCGTGTTAATGCAGGATGGCCGGCTGATTGCTTACTTCAGCAAGTCGTTGGCGGAAAGGACTATATCACGCTCGGCTTATGAAAGGGAGATGATGGGCTTGGTACTAGCCGTCCAACATTGGAGGCCGTACTTGGTGGGCCGCCAATTTACTGTTCGCACGGACCACAGCAGTTTGAAACACCTTTTCTCTCAGAAGATTGTTACGCCTGCACAGCAGAATTAGGTGGCTAAGTTGATGGGGGTATGATTTTAATATTGAGTACAAGCCGGGTACCGCCAACACGACGGCGGACGCCCTCTCAAGGCGTGGTGATGACAACAGTTTGTTAGCACTCAGTAGTGTGAATTGGGGTGAGCTGGTGGATGTGATGTCCGAGCAGTCCGGAGATAGTTACATTCAAAGTGTGATGAACGACCTGCGGGAGGATCCGGATCGACGCTCGAGATTCGAGATACGGGGTGGTAAGCTTTTTCACAAAGGGAGGATCGTGTTGGCTTCCAACTCTCTGTGGATTTCGAGGCTGTTGCACTAGTTCCATGACACCCCATTGGGGGGCCATGCGGGGTCCTTACGTACTTACAAAAGAATAGCTGCCAGTGTCTATTGGCGTGGGATGTTTCGAGCGGTACGTGAGTATGTGGCGAAATGTTTGGTTTGCCAGAAGGCAAAGTATGAGGCTCTATCGCCGGGGGATTTGTTGCAACCATTGCCGGTGCCTGAGCTGGTCTGGGAGGATTTATGAATGGATTTCATTACGGCATTGCCGAAGTCTCAGGGGTATACTACTGTGCTGGTTGTGGTGGACCATCTGTCGAAGTATGGTCATTTCATAGCCTTAAACGGGGTCCTATCGGCAAAGACAGTGGCTGAAGCTTTCATGTGAGACGTCGTTCGCTTACATGGAATTCCTCGTTCCATTGTTAGCGACCGCGACCCGCTGTTCGTAAGTACTTTCTGGAAGGAGCTCTTTAGGATGTCGGGGACGCATCTCAAATTCAGTTCGGCATATCATCCGGAGACTGATGGGCAGACGGAGGTTTTAAACAGAGTGTTGGAGACCTATTTGCGCTGTTTTGCGGGAGAGCAGCCGAGGAGATGGGTAAAATGGTTGGCATGGGCTGAATATTGGTATAATACGGTGTTCCAGACTGCGGCGCAAATGACACCATTTGAGGTGGTGTATGGGCTGCCGCCACCCTCGTTGCGGAGGTTTTGCCAAGGGAGTGCCAATCGGCCGCAGTGTCCGATATGTTGCAAAGTAGGGATGTGATGATGTCGCGCTTGCATGATAATCTGATGCTAGCAAGAGAGAGGATGGTGCGCTCGGCTAATCGCCACCGTCGCGATGTGAGATTTGAGGTTGGGGATCATGTTTTCTTGAAGGTGCGTCAACATCGGCAGCTGTCATTGGCCAATCGAACCCATCACAAACTGGCTGCCAAGTATTATGGGCCCTTCCCGGTATTGGCTCGCGTTGGGGCCGCGGCGTACAGGTTGGGGCTGCCGGAGTCGAGTCGGGTTCATCCCGTGTTTCATGTGTCGCAGCTCAAGAAGGTAGTGGGCAACCATGCGGTAGAGACCGAGTTGCAGAGTTCTCTAGAGCTGCCGGAGGTTCCAGTGTTCGAGCCGGAACGGGTATTGGCAAGGCGAATAGGGGCCGAGAATGGGCTAGCGGATCAGGTGCTCGTGAAATGGCTTGGGCAGCCGGAAGAGGATGCTAGGTGGTGGAATCTGGAGGAGTTCAAGCAACAATTTCCTTGGTTCAACCTTGAGGACAAGGTTGTTTCTGAGGGTGAGGGAGTTGATACGGAGCGGAATGAGGGATATGGAGAAGTACCTTCTAGGCCATTGATCGTGTATCGCAGAAGACGTCAAGATGGGGCTGATCGGGCTTAGCACTTACTTAGTATTATTATTATTATTATTTCCTGTGTTATTATTTATTATTATGGGCCTAGTGTGGTGGGCTTAGGGTTACTTATTATTGCTTATATCAGTGTCGATTATGAACGGGGAAGAACATCATCAATATTACTATTCTTGAGGAGCCGAATATTGGCTAATTGGCAAACGATCTTTCGTTTGATTTCTGAATGTTAACACTCCATCTAGTATAATCATTATGCTTTAGAAAATGAGGGCTACAGCACCAAAAACCTAGTATTGATGAGAATTGAAAAGGTATTGCATGAAAAAGTTATTTACTGTTCCTACAAGCGTGATTGCATATGATCAGCCAAATCGTAAAAGAATTGCTTCGTCAAAATTTTATTTTAAAAAGCAAGTGGACGAGAGTAAAGATAGAGAGTCACAATTGATATCATAAGTCTTAGTTCAAAAAAATAAAATTTCTGACATGGAATTTTTCTTGAAAGAAAATTAACACACACAAAAACTCAAGTTCTATCTTCTATGTACAAATATGACCCTTAATATATTATATTATTATGAGATCATCTCATAGGCTGCCTAAATCTATCTAGCTCAGGTTCCTTAAACAGAAATTATCCATCATATGCTGACACAAAAAGACTAAAAAAGAATAGCTGTATGGCAGATAAGTTCCAATTGATGAGGTTCAGTTGCATTCAAAATGCTCAATAGGCAAGTGTGATAAATGCCTTGATTATTATGTCCTCAAGATATATCATTGCGTTCAGGTTTCATATGTTATTCAAAGGATCATTTCTGAACATTCCCCAAAATTTATAACAAAGAAGACAAATTCTGTGATAAACTTACTTTATTCTTAAGTAACTTGCAGATATCTGAGGCAAGGGTGGTGTATCTCCTTCCCTGGAATAATATATTAAGAAATCAGAGAATGCAAATGGTAGTTAGACATATCGGTTTGGCCATCCAAAAGATTAGATCCTTTTAAAGAAAACTTACTGCACATCTGAGACCAATGAAAACCAAATTGGGTAATTTTTGCAGTGAAATTTAGCAGTGGCAGCATCGAGCACAACCTGAGGGGGAACCCTGAATTCTCCAAAATTTCGTGCCTTCTTTGGACGAACCCTGCGCAACTTTTTAGGCCTTTCCAACTCTGCAGGAGTATGGTCACTAGAGTTTCCATCATAAACCTTTGATTTCTGCCTGTTTTCTTTAATTTTTGTTTTACTTGGAAGCTCATCATTGCCATGAGAATTTATAGCTTCTGATTTAGAAATAGATCCTTGGATGCTAAACTTTGAAGACTTGCTCCTATTTGCTGCTTCCACCAAACAATTTAAAGGTTTCCATAGATCAACCTTCCCTTCCCAAGCCTCAGATCCATTTTCTCTTCCCTTATCCGGACTAGGGTGATTGGATGGCTCGCTAGCAGCATTCTGAACAAAAAGCAAGCAAGCATTGAATATTATTTTCAATTTCAGGTCGTGGCTGTAGGGGGTTATATGATTGTGCTCATAACTTCAGAACTATATTTATACCTGCTTCATGTTCTGAGAAAATTTGTTCAGTGTCTCTGGTGAGCTAGAACTCTCACGGTGGTCCTCCATCGAGTCATCTTCTTTCTTAATTGGCTTCTCTATCGTAAAACTGGAACCCCTTGATGCTTTTCTTGTTATGAATTTTGATCGCCTTCCAGTCATTCCACTCTGTGTTGATACTCTGGGGGTGCTAACCACCAATGATGATAGAGATCTTTCCTTTCTCTTGGCAGGTAAAGTAACTGGAGACACAACTTCTGGGGCTTTCACCTTCATCCTCTTGTAAGGGAATATTTTTGCCCTCACATCTTGCAAATTGTGATCAAGCCTGATAAACAGAATATCAGATAATAATAAGGTAAAAAAAGAGTTCCCTTCAAATGTATACTATGCATTATAGGGCACCCATTCAAAAATATGTTGACAAATGTAAACTGATTTACATTTCAAATTGACTACTGTGAACTTTTAAATATGTTGGAAGAGTAAACCAAGGTTATGCATTGTTCAACATATATGCAAGTTTTCACATGAGCAGTTAAGCACTCAACAATCTATAAATTGATATTGATAAATAGCCAGGCCCATCTTTACTCATAATATTCCAAAAATAATCTTAAACTATCATCTCTAGGTATCTATCAATTTAATTATAACTCCTAGATCTTTGTGACAGAGATTTGAGTAAAAAGACAAATGTATTTATATTGATAAACAAGCTAGGCCTAGTTTAAATCATGTTTTACTCTCAGTAATCCTGATAAATCCTGAGCTATTATCCGGAGTTCTGTATCTATTTTATCATGAATTATATATCTCAGCAACATGAGTACAGAGAAATTTGAATAAAAACATATTCACCGGACTGGTTGAGAGAAGCAGATAGCACATAAAAAAAGATCACAAAGTTCAATACTTCTTGACAAGAATGCAAAGCAAGATGAAACCACATAACTAGAAATATAAGCTAAAACTTGTATGCATCAGTTTATTTCTTGAAAGTGATCTGTAGCCAGTGTGTCTTTATGTCTATCTAAGATCAAAGAGAGAGAGAGAGAGAGACAATCCTGACTAAAACAAAAGATAATAGATTCTGACCTCAACTTCTCCATTGGAACACATCCCAAATCTATGTTACATATTGGGCAGCATTCCATTTCCTCATCCGAGAGCTTCTTCTCTATGCATTTCCTGCAAACTAAGGGCATAGAAATGAAGACTGGATATGTTAGCCATATATATCCAACATGTCTGAACGAAACAAAACCATTAATCATAATTGGGCCTCAAATATTGAAAACCACAACAGAAAAGCGCAGGTAACAGAAAATGTCCAGCATAACTATGGTAAAATGCCTTTTTATGGACATTCTTGAACTAGTATAATGGTGTGAGAAACAAATTGTAGAATAACGTACACTAGTAAAAAGGTTTTTACTATCAAGCAACCTAACCTTTTTAACAAAGTTGTCACTACGTATACATAGCAGCATGTGTTAAGTCTTCACCACAACGTATTATAACTTTCCCTTTCTAAATTCAAAACTTTCTCCCGCCCCAAACAGCGTATCCCTGTCCATCACCTCCATCAAACGAATTGATGAGTGAGGAGGGGTAAAGACGTCTATAAATCATTATACCTCAAAAGCATCCTGATGAATAAATGAAAAACTAGGATATGCGTTTCAGTTTTGTTTATTAACAAATATTCATGAAAGTACAGTAGCATACCATCTCGCCAAATCACAGACAGATCATTAAGCAGAAAATTCATCATGTTTAATAATAAATACTACTGGCGTAATCGCGTGTAAACCTTCACAACTATGAACCTATCAATCATCATTAAATTAAACCACGCACGTCGCCATGGCCACACAAACACAAACTCTGAGAAATGAGGTAAAAGAACAGCGAAAGAAAAATAGAAATACCCATATCATTCACGAGCAACCTGCTTAATGGAAACCCAGATCGTATTGGGAAGCATCAAAAGAAAGTCAAAATTCGAATTAACTAACAATCGTACACAAGATAATCAGGATACCTAAACAGATTAGAGTAAGAGAAGAAGAAACACTCACACGTATGGAGGCACTCGATTATAGTTGTAGCCTCGCGGAATAGCTTGTGGCAGAGAGGGCATGTCATGCATGGCGCCACTGCCTCCCGCCTCACTTTCACCACCTGATGCGACATCGTATTGCCCAATTCACGCCCAAATCAACGAAATAAAACTACACCCACGTATCTTAAGCGGTGCATGTTAGCACCGCCTCATGAGGGATGTGATTCACGTTCATTCGTCGCAGCTCAATTGCATCTGCATTAAGCCCAAAAATCAAAACCCACAAATTACCATCAGAAATAGCATTTGCTGCGAGCACCGCCAAAACAGTTCAAAGCAAAACGGAGATGCGAGAAGGATTAATTGATAAATGGACCTGTAAATCTGAGGAAGAAGGAATTGGGGGAAAAAGAGAACGCTTGAGGGGTGGCGTGACTGGCAACTCCGGATGATCTGTGTATGTATGCGTGTTTGTGAGTGAGGATTTGGGGAGTCCAAATCGAGGGAGAAGAGAGAGAGAGAGTGTGTGTGAAAGAGGAGGGGGGGGGGGGGGGAGAGAGAGGGGGGGAGGCTGCGGCTTCGCTGTTACAATTAGCATGAAGAGATTATATTACTTGTTCCCGATTTACTATTATTTCGTTTTTTTCCCAAATAAAATAATGCTCCAGCTCCACATCGGTGGTATAAAAGGCGTCACTTGTAGATTTGTATCACAAGTGGATCGACTTGATCGGCGGATCAATAAATTTTTTTCCTAAGGTACGACATGTAATTATTTCTTTCGTCCAGTAAGTAATATATGTATATTTTGTATGTAGAAATTAAAAAAAAAATAATTTTAACATTTAAAAATGTGTAAAGTTGTTGGTATGTATATAGAAAGTAAATATTTTAAATAATTTAATGAAAAATATGTACAAAGTTGTTCAGATATGTGTAAAAAATGGGTATTATTAAGATGTATTTCTAACATGTTCAAAAATGTACATAAGTGTTGAGAAAGATCAAAAGAAAAGTGTGAAATAATTAAAGAGACGGAGAGAGTATTTGATATTCAAAATGGTACAATAAATAAATCAACAATTTAAAATTATAATTATTGATAACACTTGAAATTTCATTTGTAAAAAACAATTTAACACATTATTATCACAAATTTTTAGTATAAATTTATAAAAAAAAAGTATTGAATTGAGTATAAATTTATGTAAAGTTAATAATTTGGGGTACAAAATATAAATATATATATATATATATATACATATAATTTTTTTTTTTAAAAATTATTTTGAATACAATATTCAGAATAAAAATAAGATAAAGAAAAAGAAAAGAAAATCAAACGGTAAATATTGTTTGCCCAATCAAACGAAAAACTCCGTTTACCCAATAGCCTCCAGATTTCTTAATCCAATAATAATTTGATTACCTATCAAAAACCCTAATACACTGTATAAATGCCACTACCTACCAAATTCCAAAAAGGAAAGTATCAATCTCACACTTATTAAAACAGAATAATAATTGAAATATTAAGACCGCGATGAGTAGCCCAGCCCACAAAAGTGGACCTAAGCCCGCCTCCATCGCCCTAATCTTGCTTCCTATCAATTCTATCCTCCTTCGAAATAACCTTGTCCTCAAGGTTGCAATCAGGTAATCATCCTAGAGAAATACATGAAACCCCCGTCCCTCCTCAAAAAGCTCTTCTTTTTCATCCATTAACTCTTTTCCCGTCACCTCGCAATACTCGCACTGTTTGAGGTCCATATCCTCGTCCTCCTTAGCCAACATCACTCTCAGTTGTTTGAATGGATAGCCATGCCTAGGTGTAAAGGTTTCTTACACCTAAAGCACAACCCTTTTGCTCTCAGGTCCTCCAAGACTTCTTGGACAGCCATAAATTTATCCCGGACAACCCTGAATTTGCCCCCAAGGTTTGTGTAGCCAACTTAGAGAAACTGCCAGTCGACCCAGTGCACTGTTGCCCCCTGCTGCCACATTACTTACCGTAGGTAGCCTTAAAAAACTACCTGTACGCATCCCCGAATCGCTGAAAATTTGACTCCCTTGCCCTCCATTCTGAAAGGACAGATTATCCTCAATATCCCTAGCTAGTTCCATCGCTGTCTCCAAATTATTTGGGCAATGTAGCCGTAGTGAACTCCGAATTGGACCTTTCAACTCATTCATGAAATATCCCAAATAGTGTGCCTCAGATAATCCTGGAACCTGACCCGCTAATTGGACAAAAATTGAGATGTAATCTTCCACTGTTTCGGATTGCTCAACACCGGATAGTCATTCGAACCTACTCCCCTTAAATCGTGTGTCGAAATGAGCTATCGGCGCCTCTGAGAATAGATCCCAAGTCAACCTTGGCTTGCGAGAATGCAACCAGTTCACCCAATACATCGTTGCCTCTTCCATTGCAACCACTGCCGCAGACACCTTCAATCCCAGACTAGTGTTAAGGATTTCAAACTGTTAATTTGCACATGCCAGCCAACCAATAAGGTCAGATCCCTTAAAGGACGGAAGTTGCACCGAACCTATTTGCGATTGAGAGTGAATCTTCGGTGGTAGAGTCACCGTTTCGGTCTCCGTGGTGGTGACATCCTCGCGGCGCAGATCTGCAGCCAACTGTTGCGATGCCGATATTTTTAGGATCCCTTTCGAAAGTGATAAGTCATAATTTTACATGATTATTTTGGATGAAATTCACTTCTTTACGCATGAGTTGTGAATTATTTAGTGTAATTATGACTTATTTATATTTTTCATAGTTGAACCTTAATTATTTTATTTCTTATTGAAACAGGCCAAAATTGAGATAAATTGTACAGTCACATAATTTATTTTGTGGGACAGTTACAATAATTTTAATTGTTGAAAAATAAAGTGTTGACCAAGATAATTAAGGAAAAGAAGGATTTGGTGATCAACAATAAATAAAAACTTACCAAAGATGAGTTACAAGGAATCTGGACACACAATCAAGAAGGAAGGTCAAAGATAAATTAATTCAGGATCTTTATATTTATCTTGAATATCATTCATGCCTCAACACATCATGATCCGGGCTATATACTCACGGTAGAAGCAAATTAGGAGGCGACGGGAAGAACTCCACCACTTAGAACATCAGTTTAGTCTTTTTAATTTATTTTATTTAATTTCAATTATGTAATTTCGTTTCTAGTCCAGGGATTGTGAACCTCCATAGATTAATTTCAATGTTTGATTAGGAATAAAATTACCAACATGTTTTATGGATTTATTTTGTGATCGACTTTGATGTGAATCTTGAATTTTCAATTACTTGTTTGGACTACCCCTCTAATAGGTGATTGATTTTTCAATAGCTATTTTACATATTGTAATCCATAATTGTTATAATATTGTGAATCGAGTAGCAAAATGAGGGAGTACCTCTTTAAATCATGAAATCTAGGTTGTATGATTCGCTACCCCCGTTTTCATAGTCTAGTAGTCCTAATATCTAAATCCTAATGAATTGTCGAGTTCGAATCCATAGGGTCACTCGGGAATAGTTTAATCTAGAGGTCATACCCTAGGTTATTAAACTTAAGGATATTTCGAGTTAATTGGTCCTACCGTTAGCTTATGGGCTTGAGTTTATGAACTTGTTGGTGTTTTAGGAATTTCATACATGTGAATTAGGATATGGGAGGGGATCAAATCCTTGGACTAGGTTTGTTATTTTATTTGTTTATCTTATTTTATTATTTTTGCACTTTTAATTATTTATGTTTTCATGTCTATTAGTTGTTAGACTCAACCCAATCCTCCCTCTGGTTATGTTTAAAAGCACAATTAATTCAATTGAAATTCAATTACTCCCTATGAATTCGACCCTTACTTACCCTACTATATTCTAGTGGGTTTGTTAGGAAAAATTACAAATCTTATTTTTGGGTGCCGGCGACAGCACACCAAATTTTGGCGCCATTGCCAGGGAGTAATCCCGAATTTTTGTTGAATTTTTTGTGTTTTTATTTTATTTATTTTCGAATTTTGCCTAGCAGTGCACTGACATTGAACCCTTAAGGGTTAGGTCTGCCCTGTTTTTATTTTTTATTTTTTCATGGATAATCACTTTCTCCCCTTGTAGGCTTGCTTCTAATGGATCAATATCTTGGTTATTATGGTCAGAATATTCAGCCATGTAGAGTTTGTGCAACCACACTCCATTTCACTCATGATTGTCCATCCTTGAGCGGTGACAAAGAGATGAATATTGGAGTGCTAATCAACAAAGGCATTGGAATGATCAACCATATGTCAACACTTGCAATCAAGGGTGGCATAACCCGTATCATCCCCGATATGTGGACCATTATCATGATCAACCACACAATTTTCAAAGGCATGGCTACTATGATCAAAGACCTCAATCCTTCAATGATAGTGAATGCTATTATGAGGATGATGGATATTATGGTGATGAACAAAGTTCGAAGGCTTCATTGGAGTCCATGATGAAACAGATGGAAATTAATAATTTGATATTTCAACAAGGAACCCAATTGAGTCTTTGGAGTTTGGAGCGCCAATGTAGCAAATTAAGGACCGAGGTTAAATGTTTAGTTGCACAACAAAGTGCAAATCATGAGGAACGCGTCGTGGAGTCCACTAATGATGAAAAATTAGAGATTAAGTCATAAATTAAAGAGGATGAAGTTGCTAAAAATTCTGCAGATTTTGTGCAAAAAAATCAGACTGCAGAAACTGACACTAAAGCCTTCAGTGTCAGTTTTGTTGGAAATGAAAATGAGGAAAAGCTGCCTGAATTAAATTCTACTAATTCTGATTCATTTTCATCTTTATACAGGTTGCCAAAGGTTGAAGATCCTCAAGTAAAGGAGACAATTGAAGTATTTCGCATTGATGAGATTAAAGATCCTTTTCTTGAGGCGATCAAATAATTTTCTGTGGAGCTTGACATGTTAAGGCTGACCAAGAACTATACAATTTTGAAGAGATAGAACACTTCTCGCAAACCAATAAGATCATTATATTGGTTTGAACATTTTACTCCTATTACGTGAAAGGAAAGTGAACGTCGAGCCAACGACGTTAAGTAAAGGCGCTTGTTGGGAGGCAACCTAACTTAGCTTTATTTTTATTTATTTGATTTTATTTCTTAATAAATAATCTTGTTCTTTTGGTGTTTGCTTACTTGTAGGCCATGGAGCAAAGCTGTAATGGTGTTGATGATCCTTCTAAAGTGAAAAAAATTCCAGCCTTGGTTGATAATGAACTTAATCCGGTGACTTCTTTTCACTCTTGCACTTGATTATCCCTTGAATTTTATTGAGTTTGTTTGCTTGAGGGCAAGCAAAACAATTAGGTGTGGGTAGGTTTGGTGTGTTGAGTGGTGTTTGAAGTTACAATATTTTTGGTTTTCCATGTGCTTATAGTAATTCATTTGGATTATATTTTTACACATGTGCATATGTGAAATTGGTGTTGGATGTATGTTGAGATTGTGCCTTTGATATGTGAAATATTTGGCATGACAAGAGAGTTTAATTTGATATATCTATACTTGTGAGTTGTTGGATTTGTCTTGTTATTTTTGTGACAAATGTGGAATAATTTTTGTTTAGGAATTCATGGCAAGATTACCCTATTGTTGTGAGCTTTGAGCCATAAAGAGCTATTCATACTATATAAGCTCTATTTTCTTGATTGAGTGCAAATTGAACTTGATATGTATATTCTAAAACTTGCTCCTTGAATGCATTTTGAGATCTTACATTTGAGCATGTGTACTTAAATGATAAAGGCACCTAGGCAAACAACTCTTTGGCCTTCTTTTTATCTATCCGATCATATTAATCATTTAGGAGAGCCACTTTGAGCGTAGCCTTTTCGTTGATGAATGAGCATATCACTTAGCCCTATTCCATTTCTTTCTTGAACTCTTCCATTTGAACCCCTACTATTTTGCATATTGTGGAATTCATTGAAAAATGTTTCTTGTGGTTGAATTGAAAATGAAGGGGATTTGGTGGTTGTAGGAAAAGGAAAAAAATGGAGAAATGGAGAAAAAAAAGAGGAAAAGAAAAGAAAGGATGAAAAATTGAAAAAAATGGTTGAAAATATAAGAGAAAAAATTGGAGCTGAAAAAAAGAATGAAGCTGGAATTTGATTGCAGAATTTTTCCTAAACAATTTAGACACTGGACCCTTCAGTGTTGCCCCTGTTTTCCAAAATTTTGAAAAGAAACAAGTGTGGGTAGTTATTATATTGATAAAACTCAGATATTTGTCAAAAGAAAATGAGGAAGTGAATGTGGAAAACGTTGGGAATGGCATGATGTGTTGCTTTGATGTACGTTTTACATGATTAATATGCAGTGGTATATTCAGTCTTTCTAATCCTTTTTGTCCCACCTTATCCCAAGGCCTATTACAACCATTTAAAAGTTCTTTTGATATTTGCCCAACACTCATTGAACTTGGTGGAGATTTGATGTAGGAGCAAGCCTATGGTAATGTTTTGTCTTGTTTAATTTTGAGTGTTTTGCTACCCACTTATATATTTGAGCGTTATTGAGTGAAACCATTGTGAGACCATGAATTCTTAAATTCCTTTATTCTACATAAGTTACAAGATTTTTGTGAGACATTCTATCACTCATTTGTATTTGGTGCACCTTATTTGGTATCTCTTGGAAGTGTCACTGTTTTGCTATTACTTGTACATGATTGTCATTTTTCCTATGCCTGTATTTTGGTTTTATTTTGCTTGAGAACAAACAAAGGTTTAGGTGTGGGTAGTTTGATAAGTTGAAATTTTACATGATTATTTTGGATGAAACTCATTTCTTTACGCGTGAGTTGTGAATTATTTAGTGTAATTACGACTTATTTATATTTTTCATAGTTGAAACTTAATTATTTTATTTCTTATTGAAACAGGCCAAAATTGAGATAAATTGTACAGTCACATAATTTATTTTTTGGGACAGTTACAATAATTCTAATTGCAGGAAAATAAAGAGTTGGCCAAGATAATTAAGGAAAAGAAGGATTTGGTGATCAACAATGAATAAAAACTTACCAAATATGAGATACAAGGAATCTGGACACACATTCAAGAAGGAAGGTCAAAGATAAATTAATTCAGGATCTTTATATTAATCTTGAACATCATTCATGCCTCAACACATCATGATCCGGGCTGCATACTCACGCTAGAATCAAATTAGGAGGTGACGGGAAGAACTCCACCACTTAGAACATCAGTTTAGTCTTTTTAATTTATTTTATTTAATTTCAATTATGTAATTTTGTTTCTAGTCTAGGGATTGTGAACCTCCGTAGATTAATTTTAATGTTTGATTAGGAATAAAATTACCAACATGTTTTATGAATTTATTTTGTGAATGACTTTGATGTGAATCTTGAATTTTCAATTGCTTGTTTGGACTACCCCTCAAATAGGTGATTAATTTTTCAACAACTATTTTTCATATTGTAATATGTAATTGTTATAATATTGTGAACCGTGTAGCAAAATGAGGGAGTACCTCTTGAAATCACGAAATCTAGGTTGTATGATTCGTTACCCCCGTTTTCATAGTCTAGTAGTCCTAATATCTAAACCTTAATGCATTGTCGAGTTCGAATCCATAGGGTCACTCGGAAATAGTTTAATCTATAGGTCGTACCCTAGATTATTGAACTTAAGGATATTTCGAGTTAATTGGTCGTATCGTTATCTTAGGGGCTTGAGTTTATGAACTTGTTAGTATTTTAGGAATTTCATACATGTAAATTAGGGTACAGAGGGGATCAAATCCTTGGACTATGTTTGTTATTTTATTTGTTTATCTTATTTTATTATTTTTGCTCTTTTAATTATTTATGTTTTCATGTCTATTAGTTGTTAGACTCAATCCAATCCCCCTCCGGTTAAGTTTAAAAGCACAATTAATTTAATTGAAATTCAATTACTCCCTGTGAGTTCGACCCTTACTTACCCAACTACATTCTAATGGGTTTGTTAGAAAAAATTATAAATTTTATTTTTGGGTGCTGGCGACAGCACACCAAAAAGTTCGAAAAGCGTAGCCAAGATTTCTACCAAATTCTGCTTCATCTCTTCCTGATCAGCCTCAAGTTTATCCAATCTCTCTTCAGTGGAACGGGTCATTGCCATGTCGATGGGAACGGGATCCGGAAGGTCAGACCAATTGTTAAAATAATAATTGTTAAGAACATAAAATAAGAAAGAAAAGAAAAAGAGAAATTCAAATGGTAAATACCATTTGCCCAATCAAACGGAAAACTCCATTTGCCCAAAAGCCTCCAAACTCCTTAATCCAATAATAATTTCGATAAGAATCCATAAACCCTAATCACACCTTATATAAAATTAGTCATTAAAACCAAAAAGGAAATAATCCAAAACCCTAAAGACCTAAACAAAAATATAATAAATAAACCCAACCCACCAATAATGGGCTCAAGCCCTAAACATAAAGATAATTTAAATAATTAAGATTAGACAATGGATAATGGACCTATGCCCGATCCCATCGACGGTGACCCTAATTTGCTTTATATCAATTCCATCCTCCTTCGAAACAACCTTGTCCTCAAGGTTGCAGTCAGGTAACCACCATAGAGTAAACACGAAAGCCCCGTCCCTCATCAAAAAGCTCTTCATATTCATTCATTAACTCTTTTCCTATCACTTCACAAATACTCGTACTGTTTGAGTTCCAACTCCTCGTCCTCCTCCGCCAACATCACTCTAAGTTGTATGAACGGAGAGTCATGCCCAGGTGTAAAGGGTTTCTTATCCCTAAAGCACAACCCTTTTGCTCTCAGGTCCTCCAAAACTCTCGGTGGAATCCGAGTGTATTTAGGACGAGTAGTACACTGCCCGGACAACCTTGAATTCGTCCTCGGTGAGTGCATAACTAGCTTAGAGAAACTAATGGTCAACCCATGTGCACTGTTGCCCCCTGCTGCCACATTACTTTTTGTAGGCAGCCTTGAAAAATTGCATGAGCACATTCTCGAATCGCTGAAAGTCTGACTTCCTTGCCCTCCATTTTGAAAAGAAAGATTATCCTCAACATCCATAGCTAGTTCTCCGAATTACTTAACTCTGGATAGACGTTCGAACATGCTCTCCTTAAACCGTGTGTCAAACGCCCCACGAGCGCTTACGTGAATTCTTCCCACGTCAATCCTGACTTGTGGGAGTGCAATCAGGTCACCCAATACAGTGCTGCCTCCTCCATCGCAAATACAGTCGCATGCACCTTCATTCTTGGGCTTGTGCTATGGATCTCAAATTATTGATTGGCTCATGCTAGCCAACCAATAGGGTCAGATTCATCAAAGGACGGAAGTTGCACCAAACATATCTGCGATTGAGGGTGAATCGCCAACGATAGAGTTACCATTTTGGTCTCAGTAGTGGTGACATCCTCGCGATGCAGATTTATAGCTGATTGTTACGATCTCGAGGGTTTCAAAATCACCTTCGAAAGTCACCCAAAGTATTCAAAATTTCAGCCAATGTTTTCTTCATCTCCGCCTGATCAGCCTCAAGTTTATCCAATCTTTCTCCAGTGGAACGAGTCGTTGCCATGTCGACAGGAATGGGATCCGACAGGTCGACCAATTGATAAGAACAGAAAAATAAGAAAGAATAAAAATAGAAAATCAAACGGTAAATACCGTTTACCCAATCAAATGGAAAAGTCTGTTTACCCAAAAACCTCCAGGCTCCTTAATCCAATAATAATTTCGATAAGAATCCATAAACTCTAATCACACCTTAAATAATACTACTCATTAAGACCAAAAAGGAAAGAAACCAAAACCCTAAAGACCTAAATAAAAACATAATAAATAATAACCCACGAATATGGGCTCAAGCTTTAAACATAGTGATAATTAAAATAGTTAAGATTAGCCCAAGAATAGTGGACCTATGCCCGATCCCATCGACAGTGACCCTAATTTACTTTTTATCAATTCCATCCTCCTTCGAAACAACCTTGTCCTCAAGGTTGCACTTAGATAACCGCCATAAAGTAAACATGAAAGCCCCGCCCCTCCTCAAAAAGCTCTTCATGTTCATCCATTAACTCTTTTCCCGCCACTTCTGTTTAATTATTTTTGAGTATAAATTTGTGTAAAATTTTTTTATTATGATCTTGGTGATTACCCATTGAACTTCGTGTTTATGATCTCTGTGATCACATATGAGGTTTGTTCTCTACTCATTATATCTTTGTGATATTGTGTTTCTTTGCCTTTGTGGCATTTCCCCTCGTAGGGCTTTGTGTCGGATTATGCACTAACTATGTGTTTTGCTAATGTGCAGGTATGTCTGGAAAGGTGCGATGATGAAATCCTGACTAGATGAACACAGTGGTGAGTTGGACCAAGGTGGAGAATTGTTTGGCCCTTTGGGCTATCTTGTGGCCTAACTGCTGGTCTTCAATTTTGGTATTTGGTATGGGATTGGGGGACTGTTGTACTCCCTTGTACCCCCTAGATCCGCCACTGTTAACAATAGTATGTGCGAGTTCTCACATAAAAGGGACGTTTACTTATATAGTGGGGTTATTATGGGTGGGTAAAATCAATATATAAAAAATACAGGTACCGTACCGATATTGTGCCAAAAAATTTGGCTTGGATTTTTTCATACCGATACCGAATTTTCGATATACCAATTTTTGGCATTACGAAATTTTAATAAAATTTAATTCTATATCGATACCGTACCGATATTTATTCATACTGATTTTTTAAAAAATAACGATTTATACTGAAAATTTGACATACTATTTCATACCGAAAATCAGTACGCCGAAAAAAATCAATATACTGAGTCATATCGAAAAAAAGTTAATTTTGATTAAAATAATAAATTAATATAAAATAGAGTAAAATATTCTAATACATTTTATATTACGATCAATGGACATTATAATTATTTAGATGATATTTATATCAACTACTAATTTATTAAAAATCTTTATATAAATTTATTTATTTATTTATTTTTACATATTTTTAATATTAAGTGTAACATATCTTTATTTATAATTATTAGAGTTTGTTTTTACATTTAATAAAAAAATATGAATAAATGTGATGCATAATTACACATATATAATTTAATAAAAAAATTTATATTCTATTATATGATAAAATTGTATTTAAATAAAATTTTAAACTAAATACATAGGTTGTTTTTTCTTAAAATTAAATATATAAACGTTAAAAATACAAAAATTTACTATTTTCAATTCAGGGCCTGAATTATTTATTCTATCAATGCGAGGCCTGAAATATGTATAACTATCAATTCAGAGCCTGAATTTAGGCCATAAATTGATAAAATATGAGACAATATTTGATAAGTTTAGGCCCTGGATTGATAATTTTACACATTTCAGATCTCGAATTGATAGAAAAATAATTCTGACCTCGGATTGATAGTTTACCTATTTTTCAGGCCTTGAATTGATAAAATTCTACAAGCAAAGACTTGTGCGAGACTGTCTCACGGATTTCATTCCGTGAGACGAGTCAAATATAAACCATATATAAATTCACGGATCCGTTGCCAACCTACAACCTGCTTATATTTACTAAATACTTGTAAGGGTGGTACTCGACTCATCAACTAATTCAATCTTGATTTTTTCCATTTATTTTTTTATTCTTCTTTTTTTTTTCTTTTACAATTCAATTGGGTTTTTATTTTATTATTATAATTTATGGAATAATTTTTATTACATCTATATTATTATTTGTAAATAAATAAATTAAGAAAATATTTTATTTAAAACACAATTAATGTAAATTGTGTCAAAATGGAGTATATAATTAACAAAAAGTTTAAATAATAATTTACTTTTTATTTTTTTTTCTTATATTTATGAATAAGTTCAATTAAATGATTATCATTTTTCTTTTATTAGGTATCACTTTTTATTAAAAATGTAATTACTTTTTATTTTTGATAAAATATGAATTATTCTTTAAATAATTTAATTGAAATTAGGTTAATGATGCTTAGAATAAATTGGCTCTTGTCTGTAAGTCCCAGGTTTTAGCCATGTAAAGGCGTTGTGATGGGCATGTTTAGAGTAATATTTATTTTAGCATTATTTGATAATAAGATGACAGTTATTGCTTAATTCTGTAAATTGTCCTTAAGATTTCACACTAGTCGGTCCTGACAGTGATTGGTATCAGAGCCATGGTAACCATAAAAAATAGGGCATGTATCAACACATATTTTATCATGAATTTCATGAATATGGTTAATAAGAATAATAATATTAAGAATATTAGAAATGAGGAATATGATATTCCAGAAAATTTAGATCTGCTTAATAAGTGGACAATTCCTAAAATTGAACCTAGACTGATATATCAGTTAGGAACATTTGAAAGATTAGGATGGAAACAAGTAGTAAAGACTACTGAAGAATCTGTATCATTAGATAATAATGAGATGATAATAAAATTATTATCCGAAAAAGATATAAGTGCTTATAGCCAGACCCATAGATTCCTTCATATAGGATTAGTGCAAATTGCATTTAAACCCTTAACTTTAAAAGGACTACCAGAAAGCTTTATAGCAGCTTTAAGAGATGGTAGAAATTTGAATTGGAAACAATCTTTAATGGGTATAATACAATCCAGTTTGACCAATGGTCCAGTTTATTTTAATGTATATCCTAATTTACAATTATCATTATCTGATGTTAATATACTTGATGCTTTAACATTAAATGTTAAAACTCATGGTTATAATTATATTCCAGGAACAGAACTTATATGTATCTATTATAGGATATATTATAAGCCATTATTTACATTGAATCCTCAATGTAAAAGAATTGATAAAATGACTAATGAAACTATAATAATAGAGACCAATTATAATAAGTCCAATATTACTACAAGAAGACCTATTAAATGGGAAGAAATTGACTTTCCAGATAATTGGATTATTGAACAAGCTGTCCCTGTACAACCACAAGTACAAAATCATAATAATATTTTGAATATTGTGCAAAGCACCGAAGGGTCAGTAAATATACAATTTGATAATAATAAGTTTTTTCAAAAGTGTAATTCTATGAGAAATTATATTTCTCCAATATATTACAAGGTGGAAACACCTAGAGCATCAACTTCTCAAATAAGAGAAGATACTAATAAAAAAGAATCTAGAATTTCTAGATTAGAAGAAATATCTAAAGGTAAGAATATTTTACAAGATGATATTGAGGTTAATAAACCTAGTATATTTAATGAAAAATTTCTCTCTACCATTGAAATGGTTATATCTCAAAAATGGTACATAAAAATATCTTTATTAATTGATAATCATTATACAGAAACATTTACCGCATTGGTTGATAGTGGTGCAGATTTAAATGTTATTCAAGAAGGGTTGATCCCTACTAGGTATTTTCATAAAACTAGTCATACATTATGGCATGCTGGAGGAGATAAACTCCATATTAATTATAAGCTTCCTAAAGCTTATGTTTGTAATAAATGTATTTCTCAAAGTTTTATACTTGTGAAAAATATTTCAAATCAGGTTATACTTGGTACACCATTTTTAAATAATATATATCCCATAAAAAAGATTGATAATAAAGGGATTATTGGAACTTTTAAAGAAAACGATATTTTTCTTGAATTTATTATTGAGTCTTTTACTAAAACTTTGCATAGTATCTATGATAGTATCAAGGCTAAACAAAATCAAATCAATTTTTTAAAACAAGAAATTAATATTGTTACTCTTGATGATCAATTGAAAAATCCTAGATTACAGGATAAAATTAGTCTTTTAAAAATCAATTTTCATTAGAGATTTGTAATGATCATCCCAATGCATTTTGGGATAGAAAAAAATATATTATTTCTTTACCTTATGAGGATTCTTTTTATGAAAAGAATATACCAACTAAGGCTAGACCTTGTCAGATGAATTTTGAATATTTAGAATTATGTAAAAAAGAGATTGAATCTTTATTACAAAAAAGACTGATTATTCATTCTCAATCTCCGTGGTCATGTACTGCTTTTTATGTTAATAAACATTCTGAAATTGAGAGAGGTGTTCCAAGATTGGTTATTAATTATAAACCTCTGAATAATGTTCTGAAATGGATAAGACATCCAATTCCTAATAAAAAGGATTTATTGGATAGACTTTATGATATTCTTATGTTTTCAAAATTCGATCTTAAGTCAGGATACTGGCAAATACAGATTAATAAATCTGATAGATATAAAACAGCATTTAATGTTCCAATAGGACATTATGAATGGAATGTAATGCCTTTTGGATTAAAAAATGCTCCTTCTGAATTTCAGAAGATTATGAATGATATTTTTACTCCTTATAGTGAGTTTATAATTGTGTATATTGATGATATTTTGGTTTATTCAAAAACCATTGAAATGCATTTTAAACATTTGCATATTTTTAAAACTTTAATTATTCAAAATGGATTAGTCATATCTAAACCAAAAATGGAATTATTCCAAACAAGGATTAAGTTTCTTGGTCATTTCATAGAAAAAGGAAATATTATTCCCATAAATAGAAGCATAGAATCTGCAGATAAATTCCCAGATATAATAACTGGTAAAACTCAGTTACAAAGATTTTTAGGGAGTCTGAATTATATTGCTCCATATTATCATAATCTGGTTAAGGATACAGCTATTCTTTATGATAGACTTATGAAAAATCCTAAACCTTGGACTAATAGTCATACAGATGCAGTTAAAAAGATTAAATCTAGGGTAAAAATATTACCTTGTTTAATGATCAGTAACCCAAATTGGGAAAAAACCATAGAAACTGATGCCTCTGATATAGGCTTTGGTGGTATATTAACCCAGATTAATCCTGATACAAAACAAGTTTATCTTGTTAGATTTCATTCGGGTAAATGGAATAATGCCCAGAAAAATTATGCTACTATTGCTAAAGAAATTCTTGCAATAGTTAAATGTGTTTTAAAATTTCAAGATGATTTATATAATCAGAAATTTACTATTATTTCAGATTGCAATGCAGCTAAATTCATGTTTCAAAAAGATTTTAAACATGATGTTTTCAAACAAATGTTTGCTAGATGGCAGGCTCATTTAGCCCTGTTTGATTTTAATATTGTTTATAAAAAGGAAAAAGATAATAATCTTCCAGATTTTCTAACCCGTGAATATTTTAATGATTACAGAGATGTACAGGGGAAGAGGATCTCCCTCTAATTATAGAGGAAGAGGAGGAAGGAGTTATACTCCTAATACTCCTAACAGTGGACGAGGAAAATTCACTGAGATTATATCTCAACATGGGAAAAAGAAGCTTGTGAATAAAAATCTTTCACAAGAATTTGAGACATCCAGCATGGATGAAGAAATGAGTAATACTCCTACTTTTGCAAAAATTATTGGTAATGACGAATCTGACAGCATAGGATATGTCAAAAAAGATTATGAAGAAATTATATTTCTTCTGGAAGAAAAAGATCTGAAATGGAGTGATAACCCATGGTTTTTAATGCAGAGATATTTGGATAATGGTTCCAATGTCATGAGGACATATAAGTCTAGAAACTATTATGAGCAAATTTTAATCCAGAGTGGATCATGTGATTTTACTCATTATTCTGGAGCTCATCCTGAAATTTATAATTTCAGTAAAATAATAATAAAAAGGTTATATCATTAGAAGAATGGGGAATTTCTCCATTAAGAGAAAAAGAGATTGTTAATAATAAAACAAAAACAGTCTTTAAATATAATATTGGGACTACTGTGATGCATTCATCATGTTTGTTAATTATGAGAATGATAAACACAAACATACTTGGTTTATCAAAATCTGTTCTCAAGTTTATAACTATGATATTCCCCATTGGTTTATACACTGGTTCTATTGTCTTGGTCCAGTACCAAACATATTACCAGAAGAAATTAAAAATAATTTTAACAAATGGTTGGATGTTTCTCCCCAATTAATAAAGAAACAAGATGCTAAACTTTTCATAGAAGGTATAGCTTCTTGCTTTTTTTTATAGAATTCTCGATTCCTTGGATTTTAAAATGGAGTCCTGAATTCGGGTACACTAAAACAGGAATTCCCTGTTTGTTTCGAACATTTCAAGTGAAATTCTGGGAGTCATCACATTTAATTCGTCCTTATTCATTAAATAATTTAATTTTATATTTATCACTTTTATTTGAATAGATATCACTTTTTATTAAAAATGTTATCACTTTTTATCCGTCATATAAAATTTTTATTAAATAGTTTATTTGGATATGTATCACTTTTTCTTAATTAAGTACTCACTTTTTATTAAAAATATTATCACTTTTATTTTTCTTATAAATTATTTATGAAATAATTTAATTAGTTGAGTATCACTTTTTCATGTTTATATATTATTTTTATTAAAAATATTATCATTTTTTAATTAATAAATTTTTTATGAAATAGTAACAGTAAGTGTATCATTTTTAATTTTCTTTTATTAGTTATACCACTTTTTAATTTTCCACTTGTCACTTTAATACTGTAATTTTAAAAGTTAATAAAATCATTAATTTAAAAAAAGAAGAAGAAAAAGATAAATAGGAAACTGATATCCCCTTAATAATTAATTAACTGCCTAGAAGATACACGAATATGTTAGGCCGCTATGCGAATATGTGAGCGCGAAGATTTCATGGATGACCGACCGTGGCCGCTACTTCTTTTATTTTATTATTTTTATGCTTTATTATATTATTGATGGATAGTCCGTCTCACATAGTAAGATCCGTGAGATGGTCTCACACAAGACTCACCCAATTCTAAAAATGGTACTATAATATATAATTAAACTTTTAAAAAATAAATAAATAAATTATTTTCAGTACGATATACTGATACCAAAATACCGAAATTATTTTTGATATACCAAAATACCAAAAATTTTGAAACTTGTTACCGATATCGTATCGAAATTTTCGGTATGACAACCATACCATACAAAAAATTTTGATATACCTAAAATTCAGTATTTTTTAATAAATTTCAATGCGACAAGCTCGGTATACCGAGTTTTTGGTATTTTTACCCATCCCTAAGTGGGGTTAAGTTAACATATGTTAATTCATCGCCCAAAGACATGTTAAATTTGTGGGGAATTTTTAACTGATCTGGGCTCACACATGACCCAAGTCAGCACAAGTAGCATGTTAAAAGGAGTTAGACGGGCCCACCACTTTTATTCTAATAATTTGTTATTTTATATTATTAATTATCATCCATATAATTGTGTTTTTTTAATAAATAAATATGTGATTTTTTTAAAGTATAAAATTTATATTTCATTACATTTTTTTAAGATCAGTCAATATCAATATCATATCAATCAATATATATATATATATATATATATATATATATATATATATATATATATATATATATATATATATATATATATATATATATATATATATATATATATATATAATTTTGATCCCTTAATAAGGGTAGGGATTGCTACCCCAATTACCCAATTAATCTCTAAAATTACACTAAGCAAGAGCCCCTTGAAAATCTTTCTTTACATTCCAGCAGTCACAAATTTGAAGACTATAGAAAAGATTTGAAGAGATATGAGCAGACATAAGGTTTATCCTATTTTGGAGGAACACCAATTTTCTGAAAAATATGAAGAAGTTTGGAGAGAGATGAAAACACGGGTCTCCAAATTTGCAGGAAAGCCTTAATCGCTCATCTTCCATCGCGAATTTGATTTTGAACTTCAACGTCATCTATATTGATTTTTGTTTGTTTCTGATATTCGAGTTTGCACATCTTATGAAAACCACGATTAGGTTTTATCCAGTTTGATAAGCAATTATCGTGAATTTTTATTCTTGGGTGTTTTTCTGATCTTTGAGTGCGTCTATGTTGATTTTGTGTATGTCTCTGATATTGGACTATTTTTGTATTTATTTTGTGTGTTTTATTAATTACCCTTCATCTGATGTAAAATTACGATTGAGATTTATTCATTATGTAAAAGCTCTAATTTCGAATTTCAATCCTGAGTTTCTCTCTACTCTTCACATCCATCTATATGGATTTTTTATTCTTCTAATTAATATATATCTAATATAATCAAAGGGGATGGATCTTCTCGAAAAAGGTGAACTTATTTTTTGTAAATTTGTTTGAAATTTTCATGCAGTTAATTTGTTGCCAAGGGACCCCATGACTATGCTTTCATTGATTTCGACGACCGCAGAGATGGCTAAGATGCTAATAGAGAAATTGACGGTGAACTTCTTCTGTTTATTATTTTATTCATTTATTGTTAAAATGATTTAGAAATCTAATTTTCATAGTTCATATGAACGATTAATGGTGTCAATTGTATTATTTTTTCGCTGCTGTGTTTTCTTTCTCTATGGTGCAAAGATATACTTCTTAATGTTCATTGAGGATTAATGTAGTTGGAACTTGAAGTACTCTTGACTATATTTCTTGAGTACGCCACTCTTTGGTGGAAGGCAGAGTAATATTTATTTATATAGCATGAATAGTAGATGATCATTCTTGATGGAGTGTTGAAAGGTGGAGTATTATTTTTTTATGTACCATGAATAGAAAATAAACATTCTTGATGGAGTATTGTAGTTCAGTTGTCTCTTTTCCTGACTGAATGAGTGGGTATTTCTGTTGGATTGTATACTGAAAGTCTACCTTTTTGTATGAACAATGTTTTAACAATTTAATTTATTTGAAATGAGAATCATGTGATCAAACGTTTGCAATAATGTTGTTGCAAAAGTCCATTTACTTTATACTGTAGATAATATGGTGTGCGGCGTCACACGAAAGATTATATTATCGGCTCCTTATAAAGTATAAACAGATGTTCACAACCGAGATAGACATGGACTATCTATCAGTATGGTTGTAGTATAATTTGGCCTTAGTCTGTCTTGACTATAAAATTGCACTAGTACACTTTAAGTGTATTGAGCAGGACCGCTGTGAGATTGTTCGGTTTATACTGACTATATAATAGAACTTGATCTTCGTTATTATGGATGTTCGTACTCTTAATCCCTATACAATAACCTCGACACGTAAGCCAATATTTATTTCTTTGATTCATCAATGGGTGAGATTTAATGGTTAAATTAATATGCTTGGTGAGTTGGGAGATGGTGCTGACTCTACGGTGTGCTGCTGATTGTAGAAGGAATCTGTGTCCTAACGAAATTGGTTGATGATGTCCCCTTGAGGAGCTCATAATGATTATCATGTAAACCCTGCAGGTGGATTTATTCTGGCATGATAATAAGGTTGAGTGGTACTACTCTCGGTATATATATATTAATTAATGGAGTTGTCAGTAACTTAATTAATTAATGGACATTGAATCTTAAACACAGGGAGATTAGCGGGCTCATAATAAGAAGGAGCCCATAAATATAATTTGGGATTAGGGTGGCAGTGCAATAATATTTCTTTAGTGGAATGATTTATTATTATTGGACTTAAGTATAAGTTTTGGCTAAACTTGGATGCTTAAGCCCAATGGGAGACCCAAACCCTAATTTCTCCTCTTGATCCCTGTTGTAGCCTATATAATAGCCAATCTCAGCAGTCCGGATTATCATAACACATGCCTAAACTCATTAGAGATAGATTAGACTGCAGATTGAGTTTGTCTCGTAGATCGTTGCCCACACAACGTTGAGACATGGATTAGGGATACTACAGAAGATCGGAAGGTCGTTTGCTAATTTTGTCCATCAACTTCCATGATTTTTATAAAATCATGTGAACATCAAAACTGAAAGTGTGATATACTGACGGAAAGCCAAGGAAGAGAGGATTGTTTTACCGTGTAGATCACTCCAATCGGAGATCGATGAGGAAGTTACAGCCAAAACCGTGGGACTACATAGGATGCCAGCGAGAATCTTTATTCTTCAACATACCCTGGTGAAAGGTAATACGTTTCTATGATTTCTTGCTTCCACTGATTTAAAAATATATGGAACCCTAATAGTTCACGTTAACTAAAAGATCCAAATACCAACAGTTGGTATCAGAGCATAGAATCTAAGGCTAAATGTGACACGTCAGGCTAGGGTTTGGGTGGATAATGTGGTGCTAGAACTTAGAGTTATACATTTGAACTTGTTGGAATCTAATTACACGACGCCAGACACACACAACACCGTACATTATATTGGCGATGGTGAAAGGCTCTGTCACTGATGGAGGACTGGCGAAAGATTGGTGAGTGGCGGATGCAGGCGTAATGTCGGTTGGCTGTATGATGGCGGTGAATGGGTATTATCATCAAAACCTATTTGGTGTTCTTCACGGTGAAAGGAGAAAAACCCTCAGTTCGAATCATGATAGATATTGATGGTGAAAGTGACGTTGGGGAAGCACGATTTTGCTGTATAGACAAAGAAAAACAAGGGGGTCGTGGTCGTTGGCGTGATTAAACTAGCACGACCGACGCGGACTTGCCCAACACGGCATCACTGGATTGACAAGGGTCGATTAGGCTTGCGACGCTGTGTGTTGGCGATGTTGGATGGCAAGGCAGACAACCAGCGTGGCTTCTTCACGTCGTTAATTTTTTGGAAAAATCCAAGTGTGGACGACACTGAGGAGATCATCTTTTATGCAGCCCGACGACAACAGCTGGTTGACGTGAATTCAATGGAACAATATGGTTATGCGCTTATGGCAGCACAAGGCTGGTACCCTAATGGCTCATGACCGGCGACTGGCGGCATGGTTGTTGAACGACAACAGTGTCATTCATCGTTCATGCTACTGAAAGCCATAGATTGCGATGCAGACGATTTAAGGGATGTAAGAGCAGACTTCTGATCGGGAATGGAGTATATTCCAGCAGAGTTTCTGTGGTGATGTCGGGGGTGTCGACTGTTGGTTTCGATCAGGTCAAACTGGGTTTCGAGCGGGTCATGCCATGTGTCTGAGCGGGTCAGAAGGTAGTTTCTGGTCGAGTCTGGCTTAATTTCCAATCGGGTCCATATGTTTTCTGACCGAGTTCGCATGTGTCAAGGTAGGGGCTTTGGTTCCTCCGGTGAAGGCATGGCTCGAGCAAATTCGTACCTGGATGGAAGCAGATAGGATAGGAAAAAGACAGTCCTGGTGCGACGAATCATGTGGCCGTCGGGAATCCTACAGGGCTGAAAGCATCTTGGCACGTTGGGTTTTATCGTGGTGATGTTGTGGATTCACGCTTTAAGGAGACTGATAAACAACTCTTCGGAGTTTGCTGTGGCTATCGGTTGTAGTAATTGGAGCAAGCGCAGCTTACATGCGCGAAGTCAATGCAGGGCAGTGGTTAATGGCTGTCGCCGTGTGATTTGCGGGTGCAGGCTCGTGCAAAATCTGTGGAGGTCGCTGATGCAGCTGGGAAGCAGACCGCACTGCGATCCGACCAACTATTGAAGATGGCCGGCAGGTAGCATGGGCTAGGTACGGACGACCGACGGGAATTCCGGTAGCAATGGTGATTTTCGACGATCATGGAGTTTTTCCGGTGGGTATAAGGCTGGGATCGAGCAGGGGCATTGGTTGCTGTCCATCCGTGTGTGGTGGTTGGCTTGGGGCACAAGTTTACCTACTTGTTGTGCAAGTCTCCTTTTTAATTGCTAAATTGTTGACCAAGTCCTTCCATATTTGGTTATTTTTTCTTTCCTTATATATAATTGATATAATTATTTTTATTTGTCAATTATTATTATATATTTGGATTGCATGTGCTATTTGATTTACTGCCTTATTTGCCATAATAATAGCATGATTTTATTTGCGTATTTTATATTTGTTATATTGTATGCATGCAAAAACTCTCTTGTTAAATAACTAAGTGGGAGAGGGAATGGTCATGATCCCGCGGCCTCCATTGTTGATTTATTAAGTGATGCAAATAAGCTTATGAGTCGATTTTAGTGCCTTCCTCCCCAATGGATGATTTTATTTGCGGATCACTGGAATAAATTTCATGAAAAAATTATTATTTGTAATGTGATGAAAGTAAGCTTATGAGTCGGTTATAGTGCCTTCCTCCCCAACGGATGAGTTTTATTTGCGGATCACTGGTACAAATTAATAATTGATGTTTATAGGAAATTATTTGAGCTCGTGTGGACTTCTCCAACTATAAGGAACACAAACTTGGGTAACGTACTTAGTATCAAATAATGGTATACACTTAGGTGCAATTAATATGTATCCTCCCCAACGGAGTCACTGCTATTAAATTGCAGGCTAAAGGACAACCGACTATTAATAATTGAGTCATAAGGTTAATTATGACGTATGGAATTAATGGGTAAAACCTTCTCTTATGAATGTTAGGGTTTGTATACGTCCACACTAACGTGATATGCAAATTCACAGTGCTTGAGATGTCAGTGAGTTTATTTTATATTGTTTCTTGAGGGAATCAATATAAAATTTAAATTCGAAGTGTTTGATCGTTTTATTAGTTTACTTGATTCTCTGAATTTTCGAATACTTTATTTCGCTTATTGTTAACTAAAAGAAAACATATTTACTGGTTCAAAATTAAATTTTAATAAGAATCTTGGTTTTAATCATTACTGCTTAGGAAAATTAAAATGTGTTCTCACTAAGGATGCCTTCTGATGCCTATTTAAGTCTTTAGTGAAGAGTTGAGAAGTTCATAGAAATATGATAGTCTCTTGCGACTCTTCGGATACTTGAGAAATAAAAAAAGGCAAGGGGTGGGGTTAAACTTGATGAATGAATTGGAAATACTTGAAAAGAAATTGAAGGGAAAACCTAGCTCAATTTATTTTTCATAGTTTGCCTTAACTTTTTGAGCAAGTTTCACCGAATTACAAGAGGTTGTATACGGTGGGAAACTTCTGACAAAACATGTGGCGAAAGAAAACCAATTTCATCAAGAAGTGAACAAGGATAATATCTTATTCACTAATTGATGAAGCGTGATTAGTGATGGCGTTTACAGACACGTTGTGTGTAAATACAAAAATCACTAGCCTGCAACTAAGTGATGATGAGATTACTAAGTACATGGATGAGCTACGAAAGTAGTGGCTGTTGCAGTGGGAGATGTTTATTTATCTTTTTATACGAATAAACGTTTGATTTTGAGAAATTATCTGTATGTATGTTATCATAGAAAGAATTTCATTTCGGTTTCTATAAATTTACGGATGGATACTCCAATTCATTTAAATGACATGGTTATTATAATGAAGGATGGAGCTATAATCTGTTATGGTACGATAGTGATAATTTGTACACTCTTAAATCATATTTATCCCATGGATGCAACAAATATTAATTAATAATGCATCTTCTAATCTCAGTAAGAGAAAGGAACCTTCGGCGATGAACTAATTAACATACTTTTGACATCTAAGACTAGATCATTTTACTTAAGTATGATTCGAAAGTTGATAGCCAATGAACCGTAAGGTTTATTGGAAGTGGAAACTATCGAACTTATGAGTCTTACTTAGAAGTGAAAATGATCAAATTACCTATAAAAGGCAAAGGGGTATAGAGTCATGTAAAGATATGTTGGAAATGATTCATTCTGATTTAAGCGATCCTAAGATTATCCTATCGAGATGTGGTTAAGAATATTCGACTATTATTCTAGAAATAAGATATATTTATTTGATGCATTGCAAGTTTGAGTATTATGATTAATTCAAAAAATGCATGACTGATGCGGTGAAGCGTCATGGAAAATATATCAAGTCATTACGATTTAATCGTGATGGCAAGAGCCTCTTAGGATAGTTAGGAGATATTAATTAGAGGTTGGGATTGAATCCCAAGTTGACTACACCAGGCAAGCCCCAGTTGTATGGTGTGGTGGATAGAAGGAATACGACTCTTATGGAAATAGTTAGATAGATGACGAATTATTTGGAATTACTAAATTATTTTATGGATAAGCCCTAGAAATAGCATGTCGTATGATGATTGTCTGTTTGTGGGATATCCTAGAAAAATAAAGGATGGTTTATTTAAATAGTCCAAAAGATCAAAAAGTGATTGTTAATAGCATGTCGTATGATGATTGTCTGTTTGTGGGATATCCTAGAAAAATAAAGGATGGTTTATTTAAATAGTCCAAAAGATCAAAAAGTGATTGTTAACACGAACACTAGATTTTGGAAAGGGACTATGTAATAAATCACAAAGCCATGTATAAAATGTTCTAAAGGTGTGGAAGGGAAACTCAAATTCTAATACCAAGTGTACAAGAGGATATACCACAAGTAAACTGCATCGCGTGTCACGTCTGATACACAATTGCACGTAGTGCCTTGTCGTAGTGGGAGGGTTATTTGACAACCGAATAGACTTATATTTTGAGAGAGTCGTGAGACTTGGTCCCTAATACGTAAACATGAAATCGGCCCCATGGACATGACAAAGCACTACATGATCGAAATGCGGCATCTTCGTAAGTTGCAATAAATTTTGAAATAAAATCTATGGATTCTAAATTAATTCTGGGAGCTTGTAGAACCATCAAATGGTGTAAAAGCCATTGGATGTAAGTGGGTCTACAATGAAGCAACCAGAGTGATTCATCACATAGAATTTAGAGCATTTTGTATGTAAGCTTAAAAGTGTTCATCAATGGACTAAAGCAAGCTTTAAGATCATGGAACATCCATTTTGATAAGGAAATCCAATCGTATGGATTTAATCAATGCTTGGATGGTTCTTGTGTATTAAATAGAGTGACAGAAACATGGTGGTATTTTTGTATGTACGTAGAAAGTATCTTGCTCATTGGAGATAATGAAAGAGTATTGTCGGGCGTATCGGTATGGTTTAATAAAGCAGTATGAAATGAATGACTTAAGAGAAGCAAAATATATCCTTGCGATCATGGTAATAAAGATCACAAGATAGGATGTTGTGCTTGTCGCAAGCTTTATAAATTGATACAATCCTTACTCGTTTTAGCATGTGACTTTATCTAAAGATTTATCTCTTAAGACATAAAATAAAGATAAAATTGATAAAGGAGGTTCCCTATGCTTCGGCAATAAGGAAGCTTAATCTATGAAATGCTGTGCACGAGAATGGATATCTATTTTGCCAATGGCATAGTCAGTGGGTATCAAGGTAACACAGAACAAGAATATTGAATTGTGGTAAGATATATTTGAAGTACCTGAGAAGGACTGGAAATTATGTGTAGCCTTACCGGACATATTCATTAATTCTTGACGGTTACACAGATTCAGTTTTTCAAATCATGGGGACGACAGTAAATCTACCTCAAGGTTATGTGTTTAATGGAAGTAGATTCATAGTATGGAAGAGTGTCATATAGAAATATATTTCGGACTCCACCATCGAAAGAGGATAATTTGGAGCCTTGTGGCAGCCAAAGTATCTGTATGGTTCTAGAAACTTAGTAATGGACTTAGATGTGATTTTGATTTTGTCCAAGGTTATCACAATTTATTGTGATAATAATGGTGCAGTAGCAAACTTGAAGGAATCACGAGTCCATAAGGAAATTAAACACATTGATTGCTAGTACTACCTGATATGAGAAATCGTAATGAGGGGAATGTTGTTGTCGTATAGATTACATCGAATGATAACCTAGTAATCCTTTTACAAGGACCTTAAGGCGAAAGCTTTTAATGGTCAAGTAGTGGGAGTGGTAATCAGATGTATGGTAGCAGATATAGCAGCATAATCTTTTAGTATAAGTGGGAGATTGTTGGATTGTATACTGAAGTCTAGCTTTTTGTATGAATAATGTTTTAACAATTTAATTTATTTGAAATGAGAATCACGTGATCAAACGTTTGCAATAATGTTGTTGCAAAAGTCCATTTACTTTATACTGTAGATAATATGGTGTGCAGCGTCACACGAAAGATCATATTATTGGCTCCTTATAAAGTATAAACAGATGTTCACAACTGAGATAGACAGGGACTATCTATCGGTATAGTTGTAGTGTAATTTGGCCTTAGTTTGTCTTGACTATAAAATTGCACTAGTGTACTTTAGTTATATTGAGCAGGACCGCTGTGAGATCGTTTGATTTATACTGACTATATAATAGAACTTGATCTCTGTTATTATAGATGTTCGTACTCTTAATCCCTATACAATAACCTCAACACGTAAGTTAGTATTTATTTCTTTGATTCATCAATGGGTGAGATTTAATGGTTAAATCAATATGCTCGGTGAGTTGGGAGATGGTGTTGTCTCTAAGGTGTACTGTTAATTGTAGAAGAAATATGTGTCCTACCAGAATTGATTTATGATGTCCCCTTGAGGAGCTCATAATGATTATCATGTAAACCCTACAGGTGAATATTTCGGCATGATAATAAGGTTGAGTGGTACTACTCTCGGTATATATTTTAATTAATGGAGTTGTCAGTAACTTAATTAATTAATGGGCATTGAATCTTAAACACGGGAAGATTAACGGGCTCATAATAAGAAGAAGCCCATAAACGTAATTTAGGATTAGGGTGGCAGGTGCAATAATATTTCTTTAGTGGAATGATTTATTATTATTTGACTTAAGTATAAGTTTTGGGCTAAACTTAGATGATTAAGCCTAATGGGAGGCCCAAACCCTAATTTCTCCTCCTAGTCCCTGTTGTAGCCTATATAATAGTTAATCTCAGCAGTTCGGATTATCATAACACGCGCCTACACTCATGAGAGATATATTAGACTGCAGATTGAGTTCATCTCGTAGATCATTGCCCACACAATGTCGAGACGTGGCTTAGGAATACAACAGAAAGCCGAAAGGTCATTTGCTATTTCTGTCAGTTAACTTCTAGGTTTTTTATAAAATCGTGTGAACATCAGAACTGGACGTGTGATATACTGATGGAAAGCCACAGAAGAGATGATCATTTTGGGGTTAGATCACTCCAATCGGAGATCGAATGAGGAAGTTAATGCCAAAACTATGGGACTGCACAGGCTGCCAGCGAGAATCTTTCTTCTTCAACATACCCTGGTGAAAGGTAATACGTTTCTATGATTTCTTGCTTCCACTGATTTAGAAACACATGGAACCCTAACGGTTCACGTTAACCAAAAGATCCAAATGCCAACAATTTCTCACTTTTTTTTCTGCGAAATCATGCCATAGACAATAGAATTTTCTTTTGGTGTAATAAATATTATTGATATTGCCTTTAACTTACATTCCCTGATTTTTTTAATCATGTAAAAAATGGCCGGAGAGTTGAGCTATCTCACAACTCCGTTGTGGAGGTGGTGTTGGACGCAGCGGTGGAAGTGGATGGTTTGGTTTAGATTTAAAATGCTATAAATGTGGTGAACCTGGCCATTTCATCCGTGAATGTCAAATGAGTGGAGGCTTCAGAAGGCGCAGGAGTCGTACTCCACCTAGATATCACTGAAGCCCAAGTTATGATCAAAGGTAAGATTAATTAATATCATATGTTTTTTCAGGAAGAATGGGCTGTATTTTTGTCAAAATAGTTATTTGTAAATATCACTTCATTTTATGATGTTACTTCTGTTGGTATACTGGTTTTAGTTTCAATCCTCTTTTACGAATTATGACAAAGCTTTGAAAATTTTTTTACCTTTCTTATGACTCTAGAACTATATATTATGCTATTTTTAAAAAAATATTTAATAGCAAGCATTGTTCTAACTTAATCATTTTCATGTTATATCTTACGCTTTTACGATTTAATTTGCTTCTAAAGCATGCCTCCTAATCAATATTGTTATAGTTGGTTCAGATGGATATGACTACTTGAGTGGTGATGCATTTATGGACTTCCATTCATGTTCCGTAAGTGAAATCCTCGCACTGTTTTATGTACCTTCCAATTGATGATGCATGATTTCCATCCTATATCTTGTTTTGGGATTTAATTTCCTTCTACATCAGGTCTCTTGATCAATATTGTTATATTTGAATTAGATCTCAGGATTACTTGAGTTTCAATTCATTCATGGATTTGCATTTATGATCAGTAGATGACATAATCGCGCTGTTTTTTGTGCAGGTGGGCCTCTAAGGTGAACTGAATAATTAATTAGTAACATGGATGTCAATGCAAATGCTTAGAATTTCACACACACATGCACACATTATTTTTAATAATATGTTTGTCATTGGTATGATTCATCCATGAAATGTCATGATTCAATTTTGATTTTAAAAATTATAAATTATGTATGAAAGTTGCCATGTTCTTTAGTTATTTATTTGAATGATAGCATTGTATGAATGGATCAATGAACAATACATTTTTGAGTTGACCAGTTTCAGGTACATCTTTCTATCTTTTTTCTTCAATTTTAGAGTGATACATTTTGTATTTATAAAGTGTAGTTTAAGTCCATATTTTGATAGGACTATACATTGATTTTTTGTGTTTAAATTAGTTAAGCCTTTGACATGACATGCTCATGGTTCATATGTAAACTGAAACTGAATAGATAGATGGGCATTTAATTCATATTATTGGTATTCTTTTTCTGATTATGTATTTCCGAAGATATTTTTCTAATACATAATCTAACTACTTACTCAGTTGTTGTACTAGTGTGTCATTATTGAGAATGATATTTTCATGTTTCTCTTTTCTTTTATTTCCTACTTTTTTCAGTTAGACAAGAAATTCATCAACTAAGTTCTTTACATGCATCGAAACGAAGAAAATGTTGATCGTAACGAGAAAATGAGCATCAAAATTAAGGAAATATGTATCGAAACGAAGGAAATGTTGATCGTAACGGGAAAATGAGCAAAAAAATGAAGGAAATATGCATCAAAACGAAGGTAATGTTGATAGTAACGAGAAAATGAGCATCAAAATGAAGGAAATATGCATCGAAACAAAGAAAAATATTGATCATAATGAGAAAATGAGCATCAAAATAAAAGAAATATATATCGAAATGAAGGAAATATTGATCGTAACAAGAAAATGAGCATCAAAATGAAGGAACTATGCATTGAAACGAAGGAAATATTGATCGAAACGAGAAAATAAGCATCAAAATGAAGGAAATATGCATTGAAACGAAGGAAATGTTAATCATAAATAGAAAATGAGAATCAAAATAAAGGAAATATGCATCAAAACGAAGGAAATGTTGATCGTAATGAGAAAATGAGCATCAAAATAAAGGAAATGCGCATCGAAACGAAGGAAATGTTGATCATAACGAGAAAATGAGAATCAACATTTCCTTCATTTCGATGCATATTTCCTTCATTTTGATGCTAATTTTCTTGTCACGGTCAACATTTCCTTCATTTCGGTGCATATTTCCTTCGTTTTGATGCTCATTTTCTTGTTACGCTCAATATTTCTTTCGTTTCGATGCATATTTCCTTCATTTTGATGGAAATATGCATTGTTACGAATAAAATGTTGATCGTAATGAGAAAATGATTATCAAAATGAAGGAAATATGGATAGAAACAAAGGAAATGTTGATCGTAACGAGAAAATGAGCATCAAAATGAAGGAAATATGCATCGAAATGATGGAAATGATGATCGTAACGAGAAAATAAGCATCAAAATGAAGGAAATTTTCATCGAAACGAAGGGAATATTGATCGTAACGAGAAAATGAGCATCAAAATGAAGGAAATATGCATCTAAACGAAAGAAATGTTGATCATAACAAGAAAATGAGAATCAAAATGAAAGAAATATGCATCGAAACGAAGGAAATGTTGATCGTAATGAGAAAATGAGAATCAACATTTCCTTCATTTCGATGCATATTTTCTTCATTTTGATGCTAATTTTTTCGTCACGATCAACATTTCCTTCATTTCGGTACATATTTCCTTCATTTTGATGCTCATTTTCTCGTTACGATCAATATTTCCTTCATTTTGATGCATATTTCCTTCATTTTGATGGAAATATGCATCGGTACGAATAAAATATTGATCGTAATGAGAAAATGAGTATCAAAATGAAGGAAATATGGATAGAAACAAAGGAAATGCTGATCGTAACGAGAAAATAGGCATCAAAATGAAGGAAATATAGATCGAAACGATGGAAATGATGATCGTAACGAGAAAATGAGCATCAAAATAAAAGAAATTTTCATCGAAACGAAGGGAATGTTGATTGTAATGAGAAAATAAGCATCAAAATGAAGGAAATATGCATCTAAACGAAAGAAATGTTGATCATAACAAGAAAATGAGCATCAAAATAAAAGAAATATGCATCGAAATGAAGGAAATGTTGATTGTAACGAGAAAATGAGAATTAACGTTTCCTTCATTTCGATGTATATTTTCTTCATTTTGATGCTAATTTTCTCGTCACGATCAATATTTCCTACGTTTTGGTGCATATTTCCTTCGTTTTGATGCTAATTTTCTCGTTACGATTAGTATTTCCTTCGTTTCGATGCATATTTCTTTCATTTTGATGGAAATATGCATCGGTACGAATAAAATATTGATTGTAATGAGAAAATGAGTATCAAAATGAAGGAAATATGGATAAAAACAAAGGAAATGTTGATCGTAACGAAAAAATGAGCATCAAAATGAAGGAAATATGCATCGAAACGATGGAAATGATGATCGTAACGAGAAAATAAGCATCAAAATGAAGGAAATTTTCATCGAAACGAAGGGAATATTGATCGTAACGAGAAAATGAGCATCAAAATGATGGAAATATGCATCAAAACGAAAGAAATGTTGATCATAACAAGAAAATGAGCATCCAAATGAAAGAAATATGCATCGAAACGAAGGAAATGTTGATCGTAACGAGAAAATGAATATTAACATTTCCTTCATTTCGATGCATATTTCCTTCATTTTGATGCTAATTTTCTCGTCACTATCAATATTTTCTTCATTTTGGTGCATATTTCCTTCTTTTTGATGCTCATTTTCTCGTTACGATCAGTATTTCCTTCGTTTCGATGCATATTTCTCTCATTTTGATGGAAATATGCATCGGTACGAATAAAATATTGATCGTAATGAGAAAATGAGTATCAAAATGAAGGAAATATGGATAGAAACAAAGGAAATGTTGATCGTAACGAAAAAATGAGCATCAAAATGAAGAAAATATGCATCGAAACGATGGAAATAATGATCATAACGATAAAATGGGCATCAAAATAAAGGAAATTTTCATCGAAACGAAGGGAATGTTGATTATCACGAGAAAATGAGCATCAAAATTAAGGATATATGCATCAAAACGAAGGATATATTTATCGTAACGAGAAAATGAGCATCAATATATAACAAATATGCATCGAAATGTTAATCGTAATTAAAAAATGAGCATCAAAATGAAGGAAATTTACATCGAAACAAAGGAAATGTTGATCTTAATGAGAAAATGAGCATCAAAATGAAGGAAATATGCATCAAAACGAATAAAATATTGATCGTAACGAGAAAATGAGTATAAAAATGAAGGAAATATAAATTGAAACAATTTTAATGTTGATCATAACAAGAAAATAAGCATCAAAACGAAGGATATATGTATCGAAATAATGGAAATGTTGATCATAACAAGAAAATAAGAATCAAAATAAAGGAAATTTGCATCGAAACGAAGGAAATGTTGATCGTAATGAGAAAATTAGTATCAAAATTAAGGAAATGTGCATCAAAACAAAGGAATTGTTGATCGTAATGAGAAAATGAGCATCAAAATGAAGAAAATATGCATCGAAAGGAATTGTTGATCGTAACTAGGAAATGAGGATCAAAATGAAGGAAATATACATCGAAGCATAGGAAATGTTGATCGTAACAGGAAAATGAGCATCAAAATGAAGGAAATGTTGATCGTAACAAGAGAATGAGCATCAAAATTAAGAAAATATGCATCGAGATGCAGGAAACGTCATCAAAATAAAGGAAATATATATCGAAACGAAGGAAATATTGATCGTAATAAGAAAATGAGCATTAAAATGAATGTAATATGCATTGAAATGAAGGAAATCTTGATCGAAACGATAAATTGAGCATAAAATAAAGGAAATATGCATCGAAACGAAGGAAACGTTGATCATAACGAGAAAATGAACATCATAATGAAGGAAATATGCATAGAAATGAAGGAAATGTTGATCGTAACGAGAAATGAGCATCAAAATAAAGGAAATATGAATCGAAACGAATGAAATGTTGATCGTAACGAGAAAATGATATAAAAATGATGGAAATACGAATTGAAACAATTTTAATGTTGATCGCAACGAGAAAATAAGCATCAAACGAAGGATATATGTATAGAAATGAAGGAAATGTTGATCGTAACAAGAAAGTGAGCATCAAAATGAAGGAAATTTGCATCAAAATGAAAGAAATATTGGTCGTAATGAGAAAATTAGCATCAAAATGAAGGAAATATGCATCGAAATGAAGGAAATGTTGATCGTAATGAGAAAATGAGCATCAAAATTAAGGAAATGTGCATCAAAACGAGGGAATTGTTGATCGTAATGAGAAAATGAGCATCAAAATGAAAGAAATATGCATTGAAACGAAGGAAATATTAATCGTAACGAGAAAATGAGAATCAAAATGAAGAAAATATGCATCAAAACGAAGGAAATATTGATCGTAACGAGAAAATGAGCATCAAAATGAAGGAAATGCGCATCGAAGCGAAAGAAATGTTGATCATAATGAGAAAATAAGAATCAACGTTTCCTTTATTTCGATGCATATTTCCTTCATTTTGATGCTAATTTTCTCATCACGATCAACATTTCCTTCATTTCGGTGCATATTTCCTTCGTTTTGATGCTAATTTTCTTGTTACTATCAATATTTTCTTCGTTTCGATGCATATTTCATTCATTTTGATGGAAATTTACAATGGTACGAATAAAATATTGATCTTAATGAGAAAATGAGTATCAAAACGAAGGAAATATGGATAGAAATAAAGGAAATATTGATCGTAACAAGAAAATGAGCATCAAAATGAAGGAAATATACATCGAAATGATGTAAATGATGATCGTAACGAGAAAATAAGCATCAAAATGAAGGAAATTTTCATCGAAACGAAGGGAATGTTGATCGTAACGAGAAAATGAGCATCAAAATGAAGGAAATATGCATCTAAACGAAAGAAATGTTGATCATAACAAGAAAATGAGCATCAAAATGAAAGAAATATTCATCGAAATGAAGGAAATGTTGATCGTATTGAGAAAATGATAATCAACATTTTCTTCATTTAGATGCATATTTCCTTCTTTTTGATGCTAATTTTTTCGTCACGATCAACATTTCCTTCATTTCGATGCATATTTCCTTCGTTTTGATGCTCATTTTCTCGTTACGATCAATATTTCCTTTGTTTTGATGCATATTTCTTCATTTTGATGGAAATATGCATCGGTACGAATAAAATATTTATCGTAATGTGAATATGAGTATCAAAATGAAGGAAATATGGATAGAAACAAAGGAAATATTGATCGTAACGAGAAAATGGGCATCAAAATGAAGGAAATATGCATCAAAACGATGGAAATGATGATCATAACGAGAAAATGAGCATCAAAATGAAGGAAATTTTCATCGAAAAGAAGGGAATGTTGATCGTAATGAGAAAATGAGCATCAAAATGTAGAAAATATGCATCTAAACGAAAGAAATGTTGATCATAACAATAAAATGAGCATCAAAATAAAAGAAATATGCATAGAAATGAAGGAAATGTTGATCGTAACGAGAAAATGAGCATCAAAATAAAGGAAATATGCATAGAAACAAAGAAAATATTGATCGTAACGAGGATATGAGCATCAAAATGAGAAAATATGCATTGGAATTAAGGAAACATTGATTGTAACAAGAAAATGAGTATCAAAATGATGGAAATAAGCATCGAAATATTGATCGTAATGAGAAAATGAGCATCAAAATTAAGGAAATGTGCATCAAAACAAAGGAATTGTTGTTCGTAACGTGAAAATGAGCATCAAAATGAAGGAAATATGTATCGAAAGGAATTGTTGATCGTAACTAGGAAATGAATATCAAAATGAAGGAAATATACATCGAAGCATAGGAAATGTTGATCGTAACAGGAAAATGAGTATCAAAATGAAGGAAATGTTGATCATAACAAGAGAATGAACATCAAAATTAAGGAAGATGAAGAAAATGTCATCAAAATGAAGGAAATATACATCGAAATGAAGGAAATGTTTATCGTAATGAGAAAATAAGCATTAAAATGAATGAAATATGCATTGAAATGAAGGAAATTTTGATCGAAACGATAAATTGAGCATAAAATGAAGGAAATATGCATCGAAACGAAGGAAACGTTGATTTAATGAGAAAATGAACATCATAATGAAGGAAATAGGCATAGAAATGAAGGAAATGTTGATCGTAACGAGAAAAGAGCATCAAAATAAAGGAAATATGAATCGAAATGAATGAAATGTTGATCGTAACAAGAAAATGATATAAAAATGAAGGAAATACAAATTGAAACAATTATAATGTTGATCGTAACGAGAAAATGAGCATCAAAACGAAGGATATATGTATAGAAATAAAGGAAATGTTGATCGTAACAAGAAAATGAGCATCAAAATGAAGGAAATTTTCAAAATGAAAGAAATGTTGATCGTAACGAGAAAATGAGCATTAAAATGAAGGAAATATGCATCGAAACAAGGGAAATGTTGATCTTAACGAGAAAATGAGTATCAAAATTAAGGAAATGTGCATCAAAACGAGGGAATTGTTGATCGTAACGAGAAAATGAGCATCAAAATGAAGGAAATATGCGTCGAAAGGAATTGTTGATCGTAACTAGGAAATGAGGATCAAAATAAAGGAAATATACATCGAAGCGTAGAAAATATTGATCGTAATAGGAAAATTAGCATCAAAATGTAGGAAATGTTGATCGTAACTAGAGAATGAGTATCAAAACGAGGGAAATACGCATCAAAATGAAGGAAACGTTGAACATAACGAGAAATTAGGCATCAAAATGAAGGAATTATAAAACAAAATCAAAGAAATGTTGATCGTAACAAGAAAATGAGCATTAAAATGAAGAAAATATGCATCGAAACGAAGGAAATCATGATCAAAACGAGAAATTAAGCATCAAATGAAGGAAACATGCATAAAAACCGAAGGAAATGTTGATTATAACAAGAAAATGAGCATCATAATGATGGAAATATGCATCGAAACAAAGGAAATGTTGATCGTAATGAGAAATGAGCATCAAAATAATGGAAATATGTATTGAAACGAAGGAAATTGTGATTGTAACGTGAAAATGAGCATCAAAAAGAAGGAAATATGCATTGTAATGAAGGAAATGTTGATCGAAACGAGAAAATGAGCATCAAAATGAATGAAATATGCATCGAAATGAAGAAAATGTTGATTATAACGCGAAAATAAGCATCAAAATGAAGGAAATATGTACGAAATGAAGGAAACGTTGATCGTAATGAGAAAATGATCATCAAAATGAAGGAAATATGAATCGAAAAGATGAAAATGTCGATCGTAAAGAGAAAATAAGCATCAAAATAAAGTAAATTTGCATCGAAACGAAGGAAACATTGATCTTAATGAGAAAATGAGCATCAAAATGAAGGAAATATGCATCTTAACGAAGGAAATGTTGATTGTAACAAGAAAATGAGCATGAGAATTATGGAAATATGAATCGAAACGATGTAAATGTTTATTGTAACAAGAAAATGAGCATCAAAATGAAGGAAATATGCATCGAAACGAAGAAAATATTGATTGTAACGTTAAAATAAGCATCCAAATGAGGGAAATATGCATCGAAACGAAGGAAATGTTGATCGAAATGAGTAAACGAGCATCAAAATGAAGGAAATAAGCATCAAAATGAAGAAAATCTTGATCGTAACCAGAAAATGAGCATCAAAATTAAGGAAATATATGTTGAAATGAAGGAAATGTTGATCGTAACGAGAAAATGAGCATCAAAATAAAGGAAATATGCATAGAAACAAAGGAAATATTGATCGTAACGAGGATATGAGCATCAAAATGAGAAAATATGCATTGGAATTAAGGAAACATTGATTGTAACAAGAAAATGAGTATCAAAATGATGGAAATAAGCATCGAAATATTGATCGTAATGAGAAAATGAGCATCAAAATTAAGGAAATGTGCATCAAAACAAAGGAATTGTTGTTCGTAACGTGAAGTTGATCGTAACTAGGAAATGATGATCAAAATGAAGGAAATATACATCGAAGCATAGGAAATGTTGATCGTAACAGGAAAATGAGCATCAAAATGAAGGAAATGCTGATCGTAACAAGAGAATGAGCATCAAAATTAAGGAAGATGAAGAAAACGTCATCAAAATGAAGGAAATATACATCGAAGCATAGGAAATGTTGATCGTAACAGGAAAATGAGCATCAAAATGAAGGAAATGTTGATCGTAACAAGAGAATGAGCATCAAAATTAAGGAAGATGAAGAAAACGTCATCAAAATGAAGGAAATATACATCGAAATGAAGGAAATGTTTATCGTAATGAGAAAATGAGCATTAAAATAAATGAAATATGCATTGAAATGAAGGAAATCTTGATCGAAACGATAAATTGAGCATAAAATGAAGGAAATATCCATCGAAATGAAGGAAACGTTGATCATAACGAGAAAATGAACATCATAATGAAGGAAATATGCATAGAAATAAAGGAAAAGTTGATCTTAATGAGAAATGAATATCAAAATAAAGGAAATATGAATAGAAACGAATGAAATGTTGATCGTAACGAGAAAATGATATAAAAATGAAGGAAATATGAATTGAAATAATTATAATGTTGATCGTAACGAGAAAATGAGCATCAAATCGAAGGATGTATGTATAGAAATGAAGGAAATGTTGATCGTAAAAAGAAAATGAGCATCAAAATGAAGGAAATTTGCATCAAAATGAAAGAAATGTTGATCGTAATGAGAAAATGAGCATCAAAATGAAGGAAATATGCATCGAAACGAAGGAAATGATCGTAACTAGAAAATGAGCATCAAAATTAAGGAAATGTGCATCAAAACTAGAGAATTGTTGATCATAATGAGAAAATGAGCATCAAAATAAAGAAAATATGCGTCGAAAGGAATTGTTGATCGTAACTAGGAAATGAGGATCAAAATAAAGGAAATATACATCGAAGCGTAGGAAATATTGATCTTAACAGGAAAATGAGCATCAAAATGTAGGAAATGTTGATCGTAACAAGAGAATGAGTATCAAAACGAGGGAAATACGCATCAAAATGAAGGAAACGTTGATCGTAACGAGAAAATGGGCATCATAATGAAGGAAATATACATCGAAACGAAAGAAATGTTGATCGTAACAAGAAAATGAGCATTAAAATGAAAGAAATATGCATCGAAACGAAGGAAATCTTTATCAAAATGAGAAATTAAGCATCAAATGAAGAAAATATGCATCAAAACGAAGGAAATGTTGATCATAACGAGAAAATGAGTATCCTAATTATGGAAATATGCATCGAAACAAAGGAAATGTTGACCTTAATGAGAAATGAGCATCAAAATAATGGAAATATGTATTGAAACGAAGGAAATTGTGATTGTAACGTGAAAATGAACATCAAAACGAAGGAAATATGTATTGTAATGAAAGAAATATTGATCGTAATGAGAAAATGAGCATCAAAATGTAATATGCATCGAAATGAAGAAAATGTTGATCATAACGCAAAAATAAGCATCAAAATGAAGGAAATATGTATCGAAATGAAGAAAATATTGATCGTAATGAGAAAATGATCATCAAAATGAAGGAAATATGAATCGAAAAGATGGAAATGTCGATCTTAAAGAGAAAATGAGCATAAAAATGAAGTAAATTTGCTTCGAAACGAAGGAAATATTGATCTTAATGAGAAAATGAGCATCAAAATGAAGGAAATATGCATCAAAACGAAGGAAATATTGATTGTAACAAGAAAATGAGCATCAGAATTATGGAAATATGAATCGAAACGATGTAAATGTTGATCGTAACAAGAAAATGAGCATCAAAATGAAGGAAATATGCATCGAAACGAAGGAAATATTGATCGTAACGAGAAAATAAGCATCCAAATGAGGGAAATATGCATCGAAACGAAGGAAATATTGATCAAAATGAGTAAACGAGCATCAAAATGAAGGAAATAAGCATCGAAATGAAGAAAATCTTGATCGTTACAAGAAAATGAGCATCAAAATTAAGGAAATATGCATTGAAACGAAGAAAATGCTGATCGTAACGAGAAAATAAGCATCAAAATAAAGGAAATATGCATAGAAACAAAGGAAATGTTGATCGTAACGAGGATATGAGCATCAAAATGAGAAAATATGCATTGGAATTAAGGAAATGTTGATTGTAACAAGAAAATGAGTATCAAAATGATGGAAATAAGCATCGAAACGAAGGAAATATTGATCGTGATGAGAAAATTAGCATCAAAGTGAAGGAAATACACATCGAAACGAAGGAAACGTTGATCATAACGAGAAAATGAGCATCAAAATGAAGGAAATATATATCAAAATGAAGAAAATGAGTATCGAAACGAAGGATATATTGATCATAACGGGATAATGAGCATCAAAATGAAGGAAATATGCATCTCAATGAAGGAAATACTGATCATAACGAGAAAATGAGCATCAAAATGAAGGTAATATACATTGAAACGAAGAAAATGTTAATCGTAACGAGAAAATGAGCATTAAAATGAAGGAATTATGCATTGAAACGAATCAAATGTTGATCGTAACGAGAAAATAAGCATCAAAATGATGGAAATATGCATAGAAACGAAAGAAATGTTATCGTAACGAGAAAATAAGCATCAAAATTACACTAATATCATCGAAACGAAAGAAATGTTGATTGTAACGAGAAAATGAGTTTCAAAATGTAGTAAATATGCATCGAAACAAAGGAAATATTGATCATAACGAGAAAGTGAGCAACAAAATAAAGGAAATATGCATCGAAATGAAAGCAATGTTGATCGTAACGAGAAAATGAGCATCAAACTAGGCAATATTAATAAAAAAGATAAAGGAAAACAAGATGGGGGGCAAAGGAAAGAGGGTGAGGTGGAACTGATAAAATAAGAGAAGAAAGAGCCAAACATGTGGCTTAAAAAGATCTTAACAGGTAGATCAATGGCAAAAAATCAACCAAAAGGAACAAGATTTGTACACCACATAGGTTATGATGCACTCATCTAAGAATGAGAGACGGGCTAAATTAAATAGAGGCACCGAGAATTCTACAATCTGACTGAACACCGGACAAGAGAATCAAGGACTTGTGTGCGTAGAAAATAAATCGGGGCTGATCTCAGGTAGAAGGTCCTTGCCATAATCGGGCTAAGGCTTCGTGATCAGCAAATGGGCTGATTAGCCATAGTTTAGTGGTATGACCAACTAAAAATTATCGAACCTCAGGGAGGACGGCACTAGAGCTCAAGCGATCTCATGTTCATTGTAATTTTATAGAGACGGATATAAATGGAGGGGTGATCAAACAAAAAATTAAATCAATCAATGCAAACAAGATTAAATGATTAGATGAGTGGTTTTCCAAATTAAGCAAGGGTGAGATTAACAACAATCAAGGAGTGGTAATTCATATATTCATGCATTCAAACTCATGTGGTTTAAGGCTTGACTAAGGGCTAACACTAATGTCACCGAAGCTTCCTCTCGGAATGGGTAGGATATGATCTTATAAAGGTTCCATGGTTAGTTCTCAATTAAATCATTCCAACTAGGTACTAGATTCAATTAAGAGTCCATTCACATAATCTATTGAATTCTCAATCTAATAAATGATATGTTCTATCAAAGGGTTCTAAACTATCAAGGACTTCTCAATCTCTTCATAATCTATAATGCACATGAAGTGTTTGATGAAATGATTCACTTAACTATCCTAAATATGCAATTGACTTCTCAATCTAATCACATGCTTAAAATAATTAAACACACAAAACATCATCAACCTCAAGATATTAAACATCAATGATAGAAAATCAATTACCAAATCCACACATGAATTTAAGTACATGAATATCACAAATTATTCAACTCCTATCATGTTGCTAATCTCACAAAGGAGATTAGTCTACAATCATTACAAGATCCATAACATAGACATTAGGAATCTTACAAATCATTGTAAACTAAAAGGTTTAACACTAAATCAAGATGAAAACTCTCTTGGATTGAATCCAAATGAATCTCCTTCCTTCCTTGAGTGAAATCCTTCTCTTCTTTGCTTCCTCACTTGATTTGAAGATGAAATGATGGTGGATTTATGAAAGGATGATGATAGATGATGAATGGATGAAGAAAAGGTGTAAAATGAAGAAAATGGTGTGTGAGGTGTGTGTGCAGGGCTGGAATTCGGATCTCTCCCTAAAATGTTGAATAAAGGGGTATTTATACCCCTTGGGAAGCTTTTAGAAGGATTCTGATTTTTGATAGAATTTACACCTACACGGCTCGTGCTCTGCACACGGCCACAGGGATGGCCGTGTTGTGTAATCTGGTGTCCGCGCACGGCTTTCATTACAGGCCCGTGTTTGGTACACGGTCCGTGTTTCTGCACTGGACACGGGTCGTGTTTCCGGGCTCGGCTGGCCGTGTTGTGCTGTCTGCTTCACTGTTTTGGCTCGTTCTTCCTCGTTTCAACTCCGAATTGAGATCCGCTTTTTCCTATGCCTTCCTTATCATATCTAGCATCAAATAAAAACACAAAACACAAATAGAAAACAAATACGAATAAAAATATACGAAAACTCACATAAAAAGATACTAAAATCTAGGTGAAAATATCACTCAACACACCCCCAAACTTAAAGTGTTGTGCGTCCCCACACAACGAAAATGATAAACCAATGAGAGTGATTTTCACCTAGGAAAAGACTAAACGAACATAAGTAACAACACATCAATAATAATAAGAATCACAATTTATGCTAAGTCATCCTACAACATTAGATTCATGACATGAAGAATTAACAAGTTCAATCACAAGAGAATATTAGTGTAATATAGTCTCTTTTTGGTCCAAGTCTCACATAGGTTATAAATGTCACTCAACACTCTTTAAAGTAGGGTAAATCATCACTCATTAACCGATTAGCTCGACTCGCTATAAGCTTGCTCGTGGACTACATTCACAAACCACCAAAGTTTAAATTAATGATCAAAAAGGTCTTTAATTGGGATGTAATGATAGGCTCTTTGGTAGGGTAGGAAGAATGTGGATAATAGTGACTAAACAAGTGTAAGTAATCGAAGAGATGGTCAATTTCCTCAACTTCTCCACTTTCCGTTTCTTCCTTTCTTTTCTTTATTACTCACAAGCACTAATCATCAACTTCCTTGGATTTCTTTAGCTTCTTTCAATGCATGCTTCCTCTTTTGACTTTTAATACTTGAGCATTTCATTGTTTCTTTGCTCATTTTCTTGTTTTGAGGTTGCATGTTCACTCTTGTTTGTGCTATTTTCATCTTTTTTTTTCATTTGTTTACCATTTCCTTTTCTTCTTTTTCTTCCTCATCAAACCTTTTTAGCCACCATCTCCTCAATCACCCACACAAAGGGTATATATACATGGCTTAAGAAGGTAATCAAGGCTTGTAATGTGCTATATTCACAATAAAAAGGCTTAAAGGCTCAAAATGGTTAACTAGGGATGATGTACATGGTAGGAAAATATATGGCAATGACTATGAATAACAAGGATGGCCTAAGATCATTTCACTAATCTCCACAAATCGGGCTCGTTCCTATAGTCCTTGAGCAAGTTCTAGCTTATCAAATACAACCAATCCACTCATGAAGAAAAACCATGTATGCACGGTTGAGGCTCAAATTCTCACAAGCTTATGCATTGGACCTTAAGAAACTTATTACACCACATTCATCTCAAAATTGAACAAGTTAAGTAAAACATGTCACAATTCGAAAGTGTAGAGATTCTTAATCATAACTTGTCATCACTTACTACCACAACATATCACCACTCATGTTCAAAAATGACTCACAACATCCCAAAACAAATCACCAAACATACCAAGACAAAAATAAGAAAACACACAAAACATAAAATAAAGACTCAACAAACAAGAAACAAAACAAAAACACATAACATGCAAAAACAACAATCACCATCATTAGAAAATGAAGCACATATTCAATCATCTATAACAATGTAAGCTCACAATCATCCCCATCCTTGATTGAAAAGGAAACCTCCCAAAGACATAACACATAAAGTAGCATGTTAATCCATCAATCCAAATCAAAATATGTCAAACAACTAGAAGTGATAAGGTGTAGAGTACTCCCTCAATAGGCATTTGATAATGAAAGCGTTAGCTCCAAGCTCCATTCATGCTTCCAATACCTTTCACTCATGCTCAAAGACTCAACAAACACCATTAGCTCAACAATTTCATAAAAATATGGACAATCATGAACTTCAACACAACCGATCATACCAAAATCCAACCAAAACTCATGAGAAAAATTTTAAAATTGACAAATTTTTACAAGAAGACTTATCATTATCAAAATATCATCATATCAAGCACACTCAATTGGTGAGTCACACCACACACTCTCCCCCCAAACTTAAATCGAAACAAGTTGAGACTTAAATTTGAAAAAAGTGGTGAGACTTACCCTTGTAGTTTCCATTGATGGTCTTCTTGTGGAGAAGCCATGAAACACTTCTCTTTTCTTCAATACTCTTTCTTCTCACGAGCTCAATCCACCTACATGACCAAAATCAACAAAAAGCATCAAAATATAAGAAGAATGGGTTGCCTCCCATTTAGCGCTAAGTTTAACGTCTTCAAGCCGGACGGAATTTTCATGCTCATCGAACCAAAGGATGGTCCATCCCACTTTCTCCTCGCATCCTCACTTTGAACAATAGCTTAGCCCTCTTTTTGTCCACTAATTCAACTTCTCCATTCTTGCTTACAAGCATCAAATCTTCATCAAGGAGTGATTCTAGTGGACTTCCTTTTTCTCCTTTATCGATTTTCCAATCAAGCTTCGATTCTTTCATCCTATTAACATCATAAGAAGATAAGTTAGCATTTGAAAATTTCATATAATCATGAAGAAATGAATTTAAATTGTCAAAGAGAAGATAATCATGATCATCGAAATCATCCAGAGGCCTTGTATGATGAGGCTTGATCCCTTTATATTTCTTGCACAAGAATGTGACATTCTCTCCATTTGAGCTCAAAGAAAGCTCTTCTCTCCCAACATCAATCTTTGCTCTTACGGTGGCTAGAAATGGTCTTCCCAAAATGAGTGGAACTCGAGGGTCCGCCTTTACTTCCAACACCATGAAATCAACCGGGAAAGCTAGCCCCTTCACTTTCACCTCCACGTCTTCAACAATCCCAAGTGGCTTCACAACTTCACCATTTACCACTTCAAGACGGATAGTCGTAGGCTTTAGCTCTCCAATTTCAAGGTCTTTAAACGTGGCATGAGACATCACGTTGACACTTGCCCCCAAGTCACACAATGCATCAAGGGTGCTTTTTTCTTCAAAATCACAAGGAATTATGAACTTCCCCGGATCACCAACCTTCGTAGGTCCCCCTTTTTGCATCGACTTACTCATTTCGGGTTGCTCCTCTTTCTTTTTCTCTTCATACTTCTTCTTGAGCGACATGACATACTCCTCAAATTCCTTCTTCTTCTCCTCCTTTACAAACATTTGTGGATAGGGAATAGGGAATGGAGTGATCGGGATACCCCAACAGTCACGTTTGTACTCTTCTTCTTTGACCTTCTCCTCTACTTTCTTTTCCTCTTGCACCCTCTTCCACTTGGGTATCCATTTAGGCCCCTTCTCTTCGTTCTTACATACTTCTTCCATTTCTTCAACAACCTTGCTTTCCACCAACCCTTCTTCAACCTTTCGTTCCTCTTTCATATCAACCAACAAACATTGAGCCTTTGGATTAACTTCGGTTGTGGCTGGAAACTTTCCTTTTTGTTGAGCACTCAATGAACTTGCCATTTGTCCAACATTGTACTCCAAAGCTTTGCATCTTCTATCACTATTTTCCTCAATAGCTTTGAATCTTCTTTCATTAGCTTCATCTCTAGCTTTTTCCGATACTTCTCTAGCTTTGTTTGATGCAATCAATTGTTCAAGTAGTTCATCGGTTGATGCTCTTCCCTCATTGTTCGGTGCCTTAGCCCCCGGTTGATATCCCGGAGGATACGCAACCGCATTGCTCGGATTAGAGTAGGAAAAGTTACCATGCCTTTGTTGTTGTTGTGGGTATGAGCTTCCACTACTTTGACCATTGAAACCTCCTTGCCTTGGTGGATAGTTTCCTTGACTTTGGTTGAAACTACCTTGGAAATTATTTTGGTAATTCCCTTGGTAGTTTCTTCCTTGCATGTATTGCACATCCTCCACACATGGCATTGTCATAGCCCATTGTTCCCCACTAACACCATTTGGAGGAAGCACACTTTGATCCATTTGGCCATCAACCATATTAACTCCTTGATTAGTCACTCCTTGTTTCAAACTCATTTGCTTCATTACCTCCGCTACTATCATTTCCATGCTTGGCGTTTGTGGCTCAACATTCACACTCTTCACACTCGAGTGTTGCCCTTGATCATAGCTCTCAAATCCATAGCATCCACTAACCCTCTCCGATGGTCATTGGTAGACATTTGTAGCAATTTCATCAAAAATCCTTATAGCCCTTTCCGGAGTCACTCCAAGTACGGATCCACCTGCCGAAGCATCAACAAGCACTCTTTGACCATTTACCAAACCTTGGTAGAAAAACCCCACTTGTTGATTTTCCGGAAATCCATGTTGAGGACACTTGCGTAGCATTTCCTTAAATATTTCCCACGCTTCGTAAAAGCTTTCTTGAGGCAATTGCTTGAATTGAGTAATCAAACTTTTCATTTGAAGCGTTTTAGAAGGTGGGAAATATTTGTTCAAGAACATTTGTGCTAGCTCGTCCCATGTGTTGCACGTACCGGGAGTAAGAGTGGAGAGCCATGTTCGAGCTCTATCCCTCAACGAAAATAGAAACAACCTCATCTTGATACAATCTTCACTCACCCCATTCATCTTCACGGTGTTAGCAATCTCCACAAATTGGGCTAGATGAGCATTAGGATCTTCATTCGGAGTTCCACTAAATTGTTGCTCCCTCACCATAGAAATCAAGCCCATCTTAAATTCAAAGTTATTAGCATGGATTGGTGGCCCCATCATTTGTGGCATTTCTCTTGGCATAAAGAAATCCCGGATCACCCTTTGATCATTTTGCATTCCATGTTGCACCGGAGGTGGTGGTGGTGGTACATATGCTTGTTGCGGAGGAGCATAAGCTTGTTGAAAGCCTTGTTGCCTTAGAACTTGTTGCACCATTTGTTGAAGCAATGCTTGGTTGTTCATAGCTCCATGATTTTGATAGGCTTGTTGAGGAAGATTTGCATTGAATTGAGGTGCGTTGTCATGCACGTTCATATTGTGTCCTCCTTTCCCATCATGCTCTATCTCCACACGATTATCCTCTTGAAAGTTCTCCATTCGCTCACTATTTTTGTTCTCTTTTCTTCTCCTTCTCAACGTATGCTCAATCTCCCAATCGATAGGTTCTACTTGTTTCCCCTTGGATCTTGTTTGCATACACCTCCAAAGCAAAAGAAGTTAGAACAAGGTTTCACAAAGCAAATACAAGTAAATAAAAAAAATAAAAAAATGTCTCTATTAAGATTACTCAAAACAATCCTTCGTCAAACTACTAGCAACCGTTACCTCCCCGGCAACGGCGCCATTTGATTAGCCATAGTTTAGTGGTATGACCAACTAAAAATTATCGAACCTCAGGGAGGACGGCACTAGAGCTCAAGCGATCTCATGTTCATTGTAATTTTATAGAGACGGATATAAATGGAGGGGTGATCAAACAAGAAATTAAATCAATCAATGCAAACAAGATTAAATGATTAGATGAGTAGTTTTCCAAATTAAGCAAGGGTGAGATTAACAACAATCAAGGAGTGGTAATTCATATATTCATGCATTCAAACTCATGTGGTTTAAGGTTTGACTAAGGGCTAACACTAATGTCACCTAAGCTTCCTCTCGGAATGGGTAGGATATGATCTTATAAAAGTTCCATGGTTAGTTCTCAATTAAATCATTCAAACTAGGTACTAGATTCAATTAAGAGTCCCTTCACATAATCTATTGAATTCTCAATCTAATAAATGATATGTTCTATCAAAGGGTTCTAAACTATCAAGGACTTCTCAATCTCTTCATAATCTATAATGCACATGAAGTGTTTGATGAAATGATTCACTTAACTATCCTAAATATGCAATTGACTTCTCAATCTAATCACATGCTTAAAATAATTAAACACACAAAACATCATCAACCTCAAGATATTAAACATCAATGATAGAAAATCAATTACCAAATCCACACATGAATTTAAGTACATGAATATCACAAATTATTCAACTCCTATCATGTTGCTAATCTCACAAAGGAGATTAGCCTACAATCATTACAAGATCCGTAACATAGACATTAGGAATCTTACAAATCATTGTAAACTAAAAGGTTTAACACTAAATCAAGATGAAAACTCCATTGGATTGAATCCAAATGAATCTCCTTCCTTCCTTGAGTGAAATCCTTCTCTTCTTTGCTTCCTCACTTGATTTGAAGATGAAATAATGGTGGATTTATGAAAGGATGATGATAGATGATGAATGGATGAAGAAAAGGTGTAAAATAAAGAAAATGGTGTGTGAGGTGTGTGTGCAGGGCTGGAATTCAGATCTCTCCCTAAAATGTTGAATAAAGGGGTATTTATACCCCTTGGGAAGCTTCTAGAAGGATTCTGATTTTTGACAGAATTTACACCTACACGGCTCGTACTCTGCACACGGCCACAGGGGTGGCCATGTTGTGTAATATGGTGTCCGCGCACGGCTTTCGTTACAGGCCCGTGTTTGGTACACGGTCCGTGTTTCTGCACTAGACACGTGTCGTGTTTCCGGGCTCGGCTGGCCGTGTTGTGCTGTCTGCTTCACTGTTTTGGCTCGTTCTTCCTCGTTTCAACTCCGAATTGAGATCCGCTTTTTCCTATGCCTTCCTTATCATATCTAGCATCAAATAAAAATACAAAACACAACCAAATAGAACACAAATATGGATAAAAATATGCGAAAACTCATATAAAAAGATACTAAAATCTAGGTGAAAATATCACTCATCATGGGCGCAAATTGGCTTGGAAGCCACTGAAAGAGGGATGCCACGCCGGAGTAAAAAACCTTTCTCCCCCAAAAAGAGCTACGTGCACAAGAATCCAGGGTTGCCAAACTCGAGAGAACAGCCAAAACAAGGAAAAGCTCGACAAAGAGCCTGCAGATGAAGAGCAGTCACAAGGCCTATAACTTATCCAAATAATCCATGTAGAAAAATCTGCAGTGAATACTAAGGATAACCATCTAAGTGCAATAATCCGCAACAAAAAATAAACCCAACAGTAGCAAGCAACTGGATTGGGAGTCAGTGAAACATCAGCAAATTAGGCTCAATGGAGTGCCTTCAATCAGTAGAAATCTTGGAGGTCCAGACAAAGTTGAAATCCCAAAACAAGTGCCAAATCAGTCCAGGAGATGAGTCTATGGCCTCATTCATGTTGCAATGAGCAACACAAAACGTAGTGTGAAAATTAGTGTACTCATTTCATCTGAAATCATTTAATTGATGCAGCAAGGAGAGGTCCCAGCAGGAGTATAATCTGATATGCGAACTAGAGGAGATGCGCACTAGGTAGCTGAGGTGCTTTCTGCAGAAATCAGGTGGCAGCAAGAGAATCGTCTGCCTGAGCAAGCGCGGCAGCAGAGAAACGTGAAACAGAGTCAGCCGCTGCTACAGTATGGACGGAGATGGTAAATCAAGAAGCTGCTGGAGGGGAATAGACAATCACAATGGACATGAACCAGCCCCGACGACCAAAAAGACAAAGCCACAAATAGATCTAGAGTTGTGGGGCACCAGTGGTGAGTCAGTCGCTGCTGCAAATCGCACAAAGTGATGGCAAATGAACTGCAATCGAAACCTTTGCGGTGATAGGCGGCGACGTGCGTCACCGAGAACTAAGGCGGCGCAGATCTATTGGATCAGCAAAGAAGAAGCGGTGCTGAGTCAGGGGTTGCAAGCAGCCACTGAGTAGAATAACGACTCCGATTTGGAACAGAAGAAGGCCCACTGAGCAAAAACGTGGGTGGTGATTCTTGAGATGCCATTGAAGGCAGTAATACCCAGAAGTGAAAAAAGGGGCAGAGAGGTGAGTCCAGCAATAAGCAAACTGGAATGAAAGAAAGGAATCCAAACAAAGGTGGAATAAAGAAGAAGATAAGATGCGAGGGGGGCAGGTCCGACAACACCGACCACCAGCCCCTCGCCGGAGGAGGCAAAAACAAAGGGCTAGAGTGTAGAGAGAAGGAGGAAAGAAAGTGTAGAGAGCGAAAGTGTAACTGTAACAAAAAACTACGAGAAAATATGTAACGAGAAAATGAGCATCAAAATGAAGGAAATATGCATCGAAACGAAGGTAATGTTGATCGTAACGACAAAATAAGCATCAAAATGAAGGAAATATGCATCAGATCGAAGCAAATTTTGATCGTAATGAGAAAATGATCACCAAAATAAAGGAAATATGCATTAAAACGAAGAAAATGTTGATCGTAATGAGAAAATGAGCATCTAAACGAAGGAAATATGCATTGAAATGAAGGAAATGTTGATCATAACGAGTAAATGATCATCAAAATAAAGGAAATATACATCGAAACGAAGAAAATGTTGATCTTAACGAGAAAATGAGCATCAAAATGAAGAAAATATGCATTAAAACAAAGGAAATATTGATCGTAATGAGAAATTAAGCATCAAAATGAAGGAAATATGCATCAAAACGAAGAAAATATTGATTGTAACGAGAAAATGAGCATCAAAATGAGGGAAATATACATCGAAACGATGGAAATTTTGATCGTAACGAGAAAATGAGCATCAAAATGAACGAAATATGCATCGAAACAAAGGAAATGTTGATTGTAACGAGAAATTGAGCATCAAAATGAAGGAAATATGTATGGAAACAAATGAAATATTGATCGTAGCGAGAAAATGAGCATCAAAATGAAGGTTTGCATTGTAACGAGAAAATAAGCATTAAAATGAAAGAAATATGCATCAAAACAAAGGAAATATCGATCGTAACGAGAAAATTAGCATCAAAACGAAGTAAATATGTATTGAAACGAAGGAAATATTGATTGTAACGAGAAAGTAAGCATCTAAATGAAGGAAATACGCATAGAAATGAAAGAAATGTTGATCTTAACGAGAAAATGAGCATCTAAACGAAGGAAATGTTGATCGAAATGAGAAAATGAGTATCAAAATGAAGGAAATATGCATCGAAACAAAGGAAATATTGATCGTAACAAGAAAATAAGCTTCAAAATGAAGGAAATATGCATCGTAACGAAGGAAATATTGATCGTAACGAGAAAATTAGCATCAAAATTAATGAAATATGCATCGAAACGAAGAAAATATTGATCGTAACGAGAAAATAAGAATCAAAATGAAGGAAATATGCATCAAAACGAACGAAATATTGATCGTAAAAAGAAAATGAGCATCAAAATAAAGGAAATATGCATCGAAACGAAGGAAACATTGATCGTAACGAGAAAATGAGCATCAAAATGAAGGAAATATGCATCAACACGAATGAAATGTTGATCGTAACGAGAAAATGAGTATCAAAATGAAAGAAATATGGATTGAAACAAAGGAAATGTTGATCGTAACGAGAAAATGAGCATCAAAATGAAAGAAGTATGCATCGATATGATGAAAATGTTGATCGTAACGAGAAATTGAGCATCAAAATGAAGTAAATTTGCATCGAAACGAAGGAAATGTGATCGTAAAGAGAAAATGAGCATCATTATGCATCAAAATGTAGGAAATTTTGATCGTAACGAGAAAATGAGTATCAAAATTAATGAAATACGTATCGAAACGAAGGAAATGTTTATCATAACAAGAAAATGAGCATCAAAATAAAGGAAATATGAATTAAAACGAAAGAAATGTTGATCGTAATGAGAAATGAGCATCTAAATGAAGGAAATATGCTTGGAAATGAAGGAAATGTTGATTGTAATGAAAAATCGAGCGTAAAAATGAACAAAATATGCATCGAAACGAAGTCGTAATGAGAAAATGAGCATCAAAATGAAGGGAGTATGCTTCGAAAAGATGGAAATGATGATCGTAACGAGAAAATGTGCATCAAAATGAAGGAAATTTGCATCGAAGCGAAGAAAATATTGATCGTAATGAGAAAATTAGCATCAAAATGAATGCATCGAAACGTAGGAAATTTTGATCGTAACGAGAAAATGAGCATCAAAATGAACGAAATACGTATCGAAACGAAAGAAATTTTGTTCGTAACAAGAAAATGAGCATCAAAATAAAGGAAATATGCATCGAAACAAAAGAAATGTTGATCGCATCGAGATATGAGCATCAAAATGAAGGAAATATGCATTGAAACGAAGGAAATATTGATAGTAACGAGAAAATGAATATCAAAATGAAGGAAATATGCATCAAAATGATGGAAATATTGATCGTAATGAGAAAATGAACATCAAACTGAAGGAAATATGCATCGAAACGAAAGAATTGTTTATCGTTAACGAGAAAATGAGCATCAAACTACGCAATAGCATAAAAAAGTTAAAATAAAATAAGAAGGGGGATCACAAAGAAAGAAAAATGGGGATCAACGAAAAATAAAAGCCAAAAAAGTGGCTAGCAAAACGAGCCTAAACAGGAGGCTCCAGGATACAAAACAAGATAAGAAAATGATTAAGTTGTACATCAAGGGAGCCAAAATATTTGCTTATACAATGGGACCCAACATTAATCATAAGATAAACCAATAACAATGGCTTAATCTGTTACTACACGTGGGTTGAGTTAAGGGGCTGATCTCGGGCTTTGTGATCAGCAACGGGCTTAGGATGACAAATGAGGTGTGCCACGCCGGAGTTTGTAGCCCTACTCCTCCTTTGACGGCAATCCAAGTGCAATCATGGAGGTGGCCAATGCTATGGTTAAGCGATGGATAAAACAAATTCCCGTCGGTTGAAAAGACAAACGGGAATAGGGAACCCATGTTTGAAAAAGGCTGCAAGCTGTCGAAAATAGGAGTAGGGACAAGCATGGCAGCTGTAAAATAGAAGCCAAAGGCTAGGAGGAAGAAACCAGCGTAAAATGTAATACTTTCCACATCACGGCTGGAAAATGAGAAGCTCCAAGCTTCAAAAAGATGGCTCCACCAGATATATGGAAGAGGGTGGCAAGCAATGAAAATATGGCTGAGTTGCCAAAAGGGGAATCCGACAGACTGCTCGTCGGTGTGGATGAGCTGCCGGATTACAAGGAGAAGTGCTGGTCGGACAACCAAAACAAAGAGGAAGCTTATGACCACCATATGAGAGGCACGTGAATTGGAGGCAAAGCTTTTGGGCAGGTAAGAAAAGAGAGAGCAAGTGGCAAAAATGTCTAGGAAAGGGGGCCACACATCACACTCCAACAGCAAATAGGACAAAAGCATAAAGGAGCAATAAATGCTTATGCCTCTAAAAACGGAAAGAAATTGAAAATACAATGGAAAGGGCGTAGGCTGGATAGGTTAGAGTGGAGTCAAACCAGCTGCAGCTGACAACACAACGAACTGACCTTCTTCTGCACAGCAGCAATGGGAAAGCAACATCTCCATCAACAGAAGATGCGCCGGCTTTCTCCATGCAATAGAGAGTCGGAGAACCGGCTGCTCGTCAACAAGTGTTCCAGGAGTTTACTGGCGAGAAGAGGAAAGCAGGTGGAAGGCGCCATCATTCTGACCAGCAAGGGAAACGCTGGAGACTTCCGATGGACGACCATACGTTGAAGGGATAAGAATATAATAGGAATGCGAGACTTCCTTACGTGTGCTGTACAGCGTCGGAGTGTTGGACTGGCCGGGCATGCACCGGAACACAGTAAAAATGATCCTGCAATCCGGGGCTAGCATGGTCAGAGCAAAAGGCACATTGGCAAAACAATCGGAAGGACTGCCGCTGCAACGAGTCTGAGACTGCCGTGAAGAAGAAGCCACCGACAGCAGAAAGCCGCGCCGGAAGAAATCCCAATCAACCCTAAACGCGCAGTGAACGGAGCAGCATCGCTGCAATCTACGAAAAGGTCCGGACCTCAAAAGAACAGCAAGATAGCCATCTTTAAAAGACCATAGCAGCAGCGCTGAAGCAACAGTAGCATTGAAAGGAGCCGGCTGCAGAAGGACGAGTCATCGGAAACCGCACCCAAATAAGCCCAGCTAGGAAGACGAGAGCCCTTCCAGCGAAGAACCATACCAAGAGAAGCAAATGACCGGGCCTGTGACTCAAAACCAACAAGACAAACAGCAAGGAAGGTATGTGTAAGCAATTAAAATTCACGGTCCAATCAAATGGCGACACGTGGATTTTATTGATTAAATATCAATTTTAATTTATTATATTTTATTTTGGGGATTTAATAAATTAATTCCTAAAATAGATTAATAAATAATTGATATTTAATTTAATACCCAACAAATTAAGTGGGGTTTAAATTAAGTAAAGCTTGACCCCTAAGTTAAGTAAAGCATGGAAGGTTCCAGAATTAGGTCAAATTAAGCAATGACCAATCAAGCTGTGATATATTTGGAGCGGCCCAGGCCCGCATAACCAGGCCAAATCTGTCATGGACCAATCATATTGCGAGATATTTATGGAGTATCCTCATCCTTCGCCTATATAAGGAGCCCTCCTTCATTCACTCCAGGGACACACTCAAGTACTTGAAGACATAAACGCTCTGAAGAGATCAAGAACACGAGCAGCGCTCCCTTGAGATCTTCAAGCATCTTCAAGTCAAGAACGGCAAACGATTCGGGATTAAGGTGCGGAGCCCCCCAAATCAAGCGTTCTTCATATACTGAGTTCTTCGGTGTTCTTCGCGCCAAGAACAGCATACGACCCGGGATTAAGGTGCTAAGCCCCCCAGATCGAGTGTTCTTCGGATCAAGTACGTTTAATCCAAATAAAGGCTCGACGCCTCTGGATTAACGTTATAAGATCCAAATCCGAGTTCGGACAAGCTTCAACTGAAGATCCGACTCAACATACACAGTCAACGCGGTCAACGCAGTCAAAGTCAAAGTCAAAGTCAAGCCAAATTGGTTCGAGAGAAGAATCAGAGGATTGATAGAGATTGTTTCTTTAATCATCAAGTTTAATCCATCTGGATTATCATTGTAATTCTCCTGTGTTTATTTTATTATAAATACAAAAATTTATTGTTACAAATTTTGGCACGCCCAGTGGGACAGTCTCTACCTCTCATCTCTTCTCTCTACAAGCTCGAAGTACGATATGACTCCTGTCAGGATTACTGTAGGTAGGACTACTGCTTCTAAGCTCTCAGAGGCATTGACTGAATATGTTGCTGTTGTTACAAGGAGCATGTCAGAAAAAGCTCGTTCGGAAGCCTCATCTGGATCCAACCCTTCGGTTGAGGAGGCTTCGAAAAAACAACTACCTATGAAAGATGATAGTGATGATGATTCTGCATCTTCAAACTCTTCATCTGACTCCGTTGCAGCTCCAGTAATGATGGCAGGCGCCACGACTGTTGAGGAACAATTAGCAAACATGATGAAAGCTATCGAGGGGCTCACGAAACACATAGAAGCTCAAGACACAAAGATCTCTCAATTGATGAAAAGAGACATCGCGGAGACTAGCCGTGCAAACGGAAAAGGAGTCATGGACGATAGTGAAGTAGAAGAGGTCACAAGGCGCCAGGCTATTGAAAAGGAGCAAACTCAAGGAACGTTGCCACTTTCAGCTGATGGAATGCTCCAAGTAGATCAACTCAAGGATATTATACTTGGAACAATAAAAGAAAGGTTTGAGGAGAATTCCAAGCCTACTGTTACTTATGTCAAGCCATACACGAAAAGAGTAGACAACTTGAAGTTGCCAGCTGGCTACCAGCCTCCTAAGTTCCAACAGTTTGATGGCAAGGGAAACCCGAGGCAGCATATAGCACACTTTATTGAGACCTGCCATGACGCTGGTACTTATGGAGACCATATGATAAGGCAGTTCGTTCGTTCTCTCAAAGGAAATGCATTTGATTGGTATATCGACTTGCAAGCTGAATCCATTGATAGTTGGGCACAAATGGAACATGAGTTCCTTAATCGTTTCTACAGCACGAGGAGAACTGTTAGCATGACTGAGTTAACTAATACCCGTCAATTGAAGGAAGAACCTGTGATTGATTATATCAATCGATGGAGAAATTTGAGCTTAAATTGCAAGGACCGATTATCCGGAGAGTCTGCTATTGAGATGTGTATCCAAGGGATGGAATGGAATCTCCTTTATATACTCAAAGGAATTCAATCTAAGACTTTCGAAGAGTTGGCTACTAGGGCCCATGACATGGAATTAAGTATGGCTGCTAGTGGAATCAAACATTCACCGATGTCGGACTCCTACAAGTCTAAAGATAAACAAGATTTCAAAAAGGGGGGCAAGTCCTATGTTAAAAGTTCCAACAAAGAGTCAATGGCCACAAATATTATGACGGTCAAGGTTCGAAAGAATGAAAATGATAAGAGAGACAAAGGGAAGCAGGTTGCTCAAGAGTGGGGGCAAAGAAGGTTAACTCTGAAAGAGATGCAAGAAAAAGAGTATCCATTTCTGAATTCAGACATTTCTGGTATATTTGATGATCTGATGAAAAATAAGCTCCTTGACCTTCCTGAGATGAAACGTCCAGAAGAAGCCGGCCGAACTAATGACCCAAAATACTGCAAGTATCATAGGTTGGTGAGTCATCCAATTCATGATTGTTTCGTTCTTAAGGAAAAGATCATGCAACTAGCTAAGGAAGGGAAAATCGTGTTAGAAGATGAGGCGGACATAAACTTCACTTCTGTAAAAGAAAGTCATAATGAAGGCTCATGTCATGTCGTGAATGAGGACAATGAAAGTGAACAACTTGAAACTAAGGGTAAAGCTTACTCCATGAAGGTGACCTTCACGGATGAAGATATGTTGTTGGGTATGCAATCTCATAATCGACCTCTATTTGTGACTGGTTACACTAAAGGGATGCGAGTAAATCGCATACTTATTGATGGAGGTTCGGCAGTGAACATTTTGTCCTTGAGAATGTTGAAGAAGATAGAAATACCAATGGATGAACTCAACCATAGCCGATTGATGATCCAAGGGTTCAACCATGAGGGGCAAAGGACTCTCGGAACAATAGTTCTTGATTTGCTAATTGATGAGATGAAATCCACAGTCCTTTTCCATGTTATTGATGCAAAAACTTCCTACAACATGCTTTTGGGGCGTCCATGGCTACATGAGAATAGCGTGATTCCTTCTACATTACACCAGTGCTTCAAATATAGTGAAGGTGACAACGTGAAAAGAGTATTCGGTGATGACAAGCCATTTACTGAAGCTGAAGCTTACTTTGCCGATGCTAAATATTTCTTCAAGAGTACAAAGGAAATAAAGCGTGAAGAAGCCCCAGTGCAAGATAATGGGGGCAATAAACAAATAAAGGATGAGGAAGGTAGTACATCATCTGCCGCTCTCAGGGGGAACAAAGGCAAAGGGCTTGAGACCTCGGAAGAGTTGACATTGCCTCTAACAAAATTTGATGCAAATAAGCCTTCTTCTCCACCACTCAAAGGATTCACACGTCCTACTGAAGGACCAAAGACCGAACACGGTGAAGTGTTTGAAGCTGAAATAACCAAGTCGTATAGTCCACAAGCTTATAAACTCCTTATCAAGGCTGGTTATGAACCAAGGGAAAAAGCGATGGTGAGTAAGGTGTGTCAAGAAACTATCAACCCACCAGGACAGGGGCTCAATGTTACTCAGAAAATGTTGAAAAATAGTGATCACACTATCAAGAAGGCTAAGCCAGGTTTGGGATATGTCCCTCAAAAGCCAGTCCGCATTGCAATTAGAAGAGCAAGTACAAATTATATCACCGAGGGAGAAGCTTTATCCACGGAGGATATGTTTGACGTAAGTAGTAGGGAAGTCAAGAGAATATCTGTTTTTGAAAGGCTTGGGAGTGTCTTCGAAAGGCTTGGACCCTGTAAAGGGAAGTGTAGGAGGCAAAATCATATCAAGTCCCTTAACCTCCAAAAACTTCGGAGTCAAAATCCTTCTCGCATCAAGCGGCGAAATATCTTGACTGTCTCAGGTGGAAGAGTGTTGAAGGATAAGGTGCAAAGAATCGTCTTTACCAAAGATGATAGTAATAATGATAGAGAAAGTGTAGCTTCCACCAATCATATTACTGCTGTGGAAGATTCTCAAACAGAGGAAGTAGATGCTGAAGATGCCCCTCCACAATTTGAAGAAGGAGTAAAAGCCACTGTTGATGAGTTGAAAGAAATTAACTTAGGTGATGAAAATGACCCACGTCCTACCTACATAAGTGCTCTGCTAAATGTTGAGGAAGAAACAAAGTATGTCAGCCTTTTGCGAGAATTCAGAGATGTCTTTGCATGGTCGCATAAGGAAATGCCAGGCTTAGATCCGAAAATCGCAGTGCACCACTTGTCCATTAAAAAGGGAATTCGTCCAGTTAAACAAATGCAGCGTCGATTTCGACCAGAGTTGATTCCTTTGATTGAGGACGAGATTAATAAGCTTCTTGAAACAGGCAAGATCCGAGAAGTCAAATATCCTACATGGATTTCCAATATCGTGCCGGTAAGAAAGAAAAATGGGCAACTCAGAGTATGTGTTGATTTTCGAGATTTGAATATGGCATGTCCGAAAGATGACTTTCCATTACCAATTACTGAACTCATGATTGATGCAACAACGGGGCATGAGGTCCTTTCATTTATGGATGGGTCATCCGGCTACAATCAAATTGGTTTGGCTCCTGAGGATCAAGAGAAGACAGCCTTTCGTACTCCGAAAGGGATATATTGCTATAATGTTATGCCATTTGGCTTAAAGAATGCTGGTGCCACTTATCAGCGAGCCATGCAAAAGATATTTGATGACATGCTTCATAAGATTGTCGAATGCTATGTTGATGATATTGTGGTGAAATCAAAGGAAAAGAAAGATCATTTCCATGATCTAAGGCGAGTGTTTGAACGATTAAGAGAGCATCAACTCAAGATGAATCCACTCAAGTGTGCATTTGGAGTTTCATCCGGGAAATTTCTTGGGTTTGTTGTTCGCCGTCGAGGGATTGAGATTGAGAAAGCAAAGATTGACGCAATCATGAAAATGCATGTGCCTCGGAACATACATGAACTCAAAAGTCTGCAAGGAAAGTTGGCATACTTAAGGAGATTCATATCAAACTTAGCTGGCCGATGCCAACCATTTAGTCATCTCATGAAGAAAGACAGCATATTCGAATGGGATGAAGCTTGCAATAATGCTTTCAACAGCATTAAAGAATACTTGATGAAGGCACCAGTGTTGAGTGCTCCAATACCAGGACGTCCATTAGTCCTTTATCTAGCTGCTCAAGAGCGTTCTGTGGGAGCTTTACTTGCACAAGAAAATGATGATGGTAAAGAAAGAGCTCTATATTATCTAAGTAGAGCCATGACTCCAAACGAGTTGAAGTATTCACCCATTGAGAAGATCTGCTTATCCCTTATCTTCGTAATTCAGAAGTTGAAACATTATTTTCAAGCTCATACAGTTCGGCTAGTTTCGAAAGCCAACCCACTAAAATTTGTCATGTCAAAACCAGTACTCTCTGATCGGCTTGCAAGATGGTATCTCCAACTTCAACAGTTTGAGATCGTGTACGTCCCTCAAAAGGCCGTAAAAGGACAAGTGTTGGCAGATTTTCTAGTTGATCATCCAATGCCTGCTGAATGGGAACTATCTGATGAACTCCCCGATGAAGATGCTTTCACTGTGGACATAGTTTCTGCTTGGAAGATGTATTTCGATGGAGCATCTCATAGAGAGGAAGCTGGTGCGGGAGTCGTGTTTGTAACATCCAGTGGTGAAGTTCTACCCTTCTCATTTTCCTTAATGGAAAATTGCTCCAACAATGTGGCTGAGTATCAAGCACTCATACTTGGTTTGGAAATGGCTGTCGATATAAAGCAGCTACACCTTAGAGTGTATGGTGATTCGCTATTGGTGATAAATCAACTCCTTGGAGTGTATGAAGTGAAGAAGCCTGAGTTGTTCCCCTATTACAAGTATGCTCAAAAGCTTATGGGTTATCTCGGTGATGTTGATATTAAGCATCTGTCTAGAAGAGAGAATAAACAAGCTGACGCCCTCGCTAAGTTAGCATCAACTATAGCTATGCCAGAAATGCAAATTCAAGTACCGGTGTGTAGAAGTTGGGTTGTACCACCAATCTTTGAAGATGATGATTATGAAGAAGTTGAAAATCATGTGGTGGAGGTTTTCGAAATTGAAGAAGAAGATTGGCGCCAACCACTTGTGGATTATTTGAAATATGATAAGTTGCCTAACGATCCACGACAAAGAGTTGATATTCGGCGTCGGGCACCTCGGTTCATCTACTTCAAGGGTACACTTTATAGAAGATCATTCGATGGAATTTTCTTGAGATGCTTGGGTAAGGAAGAAACTATTCAAGCAATGGAGGAGGCTCACTCCGGAATTTGCGGTGCTCATCAATCCGGACCGAAGCTACATTTCAGAATTAAAAGGATGGGCTACTATTGGCCAACCATGGTGAAGGATTGCATGGATTACGCACAAAGATGTCAAGCTTGTCAGTACCATGGAAATCTGATTCATCAACCTCCGGAGCCTTTGCATCCAACAGTCGCTTCATGGCCTTTTGATGCTTGGGGTTTAGATGTGGTGGGGCCGCTTACAAAGTCATCTGGTGGTCATCTCTACATTCTTGCGGCAACCGATTACTTTTCAAAGTGGGCCGAAGCTGTGCCTCTAAGGGAAGTGAAGAAAGAAAATGTTGCTGATTTCATCCGGATTAACATCATTTATAGATATGGTGTTCCGCGCTACATCATCACTGATAATGGAAAGCAGTTCAGCAACAGTTGGATTGATAAGCTATGTGAGAAGTTTGATTTCAAACAAAAGAAATCTTCAATGTATAACGCAGCTGCTAATGGTCTTGCCGAAGCTTTCAATAAGACATTGTGTAGTTTGTTAAAGAAGGTGGTGTCCAAGTCGAAAAGAGATTGGCATGAAAGAATAAATGAAGCTTTATGGGCGTACCGCACTACCTATAGAACACCTACTCAAGCCACTCCGTATTCCTTGGTGTATGGTGTTGAAGCTGTTGTGCCTCTCGAAAAGCAAATCCCTTCTTTGAGGATGGCCATACAAGAAGGCCTCACCGAGGAAGAAAATGCAAAGTTACGTCTTCAAGAGTTAGAAGCGTTAGATGAGAAGAGGTTGGAAGCACAACAAAGACTTGAGTGTTACCAATCTCGCCTTTCTAGAACATACAACAAGAAGGTGAGGGTACGTTCTTTTCAAGTTGGTGATTTGGTGCTTGCTGTGAGAAGACCTATAGTGGTCACCCATCGCGTTGGAAATAAGTTTCTACCCAAGTGGGATGGCCCTCATGTTGTGAAGGAAGCCTATACAAATGGCGTATACAAGTTGATCTCAGAAGATGGCGTGAATATTGGCCCTATAAATGGGAAGTTCTTGAAACACTACTACGCGTAAAACAAATACATGTACAACGCTCCTTGACGCACGAGCCTAAACTGCATGTTACTCCTGGTCCGCATGAGTATAAACTGTGTACGACGAACTCCTGGTCCGCATGAGTATAAACTGTGTACGACGAACTCCTGGTCCGCATGAGTATAAACTGTGCATGACACCCACCAAAGGTAATTATATGTGGTTAAACTATTAATTCACCCCACTCAGATATTTTAAGTGGTTAAAGCATTAAATATCCTACTTTGTCTAAAGTGGTTAAAGAATAGTCACTCCTGGCCCGCATGAGTATAAACTGTGTACGACACCCCCATTCAAAACCAAATCATGTCCCTTTGAACTACGTTATGGCTTGATCTTCTTAAAAGGGATACGTAGGCAGCTTAGCACTTTGCTAAGTTCAGTCATAATTCAGGTTATTCACATTGAGTTTTTGAGGCAAGCACTAAGTTGAAGCATGAGTTGAGAAGCGAAAGGTTGGCAATGAGGAGACGGTAGTTGAACACTACGTTGGATGGTGCTACTGAAGATGCTGCTGTCTCTCATCGTTCTGACGCTCTTCACCCAAATCAGGTAGACGTCTCAACATTGCCAAGCCATCATCGGCAATAGCATGTCTCTCACCGGAAATGCGGCGTCACCAGTGTACTATCACTGCTGCTCTTGCTGTCCTCGGCCGTTTGGCCACTTTTCCCAGAGGGAAGTTCAGAATACTCTATCAGTGAAGCTCGATACCCATATCAATGATACCATGTTTTGCTCTTTCCATAGTAACACCAAGCGATTACGTGCCAGCAGCGCCCGACAGACGCCGATCTCCCGATCGAGAATCGTGCGCTGCCATCACCAGAAGATACCACACGGTCGAATCCGCTTCCGATTGGCACCCATTACCTCTCTCCGTAAACATGAGCATAAACAGCAGGTAAACTCGCACCCTTGCAAAACCATTGAAGCGCGCAGCAAGCAGTCGCCACAGTAAGCCATCGCCGGAAAGCAAAGCACCACCATCGCCATTTCCCGTTGCGATTCAGCCGCTGACCCTCGTCGAGGATTGCGTGCTACCACCGTTGGAAGCAGACTTCAAGCCGTCGCAGGAAAGAGTATACTACTACAAGTGCCCAAGCGTCGCCGCTTCCAGTCGTGATTCAGTCACTAATCCCTCATCAAGGATTGCATGCTGTCATTATTGGAAGCAGAGCTTAGCCATCGTCCCCTTACAATTCTCAAACGCCGACAGTTGTCGCACGCTGATGTAACAGAATGGCAGCCGCTGGTGGTCGACAAATACTTATGGGAAACACGGGACCAGAAGGGAACCAACTACTGGAGCATGATGCTCACTCGAACACTAATGTGGTGGCGAAACACACGTCGAACTACCGTTTAAAAAAATTAAGGCTCGCCATAGATTTTCTCAGACGAGAAAGAGGGGCGAGTTGTTTCTGTCTGCCAACTTGCACAAATTCTATAAAATTGTACAAAAGCCTGATCTGGACTTGTGATACACCGTTGGAAAGCCCTTGAAGAGAGGTTCGATTTGGCGCATAGATCACCCAAATCAAAGATCAGAAGAGGGAGTTATGGCCAAAACCGTCAGGCCGCGCAGGCTGCCGGCGAGAATCAACCTCTACATCAACCCTTGGTGAAAAGCTCGCCGTCGATTTCTCGGAAGAGAAAGAGGGGCGAGGACAAGGCTCACCGTCGATTTCTCGGAAGAGAAAGAGGGGTGAGGACAAGGCTCACCGTCGATTTCTCGGAAGAGAAAGAGGAGCGAGGACAAGGCTCACCGTCGATTTCTCAGAAGAGAAAGAGGGGCGAGGACAAGGCTCACTGTCGATTTCTCGGAAGAGAAAGAGGGGCGAGGACAAGGCTCACCGTCGATTTCTCGGAAGAGAAAGAGGGGCAAGGACAAGGCTCACTGTCGATTTCTCAGAAGAGAAAGAGGGGCGAGGACAAAGCTCACCGTCGATTTCTCGGAAGAGAAAGAGGGGCGAGGACAAGGCTCACCGTCGATTTCTCGGAAGAGAAAGAGGGGCGAGGACAAGGCTCACCGTCGATTTCTCGAAAGAGAAAGAGGGGCGAGGACAAGGCTCACCGTCGATTTCTCAGAAGAGAAAGAGGGGCGAGGACAAGCATGTTACTAAGTTCTTGGTCGAAGACAGGAACAACAAGCAAACAAGACGAATAAACAGTTCAAAAAAAAAAAAGAGCAAATTAAGGAATTGAGAGCTTACACTTGTAGATTGAATTCTTTGGATGATGTGTTTTGATTGAGTGTTTTGTCTTGACAGCTTCCTGGGCCGATGCTGAAGAAAAAATTTTAGAAACACTTTATGCTACACTTTGGAAAGAAAAAGAAAAAAAAATTCAAATAAGAGAAGGAAGAACCACGAATTGAAGTGAATATCTTGTTTGTTGGGTAGCTTTGATGAAAAAAAATTGAGTTCATGAAGTACCATTATATAGTACTGGATTCATGGATAATTATGGACTCATGGATAATTATGGAAATTATTTGTGGATAATTATGGAAATTACTAGTGGACTCATGGATAATTATGGAGATTATTGTGAGGTGCGCAAGCTCTACAAAATTGTAGGAGATTCTTTACTACAAATAACTTTGATAATTTTGGGTAATGTTCATGAAATCTTGGTGAACAAGAAACAAATCTTTTGCGATTCCTTCACAACAAGATATTCTGTCAGTGAACAAATCGCAAGGGGGCATTTGTAAGCAATTAAAATTCACGGTCCAATCAAATGGCGACACGTGGATTTTATTGATTAAATATCAATTTTAATTTATTATATTTTATTTTGGGGATTTAATAAATTAATTCCTAAAATAGATTAATAAATAATTGATAATTAATTTAATACCCAACAAATTAAGTAGGGTTTAAATTAAGTAAAGCTTGACCCCTAAGTTAAGTAAAGCATGGAAGGTTCCAGAATTAGGTCAAATTAAGCAATGACCAATCAAGCTGTGATATATTTGGAGCGGCCCAGGCCCGCATAACCAGGCCAAATCTGTCATGGACCAATCATATTGCGAGATATTTATGGAGTATCCTCATCCTTCACCTATATAAGGAGCCCTCCTTCATTCACTCCAGGGACACACTCAAGTACTTGAAGACATAAACGCTCTGAAGAGATCAAGAACACGAGCAGCGCTCCCTTGAGATCTTCAAGCATCTTCAAGTCAAGAACGGCAAACGATTCGGGATTAAGGTGCGGAGCCCCCCAAATCAAGCGTTCTTCATATACTGAGTTCTTCGGTGTTCTTCGCGCCAAGAACAACATACGACCCGGGATTAAGGTGCTAAGCCCCCCAGATCGAGTGTTCTTCGGATCAAGTACGTTTAATCCAAATAAAGGCTCGACGCCTCTGGATTAACGTTATAAGATCCAAATCCGAGTTCGGACAAGCTTCAACTGAAGATCCGACTCAACATACACAGTCAACGTGGTCAACGCAGTCAAAGTCAAAGTCAAAGTCAAGCCAAATTGGTTCGAGAGAAGAATCAGAGGATTGATAGAGATTGTTTCTTTAATCATCAAGTTTAATCCATCTGGATTATCATTGTAATTCTCCTGTGTTTATTTTATTATAAATACAAAAATTTATTGTTACAGTATGAAAAATCCACACCGAACATGGAAAATAAAGATTCATACCAAGGTGGAAAAGTAGTAAACAAAATGGGCGAGGGAAAAGAGAAAGGGGCCAGGTCTCGATGCCCATAAAGCACGTCGAAAACCCACCCCCCTCGCCGGAGGTGAGAACAAGAAGGGCTTGGTGTAGAGAGAAGGAAGAGAAAAGTTTAGAGAGAGAAAAGTTTAGAGAGAGAAAAGTTTTTTTAATGAATGAATGGAACCTGAGAAAATGAGCATCAAAATGAAAGAAATATGAATCGAAAAAAAGGAAATGTTGATCATAACGAGAAAATGAGCATCATAATGAAGGAAATATGCATCAAAACGAAGGAAATATTGATCGTAATGAGAAAATGAGCATCATAATGAAGGAAATATGCATCAAAACGAAGGAAATACTGATCGAAATGAGAAAATGAGCATCAAAATGAAGGAAATATGTATCGAAACAAAGGAAATTTTGATCGTAACGAGAAAATTAGCATCAAAATGAAGAAAATATACATCGAAACGAAGGAAATGTTAATCCTAACGAGAAAATGAGCATTAAAATGAAGAAAATATGCATCGAAACGAATATAATGTTGATCGTAACGAGAAAATAAACATCAAAATGAAGGCAATATGCATCGAAACGAAAGAAATGTTGATCATAACGAGAAAATGAGCATCAAAATTACAGAAATATCAACGAAACGAAATAAATGTTTATCGTAATGAAAAAATAAGCATCAAAATGTAGGAAATATGCATCGAAACGAAGGAAATATTGATGGTATCGAGAAAATGAACAACAAAATGAAGGAAATATGCATCGAAATGAAGGAAATCACTACTACAAAAAAGCATTAAGACTACATATATAATCAGTTGTCTATTAGCTTATTTTTGGAAAAATGCTATGTAGTCTAAGCCTCTGTTGTCTTAGGTTCTATTTATGACTACACATTATGTGTGTAGTCTTTGAATCTATTTACAACTACACATTTATATGTGTAGTCTTTGAGCGCCTCTTTTCAAAATAATTATGCACAAAGACAACAGATTATATATGTAGTGTTTGTGCGCCTTTTTATCAAGCTCTTTTTTAAATGACAACAAATTATATGTGTAGTCTTTATACATCTATATTCTTAATTTTTTCATTTAAACCACCATCTAAAAAAAATATAAAAAATAAAAATTCTAAAAAAGGAAAAATAAAATAAAAATTATAAAAAATAAAAATCTTAAAACAAACCACCATCTAATATAAATTCTTCATTTAATATAACATTGGAACTCTACATAATTTCAAATATTACAATTGTAGTTCAAAAATCTCTACATAAAAATCTGAAAATATACAATTGGAAACCTCATCTAGTAATCTTTGGATCGGATAATTGAACTGCCCTATCCCAAAAGGAGAAGGGAAGAGAGTAAGTTCGATCGTTAAACACATGCACAAACTAAACTCATATTAGAGTTAGACTTGAGATTTTGCCAAAGAGATACCTTGAAGATCAAAGAAAATAATGAATCATCTATTAGACTTGAAGATCAAGTGCATCAAATGAAAAGATTTTGATCCAGTTGTCAGATGCAAAATAATGAAAAAGCAAAACTAACCTTTATTTACGCAGAAACAAATATCAGGAGACAAAAGCATTCAATAACCAAATTTGTATCATCTATTAGTGGGGTAGTTTCATATCAATTAAAATAAATGCATTATAGTCTTACATATGTGTTATGCTACTTGGATAGATCTCATTGCACCATAATTAAAGATTTTTTTAAAAGAGAAATTGATTTTTTGGGAAAGAACTGCGTGGATGGTTCCATCAATGAAAGAGTGGATGGTTGAGGAATCAAAGAGAAATCTCAAATAAAATTTGCCTAATAGAATCAGCCTCACAGAAGAAGTTAAAAATAGAACTGCTTTCGTTCAGTTTGAACTAGAGATGGAATAGAACTACCAAAACTTATTGAGAAACAAAATACAGGGGATAGTAAATTTTCTCATCCATTATCATTTCTCTTAAACATGACAGAAAATTTCCTACATGTTCTGTTTGCCTTCTCCATTGGTGGATTTTATGAGCTTATTTCTATCCCAATACCAAATCCTACAAAACAAGTTTATATCAGCAACAATAAAACTAGCCCAATCTAAGACAAAATTTTTTTCTCAAAATAAAACGTATGCAAGGAATTATTAGTAATATTAACACAACACAACAAACAATGTGTACATCGCCAAAAAATTTAGACCGGAAAAACTCTCTGTATGATCATCGCAGGATGTCTCATCTCCCTCTTGTCCCTTTTGGTTATCCTTACCATTGCTATTATCATTCGTAGGGTTCTTAACTTGCTCAATTTTCTTATCATCACAACAGCTACCAGTTGTAAGCATAATTTCATAAACAATTAATTTATTAATTGACATGGATCTTAGATCTTCATGATTTTCACACCACATAAACACGATTAGAAGACTTACCTTGAGACGCCACTAATGGCGGTCCTCCAACGATACGTTCCTGTCAATTACGCCGGGAACTAGTTTCTCTCTCCTCACCCCTTTCTTTATTGCACAATACGTAAGACTTAATGTGATAGAGAATTAATAAAACTGTGTCTCTTTAATAGGTGGAGAGAGGACCAGATCGGGATATTAAATCTTTATCAAATCACATTCTATCAATGTGATTGTTATCCATAAATATATATGACCTTATTTATCTCATATATATTATTTATTTAAACCATATCTTTATTTAAGATATTTGATCATAATAAATATCTTATATATATTTATTATTAATGGCACTAGGCCATAATTATCTTACATTCTCCCACTTGGCCGAGTGATAGAATTAAACTTTAAACGTAAAGGTTTAAATAATTTACATGATATGCGCGACATAAGATAAATTAACTGGTTAACTCATAAAGTCAATATTGAGGATAGACTAACACAAGTCATAGCGGTTCTATATCATTTACTCGACATAGTTCCTTCTATGTACTATGATATTAGCTTTCTACTCAACATAACTCATAAACATAAGGATCAATAATGGTCCACATAAGTATCTCAATTCGAGATAAAATCTTGTTTAATTAATGTCAACATTGATGTATACTAAAATGACAAAACAAGATATATCAATTAGAAACAAAACATAATGAGCTCTTAATGTCAATTGTTCATCATAAGCTTGTTAGAGCCTTTCAATGATCTCATATTCATGTAACGTTCAATGAATGTTTTAGAGAAGATCATTTGTGTAACGGATCCAAAATCATAAGATTGATTCCATTATGCTCAATTGACATCTTTGTTTATAAAGTTCTTCTTAACGATAAATACTTTCATTCCATATGTTTTAGCAACTTTGGAATATCCATCGTTTTAAAGAAGAACAATGCAGCGGAATAATCATAATAAGTTTTCAGCGACTTGACATTATTGCCAACTTATTTCAAGTCCTGAAATTAAACTTCACATTTAATGTCCTTAAATTGTAGCTTCAAATCATGCCACAAGTTAACTTTAATAGTGAATGTAGTTTTTAGAAACTTCTTCACAATTTTGCATGACACAATATCCCCGACTAAGAAACGTAAAAGTCAAAGTGAACTTTCTTGCATTATATAATCATCTTAATCTGAATCTATATTTAATTACATCTAAGTAATTAAATTTTTGATAAGTAAGCACGAGTGCTTTAGTTCATTAGAATACCTTATAATATTTCCATATGCAATATTTTGGTCATTCATTTATGAATCACTTCAATAATGACCAAGCATTCTAACAGTAAGACTGATATTTGGTATTTATATAATCTTGTATATCTTAAGCTACCAATAATATACATATAAGGAATATTGTAGTACGTTCCAATTCATTATTGGAAATTACATAAGGTTAAACTTATCTTCCTTCCGGATTGGAAGATTCTTTACAAACACCTTTCCATCCATAACCTCTATTGAACTTTATTAATATATACTTAAAAAGACATCTTTAATTGTCTCATCATATATTTTATTCCAAAGTTCTTTGAGAGAAATTTATTGGTTTCACATAATAAACCAAGATCATCAGTTGCAAGCAAGTTTATCATCAAGTATAGAATTAATGTGCTCCCACTAACTTTCAGATATATATGTACACCGTTTATGATGTTTTTCTTAAATCCAAAAGATATCTTTATAGGAAAGCATGCTTAAGTTTGTATGTTGATTCTTTAAGTTTACACGCCATGTGATATTTTCCTTTAATGGAAAAAAAAACTTGAGTTGATCTATTTAACTTGATCTTCCACCAAATCACCTTTAAGAAAAGCAGGCATAGCATTTATTTGGTGCAACTCTAAGTCATAATGAGTTACCAAAGCCATGATAATTCTAATAGAGTCTTGTAAAGAAATAATTTGTTATATCTCCTTATAATTATGTCATCTTTTTGAGTAAAATCTTTAGCAACAACTCTAATTTTATATCTTTGGAAATCGCCATCATAAAGATACATCCGTTTCAAATTCTTTTATAACTCTTTGGCAATTCTAACAAGATATTAAATTTCATTATGAGCCATTGATTTCAACTCGCCTTTCATTAAATTTACTCATTTAATAGAATTAGTACTTCCATGACTTATTCCAAAACTGAAATTTTAGCTTTTATTATAATGTCAAATTTAGCTCATTTTATTATACCACATATGCAATCGTTAGAAATAGCGGATATATTGTCCTTCAGATATTCTTAATGCTATTTCATATGATATATTTAATGGAAGCTCATTGATAATTGATTTAGTAAAATCGGATCCTTTAAGAGAGTAGAATAACTTAATGTTGTACTTGAAAGTTGTTTAACTATTTAACAACTATATAACAACTTTAGAAGAAGTTTAGATAAATGTATTTTCAAATTCTCCACCCAACTTCTTCAATAACCACATTTAATGGTTTCATACTCCCACTGATTTTACAGTTCTTAATGAATTTGACATTCCAGTTTTAAAATTTTCGTACTATGGTTAAGACCATAAAATCCATACCCTTTAGACTTGGATAATTTATAAAGAAATAATATAAGTTTCTTATATCCAATTTCTTTTCATGTGGTTGTAAAACATAGTCCCTCCCGGGTAAATTTAAAACATGCAACTGCCTAAGATCGAGTTTTCTACCAATTCACATTTCATAAGGTGTTTTGAAAACTTCTTTACTAGAAACTCGATCATCACGTAAGTGGCAGTTTTAAGTGCATAAATCCACAAAATATGGGTATAGATTAATCATTCAACATGCTTATAACCATATTTAATAAAGTACGATTATGTCATTCTGCTACACCAATTTATTATGGTGTGCAACATTTAGTATAAATGTCAGTTTTTCGTATAATTAAGTGATTGGGCATGATAATCCATCACACTTTCCATAAAATTCATCACTTCTTCCAATCTTTGTAATTTTCACTTTTCTATCTAATTTTCTCAACATCATTAATAAATGCTTATCGAGCATTTATAGAATGAGAATTTTCTTGCAAAGATAAATGTAATCATAATGTGAAAAATTAAAATTAAAATTAAAAAAAATGATGGAATATTATTATTCCTTTAAAAAGGGTATTATTATAAGATTCACATTTAGCGGTGTAAACTATTATAAGAAGTTGTGTAGTTATCGTGACTCTATTCTTTGTGTGTTTTATTTGCTTTTCTTTAATGCAATTCACACAAATATCAAGATCAGTAAAAGCCTATCTCATGAAAGGCTTTATTCTTAATTAATCTTTTTGGAATAATTCTTTTGGAAAGTTACCCCAAACATTAAAGCCACGTTTAGTTCAAACTTCATTACTTTTAAACGAACATAATGTTTAAATTTTAAATTGTTTCTTAAACCTTCTTTCCTTTTGAACCATCATTAATTTAAGCATTACGTGAATTTAATTCACATTCCATTTGTCTTTCATGGTGTTATAGTTTATTAGGAATAGGTCATACTTAGAAGGTAGTGAATTTGTAAACTACATTCATTATGGAAGGCTTTAATCTTGTTGTAATATTTATTATCTTTAATGATAAGTTCATGTACGCCATGAGAACCATCAAACTTTATGGTGGTTAAAGATAGTCATTAATATCTCGTTAAGAGATTTATTAGTAATTTAGATATTATAAACTTAATACTTGGTCACGTTCATTCACATAAACATTAGGCTAAGTCTGTTTGATCTAACTCAAGCATTATAGTCAGATTACTAAGCTTTATTGCTAGTACAAACAAAGAAGCAATTTATCTTAAAGTGACAAATAAAATCCAAAACACTTTGGTGAAATTAGATTTATTCACACTATTTAAATTACTTTAATCCATTTTGTAATGGAACAGATGCATCATGCGAATAGAGACTAAATAATATAAGTAATTTTAAGAATAAGAATAATATAATTTATTCCTATAAATACCTTGAGTAATTTAATAATAGATTCAAGATCGAAAGCAATAAATGTATATTGAAGTTCTCCTTTGGGTGATACAACAATATACAATCATAATCATAATGATGCTTTCAAATATAACATAATTTGATAATTAAATATTTTCATTAAAACTATTTTGTCATCTTTGGACATACAAAACAGTTTGTCATAATATATTAATTATCAATTTATCTTCATATTCATGAATTATAAAGACTAGCAATCACCTTTGGGTGAATTTAAAGTCTTATAATTGTGAAATTTTTAATAACCCATATAATAATTCTCTTTATTCAAGCATCAGTTAAATATCGGAAATTAAAATTTAATTATACGATTTATTTTTATTATTCTTTCAGATCAGACCATTTTGGTGATTAACAGACCAACATTAAATAAATTTAAATCATAAAATCATTCATTATAATCTTATCAAAGATTATCATAATAGATTATACTCAATAGGAAAGTGAGTAATAATCAAATCATTATTAATCTTATCAAAGACTCTTAGATTATACTCAATAGGAAAGTGAGTAATAATCAAATCATTATTTCATAAATATTCATAAATCACAGTCAATATCATTAATTAAAATCTTAAGACTGTCATCATATATATACATAATATATCCATGTATATCACATTAATAAAGATATCATGTATAATTTGCATCTTAATATATTTGGGATATTACCATAATAAATATGTCATAAGCAGTCAAACATACCTAACATAAGTGAGATATTCTAATATTATATATCCCAAAATAACTTTAATTATTATCAAAATAATATAAGTCATAAACATTAGTGATGGATTGATTTCATTATCATTATTAAATCACTTTAGTTGGAAAGTTACAATTATGTTAATAATTGTGCATTAAAATGTGACACACAAGTCATATGAATTAGGCAGATTGCTTTATTGACTGTAATTAATTGTCATTATTCTTAATCAGCCACTCCCAAAATTAAAGGGAGTCAAGTAATTTTATATTAAAAATCTCATTAAAATCTCATGACATAATTAACTTCCATAATTAAAGGGAGTCACGTAACTTTATATTTAAAATCTCATGCTGACATAATTAACTCCCATAATCAATTTTTAATAGTTTAGTCCAAAAAAAAAAACTAAATAGGGCAGTTATTATTTTTGTCATACAACATCAATTTATCACAATTAATTATACATGGTATAATAAATTCATATTATATCAATAATATGTATAAACACATGATACTGTTAATTAATATCAGAATTCTTCAAAATATGTAATCATCATATTCTAATTAAATATGACATTACTACTTTATCATAATATTTTTTAACGGGATAGTGCTTAATTCCCAAAATAACTTTAATTATGATACGATAATCAATTCCAACTAATTTCATAAACATAATTCCAACTAATTTTATAAACATAATTTTGCCCAAAATTCAATAATATGATCGAGATCAATTCATCATCAATTTTCTCATACAAATTGCAGCGGAAAAACATATATGCATGTTTTGATAATCTCATTCAATTAGTCATATGATACGTGGATTCGTTCAATCATATACAGATTCATATTCATAAAATATTAATTGATGAAAAATCATGAGATCCAAAACCATGCTCTGATACCACATGTAAGCATAATTTCATAAACAATTAATTTATTAATTGATATGGATCTTAGATCTTCATGATTTTCACACCACATAAACACGATTAGAAGACTTACCTTGAGACGCCACTAATGGCGGTCCTCCAACGATACGTTCCTGTCAATTATGCCGGGAACTAGTTTCTCTCTCCTCACCCCTTTCTTTATTGCACAGTATGTAAGACTTAATGTGATAGAGAATTAATAAAACAGTGTCTCTTTAATAGGTGGAGAGAGGACCAGATCGGGATATTAAATCTTTATCAAATCACATTCTATCAATGTGATTGTTATCCATAAATATATATGACCTTATTTATCTCATATATATTATTTATTTAAACCATATCTTTATTTAAGATATTTGATCATAATAAATATCTTATATATATTTATTATTAATGGCACTAGGCCATAATTATCTTACACCAGTCTCATCGTCCTTCGAGTCCTTCTGTCTCGGCTTCTTCTTCGACTCAGGATGAAAACACAATGCATTGCAACAGTTCCAATTTTTTGTAGATTAACTAGCAAAAGAATGAAAACTTATCTAGAGTCGAACAAATGTATAGCAACATGTTCTAAAAGAGAGATTGACAAAAGCTTATTTGCAACATTATAGATATCATCATACAACAGATACTTCTAACAAGTGATTTTTGTTTTTGTTACTAGGAGTGAAGTGCCCTAATTCTTTTTTCGTAATAATGTATTCCATACCACATCCAAAAACATCACTTTCTTGCTAAAATGAACACAACCTAAACCGAATTCATTAGATATTATTGTAAGTAAAAGAAGATAAGAAAATCTGCATATACCTGACAAATAGAATAGAAAAATATAATGGGATGAAACGACGACAAAAGTTATTAAGCTCTTCAATGGAAACGTTAGCGGGGCAGCTGGCCTCCTCCATGGTTGCGGCAGAGTGGTCTCCAGGTATGGTGCCAAGCCGGTTGTGATGAGGATACTCCTGCCATCTAAAATCAATCGATTGTTGCAGCAATGAGTTTGGGTATGTGAGTATAATCTGTCAACAACAGAGAAATCGATAGTTCAGCAACCATTGAGGTGACAGGAACGGGGTAGAATTTGAGAGACGAAGCCCTAACAGGGGACTCCGATGACGAATGCAAACCGCACTCCAGAAGGATGACAAACTGAGTTGTACACCAGAGGAGATTTCTGCGTGAAGTTAGGTGGCGGTGGCACATTGAGAAACCAAAGTACTGGGTCGTCGGCGGAGCTTCCAGTAGCCAACATGCAAGCTCAATTTGAGAGCACCGTGCACAAATGGAGGGCAAATCGCCTGCTGATAAAAGAGGGGCGGCACTAGAACCCAGATCTGAGTGGTAGCGGGCGTTGCTGGAAATAGGGTAGCTCCAGCAGGAAAGAGCGGCGCCGATTGTAGGGTTGAAGAGAGATATCCACCGCAACCTACTCACGGAGGAGGAGATGGCCACCAAAAAATCAGGAAGAAGAGCCTTATGCGACGTGGCGCTGGATCTGCCCAACAGGTCTCTCCTATTTTTTCCATCACCTTTGTGGTTAATTTTATTTTCTTAGTATATTATTATTAATTATTTAGTAAATAAATAAAATAAATTATATTTCATTCACTTTTCTATTAATTAAATTAATTTTATGTTGGGTAGTTCTTGTGTGATACTGTCCCATGCGAGATCATTTTACACTTTTTAGAATAGTTATCACTTTCACAATAAAACGTTATCACTTTTGCTATATAATATTATCACTTTTCATTTGTACTATAAACTATTCATGAAATAAAATTATCATTTTTCATTAATTTTGTATCACTTTTCAATATAAAAGTTATCACTTTTTGATCGTCTCACGTAAGTCCTTACGTAAGACGATCTCGCATAAGTCTTTGCCTTTTATATTTGTAATATAGTCAGTTTTTTTCCTTTATAGGATGTTCAGTAATTTAACTACAAGGGATAATTTTCATTTATTTTATAATTTTAATTAAATAATTTTAATTATTAAATTAATTTATGATAATTAAAGTTACTTGATGAAGTATGTAATAATAATTTTTTTTTAAATATTGTTTGTAAATAAAAATCATCTATTTTGTAAGTACATGATACTCTTATTATTTAAATAATTTTTATGCTCATTATCTTGTTACGATCAACATTCCCTTCGTTTCGATGCATATTTCCTTCATTTTGATGCTCATTTTCTCGTTACGATCAATATTTCTTTCGTTTTGATGCATATTTCCTTCATTTTGATGCTCAATTTCTCATTATGATCAACATTTTCTTCGTTTCAATGCTAATTTCCTTTTAATAAAAATATTTGGAAATTTGAATCTTTAATTTTATAATTTCTTAAAATATATTTCTAATTAAAATAAAAAATTTATTGTTATATATTTAATGTTTAATTAGTTTTAAAGAAATCATATATGTATGAGTAACAACATATTCAAATTATATATGTTGCTTCAAAATAAATTAATTAGAAAATATATTATATTATACATAACATTATTGTCATATGTTTAAGAAAAAAATATTACAACAATTTAAGAAAGCATATATTGTCATATATGTTGTCTTTGTGCGTAAAAAAAATTTACAACTACATATGTTGTTATATGTATTGTCTTATAACAAATTATCTTAAAAATAACATGTTTCACACCATATTAAGATAACACCAGTCAATATGTGTAGTCTTAGTGCGTGAAAAAATATTTAAGACAACATATATATTTAAGACTACAAATATTAAGCATACGATAACACATATTTCTTATCTATGTAGTCTATTTAGTGGTGTTTTAATGATTTTTTGTTGTAGTGGATATTGATCGTAACGAGAAAATGAGCATCAAAATAAAGGAAATACATATCAAAACGAAGAAAATGTTGATCGTAACAAGAAAATGATCATCAAAATGAAGGAAATATGCATCAAAACGAAAGAAATATTGATTGTAACAAGAAAATGAGCTTTGAAATGAAGGAAATATGCATCAAAACAAAAAAAATATTGATTGAAACGAGAAAATGCACATCAAAATGAAGGAAATATGCATCGAAACGAAATAAATGTTGATCATAACAAAAAATGAGCATCAAAATGAAGAAAATATGCATTGAAAAACGAAGGAAATGCTGATAGTAACGAGAAAATGAACATCAAAATGAACGAAATATGCATTAAAATGAAGGAAATGTTGATCGTAATGAGAAAATGAGCATCAAAATGAAGGAAATATGAATCGAAACATAAGAAATGTTGATCGTAACGAGAAAATAAGCATTAAAATGAAGGAAATATGCATCGAAACGAAAGATATGTTGATCATAATGAGAAAATGAGCATCATAATGAAGGAAATATGCATTAAAACGAAGGAAATGTTGATCATAATGAGAAAATGAGCATCATAATGAAGGAAATACACATCGAAATGAAGGAAATATTTATCGTAAAGTGAAAGCGAGCATAAAAATGAAGTAAATATGTATCGAAATCATGGAAATATTGATCATAACGAGAAAATGAGCATCAAAATAAAGGAAATATGCATCTAAACGAAATAAATGTTGATCATAATGAGAAAATGAGCATCAAAATTATGGAAATATGCATCGAAACGAAGAAAATATTGATCTAAATGAGAAAATGATTATCAAAATGAAGGAAATATGCATCAAAACGAAGGAAATGTTGATCGTAACGAGAAAATAAGCATAAAAATAAAGGAAATGTGCATCGTAACGAAAGAAATGTTGATCGCAACGAGAAAATTACCATCAAAATTAATGAAATATGCATCGAAACGAAGGAAATATTGATCGTAACGAGAAAATGAGCATCAATATGAAGGAAATATGCATCGAAATGAAGGAAATGTTGATTGTAACAAGAAAATGAGCTTCAAAATGAAAGAAATATGCATCGAAATGAGGGAAATGTTAATCCTAATGAGAAAATAAGCATCAAAATGAAGGAAATATGCATCGAAAGGAAGAAAACGTTGATCGTAATGAGAAAATGAGCATCAAAATTAAGGAAATATGCATCAAAACGAATGAAATGTTGATCGTAACGAGAAAATGAGTATCAAAATGAAAGAAATATGGATTGAAACAAAGGAAATGTTGATCGTAACGAGAAAAGTTTTGGCATTCGATCATTTGGTTAACGTGAACCGTTAGTGTTCCATACGATTCTATATTAGCGGAAGCAAGAACATAAAATCATATTACCTTTCACCAGGGTATGTTAAAGAAGAAGAAGAATTCTCGCCGGCAGCCTGCGCGGCGTCACTGTTTTGGGCATAACTCTCTCATCTGATCTCTGATTTGAGTGATCTACATGAAAAAATGATCCTCTCTTCTATAGCTTGCCAACGGTTTATTACACGTATAGTTTGGAGTTCCAAATGAGTTTATAAAAATCGTGAAAGTTGACAAATAGCAACAGCAAACAACCTTCCGATCTTCTGCTGTATTCCTAAGCCACTTCTTGACGTTGTGTGGGCAACGATCTATAATACGATCTCAATTTGTAATCCCTAATCTCTCTTTTACATGTTTAGGCGTGTAGAATTCAATAAAATCGGACTGCTAAGATTGGCTATTATATAGGCTACAATAGGGACCAGGAGGAGAAATTAGGGTTTGGGACTCCTATTGGGCTTAAGCATCCAAGTTTAACTCAAAACTTATACTTAAGTCCAATAATAATAAATCAGTCCACTAAAGAAATATTATTGCATTGCCACCCTAATCCCAAATTACGTTTATGGGCTCCTTCTTATTATGAGCCCGTTAGTCTCCTCGTGTTTAAGATTCAATGCTCATTAATTAATTAAGTTACTAACAACTCCATTAATCAATATATTTACCGAGAGTAGTACCACTCAACATTATTATCATGCCAGAATAAATCCACCTGCAAGGTTTACATGATAATTATTATGAGTTCCTCAAGGGGACATCATCAACTAATTCCATTAGGACACAAATTCCTTCTACAATCAACAACACACCATAGAGACAGTATCATCTCCCGACTCACCAAGCATATTGATTTAATAATTAAATCTCACCCATTGATGAATCAAGGAAATAAATACTGGCTTACGGATCGAGATTATTGTATAGGGATTAAGAGTACGAACATCCATAATAACAGAGATCAAGTTCTATTATATAATCATTATAAACCGAACAATCTCAACGGCGGCCCTATTCAATACACACAAAATGTACTAGTGCAATTTTATAGTCAAGACAGACTAATGCCAAATCACACTACGACCATACCAATAGATAGTCCCCGTCTATCTCGGTTGTGAATATCTGTTTATACTTAATAAGAAGCCTATAATATGATTTTCCGTGTGACGCCGCACACCACATTAATGATCTACAATATAAAGTAAATTGACTTTTGCAAGAATAAATAATTATGCAAAACATTTAATCACATGATTCTCATTTCAAATATTGTCAAAACATTGTTTATACAAAAAGCTAAACTTTTAGTATACAATCCAACAATCTCCCACTTATACTAAAAGACTATGCTGCCATATTCGCTGCCATACATCTAATTACCACTCCCACTACATGACCATCAAAAACTTTCGCCATGAGGTCCTTGTAAAAGGATTTACTAGGTTATCATCCGATGCAATCTAGGTGACAACAACCTTCCCTTTATCATACGATTTTTCATATCAGGTAATACTTGCTCTCAATGTGTTTAATTGCCTTATGGCTCGTGATTCCTCCAAGTTTGCAACTGCACCATCATTATCACAATAAATTGTGATAACCTTGGGCAAACTCAGAGTCACATCTAAGTCCATTAAAAAGTTTCTAGAACCATATATACAGATACTTTGGCTGCCACAAGGCCCCAATATTATTCCATGGTGGAGTCCGTAATATATTTCTATATAACACTCCTCCATTTTATGGATCTATTTCCCAAATTAAACACACAACCTTGAGGTGGATTTACTGCCGCCCCTAGTGTTTGATTGTATACTAAAAGTCTAGCTTTTTATATGAACAATGTTATAACAATTAATTTGAAATGAGAATCATATGATCAAATGATTGCATCTTATAATTTATTTATATGTTCGATGCAATAGTCCACTTATTTTATACTGTAGATAATATGTTGTGCGACAACACGCGGAAGATCATATTATCAATTTCCTTATAAAGTATAAACAGATGCTCACAACCGAAATAGACGGGGACTCTCTATCAGGATGGTTGTAGTGTGGTTTGGTATTAGCTTGTCTTGGCTATAGAATCACATTAGTGCACTTTGTGTGTATTGAGCAGGACCGCTTGAGATCGTTCGACTTATACTGATTTATAGGAAAACTTGATCTCCGTTATTATGGATGTTCGTGCTCCTAATCCCTATACAATAACCTCGACACGTAAGACAATATGTATTTCTTTGATTCATCAATATGTGAGATTTACATGTAATTAAATCAACAAATTCGGTGAGTTGGGAAATAATGCTGTCTCTATGGTGTGCTGTTGATTGTAGAAGGAATCTATGTCCGACATAGGTTGAAGATGTCCCCTTGAGGAGCTCATAAGGATTATCATGTAAACCCTGCAGGTGGATTTATTCTGGCATGATAATGAGGTTGAGTGGTACTACTCTCGGATGAGATATTAATTAATGGAGTTGTCAGTAACTTAATTAATGAATGGACATTGTATATCTTAAACATGGGGAGACTAACGGACTCATAATAAGAAGGAGCCCATAACGTAATTATGAGATTAGAATGGTAGTGCAGTAATAATATTTTTGTGTTATATATTATTATTATTATTGGACTTAAGTATAAGCTTTGGGCTAAGATTGAAATCTTAAGCCCAATGGAGGCCCAACTTTAATTTTTTCTCCTGGTCCCTGCTGTAGCCCATATATAAGTCATCTCAGCTGTCCGAAAACCCTAATCTATGAGATTAATCATGCCTAATATGTGAAGAGGGTTGGAATAGCAGATTGAGAAAATCTTGAAGATCGTCGCCCACACGATGTCGAGATTGGACTTTGGAATACAATAGAAGACTTGAAGGTTGTTTGTTGCTGCTGTCTGCCACTTTCTATGATTTTTATAAAATTTTACAGAATTCAAAATAGGATATGTGATATACTGACGGAAAGCCACGGAAGAGAGGATTGTTTTGGTGTGTAGATCACTCAAATACGACATCAGATGAGAGAGTTATACCCAAAACAGTGAGGCTGCATAGAATGGTGGCGAGAATTCATCGTCTTCAACATACCCTGGTAAAAGGTAATACGTTTCTTGTTTACCTGCTTCCGTTGCTTATTAGAAACGTATGGAACCCTAACAGGTCACGTTAACCAAATGATTGAATGTCAACAATTGGTATCAGAGCTTCGGTTTCATGGTGAAGTGTGAAATGTTAGGCTAGGGTTTATGTGATTATGTGTTTTTCTTTGGAAAAGAATCGCATGAGGATTTGGGTTTTGGTTTTATTGCGTAATCCATGAATATCGCTATGTGAATTCTATATCGTTGATAATCGTCGATGGTGGCTGGACGTGGTGAAAGTATCGATGAAACTCTTTCATCAAGTCACGGCTAGAAGATGATGATGAAAGGCTTGTTGAAGCGGTCGGCACGAACCCACAGCTATTGCCCTGTGTTGTAAGCATAAATCATGCACGGTAGCAAGCAACAGGTTGCGTGTTAGCGCACAGGGAAGGGTGCACGGACGCTTGCACGATTGGCACCCATGGACGAGCGAGTGCCGGGTGATAGCCATGTGATAAAATTCATCGACGAGTGTGCATTCTGGATGCCAAGTGATGCACATGATCGTTGGCAGGAGAGAAGATTATTGCGCACAGCTGCAGGCATGTTGTCGAATGTGCACGAATGGTAGAGGGCTAAGGCGTGCACGGAAGGCGTTGGCGCACGACACTAGGGGTGCGCGGCAGGAGGTGTGCGTAGGCGTCTGTACATGGCAGCGGCGCGCTGTCTTCACGGTAGTGGCGAAGTGTTATGATGATTTTCGATTTACGGGAGCCCGTGATGATGAATGACTTAGGGCACAAGCAATCCTGCTTGTTGCGTAAGGCATCGTCGCTGGAGTATTGTACAAGACATCCTATTTTTTGGCAATTTAATTCGGTATATATATAACTGCCATAAGTGATTATTGTTATATATGGATGTATGTTATATTTAATTTACAGCCTTAAATAGAAGCATGCTAGTACCGTTTTAATTCTTGATATATAACTGCCATAATTGATTTAATTATCTATTATTGTTATATATGGTTGCATGTCGATATTGATAATTTCAATGATCTGGACGATATCGAGGATTTCGATAATCTGATTGATATCGATGATTTCGATAATCTGGACGATATCGATACTTTCGCAAATTTGATAATTTGAAAATTTTGAAAATTTGATAATCTGGAGATTTTAGAAAGTTTGATAATCTGGAGGTTTTTAGCCTCTATTTCGTGCTTGATGGCGAATAATCGAATTTGCTGATATATAACTAAATTAATTGATTTAATTATCTGATTATTGTTATATATGTTATGCATGATTCTCTGTGATTTATTGCCTTATGTGCCGTAATAGGAGCATGCTAGGTGATGGGCATTTTCTCAACACACAACTTAAACCCCAAGTATGAAGGATATCAATTGTAGTTTCGAAGGTGACCAAGTTAAATATCGAATCCACAGGACGGATAAATATCATTTTAGTTATTTTCTAGCAATTATGACTATGTTGAGAATTGTAATTGTGGTTTGGAAACTAAGTAATAATTAAAATGGCAAATAAATAACAAGAAAAAGAAAATAGTAGCTGTGATCAAATAAGATAATAGGTAGTTCGTCAAGCCATCCAGTTTCGTTCGTTAATTCATACTTTCGTGTGTCGATGTCCGACTCTGCCTTGTGGTTTATGGACGCATCGCTAGACCATACAAATCTATTCTATAGACACAAATAGATAAGCTTTTGACACGTGTGAGTATCCTCAGAGCAAGACGTATACTTTACCTCCCTTTCTAGGTACTATCATAATCAATTATTTCCCGTGCACTTAGTACTCTAACCCGATTTGATCTCCCTTTTTAGGTACAATAAAATTATACTCTTAATCCTACTTGTTAACCCGAATTCAATTCAATTAACAAACATTCATATAAGACGGTTCTAATAAAACTTCGAAATCCCTTCTCTTAGAATTATAACAATAAACCCTGCTCATTAGTGAACGCACTCAACCAATAACCATGTCATGCATTCAGACTCTACACAACGATTATTGATGCACAAAACAACTATGAGTATGGATTAAAAACGTACAATCTTATATAAAATAAACCACAAGTAGTGTTGTACGGAGTATACACACGAAATACAAATTAACTCATGAAACCTTCATAACCCTAGAACTACCGAAGTGGCTCTAGCCCATGATTGATATAAGAACAATCATGATTAGTTGGACCAATCTTACTTGAATCTCCAGCTGCACCTCTGTCACCGCCCTCCGAATGGATCACCAATCTCTTCTCTTGTCTCCTCTTATGATTCACGATCTTAAGCTCCTCGCGTCGTCGTTTTCTTGACTGCATGAGCCTCCTTTTATACTTGTAATCACGTTTCTAGGGCTTGGAATTGGCTTTTCAAGTGATCCCACACGTTTTGGCCTCGAAAATCTGGATAAGGTAAGTTTCCGTGTTTTAGTTCGACCTCGTCAAACAAGTCGAACCACTGGCCACAGGTCGAACCCTGCTACTGGACACATTCTGCACTTGGTTCGACCTCTTGTACAGGTCGAACCACTCCCTCTTTGGTCGAACCCCAGGTCGAACCTCACCACTGGACAATTTCCACTCTTGGTTCGACCAACTGTCAGGGCGAACCCCAACGTCATGGTCGAACCCATCTTCTCACGAACTGGTTCGACCATGGTTCGACCAGTTGAACAGGTCGAACCCCTGGTGTCGTGGTCGAACCCTCCTTCTGCACTTTTTGCAACACTGGTTCGACCTGTAGGAGAGGTCGAACCCTCCTCCATCAGGTCGAACCCTACTCTTTCCTTGGCGATTCGCGTGGTCTCGACTTCGTCTCTTCGATTCTTGGCACTTCCACTCCGTTTTTGCTATGAAAACCACTCAAATAGCTTCGCTAATACCTGATTCATGCTAATTCACAATATGTATATGTTTTCCACCTATTTCCACCTCAAAACTCTCCAAAACTAGCACAAAACATGGTGCCAAACTTGTGAATTTACACACTCATCAAACCCCCAAACTTACATGTTGCTCGTCCCGAGGCAACCAAATCAAACCACAGGAGTCGTGTATAATTCACCAAGATCAAGTACAACACATATCACACATGCAACTTCATTCAATCAAACAAGTATTTCTTGCTTCATATATATCACTCATGCAAAACCAATCCAATCACACACCATTCGGAGTACTAAGTAATTTCGCTCACAAAATAAGTATTTATTCTCTTTCACTCAAGTGCGTGAGGCACTATATAGGTTAATATAAACACTCATATCAATCCATATTCACGCGTAACCATAAGCTTGACAAAGGTCTCTAAAATCAACTTAAAATCAACTCTTCACTAGGATCACAAAGGACTTGTTTTCATGTTGTAATGTTGGCTCTTTGGAAAAAGGTAGGAAAATTTAGGTAAGTGACTTAAGACACTAGTAGAGAGTTACCTTAGAGGTTCTCGATTTCTTTTTCTTACAGCAAGTTCTCCTCCAATATCGTCTCTTGAACTTGTAAAATTCCTGAATTTTCCTTCTTTTCATGGCATCAACATCATCTCTTTAAACAATTCGGGTACCGGTTTCAGGCACTACCCTTCTTCTCATGTATAGGCCGTCAGCTGCTAAGCTTCACACACCATGTATAAAAACAATCGGGGTACCAATTTCAGGCACTACCCCTAAATAAGATTTAACCATATACTTTTCATCTAACCATATTCTATCTTCCTTTTTCTTCTTGCACACTTACTAACCTCAACTCTCTCTAGCAATGAATAGGTTAATCAAAGCTCAAGTAAAGGTTTATAAGGTTATTCACTTCGCCTACCAAAGAAAAATCTCTAACGGCTCAACGGGGCATCCAAAGGTTAATAAAATCATTAGGAAGGATAAAATTTGGCTAAGTAACTTAAGCACAAAATAATGGCCTAAGATCATGTCCTAGCAATTTATCAATCATAAGTCTCACACAAGACTCCAAGCCAAGTTCTAGAATACGTTCATATGAATGATCCTCTCAAGAATAAAATAATCATGATCACGCATGATTATCAAGGCTCAAATCCTCACATAGGTAATTAGAATCCTAAGTACTCCTCATAGCACATAATTAAGATCAATTTCACAAGAACTCAATATACTTATCAAATTATACATGCTTTTCATCAATAGAAATTAACACATGAACATATGAATGCACAAAAATAATAAGCTTATACCAAATCAATTATACAATATATCACTTATACATTCCACTCACGCATGAATCACACCCCTACCTATAAAGATAAAAAGAAGAATAAGGGAATCAAGATGAATCGGAGGAAACCAAGAAAACCTAAAAAACTACTCCTCCGGAGCATCATCATCCTCATCATCATCATCCTCATCATCAAGCCTCCACTCCACAATCCGGTGCAGATCACCAATGTGTCTATCCAAGTAATCAACTCGATCACCCATCCTACCAACTTTCTCATTCAAGGCCGTGTACCTCTCATTCAGCGTAGCATAGTTGGCGTTGGCTAGTGCGAGCTATCGATTTGTCTCCTGCTGGCTAGCAACGATTGCGACTAGCTGCTCATGAATAAGGCGGAGCTGCTCCCGTGTATCATTCGGGATAGCCCGCTACTGCTGCGGTGCTGGCTCATGCTGATGTGCATCGTGCTGCATCGGCATCTCCTCATCCTGCTGCTCCTCCTCTAAATACTCCTCTTCTTCGGGCTGCTGTGGTGGACGGAACTCTCCTTGATCCACAATCTGCTATAACTCCGCCATCCTACCTTCCGGACACATCTGCGATACCGTCCTCCAATCACCACCCGACCTTGCTACCATAGATAAGGCGTTGTGTCCGAGAGAATCCATCAACTTGTTCCTTGCCACCCGAATAGTTGTCAAGTTACTCACGTCAAAGGGAAACATGAATTCGAAGGGCTTGAGTCCCCTCGTGAAGAACAAATCTCCATTTCTGAAATGTGCAAATCCTCCCTTCACGCATGTAAACATCGCCAAATCGGGCTCTCCTCTAACTGGTGTGATGCCGGTGAAATCCAAATTATAATGCTCAGCCACTATCGTCAGTAACCCTCCAATATTCACCTTTTGAAACCCAATGGTCCTGAATCGATGTAGCTGTGCAATGAAATAAGCTCCAACATTAAACTGCACCCCATTAAGCATACACCACAAAGCATAAAGCTCTCCTCTAGGCACAACACTTCCCTCTGAGCGGGCGAACAACGTGTTGCTCAAGACACGATCCATGTACCTCAAAATTGGATTCTTAATCGAGGAAGCTCGAGCCTGCCTAATCTGATAATCTCCAATCTCCCCTGTAATCTCTCTCCAAAACCTATTAGCGTTGAACGCACCATTCTCCAAACGAGAGATCCCCAAAGGCGTCTCAAACAGCTCATTAAAATCCTCTGACGTCCATCTCCTGCTCACTCCACCAAGCTGAAACGTACACTGATACGGGTACCCAAGCAGGTCCTTCACCATCTCGAAGGAGCAGACCACTTCCGCTGTAACATGGAAATACGTCGGCCTCTTTAACTCCATAAATCTCCGGATACCCACTTGATCGAACATCCAGAAAATGTCATTCCCGATTCTCATTATCCTCATCGCCTCATCATCTTGGTATCGAGTACGAGCTATCTTGTCCGAGACTTCTTCCCACTTTTCTTTAATCTTATCCCAGTTTTGCATATGAATTTTGAAGTTCACGGGTAGACGATCTTGTAGCCTCAGCTTCCTGGTGATAAGTCATAATTTAGCATAATTATTTGGTTGAAATTCATATTTATTTGATTAACTTATGTGCTTATTTGGGTGCTAAATTGACTTATCTTGTCTTTAGTTAATTGAGGATTTAATATTATAAATTGATGTGGAAATGGGCTGATTGTGTAGGAAATTCGTTGCTGCCAAGTAGCTGACACTGACCCCATCAGTGTCAGTGAGAAGAACGAAAATTCAGCATAAATAAGGAAAGTGTTGTTGGACATATTCTCATATTGTCTCTTAAATCCCAGCGAAGAGATCAGCCCAAGTCAGGCCCATATTGTGGAGAAGGCACGATAGATTAGTCAACAAGAAAAGAAAAGATCCTTGAGATATTTTAGGAAGAGATAAGTAAGGAAAGAGATCAAACAAGATTACTTGGGGATCAAGATAGAGATATTTATGGGAGATAATTATTTTTGGGAGTAAAAACACGTTAATTGGAGGGAGCAGAACACAGAAAGTATAGAGGATAATTGGCGTGAAGCATCGGCTCTTCCGAACAGTCAGATTTACGCGAGAGTGCAAGAGCGATCGACACAATCGGTTTTTATATTTTTATTTCTTCTTTTGTTATGAACATGCGGGGCTAATCCCCTTTTCTAGTTTAGGATTCGTGAACCTCCTGTTGAATAATTAATTTAATTATTTATGATTTTTACATTGAATCTTGTGTGCAAGTTTATTTTATTACATGCGTTGATGTTCCTATAGTAATTTGATAATTATTTTGGCCTGATCAACTAGATTAATTATTTAATTGCTTACTGTTATTCTATGAACTACAATCCGTAATTGTTGTAGGAATTGGATTAAGTAACAAATAGAAATAATTCCCTCTAGGTGTAATAAAATCTAGGTTGTATGATACCTAGCCGGATTTCGTAGCCTAGTAATCCTATGTTTAGAGTTTTAATGCATCTACGAGTTCGAATCCATAGGGTCACTCGTAGATAGTTCAATTTAGTGGTCGTACCCTAGTTGATGAACGTAAGAACATTCGGGTTGATTGGTCGTACCGTCAATCTAGTGATTTGAGTTTGTGCACTAGGCTAGATGTTTAATTCGTATGATTAATTAATTTAGTAAACGGGAGGGGATCGACATCCTAAACTAGGCTTTTATCACTTGGTTAATTTTATATTAATTTTCATCTACTTTGTTATTTAAATATTGAGTTGATTTATTATTTGAGTATTTATCAATTTTTCACAAACAAAACCCCCCTTTTATTTATTTTATATGTTAGTAACACTTTAATTTAATTAGGATTCATTATACTCTCTTGGGTTCGACCCCACTTACTACTATACTACGTAATAGTGTGAGTTGGATTTATATTTATTTTGGTACGCCTGCGACAGCATATCAAATTTGGCGCCGTTGCCAGGGAGTAAAATTGAATTTTATTAAATTTTTTGTGTTTCTGACATTATTTTGCATTGTTACAGGTGCTGGAATTTTTTCGAATTTTTCTGGAATTTTTGAAATTTTCAGTTACACTGACACTGACCCCATCAGTGTCAGAAGGCCCTGTTTTCGAAATTTATTTTTTTGTGGATGATTACTCGATCTTCAGGTAAGCTTGAATACATATCTGAAATTGAGAGAACTGCCAGGAGGTTGAGAAAGGAGTCCCGAAAGAAGAAGTAAACAAGTTCGTCCATTGGCGAAACCGTAGAAAACCTTACCGAGTCCGAACTTGCAGCTGGTCCACTTCATCTTGAAGAGGAGAATTCTGATTTTTCTGATCTAGAGGAGGAGGATATTGTAGGATCTGAGTCAGGAGAGGAAAATATGGCTGGAAATAATGAGGAAAAAACCTTGAATGAATTGGCAAATCCGGACATAGTCCATCAGCCGTTACGCATTAACTTTCCAGCGATCACTGATAATACGGTATTTGAATTGAAATCAGGATTGATTCACTTACTTCCTGCTTTCCATGGTCTTTCAGGTGAAAATCCTCACAAGTTCTTGAAGGAGTTCTCAGTGGTATGCATGAGCATGAAACCAACCGCAGTGACGGAGGAGATGGTCAAGCTTAGGGCATTCCCCTTTGCAGTGAAGGACATGGCGAAGGATTGGTTGTATTACCTCCCTCCCGGATCGATTAATACATGGGCCGAAATGGAGAAACTTTTTCTCCAAACGTACTTCCCAGCCACTAGAGTTGTTGTATTGCGTAAGGAGATAACTGGAGCTCGTCAGATGCAAGGGGAAAGTTTGCATGAGTATTGGGAGAGATTTAAACGCCTCACATCAGCATGCCCCCAGCATCAGATAAGCGATCAGTTGCTGTTGCAGTACTTCTATGAAGGGTTGTCGATCATGGATCGAAACATGCTTGATGCTGCTAGCGGTGGAGCATTCATGATGAAAACACCTACTGCTGCTAGAGACCTGATTGCTAGCATGGCTGCCAACACTCAACAGTTTGGCACACGAGATCCATCGATTAGAGAAGTGAAGGAGGTCCATGATTCTAAGTTGGAGGAAACTTTGACCAAGTTAACACTTGTTGTGGAGAATCTTGCAAAAGGAAAAGAGGTAAACCTTCCATCTTGTCAATATTGTTTATCTAACAATCACTCTACTCTTGATTGCAGGGTTACACCTAGTGAGCAGCAAGTAAACGCCATGGGGCGACCCTATGATCCCTTCTCTCAAACCTACAATCAGGGTTGGAGAGATCATCCTAATCTCAGGTATGAAAGTGGACAAGGAGGAAATAGGGGGCCACAACAGTTTCAAGAGCAGATAGTTGTGAATAGGCCACAAAATTACCCGCAAGATGGTGGAAATCGCCAACAAGGTGGTTCAAGTTCCGGAGCTTCATTTAAGCAGATGATGAAAGAGTTGGCTGCCAGCAATCTCAAATTTCAAGAGATGACACATTCATCCATTCAGGACTTGAAGATGACAACTCAATCGTCAATCCGGAACTTGGAAAATCAAGTAACCCAATTAGCTACAACTGTAGGCCAGATGCAAGCTCAAAACAGCGGAAAGTTGCCCTCACAAACGGAGGTTAATCTTAAGAATGTGAGTGCTATCACCCTGCGGAGTGGGAAATAATTGGAGGAGGTTGCACCGCCCAAAAAGCCTGACCAAAACATGCAAAAAGATGATGAAAAACCTGCTGGAACAGTGGAGGATCAGACTGATCAGTTTGGGGCTGAAAAATCTGACGTGTAGAAATGAAAAACTGACACTGACCCCATCAGTGTCAGAAGGTCGAAAAAAAATCAGGTTAAAAATTCTGACCCTATTCCTTTTGATATTAACCGTTTACCTTTTCCAAGCAGAATAAGGAAACTGGACACCACTGAGAAGGATATGCAGCTACTTGAAGTGTTTCGGAAAGTACATATCAATTTACCTCTCCTTGAGGCGATCAAGCAGATTCCGAGATACGCCAAGTTCTTGAAGAATTTGTGCACCAATAAGAAGAATTTAAAAGTAGATGAAAAAGTGGTGATGGGAGAAAACGTTTCAGCTGTCTTCCAGCAAACGTTACCTCAGAAGCTCAAGGATCCTGGCATGTTTGTAATTCCTTGTAAGATTGGGAGTTGTAATGTAGAGAGAGCCATGTTGGACCTTGGAGCTTCCAGTAATGTGATGCCTCGATCAGTGTTTGAGAAGCTGGGTGTGGGAGAGTTGAAAGAGACTGGAGTTGTCATCCAACTTGCTGATCAAAGCCAGGCATACCCAGATGGAGTCATTGAGGATGTTCTTGTTCAGGTAGATAAACTAATATTCCCTGCTGATTTTTATGTGTTAGAAATGAATGATCACCCATCAAATTCCACTCCTATTTTGTTAGGGAGACCATTCCTCAACACGTCTTGCACTAAGATAGATGTGAGTGAAGGTACTCTGGCGATGGAATTTGATGGGCAGATCATCAAATTTAACATATATGATACTATGAAATATCCTGATGATGCTAACCTACTTTCTGTTGTGAGTACTATTGAGCCTATTATCCAGGAACACTTTGAACTCACCAGTAGGGATGCATTAGACACAGTAATTGATCATGGAATCATGAAGGAGGATGCTGAAAGATGTGATCATGAAAAGCTGAATCACTACGTCAATGTTTTGCATAGTTCTTCTCAGAGTCCAAGCACCTCAGATGTAGCTTCTGTTAAATTTCCTGTGGAGTCTCCTACAGACGTTAATTCAGTTTTTGCTATGAATGTTGTTGAGCCTTTGGTGCAGGATTGTTTTAAACTAATTCGCAGGGATAACTTTGGCACCATCATTGCAAATGGAAGCATGAAAGTGCATGAAAATAAATTGAAGAAAGAAAAGCTTGGTGAAGTGCCTAAGCTAGAGTTGAAAGTGTTCCCCTAACACTTGAAGTCCTCGTTCTTGAGGCCGAACCATGAACTCAAGGAATATCATAAGGGATTTCGCACTGTTGAGGTTGATCGGATGGAGTGGAATGAAATTTCACATACTTGAAAGATACATCTCACCTAAGTCGAGCCAACGACAATAAACAAAGGCGCTGATTGGGAGGCAACCCAATTTTCTCTCTTTATTTTTATTTATTTTACGTTTATTTTTTTCAATAAGGTGTCTGATTGCTTAATTGCCTAAGGTTCTTCGATACGGTTTGTGAATTTATTCGCATAGTCTACTTGAAATTTCATCGTCAAGAAATAAATAGTGAAATTGGGTCATGAATAATTTTCCTGCCCTACATTTTAATATATTAGAGGCCCAACTAATTTCATTTTTTTTGGAAATAGGCCCAATTATGTTGGCCCATGAAGAATTGGAGAAGAAATTAAAGGCCCAAATTAGATTTGGAAAGACACCTCAATTGTACCTGCAAATTGAGCACCCACCCGCGGCTTCCACCGCCATCACTGATGCTCACTCTCCCGTCGCGCGCCCTGGTTCTAGATGACGAGTTAACACTCCAGTTCGGCGATGCGCCACCACACGCGCAGCCGCCTGCTCGCGATCGAAGGGAGGGCCGCCACCACCGTCTGCAGTTGCTGGGACTACTGCCACACCCAAACGCCACCGTCCAGGACCAGAGTAAACCTCTCGCAACCCTTCGCAAACCCTGACCGACGCAGCCAGTCCAGCGACAGAGGCCACCGCTGCTCAGTTCGAGGCGGCCAAGGACATTGATGGATCACCGCAACCCAATTGCCGCCGCCCGTCCATTGTCGAATGGAGAACCTTCAGCGTCGGAAGCACCCGACAATCCACCTATCGCAGTCGACCGCACACGCAACAATAAATCAGGTGTACTCAACCCAATTTCTTATTCAGTTTCTCTTTTATACTTGCTTTTGCTTGGGGACAAGCAAACGTTCAGGTGTGGAGAGGGATTTTATATGATAATTGGGGTAGAAAAGTGGTATAAAGTTGTTCTATGTCTTGTGTCTTGTTTAGTTTTGTTGTCCTCTGAATTGTGTGTTGATATGGAGTTGGATAATTTGAGGAATATAATCTATTGAGGTGATGAGCGTGACACATGATTGAGGGGGTAGCTATGATGTTTAGGAACTGTTGGAGTCTGATTTTCTTTGCAAAATTTTTGTGATTGTAGTAGCTGATTTTCTTTCAGAATTTCATGGCAAATTATACCCAATTTTTGTGAGCTTTTGAGCCATAACGAGCTATCATCTATAAGCTCTATTGAATTTCTTTCTTGAGTGCATTGAATTTGAATTGTTCATTCTAGAACTTGCTCTTTTGAATACATTTCAAGACCATGTGATTTGTTGTGTGTGATAAAATGATAAGGGCACTTAGGATTAACCCTTTTTGGCTTATATTGTCCCACCTAATAGTACGAACTTTAGGGAAGCCACGTTGAGCCTGCGCCTTTTCTTTGAATTATGAGCACATAAATTAACCCTGAATTCCCATTTCTTTCTTAAACTCTTCCGTTTGAACCCTTCATTACTTTGCAATGTGTGAATCTTGTTAAAATACTTAGTGGTTGGATTGATGATGAAGGAGGATTTGATAAAAAAATGGAGAAGAAAAAAAAAGAAAGAAAAGGAAGGAAGGTTGGATGATAAAAAGAAAAAAAGGGGGTCTGTTAGAAAAAGAAATGGAAGAAAAGAAGTTTGAAAAAAAAAAAAAGAAAATTTCGAAAAAAGAAAAAAGAGAGAAGAAAAGGATAAAAAGAGACACTGATTTACGCGTACGCCTGCTGTTCCAAATGTTGAAAAGGTGCAGTGTGGGGAGATTTTAAGTGCAAGAAATTCGGTTATGGAAAGGAGAATGAGGGGATGATGGATGTTTTGAATTTTAAAGATCATATGTTGTGAAGTGATGCATGTTGCCATTCTTATCTCTCTATTTACCTTACCCTGACCTACAGCCCCATTACAACCCAATCAAAGACCCTTTGATTATTGCACATGATTCATCCAAAATTGGTGGAGAGTTGATTTGGGAGCAAGCTTATGGTAATGGCTTTTCTTTTCAATTTTTGAGTGATCTTGCTACCTTACTCATATACTTGAGCGTGATTGAGTGAATCTTGGTGAGGCCATGGAATTTTGAAACATTTGAAGCCATGAAAGTTGCAAACTTTGAATGAAGAGTCATGTTTCATTTAGTTTCGAATGCTCATTGGTTGCTTGTCTCTTGAAGTGTGTAATTTTCATTTGTTTTGGTAGATGTTTGATGAGTGATATTTTCACCTAGATTTTAGTATCTTTTTATGTGAGTTTTCGTATGATTTTATCCGTATTTTATGTGTTATTTGGTTGTGTTTTGTATTTTTATTGAAATGTGTGTGAATGAGCTTAAACGTATATTTTTTAGGTAAAAATGGATCCTAGACGTGATAAGGAAGATGTAGGAAAAAGCGGATCTCAATTCGGAGTTGAAACGAGGGAGAATGAGTCAAATCAAGCAAAATGCTGAAAAAATGCACGTCCAACTTGTGTAATATTTCTGTACTCTTGTGGAGCTCAAAACTAGAAGTTTAATACATGGTTGGAAAGCCATAGAAAAGAGGATTATTTTGGTATGAGAAACACTTCAATTGGAGCCGAAACGAGAGTGTTATGATTAAAATGGTGACGTCGCGCAAGCTGTTCCTACTCAGCACGGTTGTGCTAATTTGCATGACTTGTTACACCCACAAATATTGGACGTTTTGTCAGATCTTTATATGGATAGAAAGCCAAAGAAAAGAGGATCACATGAGCGCAAGAATTACTCAAATTAGAGATCGGATGTGGAAGTTATGCGCGAAACGGTGAGACTGCGCAGCCCGTGTTACGCAACACGACCCGTGTTGCGTAACACGGCCCTGTAAGCCCTGGCCGTTTTCTGACATCAGAAACGCCTACACGGCCACCCTGTGGTCGTGTTGCAGCACACGAGTCGTGTTGCTGCAGCATCAGAAACACATCAGAATCCTTCTAGAAGCCTCCCAAGGGGTATAAATACCCAATACTTCAATATGTGAAAAAAAGATCCGATTTCCACCCCTTCCACACACACATCACACACCTTTTCCTCCATTCTTCACCTTCACCTTCATCCATTCTTCATCCTTTGGATCTACCTTCATCCAACCATCAAATCCTTCATCCAAGTAGTAGAGAAGCAAGGAAGCGAGGTGAATTGCAAGGGGAAGAAGAAGATCACCATTGGAGACATCCAAGGGAGTTTTCATCTAAACTTTGTATTGAAACCTATTGTTTATCATGTTTTGTAAGGAATTTAATGTCTATGTTAATTTTCTTATGGATATGAGAGGCTAATCTCCCTTGTGAGATTAGCAATATGAATTGTGTTGGATAATTTTTGGTATTTTGCAATTGAATGATTATGTTGATTGGGTTAATTGATTTTCTATCATTGATGCTTTAGATCTTGAGGTTTATGATGATTTGTGTGTTTAATTGTTTTAAGCATGTGATTAGATTGAGAAGTCAATTGCATATTTAGGATAATTAAGTGAATCATTTCATCAAACACTTCATGTGCATTATAGATTGTGAAGAGATTGAGAAGTCCTTCATAGTTTAGAACCCTTTGATAGAACATATCATTTATTAGATTGAGAAGTCAATAGATTATGTGAAGGGACTCTCATTTAAGCTTAGTACCTAGTTGGAATTGTTTAAGTGAGAACCAATCCATTGAGCTATTTGATATCCATATCCTATTCATTCCGAGAGGGAGTTTAGGTGATCTTAGTGTTGGCCCTTAGCCTTTTTCCCATGACACATATGAATTCATTGCATGATACCTATATTTTCCATGCTTTAAGTATTGTTAATCTCATCTCTATCTACTTGGCTCATTCATCCATCTTCCATTCATCTATCCTTTTATTTTATTGTCATTTCTTGATTATCTCCCCTTCTCGTTCATCTCTATAATACTATGACAAACACGAGATCGCTTAGACTCTAGCACGTTCCTCCCTGTGGTTCGATAATTTCTTTAATTGGTCATACCCACTATATTATGGCTAATCAAATGGCGCCGTTGCCGGGGAGGTAACGGTTGCTAGTGGTTTAACGAAGGAGTGTTTCGATTGGTATTAATAGAGATATTTTTATTGCTTTTTATTATTTGTTTTGGAAAATTTTTGATCTCATTTTTTCGTTTTGATAGGTACGTGAAACTACCTTGAGAGAAGAGAAAGGGGGATCAAAGCCAAAAATAGTAAGTTTGAAGGAGAATTGTAGTAAGCCGTGAGAAGAGCATTTAAATGGATGGTTGGAACGAATTCACAAATGTCTTTGGGGATCAAAGTTATAGGGTTCCACCTCCACAATCAAGAGGCTACATGAATGAGAGCAACTATGGGTACAACTTCCAAATGAATCAAGATAGCTCTCTATACTACAATCAAAGAAGAAATGGAGAATGGAAACAAGCTTACAATGGAAATACATTCCACCCGTATCAAGCATACACTTATTCTCCACAAAATCCCAACACCAACACTTCTCCTCCGTTCCAAAACTACGCCTTACTTGAATTACATAGAAGAAGTGCTCAAGGACGTGATGAAGGTCAAGATTCTCAATCAAGCTTTCTTCAAAATGAAGCCTCCGAGATAATTACCCAAGTTACTTTGGAAGTGACAAGACAAATAAGGATGATGAATCAAGGTGCTTATGGTCAAGTCTTGTCTAATTCAAGTTTGGGGGGTGCTCAAAATGTGCAAGGTGTGTCGATTCCTAGTCCTATGGAGCAAGAAGAGTGGAGGATGCCTACGCATCAAGTAGGAGATGTTTCTTTCATGGGAGTGGATGATTTCCAAAGAAATTTTCAACATAACTATGAAGGAAATTTTCATGGGAATTATCCACCAATTCAAGAATAGAATTGTGACAACCAAGAGGGAGGAGACTTTCAACAAGTCGAAGAAGAAAAATCATCTTTAGAAGTATTGATTGAGAAGTTGATTGAATCTAATAAAACTCAAGATGAAAATAATGAAAGAAGATTCAAGGCTATTGAGGAAAATAATGATCAAAGATTCAAAGCCTTGGAGCATCAAGTAAGCCAAATTGTAAGTGCTTTGAACAATTTTCAACAAGTTGAAGAACTTGAAGAGGAGAGCAAAGTCGAAGAAGAGTTGGAGAAAGAAGAGAATTTGGGGAATGAAGAATCAAATGAGGTGTTTGAAGAGCCTATTGAGGCAAATGATGTTGATGAAGAGGAACCAAGTCTAGAAACAAATGATGATGACTTGAAGAGTGAAATGAGCATTTCTAAACCTTTAAACTCTTTAAGTTGCTTTGAATTTGATAATATTGTTTACATTGACTTTGTCTTACCCATTGATTTTTCTCATATCCTTAGAAACAAAAGAGAACTCGAAGAGATGTTGGAGATCTATTTGGTAAGGAGGAATAAGTGGTGTTCAAGAATGGAGAGGGCAATGGAGTGTAAGCTCAAGAGAGTCGAATTTTTGAAGCCATGATCGAAGGATGCAACTGAGGTCGTCACTTGCCACAAATGCCTAATAGAGGAAGAAGCACAACGGTTAAAATTCGATGGCAAGGACGAAAGATATCCGTGGCCATTCCGATGAGTTCTCCATATCCCGTCCGGCTTGAAGACGTTAAACTTAGCGCTAGATGGGAGGCAACCCATCATTACCTTTTATTGCTTTATTTAATGCTTTCAATAAGGATGGTGGATTTGCTTGTTTTGCATTTTTGGTATGTATGTTGATTGTGCTTGTGAGGAGAATGCGTATTGGACAAACGATAAGTGCTTGATTTGAAGTGTGAAAGTAAGTCACACCACTTTTTGCAAACTTACCTCGAAACTCTTGTTTCAATTTAAGTTTGGGGGGATATGGCGTGGTGTGACATACTTTGTCTTGAAAGCATATACTTTTCGTATTTTTGGGCTAATTTAAAAATTTTTCTCATGAGTTTGGTTTGATTTTGGTATGATTGGTGGTGTTGAAGTGCATGATAGTCCATATTTGTTAAATGCAATTGTTGAGCTAACGGTGTTTGTTGAGTGTTTGAGCATGAATGAAAGGTATTGGAAGCACGAATGGAGCTTGGAGCTAACGTTTTCTTTACCAAATGCCTATTGAGGGAGTACTCTACACATTATCACTTCTAGTTGCTTGACATATTTTGATTTGGATTGATGGATTTGCATGCTACTTCATTTGTTATGTTTTTGGGAGGTTTCCTTTTCAATAAGGTTGGTATGAATGTGAGCTTAAATGTCATGGATGATATAGAATGTGTGCTTCATTTTCTAATGATGGTGATTGTTGTTTTTGCATGTTTTGTGTTTGTGTTTTGTTTCTTGTTTGTTGAGTCTTTGTTTTATGTTTTGTGTGTTTTCTTATTTTTGTCTTGGTATGTTTGGTGGATTGTTTTTGGGATGTCGTGAGTCATTTTTGAATATGAGTGATGATATGTTGTAGTGATAAGTGATGACAAGTTATGATTAAGAATCTTTACACTTTCGAATTGTGACATGTTTTACTTAACTTGTTCAATTTTGAGGTGAATGTGGTGTAATAAGTTTCCTAAGGTCCGAGCACAAGCTTGTGAGTGTTTGAGCCTCAACCGTGCATACATGATTTTTCTTTCATGAGTGGATCGATTGAGTTTGATAAGCTAGAACTTGCTCAAGGACTATAGGAATGAGCCCGATTTGTGGAGATTAGTGAAATGATCTAAGGCCATCCTTGTCATTTATAGTCATTGCCAAATATTTTCCTACCATGAACATCATCCCTAGTCAACCACTTTGAGCCTTAAAGCCATTTTATTGTGAATTTAGCACACTACAAGCCTTAATTACCCACTTGAGCCTTATATACATACCTTTTGTGTGAGTCATTGAGGAGATGGTAACTAGAAATGTTTGATGAGGAAGAAAAAGAAAAGGAAATGGTAAACAAGTAAGAAAAAGGATGAAAAGAGCACAAACAAGAATGAACATGCAACCTCATAACAAGAAATATGAGCAAAGCAACAATAATATGCTCAAGTACTTAAAAATCCAAAGAAGGAAGCATGAATCATAAGAAGCTCAAGAAATCCAAGGAAATTGATGAGTAGAGCTTGTGAGTACCAAAGACAAGAAAGGAAGAAAGAAAAGTGGAGAAGTTGAGGAAGTTGATCATCTCTTCGATTACTTACACTTTTTTAGTCACTATTACCTATATTCTTCCTACCCTACCAAAGAGCCTATCATTACATCCAATTAAAGACCTTTTTGATCATTAATTTAAACTTTGGTGGTTTGTGAATGTAGTCCACGAGCAAGCTTATAGCAAGTCGAGCCAATCGATTGATGAGTGTTGATTTACCTTACTTTAAAGAGTGTTGAGTGACATTTATAACCTATGTGAGGCTTGGACCAAAAAGAGACTATATTACACTAATATTCTCTTGTGATTGTACTCGTTAATTCTTCATGTCATGAATCTAATGTTGTAGGATGCCTTAGCATAGTTTGTAATTCTTATTATTATTGATGTGTTGTTACTTATGTTCGTTTAGTCTTTTCCTAGGTGAAAATCACTCTCCTTGATTTATCATTTTCGTTGTGCGGGGACGCACAACACTTTAAGTTTGGGGGTGTGATGAGTGATATTTTCACCTAGATTTTAGTATCTTTTTATGTGAGTTTTCGTATGATTTTATCCGTATTTTATGTGTTATTTGGTTGTGTTTTGTGTTTTTATTGAAATGTGTGTGAATGAGCTTAAACGTATGATTTTTAGGTAAAAATGGATCCTAGACGTGATAAGGAAGATGTAGGAAAAAGCGGATCTCAATTCGGAGTTGAAACGAGGGAGAATGAGTCAAATCAAGCAAAATGCTGAAAAAATGCACGTCCAACTTGTGTAATATTTCTGTACTCTTGTGGAGCTCAAAACTAGAAGTGTAATACATGGTTGGAAAGCCATAGAAAAGAGGATTATTTTGGTATGAGAAACACTTCAATTGGAGCCGAAACGAGAAAGTTATGATTAAAATGGTGACGTCGCGCAAGCTGTTCCTACTCAGCACGGTTGTGCTACTTTGCATGACTTGTTACACCCTCAAATATTGGAAGTTTTGTCAGATCTTTATATGGATAGAAAGCCAAAGAAAAGAGGATCACATGAGCGCAAGAATTACTCAAATTAGAGATCGGATGTAGAAGTTATGCGCGAAACGGTGAGACTGCGCAGCCCGTGTTACGCAACACGACCCGTGTTGCGTAACACGGCCCTGTAAGCCCTGGCCGTTTTCTGACATCAGAAACGCCTACACGGCCACCCTGTGGTCGTGTTGCAGCACACGAGTCGTGTTGCTGCAGCATCAGAAACACATCAGAATCCTTCTAGAAGCCTCCCAAGGGGTATAAATACCCAATACTTCAATATGTGAAAAAAAGATCCGATTTCCACCCCTTCCACACACACATCACACACCTTTTCCTCCATTCTTCACCTTCACCTTCATCCATTCTTCATCCTTTGGATCTACCTTCATCCAACCATCAAATCCTTCATCCAAGTAGCAGAGAAGCAAGGAAGAGAGGTGAATTGCAAGGGGAAGAAGAAGATCACCATTGGAGACATCCAAGGGAGTTTTCATCAAAACTTTGTATTGAAACATATTGTTTATCATGTTTTGTAAGGAATTTAATGTCTATGTTAATTTTTTTATGGATATGAGAGGCTAATCTCCCTTGTGAGATTAGCAATATGAATTGTGTTGGATAATTTTTGGTATTTTGCAATTGAATGATTATGTTGATTGGGTTAATTGATTTTCTATCATTGATGCTTTAGATCTTGAGGTTTATGATGATTTGTGTGTTTAATTGTTTTAAGCATGTGATTAGATTGAGAAGTCAATTGCATATTTAGGATAATTAAGTGAATCATTTCATCAAACACTTCATGTGCATTATAGATTGTGAAGAGATTGAGAAGTCCTTCATAGTTTAGAACCCTTTGATAGAACATATCATTTATTAGATTGAGAAGTCAATAGATTATGTGAAGGGACTCTCATTTAAGCTTAGTACCTAGTTGGAATTGTTTAAGTGATAACCAATCCATTGAGCTATTTGATATCCATATCCTATTCATTCCGAGAGGGAGTTTAGGTGATCTTAGTGTTGGCCCTTAGCCTTTTTCCCATGACACATATGAATTCATTGCATGATACCTATATTTTCCATGCTTTAAGTATTGTTAATCTCATCTCTATCTACTTGGCTCATTCATCCATCTTCCATTCATCTATCCTTTTATTTTATTGTCATTTCTTGATTATCTCCCCTTCTCGTTCATCTCTATAATACTATGACAAACACGAGATCGCTTAGACTCTAGCACGTTCCTCCCTGTGGTTCGATAATTTCTTTAATTGGTCATACCCACTATATTATGGCTAATCAATGTTCCTTGGTTTTCTATTCTCTATGATTTTGGTTTGCTTGAGGACAAGCAAAGTTTAGGTGAGGGGAGATTTGATAAGTCATAATTTAGCATAATTATTTGGTTGAAATTCATATTTATTTGATTAACTTATGTGCTTATTTGGGTGCTAAATTGACTTATCTTGTCTTTAGTTAATTGAGGATTTAATGTTATAAATTGATGTGGAAATGGGCTGATTGTGTAGGAAATTCGTTGTTGCCAAGTAGCTGACACTGACCCCATCAGTGTCAGTGAGAAGAACGAAAATTCAGCATAAATAAGGAAAGTGTTGTTGGACATATTCTCATATTGTCTCTTAAATCCCAGCGAAGAGATCAGCCCAAGTCAGGCCCATATTATGGAGAAGGCACGATAGATTAGTCAATAAGAAAAGAAAAGATCCTTGAAATATTTTAGGAAGAGATAAGTAAGGAAAGAGATCAAACAAGATTACTTGGGGATCAAGATAGAGATATTTATGGGAGATAATTATTTTTGGGAGTAAAAACACGTTAATTGGAGGGAGCAGAACACAGAAATTATAGAGGATAATTGGCGTGAAGCATCGGCTCTTCCGAATAGTCAGATTTACGCGAGAGTGCAAGAGCGATCGACACAATCGGTTTTTATATTTTTATTTCTTATTTTGTTATGAACATGCGGGGCTAATCCCCTTTTCTAGTTTAGGATTCGTGAACCTCCTGTTGAATAATTAATTTAATTATTTATGATTTTTACATTGAATCTTGTGTGCAAGTTTATTTTATTACATGCGTTGATGTTCCTATAGTAATTTGATAATTATTTTGGCCTGATCAACTAGATTAATTATTTAATTGCTTACTGTTATTCTATGAACTACAATACATAATTGTTGTAGGAATTGGATTAAGTAACAAATAGAGATAATTCCCTCTAGGTGTAATAAAATCTAGGTTGTATGATACCTAGCCGGATTTCGTAGCCTAGTAATCCTATGTTTAGAGTTTTAATGCATCTACGAGTTCGAATCCATAGGGTCACTCGTAGATAGTTCAATTTAGTGGTCGTACCCTAGTTGATGAACGTAAGAACATTCGGGTTGATTGGTTGTACCGTCAATCTAGGGATTTGAGTTTGTACACTAGGCTAGATGTTTAATTCGTATGATTAATTAATTTAGTAAACGGGAGGGGATCGACATCCTAAACTAGGCTTTTATCACTTGGTTAATTTTATATTAATTTTCATCTACTTTGTTATTTAAATATTGAGTTGATTTATTATTTGAGTATTTATCAATTTTTCACAAACAAAACCCCCCTTTTATTTATTTTATATGTTAGTAACACTTTAATTTAATTAGGATTCATTATACTCTCTTGGGTTCGACCCTACTTACTACTATACTACGTAATAGTGTGAGTTGGATTTATATTTATTTTGGTACGCCTGCGACAGCATATCACCTGGTCACTGTGTCCCCATTCGAAGGCCTATCATTCCTCTTCTTCGATCTTGCTTCATCCGCTTTACCTTTCCCTTTGCTTGATCCTTGTCCCTTTCCTGAAAACATCTACTTCAATACAACCAACAAGACAAGAACACAAGTATTTGACTAGCATATCCTATACTCTACTCAAGACTTCAAGCATCCATGCTTAATCAACCCAACTATCATCTCAACATCACTTGCTTAATTATCATGCTCAAAACACCTTCAATCACACTACCTTTAATCTTCAAATCATAAACAACAAGCATGCATCGACTAATTCAAGCTATTCAACAAGAATTTTAACAATTGAACTTCATGAACAACTCCAATTATCAACAATTCAAACCTAACTAACATGCTCATTCATCTAGATGCATCATATCCTTGATCAATCCACATAAAATTCAAGTTCTATCCATAATCAAGCAATCTCAAACCAATAAACATGAATTCAAATGAATGAACTCAATAATATCCATTATCACCATGAATTTCAACCAAAATCAACATTAATCAACTTACCCACAACACATTTCTTGCAATAAACTTCAATCCTAAGGTAATAGAGTTGAAAAAAAACGTACCTTTAGTCTTGCCCATGGTTAACAATCGACAATTGGCACACAACACTCAAAAATGCGCGACTGAAGCCCTAATTTGTGATAAAAATCGCCCAAATCCACGCCCAATTCAAGAATTAAGAGTGTAATGTTATGTAATCGGTGAAAAATCAAGTGTAATTGACAAATTTGTGCAAGGGTGTTAAGGTTCGGGGAGGGTTCGAGATTTGGTGAACAAAAAGAATGATCGACCCTTCTAAAAATCCAACTTAAAACGCGTACCTGACTGGGTTCGACCTGCGTAACAGGTCAAACCTCGAGCGACGAGGTCGAACCTACTTTCTAGATAAACTTACCTTTTGGTTCGACCTAGGTTCGACCTTCTGAACAGGTCGAACCAATCTAGCGACGAGGTCGAACCTACCTTCTGGACAACTGCTCCTCGTGGTTCGACCTGGGTTCGACCTGTTAGACAGGTCGAACCACTCTTGTTTTGGTCGAACCTATCACCTGAAAAACAGAGTGCTCTGAACAGACTGGTTCGATCTCAGGTTTGACCTTCTGATCAGGTCGAACCATAACGGCTCAGGTCGAACCACCATACTGTAAATTTTAAGTCACCGGGTTTGACCTTGGTTCGACCTGTTAGACAGGTCGAACCAGGAATGATCAGGTCGAACCACCTCACTGGATGATTTTCTGCGTCGGTTCGACTTCCTCTGCTTGGTTCAACCTCCTAGTACTGGTCGAACCTACCCTGGCTTTGGTCGAACCACCCTTTTAAGCTTCCAAACTGAGTGTTCTTCAATCCCTACACACTTCAAACTTCAATACGAATCATTAGGTAGCAACTAGAGCACAACTTCATCAAAAATTATTCCACAAAATATCATTCATGAGTAACTCCGTAAAAGAAAACACAACCAAAACCCACTAAACATTAGGCAAGTTGTAAAAAATCATCACATCAAAATCGATTAAAATTTTAAATATGGCACAAAAACTAACTCCCCTAACAAACACCACAAAGAAAAGATTATACTATCGGTGCTTATTGAGGTAAGTACATCACACCCCCCCAACTTAGTAGAAATCATAGGTGAAACTAAGTTTGCAAAGAGATGTAATTGCCGATAAGTAAGCACTTCAAATATAAAAATTTCTTACTCACACGAATGAAATAACAATAAAACAGGAGGGAAAGCCCCCAACAGGCGCTCATCTTTAATGTCGGAGAGTCACGACGATACTAAATCAGATCAAGGTATCCACAAAGATGACACAAACATCATCCGGTGACTTGTAATGCTTCAAGCGATGTCCATTCACCGCAAAAATGTCTCCATCCTTGTCAATGAGCTCAAAACTCCCCCCTCCTAAGGCTCGATGAATCATGAACGGTCCCATCCACTTTGACTTCAACTTGCCTGCAAAAAGCTTTAAACGAGAGTTAAAAAGTAATACCTCATCTCCTTGCTTGAACTCCTTGTACGAGATCTTCGAATCATGCCACCTCTTAATCCTGTCCTTATAGATCTCTGAATTCTTGTACGCACGACTCCGAAACTCATCCAAAAGATTGATGTGAGTAATCCTCAACTCCTTCACATCCTTGAGAGTCAAGTTCAAGCTTCGCAAAGCCCAAAATGCTTTGTGTTGAATCTCTATGGGTAAGTGGCACGACTTTCCATAGACAATCTGATACGGTGACATGTCTAACACCGTCTTGTACGCGGTCCGGAACCCCCACACGACATCATCGAGCTTCAAAGCCCAATCCTTTATATTGGTTCCGACCACCTTTTCCAAAATCTGTTTGACTTGACGGTTAGAGACCTCCGCTTGCCCATTCGCTTGAGGATGATAGGGTGTAGTAACCCTATGCTTAACACCATACCCTTTAAGCACCTTCTCAAGAAATTTATTTACGAAATGCGTACCTCCATCACTAACAAGTGCTCTAGGGACTCCAAAATGGGCAAAAATATGCTTCTTCAAGAAAGATATAACAGTTTTCGAATCATTCAAGCGAGTAGGAATCGCTTCCACCCACTTAGAAACATAATCCACCACAAGTAGAATGTAGAGAAATCCATTAGATGGGGGAAAAGGCCCCATAAAATCGATACCCCACACATCAAAAATCTCGACCACTATGCTTGGCTGAAGCGGCATCTCGTCTCTCCTACTGATGTTCCCCATGCGTTGACACCTATCGCAAGACGCCACATAGGTCTCACAGTCTTTGAACAACGTAGGCCAATAAAGAGCAGACTGAAGTACTTTGGCTGCTGTCTTTTGCGCGCCGAAGTGCCCCCCGTTAGGTTGTGCATGGCAAAACTCAAGAACACTCTCCATCTCCATCTCGGGCACACACCTACGGATGATAGAATCCGTGCAAATTTTGTAAACAAACGGATCATACCATATGAAAGTCTCAACATCCCTTTTGAATTTAGCCAGTTGAGATCCCTTGGAATTTCTCCCACAGCAATATAATTAACATAATCCGCATACCATGGATCAACTCCCTGCGCAGCAACCACACACGCTCGCTCAGCCCCTTCAACAAACACGACCATGATCTTTTCATCTAGAAACATTTCCTCAATATACTCGAAAGAATTATCACAATGTTCCCTAGTCTCCAACCTCGAAAGATGATCCGCCAACACATTATCAGAACCTTTCTTATCCCGGATCTCCATGTCAAACTCTTGAAGTAAAAGAATCTACCTTATTATCCTAGGCTTCGTCTCCTTCTTTTCCATCAAGTACCGAATTGCTGAATGATCCGTGTATACAATAGTCTTCATGCCAATCAAATACTGATGAAACTTGTCGAATGCGTACACAACCGCCAAGAACTCCTTTTTAGTCACCGTGTAATTCTTTTGTGCCACATCAAAAGTCTTACTTGCGTAGTAAATGGCGCAAAACTTCTTTTCCTTCAGCTGTCCAAGCACCACTCCAAGTGCTACATCACTTGCATCACACATTAGTACAAACGGTTGAGTCCAATCCGGTGTGATCAAGATAGGTGCCGAAATAAGCGCCTCCTTCAAAACTTGAAAAGCTGTTACACAATCATCATCAAACAAAAAAGGAACATCCTTTTCAAGTAAGCGAGATAAGGGCTTAGAGTATTTTGAGAAGTCTTTTATGAATCTCCTGTAAAATTGGCGTGTCCAAGGAAAGATCGCACTCCTCTTTCATTGGTCGGTGGTGGAAGCTTCTCAATCGCCACCACTTTAGCACGATCTACCTGCAACCCTTTAGCTGAGACATGATGCCCAAGAACAATCCCATCCTTTACCATGAAGTGGCACTTCTCCCAATTCAAAACAAGATTTGTCACTTGGCATCTCTTCAAAACAGTAGCTAGGTTAGACAAACAAATATCAAAGGATGAACTAAAAATAGAAAAATCATCCATGAACACCTCCATGATCTTCTCTATCAAACCATCGAATATTTCCATCATGCATCTCTGAAAAGTAGCAGGCGCATTACATAACCCAAATGACATTTTCCGAAAAGCAAAGGTCCCGTAGGGGCAAGTAAAAGTGGTCTTTTCTTGATCCTCGGGGGCAATCATAATTTGGTTGTACCCCGAGTATCCATCCAAGAAATAATAAAACTCATACCCTGCAAGACGATCTAACATTTGATCCATGAAAGGAAGAGGAAAATGATCCTTACACGTGTTCTCATTCAACTTCCTATAATCTACACATGTACGCCATCTCGTAGGAATCCTTGTGGCTATCGCTTCTCCATCCTCAGCTTTTACTACAGTCATACCCCCCTTTTTAGCAACTACATGCAATGGACTCACATGGGAACTATCACTAATAGGATATATGATTCCAGAATCCAACCACGTAAGGATTTGCTTCCTAATTACCTCTTGAATAGTGGGATTAACCCTCCGCTGATTCTGAACACTTGCCTTTGCCTCGTCTAACAATCTTATCCTATGCATACAATACGAAGGACTAATACCTTTTAAATCCTCAAGAGACCAACCAATTGCAATTTATACTTCCTAAGAACGTTCAATAACTCCTCGAGTTGATCATCATCAAGAGAAGAAGATACAATTACCGGATATTTTTTATTATCGCCAAGAAAAGCGTACTTCAAGTGTTCCGGCAAAAGTTTCAATTCCTCCTTCCTCACTTCCATCGGAGGACTCTCGTTATCCAAAGGCAAGTACTTCCTAGTCCACTTGACTTCTTCAACCTTAGTTCTTCCCGATTCAAACCTGTCATCACCCAAAGCAAGTAAGTTTTCAAGAAAGTCAATACATACCTCGTTGGAGAGTCCATCAAGCTCCGTAGTGGGATAAGTAAGAGACTCCATCAAACATGTCTCAAGAGGATCCTTTGACAGGATCAGAGACATATCCTCCTTTACAATCTCCTCCACCACGTCGATACTATAACACCGCGACTCCATGGACATCTTCATTGCTTTGTCCAAGTTGAAAAGAACTTCTTCTTTGTCCATCCATAATCTAAGCTCTCCTTTCTGAACATCAATCATAGCTCCAGCAGTAGCAAGAAAAGGTCTCCCCAAGATTAAAGGGATATTATCCTTGTTTTCTTCCATCTCTAGCACAAGAAAGTCCACAGGAAAGACTAGCTTCTCTACTTTGACGAGAACGTCTTCAATTATACCTTTTGGAAACGTCATCGACCTGTCCGCCAATTGGAGAACCACTGTTGTAGGGGTCAACTCCCCCAAACCAAGCCTCTGAAAGATGGACAAAGGCATCAAATTGATGCTTGCCCCTAGATCGCACAAAGCTCGCCGTGCCGGCCCCTTTCCGATCTCACATAGAATAGTGAAACTTCCCGGATCCTTCATCTTTTGTGGCAGCTTCCTTTGGATGATTGAGCTACAATTCTCAGATAAATTCACCGTTTCCGGTTAAGCTCCGCTTCTTCAACAATATGTCCTTTAGAAATCGGGCATAGTACGGCATCTCCATGATTGCCTCTGAGAAAGGAATGCTCAAGCTTATTTTGTTCATTATCTCTGAAAACTTCTTGAACTTCTCTTCCAATCCCTTCTTCACAAGCTTGTAAGGAAACGACGGAGGTATCTTTGTTTTGGGAATCCCCCATTCATCACGATCAACCTTCTCCGCTTTCTCCTTTTCGGCTCTCAATCGCTTGGCTCTCTCCCACTTTTTCTCAGCTATTATCTCTGTACTTTGCTCATTTCAAACCACTGGAGTAGCATCAACATCATCGAGAGTGATTGGAGTAGCAACAGGCAATTTCTAATGGGGTTCGACCAGGGTTTGACCTATGGAACAGGTCGAACCTTGTACGTACTGGTCGAACCTACCTTCTAGACAACGGCTCTCTTTTTAAATTTGAGGTTCGACTTGGGTTCGACTTGTTGAGTGGGTCGAACCACGGGCACCTAGGTCGAACTGGCCTACTGTACTCCTTCTGCCATCCGGTTTGACCAAGGTTCGACCTGTTTGATAGGTCAAACCATGACTGTCGTGGTCGAACTGTTGCTGTGATAAAATAGAGTGCTACAAGTGGTGCAGTTCGACCTGGATTTGACCTATTGGATAGGTTGAACCAAGATTGATTTGGTCGAACCGGTGTCCTAGAAAAACAGAGTGCTCCGAGTTGTCGGGTTCGACCATGGTTCGACCTGTGGGACAGGTCGAACCATCTGAAGTTTGGTCGAACTGATGCTGCAATCTCTCCTGATCGTGTCCAGTGAGTTGGTTCGACCTCCCCTGTATGGTATGACCTTCAATGTTGGTCGAACCATGGTCGAACCTTGCCCTAGACATGTCCAAATTTGATTCCGGCCTCATAGGTCCCTCGTACTGCGTTCCCAACCTTAATGTGATGGCGTTGCAGGACCTTGGATTCTCAATACTTTGAGACGGGAACTTCCCTTCTCAAGAGTTTGAGTAAGCTTGTTAACACTTCCTGCCATCTCCCCCATCAGCAACGTAAGGTCCTTCACCTGCTTAGATATAATCTCATGGTTTACATCGATTTTTTTTTCAAGTTTGGCTTCAAGGCGGTTAACTCTTTCATCATTCTTGGCCATATACATGTTCACAGTATCCTCAAGACTCGGTTTCCCTTCTTCCACCTTAGCACCTGGATCAACACCCATCGGAGGTTGAATCGCATTATTCGGATTGCTCCATGAGAACTCCGGCCTTCTAGGCTGTTGATAACTACCAGGGGGACCACGATTTTTAAAGTTTCCTCGATAGTTCCCTTGGTAATTCCAGTTTCCTTGATCTGGATACCTAGTCCCTTGAATACTTTGACCCATGGCATAGTGTGCCTCTTCCAACTCCTCTTGGATTGGTCCCTCATTCTTTAACTCCTACTGCATGATTGGTACGCGCTGAGATAATTCGCTGATTTGCTTCTGTTGTGATTCAAGTAGCTTGTTGATATTGGACAAGCTAGAGACGATCTCATCCTCTCTACTTGTTTTCACCATTGCTTGTTCAACCTTAGCTACCTTACCAAGGACATAAGTACCTCTAACTCTATCAGTTGGCCAATCCCTCGAATTCATCGAAATATCTTCAAATAACTTTTTGGCCTCTAGCAATGCTCCATTAGAAGAAGCATCCAATAACACTCGAGAATCACAGTCCAATCCATTGTAGAATATACTGATATATTGAGCTTTAGATAGCCCATGTTGAGGACACTTCCTAAGCATGTCCTTGAATCTATCCCATGCTTCATGAAATTTTTCACCTCCATCCATAGCAAATTGGATAATGTCTTGCTTCATCTTAAACACCTTTGAAGGTGGCATGTACCTCTCCAAGAACCTTAACTTCAGTTGCTCCCAAGTGGTGCACTCAGCTGCGTTGATAGTGTCGTACCAATCTCTCGCCTTTTCAGTAAGCGAGAATTTGAACAAAAGGATCTTCCTAGCATCTTCATGTTCTCCTGCGTCTTTTTGAGTACTTGCATAGCCCAAAAACTTGTTCAGATGCTGCTGCGGATCCTCGAAAGACCCTCCTAAAAAGGAGTTCCTTTCTATCATGCTAATAAGAGCGGGATGAAGATCGAAAGCTGAATTAGTTCCCCTCGCTCCTAGAAGCCCAAAATTTCCAGCCCTATTATTTCTGAAAACCTCTCGGATGGTTAGATTATCCGGATTCGTTGCCATGTTGACTGTCCTTACTCCCGAAATAACTTCAGTTGTAGCTTCAATCATCTGCGAATTTTGCTCGTCAACTTCAACTCCAAAATTCAGAGCTTCAGTTGGATCCATAGTCTTTGCCTTGCTCTTCTTCTTCTTCTTCTTTCTTGACGATGCTCCGATTTCAGGATTATAGGGTTCAAGTTCACCTTTCTTTGATCTCGTGAGCATGCACCTAAAAAGAACTAGAATTAAAACAACAAAATAAGAAAAATAGCCTTAATAAACTAGAAATAACAAAAAGATATTTTAAGCCATCCCCGGCAACGGCGCCAAAAACTTGATTGGCGTTTTCTCAGCACACAACTTAAATCCCCAAGTATGAAGGATATCAATTGTAGTTTCGAAGGTGACCAAGTTAAATATCGAATCCACAGGACGGATAAATATCACTTTAGTTATTTTCTAGCAATTATGACTATGTTGAGAATTGTAATTGTGGTTTGGAAACTAAGTAATAATTAAAATGGGAAATAAATAACAAGAAAAAGAAAATAGTAGTTGTGATCAAATAAGATAATAGGTAGTTCGTCAAGCAATCCAGTTTCGTTCGTTAATTCATACTTTCGTGTGTCGATGTCCGACTCTGCCTTGTGGTTTATAGACGCATCGCTAGACCATACAAATCTATTCTATAGACACAAATAGATAAGCTTTTGACACGTGTGAGTATCCTCAGAGCAAGACGTATACTTTACCTCCCTTTCTAGGTACTATCATAATCAATTATTTCCCGTGCACTTAGTACTCTAACCCGATTTGATCTCCCTTTTTAGGTACTATAAAATTATACTCTTAATCCTACTTGTTAACCCGAATTCAATTCAATTAACAAACATTCATATAAGACGGTTCTAATAAAACTTCGGAATCCCTTCACTTAGAATTATAACAATAAACCCTGCTCATTAGTGAACGCACTCAACCAATAGCCATCTCATGCATTCAGACTCTACACAACGATTATTGATGCACAAAACAACTATGAGTATGGATTAAAAACATGCAATCTTATATAAAATAAACCACAAGTAGTGTTGTACAGAGTATACACACGAAATACAAATTAACTCATGAAACCTTCATAACCCTAGAACTACCGAAGTGGCTCTAGCCCATGATTGATCTAAGAACAATCATGGTTAGTTGGACCAATCTTACTTGAATCTCCAGCTGCACCTCTGTCACCGCCCTCCGGATGGATCACCAATCTCTTCTCTTGTCTCCTCTTATGATTCACGATCTTAAGCTCCTCGCGTCGTCATTTTCTTGACTGCATGAGCCTCCTTTTATACTTGTAATCACGTCTCTAGGGCTTGGAATTGGCTTTTCAAGTGATCCCACGCGTTTTGCCTCGAAAATCTGTATAAGGTAAGTTTTTGCATTTTGGTTCGACCTCGTCAAACAAGTCGAACCACTGGCCATAGGTCGAACCACAGGTCGAACCCTGCTACTGGACACATTCTGCACTTAGTTCGACCTCTTGTACAGGTCGAACCACTCCCTCTTTGGTCGAACCCCAGGTCGAACCTCACCATTGGACAATTTCCGCTCCTGGTTCGACCAACTGTCAGGTCGAACCCAAATATCGTGGTCGAATCCATCTTCTCGCGAACTGGTTTGACCATGGTTTGACCAGTTGAACAGGTCGAACCCCTGGTGTCGTGGTCGAACCCTCCTTCTGCACTTTTTGCAACACTGGTTCGACCTCCTCCTCTATCAGGTCGAACCCTACTCTTTTCTTGGCGATTCGCGTGGTCTCGACTTCGTCTCTTCAATTCTTGGCACTTCCACTCCGTTTTTGCTATGAAAACCACTCAAATAGCTCCGCTAACACCTGATTCATGCTAATTCACAATATATATAGGTTTTCCACCTATTTCCACCTCAAAACTCTCTAAAACTAGCACAAAATATGGTGCCAAACTTGTGAATTTACACACTCATCACTAGGTTGCATATTTTATTGTGAATATTATATGCATGTAAAAACCCTCGGTGTTGACTAACTAAGTGGGAGAGGGGATTGGTAATTAATTCCCGTGGTCTCCATTATTTGTTTGTAAGTGATGTGAGTAAACTTACGTGTTGGCAATAGGCCTTTCTCTCTAATGGATGAGTTTATTCACGGATCACTGGTACAGACTTCATTAAAAAATTATTGTTTGTAATGTGGCACATGAACTTGCGTGTTGGCATAGATCTTCCTTCTTAACGGATGAGTTTATGTGCTGTTCACTGGTACAAACATATAATTGATGATTGTAGGAAGTTATTCTAGCGCGTGTGTACCTCTCCAACTGTAAGGCACACAAGCTCGCGCAATGGACTTGGGATTAAATAATTGTGTACACTTAAGTGTAAATAATTAGCATCCTCCCCAACGGAGTCACTGCTATTATTTGCATGGCTAAAGAGGAACCGACTATTAATTATTTTTTCATGAGGTTAGGTTGACGAATGAAATTAATGGGTAAAACCTTTTCTTGTAAATATTCGAGTTTGTAAACGTCCACACTAATGTGGCTTGCAGACTCACGGTGCTTGAGATGTCGGTGAATTTTAATTTTATATTATTTTAAGGGAATCAATATAAATAGATAAAATTTGAAGATTTGATCGGCGTATTTATTTATGATTCTCTGAATTTCAAATGGTTTTATCTCACTTATTGTTTACTGAAAGAAATTATATTTACTGGTCCAAAATTAGATGATTAGAAAAGAATATTGGTTTCGAATTTTACTGCTTAGGAAAATATAATATGTGCTCTCACTAAGGATGTTCGTTGATGCCTATTAATTAAAGTCTCTAGTGAAGAGGTGAGAGGTTCATAGAAATATGATGGTCTCATGCGACTCTTCAGATGCTTGAATAAGTTATAAAGGCAAGAGGTCATGGATAAGTTGATGAATGAATTGGGAAAGCTTGGAGTAGAAATTGAAGGGAAAACCTAGATCAATTTATTCTCTATAATTTGCCTGGATGTTTTGAGCAAGTTCTACCTGAAATACGAGAGGCTGTATATGGTGGGGAACTTCTGACAAAACATATGGCAAAGAAAAGCCAATTTCATCTAGATGTGAACAAGGTTAAAATCTCATTCACTAGTCGTTGAAGCATGATTAGTGATGACATTTACTGACACGTTGTGTGTAAATATTAGAGTCACTAAAGCCTGCAACTAAGTGATGATGAGATTATAATATACATGGGTACTACTACGAGAGTAGTGGTTGTTGCAGTGGGAGTTGTTTATTTATCTTACAATATGAATAAACGTTTGGTTTTGAGAAATTATCTTCATGTACATTTTTCATAGAAAGAATTTGATTTCAGTTTCTATGCATTTATGGATGGATACTCCGTTTCATTTAAATGACGTGGTCATAGTGATAAGGGATGAAACTATAATTTGTTGTGGTATATTGGTGACAATTTGTACACTCTTAAATCATGTTTATCCTATGGATTCAATAAATAGTAATTAATAACGCGTCTTCAAATCTTAATAAGAGAAAGACTCTTATGGAAATTGTTAAATGGATGATGAGTTATCTGGAATTATTAAAATTCATTTTATGGGTATACCCTAGAAATAGTAATTCGTATGAATGTTTGTCTGTTTGTGGGATATCCAAGAAAAATGAAGGGTGATGATTTATTTAGTCCAAAAGATCGAAGGGTGATTGTTAACACAAACACTAGATTTTTGAAAAAGGACTATGTACTAAATCATAAACCCATGTATAAATTGTTCTAAAGGAAGTGAGAGGGAAAACACAAAGTATTAGTACCAAGAGTACAAATACCACAAGGTAAACTGCGACGCGTATCAAGTCTGATACTCAATTGCATGTTGTGCCTTATCGTAGTGGGAGGTTTGTTCTACAACCGGTAAGATATATGTTTTGGGAGAGTCATAAGACTTGGTCCCTAGTAAACATGGAGCTGCACGGATATGATGAAGCACTACAAGATCGAAATGCGATATCTTAGCAAGTGCAACGACGTTGAAATAGAATCAATGAATTTTAAATTAGATCTGGATGCTTGTAGAACCACGGATGGTATGAAAGCCATTGGAAGTGGTCATGCGAAATAAAAGAGGGTCATCTGGTAAGGTGAAAAACCTTGGAAGCAAAGCTTGTTGCGAAAAAGTATACTCAGAAAGAAGGGGTTCTATTATGAGAAAACCTATTTGTCGGTAGCTATGCCTATGTTGATCTGGACTCTTTTATCTGTTGCTACTCATATGAAATATGAGGGATAGCAAATATATGTCAAGACAGCTTTCCAGATTGGAAGTCTTGAGGAAAACACCTATGTAAAGCAACCAGAGTGATTCATTGCAAAGGGCTAAGAGAATTGTGATAGTAAGCTTAAAAGTGTCCATCGATGGACTAAAGCAAGCTTCAAGATCATGAAACACCCATTTTGATGAGGAAATCCAGACATATGGATTTATTCAATGCCAATCGAATGTATCTTGTGTATTGTAAAGAGTGACAAAAACGTGGTGGTATTACTTGTACTATACATAGATAGTATCTTGCTCATTGGAGATAATGAAAGAGTATTGTCGGGCGTATGGGTATGGTTGATAAAGCGGTATGAGATGAAGGACTTAAGAGAAGCAAAAATATCTTTTTGATCACGGTAATACGGATCACAAGAAAGGATGTTGCGCTTGTCTCAAGCTTCATGAAATGATACAATCCCTACTTATTTTAGCATGTGACTTTATCTAAGGAAATGTGACTTAAGACACAAAAGAAGATAAAGTAGATGGAGGTGGTTCCTTATGCTTCGGCGAATAAGGAAGCTTAATCTGAGGAATGCTATACACGAGAATGGATATCTGTTTTGCCAAACTCATGAACAGTGGGTATCGAGGTAACCTGAAATAAGAATGTTGAACTGTGGTAACACATAATTTTGAAGTACCTAAAAAGGACTAGAAACTATATGTGGGCTTACCGAACAGATTCACTGTTTCTTAGGGGTTACATAGATTCGGATTTTTCAAATCAGATAGGGACGACAGTAAATCTACCTCGAAGGTTATGTGTTTAATTTTAAGAAGTAGAGTCATAATATGGAGGAGTGTTATATAGAGATATATTTCGGACTCCGGACTCCATCATGGAAAGACGATAAATTGGAGCCTATGAGGCAGCCTAAGTATTTGTATGACTCTAGAAACTTCAAGATGGACTTTGAAGTGTTTCTAAGTTTGCCCAAGGTTATCACAATATATTTTGATGATAACGGTGCAGTTGCAAACTTGAAAGAATCACGAGCCCATAAGGCAATTAAACACATGGAGAGCGAGTACCACCTGTTACAAGAAATCGTATGATGAGGGGAAGGTTTTTGTCGCCAAGATTGCATCGGATGATGACCTAGTAAATCCATTTACAAGGAACTTAAGGCGAGAGCTTTTAATGGTCATGAAGTAGGAGTGAGAATCAGATGTATGGCAGAAGACATGACAACATAGTCTTTTAGTATAAGTGGGAGATTGTTAGATTGTATACTAAATGTCTAGCTTTTTGTATGAACAATGTTATAACAATTTATTTGAAATGAGAATCATATGATCAAATGATTGCGTCTTATAATTTATTTATATATTCGATGCAATAGTCCACTTATTTTATACTGTAGATAATATGTTGTGCGACAACACGCGAAAGATCATATTATCGATTTCCTTATAAAGTATAAATAGATGCTCACAACTGAGATAGATGAGAACTCTCTATCGGGATAGTTATAGTGTGGTTTGTTATTAGCTTGTCTTGGCTATAGAATCAGTGCACTTTGTGTGTATTGAGCAAGACCGCTTGAGATCGTTCGACTTATACTGACTTATAGGAGAACTTGATCTCAGTTATTATGGATGTTCATGCTCTTAATCCCTATACAATAACCTCGACACGTAAGGCAGTATGTATTTCTTTGATTCATCAATGGGTGAGATTTACATGTAATTAAATCAACAAACTTGGAGAGTTGAGAAATAGTGTTGTCTCTATGGTGTGCTGTTGATTGTAGAAGGAATCCATGTCCGACATAGGTTGAAGATGTCCCATTGAGGAGCTCATAAGGATTATCATGTAAACCCTGCAGGTGAATTTATTCCGGCATGATAATGAGGTTGAGTGGTACTACTCTCGGATAAGATATTAATTAATGGAGTTGTCAGTAACTTAATTAATTAATGGACATTGTATATCTTAAACATGGGGAGACTAACGAGCTCATAATATGAAGGAGCCCATAACGTAATTATGGGATTAGAATGGTAGTGCATTAATAATATTTTTGTGGTATATATTATTATTATTGGACTTAAGTATAAGCTTTGGGCTAAGCTTGCATACTTAAGCCCATTGAAGGCTCAACTCTAATTTCTCCTCCTGGTCCCTGCTGTTGACCATATATAAGTCATCTCAGCTGTTCGGAAACCCTAATTTATGAGATTAATCATGCCTAACATGTGAAGAGGGTCAGAATAGCAGATTGAGAAGATCTCAAAGATCGTCGCCCACGTGACGTCGAGATTGGACTTGGCAATACAACAGAAGACTGGAAGGTTGTTTGCTGCTGCTGTCCGCCACTTTCTACGATTTTTATAAAATCGTACAGACTTCAAAACAGGATGTGTGATATATTGACAGAAAGCCACGGAAGAGATGATTGTTTTGGTGTGTAGATCAGTTAAATCCGAGATCAGATGAAAAAGTTATTCCTAAAACGGTGAGACTGCACAAAATGGTGGCGAGAATTCATCGTCTTCAACATACCCTGGTGAAAGGTAATATGTTTCTTGTTTACTTGCTTCTGTTGCTTGTTAGAAACGTAAAGAACCCTAACGGATCATGTTAACCAAATGATCGAATGCCAACACCTAGGATTTGAAAATCTGAATCTAAATAACTGTCAAGAAGTAAGAATCTGTTCGGTAAGCCTACATATAATTTCTAGCCCTTCTCAGGCACTTCAAATATGTCTTACCACAATTCAATATTCTTATTCCGAGTTACATTGATACTCACTAACTATGCCATTGGCAAAACAAATATCCAATCTCGTGCATAACATTTCATGGATTAAGCTTCCTTATTGCCGAAGTATAGGGAACCACCTTTATCTATTTTATCTTCTTTTGTGTCTCAAGACACAAATCCTTAAATAAAGACATGCTAAAATGAGTAAGGATTGTATCACTTGATGAAGATCAAGATAAGCACATCCTTTATTGTGATCTTTATTACCATGATCACAAGGATATATTTTTGCTTCTCTTAAGTCCTTCATTTCATACTACTTTATTAACCATACCCATATGCCCGACAATACTCTTTCATTCTCCAATGAGCAAGATACCATCTACGTACATACAAGTAATATCACCACGTTTCTGTTACTCTTTACAATACACAAGATCAATTCGAGCATTGATTAAATCCACATGACTGGATTTCCTTATCAAAACACTCGTTTCCATGATCTTGAAGCTTGCTTTAGTCCATTGATGGACACTTTTAAGCTTAGACTCAAAATGCTCTTAGCTCTTTGCAATGAATCACCCTGGTTGCTTAAACATAAATGTTTTCCTCAAGACTTCCAATCAGGAATGTTGTCTTGACATCAATTTGCTATACCTCACAATTAATATGAGCAGCAATATACAAAAGAATCCAGATCAACCTAGGCATAGCTACCGGTGAGACAGGTTTTCTTATAATCGAAACCTTCTTTCTGAGTATACCTTTTCGCAATAAGCTTTGCATCAAAGGCTTTCACCATACCGTATGATCATTTTTTATTTTGTATGACCACTTCTAATAGCTTTTACACCATTTAGTGGTCCTACAAGCTCCCAGAATTGATTTCAAATTCATAGATTTTATTTCAAAATTTATTGCAACTTACTAAGATTCCGCATTTCGTTCTTGTAGTGCTTCGTCATATTTTCATGGGACGATTTCATGTTTACTAGGGACCATGTCTCACTACTCTCCCAAAATATAAAAATTTTCATGTTGTAAAACAATCCTCCCACTACGATAAGGCGCTACATGCAATTGTGTATCAGATGTGACATGTGATGCAGTTTACCTATGGTATATCCTCTTGTACAATTGGTATTAAAATTTGTGTTTCCCTTCACACACCTTTTAGAACAACTTATTCATGGGTTTGTGATTTATTATATAGTCCTTATCTAAAAATCTAGTGTTCGTGTTGACAATCACTTTCTGGTCTTTTGGACTATTAAATAAACCACCCTTCATTTTTCTAGGATATCCCACAAACATCAAAACGACATGTTGTTTTTAGGGCTTACCCATAAAATAAATTTATTAATTCCAAATAACTCATCATTTATCTAACCATTACCATAAGAGTCTTATTTCTTCTTTCCGCCACACCATTCAGCTGGGGTTTGCCCGGTGTAGTCAACTTGGGATTCTATCCCAACCTCTGATAATTAGCTCCTAACTATCCTAAGAGGTACTCGCCACCATGATTAAATTATAATGACTTGATATATTTTCCATGATGCTTCACCGCATCAGTCATGCACTTCTTGATTTCAACCATAGTACTCAGACTTGCAGTGCATCGAATATATATCAAGTTTCTAGAATAATCATCAAATAAAGTGACGAATATTCATAAACACCTCTCGCTGGGATAATCTTTGGACAGCATAAATCAGAATGAACCATTTCCAACATATCTTTACATGGCTCTATATCCCCTTGCCTTGTAGAGACAATTTATCATATTCGCTTCCAAGTAAAACTCACAAGTTCGATAGTTTCCACTTCCAATAAACCTAACGGTTCATCGACTATCAACTTTCGAATCGTACTTAAGTAAAATGATCTAGTCTTAGACTCCAAAGGTATGTTTAGTTCATCTCCGAAGGTTCCTTTCTCTTACTAAGATTATAAAATGCATTATTAATTTCTATTTGTTGCATCTATGGGATAAACATGATTTAAGAGTCAACAATGTCACTTTTTGGCTTTCGATCGTTTGGTTAACGTGAACCGTTAGGGTTCCATGTATTTCTAACAAGCAGCGGAAGCAAGTAAACATGAAACGCATTACCTTTCACCAAGGGTTGATGTAGAGGTTGAATTCTCGCTGGCAGACTGCGCAGTCCCACGAGAATAGTCATAAGTTCCTCTTCTGATGTCGGAATTGAGTGGTCTTTACGCTCAGACGATCCTCTCTTCGACGGATTTCCGTCAGTATATAATACATCAAAATCGGATAACTGTACGATTTTATATGAATTTTGTAACATGACAAACTGCAGCAGCAAATGACCTTCCGGTCTTCTGCTGTATGTCCCAAGTCGATCTCGACGTCGTGTGGGCGACGATCTACGAGACCTACTCAATCTGCTATCAACCCTCATCACACGTGAATAATGAATTAGATTAGGGTTCCAGATAAGCTGAGGTGACTTATATACATGGGCTACAGCAGGGACCAGGAGGAGAAATTGGGTTGGGCCTCCATTGGGCTTAAGTATCCAAGCTTAGCCCAAAGCTTATACTTAAGTCCAATAATAATAATATATTCCACTAAAATATTATTACTGCACTACCGTACCAATCCCAAAATTACGTTTTGGGCTCCTTCTTATTATGAGCCCGTTAGTCTCCCCATGTTTAAGATATACAATGTCCATTAATTAATTTAAGTTACTGACAACTCAATTAATTAATATCTCATCCAAGAGTAGTACCACTCAACCTCATTATCATGCCGGAATAAATTCCACCTGCAGGGTTTACATGATAATCCTTATGAGCTCCTCAAGGGGACATCATCAACCTATGACGGACACGGATTCCTTCTACAATCAACAGCACACCATAGATACAGCACTATTTCCCAACTCACCGAGTTTATTGATTTAATTGCATCTAAATCTCACCCATTGATGAATCAAAGAAATATATACTGCCCTACGTGTCGAGGTTATTGTATAGGGATTAAGAGCACGAACATCCATAATAACAGAGATCAAGTTCTTCTATAAGTCAGTATAAGTTGAACGATCTCAGGTGCTCCTGCTCAATACACATAAGTGCACTAGAGTGATTCTATAGCCAAGACAAGCTAATACCAAACCACACTACAACCATCCCGATAGAGAGTCCCCGTCTATCTCGGTTGTGAGCATCTGTTTATACTTTATAAGGAAACCGATAATATGATCTTCCGCGTGTTGTCGCACAACATATTATCTACAGTATAAAGTAAGTGGACTATTGCATCATGCATATAAATAAATTATAAGACGCAATCATTTGATCATATGATTCTCATTTCAAATTAATTGTTTAAACATTGTTCATACAAAAACCTAGACTTTTAGTATACAATCCAACAATCTCCCACTTATACTAAAAGACTATGCTGTTATGTCTTCTACCATACATCTGATTTCCACTCCCACTACTCGGCCATCAAAAGCTCTCGCCTTAAGGTCCTTGTTAATGGATTTACTAGGTTATCATCCGATGCAATCTAGGTGACAACAACCTTCCCCTCATCATACGATTTCTCATAACAGGTGGTACTCGCGCTCCATGTGTTTAATTGCCTTATGGACTTGTGATTCCTTCAAGTTTGCAACTGCACCAATATCATCAATATAAATTTTGATATCCTTGGGCAAACTTAGAAACACTACAAAGTCCATCATGAAGTTTCTAGAGTCATACAGATACATTGGTTGCCTCATAGGCTCCAATTTATCATCTTTCCATATGGAGTCCGAAGTTTGAAATATATTTCTATATAACACTCCTCCACATTATGACTCAACTTCCTAAAATTAAACACATAACCTTGAGGTGGATTTATTGCCGTCCAATCTGACTAAAAAATCTGAATCTACGTAATCCACAAGAAGCAGTGAATCTGTCCAGTAAGCTTACATATAATTTCCAGTCCTTCTCAGGCACTTCATATATGTCTTACCACAGCTCATCATTCTTGTTCCAGGTTACGTTGATACCCACTGTTCTTGCATTTAGCAAAACAGATATCCATACTCATGTATAGCATTCCTTAGATTAGGCTTCCTCATTTGCCGAAGCATAAGGAACTGCTTTCATCTCCTTTATCTTCCTTTTGTGTCTCAAGACACATTTCCTTAGATAAAGTCACATGCTAAAACGAGTAAGGATTGTATCATTTCATGAAGCTTGAGATAAGCATAACATCCTTTCTTGTGATCCGTATTACCGTGATCAAAATGATATTTTTGCTCCTCTTAAGTCCTTCATCTTATACCGCTTTATTAACCATACCCCATACGCCCGATAATACTCTTTCATTGTCTCCAATGAGCAAGATAATATCTATGTATAGTACAAGTAATACCACCACGTTTCCAACACTCTTTTCAATACACAAGACACATCCGCGCATTGAATAAATCCATATCTTTGGATTTCCTCATCAAAACGGATGCATCATGATCTTGAAGCTTGCTTTAGTCCATCGATGGACACTTTTAAGCTTCCTATCACAATGCTCTTAGCCCTTTGCAATGAATCACTCTGGTTGCTTCACATAGATGTTTTCCTCAAGACTTCCAATTAGGAAAGTTGTCTTGACATCTATTTGCTATCCCTCATATTCCATATGAGTAGCAACATATAAAAGAATCCGGATCAATATAGGCACAGCTACTGGCGAACAGGTTTTCTCATAATCGAACCCTTTCTTTCTGAGTATACCTTTTCCCAACAAGCTTTACTTCCAAGGTTTTCACCTTACCGTATGATCCTCTTTTATTTTGTATGACCACTTCCAATGGCTTTTACACCATTCGTGGTTCTACAATCATCCAGATCTTATTTAGAATACATAGATCCTATTTCAACATTCATTGCAACTTATTAAGATTTCGCATTTCTATCTTGTAGTTCTTCGTCGTATTCGTGGGTTAACTCCATGTTTACTAGGGACCAAGCCTCACGACTCTCCCAAAACATATATCTATCAGGTTTTAGAACAACCTTCCCACTACGAGAAGACACTACACGCAATTGTGTATCAGATGTAACACGCGTCGCAGTTTACCTTGTGGTATATCCTCTTGTACACTTGGTACTAATACTTTGTGTTTTCCTCTCACTTCCTTTAGAACAACTTATACATGGGTATTTGATTTATTACATAGTTCTTTTTCCAAAAATCTAGTGTTTGTGTTAACAATCACTCTTCGATATTGTGGACTAAATAAATCATCCTTCATTTTTCTAGGATATCCCACAAACAGAAAAACATTCTTACGAATTACTGTTCCTAGGGCATATCCATAAAATGAATTTAGTAATTCCAAATAATTCATCATCTATCTAATCACTACCATAAGAGTGCTATTCCTTCTATTCGTCACACCATTAAGGTGGGAAATTCATTTTTGAAGGTACCTTTCTCTTACTAGATTATAAGACTCATTATTAATTACTATTTGTCACATCCAGGGGATAAACATTATTTCAGAGTATACAAATTGTTCACCAACGTACCATAACAGATTACAACTCTATCCTTCATTATAATGACCATGTCATTTAAATGAAATGGAGTATCCATCTATTAATGCATAGAAACCAAAATCAAATTCTTTCTATGAAAACGTACGTAAAGACAATTTCATAAAATCAAACGTTTATTCATATCGCAAGATAAATAAACAACTCCCACTGCAACAACCACTACTCTCGTAGTATTACCCATGTACATAAAAATCTCATCATCACTTAGTCATAGGCTTTTAGTGATTCATGTATCTACACACAACGTGTTAGTAGATGCCATCACTAATCACGATTCAACGACTAGTGAATGAGATACAAGTCTTGTTCACATCTTGATGAAATTGAATTTCCTTTGCCACATGTTTTGTCAGAAATTCCCCACCATATATAACCTCTTGTAATTTAGGAGAAACTTACTCAAAACATCTAGGCAATTATGGAGAATAAAATTGACTTAGGTTTCCCCTTCAACTTTTATTCCATGTATCCAATTCATTCATCAAATTCAATCATAACCTACCACCTTTTAACTTACTCAAGTATCTGAAGAGTTACATGAGACCATCATATTTCTATGAACCTCTCACCTCCCCACTAGAGACTTTAATAGGCATCATGAACATCCTTAAGGGAGAACACATTTTTATTTTCTTAAGCAGTAAAATCAAAACCAAGATTCTTTTCTAATCATCTAATTTTGGACCAGTAAATATAATTTCTTTTAGTTAACAATAAGAGAGATAAAACCATTTGAAATTACAGAGAATCATAAATAAATATACCGATCAAATCTTCAAATTTTATCCTTTTATATTGATTCCCTCAAAACAATATAAAAATAAAATTCACCGACATCTCAAGCACCGTGAGTCTGCAAGCCACGTTAGTGTGGACGTTTACAAACCCAAACATTAACAAGAGAAGGTTATACCCATTAATTTCATTTGTCAACCTAACTTTATGACAAAATAATTAATAGTCGGTTCCTCTTTAGCCATGCAAATAATAGCAGTGACTCCGTTGGGGAGGATACTAATTATTTACACCTAAGTGTACACCATTATTTGATCCCAAGTCCACTGCGCGAGCTTGTGTGCCTTACAGTTGGAGAAGTACACACGCGCTCGGATAGCTTCCTACAATCATCAATTATAAGTTTGTACCAGTGAGCCCCACATAAACTCATCCGTTAGGGAGGAAGGCCTATTGCCAACACGCAAGTTCATGTGCCACATTACAAACAATAATTATGTAATGAAGTCTGTACCAGTGATCTGTGAATAAACTCATCCGTTAGGGAGGAAGGCCTATTGCCAACACGCAAGTTTACTCACATCACTTACAAACCAATAATGGAGGCTGCGGGAATTTTTACCAATTCCCTCTCCCACTTAGTTATTTAAAACCGAGGATTTTTACATGCATATAATATTCGGAATAATATACGCAATCCTAGCATGCTCCTATCACGGCACATAAGGCAGTAAATCCCAAAGAGTCATGCATACATATATAACAATAATCAATAATTAAATCAATCATTAACAGTTATATATCAGCGAATTCGATTGTTCGCCATCAGGCACGAATATCAGCAAAGACTTCCAAACTATCAAACTTTTGAAATTTTCAGATTGTCCAATTTTCGAAACCATCGATATCGACCGTCGATGTCGTCCAGATTATCAAAATCATCGATATCGACTAGATTATCAAATATTCAAAAAACATCAAGATTATCAACATTCCAAAACTATCGATATCGATCGTCGATATCGTCTAGATTATCGAAATCATCGATATCGACGAGCAACCATATACAACAATAATAGATAATTAAATCAATTATGTCAGTTATATATTAGGAATTAATTCAACATCCATATATAACAATAATAGACAATTAATTATAGCAGTTATATATTAGGAATTAATTCGACATCCATATATGACAATAATAGATTATTAAATCAATTATAGCAGTCATATATTAGGAATTAATTCGACATCCATATATAACAATAATATACAATCTATTATGGCAGTTATATATTAGGAATTAGTTTTCCTAAAATTGGATGTCTTATCCAACACTCTAGCAATACATGCATATAATATACCAAATATAATACGCAATCTAGCATGCTTCTATATAAGACAATAAATCATAGAGATCAGGCATCCATATATATATAACAATAATAGACAATTAAATCAATTATGACAGTTATATATATTAGGAATAAAAACGCCTCTAAATTTTAATGTCTTGTCGACACTCCTACTGTGGAATCGATGCCTTACGCAACAAGCAGGATTGCTTGTGCCCCAAGACGTCCATCGTCATATCCCACCATCAATCGTGTCAGGGAGCGCTCCAAGTGCCTTGACGAGCGCCCCTCGCCCGGACTGTCGCTCGTCCAAGGGCCTACTTGCATGTAATCAAGTTCAGCCCAACGCGCAACACCAAACTACACCAACTCTCGTTCGTAGTTCGAAACTGCAAAAATCTCAAAATCCAATCTCCACCGTCCAGAATCTATAACTGTAAGTCCTGGACATGCTGTCCAAATTACAGGTCGATCCAACGGTTATTTTGAGAGAAACGGCTCTTTTCCCTCGACTGCGCAAAACAGAATCGGCCAAATATCTGCTTCTGTTTTCAGCGTAATCCCAACAAGAAAAAGCTCCAAATTCGATCTCCACCGTTCATAATGTACATCCATAAGTTCTGAACGTGCTGACCAAATTACAGCTCGATCCCACGGTTAGTTTGTGAGAAACGGCTCTTTTCCCTCGACTGCGCAAAACAGAATCGCCCAAATATCTGCTTCTATTTTCAGCGTAATCCCAGCAAAAAAAAGCTCCAAATTCGATCTCCACCGTTCAGAATGTACATCTACAAGGTCTGAACGTGCTGACCAAATTACAGCTCAATCCGACCGTTGAAACTCCGGTAATTGCATCTGCAATATCACTGCGCTGGATTTTCTCTCAAAAACGTGATTCTATTTTTGCCCTCTTTTTCTTCTTCCTTGCATGTGAAATTGACGAACAGTTTTCGTCGAATCCTCTCACACATAACCATGGACGAATAGATATGATACAGGGTATATATCATATAGGGATATTCATGGTTTGCGCAATAAAACCAAAACCCTAAACATGTGATCCTAATTCCGAAAAATTAATCACATAAACCCTAGTCTAACGTGTCACGCTTCACCACGAAACCGAAGCTCTGATACCAATTGTTGGCTTTCGATCGTTTGGTTAACGTGACCCGTTAGGGTTCCATGTATTTCTAACAAGCAGCGGAAGCAAGTAAACATGAAACGCATTACCTTTCACCAAGGGTTGATGTAGAGGTTGAATTCTCGCTGGCAGACTGCGCAGTCCCACGAGAATAGTCATAAGTTCCTCTTTTGATGTCGGAATTGAGTGGTCTTTACGCTCAGACGATCCTCTCTTCGACGGCTTTCCGTCAGTATATAATACATCAAAATCGGATAACTGTACGATTTTATATGAATTTTGTAACATGACGAACTGCAGCAGCAAACGACCTTCCGGTCTTCTGCTGTATGTCCCAAGTCGATCTCGACGTCGTGTGGGCGACGATCTACGAGACCTACTCAATATGCTATCAACCCTCATCACACGTGAATAATGAATTAGATTAGGGTTCCAGATAAGCTGAGGTGACTTATATACATGGGCTACAGCAGGGACCAGGAGGAGAAATTGGGTTGGGCCTCCATTGGGCTTAAGTATCCAAGCTTAGCCCAAAGCTTATACTTAAGTCCAATAATAATAATATATTCCACTAAAATATTATTACTGCACTACCGTACCAATCCCAAAATTACGTTTTGGGCTCCTTCTTATTATGAGCCCGTTAGTCTCCCCATGTTTAAGATATACAATGTCCATTAATTAATTTAAGTTACTGACAACTCAATTAATTAATATCTCATCCAAGAGTAGTACCACTCAACCTCATTATCATGCCGGAATAAATTCCACCTGCAGGGTTTACATGATAATCCTTATGAGCTCCTCAAGGGGACATCATCAACCTATGACGGACACGGATTCCTTCTACAATCAACAGCACACCATAGATACAGCACTATTTCCCAACTCACTGAGTTTATTGATTTAATTGCATCTAAATCTCACCCATTGATGAATCAAAGAAATATATACTGCCCTACGTGTCGAGGTTATTGTATAGGGATTAAGAGCACGAACATCCATAATAACAGAGATCAAGTTCTTCTATAAGTCAGTATAAGTTGAACGATCTCAGGTGGTCCTGCTCAATACACATAAGTGCACTAGAGTGATTCTATAGCCAAGACAAGCTAATACCAAACCACACTACAACCATCCCGATAGAGAGTCCCCGTCTATCTCGGTTGTGAGCATCTGTTTATACTTTATAAGGAAACCGATAATATGATCTTCCGCGTGTTGTCGCACAATATATTATCTACAGTATAAAGTAAGTGGACTATTGCATCATGCATATAAATAAATTATAAGACGCAATCATTTGATCATATGATTCTCATTTCAAATTAATTGTTTAAACATTGTTCATACAAAAACCTAGACTTTTAGTATATAATCCAACAAACTAATGTACCATAACAGATTATAACTCCATCCTTCATTATAATGACTATGTCATTTAAATGAAATAGAGTATCTATCCGTAAATACATAGAAACCGAAATAAAATTCTTTCTATGAAACGTACATAAAGATAATTTCTCAAAATCAAACGTTTAATTTCAATCATATGATAAATAAACAACTTTCACTGCAACAACCACTACTCTTGTAGCATTTACCCATGTATACAGTAATCTCATTATTACTTATTTATAAAAATTTAATGATTCTGGTGTCTACAAACAACGTGTCAGTAGATGCAATCACTATTCATGCTTTAAATACTGGTGAATAAGATACTTACCTTGTTCATGTCTTGATGAAATTAGGTTTGCTCCAACACATGTTTTGTCAGAAGTTTCCCACCATATACAACCTCTTGTTATTCAGATGGAACTTGCTCAAAACATTTAGGCAAATTACGAAGAATAAATTGACTAGGTTTCCCCTTCAATTTCTATTCCAAGTATTTCCAATTCATTCATCAAGTTTAACCGCGACCTCCTTGCCTTCCTTTTACTTTCTCAAGTATCCGAAGAGTCGCATGAGACCATCATATTTCTACGAACCTCTCACCTCTTCACTAGAGACTTTAATAGAAACTAAAGGGCATCCTTAGTGAGAACACACATGTATTTTCCTAAGCAGTAATTATTTAAACAAAGATTCTTATCAATCATTTTTTTGGACCAGTAAATATGTTTTCTTTTAGTTAACAATAAGTGAAATAAAACAATTTGAAAAATTCAGAGAATCAAATGAATAAATACGCTGATCAAACACTTTGAATTTAAATTTTATATTGATTCCCTCAATAAATAATATAAAATAAATTCACCGACATCTCAAACAGCGTGAATTTGCATGCCACATTAGTGTGGACGTATACAAACCCTAACATTCGCAAAAGAAGGTTTTACCCATTAATTTCATACATCACAACTAACCTTATGACTCAATGATTAATAGTCAGCTGTCCTTTAGCCATGCAATTCAATAGCAGTGACTCCGTTGGGGAGGATACATATTAATTGCCCCTAAGTGTATACCATTATTTGATACAAGTACGTTACCTAAGTTTGTCTTACAGTTGGAGAAGTCCACACGCCCTCAAATAAATATGCATCAAAATGAAGGAAATATTGATCGTAATGAGAAAATGAGCATCAAAATGAAGGAAATATGCATAGAAACTAGAAAATGTTGATCATAACGAGAAAATGAGTATCCAAATGAAGGAAATATGCATCTAAATGAAGGAAATATTATCATAACGAGAAAATGAGCATCCAAATGAAGGTAATATGCATCTAAATGATGGAAATTTTGATCGTAATGAGCGAATTAGCATCAAAATGAAAGGATATACATCGAAACAAAGGAAATGTTAATCGTAATGAGAAAATGAGCATCAAAATGAAGGAAATATGCATCTAAACGATGGAAATGTTGATCGTAATGATAAATGAGCATCCAAATGAAGGAAATATGCATAAAAATGAAGGAAATGTTGATCATAACAAGAAAATGAGAATCAAGAAAGAAATATGCATCGAAACGAAGGAAATATTAATCGTAATGAGAGAATGAACATCAAAATGAAGGAAATATGTATCAAAATGAAGGAAATATTGATCGTAATGAGAAAATAAGCATAACAATGAATGAAATATGCATCGAAATGAAGGTAATGTTGATCTTAAAAAGAAATGAGCATCAAAATGAAGGAAATATGCACCGAAATGAAAGAAATCTTGATCGTAATAAGAGAATGAGCATTAATATGAAGGAAATATGCAACGAAACAAAGAAAATGTTGACCATAATGAGAAAATGAGCATCAAAATGAAGGATATATGCATCGAAAAGAATGAAATATTGATCGTAACGAGAGAATGAGCTTCAAAATGAAGGAATATGCATCAACACGAAGGAAATGTAGATCGTAACGAGAAATGAGAATCAAAATGAAGAAAATATGCATTGAAACGAAGGAAATGTTGATCGTAACAAGCGAATGAGCATCAAAATGAAAGAATACGCATCGAAACTATAGAAATGTTGATCATAAAGAGAGAATGAACATCAAAATGAAGGAAATATGCATCGAAACGAAGGAAATATTTATAGTAACGAGACAATGAGCTTCAAATTGAAGGAAATATGCAACAAAATAAAGGAAATATTAATCGTAACGAGAAAATAAGCATCCCAATGAAGGAAATATGCATCAAAACAAAGGAAATGTTGATCGTAACGAGAAAATGAGCATCCAAATGAAGGTAATATGAATCGAAACGAAGGAAATATTGATCGTAACGAGAAAATTAGCATCCAAATGTAGTGAATATGAATCTAAACGTAGGAAATATAGATCGTAACAAGCGAATAAGCATCAAAATGAAGGAATATGCATCGAAACAAAGGAAATATTGATCGTTACGCAAAAATGAGCATCAAAATGTGTTAGATTTGTATACTAAAAGCCTTGCTTTTGTATTGAACAATGTTTTTAACGATTTTATTTGAAATGAGAGTCATATGATCAAACATTTTTGCATATTATAAATTATTTATTTATATGTTTTTGCAAAAGTCCATTTACTTTATATTGTAGATAATATGTTGTGCGACAACACGCAGAAGATCATATTATCGGTTTTCTTATAAAGTATAAACAGATGCTCACAACCGAGATAGACGGGGACTATCTATCGGTATGGTTGTAGTGTGGTTTGGTATTAGTTTGTCTTGACCATAGAACCACATTAGTATACTGCTTTGTGTATTGAGTAGGACCGCCTGAGATCGTTCGACTTGTACTGTCTATATAGAAGAACTTGATCTCTGTTATTATGGATGTTCGTGCTCTTAATCCCTACACAATAACCTCAACACGTAAGGCAGTATATATTTCTTTGATTCATCAATGGGTGAGATTTAAATGAATTAAATCGACAAACTCGGTGAGTTGGGAAATAATGCTGTCTCTATGGTGTGCTGTTGATTGTAGAAGGAATTCATGTCCATCATAGGTTGATGATGTCCCCTTGAGGAGCTCATAAAGTTTATCATGTAAATCTTGCAAGTGGATTAATTTCCGACATGATAATGAGGTTGAGTGGTACTACTCTCGGAAGAGATATTAATTAATTTGAGTTGTCAGTAACTTAATTAATTAATGGGCATTGTATATCTAAAACATGGGGAGACTATCAGGCTCATAATAAGAAGGAGCCCAGAACATAATTTTGGGATTGGATGGGTAGTGCAGTAATAATATTTTGGTGGACTATATTATTATTATTATTGGATTTAATTAAAAGCTTTGGGCTAAGCTTGGTTAATTAAATCTAATTGAGGCCCAGCCCAATTTCTCCTCTTGGTCCCTGCAGTAGCCCAACTATATAAGTTATCTCAGTTCCTAATAACCTAAGTCTGTGCCACTTACGTAGAAAACAGAAAAGGAACAGATTGAGAACTCTCTGGGGATTGTTGACCACACAACACCAGAGAGTTGACTTTGGGTCATACTGTAGAAGGTCAGAGGTGTTCTTCACAGATCTTCATCCTCTACTCCAACCCAGAAGTCAGGTAAATTATTTTTTGCTTCCGCTGATTGTTTACCTATTTTTTTATCAGATCACGTTGAGCCAAACGATCCAAAAGCCAACAATTGGTATCAGAGCATTAGTTTCGTGGTGAGACGTGAGACGTTAGGTAGGGTTTGATCTGTACGTGTGTTAATTGTCGAATTGTAAGCATGAAATTAGGGTTTTATACGTGTGAATTATCCTAAAATCCTATATGCTTAGTCGATGTTATTGGCGTGTTATCTTGTTGATTGTATACGCGGACCATACACACACTCGATTGTCACAACTGCTGTCATAGAAAGAAAGGAAGGCTTCTTGTGGCTGGGCTGCCAACGGTGTAAGACTGGATTGCCCTGAGGGTAGATCGATGGAGGCGACTGATGGGAGACAGCGAACGTCCGCGGTAGACCTGGACAAAAGGTTCAGGGTGAGTCTGGGCTGAGAGTGGCAGACAGAAGCACGGTGATGGAATCTGATGTTCGTTGTCGCTAAAGGCTGGACCTTCTAGGCGAGTCCATGGCGGCACGGTTCAGGTGGGCTATCGGAGGCGGCCCCCGGGAGCAGGAAGCTGGTGATGTCTGAACGGCAGGCAGGAAACAAGGAGCGGCTCTCAATTGATGAGGAGTCTTAGCATGTTGTCTCAATTGATGAGGAGCCCTGGCATGTAGTCGGGCATCAGTAGCAATAGCTTGTTGCTGGTGATGTGTGAATGAATGGCTACTTCCAGACGGGCTGGTTGGGAGGCTAAGCGAGGTGATGCTGCCGGCTTGGGCGGCATCCACTGCTTCCAAGAAATTGAAGGGGCAATGGGATAACACCTTGAGGCTCGATTCTGGCGTAGCAGTCTGAACAGCCGCCGGCAGTAGGGAGCACTTTCGATGAGCAGTCAAGCTCGGGTTGAACGCGTGGATGCAGCTGGAAGGATATTGGAGAAGACGAGGCTGGAAAGGGCGACTCCAGTAGGCTGACGAGATGGCCGCCGGCATCTGCGGCGCCATGAAGTGCCGGTGTTTGCTGTGTGGGTTACATCGAACGTTGCGGTTGGGAGTAGTTTTAGGGCAGAAATGTGTTTCTTAGTGCAGGGCCTCCTTTTTTAATTAAAGTGCTTGTTGGGCCAATTTATATGTTTGCTGTTGGGCTCAAATTTTATTTAATTGTTGGGCCCAATTTTTAATTGCTGTATTTTATTTATTGTTGGATTTGAATTGGCCAAAATTTTCAAAATGTGCTGGATTTTTCATGCTGAAATAGGCAGGATAAATGGGATTAATTAATTTATTAATGGGCTGCTCATTTTATACTATTGATGCTTGGGTCAGTTGGGCCCATTTAAATGATCCAACAATTTTGTGTAATTAATTTTGATATATGATTGATTTAATTGTTTTTACTTGACAATTAATTGTTATATATATGGCATGTTCTATGTGATTTATTTAATTTTAAATTACTTTAAATAGAAGCATGCTAGGATGTATATTTTATTAAAGAATATTATATGCATTTTAAAAAAACCCTCGGTGTTTAAATAACTAAGTAGGAGAGGGGATTGGTAAATAAATTCCCATAGCCTCCATTATTAGTTTGTAAGTGATGTGAGTAAGCTTGCGCGTTGGCATTAGAGCCTTCCTCCCCATGGGATGAGTTTATTCACGGATCACTGGTACAAACTTCTTTAAGATGACTGTAGGAAATTATCCAAGCGCGTGTATACTTCTCTATCTGTAAGGCACATAAGCTTGTGCAATGGACTTGGGGTCAAATAATGGTGTACACTTAGATGCAAATAATTAGTATCCTCCCCATCGGAGTCATTGCTATTATTTGCATGGCTAAAGAAAATCGACTATTAATTATTTTGTCATAAAGATAGGTTGACAAATAAGATTATTGGGTAAAACCTTCTCTTGTAAATGTTCGGGTTTGTATACGTCCACTTTATCGTGGCATGCAAATTCACGGTGCTTGAGATGTTGGTGAATTTTATTTTATATTGTTTTGAAGGATTCAATATAAATTGATAAATTCAAATTGTTTGATCTGTTTAATTATTTATGACTCTCAGGATTTTAATATGACACTCAACTCACTTTCTGTTATACTCAAAGAGCATAAACTTATTGGCACTAACTATGTTGACTGGAAGTGAAACATGGACATTGTATTAACTGCTGAAGATTATATCTTTGTACTTTATGAGGAATGTCCTCCGGCACCTTCTGATGCCTCTACCGAAGAGCAAAGAAATGCTTATAATAGGTGGGTCAAGGCTGATAGGATGGCTAAATGCTATATTTTGGCGTCTATGTCAAATGTGCTTCAGACTCAGCATCAAGCCATGGAGACCGTCTATAATATGATGCATAATCTTAGGGAACTCTTCGGACATCAGAGTCGTCCTGCTAGGTCGAAGGGCATGTCGGTCTTGATGAACACCAAAATGGCTGAGGGCACTCCCGTAAGGGAACATGTCCTTAGGATGATGGGACAACTCAATGAGTTGGAAGTTCTTGGAGCTTAAATCGATGGGGAAACCCAGGTCAATATCATACTCCAAAGCTTGCCTAGGAGTTTTGAGCAGTTCCGCCTGAACTATGGTATGAACAAACATATGTACACGTTGGCGGAACTTCTGACAGAACTTGTGGCGGCAGAAGTACTATTTCGTAGACTTCCTCAGGTTCATGTTGCTGAAAATACTGCTCATCCTAGGCCGAAGGGCGGTAGGAAGAAAAAGAAGCAAGGAAATTCAGCACCGGTGAATCAAGTGAAAGCAAAGACTAGTGCGGTCAAGAAGCCTAAAGGCAAGTGCTTCAAATGCAAGCAGCCGGGATACTACAAGGCAGACTGCCCTCTTCTGAAGGGGAACATGAATGGTAAGTCTTATATACTAGTTGTTGAATCATGTTTAGCGGCTGTATATGCTTACACTTGGTGTGTAGATACGGAAGCCACTGACCATGTCTGCAATTCTTTGCAGGGGTTCCACCAAACCCGACAGCTCAGTGATGGAGAGATACCATACTCATGGGGAATACTACAAGAGTAGCAGCTATCGCAGTGGGAGACGTTTATTTATTTTTCAATAAGAATAAAACTCTTGTTTTGAGGAATTGTCTTTATGTAGTACCGCATTTTAGAAAGAATTTAATTTCAGTTTCTAAATTGTTTATGGATGGATATTCTGTTTCTTTTAATGACAAGGTTATTATAAGAAAAGATAGAATTATTATCTGTGATGGTACATTGATAGATAATTTGTATACTCTTAATCCAATTTCTCCCACAATGCAACAAATTGAAACGAATGATACATCTACTAATAAGAGAAAGGAACCTTCTAAAATGAACCAAACATATCTTTGGCATCTAAGACTGGGTCACATTAACTTAAGTAGGATTCAAAGGTTGATAACTGATGGACCTCTGAGTTCATTAGTAGTGGAAAACTATCCAACTTGCGAATCTTGCTTGGAAGGAAAAATGACTAAAAGGCCTTTTAAGGCAAAGGGGTATAGAGCTAAAGATTTGTTGGGATTGGTTCATTTCGATTTATGTGGTCCTATGTCTGTCCAGGCAAGAGGGGATTTTGAATATTTTGTCACTTTCATTGACGATTATTCAAGATACGGATATATTTATTTGATGCGCCGCAAGTGTGAATTCTTTGATAAATTTAAAGAATACAAGGCTGATGTGGAAAAGCAACTTGGTAAATATATCAAAACACTACGATCTGATCGTGGTGGTGAATACGTCTTGGGAGAGTTTAAGAATTATTTATCGAAAAATGGGATTGAATCCCAATTGTCTGCACCGGGCACACCCCAGCAGAATGGTGTAGCGGAAAGAAGGAATAAGACTCTTATGGAAATGGTAAGATCAATGATGAGTTATTCGGAATTACCAAATTCGTTTTGGAGACATGCCTTAGAAACAGCGGCTTATATTCTAAACTTAGTACCTTCTAAATCGGTAGCCTCCACACCCACAGAACTGTGGACCGGGCGCAAGCCTAGTCTAAAATATGTTCGAATTTGGGGTGCTCCGGCACACGTGTTAAAGGCAGATGCTGATAAGTTAGAATCACGTTCTGATATTTGTCCATTTATAAGGTATCCTAGGGGAACGATGGGTGGTTTATTTTATAGTCCCAAGGACCAAAAGGTGATCGTGAGCACGAACACCAGATTTTTGGAAGAGGATTATATAATGGATCACAAACCCATGAGTAAAATTGTTCTAGAGGAAGTTAGAGGGAAAACACCAAATATAATACCAACTGTACAAAAAGATATACCACAGGACACTGCACTGCATGTTACACCTGATACACAATTGCCTGCGGAGCCTCATCATAGTGGGAGGGTTGTCAGACAACCGGATAGATTCATGGGATTGAGAGAGTCATCCGACTTGGTCCCTGGTGAACATGAAATTGAACCATGGAATTACAACGAGGCACTGCAAGATAAAGATGCTCAATTATGGCAAAACACAATGAAATCTGAGATAGAATCTATGTATTCTAATCAAGTCTGGGAGCTTGTAGAACTACCCAATTGTGTAAAAGATATTGGATGCAAATGGATCTATAAGAGAAAAAGAGGATCTGACGGTAAGGTGGAAACCTTTAAAGCAAGGCTTGTGGCTAAAGGATATACTCAGAAAGAAGGAATCGATTATGAGGAAACCTTCTCGCCTGTGGCCATGCTTAAGTCAATCCAGATTCTTTTGTCTATTGCTGCTCATATGGATTATGAGAAATGGGAAATGGATGTCAAGACAGCTTTCCTTAATGGAAGTCTTGAGGAAAACATCTATATGAAGCAACCAAAAGGATCAAAGGGCGAAGAGCATCTTGTGTGCAAGCTTAAAAGGTCCATTTATGGATTGAAACAAGCTTCAAGATCATAGAACATCCGGTTTGATGAAGTAATCCAGTCAAATCTATTTATTCAATGTCCGGATGAATCATGTGTGTACAAGAAGTGTGACGGAAATATAGTGGTATTTCTTGTACTATACGTGGATGATATTCTGCTCATTGGAAACAATGTAAAAGTATTTTCGGGCGTAAGGGTATGGATGTCCAAGCAATTTGAGATGAAGGACTTAGGAGAAGCTGGACACATTCTTGGGATCAAATTAATAAGGGATCGCAAGAAAAGAATGTTATGTTTATCCCAAGCTTCGTATATTGATACAATTCTGACTCGTTTTAGCATGCAAGATTCCAAGAAAGGTTTTCTATCTTTCAGACATGGAATACCTCTATCTAAGGAGATGTGTCCTAAAACACAATAAGAAATAGAGGCAATGAAGCTAGTCCCTTATGCTTCGGCAGTAGGAAGCCTCATGTATGCTATGCTATGTACGAGAACGGATATCTGTTATGCCGTGAGCATGGTCAGTAGGTATCAAAGTAATCCAGGACAGGGGCATTGGACTGCGGTAAAACATATTTTGAAGTACCTGCGAAGGACTAAGGATTATGTGCTGGTTTACAGGGCAGATACTTTGTTACCTTTGGGTTATACTGATTCGGATTTCCAGTCAGATAGGGATGCTAGTAAATCCACCTCGGGTTATGTGTATACTCTTGGAGGAGGAGCCATAATATGGAGGAGTGTAAAGCAGAAATGCACTGCTGACTCCACCATGGAAGCTGAATATGTAGCAGCCTCTGAGGCAGCTAAAGAAGCAGTATGGCTCAGGAACTTCTTAATGGACTTGGATGTGATTCCTAGTTTGCCCAAAGCGATCACAATTTATTGTGATAACAGTGGTGCAGTAGCAAACTCGAAGGAACCACGAGCCCATAAGGCGAGTAAACATATTGAGCGCAAGTACCACCTGATACGAGACATCATTAAAAGAGGGAAAGTCGTTGTCACTAAGATTGCATCTGAGAATAACCTTGCTGATCCTTTTACTAAGAGCCTTCCAGCGAAAACGTTCGATGGGCATGTAGAAGGATTGGGGATTAGATGCGTGTCAGCAGATAAGGCAGCGTAGTCTTTTAGTATAAGTGGGAGATTGTTAGATTTGTATACTAAAAGCCTTACTTTTGTATTGAACAATGTTTTTAACGATTTTATTTGAAATGAGAGTCATATGATCAAACGTTTTTGCATATTATAAATTGTTTATTTATATGTTTGTGCAAAACTCCATTTACTTTATATTGTAGATAATATGTTGTGCGACAACACGCATAAGATCATATTTTCGGTTTCCTTATAAAGTATAAATAGATGCTCACAACCGAGATAGATGGGGACTATCTATCGGTATGATTGTAGTGTGGTTTGGTATTAGTTTGTCTTGACCATAGAACCACATTAGTACACTGCTTTATGTATTGAGTAGGACCACCGGAGATCGTTCGACTTGTACTGTCTATATAGAAGAACTTAATCTCTGTTATTATGGATGTTCGTGCTCTTAATCCCTACACAATAACCTCGACACGTAAGGCAGTATATATTTCTTTGATTCATAAATGAGTGAGATTTAAATGAATTAAATCGACAAACTAGGTGAGTTGGGAAATAATGATGTCTATATGGTGTGCTGTTGATTGTAGAAGGAATCCATGTCCGTCATAGGTTGATGATGTCCCCTTGAGGAGCTCATAAAGTTTATCATGTATATCTTGCAAGTGGATTAATTTCCGACATGATAATGAGGTTGAGTGGTACTACTCTCGGAAGAGATATTAATTAATTTGAGTTGTCAGTAACTTAATTAATTAATGGGCATTGTATATCTTAAATATGGGGAGACTATCGGGCTCATAATAAGAAGGAGCTCAGAACATAATTTTGGGATTGGATGTGTTGGTGCTTGAATCATTTGGTTAACGTGACCCATTAGGGATTCATATGTTTCTAATATCAGCGGAAGCAATAAATCATAGAAACGATTACCGTTCACCAGGGTATGTTGACGAAAGATGATTCTCGCTGGCAGACTATGCAGTCCCACGAGAATAGCCATAACTTCTTCGTCTGATGTCGGAATTAAATGATCTTTATGCTCAGACAATCCTCTCTTCAACGGCTTTCCGTCAGTATATTGATCATCAAATTCTGAGTACTATACGAATTTATACAAATTTCACAAGGTCGCGGACAGCAGCAGCAAACTACCTTCTGATCTTCTGCTGTATGTCCCAAGTCCGATCTCGACGTCGTGTGGGCGACGATATATGAGACCTCCTCAATCTGCTCTAAACCCTCGTCACATGTGAATAATGAATTAGATTAGGGTTCCAGATAAGCTGAGGTGACTTATATACATGGGCTACAACAGGGACCAGGAGGAGAAATTGGGTTGGGCCTCCATTGGGCTTAAGTATCCAAGCTTAGCCCAAAGCTTATACTTATGTCCAATAATAATAATATATTCAACTAAAATATTATTACTGCACTGCCTTTCCAATCCTAAAATTACGTTTTGAGCTCCTTCTTATTATGAGCCCGTTAGTCTCCCCATGTTTAAGATATACAATGTCCATTAATTAATTTAAGTTACTGACAACTCAATTAATTAATATCTCATCAAAGAGTAGTACCACTCAACCTCATCATCATGCCGGAATAAATTCCACCTGCAGGATTTACATGATAATCCTTATGAGCTCCTCAAGGGGACATCATCAACCTATGATGGACACGGATTCCTTCTACAATCAACAGCACACCATAGAGACAGCACTACTTCCCAACTCATCGAGTTTGTTGATTTAATAACATGTAAATCTCACCCATTGATGAATCAAAAAATACATACTGCCCTACGTGTCGAGGTTATTGTATAGGGATTAAGAGCACGAACTTCCATAATAATTGAGATCAAGTTCTCCTATAAGTCAGTATAAGTCGAACGATCTCAAACGGTCCTGCTCAATACACACAAGTGCACTAATGTGATTCTATAGCCAAGACAAGCTAATACCAAACCACACTACAACCATCCCGATAGAGAGTCCCCGTCTATCTTGGTTGTGAGCATCTGTTTATACTTTATAAGGAAACCGATAATATGATCTTCCGCGTGTTGTCGCACAACATATTATCTACAGTATAAAGTAAGTGGACTATTGCATCGAACATATAAATAAATTATAAGATGCAATCATTTGATCATATGATTCTCATTTCAAATTAATTATTATAACATTGTTCATACAAAAGCTAGACTTTTAGTATACAATCCAACAATCTCCCACTTATACTAAAAGACTATGCTGTCATGTCTTCTGCCATACATCTGATTTCCACTCCCATTACACGACCATCAAAAGCTCTCGCCTTAAGGTCCTTGTAAATGGATTTACTAGGTTATCATCCGATGCAATCTAGGTGACAACATCCTTCCCCTTATCATACGATTTCTCGTAACAGGTGGTACTCGCGCTCCATGTGTTTAATTTCCTTATGGACTTGTGATTCCTTCAAGTTTGCAACTGCACCTAATATCATCAATATAAATTGTGATAACCTTGGGCAAACTTAGAATCACACCAAAGTCCATCATGAAGTTTCTAGAGTCATACAGATACTTTGGCTGCCTCATGGCTCCAATTTATCATCTTTCCATGATGGAATCCGGAGTCTGAAATATATTTCTATATAACACTCCTCCACATTATGACTCTACTTCCTAAAATTAAATGCATAACCTTTGAGGTGGATTTACTGCCATCCCTATCTGATTTGAAAAATCTGAATCTATGTAACCCATAAGAATCAGTGAATCTGTTCGGTAAGCCCACATATAGTTTCTAGTGCTTTTCAGGTACATAAGTATATGTCTTACCACAGTTCAACATTCTTATTTTGGGTTACCTTGATACCCAATGTTCATGCCATCGGCAAAACAGATATCCAATCTCGTGCATTGCATTCCTTAGATTAAGCTTCCTCATTTGCCGAAGCATAAGTAACCGCTTTCATCTTCTTTATCTACTTTTGTGTCACAAGACACATTCACTTAGATAAATTCGCATGCTAAACGAGTAAGGATCGTATCATTATATGAAACTTGAGATAAGCATAACATCCTTTCTTGTGATCCGTATTACCGTAATCAAAAGGATATTTTTGCTCTTCTTAAGTCCTTCATCTCATACCGTTTTATCAACCATACCCATATGCCTGACAATACTCTTTCATTGTCTCCAATGAGCAAGATACTATCTACTTATAGTACAAGAAATACCACCACGTTTCCATCACTCTTTTCAATACACAAGACTCATCCGATCATTGATTAGATCCATGTCACTGGATTACCTCATCAAAACGGATGTTTCATGATCTTGAAGCTTGCTTTAGTCCATGAATGGACACTTTTAAGCTTACTATCACAATGCTCTTAGCTTTTTGCAATGAATCACTCTGGTTGCTTCACATAGATGTTTCCCTTAAGACTTCCATTCAGGAAAGCTGTTTCGGCATCTATTTGCTATCCCTCATATTTCATATGAGTAGCAACAAATAAAAGAGTCTGGATCAACTTAGGCATAACTACCGGCGAACAGGTTTTCTCATAATCGAACTCTTTCTTTCTGAGTATACCTTTTCGCAACAAGCTTGCTTATAAGGTTTTCACCTTACTCTATGATCCTCTTTTATTCTTGCATGACCGCTTCCAATGGCTTTTACGCCATTTAGCTGTTCAACAAGCATCCAGACCTAATTTAAAATCCATCGATTCTATTTTAATATTCATTGCACTTTGCTAGGATTTGGCATTTCTAACTTGTAGTGCTTCGTCGTATCCGTGGGTCCATTTCATGTTTGCTAGGGACCAAGTCTCACGACTTTCCCAAAACATATATCTTACAGGTTGTCGAAGAACCCTCCCACTACGACAAGACACTACATGTAATTGTGTATCAAACGTGACACGCATTGCAGTTTGCCTTGTGGTATATCCTCTTGTACACTTGGTACTTATACTTTGTGTTTTTCCCTCTCACTTCCTTTAGAATAATTTATACATGTGTTTATGATTTAATACATAGTCTCTTTCCAAAAATCTAGTGTTTGTGTTAACAATCACCCTTCGATCTTTTAGACTAAATAAATCACCTTTATTTTTATAGCATATCCCACAAACAGACAAACATTCAAATGAATTACTGTTTCTAGGGCTTATCCATAAAATGAATTAAGTAATTCCAAATAATTTATCATCTATCTAATCATTACCATAAGAGTCTTATTCCTTCCATCCACCACACCATTCAGCTGGGGCATGCCCGGTGTAGACCACTTGAGATTTAATCTCAACCTTTGATTAATAGCTCCTAACTATCCTAAGAGGTACTCACCATCACGATTAAATCGTAATGACTAGATATATTTTCCATGACGCTTCACTGTACCAGCCTTGCAATTCTTGAATTAATCAAGGAACTTAGACATGCAGTGCATCAAACAAATATATCCATTTCAAGAATAATTCATCGATTGACGAATATTCATATCCACCTCTCATCCGGACAATCTTAGGACCACATAAATCATAATGAACTAATTCCAACATATATATCTTTGGTTCTGCACCCCTTTGCCTTGAAAAAGAAATTAGTCATTTTTACTCCCAAGCAAGACTCGAAAGTCAGATAGTTTTCACTTCAGATAAACCTAATGGTCTATCGGCTATCAACTTTTGAATCCTACTCAAGTAAAATGATCTAGTCTTAGATGCCAAATATATGTTTAGTTCATATCCGAAGGTATCTTTCTCTTACTAAGATTATAAGATTCATTATTAATTACTATTTGTTGCATCTGTGATATATACATGATTTAAGAGTATACAAATTATTCACCAACGTACAATAACAGATTACAACTCTATCCTTCATTATAATGACCATGTCATTTAAATGAAATGGAGTATCCATCTATTAATGCATAGAAACCGAAATCAAATTCTTTCTATGAAAACGTAAGTAAAACAATTTCTCATAATCAAACGTCTACTCATATCATTAGATAAATAGACAACTCCCACTGCAATAGCCACTACTCTTGTAGTTTTACCCATGTCATAACAATCTTATCCTCACTTAGTAATAAACATTTAGTGATTCCAGTATTTACACACTTCGTGTCAGTAAATGCCATCACTAATCATGTTTTAAACAACTAGTGAATAAGATATAAAACTTGTTCACAGTATGATGAAAATGGCTTTCCTTTGCCACATGTTTTGCCAGAAGTTTTCCACCATATACATCCTATTGTAATTCAGGTGGAACTTACTCAAAAACATCTAGGCAATTCACGGAGAATTAAATTGATCTAGGTTTCACTTCAATTTATACTCCATGCTTTCCCAATTCATTCATCAAATTAAATCATGATCTTCTGTCTTTTAACTTACTCAAGTATCCGAAGAGTTACATGAGACCATCATATTTCGATGAACCTCTCATCTCTTCACTAGAGACTTTAATAGGCATCATGAGACGTCCTTTGTGAGAACACACATGTATTTTCTTAAGCAGTAAAATTCGAAACCAAGATTCTTTTCTAATCATCTAATTTGGACAAGTAAATATGTTTCTTTTAGTAAGCAATAAGCAAGATAAAACCATTTGAAAGTTCAGAGAATCATAAATAAATATACCAATCAAATCTTTGAATTTTATCCTTTTATATTGATTCCCTCAAAACAATATAAAATAAAATTCACCGACATCTCAAGCACCGTGAGTCTGCAAGCCATGTTAGTGTGGACGTTTACAAATCCGAACATTTACAAGAGAAGGTTTTACCCATTAATTTCATTTGTCAACCTAACTTTATGACAAAATAATTAATAGTCGGTTCCTCTTTAGCTATGCAAATAATAGCAGTGACTCTGTTGGGGAGGATACTAATTATTTACACCTAAGTGTACACCATTATTTGATCTCAAGTCCGCTGCCCAAGCTTATATGCCTTACTGTTGGAGAAGTACACACGCGCTCAGATAACTTCCTATAACCATCAATTATATGAGTTTGTACCAGTGAACCGCATATAAACTCATCCGTTAGGGAGGAAGGCACTATAGCCAACGCGCAAGTCCATATGCATCACATTACAAACAATAATTATTTAAAGAAGTTTGTACTAGTGATCCGTGAATAAACTCATCCGTTAGGGAGGAAGGCTCTATTGCCAACGCGCAAGTTTACCCACATCACTTACAAACCAATAATAGAGGTCGCGGGAATTAATTACCAATCCCCTCTCCCACTTAGTTATTTAAGACCGAGGGTTTTTACATGCATATAATATTTAAAAATAAAATACGCAACCTAGCATGCTCATACTTCCAAATATATAACAATAATTGACCAATAAAACAATTATAGCAGTTATATATAAGGAAATAAATTGCCAAAAATAAGTTGACTTGATCAACACTCCAACATACATGCATATAATATACCAAATATAATACACAATCTAGCATGCTTCTATTTAAGGCAATAAATCATAGAGAATCATGCATACATATATAACAATAATCAATTAACAAATCAATTATAACAGTTATATAACAACAAATTCGATTGTTCGCCATCAATCACGAATGCGGGCAACTGCGATGGGGATCGACCTCCCCGCAGCCTGCTCTACCACTCCGGCACCCTGCCCGATCATATTGTGAAGACTCACACGGAATCTGATGCAGATCAGTCGAACTTGATGCAGACCCGCTCGAACCTAGTGCAGAGTCGATCGAACCTGATGCAAACTAATCGAACCTGATGTGAATCTGCTCGAACCTGGTGTATCATTGATCAAACCTGATGCAGACCAATCGAACCTGATGCAAATCCGCTCGAACCTAGTGCAGAGTCGATCGAACCTGATGCAAATCCGCTCGAACCTGGTGCAGCATCGATCGAACCTGATGTAGACCAATCGAATCTGATGTGAATCCGCTCGAACCTGGTGCAGTATTGATCGAATCTGATGCAGACCAATCGAACCTGATGCAAATCCGCTCGAACCTGGTGCAGCATCGATCGAACCTGATGTAGACCAATCGAACCTGATGCAAATCCACTCAAACCTGGTGTAGCATCAATCGAACCTGATGCAAATCCTCTTGAACTGTCGCTCGTCCAAGGGCCTACTTGCACGGAACCAAGTTCAGCCCAACGCGCAACATCAAACTACACTAACTGTCGTTCAGGGTTTGCAACTGTAGGAACCGGGAATCCAATCTCCACCGTCCAGAATCTACTACAGTGAGTTTTGAACATTCTGTCCAAATTACAGGTCGATCCAACGGTTATTTTCTGAGAAACGGCTCTATTCCCTCGACTGCGCATAACAGAATCGCCCAAAAACTGCTTCTATTTTCGGCATATTCCTGACAACACAAAGCTCCAAATACGATCTTCACCGTTCAGAATGTACATCCACAAAATCCGAACGTGCTGACAGAAAATTCAGCCTGATCCGATGGTTGAAACTCTGGTTATTGACTCTGCAATATCACTGCGCTGGATTTTCTCTCAATTTCTTCCTTCCATGTGAAATTGACGAACAGTTTTCGTCGAATCCTCTTACACACAACCATCGACGAACAGATATGATATAGGGTATATTTCACATAGGGATATTCATGGTTTGCGCAGTAAAACCAAACCCTAAACATGCGATCCTAATTTCGAAAAATTAATCACATAAACCCTAGCCTAACGTGTCACGCTTCACCACAAAACCGAAGCTCTGATACCAATTATTGGTGCTTGGATCATTTGGTTAACGTGACCCATTAGGGATTCATACGTTTCTAATATCAGCGGAAGCAATAAATCATAGAAACGATTACCGTTCACCAAGGTATGTTGACGAAAGATGATTCTCGCTGGCAGACTATGCAGTCCCACGAGAATAGCCATAACTTTCTCGTCTGATGTCGGAATTGAATGATATTTGTGCTAAGACAATCCTCTCTTCAACATCTTTCTGTCAGTATATTGATCATGAAATTCTGAGTACTGTACTAATTTATACAAATTTCGCAATGTCACGGACAACAGCAGCAAACTACCTTCTGATCTTCTGCTGTATGTCCCAAGTCCGATCTCGACGTCGTGTGGGCGACGATCTACGAGACCTCCTCAATCTGCTCTCAACCCTCATCACACGTGAATAATGAATTAGATTAGGGTTCAGAAAAAGCTGAGGTGACTTATATATATGGGCTACAACAGGGACCAGGAGGAGAAATTGGGTTGGGCCTCCATTGGGCTTAAGTATCCAAGCTTAGCCCAAAGCTTATACTTATGTCCAATAATAATAATATATTCCACTAAAATATTATTACTGCACTGCCTTTCCAATCCTAAAATTACGTTTTGGGCTCCTTCTTATTATGAGCCCGTTAGTCTCCCCATGTTTAAGATATACAATGTCCATTAATTAATTTAAGTTACTGATAACTCAATTAATTAATATCTCATCAAAGAGTAGTACCACTCAACCTCATTATCATGCCGGAATAAATTCCACCTGCAGGATTTATATGATAATCCTTATGAGCTCCTCAAGGGGACATCATCAACCTATGACGGACACGGATTCCTTTTACAATCAACAGCACACCATAGAGACAGCACTACTTCCCAACTCATAGATTTTGTTCATTTAATAACATGTAAATCTCACTCATTGATGAATCAAAGAAATACATACTGCCCTACGTGTCGAGGTTATTGTATAGGGATTAAGAGCACGAACTTCTATAATAACTGAGATCAAGTTCTCCTATAAGTCAGTATAAGTCGAACGATCTCAAACGGTCCTGCTCAGTACACACAAGTGCACTAATGTGATTCTATAGCCAAGACAAGCTAATACCAAACCACACTACAACCATCCCGATAGAGAGTCCCCGTCTATCTCGGTTGTGAGCATCTGTTTATACTTTATAAGGAAACCGATAATATGATCTTCCGCGTTTTGTCGCATAACATATTATCTACAGTATAAAGTAAGTGGACAATTGCATCGAACATATAAATAAATTATAAGATGCAATCATTTGATCATATGATTTTCATTTCAAATTAATTATTATAACATTGTTCATACAAAAAACTAGACTTTTAGTATACAATCCAACAGGATGGGTAGTGCAGTAATAATATTTTAGTGGACTATATTATTATTATTGGATTTAATTAAAAGCTTTGGGCTAAGCTTGATTAATTAAATCTAATTGAGGCCCAGCTCAATTTCTCCTCCTGGTCCCTGCAGTAGCCCAACTATATAAGTTATCTCAGTTCCTAATAACCTAAGTCTGCGCCACTTATGTAGAAAATAGAAAAGGAACAGATTGAGAACTCTCTGGGGATTGTTGACCACACAACACTAGAGAGTTGACTTTGTGTCATACTGTAGAAGATCAGAGGTGTTCTTCACAGATCTTCATCCTCTACTCCAACCCAGAAGTCAGGTAAATTATTTCTTGCTTCCGCTGATTGTTTACCTATTTTTTTTATCGGATCACGTTGAGCCAAACGATCCAAATGCCAACAAAATGAAGGAATATGCATTGAAACGATGAAAATGTTGATCGTAATGAGAAAAAAAGCATTAAAATGAAGGAAATATGCATTGAAAGAAAGGAAATGTTGATTGTAATGAAAAAATGAGCATCCAAATGAAGGAAATATGCATCTAAACGAAGGAAATGTTGATCGTAATGAGAAAATGAGCATTCAAATGAAGGAAATATGCAACTAAACGATGGAAATGTTGTGCATAACGTGCGAATGAGCATCAAAATGAAGGAATATGCATCAAAATGAAGGAAATATTGATCGTAATGAGAAAATGAGCATCAAACTACGCAATATTATTTAATGTAAATGAAAATAAAGAAAAAAGAACAAAGGATAAAGATGTTGTGGGGATGGCAAAGCAAAAAAGAGCCAAACAGGTGGCCCAAAAAGCTCTTGCAAAGAGCATTAACAGGAATAGAGCTAAACTAAAAATGAGTATTATTTTTCTTTGTAAGTGTGCTCCAATCTTATTTACTTGCAACATTCCAAATATCCGGAGGTTCACTCTGTTGCTTTGCTGTTTGGGAACGTGTAATCGGTTTAGTAGCCAGAATATAAGTGACGACTTTTCTTCTTATTTTTCCTCCTTTTAATTTCAGATTACTGTTGTTAAGCGTAGGAAAATCAATCTCACAATTAGTAGCAATAGTTGCATCATTTTCAATATAATCACCAATCTGATTATCCAACTTATCTGGAGCAGATTCCGAACCATCATCATCCAACGTGCCAAAACGATTCAAAAGAAAAATAAAAGGGGATTTCGGAGAGTATTGCGAATACTGACGCTCCCGTGCCTCAACACCAACATGTTGTGTGCAGCGAAGAGCATCATCAAATCCCGGATAACAGAATCAGAAGAAATCTAATGAGGAAGGGCAAAGGAAGCTGCCCGTATGGTAGATGAAGATTGAAGTTGGGCTTCATTGATTACACGCAAAGCTTAATCAATAACCAGTGGAGAAGTGTCTAAATCAGCAACCTAGAGATGAGAAGAAGAAGCTCGCTGGTCATCCACATGGGACTCAACCAGCAATCCCTTACCTTCGTCAACAGCAACCTGAGGTGAAACACAAACCAAAGACTCAGCATTTGGCAGCTGAGACCCCTGAGCAGCACCCACATTAGTGTCAATAACATCAAGTGTAGTAAACATGTTGGAGACTTGAGATGACAATCCACCAGAACTGATGTTCTAACACCAGTAGCTCCAAAAATAGCAACCACAGTCTCCTCTGGGTGAGAGGAAGAAGGTGCAGCTTGGTTTTCAGCCATCGGCAAAACCTATTCAGATTGCCTTTTCCAAGATCACACTCTCCTGAATGAATAGGGACATGGCCTTGTCTATGCTGTGTCCTTGCAAGTCAGAACAAGAAGAGTGGGGCTGGGCAGTATACTGCTGTAGAATAAAGTTAGTGAAAAGCTTAGAACGCCATTGCTTTTTCATGCGTGTCTGGATTCCATCAGTATCCACGGAAGCCCGTTTATTATTATGTTGCTTTTTCCTGCAATCACCTTCAAGATGCCCGAAGGTGTGGCAACCCAAGCAAAAGGAAGGAACGTTTTTGTACCCAACCGATAATTTGAAAGAGGTGGAGAAGGTAGTAAAGCATACCGATTCAGGGAAATAGTAGTTCAACATGTCAACTTCAATTAAAACACGAGCAAAATGCCTCAATGAACCACTTAGTGCATGCCCATCAGATCATAAATGGAACGCCAATAGACGAGGCTATAGAATGAAGCACTCGTTCCATCCAGAGCTCAAATGGTAATTTGTATATACGAATCCAAAAAGATACAACAGTAGGCTTAATTTGATAAGGATTAAAACCTGAAGACATGACTGGACTCTAATCTTGCCAAAATCTGTTTCAAACACTCACTTTTTCAAGACTGTAACACGTCTAGATTCATCAGGAAGAAGTAAATTGTAAAATCCTTTTCCGAGTGGAGCAATGGATAAAACACTAACACCCCATAAGGCTTTAAGCTTCGAAACCAAAGTGTCTGATGCAATCGGCTTTTGGCCGGGGACTATTAACAACTTGAAAGTGAGAAGAGGCGAATCACGTCCCTGATGAAACTTGGAGGCACCCAATCTGAATTGGGTAACCCACTACCATCTGAAGCAGACAAAGACCCATCTTGAGGCAACGAACAAATAGCTTGTTTGAAGGAAATCAGCGCCGATACAGGGCACCCCTCTGAAATTTGGCCTCATGAAATAGAGTTGCCACTGGAGGAAAGCGACCGCGGAAAAATCATTGGTTGAGCAGATTTGGCAATCGGTGGAGATAATCCAGTCGAATTTTGAGATTGAGGTAACCTATCACTATTAAAGGGCAGATTACTGGAAAAAGACCGACTCCTTTTCAAATTCGCCATTGCGACTGTGTTAACGAGAAAATGAGCATCAAAATGAAGGAAATATACATAGAATTGAAGAAAATGTTGATCGTAATGAGAAAATGAGAATCAAATGAAGGAAATATGCATCTAAATGAAGGAAATATTTATCGTAATGAGAAAATGAGCATCCAAATAAAGGAAATATGCATCAAAACGAAGGAAATATTGATTGTAACGAGAGAATGAGCATCAAAATGAAGGAATATGCATCGAAACAAAGAAATGTTGATCGTAACAAGAAAATGAGCATCAAAATAAAGGAAATATGCATCGAAATGAAGGAAATATTGATCGTAACGAGAGTATGAGCATCAAAATATATGAAGTATGTATCGAAATAAAGGAAATGATGATCATAATGAGAAAATGAGCATCAAATTGAAGAAAATATGCATCGAAACAAAGGAAATGTTGATCGTAATGAGCGATGTGCATCAAAATGAAGGATATATGCATCAAAAAGAAGGAAATATTGATCGTAACGAGCGAATGAGCATCAAAATGAAGGAATATGTATCGAAACGAAGGAAATGTTGATCTTAACAAGGAATGAGCATCAAAATAAAGGAAATATGCAATTAAACTAAGGAAATATTGATTGTAACGAGAAAATTAGTATCCAAATGAAGAAAATTTGCATCTAAATGAAGAAAATGTTTATCGTAACGAGAAAATGAGCATCCAAATGAAGGAAATATGCTTCTAAACGAAGGAAATATTGATCGTATTGAGCGAATGAGCATCAAAATATTGGAATATGCATCGAAACGAAGGAAATGTTGATCGTATTGAGAAAATGAGCATCAAAATAAAAGAAATATGCATCAAAACGAAGGAAATGTTGATCGTAACAAAAAAAATGAGCATCCAAATGAAGGAAATATGCATCGAAATGAAAGAAATGTTGATCGTAACGAGAAAATGAGAATCAAAATGAAAGAAATATGCATCGAAATGAAGAAAATGTTGATCGTAATGACAAAATGAGCGTAAAAAAGAAAGAAATATGCATCGAAATAAAGGAAATATTGATCGTAATGAGAAAATGAGAATAATAATGAATGAAATATGCATCGAAACGAAGGTAATGTTGATCTTAACAAGAAATGAGCATCAAAATGAAGGAAATATGCATTGAAAAGAAGGAAATCTTGATTGTGATAAGAGAATGAGCATTAATATGAAGGAAATATGTAATGAAGCGAAGCAAATGTTGACCGTAATGAGAAAATGAGCATCAAAATGATGGATATATGCATCGAAAAGAAGGAAATATTGATCGTAATGGGCGAATGAGCATCAAAGTGAAGGAATATGCATCGAAAAGAAGGAAATGTAGATCGTAACAAGAAAATGAGCATCAAAATAAAGGAAATATGCATCGAAACGAAGGAAATATTGATCGTAACAAGCGAATGAGCATCAAAACGAAAGAATATGCATCGAAATGGTAGAAATTTTGATCGTAAAGAGAGAATGAGCATCAAACTATGTATTATTAAAGAAAAATGAAAATAAGAAAGGGGGACAAGGATAATGACGTTAATGGGATGACAAATCCAAAAAGAACCAAACAGGTGGCTCAAAATAGAAAGCCCTAATAAGAGCTTTAATAGATATAGAGCTATTCTAAGACTAATTATTTTTTCTTTGTAAGACTTCTCCAATCTTGTTTACTTGCAACGTCCCAAATATTTGGAGGTTCATTCTGAGTTTGGTTTACTGTATCGGAATGAGTAATCGGCTTAGAAGCTAAGATATAAGTAACACCTTTCCTTCGTGATTTTCCTCCTCGTAGATTTATGGTGCTAAGATTAGGAAAGTTCTCATCCAGAGAGTTTGAAATTATAGGAGCATGCATATCATTCGGATGAGCTTCCACTTGTGTGTGTGAAGCCAAATTTTTTCCTACCTCATTAATTACTTTTAAAGCACCTAAGTCAACACGATTATCAGCTTGGACGTGTGTTGCCTGCGAAGAATCCACTATAGATTGCTCATTACGGGACACCCCAGAAACTTTTGCTTGTGATTGAGCCAGAATGTGTAGCGCCTCATTAATTACCTCTGATGAAGTAGTTAAATCAGCAAGCTTATCAATGTGGGCATGAGGTGTGGGCGAACCAACACGAACAAATTGAACAACATCAAGGGGCTGTGTAGAGACAATATCTACACCAATTCGACCACCAGAATAGAGATCCAAGGGAGTAGTAGCCGTAACTCCAACAACCTCAGACTCCAAAATATCAAAGCTATTCGAAGTAGGCACAGGGATAAAAGCAGTATTTGCTATTGGACTAGCACTTTTGAACTTAGCACGATGATCCGAGCCCGAAGCAATCCAAGGATTAGAAAGCCTAACCTATTCATCAGAGCCATGCTGCTGTCGGCTATCAGTTCCAGGAACCAAAGGTAGCACCTGAAGTTCAGGTCGAGAGAGGCAGTATGTTGCGTAAGCCCAGCAGTATTGCTATCATCAATTCAGGTCGCTGATTAGCTTTCACTCTCCATTGTTTTGTCTTCTTAGTTACAAACTTTTTAGCATTCTGTTTATGCCCATGATGTTTTTTCTTACAAATCGAAGTGGAATGCCCCAGGGTGTGGCAAGAGCAACAGAATTCCAGGATGTTTTCAAATCCAAGTGAGATACTAATAGGAACGCCCGAAATTACCAGGCTGATGTGATCAGGGATATCCTTTTGAACATCAATGTCTACTAAAATGCACGTAAAGTTTCCCAACAAACCATATAGCACCCTCTCATCAACACAAATAGGCGAGCCAATTGTTGCTGATATTGAAGTAAGAATTCTACCAGTCCACATCTCAAATGGCAGTTCATAAATCCTCATCCAGATAGGAACTATAGAAGTCTTGGCTTTATGAGGATTAAAACCAGGGATCCAATGCTAAATTTTGACCCTCCCGAAACTGACATCAAATATACATTTCTCTAAAATGGCTTGCTTACGGGAAGCATAAAAAATTAACAAATTAAAAAATCTATTTCCGAGGGGAATAAGTAGAACATCCGAGAGTTACCAAAAAATTTCAATTGTTCAATCAATTTTGTGTTAGAAATTAGATTATGCCCACAATTCATGATCAATTGAACGATAAGAAATAAGGAACAAGCTTCAACCCGAGTCTTATAATAACAATCATCAACAGGAATTGTGATTTCATCACCTGTACACAAAGAAGGGAAAACCTCAATATTTTCTGATTTATCACAAATTGAATTGAAAAAAGCTTTGGTCACCCTATTGTGAACATCTCCTGCAGTCGAAGAAGGCGTCACATAGGGGCATGGGGAGTCGCGCCATCTAGGATTTGTCTGAAAGACAGTCGATGTGCAGGGACCTGCGACTCTACATGAGAAATTAGGGTAGGGTTCTGATTAGAAATCGACAGGACTGCTGGTCTGGCATCGGCAGAGCATCAATCTGAACTGATTCAATGGGCGAATCCCTAATAGGGGATGAGTGAGAAGTTTCACAAGTGTGAAATGGGGATAGAGAGTGAATAGGTGTAGAATTTGGTAGGGATGAGCCACAGGAATGGGAAGACAGTGCCATGGACGACGGCTTTCACATTCTAGAGAGAGAGTGGAGAGAAATCCCTAGAGGGAGAAACCCCTATAAACAAAACAAGAAAAATTGTAAAGAGAGAATGAGCATCAAACTACGTAATATTATTAAAGGTAAATAAGAATAAAGAGAAGGGAACAAAGGATGAAGATGTTGTGGGGATGGCAAAGCCAAAAAGAGCCAAAACAGACGGCCTAAAAAAGAAAGCTTTTGCAAAGAGCCTTAACAGAAATAGAGCTAAACTAAAAATAAGTATTATTTTTCTTTGTAAGTATGCTCCAATCTTATTTACTTGCAACAAAGCAAACATCCGGAGGTTCACTCTGTTGCTTTGTTGTTTGGGAACGTGTAATCGGTTTAGAAGCCGGATTATAAGTAACACTTTTTCTTCTTGTTGTGCCTCCTTTTAGTTTTATGGTTCTAAGGGAAGGAAAGTTCTCATCCTGAGAGTTTGCAATTGTCTTGCCCAAATCATTTTTTTGATTTTCTGGTTCAGTCAAAGCCTTCGGTTGTGTAGCAGGTTGATGTATGAGCTCCAATTGAGGAGCATCTTGTGAATCTGGTGCGCAAGAATAGGGCTGTGTAGCAGAATAGGTAACTAGAGCTCTCATAGCTTCATCAATAAGGGTAGGAAAAGCTGCCAAATTAGCCAATGGAGACTGATCAGATATCTCGGGAGGAATTCCCTGCTGTTCAATAGTAAGATGATCCCATTTCTCCAAAATAGAGGTACCTCTCAAAGTATCATCAGTTGTTGGAAAAAATTCCAAAATGAAATCCCCCTCCACCTGATTCTCAATCAAATCGTGAATAGGAGCATTTGAAGAAACCAAAGGCTAAGTTTGTGTTTCCTCTAATTCATTGGCCAAAGCACCAAACATATTTGAAATAGAAAGTGGAGGAGATATTTTAACGTGAGACACAATCCCAACATCCATTGCAAATTGATCAATACAGCAAACAACCTGATCGCAGTCAATAGGTGTTGCGTCCCTGGTGGCCACCTTCGTCGTACCCAGTGGAGATTGAATTGGAGTAACAACCCCAGCAGGGGCAGCCTGTGATGAAGGGCTGCTTAAGCTAGGCTCATGACCAGCATCCTGGGAAGCAGAAGACCCTTTTGAAGCAACTTTATTAGCCTGCCATACTGACCTTTTATTCTTCTTGAAACCATCTGGTTCAGGTTGCCGTTTGTGTTTAAAACCTTTCCTACAATTCACATCAACATGCCCAAGAGAGTGGCATGAGCTACAAAAATCAGCTCATATCCAACTGATATTTGAATAAAAAAGTGAAAAGGTCTAGACTGATCGAATCAGGGAGCTCGTCTTGAACATTAAGATCCACTAATATTCGTGCGAAGTAGCCCAAAGAGCCGCTGAGGGAATGCTCATCCAGTTGGATTGGAGATCCAATAATAGCAGTAATGGCATGAAGATTCGTTCAGTCCATAATTTAAAGGCAATTCAAATATCCTCACCTAGATTGAAACAATAGATGTTTTGGCCTTGTAAGGGTTGAAAACAACAACCTATTTCTGAGCTCTGAGTTTACCCACCCCCAAATCGAAGATTCTATCTTTCAGAATGCGTTCTCTACACTTAGAATCTGTAATAAGAGCATTGTAGAGGCCTCTCCTTAAAGGGAAAATATGAACAGCCGGAAGCTTCCATAAGAGGGATAATTAATTTTCCAAATCAATTTGAGAAATCGATTTCTGACCCTGTTCTAAGAGGATTCTGATAGTGATAAATGGAGAGCAGAGATTAACATGCGTGACACACCAAATCATGTCTCTCAATTGGCTACCTCTATTATGGAGTTTTTTAGGGATAGATCGAATCCCTCTAAAATCTTCTCTGTTTCTCGTTTAGAATCAGGTATAACTATTACAGTGGATGAAAATTATTACAAAAATCATGTTAATCTCTGCTCTCCATTTATCACTATCAGAATTCTCTTAGAACAGGGTCATAAATTTATTTCTCAGATTGATTTGGAAAATTCGATTGTTCCTCTTTTGGAAGGTTCCTGCTGTTCATATTATCCCTTTAAGGAGAGGCTCCTACAATGCTCTTATTACAGATTACAGATTCTGAAAGACAGAATCTCCGATTTGGGGGTGGGTAAACTCAAAGCCCAAAAATGGGTTGCTGCTTTCAACCTTTACAAGGCCAAAACGTCTGTTGTTTCGATCTGGGTGAGGATATTCGAATTGCCTTTTGAATTCTAGACTGAACGAATCTTCATGTCCATTGATGTTGCTATTGGATCTCCAATCCGAGTGGATGAGAATGCCCTCGTGCGGCTCTTTGGACCACTTCGCATGATATTATTGGATCTCTATTTTCAAGACGAGATCCCTGGTTTGATCAGTCTGGACCTTTGCACTTCTTCTATTCAAATATCAGTTGGATGTGAGAATTTACCTGATTTTTGTAGCTCATGCCACTCTCTTGGGCATGTCGATGTGAATTGTAGGAAAGGTTTTAAACACAAACGGCGGCCTGAACCAGAAGGTTTCAAGAGGAATAAAAGGTCAGTATGGAAAGCTAAGAAAGTTACTTCAAAAGGGTCTTCTGCTTCCCATGTTGCTGGTCATGAGCCTAGCTTAAGCAGCCCTTCATCACAGACTGACCCTGTTAGGGTTGTTACTCCAGTTCAGTCTCCACTGGGTGCGACGAAGGTGATGTTGGATTGCATACTAAATGTCTAGCTTTTTGTATGAACAATTCTATAATAATTTATTTGAAATGAGAATCATATGATCAAATGAATGCGTCTTATAATTTATTTATATATCGATGCAATAGTCCACTTACTTTATACTATAGATAATATGTTGTGCGACAACACGCGGAATATCATATTATCGATTTTCTTATAAAGTATAAGCAGATGCTCACAACCGAGATAGATGGGGACTCTCTATCGAGATGGTTGTAGTGTGATTTGGTATTAGTTTGTCTCTATCGGGCTAGGGTTTATGTCAAAAGGTGAAAGGGTTCAAGTAATCATGTTATGCTAGTATACCCTATTCAGATACCATATACCTATGTCAAACTTGGACTAGGGTTTAGATATTATTATTTCTTGTTGAATACTCTATACGTTTGATGATACTTTTCGAAAATTTGATAATCTGAAATTTTCAAAAATTTGATAATTTGGAAATTTTTGAAAATTTGATAATCTGAAAATTTTGAAAATTTTATAATCTGGAAGTTTTAAAATTTTGAAAATCTAGTAATTTTTGAAACTTTGATAATCTGGAAGTTTTCGAAAATTTGATAATCTGAAAAATTCAAAAATTTGATAATCTGAAAATTTTTGAAAATTTGATAATCTGGTCGATATCGATGATTTCAATAATCTGGATAATATCGACTGTCGATATCGATAGTTTTGAAAATTTGATAATCTAAAAGTTTTTAAAAAATTTGATAATCTGGTCGGTATCGAATGATTTTGATAATCTTGATAATATCGATGGTCGATATCGATATTTTCGAAAATTTGATAATCTAGAGATTTTTCAAAATTTGATAATCTAGAGGTCGTTGCCCGTATTCGTGCTTGGTGGTGAATAATCGAATTCTCTAATATATAACTATTATAACTTATTTAATTATCAGATTATTATTATATATGATAAGTATGTTCTCTGTGATTTACTGCCTTATGTGTCATAATAAGAGCATGCTAGGTTGCGTATTTTATTCTGGATATTGTACGCATATAAAAACCCTCGGTGTTAAATTACTAAGTGGGAGAGGGAATTGGTTAATAATTCCCACTGCCTCCATTATTGGTTCGTTCGTGATGTGAATGAACTTGCGCGTCGGTATTACAGCCTTTCTCCCCATCGGATGAGTTTATTTATGGATTGCTAGAACAGACTTCTTTGAATAATTATTGTTTGTAATGTGATTCACATGAACTTGCGCGTTGGCTATAGTGCTTTCCTTCTCATCGGATAAGTTTATATGCAGTTCATTAGTACAAACTTATAATTGATGACTGTAGGAAGTTATCCAAGTGCGTGTGTACTTCTCCATCTGTAAGGCATATAAGCTTGCATAATGAACTTGGGGTTAAATAATGGTGTACACTTAGGTGCAAATAATATGTATCCTCCCCATCGGAGTCACTGCTATTATTTGCATGGCTAAAGAGAAAGCGATTATTAATTATTTTGTAATGAGGTTAGGTTGACAAATGAAATTAATGGGTAAAACCTTATCTTGTAAATGTTCGAATTTGTATACGTCCACACTATCGTGGCATGCAGACTCACGTTGCTTGAGATGTTAGTGAATTTTATTTTTATATTGTTTTGAGGAAATCAATATAAATGGATAAATTCGAAGATTTGATCGGTGTATTTATTTGTGATTCTTTATATTTTCAAATAGTTTTATCTCGCTTATTGTTTACTAAAAGAAACATATTTATTGGTCTAAAATTAGATGATAAAAAAAGAATTCTGGTTTTAATTTTTACTGCTTAGGAAAATATATGTGTTCTCACCAATGATGTCTCATGATGCCTACTAAAGTCTCTAGTGGAGAGGTGAGAGGTTCATAGAAATATGATGGTCTCATGTGACTCTTCAGATACTTGAGTAAGTTAGAAAAACAAGAGGTCATGGATAAGTTGATGAATGAATTGGGAATGTTTGGAGTAGAAATTGAAGGAGAAACCTAGATCAATTTATTCTTCATAATTTTTCTGGATGTTTTGAGCAAGTTCTACCTGAAATACGAGAGGTTGTATATGGTGGGGAACTTCTGACAAAACATGTGGCAAAGGAAATCAATATTCATCAAGATGTGAACAAGGTTAGTATCTCATTCACTAGTCGTTGAAGTATGTTTAGAGATGACATCTACTGACATGTTGTGTGTAGATACCGGAATCACTAAAAGCCTGCAACTAAGTGATGATGAGATTGTTATGTACATGGGTAATACTATGAGAGTAGTAGTTGTTGCAGTGGAGTTGTTTATTTATCTTACGATATGAATAAACATTTGTTTTTGAGAAATTGTCTTAACGTACGTTTTTCATAGAAAGAGTTTGAATTCAGTTTCTATGTTTTTCGGATGGATACACTATTTCATTTAAATGACACGGTCATTATAGTCAAGGATAGAGTTATAATCTGTTATGGTACATTGGTGACAATTTGGGCACTCTTAAATCATGTTTATCCCACAGATGCAATAAATAGTAATTAATAACGCGTCTTCTAATTCTTAGTAAGAGAAAGGAACCTTCAGATATGAACTAAATATACTTTTGGCATCTAAGACAAGATTAATTTTACTTGAATAGGATTCGAAGGTTTATAGCCAATGGACCGTTGGATTTATCTGAAGTGAAAACTATCTGACTTGCGAGTCTTACTTGGAAGTAAAATGATTAATTGCCTTTTTAAGGCAAAGGGGTATAGGGCCATGCAAAGATATGTTGAGAATGGTTCATTCTGATTTATGCGTCATAAGACTATCTTAACGAGAAGTGGTCATTACAATTTAATCGTGGTGGCGAGTACCTCTTAGGATAGTTTAGGAGCTATTTATCGGAGAATGAGATTAAATCTCAAGTAGTCTACACCGTGCAAACCCCAGCAGAATGGTGTGACGAAAGAAGGAATAAGACTCTTATGGAAATGATTAGATAGATGATAAATTATTTGAAATTATTAAATTCATTTTATGGGTATGCCCTAGAAACAGCATGTCATATAACATTTGTCTATTTGTGGGATATTCTAGAAAAATAGAGGGTGATGATTTATTTAGTCCAAAAGATCGTAGGGTGATTGTTAACACAAACACTAGATTTTTGGAAAAGGACGATGTAATAAATCACATACTTATGTATAAGTTGTTCTAAAGGAAGTGAGAAGGAAAACACAAAGTGATAGTACCAATTGTACAAGAGGATATATGACAAGTAAACTGCATTGCGTGCTACATCTGATACACAATTGCATGTAGTGCCCTATCGTAGTGGGAGGGTTGTTTTACAACCTGAAAGATTTATGTTTTGAAAGAGTCTTGAGACTGGGTCCTTAGTAAACAAGGAACTGACCCACGGATATGACGAAGCACTACAAGATAAAAATGCGAATCATAGAAAAGTGAAATGTTTTATGAAATAGAATCTAATGATTTTAAATTAGATTTGGGAGCTTGTAGGATCACTATATGGTGTAAAAGCCGTAGGAAGTGGTCATGCAAAATAAAAGAGGATCATATGGTAAGGTGAAAACCTTGAAGCAAATCTTGTTGCGAAAAAGTATACTTAGAAAGAAAGGATTCGATTATGAGGGAACCTGTTCACTAGTAGCTATGCCTAAGTCGATCCAGACTCTTCTATTTGTTGTTGTTCATATTGAATATGGGGTATAGCAAATAGATGTCATGACAGCTTTCCTGATTGGAAGTCTTGAAGAAAACGTCTTTGTGAAGCAACCAGAGTGATTCATTACAAAGGGTTAAGAGCATTTTGATTGTAAGCTTAAAGGTGTCCATCGATAGATTAAAGCAAGCTTCAAGATCATGAAACATCTATTTTGATGAGGAAATCTAGGCATATGGATTTATTCAATATGCGGATGTGTCTTGTGTATTGAAAAGAGTAACGAAAATATGGAGATATTTCTTGTATTTTATGTAGATGATATATTGCTCATTGGAGACAATGAAAGAGTATTGTCGGGTGTATGGGTATGGTTGATAAAGCAGTATGAAATGAAGGACTTAAGAGAAGCAAAATATATCCTTTTGATCATGATAATATGGATCACAAGAAAGGATGTTATGCCTGTCTCAAGCTTCATGAAATGATACAATCCTTACTCTTATTAGCATGTGACTTTATCTAAGAAAATGTGTCTTGACACAAAAGAAGATAAAGGAGATGAAAGCGGCTCCTTATGCTTTAGCGAATAAGGAAGTTTAATCTAAGGAATACTATGCACGAGATCGAATTTCTATTTTGCCGAAGGCATGATCAGTGAGTATCAAGGTAGCCCGAAACAAGAATGATGAACTGTGGTAAGACATATACTCATGTACCTGAAAAGGACCAGAAATTATATGTGGACTTACCGAACAGATTCACTGCTTCTTATGGGTTACATAGATTCAGATTTTTCAAATCAGATAGGGACAACAGTAAATCCACCTCAAAGGTTATTTGTTTAATTTTAGGAAGTAGAGTTATAAGATGGAGGAGTGTTATATAGAAATATATTTCGGACTCCACCATGAAAAGATGATAAATTGGAGCCTCTGAGGCAGCAAAGTATTTTTATGACTCTAGAAAACTTCATGATGGACTTTGAAGTGTTTCTAAGTTTGCCCAAGGTTATCACAATTTCTTGTGATAATAATGGTGCAGTTGCAAACTTGAAGGAATCACGAGCCCTTAAGGCAATTAAACACATGGAGTGCGAGTACCACCTGTTACGAGAAATCATATGATGAGGGGATGGTTGTTGTCGCCTAGATTGCATCAGATGATAACCTAGTAAATCCATTTACAAGGACCTTAAAGCGAGAGCTTTTGACGGTCATGTAGTGGGAGTGGAAATCAGATGTATGGCAGAAGACATGACAGCATAGTCTTTTAGTATAAGTGGGAGATTGTTGGATTGTATACTAAAAGTCTAGCTTTTGTGTGAACAATGCTATAATAATTTATTTGAAATGAGAATCATAGGATCAAATGATTGCATCTTATAATTTATTTATATGTCGATGCAGTAGTCCACTTACTTTATACTGTAGATAATATGTTGTGCGACAACACGCGGAAGATCATATTATAGGTTTTCTTATAAAGTATAAATAGATGCTCACAATCGAGATTGACAGGGACTCTCTACAGAGATGGTTGTAGTGTGATTTGGTATTAGTTTATCTTGACTATAGAATCACATTAGTGCACTTCATGTGTATTGAGCAGGACCATTTGAGATCATTCGATTTATACTGACTATATAGGAGAACTTGATCTCAGTTATTATGGATGTTCGTGCTCTTAATCCCTATACAATAACCTCGACACGTAAGGCAGTGTGTATTTCTTTGATTCATCAATGGGTGAGATTTACATATAATTAAATCAATAAACTCGGTGAGTTGGGAAATAGTATTATCTTTATGGTGTGATGTTGATTATAGAAGGAATCCGTCTCCATTATAGGTTGATGATGTCCCCGTAAAGAGCTTATAAGGATTATCAGGTAAATCCTGCAGGTGGATTTATTCCGGCATGATAATAAGATTGAGTGGTACTATTCTGGGATGAGATATTAATTAATGGAGTTGTCAGTAACTTAATTAATTAATGGGCATTAATATCTTAAACATGGGGAGACTAACGGGCTCATAATATGAAGGAGCCCATAACGTAATTATGGGATTAGAATGGTAGTGCAGTAATAATATTTTAGTGGTATATATTATTATTATTGGACTTAAGTATAAGCTTTGGGATAAGCTTGGATACTTAAGCTCAATGGAGGCCCAAATCTAATTTCTTCTTCTGGTCCCTACTGTAGCCCATATATAAGTCATCTCAACTGTGTGGAAACCCTAACTGAAAAGTAATTCATACCTAACACTACGAGAAGGGCGAGATAACATCAAATTGAGAAGATCTCGAAGATCATCGCCCACACGATGTCGAGATTGGACTTGGGAATACATCAGAAGATCAAGAGGTCATTTACTGCTGATGTTTGCCAACTTGTATGATTTTATAAAATTATACAGAAGTCAGATATCAACTTGCGATATACTGACGAAAAGCCACGAAATAGAGGATCGTGTTGGTGAGTAGATCACTCAAATCGAAGATCAGACGAGAGAGTTATGCCCAAATTGTGAGGCTACGCAGGCTGCCAGCGAGAATTCATCTTCTTCAACATACCCTCGTGAAAGGTAATATGTTTCTTATTTTTCTTACTTTCGCTGAATTAAAAATGTATAAAACCCTAATAGTTCACGTTAACCAGATAATCGAACGCCAACAGGTGGCCACCAGGGACGCCACACCTGTTGACTGCAATCAGGTGGTTGGCTGTATTGATTAATGTGCAATGGATGTTGGGGTTGTGTCTCACGCTAAAATATCTCCTCCACTTTCTGTTTCCAATATCTGATGATACTTTGAGAGGTGCCTCCATTTTGGAGAAACGGGATCATCCTACTATTGAACAACAGGGAATTCCTTTCAAGACGTCTGATCGATCTCCATTGGCTAATTTGGCAGCTTCCCCGACCCTTATTGATGAGGCTATGAAAGCTCTAGTTACCTATTCTACTACACAGCCCCACTCTTGCGCACCAGATTCACAAGATGCTCCTCAATTGGAGCTCATACATCAACCTGCTACACAGCCGGAGGCTATGTCTTAACCAGAAAATCAAAAAGATAATTTGGGCAAGATAATTGCAAACTCTCAAGTGATAACTTTCCTTTCCTTAGCGCCATAAAACTAAAAAGAGGCACAACAAGAAGAAAAGGTGTTACTTATAATCCGGCTTCTAAACTGGTTACACGTTCCCAAACAGCAAAGCAACAGAGTGAACCTCCGGATGTTTGGAATGTTGCAAGTAAACAGGATTGGAGCAGACTTACAAAGAAAAATAAAACTTATTTTTAGTTTAGCTCTATTTCTGTTAAGGCTCTTTGCAAGAGGTTTCTTTTTTAGGCCGCCTATTTTGGCTCTTTTTGGATTTGCCATCCCCACAACATCGTCATCCTTTGTTCCTTCTCTTTATTTTCATCTACCTTCAATAATATTGCATAGTTTGATGCTAATTCTCACTTTACGATCAACATTTCTATCATTTCGATGCATATTCTTTCAATTTGATGCTAATTCGATTGTTAAGATCAATATTTTCTTCATTTTAAAGGATATTGCCTTAATTTTGATGCTCATTTTCTCGATACGATATACATTTCTTTCATTTTGATGCATATTCCTTCATTTTGATGCTCATTTTCTCGTTATGATCAACATTTCCTTTGTTTTGATGCATATATTCTTCATTTTGATGCTCATTTTCTCGTTACGGTCAATATTTTTCTCATTTTGTTGCATATTTCCTTCATGTTAACGCTCATTCTCTTGTTACGATCAAGATTTCCTTCGTTTTGATGCATATTTCCTTCATTTTGATGCACATTTCTTGTTATGATCAACATTACCTTCATTTTGATGCATATTTACTTCATTATGATGCTCATTTTCAGATTACGATCAACATTTCCTTCATTTCGATGCATATTTCCATCATTTTGATGCTCATTCTCTCATTACGCTTAATGTTTCCTTCGTTTAGATGCATATTTCCTTCATTTAGATGCTCATTTTCTCGTAACGATTAACATATCCTTTGTTTAGATGCATATTTCCTTCATTTGGATGATCATTTACTCATTACGATCAACATTTTCTTAGTTTCGATGCATATTTTCTTTATTTTGATGTTCATTTTCGTGTTACGATCAACATTTCCTTCGTTTCGATGCATATTTCTTTCATTTTGATGCTTATTTTATCATTACAATCTACATTTCCTTCGGTACATGCATAATTCCTACATTTAATGCTCATTTTCTGGTTACGATTTATATTTCTTTCATTTCAATGCATATTTCCTTTATTATGATGCTCATTTTTTCATTACGGCCAATATTTACTTCTTTTCGATGCATATTTCTGGGATGCTCATTCTCTCATTACGATCAATATTTCCTTAGTTTCAATGCATATTTCCTTCTTTTTGATGCTAATTTTCTCATTACGATCAACATTTTCTTCATTTCGTTACATATTTCCTTCATTTTGATGCTCGTTCTCTTGTTACGATCAAGATTTCCTACATTTCGATGCATATTTCCTTCAATTTGATTCTCATTTTCTCATTACAATCAACATTTCCTTTGTTTCGTTGCATATTTTCTACATTTTAATACTCATTTTCTCGTTACGATCAGCATTTTCTTCGTTTCGATGCATATTCCTTCATTTTGATGCTCATTCGCTCATTACAATCAATATTTTCTTCGTTTCGATGCATATTTCCTTTATTTTGATGCTCATTTTCTCATTATGATCAATATTTTCTCCTCTTTGTTGCATATTTCCTTCATTTTCTTGATACGATCAATATTTCCTTTGTTTAGATGCCTATTCCTTCATTTTGATGTTTATTCTCTTATTACGATCAACATTTCCTTCATTTTGATACATATTCTTTCATTTTGATGCTTATTCGCTCGTTACAATCAACATTTCCTTCATTTAGATGCATATTTCCTTCATTTGGATGGTAATTTTCTCATTACGATCAACACTTCTTTTGTTTCGATGCATATTTCCTTTATTTTAATTCTCATTTTCTTGTTATGATCAATATTTCCTTCGTTTCGCTGCATATTCCTTCATTTTGATGTTCATTCGCTCGTTACGATCTACATTCCTTTCATTTAGATGCATATTTCCTTCATTTGGATGCTCATTTTCTCATTACGATAAACATTTCCTTCGTTTCAATGCATATTTCCTTCATGTTGATGTTCATTTTCTCGTTTCGATGCATATTCCTTCATTTTGATGCTCATTTTCTTGTTTCGATGCATATTCCTTCATTTTGATGCTCATTCACTTGTTACGATCAACATTTCCTTTTTCGATGCATATTTCCTTCTTTTTGGTGCTCATTTTCTCGTTACGATCAACATTTTCTTCGTTTCATTGCATATTCCTTCATTTTGATGCTTATTCTCTTTATACGATCATGATTTCCTTCTTTTCGATGTATATTTCCATCATTTAGATTTTCATTCTCTCATTGAAATCAATATTTCCTTCATTTTCTTTACATATTTCCTACATTTAAATACTCATTTTCTCGTTACAATCAACATTTTCTTCATTTCGATGCATATTCCTTAATATTGATACTCATTCCCTCGTTACAATAAAAATTTCTATCATTTCGATGCATATTTCCTTTATTTTGATGCTCATTTTCTCATTATGATCAATATTTTCTCCTCTTTGTTGCATATTTCCTTCATTTTCTTGATACGATCAATATTTCCTTTGTTTAGATGCATATTCCATCATTTTGATGCTTATTCTCTTGTTGCGATCAACATTTCCTTCATTTTGATACATATTCCTTCATTTTGATGCTTATTCGCTCGTTAAAATCAACATTTCCTTCATTTAGATGCATATTTCCTTCATTTGGATGGTAATTTTCTCATTACGATCAACACTTCTTTTGTTTCGATGCATATTTCCTTCATTTTAATTCTCATTTTCTTGTTATGATCAACATTTCCTTCGTTTCGCTGCATATTCCTTCATTTTGATGCTCATTCGCTCGTTACGATCTACATTCCTTTCGTTTAGATGCATATTTCCTTCATTTGGATGCTCATTTTCTCATTACGATAAACATTTCCTTCGTTTCAATGCATATTTCCTTCATGTTGATATTCATTTTCTCGTTTCGATGCATATTCCTTCATTTTGATGCTCATTTTCTTGTTTCGATGCATATTCCTTCATTTTGATGCTCATTCACTTGTTACGATCAATATTTCCTTTTTCGATGCATATTTCCTTCTTTTTGGTGCTCATTTTCTCGTTACGATCAACATTTCCTTCGTTTCGTTGCATATTCCTTCATTTTGATGCTTATTCTCTTGATACGATCATGATTTCCTTCTTTTCGATGTATATTTCCATCATTTAGATTCTTATTTTCTCATTAAAATCAATATTTCCTTCTTTTTCTTTACATATTTCCTACATTTAAATACTCATTTTCTCGTTACAATCAACATTTCCTTCATTTCGATGCATATTCCTTAATATTGATACTCATTCCCTCGTTACAATAAAAATTTCTATCGTTTCGATGCATATTTCCTTTATTTTGATGCTCATTTTCTCATTACGACCAATATTTCCTTTGCTTCGATGCATATTTACTTCATTTTGATGCTCATTCTCTCGTTACGATCAACATTTCCTTCATTTAGATGAATATTTCTTTCATTTGGATGCTCATTTTCTCGTTACTATCAAAATTTCCTTCGTTTAGATGCATATTACATAATTTTGATGCTCATTCGATCGTTACGATCAATATTTCCTTCATTTCGATGCATATTGTCATCATTTTGATGCTCATTTTCTCGTTATGATATTCATTTCCTTCGTTTCAATGCATATTTCCTTTAATGTGATTCTCATTTTCTCATTACGATCAACATTTCCTTCGTTTCGATACATATTTCCTTCATTTTGATGCTCATTCTCTCATTACGATCAACATTTTCTTAGTTTTTATGCATATTTCATTCTTTTTGATGCTCATTTTCTCGTTACGATCAATATTTCCTTTGTTTCGATGCATATTACTTCATTTTGATGCTTATTCGCTCGTTACGATCAACATTTCCTTCGTTTAGATGCATATTTCCTTCATGTGGATGCTAATTTTCTCATTACGATCAATACTTCCTTAGTTTGATGCATATTTCCTTCATTTTAATGCTCATTTTCTTGTTATGATCAATATTTCCTTCGTTTTGCTGTATATTCCTTCATTTGATGCTTGTTCGCTCGTTAAGATCTAAATTTCCTTCATTTAGATGCATATTTCCTTCATTTGGATGCTCATTTTCTCGTTACGATCAATATTTCCTTCTTTTCGATGTATATTTCCTTCATGTTGATGTTCATTTTCTCGTTTCGATGCATATTCCTTCATTTTGATGCTCATTTTCTTGTTTCGGTGCATATTCCTTTATTTTGATGCTCATTCACTTGTTACGATCAACATTTCCTTTTTCGATGCATATTTCCTTCTTTTTGGTGCTCATATTCTCGTTACGATCAACATTTCCTTCGTTTCGTTGCATATTCCTTCAGTTTGATACTTATTCTTTTGTTTCGATCATTATTTCATTCATTTCGATGCATATTTTCTTCATTTGGATTCCCATTTTCTCATTACACTCAACATTTCCTTCGTTTCGTTACATATTTCCTACATTTAAATATTATTTTCTCGTTACAATCAATATTTCCTTCATTTTGATGCATATTCCTTAATTTTGATGCTCATTCCCTCGTTACAATCAACATTTCTTTCATTTTGATGGATATTTCCTTTATTTTGATGCTCATTTTCTCATTACGACCAATATTTCCTTTGCTTCGATGCATATTTCCTTCATTTTGATGCTCATTCTCTTATATTTCCTTCATTTTGATGCTCATTCTCTGGTGTTCACGCTTCGTTCATTTCTGTTGGCCCCCAAGCGCCACATCTGGGCCCTTCTTCGTAGTACCACTGCCCGTTTGGTTGCATGCGTTCCTTTTCTCTGCAGCCCGTGTGGCTTTCAGTCGCCGTCATGTACGATTCTGCCTAAGGCAGTTTGCCGCCATTGGATACACCGGTGCGACTTACCATCGACATTACTTCACGTAATTTTCAATTACTGCTGCCTTGGGATTCATTTCAGTTCAGACCTTTCGCCAATTTGGGCAGCCTCACTGCCACCGCTTCCCTGGTTGTGGCTCTTGCTATCGGCTGTATCGATCTCTCCATGATTTTGTTGGCGGCCAATCACGATTTTCCAGCCACTGTTTCAATTTGACAGTAGTGGCTTGACCACTCAATTTCTCCGGTGCAAGATGGGATTCGTACTTTTTCTGGTATCTGCTGGGATTCATTGCCACCCAGGGCTTCAGCCAGAGGCTGTTGCTCGCTACAGGTAATCATTATCGCAGATCTTTAGTTCAGGGTTCAACCCTCTCCTCGACCAGGGGTCTTCATTCTTTGCTAAGAATTGCTCCACTACTGTCCCTACCCGGATATCACCTAGAGGCTGTTTTGAAAGGCGCGGCGCTCCCGCTCCCTCGAAGCAGGCCGTCTGACCCTTCTTCTGGTCCTTCCACAAGTCAACTCACACCCTCGATTTACTAACGGCTACTCATGACAAATCTGCCGCCGTCGTCGTGGCCACTCCTGGCCACTGGTTTGTTGGTGTTCTATCATTTGGTTAACATGACCCGTTAGGGTTCCATACGTTTCTAACAAGCAGCGGAAGCAAGTAAACAAGAAACATATTACCTTTCACCAGGGTGTGTTGAAGACGATGAATTCTCGCCACCATCCTGCGCAGCCTCACCGTTTTGGGCATAACTCTCTCTTCCGATGTCGGATTTGAGTGATCTATGGGCCAAAGCGATCATCTCTTCCGTGTCTTTCCGCTAATATATCACATGTCGAATTCTGAAATCTGTACGATTTCACAAAAATCGTAGAAGGTGGTGGACAGCAGCAGGAAACAACCTTCCAGTCTTATACTGTATTCCCAAGTCCAATCTCGACGTCGTGTGGGCGACGATCTTCAAGATCTTCTCAATATGCTATTCTCTCACCCTCCTCACAGTTTTAGGTATGATTAATCTCATAGATTAGGGTTTTCGGACAGCTAAGATGACTTATATATGGGCTACTGCAGGGACCAGGAGGAGAAATTAGAGTTGGGTCTCCATTGGGCTTAAGTATCCAAGCTTAGCCCAAAGCTTATACGTAAGTCCATTAATAATAATATATTCCACTAAAATATTATCACTACACTACCGTTTTAATCCCATAATTATGTTATGGGCTCCTTCTTATTATGAGCCCGTTAGTCTCCCCATGTTTAAGATATACAATGCCCATTAATTAATTAAGTTACCGACAACCCCATTAATTATTATCTCATCCAAGAGTAGTACCACTCAACCTCATTATCATGCCGAAATAAAATCATCTGCAGGGTTTACATGATAATCCTTATGAGCTCCTCAAGGGGACATCATCAACCTATGTCGGACACGGATTCCTTCTACAATCAACATCACACCATAAAGACAACACTATTTCCCAACTCACCGAGTTTGTTGATTTAATTACATGTAAATCTCACCCATTGATGAATCAAAGAAATACATACTGCTTTACGTGTCGAGGTTATTATATAGGGATTAAGAGCACGATCATCCATAATAACTGAGATCAAGTTCTCCTATAAGTCAGTATAAGTCGAACGATCTCAAGTGGTCCTGCTCAATACACACAAAGTGCACTAATGTGATTCTATAGCCAAGACAAGCTAATACCAAACTACACTACAACCATCCCGATAGAGAGTCCCCGTCTATCTCGGTTGTGAGATAATATGATCTTCCGCGTGTTGTCGCACAATATATTATCTACAGTATAAAGTAAGTGGACTATTGCATCGTGCATATAAATAAATTATAAGACGAAATTATTTGATCATATGATTTTCATTTCAAATTAATTGTTATAACATTGTTCATACTAAAACTAGACTTTTTGTATACAATCCAACATGGTTGACATCGCTGTGCGATTCTCCAGCCATCGATAGATGTGCCTTGGTGCTGATGTGATTTTCTGGTATGGTCCCAAGCTCAGTTTCAACCGCTATGTCTTCCTACACGCCGTCTTATCTACCTCTGATTTCCAGCAATTGTTGATGGGTGGATTCAATCTCGAAAGGGGCAGGATGCCTCGTTGTTGCTGCTCCCTGTAAGTCCAATATCCCTCTGGTACCCGCAGCTATTCATAAGGCTGTATGTCTTTCGGCGTGTGATAATGGCTGGATTATCTTGAGGGATCATCTTTAATCCCAATTCATGAATGATCAGCTTGAAGATGCTTGATGGCAATTAGTATTCTTGGAGAGCATCTTCATGATTTTGTCTTGCTGTTGCTGGCACATTCATTGTCGCTAGCAGTTTTCTCAGATGATGAAGCTATGGATATGAATGTTTTAATGTTTGATGCTCATTTATCAAATCAAAAGGCTCTGCTTTGATCGATTATGTCTATGATTTTGAGGAGTCTTTTATTTTTATCACATTTACTAAGAAGATTCATTTTTCTATTATACAGGCATTTAAGACGACACTAATTAAGTTTATATATGTTTTGATCTTGAGTTTGTAGGATTTATTTTTAAAAGGCACTGTTTAGCCTTTCTTTTATATGGCACTTTAGCCATTTTTATTGGTTACTTTTCGACATGTTGTTTAGCCTAGGCTTTCCCTTCCCCCTTCTATTTTTTCTTTTGACTTTAAAAAAATCTCTCGTTACGATCAAGATTTTCTTCATTTAGAAGCATATTTCCTTCATTTGGATGCTCATTTTCTCATTACGATCAACATTTTTTAGTTTCGATGCATATTACTTAATTTTGATGCTCATTCGCTTGTTATGATCAACATTTCATTCATTTCGATGCATATTGCCATCATTTTGATGCTCATTTTCTTGTTACGATATTCATTTCCTTCATTTCGATGCATATTTACTTCAATTTGATTCTCATTTTCTCATTACGATCAACATTTTCTTCGTTTAGATGCATATTTCCATCATTTTGATGCTGACTCTCATTACGATCAACATTTTCTAGGTTTTATGCATATTTCCTTCTTTCTGATGCTCATTTTCTCGTTACGATCAATATTTCCTTTGTTTCAATGCATATCCCTTCATTTTGATGCTCATTCACTCGTTACGATCAACATTTCCTTAGTTTCGATGCATATTCCTTCATTTTGATGCTTATTTGCTTGTTATGATCAATATTTCCATTGTTTAGATGCATATTTCCTTCATTTGGATGCTCATTTTCTCGTTACGGTCAATATTTTCTTTGTTTCGTTGCATATTTCCTTCATTTTAATGCTCATTCTCTTGTTACGATCAAGATTTCCTTTGTTGCGATGCATATTTCCTTCATTTTGATGCTCAATTCTTGTTATGATCAACATTACTTTTATTTCGATGCATATTTACTTCATTATGATGCTCATTTTCTCATTACAATCAACATTTCCTTCGTTTCGATGCATATTTCCTTCATTTTGATGCTCATTCTCTCATTACTATCAACATTTCCTTCTTGTCGATGTATATTTCCTTTTTGATGCTCATTTTCTCGTTACGATCAACATTTCCTTTGTTTCGATTCATATTACTTCATTTTGATGCTTATTCGCTCATTACGATCAATATTTCCTTCGTTTAGATGCATATTTCCTTCATTTGGATGCTCATTTTCTCGTGACGATCAATATTTCCTTCGTTTTGATGCATATTTCCTTTATTTTGATTCTCATTTTCGCATTATGATCAACATCTCCTTTGTTTCGATGTATATTCCTTCATTGTGATGCTTATTCCCTCGTCACGATCAACATTTCCTTCGTTTAGATGCATATTTCTTTCATTTGGATGCTAATTTTCTCGTTACGATCAACATTTCCTTCGTTTCGATGCATATATATTTCCTTCATTTTAATGCTTATTTTCTTATTATGATCAACATTTCCTTCGTTTCGCTGTATATTCCTTCATTTTGATGCTCATTTGCTCGTTACAATCTATATTTCCTTTGTTTAGATGCGTATTTCCTTCATTTGGATGCTCATTTTCTCGTTACGATCAACATTTCCTTCGCTTCGATGCACAATTTCCTTCATTTTGATTTTTTTCTCGTTTCCATCCATATTCCTCATTTTGATGCTCATTTTCTTGTTTCGATGCATGTTCCTTCATTTTGATGCCCATTCACTTATTACGATCAACATTTCCTTCGTTTCATTGCATATTTCCTTCATTTTGATGCTCATTTTCTTGTTACGATCAACATTTCCTTCGTTTTGTTGCATATTTCCCACATTTTAATACTCATTTTTTTGTTACGATCAATGTTACCCTCATTTTGATGAATATTCCTTTATTTTCATGCTCATTGGCTCGTTACAATCAGCATTTCCTTCGTTTCGTACATATTTACTTTATTTTGATGCTCATTTCATCATTACGATCAATATTTTCTTAACTTCGATGCATATTTCCTTCAATTTGAAGCTCATTTTCTCGTTACGATCAACTTTCCTTCGTTTCAATGCATATTTCTTCATTTTGATGCTCATTCGCTCGATATGATCAACATTTCCTTTGTTTCAAATCATATTTCCTTAATTAAGATGCTCATTTTCTCATTACAATCAATATTTCCTTCGTTTCGATGCATATTTCCTTCATTTTGATGTTCATTCTCTCATTACGATCAACATTTCCATCGTTTAGATGCATATTTCTTTCATTTAGATGCTCATTTTCACATAACGATTAACATATCCTTCGTTTAGATGCATATTTCCTTCATTTGGATGCTCATTTTCTCTTTACGATCAACATTACCTTAGTTTCTATGCATATTTCCTGTATTTGATGCTCTTTTTCTCATTACAATCTAAATTTTCTTCGTTACGATTCATAATTCCTACATTTAATGCCCATTTTCTCTTTACGATTATTATTTCCCACATTTCGATGCATATTTCCTTCATTATGATGCTCATTTTCTCATTACGATCAACATTTCCTTTGTTTCGATGCATAGTTCTGGCATTTTGATGCACATTCTCTCATTACGATTAACATTTCCTTAGTTTCGATGCATATTTCCTTCTTTTTGATGCTCATTTTCTCGTTACGATCAACATTTCCTTCGTTACGTTACATATTTCCTTCATTTTGATCCTCATCCTCTTGTTACGATCAAGATTTCCTTCATTTCGATGCATATTTCCATCATTTTGATTCTCATTTTCTCATTACAATCAATATTTCCATCATTTCGTTGCATATTTTCTACATTTTTACATTCATTTTCTCGTTACGATCAACATTTCCTTCGTTTCGATGCATATTCCTTCAATTTGATGCTCATTTCCTCATTACAATCAATATTTTCTTTCTTTCGATGCATATTTCCTTTATTTTGATGCTCATTTTCTCATTACGATCAACATTTCCTTCACTTCGTTGCATATTTCCTTCATTATGATGCTCATTTTCTCGTTACGATCAATATTTCCATTGTTTCGATGCATATACCTTCATTTTAATGCTCATTCACTCGTTACGATCAATATTTCCTTAGTTTCGATATATTCCTTCATTTTGATGCTTATTCGCTTGTTACGATCAATATTTCTATTGTTTAGATACATATTTCCTTCATTTGGATGCTCATTTTCTCGTTAAGTCAATATTTTCTTTGTTTCGTTGCACATTTCCTTCATTTTAATGCTCATTTCTTGTTACGATCAATATTACCTTCGTTGCGATACATATTTACTTCATTATATTGCTCATTTTCTCATTACGATCAACATTACCTTCGTTTCGATGCATATTTACTTCATTATGATGCTCATTCTCTCATTACGATCAATATTTCATTCGTTTTGATGTATATTTCCTTCATTTTGATGCTCATTTTCTTGTAACGATCAACATTTCTTTTGTTTCGTCGATTCATATTCTTCATTTTGATGTTTATTCGCTCATTACGATCGACATTTCCTTCCTGTAGATGCATATTTACTTCATTTGGTGCTCATTTTCTCGTTACGATCAAAATTTCCTTTTTTTCGATGCATATTTCCTTTATTTTGATTCTCATTTTTGCATTACGATCAACATTTCCTTTGTTTTGATGCATATTCCTTCATTGTGATCCTTATTCGCTCGTCACGATCAACATTTCTTTCGTTTAGATGCATATTTTCTTCATTTGGATGCTAATTTTCTCGTTACGATCAACATTTCCTTCATTTCGATGCTTATATATTTCCTTCATTTTAATGCTCATTTTCTTGTTATGATCAACATTCCTTCGTTTCGCTGCATATTCCTTCATTTTGATGCTTATTCGCTCGTTACAATCTACATTTCCTTTGTTTAGATGCATATTTCCTTCATTTGGATGCTCATTTTGTCGTTATGATCAATATTTCCTTCGCTTCGATGCATAATTTCCTTCATTTTGACATTTTTTTCTCATTTCCATCAATATTCCTCATTTTGACACTCATTTTCTTGTTTCAATGCATATTCCTTCATTTTGATGCTCATTCACTAGTTACGATCAACATTTCCTTCGTTTCGTTGCATATTTCCTTCATTTTGATGCTCATTCTCTTGTTACGATCAACATTTCTTTCATTTCGTTGCATATATCCCATATTTTAATACATGTTTTTTGTTACGATCAATCTTACCCTCGTTTAGATGAATATTTCCTTCATTTTGATTCTTATTTTCTCATTACAATCAATATTTCCTTTGTTTCATTGCATATTTTCTATATTTTAATATTTATTTTCTCGTTACGATCAATATTTCCTTCATTTTTATGCATATTCCTTCATTTTGATGCTCATTTGCTCATTACAATCAATATTTTCTTTGTTTCGATGCATATTTACTTTATTTTAATGCTCATTTTCTAATTACGATCAACATTTCCTTCGCTTCGTTGCATATTTCCTTCATTTTGATGCTCATTTTCTCTTTATGATCAATATTTCCTTTGTTTTGATGCATATTCCTTCATTTTGATGCTTATTCTCTCGTTACGATCAATATTTCCTTCGTTTTGATATATATTCCTTCATTTTGATGCTTATTTGCTCGTTACGATCAACATTTCCTTCGTTTAAATGCATATTTCCTTCATTTGGATGCAAATTTTCTCATTACGATCAACACTTTCTTAGTTTCGATGCATATTCCTTCATTTTAATGCTTATTCGCTCGATATGATCAATATTTCCTTCATTTCGAAGCATATTTCTTTAATTAAGATGCTTATTTTCTAATTACAATCAATATTTCCTTCATTTCGATGCATATTTCCTTCATTTTGATGTTCATTCTCTCATTACGATCAACATTTCCATCGTTTAGATGCATATTACCTTCATTTAGATGCTCATTTTCTCGTAACGATTAACGTATCCTTCGTTTAGATGCATATTTCCCTCATTTGGATGCTCATTGTCCCTTTACGATTAACATTTCCTTGGTTTCTATGCATATTTCTTTCATTTTGATGCTCATTTTCTCATTACAATCTAAATTTTCTTCGTTACGATTCATAATTCCTACATTTAGTGCTCATTTTCTCATTACGATTATTATTTCCCACGTTTCGATGCATATTTCTTTCATTATGATGCTCATTTTCTCATTACGATCAACTTTTCCTATGTTTTGATGCATATTTATGTCATTTAAATGCTCATTCACTCATTACGATTAACATTTCCTTACTTTCGATGCATATTTCCTTCTTTTTGATGCTCATTTTCTCGTTCCTTCATTTTGATTCTCATTTTCTCATTACAATCAATATTTCCTTCATTTCGTTGCATATTTTCTACATTTAATATTCATTTTCTCGTTACGATCAACATTTCCTTCGTTTTGATGCATATTCCTTCATTTTGATGCTCATTTTCTCATTACAATCAATATTTTCTTTGTTTCGATGCATATTTCCTTTATTTTGATGCTCATTTTCTCATTACGATCAACATTTCCTTCGCTTCGTTGCATATTTCCTTCATTTTGATGCTCATTTTCTCGTTACGATCAATATTACCTTCGTTTCGATGCATATTCCTTCATTTTGATGCTCATTCACTCGTTACGATCAATATTTCCTTAGTTTCGATGCATATTCCTTCATTTTCATGCTTATTCACTTGTTACGATCAATATTTCGATCGTTTAGATGCATATTTCCTTCATTTCGATGCTCATTTTCTCGTTACGGTCAATATTTTCTTTGTTTCGTTGCATATTTCCTTCATTTTAATGCTCATTCTCTTGTTACGATCAAGATTTCCTTTGTTTCGATGCATATTTCCTTCATTTTGATGCTCATTTCTTGTTATGATCAACATTACCTTCGTTTCAATGCATATTTACTTTATTATGATGCTCATTTTCTCATTACGATCAATATTTCCTTTGTTTCGATGTATATTTCCTTCATTTTGATGCTCATTTTCTCGTTACGATCAACATTTCCTTTATTTCGATTCATATTCCTTCATTTTGATGCTTATTCGCTCATTACGATCAATATTTCCTTCGTTTAGATGCATATTTCCGTCATTTGGATGCTCATTTTCTCGTTACGATCAATATTTCCTTTGTTTCGATGAATATTTCCTTTATTTTGATTCTCATTTTCGCGTTACGATCAACATTTCCTTTGTTTCGATGCATATTCCTTCATTGTGATGCTTATTCGCTTGTCAAGATCAACATTTCCTTCATTTAGAAGCATATTTCCTTCATTTGGGTGCTAATTTTCTCGTTACGATCAACATTTCCTTAATTTCGATGCAAATATATTTCCTTCATTTTCATTCTTATTTTCTTGTTATGATCAACATTTTCTTTGTTTCGCTCGTTTTGCTGCTTATTCCTTCATTTTGATGCTCATTCGCTCGTTACAATCTACATTTCCTTTGTTTAGATGCATATTTCCTTCATTTGGATGCTCATATTTTCATTACGATCAATATTTCCTTCGCTTCAATGCATAATTTCCTTTATTTTGACTTTTTTTCTCGTTTCCATCCATATTCCTCATTTTGATGCTCATTTTCTTGTTTCAATGCATATTCCTTCATTTTGATGCTCATTCACTTGTTACGATCAACATTTCCTTCGTTTCATTGCATATTTCCTTCATTTGATGCTCATTATATTGTTAAGATCAACATTTCCTTCGTTTTGTTGCATATTTTCCACATTTTAATACATGTTTTTTTGTTACGATCAATGTTACCCTCGTTTCGATGCATATTCCTTAATTTTCCTGCTCATTCGCTCGTTACAATCAGCATTTCCTTCGTTTCGTACATATTTCCTTTATTTTGATGCTCATTTTCTCATTACGATCAACATTTTCTTAACTTCGATGCATATTTCCTTCAAATTGAAGCTCATTTTCTCGTTACGTTCAACTTTCCTTCGTTTCGATGCATATTTCTTCATTTTGATGCTCATTGGCTCGATATGATCAACATTTCCTTTGTTTCGAAGCATATTTCCTTAATTAAGATGCTCATTTTCTCATTACAATCAATATTTCCTTCGTTTCGATGCATATTTCTTTCATTTTGATGCTCATTCTCTTGTTACGATCAATATTTCCATCGTTTAGATGCATATTTACTTCATTTAGATGCTCATTTTCTCGTAATGATTAACATATCCTTCGTTTTGATGCATATTTCCTTCATTTTGATGCTCATTTTCTCTTTACGATCAATATTTCTTTAGTTTCTATGCATATTTCCTGTATTTTGATGCTCATTTTCTCATTACAATCTAAATTTTCTTCGTTACGATTCATAATTCCTACATTTAATGCTCATTTTCTCATTACGATTATTATTTCCCACATTTCGATGAATATTTCCTTCAATATGATGCTCATTTTCTCATTACGATCAACATTCCTTTGTTTCGATGCATATTTCTGTCATTTTGATGCTCATTCTCTTATTATGATTAACATTTCCTTTGTTTCGATGCATATTTCCTTCTTTTTGATGCTCATTTTCTCATTATGATCAACATTTCCTTTGTTACGTTACATATTTCCTTCATTTCGATGCATATTTCCTTCATTTTGATTCTCATTTTCTCATTACAATCAATATTTCCTTCGTTTCATTGCATATTTTCTACATTTTAATATTCATTTTCTCGTTACGATCAATATTTCCTTCGTTTCGATGCATTTCCTTCATTTTGATGCTCATTTGCTCATTACAATCAATATTTTCTTTCTTTCGATGCATATTTCCTTTATTTTGATGCTCATTTTCTCATTACGATCAACATTTTCTTCGCTTCGTTGCATATTTCCTTCATTATGATGCTCATTTTATCTCGTTACGATCAATATTTCCATTGTTTCGATGCATATACCTTCATTTTAATGCTCATTCACTCGTTACGATCAACATTTCCTTAGTTTCGATGTATATTCCTTCATTTTGATGCTTATTCGCTTGTTACGAACAATATTTCCATCATTTAGATGCATATTTCCTTCATTTGGATGCTCATTTTCTCGTTAAGGTCAATATTTTCTTCGTTTCGTTGCATATTTCCTTCATTTTAATGCTCATTCTCTTGTAACGATCAAGATTTCCTTCGTTGCGATACATATTTCCTTCATTTTGATGCTCATTTCTTGTTATGATCAACATTACCTTCGTTTCAATGCATATTTACTTCATTATGATGCTCATTTTCTCATTACGATCAATATTTTCTTTTTTTCGATGCATATTTCCTTAATGTTGATGCTCATTCTCTCATTACGATCAATATTTCATTCGTTTCGATGTATATTTCCTTCATTTTGATGCTTATTTTCTCGTAACGATCAACATTTCCTTTGTTTCGATTCATATTCTTCATTTTGATGCTTATTCGCTCATTACGATCAACATTTCCTTCGTGTAGATGCATATTTACTTCATTTGGTGCTCATTTTCTCATTATGATCAAAATTTCCTTTTTTTCGATGCATATTTCCTTTATTTTGATTCTCATTTTCGCATTACGATCAACATTTCCTTTGTTTTGATGCATATTCCTTCATTGTGATCCTTATTCGCTCGTCACGATCAACATTTCCTTCGTTTAGATGCATATTTCCTTTATTTGGATGCTAATTTTCTCGTTACGATCAACATTTTCTTCATTTCGATGCTTATATATTTCCTTCATTTTAATGCTCATTTTCTTGTTATGATAACAATCCTTCATTTCGCTGCATATTCCTTCATTTTGATGCTCATTCGCTCATTACAATCTACATTTCCTTTGTTTAAATGCATATTTCCTTCATTTGGATGCTCATTTTCTCCTTACGATCAATATTACCTTCGCTTCGATGCATAATTTCCTTCATTTTGACATTTTTTTCTCATTTCCATCAATATTCCTCATTTTGATGCTCATTTTCTTGTTTCAATACATATTCCTTCATTTTGATGCTCATTCACTAGTTACGATCAACATTTCCTTCGTTTCGTTGCATATTTCCTTCATTTTGATGTCCATTCTCTTGTTACGATCAATATTACTTTCATTTTGTTGCATATTTCCCACATTTTAATATATGTTTTTTTTGTTACGATCAATGTTTCCCTCGTTTTGATGAATATTCCTTCATTTTCATGCTCATTCGCTTGTTACAATCAGCATTTCCTTCGTTTCGTACATATTTCCTTTATTTTGATGCTCATTTTCTCATTACGATCAACACTTTCTTAACTTCGATGCATATTTCCTTCAATTTGAAGCTTATTTTCTCGTTACGATCAACTTTCCTTCGTTTCGATGCATATTTCTTCATTTTGATGCTCATTGGCTCGATATGATCAACATTTCCTTTGTTTCGAAGCATATTTCCTTAATTAAGATGCTCATTTTCTCATTACAATCAATATTTCCTTCGTTTCGCTGCATATTTCCTTCATTTTGATGCTCATTCTCTTGTTACGATCAATATTTTCATCGTTTAGATTCATATTTACTTCATTTAGATGCTCATTTTCTCGTAAAGATTAATATATCCTTCGTTTAGATGCATATTTCCTTCATTTGGATGCTCATTTTCTCTTTACGATCAACATTTCTTTAGTTTCTATGCATATTTCCTTCATTTTGATGCTCATTTTTTCATTACAATTTAAATTTTCTTCGTTACGATTCATAATTCCTACATTTAATGCTCATTTTCTCATTACGATTATTATTTCCCTCATTTCGATCCATATTTCCTTCTTTATGATGCTCATTTTCTCATTATGATCAACATTTCCTTTGTTTCGATGCATATTTCTGTCATTTTGATGCTCATTCTCTCATTACGATTAACATTTCCTTTGTTTCGATGCACATTTCCTTCTTTTTAATGCTCACTGTCTCGTTACGATCAACATTTCCTTCGTTACGTTACATATTTCTTCATTTTGATGCTCATTCTCTTGTTACTATCAAGATTTCCTTCATTTCGATGCATATTTCCTTCATTTTGATTCTCATTTCTCATTACAATCAATATTTCCTTCGTTTCGTTGCATATTTTCTATATTTTAATATTTATTTTCTCGTTACGATCAATATTTCCTTCATTTTTATGCATATTCCTTCATTTTGATGCTCATTTGCTCATTACAATCAATATTTTCTTCGTTTCGATGCATATTTCCTTTATTTTAATGCTCATTTTCTAATTACGATCAACATTTCCTTCTCTTCGTTGCATATTTCCTTCATTTTGATGCTCATTTTCTCGTTACGGTCAATATTTCCTTTGTTTTGATGCATATTCCTTCATTTTGATGCTTATTCTCTCGTTACGATCAACATTTTCTTTGTTTTGATATATATTCCTTCATTGTGATGCTTATTCGCTCGTTATGATCAACATTTCCTTCATTTAGATGCATATTTCCTTCATTTGGATGCAAATTTTCTCATTACGATCAACACTTTCTTAGTTTCGATGCATATTTCCTTCAATTTGAAGCTAATTTTCTCGTTACGATTAATATTTCCTTCGTTTCGATGCATATTCCTTCATTTTAATGCTTATTCGCTCGATATGATCAACATTTCCTTCATTTCGAAGCATATTTCTTTAATTAAGATGCTTATTTTCTAATTACAATCAATATTTCCTTCGTTTCGATGCATATTTCCTTCATTTTTATGTTCATTCTCTCATTACGATCAACATTTCCATTGTTTAGATGCATATTACCTTCATTTAGATGCTCATTTTCTCGTAACGATTAACGTATGCTTCGTTTAGATGCATATTTCCTTCATTTGGATGCTCATTTTCTCTTTACGATTAACATTTTCTTAGTTTCTATGCATATTTCCTTCATTTTGATGCTCATTTTCTCATTACAATCTAAATTTTCTTCGTTACGATTCATAATTCCTACGTTTAATGCTCATTTTCTCATTACGATTACGATCAACTTTTCCTATGTTTTGATGAATACTTATGTCATTTTGATGCTCATTCTCTCATTACGATTAACATTTCCTTATTTTCGATGCATATTTCCTTCTTTTTGATGCTCATTTTCTCGTTCCTTCATTTTGACGCATATTTCCTTCATTTTGATTCTCATTTTCTCATTACAATCAATATTTCCTTCATTTCGTTGCATATTTTCTACATTTAATATTCATTTTCTCGTTACGATCAACATTTCCTTTGTTTTGAAGCATATTCCTTCATTTTGATGCTCATTTGCACATTACAATCAATATTTTCTTTGTTTCGATGCATATTTCCTTTATTTTGATGCTCATTTTCTCATTACGATCAATATTTCCTTCGCTTCGTTGTATATTTCCGTCATTATGATGCTCATTTTCTCGTTACGATCAATATTACCCTTGTTTCGATGCATATTCCTTCATTTTGATGCTCATTCACTCGTTACGATCAACATTTCCTTAGTTTCGATGCATAGTCCTTCATTTTCATGCTTATTCGCTTGTTACGATCAATGTTTCCATCGTTTAGATGCATATTTCCTTCATTTGGATGCTCATTTTCTCGTTACGATCAATATTTTCTTTGTTTCGTTGCATATTTCCTTCATTTTAATGCTCATTCTCTTGTTACGATCAAGATTTCCTTCTTTTCGATGCATATTTCCTTCATTTTGATGCTCATTTCTTGTTATGATCAACATTACCTTCATTTCAATGCATATTTACTTCATTATGATGCTCATTTTCTCATTACGATCAATATTTCCTTCGTTTCGATGCATATTTCCTTCATTTTGATGTTTATTTTCTCGTTACGATCAACATTTCTTTTATTTCGATTCATATTCCTTATTTTTTATGCTTATTCGCTCATTACGATCAATATTTCCTTCGTTTAGATGCATATTTCCTACATTTGGATGCTCATGTTCTCGTTACGATCAACATTTCCTTTGTTTCGATGCATATTTCCTTTATTTTGATTCTCATTTTCGCATTACGATCAACATTTCCTTTGTTTCGATCCATATTCCTTCATTGTGATCTTATTCGCTTGTCAAGATCAACATTTCCTTCATTTAGAAGCATATTTCCTTCATTTGGGTGCTAATTTTCTCGTTACGATCAACATTTCCTTAATTTCGATGCAAATATATTTCCTTCATTTTCATGCTCATTTTCTTGTTATGATCAACATTTTCTTCGTTTCGCTCGTTTCGCTGCTTATTCCTTCATTTTGATGCTCATTCGCTCGTTACAATCTACATTTCCTTTGTTTAGATGCATATTTCCTTCATTTGGATGCCCATTTTCTCATTACGATCAATATTTCTTTCGCTTCGATGCATAATTTCCTTTATTTTGACTTTTTTTCTCGTTTCCATCCATATTCCTCATTTTGATGCTCATTTTCTTGTTTCAATGCATATTCCTTCATTTTGATGCTCATTCACTTGTTACGATCAATATTTCCTTCGTTTCGTTGCATATTTCCTTCATTTTGATGCTCATTCTCTTGTTACGATCAAAATTTCCTTCGTTTCGTTGCATATTTTCCACATTTTAATACATGTTTTTTTGTAACGATCAATGTTACCCTTGTTTCGATGCATATTCCTTCATTTTCATGCTCATTCGCTCGTTACAATCAGCATTTCCTTCGTTTTGTACATATTTCCTTTATTTTGATGCTCATTTTCTCATTACGATCAACATTTTCTTAACTTCGATGCATATTTCCTTCAATTTGAAGCTCATTTTCTCGTTACGTTCAACTTTCCTTCGTTTCGATGCATATTTCTTCATTTTGATGCTCATTGGCTCGATATGATCAACATTTTCTTTGTTTCGAAGCATATTTCCTTAATTAAGATGCTCATTTTCTCATTACAATCAATATTTCCTTCGTTTCGATGCATATTTCCTTCATTTTGATGCTCATTCTCCGTTACGATCAACATTTCCATCGTTTAGATGCATATTTCCTTCATTTAGATGCTCATTTTCTCGTAACGATTAACATATCCTTCGTTTAGATGCATATTTTCTTCATTTGGATGCTCATTTTCTCTTTACGATCAATATTTCCTTAGTTTCTATGCATATTTCTATCATTTTGATGCTCATTTTCTCATTACGATTATTATTTCCCATGTTTCGATGCATATTTCCTTCATTATGATGCTCATTTTCTCATTACGATCAATATTTCCTTTGTTTCGATGCATATTTCTGTCATTTTGATGCTCATTCTCTTATTACGATTAACATTTCCTTAGTTTCGATTATATTTCCTTCTTTTTGATGCTCATTTTCTCATTACGATCAACATTTCCTTCGTTACGTTACATATTTCCTTCATTTTCATGCTCATTCTCTTGTTACGATCAAGATTTCCTACATTTCGATGCATATTTCCTTCATTTTGATTCTCATTTTCTCATTACAATCAATATTTCCTTCGTTTCGTTGCATATTTTCTACATTTTAATATTCATTTTCTCGTTACGATCAATATTTCTTTCATTTCGATGCATATTCCTTCATTTTGATGCTCATTTGCTCATTACAATCAATATTTTCTTCGTTTCGATGCATATTTCCTTTATTTTGATGCTCATTTTCTCATTACGATCAACATTTTCTTCTCTTCTTGCATATTTTCTTTCATTTTGATGCTCATTTTCTCATTACGATCAATATTTCCTTTGTTTTGATGCATATTCCTTAATTTTGATGCTTATTCTCTCGTTACGATCAAAATTTCATTTGTTTTGATATCCATTCCTTCATTTTGATGCTTATTTGCCCGTTACGATCAATATTTCCTTCGTTTAGATGCATATTTTCTTCATTTGGATGCTAATTTTCTCATTACGATCAACACTTTCTTAGTTTCGATGCATATTTCCTTCAATTTGAAGCTCATTTTCTCGTTACGATCAATATTTCCTTCGTTTCGATGCATATTCCTTCATTTTAATGCTCATTCGCTTGATATGATCAACATTTTCTTTGTTTCGAAGCATATTTCCTTAATTAAGATGCTCATTTTCTCATTACAATCAATATTTCCTTCGTTTCGATGCATATTTCCTTCATTTTGATGCTCATTCTCCGTTACGATCAACATTTCCATCGTTTAGATGCATATTTCCTTCATTTAGATGCTCATTTTCTCGTAACGATTAACATATCCTTCGTTTAGATGCATATTTTCTTCATTTGGATGCTCATTTTCTCTTTACGATCAATATTTCCTTAGTTTCTATGCATATTTCTATCATTTTGATGCTCATTTTCTCATTACGATTATTATTTCCCATGTTTCGATGCATATTTCCTTCATTATGATGCTCATTTTCTCATTACGATCAATATTTCCTTTGTTTCGATGCATATTTCTGTCATTTTGATGCTCATTCTCTTATTACGATTAACATTTCCTTAGTTTCGATTATATTTCCTTCTTTTTGATGCTCATTTTCTCATTACGATCAACATTTCCTTCGTTACGTTACATATTTCCTTCATTTTCATGCTCATTCTCTTGTTACGATCAAGATTTCCTACATTTCGATGCATATTTCCTTCATTTTGATTCTCATTTTCTCATTACAATCAATATTTCCTTCGTTTCGTTGCATATTTTCTACATTTTAATATTCATTTTCTCGTTACGATCAATATTTCTTTCATTTCGATGCATATTCCTTCATTTTGATGCTCATTTGCTCATTACAATCAATATTTTCTTCGTTTCGATGCATATTTCCTTTATTTTGATGCTCATTTTCTCATTACGATCAACATTTTCTTCTCTTCTTGCATATTTCCTTCATTTTAATGCTCATTTTCTCATTACGATCAATATTTCCTTTGTTTTGATGCATATTCCTTAATTTTGATGCTTATTCTCTCGTTACGATCAAAATTTCATTTGTTTTGATATCCATTCCTTCATTTTGATGCTTATTTGCCCGTTACGATCAATATTTCCTTCGTTTAGATGCATATTTTCTTCATTTGGATGCTAATTTTCTCATTACGATCAACACTTTCTTAGTTTCGATGCATATTTCCTTCAATTTGAAGCTCATTTTCTCGTTACGATCAATATTTCCTTCGTTTCGATGCATATTCCTTCATTTTAATGCTCATTCGCTTGATATGATCAACATTTTCTTTGTTTCGAAGCATATTTCCTTAATTAAGATGCTCATTTTCTCATTACAATCAATATTTCCTTCGTTTCGATGCATATTTCCTTCATTTTGATGCTCATTCTCCGTTACGATCAACATTTCCATCGTTTAGATGCATATTACCTTCATTTAGATGCTCATTTTCTCGTAACGATTAACATATCCTTCGTTTAGATGCATATTTCCTTCATTTGGATGCTCATTTTCTCTTTACGATCAACATTTTCTTAGTTTCTATGCATATTTTGATGCTCATTTTCTCATTACAATCTAAATTTTGTTCGTTACGATTCATAGTTCCTACATTTAGTGCTCATTTTCTCATTACGATTATTATCTCCCACGTTTCGATGCATATTTCCTTCATTATGATGATCATTTTCTCATTACGATCAAGATTTCCTTTGTTTTGATGCATATTTATGTCATTTTGATGCTCATTCTCTCATTACGATTAACATTTCCTTAGTTTCGATGCATATTTCCTTCTTTTTGATGCTCATTTTCTCGTTACGATCAATATTTTCTTCGTTACGTTACATATTTCCTTCATTTTGATGCTCATTCTCTTGTTACGATCAATATTTCCTTCATTTCGATGCATATTTCCTTCATTTTGATTCTCATTTTCTCATTACAATCAATATTTCCTACGTTTCGTTGCATTTTTCTACATTTTAATATTCATTTTCTCGTTACGATCAATATTTCTTTCGTTTCGATGCATATTCCTTCTTTTTGATTTTAATATCTTAGCCCAACTAGCTTTTTTTTTAGAAAGCCCAAAACCTATTTATTTATTTTTATGGCCCAAAAGGCCAGCCGTATCTTAGCCCAACTAGATTTTTTTTAGAAAGCCCAAACTTATTTATTTATTTATTTTGTGGCCCAAAGTTTCAGCCTACTTAAATAGCCTGATATATAATTATTAAGGCTAAAGTTAAAAAAAAAAGAGAGAAGAACGGGAGAAGAAAAACAAAAGAGGGGAAAGAAGAGAGTGAAGAGGAGAAACCCTTGTTGATCAAATTCTCCCTTACAACCCTAATCCCAGGTGGTTTCTAAGTTGTTTTGAGGTAAGTGGTGTGTGAATTAAGCTTCCTTCTTCCATGGTTTTGTAATTTTGTGGGGTTTTTCTTTTTGGTATGTGGTTATTCGCAGACTGTTCGAACTGATTTTGACATAGCTATTGTCCTCGAAATTTGCAAACTTAATTTCTATATGTAGCTGAACTCGTTAGCTTTCCGTAGCCACTTGAAACGCCTAAATTCGATTATTCTACAATTAGTTATGATTTTTCTCGTAAACTGCCGCTAGCTGAAAAATTTCAGAATTTTTATGTCGAATTCAAACTTATTTTCTATCGTTTCGTTTAGTTAATGTATTGAAACGGGTTATGTGGGATTGGGAACTGATGTTAAGGAGTTACATGCCATTTTTATATAATATCGACTCTTTTGAACTTGATTAGGATTTGTTTTTAGCAATGAAAAGGATGTTACCGCTAATAGTTAGTTATATTTGATTTGTCTTTAATTGCTCATCTCCTTTCTAGGTAAAGAACCATCGACGAAGGACAAGGGACCGACTTCAGATTCCGAAGAGAGTTAATCACTTCCTTGTGAGTTGATAATTCGGGAACGCCTTCTCTTGTGGGAAATGTGGATCCTCGATAAATGTGCATTTATTTTAGTTTTAGTTAATTGATAAGAAAATTATTTGGTATTGTGTTATGTGGTAAAGAGCCTGATTGGCTCGATTGTTCTGGTTAGAGTCCTGTTAGCCATTTTATGAGTATTATTGATTTTAACTTATGTTGAAGAGCCTTGCCGGCTCGATATCTGGTAGCATTTATTGTGAATTATTTGAGAATTGATTTCTGGTTATTCTTGTGTGCCAATTAAGACTCTAACTTGAGTCGTTATTCATCTTATGATGCATATGCATATGTATGCCTGGTACCAAGGTTAAGTAGCCTGAATTGGTCATGGTTCGGGTGAGTTGGAGCGATAATGATTAAGTATCCCGAATTGTCACGGTTCGGGTGAGTTAGAGTGACAACCAAGTTGCCCATTGCTTGGCAAACCCGGGTGATTTAGATCTGACCGGACACCTGTCCATTTGCCAAATACTGATACTCTAGAGGGTTATCGTTAGATGGATCAGTCTATTATAGGCTCAGTCAACGTCACCAGTGTGGGACATGCATGTCATATATGTTTATATGTTTGATCATTTCAAGTATTCACGTCGATATTGAATTGTGAACTTTAGCACTTGGCGTGTTGAGAAAGAATATTAATGTGCATTTTATCTACAGTAATGGTGACGGGTTTGGACTGTCTCTCGACGGAGAGCTCAGTTCGAGGAGGATATTGACTACCCACGCGTCTTTTATGTGATAACATGTTGTTTGAACTAATTGTGTTATTCGTAAATGTGCACTAAGGTTTTTATTTTCATTAATATGTATACTGAGTGAGAAATAGTTATTGTGGGACGAAATATTAGATTTTATGTTATGAACCGCGAGTGGGAATACATGCTTCGTATAAGGGTCGGGGTGACTGGCTTATAACCTCACTGAGCTAGTGGTTTTGCTCACCCCCATCATTCTTTCCTTTTTAGGCTGTTGATATCGTTTTGGTTGGAGGTTTGCTTATTGTTTGCTCGTCATCCAATCAGTGTTTTGGGTACTTTTTCTTTTATGTAAATAGACGGATTCATTGGCGAGATTGTATAATTTATATTTGGTGACCCCCTTGATGTTCTTTTTGTACCCTCGTGATGTAATATCGTTCATGTATATTTTCTTTAAACTAAGTTACATCGTTGTATTTTGTACCATTGTAAATCCTTGTTGATACTTTATGAGATGATGTCCTCGAGTTGTACCCGTTGTTATCAGTTGTTCAGTTCTACAGGTACTTGATAGCAAGCCTTACATTTTCTATAAACTTTGTGGAGTGGAGTGTACCCATTCCGTAAAATTTATGGTTAACGTGGCGGTTGTCGCGTCCTGTCTGGGGTCGGGGCATGACAACTTTCTTGGTATCAGAGCCTGGTTTTATGAATCTCATTCTTTTTTAGTCGAGCCAATGCGTCCAACTTTATTTCTATGTCATCCTAAGGTATCGTATTGCCTTGATGTTGACCTTGCATTTTCTTTCCTTTCTTCCTTTCAGTCATTATAGCACCTCCAGTTTGTCATCGAGGTCGAGGTCGAGGACACGCTCCTCGTGATCCTCCGAGTCCTCTACTCTCTTCTATTCCTCGTGGACCTTGAGGACATGTTTCTTCTGATCATGCCATTCCTCCGACGGTTATAGACCCTATCAATTCTGATCATAGGGTGCCGGTTTCCCAGGTAAAGCAACCACTGGGCCAGTTGCGGGTTGAGCACATGATGACACCGGAGCAGTACCAATTGTATTATGATCACATTCGAATACATGGTGTTCCACCACCTACAACGGCTTATACGACTACGACTGTCACTAAAGAGGTTCTTCGTGCTAATGAACCGATTCGACCTACATCTAATGTACCAGTTTTTACTCCAGAAATAGCTTTAGGAGGTTCTACTTCTCGAGGTGCACTTTTTATACCTGATTTGGTGAAAGCAGTTGAAAACATGGGGACTTCAAAATTTGATGGTGCAAGAGATGCTTCTAAAGCGGGGGCATTGTTAAAGGAGATTACAGAGACCTTTGACACCTTGATGATTGAAGAATGTTATCGTGTGGTCATTGCGACCAAGCTGTTAGGCCCAGATGCACGACGATGGTGGCAGAATCTAAAAGAGACATCTTCGATTACTAATACGTAGGCTATCTTTGTGGAACGATTCAAAGATCGATACTTCTCTCAGTACATCAAGGATCAGAAGAGAAAGGAGTTCTTCAACCTCTTTCAAGGCATTATGTCGGTCGTGGAGTACGAAAGCAAATTTCTGGAATTACGAGAATTCGCTCCTGAGTCATATACGACAAGAGACTTATGCAAGAGATTTGAAGATGGTCTTAATTTAAATATTTGAGATCGCATCAAGTTCGGAGACAAGTACGTGAGTGTTGATGATCTCGTAGAAGAAGCCCTGGGGGTAGAAAGTTTAGTTCAGGCGAGACATAAGCTTGCAGAACGATCTCAAAAGAAAAGGCAAGGGAGCGCATTTCCAGGAAATGCATCGAAGGTGTATAGGGGTGTGGGATCTTCGCGTGGCGCACCAAGTTTGGTATCTATTAGTTTTCCTCAACCTCGGGAGCAGTTTAGTAGAGGCGGGAGCAATGTCTCGGTATTGGTTGGTGAAAATCGCAAGTGCCAGAATTGATTAAAATATCACGACGGCCCCTGTAAGGCTCCTCAAGTATGTTTTCAGTGTCGACAGTCGGGGCATATGCGAAGTTCTTGTCCTCAGCTTATGGGAGCAAGCAGTCAGTGTTCTGGTCAGCTTCGCGGTAAACTAACATATTCTACACCCAGAGATAATCGATCTGCAGCTACCAGAGTGCCCGATGCCTCAAGCGGCCCTAGTACTCAATGACCTATGCAAGGAAGGAAGCAAACTAGAGTATTTCATATTTCCCAGGAAGAGGCTCGCTCAGATCCGAAGGTTGTGACAGGTAATGTATAATCTGAGTATTTTCACATGCTAGATCTAACCCCGCCTTATTATGCCACTTGATTACGAATAAAACATTCGTAAGAAATTCTATCTTTCCGAATTTTTAAATCACAATCTCACCTAATATTACTTCTTTAGGCCATGTGTTTGTGGGAGACCATCAGGTCTACGCTTTATTTGACCCAGGTTCTGATAGGTCTTATATCCGTGATGATCTTACTACGATCTTAGATTATCCTATCTCTCATTTGTCACCTGGAATCATCGTTCATACCCCTCTTGGAGAGCATCTAATTCGTGATTCGGTATTCCTTGGTTGTCCATTGAAGATCAAAGATGTCATTTTAGAGGCTGAATTGATACCATTGCCTTTGATTGATCTTGATGTTATTCTTGGCATGGATTGGCTTTCTTCTCATCATTCAATTCTCGATTGCCATGAGAAGCTTATTATTTTTTGTAGACCAGGATTCTCAGAACTTGTTTTTGAAGGTAAACTTCAAACGAGATCCCTCTCTTTTATTTTAATGTTGACTGTGCATAAATTAATACGTAAGGGTTGTGAGGCATTCTTGGCATTTGTCATCGATACTTCTCTTTCTGAAACTAAACTAGATGACATCCCGATCGTGAATGAATTTCCTAATGTCTTTCCCGAAGACTTACCAGGACAACCTCCGAATCGAGAGATTGATTTTTCCATTGACGTACTTCTTGGAACCACACCTATATCGATTACTCCATATCGAATGTCGCCTGCTGAGCTCAAGGAACTCCAAACACAACTTGGGGAATTATTGGAGAAGGGGTTCATACGACCTAGCACATCTCCGTGGGGTGCTCCAGTTCTTTTTGTCAAGAAGAAAGATGGATCACTTCGCCTATGTGTCGACTACCGTCAATTGAACAAGGTGACAATCAAGAACAAATATCCTCTTCCAAGAATCGATGATCTGTTTGATCAATTGCAAGGAGCAACTGTGTTCTCAAAAATTGATTTGCGATCTGGCTATCACCAACTCAAGATTAGGGAATCTGATATCCTAAGTCTGCTTTTCGAACCAGATACGGTCATTTTAAATTATGTGTTATGCCTTTTTGACTCACAAATGCTCCTGTAGCTTTTATGGATCTTATGAATCGGGTCTTTCGGCCGTACTTAGATAAGTTTATCATCATCTTCATTGATGATATTCTTATTTATTCTAAATTGGACGACGAGCATTCTCATCATCTAAGAATTGCTCTGAACATTCTCAGAGAAAATCAGCTTTATGCTAAATTCTCGAAGTGTGAATTTTGACTTTGTGAGGTAAGCTTTTTGGGTCATCACATTTCTAAAAAAGGAATCTACGTCAATCCAGTGAAGATTCAAGCTATACTAGATTGGGAACGTCCAAAGAACGTGACAGAGATTCGTAGTTTTCTGGGATTAGCTGAATATTATCGACGGTTTGTCAAAGACTTTTCGTTATTGGCTTCATCTTTGACTAAATTGACTCGGAAAGGGGTAAAATTTGAATGGAGTGAAGAATGCGAGGAAGCATTTCAAGAATTGAAAAGACGACTTGTTTCAGCTCCTATTCTTGCTTTGCCAAACCCAGCGATTGGAGAATTTACCATTTATAGCGACGCCTCGAGACAAGGATTAGGATGCGTTCTCATGCAAGAAGGAAAGGTTATTGCCTACGCTTCAAGGCAATTGAAGAAGAACGAAGAAAATTATCCTACACATGATTTAGAGTTGGCTGCAATCGTCTTTGCATTGAAGATCTGGAGGCACTATCTGTATGGTGCAACTTGTCGGGTTTTCAGTGATCACAAGAGCTTAAAGTATATCACCACGCAAAAGCAACTCAACCTCAGGCAAAGGCGATGGATGGAGTTGATTAGTGACTATGACTTAGTCATCGATTATCATCCTGGCAAGGCGAACGTTGTTGCAGATGCTCTGAGTAGAAAGTCTTCTACCTCACTTGCTTCGATTCAATCTTTTTATCTTCCTATGTTGGAGCAATTTAAATCTTTACACATTTCGCTCGATTGTGAAAAGTCTAATGATTATGCCTTAATCGCCAAATTCGAGGTTAGACATACCTTGTTTGAGCAAATTCGAGAAAGACAATCACACGATGTTCATTTACGACAGAAGATGGCGAAGCTAAATCAAGGAAAAGAAATAGAATTTCAAATTCGGGATGATGGACTTCTTACTATTAAAAATTATGTTTGTGTTCCATCAGAACTTGATGTTCGTAGAGCTATTCTTGAGGAAGCCCATTCGTCAGCCTATGCTATGCATCCTGGTAGTACCAAAATGTATAGAACACTTCGGGAGCATTATTGGTGGCCAGGTATGAAACGGGACATTGCTGAATTTGTATCAAAGTGCTTATCATGCTAACAGATTAAAGCGGAACACCAAAAACCAGCCGGCATGCTTCAACCACTACCTATTCCTGAGTGGAAATGGGAAAATGTCACAATGGATTTTGTTTCTAGTTTACCTCGAACCCAAAAGGGTCATGACTCAATTTGGGTCATTGTCGATCGTCTGACAAAATCGGCACATTTCCTTCTAGTGCATACCAATGAATCTTTAGAGAAACTTGCCAAGTTATATGTCGATGAGATCGTGAGATTGCACGGAGTACCAGTGTCAATCATATCTAATCATGATCCAAGATTCACTTCCCATTTTTGGCCTAGTCTGCAGAAAGTGCTAGATACAAAATTACTATTCAGTACCTCGTTTCATCCACAGACTGATGGACAGTCAGAGAGAACTATACAGACACTAGAAGACATGCTACGTGTAGTGGTGTTGAATTTGGGAGGTAGCTGGGATAAGTACGTGACTTGGTGGAGTTCGCTTATAACAACAGTTATCATTCAAGCATTGGAATGCCCCCGTACGAAACTCTATATGGCCGAAAGTGTCAAACACCGCTCTTTTGGGATGAGGTTGGTGAGAGACAAATCGAACAAGTAGAGCTTATCGAAGATGCGAAGGCAAAAATACAACTTATTCGAGACAGACTTAAGGCAGCACAAGATCGATAGAAAAGCTACGCAGATAATAGGAGGCGCGATTTGGAGTTTAATGAAGGAGACAAAGTTTTTCTGAAAGTTTCTCCATGGAAGGGCGTGTTGCGATTCCGCCACCGAGGAAAGTTGAGTCCAAGGTATATTGGCCCATTTACGATCGTGCAAAGGATTGGTCGTGTTGCGTATCGACTTGAGCTACCATCGGAATTGTCGAAGATTCACGATGTCTTCCATATTTCTATGCTTAGAAAATATGAAACAGATCCTTCGCACGTGCTCAAATATCCCCCAGTTGTATTAAAGGAAAATCTATCGTACGAAGTACAACCTGTTCAAATTGTAGATCACCGAGAGAAAATGCTTCGTAACAAATCCATTCCTATGGTGAGAGTTCTATGGAGAAGTGATCAAATTGAAGAAGAAACATGGGAACCAGAATCAGTCATGTGTCAACAACATCTAAATCTTTTTCATCTCTAGGTACGTTTATGTTTTGAGGACGAAACTTTTTAGTGGAGGGGATACTTTATAATATCTTAGCCCAACAAGATTTTTTTTAGAAAGCCCAAAATCTATTTATTTATTTTTATGGCCCAAAAGGCCAGCCCTATCTTAGCCCAACTAGATTTTTTTTTAGAAAGCCCAAACTTATTTATTTATTTATTTTGTGATCCAAAGTTTCAGCCCACTTAAATGGTCTGATATATAATTATTAAGGCTAAAGTTAAAAAAAAAAGAGAGAAGAACGGGAGAAGAAAAACAAGAGAGGGGAAAGAAGAGAGTGAAGAGGAGAAACCCTTGTTGATCAAATTCTCCCTTACAACCCTCATCCTAGGTGGTTTCTAAGTTGTTTTGAGCTAAGTGGTGTGTGAATTAAGCTTCCTTCTTCCATGGTTTTGTAATTTTGTGGGATTTTTCTTTTTGATATGTGGGTAATTCGAAGACTGTTCGAACTGATTTTGACATAGCTATTGCCCTCGAAAGTTCGTAAACTAAATTTCTGTACGTAGCTGAACTCGTTAGCTTTCCGTAGCCACTTGAAATGCCTCAATCCGATTATTCTACAATTAGTTATGATTTTTCTCGTAAACTGCCGCTAGCTGGAAAATTTCAGAATTTTTATGTCGAATTCAAACTTATTTTCTATCGTTTCGTTTAGTTAATGTATTGAAATGGGTTATGTGGGATTGGGAACTGATGTTAAGGAGTTACATGCCATTTTTATTTAATATCGACTCGTTTGAACTCAATTAGGATTTGTTTTTAGCAATGAAAGGGATGTTACCGCTAATAGTTAGTTATATTTGATTTGTCTTTAATTGCTCATCTCCTTTCTAGGTAAAGAACCAACGACGAAGGGCAAGGGACCGAGTTCAGATTTCGAAGAGAGTTAATCATTTCCTTGTGAGTTGATAATTCGGGAACGCCTTCTCTTGTGGGAAGTGTGGACCCTCGATAAATGTGCATTTATTTTAGTTTTAGTTAATTGATAAGAAAATTATTTGGTATTGTGTTATGTGGTAAAGAGCCTGATTGGCTCGATTGCTCTGGTTAGAGTCCTGTTATCCATTTTATGAGTATTATTGATTTTAACTTATGTTGAAGAGCCTTGCCGGCTCGATATCTGATAGCATTTATTGTGAATTATTTGAGAATTGATTTCTGGTTATTCTTGTGTGCCAATTAAGACCCTAACTTGAGTCGTTATTCATCTTATGATGCATATGCATATGTATGCCTGGTACCAAGGTTAAGTAGCCCGAATTGGTCACTGTTCGGGTGAGTTGGAGTGACAATGATTAAGTAGCCCGAATTGTCGCGGTTCGGGTGAGTTAGAGTGACAACCAAGTTGCCCGTTGCTTGGCAAACTCGGGTGATTTAGATCTAACAGAGCACCTGTCCATTTGCCAAATACTGATACTCTGGAGGGTGATCGTTAGATGGATCAGTCTATTATAGGCTCAGTCAACGTCACCAGTGTGGGACATGAATGTCATATATGTTTATATGTTTGATCATTTCAAGTATTCACGTCGATATTGAATTGTGAACTTTAGCACTTGACGTGTTGAGAAAGAATATTAATGTGCATTTTATCTAGAGTAACGGTGACGGGCTTGGACTGTCTCTCGATGGAGAGCTCAGTTCGAGGAGGATATTGACTACCCACGCATCTTTTATGTGATAACATGTTGTTTGAACTAATTGTGTTATTTGTAAATGTGCACTAAGGTTTTTATTTTCATTAATATGTATACTGAGCGAGAAATAGTTATTGTGGGACGAAATGTTGGATTTTATGTTATGAACTGCGAGTTGTACCCGTTTTTATCAGCCAGTATAAGGGTCGGGATGACTGGCTTATTGATAGGCGTTTTCTGCGCACCCTAATTAAAATCCCCAAGTGTAGGGATGTCAATTGTAGTGGCAAGTACCCAAGTTAAAGTAAATATCGTTCCCACAAAGACAGTTTATTATTTATTTGATTAATATTACTATTTAACTAGAATTATGGTTTTCAACTTTTAAGAGTTTGAATGAATTATAATCTAAATATTTAAATGGGAATTAATAAATAAATTATAGCAACAAGAATTATTCAAGATTGATTAAGAGAGAAATAACAGCTCTAATGTTTCAGGTGTAATGCAATTGATTTGGTTACATATACGTCCTATTTTTCATTCATGCTATTACAATGGAAATACATCATAAAATGACGCGTGAATAGTTTTGAATATCTTTTCTAGATACTAATAAGGCAAACTTAACAGACCTCCGGATGGCCAGTTCGACTAACATATATTCTCTGAAAATAGTATACAAACATATTCACTTCCTACTTGATTTCTTAATTGCATTGTTCCACTAAGAAAATAAAGTATCCAATTTATTAGCACTTAGAATTATCGTTTTCATGGGCAAACTACTCTAATTCATTGCGAAGAGACATTATTAACATTGCATGCACTCAAGCTAACATAATATACTAAGCATCACGGGCAATGTCAATAGCATATTATGAAGACGTTACACACATGTAAACAAAATCTTATTAAATCAAATAAACTGAAATTTTCATAGCATGAATGCAAAATAGTTATCTAAGTTTCCAAAGCAACTACATCAACCTTACACCTTAGAACTGTAAATAAATTTAGCTCATGATATTGAATACAACATCCATGGCTAAGCAATGCATAACAATAAATACAAGAAAAGAGTAAAGAAAAGAATACAAGAACCTAGTGTCACGTTGTTCTCGTTCCTCCCTTTATCTCTGATCGTGTTGCTCCTTTGATCACACTTGAATTCCCCTTGCAGCTGGCTGCTCTTGCCTGCAGCTTCTTGCACACACTCCACCTCACGTTTTTCTCTCAATTTGTGACTAGTGTTGTGTGTGGAATTCAATTGTAGGATGATGTGAATTGTTGTGGGATGTTTTAATTGTGTTGATGCAGCCCCTATTTATAGTTGTGGAAGGGGAACAACATCACATGCATCCATTCCTCTTTAATTGCAGCCCATGTTACTCCACATGCATCCACTTGACTTTGTTCTTGCTGCCCATGTTACTCCACATGCATCCACTTGACTTTGTTCTTTTTACCCATGTGTGCACTACTTTGCAACTTGCATCATGCTTTACAGGTAGGTTTGCACGTGAACAGGTCGAATCAAGCTTCCCCATGTCGAATTGCAGGTCGAACTGCCCTTTTCTCGCCAAAAATATGTGATTCGACCTTGATTCGACCAGAGCTGCTGGTCGAATCAAGGCTGTCGTGGTCGAATCAAGGCTACTGGACGCCTTTCTCCATCAATTCGACCATGATTCGACCAGAGCTCTTGGTCGAATCAAGGCTGTCGTGGTCGAATCGAGGCTACTGGAGGCCTTTGCATGTTGATTCGACCTGAATTCGACTTCAGATCTTGGTCGAATCGAAGCTCCTCAGGTCGAATTGACGTTCTGGAAGTTTTATGTGCCAAGTTCGACATGCATGGCTGGTCGAATCCATGTGTTGAGGTCGAAGTGATGTTTCTTCAGGTCGAATGGACTTGCACCTCCTCATCGTTTCGTGTATAACTTTCACATCCGAGTTCCGAATTTAGTAATTCTTACACTCACGCGATCCTCTCTTCCTGGCTTTCTATCCATATAAATATCTTTCAAAAACACCAAGATTTAAATGTGCAATAAGCTACAAAAAGTTGCAAGAAATTCTGTTCGGCATCTATCGCGTGTTGTCACCATTTTGCTTATATCTTCTTCGTTTGGAACTCGATATGGGTGTTCTTTATGCCAAAACGACCCTCTTTTCAGTGGTTTTCCAACCATATATCACACAAACAGTTTGGATCTCCACAAGAACACAGAAAAATTATGAAAGTTGAATGTGTGTTTTTCAGCATCCTTGCACAAATTGCACTTTTTCTCCAACTTTGTACTTTTGATCATTTTTCTATCAAAACACAACAAAATACCTTAGCAGCACTATGATCATGCAAAATATGTAAACTACACAATCCCACATGAATATATGGTCTTTCCTAAACAAAACAAGGTATTTATGATACAGAAAAGATGTAAATTTCTACTCTCATCAATCCCCCAAACTGCTATGTTGTTCGTCCCCGAACAACTAATTCAAAACAAGAGATAAATGAGAGTTGAAATTATACAGCAAATAAAGGATCATATTAATCCAACCCTTAGATAATATTCTTAAATGCCAAAATTCAATCAATTGAAACATGCAATTCGAACCAGTCATTTCCCATTTCAGAATGCTCATCATCCACTCTCACGAATAGTGTTTACACTCATTGCTCAAGTGTGAGCTATACACTCTCATGGGTGAAATATATGCACTCAAATCAATTCATATGCACGCTTTACCATAAGCTTGACAATTATCTAGACTCTCCACTAACTTGAAAGACTTAACGATGGGATCACAAAGGACTTGTTAAGGGTTGTAACGTTGGATCTTTGGACAAGGGTAGGTAATTATGGTATGAGTGACTTGATCACTAGTAGAGAATCAACAGTAGAGATATTTATTCAACACATATATTTATTAAATCAATCTCATTCTCTCTTTTTCTCTTTTCATTTCTTTTTGCCATATCAATCCTCCCTTTATTTTCAAGCATCAATGTCAAGGGTACCAGTTTCAGGCACTACCCCTTTTTGCAAGTTTTAACCATCCTTCATTTCCAAACATGATCAACCAATATTTATCTTTCTAATTTCCTTAGCACAACAAACCAATTTATTTCCTTTATTCTCTACTAGGATAGGTATTTAAAAGGCTTTTAAAAGATTAAATTGGCTATCTTCATATGTTTCCAATGAAAAAGGCTTAAAGGCTCAAACGGGAAACTATGGATAAAAATTTCAAGGTAGGATAAATATTTGGCTAGTAACTCAATAAAGAACAAAATGGCCTAAGGTCATTTCCCATCATCTAATCAATCGTCTAGTCTTAAGTAGATTAAGAGTCAAGTTCTAGAATACATGCATGTAAACGATGCTCTCAAGAAAGAAATTAATCATGCATAATTTCATGATCTATTAAAGCTCAAATCTCACATGGGTATAATAGAATAATGAGCACTCCTACATGGGTCTATGAACCAATTCTAATACATGCAACAATCTCATGCATTTCAACATCCAAATACACATCTCTGACTGGATTTTCACTTTTATCTCCATATTGTCAATTCGATCAAGATCCAACAATCATGCTCGAGAACCACAGATACTAGGATTAACACTAAATAAACTCAAACAAATGACTCACACCTGGATAATCACAAAAAAATCGACCTCTCAATATAATCAAAATACTGAAAAATCGCAAAAAAAAAAATTAATTATTCAAGCATACCACACAATGAAACAATTCTACTTTGGTGCTGCGAGACAAAAGTATATACGTATCCCCCACCCCCAAACTTAGAACCAAAGTGAGGGAATAAGTTTGAAAAGAAGTATATACATTGCAGTCGAGTAACACCTAATAAAATTCCTACATTGTCACAGACTCAATAAAGTAAATAAAACGGGAGGGATAAGCCCCCAACAGGCGCTCATGTTTAACGTCGTTGAGTCACGACGGATACCTCTAACTTAAGTACTCAAGAGAGAGTACTTGCTTATCAAGAAGCGACTTGTATTGTTTCAGCCTTTGTTCATTTGCCACTATGACATCACCTTTTTCATTCTTTAATTCAAAAGTTCCTCCTCCACAGGCTCTATGTATGACATATGGTCCAATCCACTTCGATTTGAGCTTACCTGCGAAGAGTTTAAGACGAGAATTGAAAAGAAGTACCTGATCACCAACGTTGAATTCTTTGAAGTTGATCCTCGCATCATGCCATCTTTTCATCCTTGCCTTGAAGATCCTCGAATTCTCATAGGCTCTTTCTCTGAATTCATCTAACTCATTGATCTGAGTAAGACGAAAATCCTTTGCATCCTCCATGCTCAAGTTTAAACTCCTAATCGCCTAGAAAGCTTTATGTTCAATCTCCACCGGAAGATGGCAAGATTTTCCATAAACTATTTGGTATGGCGACATTCCTAAAACCGTCTTGAAAGCAGTCCTGAATCCCCACAAAGCATCCTCAAGCTTTGTGGACCAATCTTTCCTTGTCCTTCCCACTGTTTTCTCCAACACCTGCTTAATCTGACGATTGGACACCTCAGCTTGCCCATTTGCTTGTAGATGATAGGGTGTAGTAACCCTATGTTTTACTCCATATTCTCGAAGCACTTTTTCCAACATCTTATTCACAAAATGGCTTCCTCCATCACTGATGAGTGCCTTTGGTACCCCAAATCTATTGAAAATGTTCTTCTTTAAGAATTCTTGTACCACTCTAGCTTCATTTGTCTTTGTTGGAATTGCTTCTACCCATTTTGACACGTAGTCTACTGCAAGCAGGATGTAGAGAAATCCATTAGATGGGGGAAATGGCCCCATAAAATTGATTCCCCACACATCAAAAATTTCTACTACGATGCTAGTTTGCAAAGGCATTTCATCTCTTTTGGAAATGTTCACCATTCGCTGACATCGATCACATATATTAACATACTCTTGACAGATTTTGAATAGGGTTGGCCAATATAAGCCAGATTGAAGCACTTTCTGAGCAGTTTTCTGGCGCCGAAGTGACCCCCATTTGGCTGAGAGTGACAAAAATTCAGAACACTTTCCCATTCTATCTCAGGAACACATCTCCGGATAATGGAATCAGCGCAGATTTTGTAGACCCATGGCTCCTCCCATAATATAGTTTGTACATCATGTAGAAACTTGGCCATTTGGTGTCTACTCAGCTGATATGGCTTCACCCCCGTGGCAATGTAGTTCACATAATCAGCATACCAGGGTGTGTCCATTTCCTTTTTATCAAGGTATGTTTTTGAGATAGTGAAAACCTGTTTGATATCCATCATTAGTATCTTTTCATCAGGAAAGTATTCCTTGATTACCTCATCGGTGTTGTCACAATGTTCTTTAGTCTCCAGGCGTGACAGATGATCAGCTAGGACATTTTCGCTACCTTTTTTATCCCGAATTTCCATGTCGAATTCCTGTAGCAATAAGATCCATTTGATTATCCTTGGCTTTGCATCTTTCTTGTCCATTAAGTATCTGATAGCCGAATGGTCAGTGTACACAACTGTCTTCATGCCCACCAAGTAAGGTCGAAACTTATCGAAGGCATACACCACTGCCAAGAATTCCTTCTCGGTGACAGTGTAATTTTTTTGAGCAGAATCGAACGTCTTGCTAGCGTAATAGATGGCATGGAATTTCTTTTCTCTCATCTGCCCCAAAACAACTCCCAAGGCTGTGTCACTGGCATCACATTCCAACACAAAGGGCTGCGTCCAATCGGGAGTAACAAGTATCGGAGCAGTTATCAATGCTTCCTTGAGAACCTGAAAAGCATGCAAACAAGTATCATCAAAATTAAATTTAACATCTTTTTCAAGTAATCTGGACAGTGGTTTTGAATATTTTAGAAAATCTTTGATGAATCTTCTATAGAATCCCGCGTGCCGTAAGAAAGATCGAACTCCTTTTTCATTAGTGGGCGGTGGAAGCTTCTCAATCGCCACTACCTTAGCACGATCAACCTGCAGACCTGCCATAGAAACATGATGACCCAAAACTATCCCATCTCGAACCATGAAATGGAATTTCTCCCAATTTAAGACGAGGTTACTTTCTTCACATCTTTCCAAAACCAAACACAAATTAGATAAACAAGAGTCAAATGTTGAACCAAATACAGAAAAGTCATCCATAAACACTTCCATGACTCTTTCTATTAGACCTTCAAAAATTGCCATCATACACCTTTGAAAAGTCGCAGGTGCATTACATAAGCCAAAGGGTAACTTTCTAAAGGCAAAAGTGCCATAGGGACAGGTAAATGTTGTCTTTTCCTGATCTCCAGGTGCAATCATTATCTGATTGTATCCAGAATATCCATCTAAGAAACCGTAAAAATCATAACCTGCTAACCTATCCAACATTTGATCCATAAAGGGTAGAGGAAAGTGATCCTTGCGCGTGTTCTCATTTAACTTCCTATAATCAACACATATACGCCACCCCGTTGGTACTCTGGTAGCAAGCACTTCTCCCTTATCAGATAAAATTACAGTCATTCCCCCCTTTTTAGCTACTACATGTAAAGGACTTACATAAGTACTATCGCTAATAGGGTAGATAATGCCTGCATCTAACCATGAAAGGACTTGTTTCCTAACTACCTCCTGCATAGTAGGGTTTAACTTACACTGATGTTGCACAGAGCATTTAGTTTCATCTTCTAACCTAATCTTGTGCATACAAAAAGCAGGATTAATCCTTTTTAAGTCTTCAATTGTCCATCCTATGGCAGACTTATGCTTTCTTAACACCACAAGCAATTTATCTAATTCACCTTTAGACAAGGTAGAGGATACAATTACCGGAAAAGTTTCATCTTCCCCCAAATATGCATACATCAAATGATCTGGAAGTGGTTTGAGCTCCGTCTTCTTCTCCTCTTTTATATCTTCATATTCAACTCGTAGAGGGAGGTATTCCTTTGTCCACATAGCTTCTTCCACTAGTAAGTCCTCTTGCTTGTACCTGTTCTCATCAAAATTAAGTAAGGTTTCAAGAAAATCAATAACAAGTTCATTAGACATATTATCAAGATCAGTGGTAAGTAGAGTTAAAGATTCACTAATGCAAGTCTCCACTGGATCCTTAGACAGAATCAATGGCATGTCTTCCTCAAAAATCTCCTCTACTACTTCAATCAACTTGCAATGCTGATTCTCTGTGGGCCACTGCATCGCCTTGTTTAATGAGAAGACGATTTCTTTATCATTCACCCTTAACCTCAACTCACCTTTGAATACATCAATCAAGGCTCTTCCAGTAGAAAGAAAAGGACGCCCCAAGATTAGAGGTGCTCCTTCTACATCTTCCTCCATATCTAAAACCAAAAAGTCAACAGGAAAAACATGGTTAGAAACTTTTACCAGCACATCTTCAATTACCCCTTCTGGGTAGGTTAATGATCTGTCTGCTAACTGCAAAGCCACTGATGTAGGTCTCAGCTCCCCCAAACCAAGCTTTTTGAATACTGACAGGGGCATCAGGTTGATACTAGCTCCAAGGTCACACAACGCTCTCCTGGTAGGACCTTTTCCTATCTCGCAAGGGATGATGAAGCTACCAGGATCCTTCAGCTTCTCAGGTAACTTCCTTTGTATGATGGAACTACAACTCTCGGTTAGGTTAACTGTTTCCACACTATTCAGTTTTCTTTTTCTTGAGATGAGTTCTCTAATAAACCTTGCGTAATATGGCATTTGCTCTAAGGCCTCTGAAAAAGGAATAGTCACTTGGACATCCCTCATCACTTTAGCAAATTTCTTAAATTTTTCATCCAAGATTTTTGACAATTGTCTTTGAGGAAATGGAAGTGGTACCTTTGTTTTTGGAAGTCCCAGATTGTCTTTCTCAAACTCCTCTTCTGTCTCTCTCAATTTCTTTGCTCTTTGCCATTTTTTATCAGCAATGGCCTGATCAGATTGATTCGGACGTGGAGGGAACCCCGGAGGTGAGCTTAACTTTAGCTGTGATTGAACTGCATCTTGATGTTCCTTCTGATTCACTTGAACACTGCTTGGCTCGGCTTTGTCACCCTCCAATTTTGGATCGGTTTGAATAGCTTCAAAATTGGTGGACGGGCGACTTTGCTCCTCATTAGTTTTGTTTTGCATCAGTTCTGGACCTTCATATTGTTTTCCGGACCTAAGAGTGATTGCATTAACACACTCTTTTGGGTTGATCTCTGTATCTGAAGGAAATTTTCCCTTCATAATCTGTTGCTGCAGTTGATTTACAGTTGTGGAAATTTGACCCATAGAGTACGTGAGATTCTGCAACTGCTTATTCATTTTCTCATTTTGTTTCGCCATGTGGGAATCTATTAGCACTATGCAGTTATTGATTTTGTTGATGTCAGCATCATTTTTCTGCATATACTTTGCCAATACATCATCAATACTTGGCTTCCCTTCTTCAGTCTTGGCTCCATGATCGAAATTAGGAGGAAATGGAACTGCATTATTCGAATTTGAATAAGCAAAGTTCTCATGCCTCTACTGATTCTTCCATCCTCCTTGATTGCTAGGACCTGCTTGATTATTTAGACCTCCCCCTTGGTTATTTCTTTGATTAAAATTTCCTTGGGGGTATCTGTTTCCCTGCCAATTTTGAGGTGCTCTTGAACCTTGGAGACTTTGCCCCATAGCCCAATTTGCATCTTCAACTTTTTGAATGTTCATCACCACATCATCACTTGCTGGTCCTTGGTTGCCTCCTCCATTTTTACCCGATATAAGAGTAACCAGGTGTTTGTTCATTTGCTCCAATTGAGAGGCAACTTTATAATTTCTGTCAGCTTCGGAGAACTTCTCTTCCACCCTTGCAACTTTTCCAAGTATGTAATTTCCACGTACTCTTTCAGATGGCCAATCTCTAGAGTTCATAGAGATATCATCAAACAACTTCTCAACGACATTTAATGTTTTGCCAAAAATCGTTCCTCCAGCAGATGCATCAACTAGTACTCTGGATTCATTATCGAAGCCATTGTAGAAAACACTGATTAGCTGAGACTTTTTGAAACCATGTTGTGGACATCGTCTCAGCGCATCAGTGAATCTTTCCCATGCCTCCCCAAACGATTCATCTCTTCTTTGTTTGAACTGATTGATTTCTTGCTTTAGTGCAAGAATCTTTCCTGGTGGCATAAAACGATCAACGAACAGTTGTTGCAGCTCGGTCCAGTTTGAGCAACTGTCTCCTGATAACTTGTCGTACCACTTCCTTGCCTTGTCAGCTAGAGAAAACTGGAAAAGTCTCATTTTCCATCTGTCATTTGTATTGTCGGCGGCTTTAACAGTATCCATGTAGCTGTTTAAACGTCTTAGATGTCCGTATGGTTCATCGAAAATGCCTCCAGCGAAAGGATTTTTCTCCACCATGTTGATCAGGGCTGGTCTTATTGTTGGATTATATACTAAAAGTCTAGCTTTAGTATGAACAATGTCATAACAATATTTGAAATGAGAATCATTGATCAAATGATTGCATCTTATAATTTATTTTATATGCATGATGCAATAGTCCACTTACTTTATACTGTAGATAATATGTTGTGCGACAACACGCGGAAGATCATATTATCGGTTTCCTTATAAAGTATAAACAGATGCTCACAACTGAGATAGACGGGGACTCTCTATCGGTATGGTTGTAGTGTGGTTTGGTATTAGCTTGTCTTGGCTATAGAATCACATTAGTGCACTTGTGTGTATTGAGCAGGACCGCCTGAGATCGTTCTTCTTATACTGACTATATAGTAGAACTTGATCTCTGTTATTATGGAAGTTCGTGCTCTTAATCCCTATACAATAATCTCGACACGTAGGGCAGTATGTATTTCTTTGATTCATCAATGGGTGAGATTTATAAGTATTAAATCAATATACTCGGTGAGTTGGGAAGTAGTGCTGTCTCTATGGTGTGCTGTTGATTGTAGAAGGAATCCATGTCCGTCATAGGTTGATGATGTCCCCTTGAGGAGATCATAAGGTTTATCATGTAAATCTTGCAAGTGGATTAATTTCCGGCATGATAATAAGGTTGAGTTGTACTACTCTCGGATGAGATATTAATTAATTTGAGTTGTCAGTAACTTAATTAATTAATGGACATTGTATATCTTAAACATGGGGAGACTATTGGGCTCATAATAAGAAGGAGCCCAGAACATAATTTTGGGATTGGACGGGTAGTACAGTAATAATATTTTAGTGGACTATATTATTATTATTGGATTTAATTAAAAGCTTTGGGCTAAGCTTGGTTAATTAAATTCAATTGAGGCCCAGCCCAATTTCTCCTCCTGGTCCCTGCTGTAGCCCAACTATATAAGTCATCTCAGCTCCTGTTAACCCTAAGTCAGTGCCTCATTTGACAGTTAGAAAGAACAGGAGCAGATTGAGAGAATCCTGCGGATTGTTGCCCACACAACAGCAGGATTCGACTTGGGACATACAGCAGAAGATTGAGAGGTGGTTCTCTGCAATGGTTCATCCTCTACATCAACCTAGAAGTACGGTAAACATTATTTTTGCTTCCGCTGTTATTGTTTGCCAGTTTATCCTAACGATCACGTTGAACCGCACGATCCAATTGCCAACAATTGGTATCAGAGCGTTGGTTTCGTGGTGAAACATGAGACGATTAGGTGGGGTTTGTTTCATACGTGTTTATTGTCATATTGATAGCATGTATGTAAGGCTGTGTGATTATATGATATGACCTGCAATTTTATCGATTGGACAAGTGCATGTGTTATTATTTGGGTTCTTTTATTATCTATTATAACCCAATACTTGTATTGCTTGTATCGATAATGTCTCTATTGCTGTACACGTTATATCACACACGCATCACCCATCCGGCGGGTCCCTATCATGGGCCAATATTGAATGGCTTGCGATCGATCGGGATGGAGGCAAGGGCATCACGCACTTGAATACACCCAATCGGTTGCACGATGGTGAAAGTCGCAGTACACGGCGTGCCTTGTACGGCCGTACGATCTGATGGCGACAAGGTGAAAGGCATCGCGCCTCGACGACGAATGGAAGCGGGGATGGGCAACGCTGTTGGACTGAACGGTGATGGCTGGGTTAGACGGCGGCTATGGCAGTCTGAGAAACTTCCGATCGAGACTGCTTCTTCTTTCGATCGGGTCTGTTTGAAGACTGGATCTGGGCGTATTGCCAAGTGAGGAGAACTCCAATGTTCTGCACCGGCGGTTTTTCCGAGGGCAACAAAAGGATTGTGGGCGCGGCTTCCGGCAGCTGCGACACCAGGTTGCACCGGCGACAACTGGTGGCAGTCGTGGGTAGCAGGCGGGTGTGTGAGGACAGAGGATTGCAGCTGCAATTTTTAGGGCAGCGATGGTGATTCCTCTTGTTGGGCCTCCATTTTTATTAAAGTGCTTGCTGGGCCTAATTTATTAGGTGCTGCTGGGCCCAATTATTTATTAATGCTATTGGGCTGCTGGGCCCATTTTTACATTAGGTATTGTTGGGCCCAATTCAGTAATTAATAGTGGGCTGCTCAATTTTTTTTAATTTGGTTTTGGGCTGTTGGGCCCAATTTTAATTAAATGGTAATGGGCTGCTGGGCTATTTTATTATTGCTGGATTTAATTAATTGTGGGTATTATGTTGGGCCTGGTTTTAAATATTGGGCTAGACCTTAATAAAAAAAAATTGGCAAGATAAATGGGCTTAATTATTTTAATAATGGGCTACTCATTTTATGCTAATAATGTTTGGGTCGGCTGGGCCCATTTAATTGATCCAACATATTATACAATTAATTATGATATATAACTGAGTTAATTGTTTTAAATTGATAATTAATTGTTATATATGAAAGGCATGTTCTATGTGATTTATTTATTTAAATTGCTGTTAATAGAAGCATGTCTAAGTTGTATATTTTATTCTGGAATATTATATGCATGTTAAAAACCTCGGTAATTAAATAACTAAGTGGGAGAGGGGATTGGTAATTAATTCCCGCGGCCTCCATTATTGGTTTGTAAGTGATGTGAGTAAACTTGCGCGTTGGCAATAGAGCCTTCCTCCCTAACGGATGAGTTTATTCACGGATCACTGGTACAAACTTCTTTAAATAATTATTGTTTGTAATGTGGTACACAAACTGGCGTGTTGGCATTGACCTTCCTCCCTAACGGATGAGTTTGTGTGCGGTTCACTAGTACAAACTAATAATAGATGATTGTAGGAAGCTATCCGAGCGCGTGTGTACTTCTCCAACTGTAAGGCACACAAGCTCGCGCAGTGGACTTGGGATCAAATAATGGTGTACACTTAGGTGTAAATAATTAGTATCCTCCCCAACGGAGTCACTGCTATTATTTGCATGGCTAAAGAGGAACCGACTATTAATTATTTTGTCATAAAGTTAGGTTGACAAATGAAATTAATGGGTAAAACCTTCTCTTGTAAATGTTCGGGTTTGTAAACGTCCACACTAACGTGGCTTGCAGACTCACGGTGCTTGAGATGTCGGTGAATTTTATTTTTATATTGTTTTGAGGGAAACAATATAAAAGGATAAAATTCGAAGATTTGATCAGAATATTTATTTGTGATTCTCTGAATTTCGAATGGTTTTATTACACTAATTATTAACTAAAAGACATTATATTTACTGGGCCCAATTAAATGATTAGAAAAGAATCTTGGTTTTGAAAATTACTGCTTAAGAAAATACATGTGTATTCTCACAAAGGATGTCTCATGATGCCTATTAAAGTCTCTAGTGAAGAGATGAGAGGTTCATAGAAATATGATGATCTCATGTAACTCTTCGGATACTTGAGTAAATTAAAAAGGCAGAAGATCATGGTTAAATTGATGAATGAATTGGAAGAGCTTGGAATAGAAATTGAAAGGGAAACCTAAATCAATTTATTCTTCACAATTTGCCTGGATGTTTTGAGCAAGTTCTACCTAAAATACGAAAGGTTGTATATGGTGGGAAACTTCTAACAAAACATGTGGCAAAAGAAAGCTAATTTTCATCATGATCTGAACAAGGTTAATATCTTATTTACTAATGGTTTAAACATGATTAGTGATGGCATCTACTGACATGAAGTATGTAGATACTGGAATCACTAAATGTTTATCACTGAGTAAGGATAAGATAGTTAATAATATGGGTAAAACTACAAAGGTAGTGGCTATTGCAGTGGGAGTTGTTTATTTATCTCATGATAAGAATAAACGATTGATTATGAGAAATTATCTTTACGTACGTTTCATAGAAAGAATTTAATTTTGGTTTCTATGCATTAACGGATGGATACTTCATTTCATTTAAATGACATGGTCATAGTAATGAGGAATGAGGCTATAATCCGTTAAAATATGTTGGTGGATAAAAAGTATACTCTTGAATCATGTACATCCCACAGATGCAATAAATAGTAATTAAAATAATGCATCTTCTAATATTAGTAAGAGAAAGGAACCTTCGGAAATGAACTAAACATACATTTGGCGTCTATGACTAATTCATTTTACTTAAGTAGGATTCAAAAGTTGATAGCCGATAGACCGTAAGGTTTATCTGAAGTGGAAACTATCGGACTTGCGAGTCTTGCTTGGAAGTAAAAATGATTAACTACCTTTTCAAGGCTGTGGGGTGTAGAGCCAAAGATATATATGTTGGAATTAGTTCATTCTGATTCAAGCGAACCTAATATTATCCAGACGAGAGGAGGTTATGAATATTCGAAAATTATTCTGGAAACCAATATATTTATATGATGCACTGCATGTCTAAGTTCTTTGATTAATTCAAGAATTGTAAGGCTGGTACAGTGAAGCGTCATGGAAAATATGTTAAGTCATTACGATTCAATCATGATGGTGAATACCTCTTGGGATAGTTAGGAGCTATTGATCAGAAGTTGAGATTAAATATCAAGTTAACTACACCGGGTATGCCCCAGCTGAATGGTGTGGTGGGTAGAAGGTATTAGGCTCTTATGGTTATGATTAGATAGATGATGAATTATTTGGAATAATTAAATTCATTTTATGGATATGCCCTAGATACAGTAATTCGTGAAACGTTTGTCTGTATATGGGATATTCTAGAAAAATGGATAGTGATTTATTTAGTCCAAAAGATCGAAGGGTAATTGTTAACATAATAACCAGATTTTTGAAAAAGGACTATGTAATAAATCACAAACCCATGTATAAGTTGTTCTAAAGGAAGTGAGAGGAAAACACTAAAGTATAAGTACCAAGTGTACAAGAGGATATACCACAAGGTAAACTGCAACGCGTGTCACGTCTGATACATAATTACATGTAGTGCCTTGTCGTAGTGGGAGGGTTGTATGACAACCCATAAATATATGTTTTGGGAGAGTCGTAAGACGATCCCTAGTGAACATGGTATTATCTCACGGATACGACGTAGCACTACAAGATAAAATGCGGAATCTTAGTAAGTTGCAATGTATGTTGAAATAGAATCTATGGATTCTAAATTAAGTCTGGAGCTTGAAGGATCACTAAAATGGTGTAAAAACCATTGCAAGTGATCATAGGAAATAAAAGAGGATCATACAGAAAGGTGAAATCCTTGGAAGCAAAGCTTGTTGCGAAAAGATGTACTCAGAAAGAAATGGTTCGATTATGAGGGAACATATTCGCTGGTAGCTATGCTTAAATTGATCCGGATTCTTTTATTTATTGCTGCTCATATTGAATTATGAGAAACAGCAAATAGATGTCAAGACAACTTTCCTGATTGGAAGTCTTGAGGAAAACATCTATGTGAAGCAACCAGAGTGATTCATTGCAAAGTACTAATAGCATTTTGAAAGTAAGCTTAAAAGTGTCCAGCGATGGACTAAAGCAAGCTTTGAGATCATGAAGCATCTGTTTTGATTAGGTAATCCAGTGGCACGGATTTAAATCAATCAGCGGATGTATCTTGTGTATTGTAAAGAGTGACGGAAACGTGGTGGTATTTTTTGTACTATACGTAGATAGTATCTTGCTCATTGGAGACAATGAAAGAGTATTATCGGGCGTATGGGTACGGTTAATAAAGCGGTAGAGATGAAGGACTTAAGAAAGGCAAAATATATCCTTTTGATCACGGTAATACGGATCACAAGAAAGGATATTATGCTTATCTCAAGTTTCATAAAATGATACAGTCCATACTCGTTTAGCATGTAAATTTATCTAAGTGAATGTGTCCTTGAGACACAAGAAGAAGATAAAGAGGATGAAAGCGGTTCCTTATGCTTCGGCGAATAAGGAAGCTTAATCTAAGGAATACTATGAACGATGTTACATATCTATTTTATTGAATGCATGAACAGTGGGTATCAACGTAACCCGGAACAAGAATGATGAACTGTAGTAAGACATATTTATTATGTGCCTGAGAAGGACTGGAAATTATATGTGGACTTACTGGACAGATTCACTGCTTCTTGTGAATTACGTAGATTCAGATTTTTTAGTCAGATTGGACGGCAGTAAATTCACCTCAAAGGTTATGTGTTTAATCTTAGGAAGTAGAGTCATAATGAGGAGGAGTGTTATATAGAAATATATTTCAGACTCCGGACTCCATCATGGAAAGATGATGAATTGGAGCCTATGAGGCAGCCAAAGTATCTATATGACTCTAGAGACTTCATGATGGACTTTGAAGTGTTTCTAAGTTTGCCCAAGGTAATCACAATTTACATTGATGATATTGGTGCAGTTGCAAACTTGAAGAAATCACAAGTCCATAAGGCAATTAAACACATGGAGCGCGAGTACCACCTGTTACGAGAAATCGTATGATGAGGGGAAGGTTGTTGTCGCCTAGATTGCATCGGATGATGACCTAGTATACCATTTACAAGGAATCAGATGTATGGCAGAAGACATGACAGCATAGTCTTTTAGTATAAGTGGGAGATTGTTGGATTATATACTAAAAGTCTAGCTTTAGTATGAACAATGTCATAACAATATTTGAAATGAGAATCATTGATCAAATAATTGCATCTTATAATTTATTTTATATGCATGATGCAATAGTCCACTTACTTTATACTGTAGATAATATGTTGTGCGACAACACGCGGAAGATCATATTATCGGTTTCCTTATAAAATATAAACAGATGCTCACAACTGAGATAGTCGGGGACTCTCTATCGGTATGGTTGTAGTGTGGTTTGGTATTAGCTTGTCTTGGCTATAGAATCACATTAGTGCACTTGTGTGTATTGAGCAGGACCGCCTGAGATCGTTCTTCTTATACTGACTATATAGTAGAACTTGATCTCTGTTATTATGGAAGTTCGTGCTCTTAATCCCTATACAATAACCTCGACACGTAGGGCAGTATGTATTTCTTTGATTCATCAATGGGTGAGATTTATAAGTATTAAATCAATATACTCGGTGAGTTGGGAAGTTGTGCTGTCTCTATGGTGTGCTGTTGATTGTAGAAGGAATCCATGTCCGTCATAGGTTGATGATGTCCCCTTGAGGAGCTCATAAGGTTTATCATGTAAATCTTGCAAGTGGATTAATTTCCGGCATGATAATAAGGTTGAGTTGTACTACTCTCGGATGAGATATTAATTAATTTGAGTTGTCAGTAACTTAATTAATTAATGGACATTGTATATCTTAAACATGGGGAGACTATCGGGCTCATAATAAGAAGGAGCCTAGAACATAATTTTGGGATTGGACGGGTAGTGCAGTAATAATATTTTAGTGGACTATATTATTATTATTGGATTTAATTAAAAGCTTTGGGCTAAGCTTGGTTAATTAAATTCAATTGAGGCCCAGCCCAATTTCTCCTCCTGGTCCCTGCTGTAGCCCAACTATATAAGTCATCTCAGCTCCTGTTAACCCTAAGTCAGTGCCTCATTTGACAGTTAGAAAGAACAGGAGCAGATTGAGAGAATCCTGTGGATTGTTGCCCACACAACAGCAGGATTCGACTTGGGACATACAGCAGAAGATTGAGAGGTGGTTCTCTGCAATGGTTCATCCTCTACATCAACCCAGAAGTACGATAAACATTATTTTTTCTTCCGCTGTTATTGTTTGCCAGTTTATCCTAACGATCACGTTGAACCGCACGATCCAATTGCCAACACTTATATCGTTTGCTTCATTCGCTTGAATGGCCCCAACTACGCCTGATCCTCCAAGATTGGTGGATTTGAACATCTCCCGGATGACAATGTCATCTTCATGTGTTCTATCTCCCATGGTTCTTTCTAGGATAACTGGATTTGTTATTTGCTCTTCTTTCTCCTCTACGACCGCACTAGGCTTCAGTTTGTCAGATGTCTTCTTTTGAACTGGTGCTTTAACCGCCTTAGGAGGTGCGTTAAGATGCTTTGTTGCTCCTCTCCTTTTTCTAGCAGATGTTTCAACTTCCGGATCAAATTCAAGATTTTGAGTTCCCTTTTTTGATCTGGTGTTCATGCAACTTCAAGAAAATTCAAGGAGTAAAACATTAAATCTCAAAGAAAATATTCTAATTAAATAAGTAAAACAACAAATAAATAATTTACTGTCCCCGGCAGCGGCGCCATAAACTTGATAGGCGTTTTCTGCGCACCCTAATTAAAATCCCCAAGTGTAGGGATGTCAATTGTAGTGGCAAGTACCCAAGTTAAAATAAATATCGTTCCCACAAAGACAGTTTATTATTTATTTGATTAATATTACTATTTAACTAGAATTATGGTTTTCAACTTTTAAGAGTTTGAATGAATTATAATCTAAATATTTAAATGGCAATTAATAAATAAATGATAGCAACAAGAATTATTCAAGATTGATTAAGAGAGAAATAACAACTCTAAGGTTTCAGGTGTAATGCAATTGATTTGGTTACATATACGTCCTATTTTTCATTCATGCTATTACAATGGAAATACATCATAAAATGACGCGTGAATAGTTTTGAATATCTTTTCTAGATACTAATAAGGCAAACTTAACAGACCTCCGGATGGCCAGTTCGACTAACATATATTCTCTGAAAATAGTATACAAACATATTCACTTCCTACTTGATTTCTTAATTGCATTGTTCCACTAAGAAAATAAAGTATCCAATTTATTAGCACTTAGAATTATCGTGTTCATGGGCAAACTACTCTAATTCATAGCGAAGAGACATTATTAACATTGCATGCACTCAAGCTAACATAATATACTAAGCATCACGGGCAATGTCAATAGCATATTATGAAGACGTTACACACATGTAAACAAAATCTTATTAAATCAAATAAACTGAAATTTTCATAGCATGAATGCAAAATAGTTATCTAAGTTTCCAAAGCAACTACATCAACCTTACACCTTAGAACTGTAAATAAATTTAGCTCATGATATTGAATACAACATCCATGGCTAAGCAATGCATAACAATAAATACAAGAAAAGAGTAAAGAAAAGAATACAAGAACCTAGTGTCACGTTGTTCTCGTTCCTCCCTTTATCTCTGATCATGTTGCTCCTTTGATCACACTTGAATTCCCCTTGCAGCTGGCTGCTCTTGCCTGCAGCTTCTTGCACACACTCCACCTCACGTTTTTCTCTCAATTTGTGACTAGTGTTGTGTGTGGAATTCAATTGTAGGATGATGTGAATTGTTGTGGGATGTTTTAATTGTGTTGATGCAGCCCCTATTTATAGTTGTGGAAGGGGAACAGCATCACATGCATCCATTCCTCTTTAATTGCAGCCCATGTTACTCCACATGCATCCACTTGACTTTGTTCTTGCTGCCCATGTTACTCCACATGCATCCACTTGACTTTGTTCTTGCTACCCATGTATGCACTACTTTGCAACTTGCATCATGCTTTACAGGTAGGTTTGCACGTGAACAGGTCGAATCAAGCTTCCCCATGTCGAATTGCAGGTCAAACTGCCCTTTTCTCGCCAAAAATACGTGATTCGACCTTGATTCGACCAGAGTTGCTGGTCGAATCAAGGCTGTCGTGGTCGAATCAAGGCTACTGGACGCCTTTCTCCATCAATTCGACCATGATTCGACCAGAGCTCTTGGTCGAATCAAGGCTGTAGTGGTAGAATCGAGGCTACTGGACGCCTTTGCATGTTGATTCGACCTGAATTCGACTTCAGCTCTTGGTCGAATCGAAGCTCCTCAGGTCGAATTGACGTTCTGGAAGTTTTATGTGCCAAGTTCGACATGCATGGCTGGTCGAATCCATGTGTTGAGGTCGAAGTGATGTTTCTTCAGGTCGAATGGACTTGCACCTCCTCATCGTTTCGTGTATAACTTTCACATCCGAGTTCCGAATTTAGTAATTCTTACACTCACGCGATCCTCTCTTCCTGGCTTTCTATCCATATAAAGATCTTACTGTAACAACAAATTTGTATTTATTAAGATAATAAACACAAAAGAAATTACAAAATAATCCGATATGGATTGAACTTGAGAATTTGAGCGAACAATCTCTATCTATCCTCTGATTCCTCTCTTAAGTTGACTTCTTTGACTTTATCAACTTTCTGAGCCGGATCTTCGGATGAAGCTTGTCCGAGCTCGGGGTTGACTTGATGCTTTAAAATGTTTATCCGGAGGCGTCGAGCCTTTGTTCGGATCAAACGTTGATTTGAAGATTTGTCGTGAAGTATGCCGCTCAATTTAGTAGAACGTTGACTTCACGGAGACTACTGGATGAATTTGATAAAGAACACCGGATCGAAGAGGCTTAGCACCTTGGTCTTTGATCGGATGTAATTCTTGACTTGAATATATCTTGAACTTGACTTGAAGATCTTGAGCTTGGGCTTGATCTTGATCTTGAACTTGGTCTTGATCTTGAACTTGGTCTTGATCTTGACTTGAACTTCACTTGATCGGATCTTGATCGAACTTGATTTTCACTTGAATCTTCAGAGTTCTTCAGGTCTTCAGGATTTTCAGAGTGTTTGGAATGAGGACTGAAGGTCCTTATTTATAGGTAGAGAAAATAACCACTTGGGAGATATTTTCTCCTTCAAAAGATATGTTGGGCTTTAAGCCTGCTGGACTGGATACGGGCCTATTTAATTTAATTAAACCCGTAGGATTTAACCTGGGCCTAATTAATTTAACTAGGCCTGCTGGACTTGATACGGGCCTATTTAATTTAATCAGGCATACTGGACTTGATTTGATGGGCTTGTTTGACTTGAATCAGGCCCACATGATTTATTTCCTGGGCTTACTGATTTGGGTCAGGCTCACATGATTTATTTCTTGGGTTTACCGATTTGGGTCAAACCCTCTTGATTTGAATTGAGCCCATATGACTTGAATTAAGCCCATTTAACTTGGATTTTGGGCCCAAATAATTATATTAATTATTAATTGTATATCCATTTATTTTAGGAATTAATTTATTTAAATTCCTTAATAAGTAAATATTAAATTAATACTTAATATATATTTTCTTTTGCATTTATATTTATTAGGCAATAAAATTTAATTGCCTACAAATGCCCCCTTGCATTTTGTTCACTAAAATTTTCTTTGAAGTGGACAAATTGCAATACACACACATCTTTCTTCTTCCTCTTTTTTTTTTAGCCTGGCTAATCCTTGAGTTGGGCTTTCAATTTCTTTCTTGGCCCATATCCTCCTTGAGCTTTTCCTTTCAATACTGGAAATAGATAAAACAAATATTTCCTTCAGATTATCTCAAAATACTCACGTAATCCTTGCAAGAGTTATCCACATAATCATATAATCTTTAGAAGAGTTATCTACATGATCATATAATCTTTAGAAGAGTTATCCACAGGAAATCTCATCTCTATATAAGAAGTGTTCTTGCTTTGACACACTACAGCCTCTGATTTACAATTTAATTTTCTTTCAGCAGATTTTCTTCCAAGGATTCATCACAATTGCAACATCAACCCTCACGCCATAACCACAATAATCGGCAGCGTAATCAGTCTTCTCTATCTTTCTATTTTCTTCTTCGCATACAGTAACTTCTTTTTCCTCTTTTCTTACTTGCTTTGTATGCTGGATCCTCTTCTTGTTTCCTTTCTCTCCCTTTTTTAAACTGCTTATTTGTCTTCACATAACCATACCAAGGTAAGCTTGTATCTCGCTCATTTTGTTCCTTGTTTCCCTTTCTTTTTCCCACGATGAGAAGAGAAGAGAAGAGAAGACTTTAACGTACCCGGGAAGTCAAGACCGATGACGTCGAGGTAGAGAGCGGTCGACGGTGGACCACCCATGGTGGTTGCTTGTCGGGCTCATACCGCGAGGTGAAAAGCAATCAACGGCGGACCACCCATGGTGGTTGCTTGTTGGGCTCACACCTCCGACGGAAGTGGGTGGAGAGGTGTTACAGACCTCTGAAAACAGATTTGAAGGCTGAAGTTATAGTGTCGAGATGAAGAGCAATCGATTGTGGACCACCCATGGTGGTTGCTCGGTTTGAAGGCGATGGTGTGTGTTTCCGGTGATGACAATTTGGTGGCTGCAATAGGCATCTTCAGTCGTACGGTCTGTGCAACGGAGTTCTCGGGGACGTCGCCGGCTGTTGACCTCTGGCAATACGTGACTGCTGCTCGCTCTTGGCGGCAGCGTGGTGAGGAGGCGCGACGCGCACGGAACGGGGCTGTTCGCTGCTTTTGGAAGCTGTTTGCTACTTTTGGAAGCTGTTTGCTGCTCTCGACGGTGAGACTGGTGGCGACTGTTGGCGAGAAATAGCAGCGGCGTGCGGCGAGAAGCAGCGGGCAGCAACATCGACGGCTGGAGCGATCCGGGCAGCAGCAGCGACGGCTGGAGCGGCGTGCTGGTTGCGGCGGCGGCTGTGATGGTGTGGCGTGGCGGGCAGCAACATCGACGGCTGGAGCGATCCGGACAGCAGCAGCGACGGCTGGAGCGGCGTGCTGGTTGCGGCGGCGGCTGTGATGGTGTGGCGTGGCGGGCAGCAAGCTTTGGGAGGGGAGCAGCAGCGACGGCAGCAAGCTTTGGGAAAAGGGGTGTGCGACAGATTGAATGCCAACAAATCAGTGGCCAGGAGTGGCCACGACGGCGCGGCAGATTTGTCATGAGTAGTCATTAGTAAATCGAGGGTGTGAGTTGACTTGTGGAAGGACCAGAATAAGGATCAGACGGCCCACTTCGAGGGAGCACGCTTCAAAATAGCCTCTAGGTGATATCCGGGAAGGGACAACAGTGGAGCAATTCTTGGCAAAGAATGAAGATCCTTGGTCGTGGAGAGGGTTGAACCCTGAATTAAAGATCTACGACAATGATTACCTGTAGCGAGCAACAGCCTCTGGCTGAAGTCCTAAGCGGCAATGAATCCTAGCAGATACCAGAAAAAGTGCGAATCTGGTCTCGTACTGGAGAAATTGAGCGATCAAGCCACTACTATCAAATTGGAACGGTGGCTGGAAAATCGTGATTGGCCGCCACCAAAATCATGGAGAGATCAGCATAGACAATAGCAAGAGCCACAGGCAGGCAAGCGGTGGCAGTGAGGCTGCCCAAATTGGCAAAAGGTCTAGAACTAAAACGAATCCCAAGGCAGCAGTAATTGAAAATTGCGTGAAGCGATGACTATGGCAAGTCGCATGGGGCATCCAGTGGCGGCGGACTGCCTTAGGCAGAATCGCACACGACGGAGACTGAAAGCCACACGGGCTGCAGAGAAAAGGAACGCATACAACCAGACGGGCGGTGGTACTGCGAAAAAGGGCCCAGATGTGGCGCATGGGGGCCAACAGAAACGCACGAAGCGTGAACACCATGAGTGGGGAACCGGTGAAGGAAACAAAGGGTAAAACCCCTTGGTGAGGAATTCAGCCATGACGGCGGCAGGCTGAAATTAGGGTAAAGTCTAGAGGGAGGGGGGAGAAAAAATAGAGAGAGAAAATGCGCTCCCCCCTCCCCCTCTCCCTCACCCAGTTGAAGTCTTCACGAAGAACTTAGAATTTATCCATAAATTTTATTATAACTGCAGATTTAAATTATTGTGATCGTAACGAGAGAGTGAGAATCAAAATGAAGGAAATATGAGAGAATGAGCATAAAAATGAAGGAAATATGCATCGAAACAAAGGAAATATTGATCGTAATGAGAAAATGAGCATCAAAATAAAGGAAATATGCATCGAAATGAAATAAATATTGATTGTAACGAGGGAATAAGCATCAAAATTAAGGAATATGCATCAAAACGAAGGAAATGTTGATTGTAACGAGAAAATGAGTATTTAAATGTAGGAAATATGTAACGAAACAAAGGAAATGTTGATAGTAATGAGAAAATGAGAATCTAAATGAAGGAAATATGCATCGAAATGAAGGAAATCATGTATGTAACAAGAGAATAAGCATAAAAATGAAGGAATATGCAACGAAACGAAGGAAATGTTGATCGTAACGAGAAAATGAGCAGCAAAAAGAAGAAAATATGCATCGAAAAAGGAAATGTTGATCGTAACAAGTGAATGAGCATCAAAATGAAGGAAATATGCATCTAAACGAAGGAAATGTGGATCGTAACGAGAAAATAAACATCAAAATGAGGAAAAATGCAGCGAAACGAAGGAAATGTTGATCATAACAAGAAAATGAGCATTAAAATGAAGGAGATATGCATGAAACTAAGAAAGTGTTGATCGTAATGAGAAAATTAGCATCCAAATGAAGGAAATATGCACTTAAACGAAGGAAATATTGATCGTAACGAGCGAATAAGCATCAAAATGAAGAAATATATATCAAAACGAAGGAAATGTTGATCGTAACGAGAGAATAAGCATCAAAATGAAGGAGTATGCATCGAAACAAATAAAATATTGATCGTAACGAGAAAATGAGCATCAAAATAAAGGAAATATGCAACGAAGCGAAGGAAATGTTGATCGTAATGAGAAAATGAGCATCAAAATGAAGGAATATGCATCGAAACGAAGGAAATGTTGATCGTAACGAGAAAATGAATATTAAAATGTAGAAAATATGCAACGAAACGAAGGAAATATTGATTGGAATGAGAAAATGAGAATCAAAATGAAGGAAATCTTGATCGTAACAAGAGAATGAGCATCAAAATGAAGGAAATATGTAACGTAACGAAGGAAATATTGATCGTAACGAGAATAAGCATCAAAATGAAAGAATATGCATCAAAACTAAGGAAATATTGATCATAACGAGTGAACGAGCATCAAAATGAAGGAATATGCATCGAAACAAAGGAAGTATAGATCGTAACGAGAAAATGAGCATCATAATGAAGAAAATATGAAACGAAGAGCATCAAAATAAAGGAAATATGCATCGAAACAAAGAAAATATTGATTGTAATGAGCAAATGAGCATCAAAATGAAGGAATATGCATCGAAACGAAGGAAATGTTGATCGTAACAAGAGAATGAATATTAAAATGTAGAAAATATGCAACGAAATGAAGGAAATATTGATTGTTATGAGAATGAGAATCAAAATGAAGGAAATATTCATCTAAATGAAGAAAATCTTGATCGTAACAAGAGAATGACCATCAAAATGATGGAAATATGTAACGTAACGAAGAAAATGAGCATAAAAAAGAAGGAAATATGCATCGAAAAAAAAAGAAAATGTTAATCGTAATGAGAGAATGAGCATCAAAATGACAGAAATATGCATCGAAACAAATGAAATGTTGATCGTAATGAGAAAATGAGCATCATAATGAAAGAAATATGCATTGAAACGAGGGAAATAATAATCGCAATGAGAAAATAGGCATTAAATGTAGGAATTATGAATCGTAACGAAGAAAATTTAGATTGTAATGAGAAAATGAGCATCAAAATAAAGGAAATATGAATAGAAACTAAGGAAATATTGATCGTAAAGAGAAAATAAGCATCCAAATGAAGGAAATATGCATCTAAATGAAGGATATGTTAATCATTACGAGAAAATGAGCATCTAAATAAAGGAAATATGTGTCTAAACGATGGAAATGTTGATCGTAACGATTGAATGAACATCAAAATGAAGGAAATATTTATTGTAATGAGAAAATGAGCATCTTAATTAAGGAAATATGCTTCGAAACGAAGGAAATATTGATCATATCGAGTGAATGAGCATTAAAATGAAGGAATATGCATCGAAACGAAGGAAAGTTCATCGTAACGAGAAAATGAGCTTCAAATTGAAGGAAATATGCATCGAAGAGAAGAAAATGTTGATCGTAATGAGAAAATGAGCATCAAAATAAAGGAAATATGTACGAAACGAAGGAAATGCAGATTGTAACGAGCGAATGAGCATGAAAATAAAGGAATATGCCTTGAAACGAGGGTAACGTTGATGTTAATCGTAACAAAACATGTATGCATTAAAATGTGGGAAAAACATGTATTAAAATGTGGGAAATAGGAAACGAAACAAAGGAAATGTTGATCGTAACAAGAGAATGAGCATCAAAATGCAGGAAATATACAATGAAACGAAGGAAATGTTGATCGTAACAAGTGAATGAGCATCAAAATGAAGGAATATGCATTGAAACAAGAAAATGAGCATCAAAATGAGGAATATGGATGGAAATGAGAAAAAAACTTCAAAATGAAGGAAATTATGCATTGAAGTGAAGGAAATGTTGATCGTAACGAGAAAATGAGCATCCAAATGAAGGTAATATGCATCTAAACAAAGGAAATGTAGATTGTAACGAGCTATTGAGCATCAAAATGAAGAAATATGCAGCGAAACGAAGGAAATGTTGATCATAACAAGAAAATGAGCATTAAAATGAAAGAAATATATATGCATCGAAATGAAGAAAATGTTGATCGTAACGAGAAAATTAGCATCCAAATGAAAGAAATATGCATCTAAACGAAAGAAATATTGATCGTGACGAGCGAATAAGCATCACAATGAAGGAATATGCATCGAAACATTGGAATTGTTGATCGTAACGCGAAAATGAGAATCAAAATAAAGGAAATATTCATCGAAACAAAGAAAATATTGATCCTAACGAGAAAATGAGCATCCAAATGAAGGAAATATGCATCTAAATGAAGGAAATGTTGATCGTAATGAGCGAATAAGCATCAAAATGAAGGAATATGAATCGAAATAAAGAAAATGTTGATCGTAACGAGAAAATGAGCATCAAAATGAAGGAAATATACATCGAAACGAAGGAAATATTAATCGTAATGAGAGTATGTTCATCAAAATGAAGGAAATATGCATCGAAACGAAGGAAATTTTGATCGTAATGAGAAAATGAGCATCATAATGGAGTAAATATGCATCAAAATGAAGGTAATGTAGATCATAACAAGAAATGAGCATCAAAATGAAGGAAATATGCATCGAAACGAAATAAATCTTGATCGTAACAAGAGAATGGGCAATAAAATGAAGGAAATATGCAGCGAAACAAATAAAATATTGACCGTAACGAGAAAATGAGCATCCAAATGAAGGAAATATGCATCTAAACGATGGAAATATTGATCATAACAAGCGAATAAGCATCAAAATGAAGGAATATGCATCAAAACTAAGGAAATATTGATCGTAACAAGTGAACGAGCCTCAAAATGAAGGACATCGAAACAAAAAAATATTGATCGTAACGAGAAAATGAGCATCATAATGAAGAAAATATGCAACAAAAAGAAGGAAATGTTGATCATAATGAGAAAATGAGCATCAATATAAAGGAAATATGCATCAAAACAAAGAAAATAATGATTGTAATGAGCAAATGAGCATCAATGTCACGCCCCGACCGCAAACAGAACGCGACAACCGCCACATTAACCATAAATTTTACGGAATGGGTGCACTCTATTCCACAAAGTTTATAGAAAACGTAAGGCTTGCTATCAAGTACCTGTAGAACAGAACAACTGATAACAACGGGTACAACTCGAGGACATCATCTCATAAAGTATCAATAAGGATTTACAAAGGTACAAAATACAACGATGTAATTTAGTTTAAAGAAAATATACATGAACGATATAACATCGCGAGGGTACAAAAAGAACATCAAGGGGGTCACCAAATATAAACTATACAATCTCGCCAATGAATCCATCAATTTACATAAAAGAAAAAGTACCCAAAACACTAATTGGATGACGAGCAAACGATAGGCAAACCTCCAACCAAAACGATATCAACAGCCTGAAAAGAAAGAATGATGGGGGTGAGCAAAACCACTAGCTCAGTGAGGTGATAAGTGATGAGAGTAGAAATTTACATCTTTTCTGTATCATAAATACCTTGTTTTGTTTAGGAAAGACCATATATTCATGTGGGATTGTGTAGTTTACATATTTTGCATGATTATGGTGCTGCTAAGGTATTTTGTTGTGTTTTGATAGAAAAATGATCAAAAGTACAAAGTTGGAGAAAAAGTGCAATTTGTGCAAGGATGCTGAAAAACACACATTCAACTTTCATAATTTTCTGTGTTGTTGTGGAGATCCAACCTGTTTGTGTGATATATGGTTGGAAAGCCACTGAAAAGAGGGTCGTTTTGGCATAAAGAACACCCATATCGAGTTCCAAACGAAGAAGATATAAGCAAAATGGTGACAACACGCGATAGATGCCGAACATAATTTCTTGCAACTTTTGTAGCTTATTGCACATTCAAATCTTGGTGTTTTTGTAAGTGTAGGCAATTAAATTTTATTGCCTAATAAATATAAATGCAAAAGAAAATATATATTAAGTATTAATTTAATATTTACTTATTAAGGAATTTAAATAAATTAATTCCTAAAATAAATGGATATACAATTAATAATTAATATAATTATTTGGGCCCAAAATCCAAGTTAAATGGGCTTAATTCAAGTCATATGGGCTCAATTCAAATCAAGAGGGTTTGACCCAAATCGGTAAACCCAAGAAATAAATCATGTGAGCCTGACCCAAATCAGTAAGCCCAGGAAATAAATCATGTGGGCCTGATTCAAGTCAAACAAGCCAAGCAAATCAAGTCCAGTATGTCTGATTAAATTAAATAGGCCCGTATCAAGTCCAGCAGGCCTAGTTAAATTAATTAGGCCCAGGTTAAATCCTACGGGTTTAATTAAATTAAATAGGCCCGTATCCAGTCCAGCAGGCTTAAAGCCCAACATATCTTTTGAAGGAGAAAATATCTCCCAAGTGGTTATTTTCTCTACCTATAAATAAGGACCTTCAGTCCTCATTCCAAACACTCTGAAAATCCTGAAGACCTGAAGAACTCTGAAGATTCAAGTGAAAATCAAGTTCGATCAAGATCCGATCAAGTGAAGTTCAAGTCAAGATCAAGACCAAGTTCAAGATCAAGACCAAGTTCAAGATCAAGATCAAGCCCAAGCTCAAGATCTTCAAGTCAAGTTCAAGATATATTCAAGTCAAGAATTACATCCGATCAAAGACCAAGGTGCTAAGCCTCTTCGATCCGGTGTTCTTTATCAAATTCATCCAGTAGTCTCCGTGAAGTCAACGTTCTACCAAATTGAGCGGCATACTTCACGACAAATCTTCAAATCAACGTTTGATCAGAACAAAGGCTCGACGCCTCCGGATAAACGTTTTAAAGCATCAAGTCAACCCCGAGCTCGGACAAGCTTCATCCGAAGATCCGGCTCAGAAAGTTGATAAAGTCAAAGAAGTCAACTTAAGAGAGGAATCAGAGGATAGATAGAGACTGTTCGCTCAAATTCTCAAGTTCAATCCATATCGGATTATTTTGTAATTTCTTTTGTGTTTATTATCTTAATAAATACAAATTTGTTGTTACAAATTTTGGCACGCCCAGTGGGACAGTTTCTACCTCTCATCTCCTCTTCGAGCAAAGTAAGATGGTTCCGCTAAGAGTCAAAGTCAACAGATCAGCTTCTGTCTTCAAGTCTTCAGAACTACAAGTTGAGGACGTTAATGTTACGACCAGAAGCATGTCAAAGATGGCACGATCTGAAGCCTCTTCAGAGATAAATTCTTCAGTTGGAGTTACCCTGGAGTAATACCTTATAATGCTAAAGACGAGGAGGACAATCTTGTTGGCCCAACTCATCTATCTGAAGAAAGTCCATCATCAGATTCATCCATAGCCTCGACGATGGCAACAAACACTTCGTCTGTCGAAGAGCAGTTGGCAAGCTTAACTGAATCCGTTGCTGCAATTGCCAAACAGAACCAAGAACAAAGTACTTTGATTTTCAAACTGATGGAGAAAATGGCTGGTGCTGAAACTAGCCACGCAAACGAAAAGCAAGATGAAGATGCTGAAAATGAAGTAAATAACTCCGCGAAACGCCAGTCGATAGGGAAGAGGGTGATTGAAGAAGAATTGAATATTTCCCATGATGGAATGGTTCCTATCAGCCAAATAAAAAGTATTATACTCGGGACAATGAAGGACCAATTTGAAGAGAGCTCCAAACCTTCATTCATGTATGCTAAGCCTTTTACTAGAAGGATTGACAACTTGAAGATGCCATCGAACTATCATCCCCCTAAGTTCCAACAGTTTGATGGAAAAGGTAATCCAAGGCAACATATAGCACATTTTATTGAAACATGCAATGATGCTGGAACTGACGGAGATCATATGGTGAGACAATTTGTTCGTTCTCTAAAGGGAAATGCTTTTGAATGGTACACCGACCTGGAGGCTGATTCTATAGACAGTTGGGATCAGATGGAATATCAGTTCCTTAATCACTTCTATAGCACTAGGAGAACGGTTAGCATGATAGAGTTGACTAACACCCGCCAGTTAAAAGAAGAGCCAGTAATTGAGTACATTAATCGATGGAGAAATTTGAGCCTAAATTGTAAAGATCGATTGTCTGAAGTTTCTGGCATTGAGATGTGCATAGCAGGAATGCAATGGAGCCTTCATTACATACTTCAAGGGATTAAGCCTAAAACCTTTGAAGATTTGGCCACAAGAGCTCATGACATGGAGCTAAGCATGGGGATAAGTGGAGTGGTTGAACCACCGATTCTCGGATCCTACAAGTATAAAGAAAAGCAAGAGGCCAGGAAAGGGGGCAAACCCTACAACAAATCTTCTGAAAAGGAGTCCATGGCGACAAATGCACCAACTGTCAAGTTTCGAAGGAATGAGAACGAAAAGGAAGATAAAATGAGGAGTGATCCCCAAGAAAGGGGGCAAAGAAGATTGACCTTGAAAGAGATGCAAGAAAGGAAGTACCCATTTCTTGATTCAGATGTCCCAGGCATATTTGATGATCTGTTCAAAGATAAACTTATCGAGCTTCCTGAAATGAAGCAACCAGAAGAGGCGGGACAAACTGACAATCCAAAATATTACAAGTATCATAGACTGGTAGGTCATTCTATTAAAGATTGCTTTGTCTTTAAAGACAAAGTTATGCGATTGGTTGAGCAAGGGAAGATCTTTCTAGATGAAGATGCAACTGCGAACTCTATTTCTGCAGGCGGTGATTCTTCATGTCATATGGCAAGCGAAGCTCAACTACTTAAAGTTGAATCTGGGAATGAAAGCGAGACCCATGTTATGAAAATAACCTTCACAGAGGAAGACTTACTGCTCGGCTCGCAACTTCATAACCGACCTTTATTCGTAACTGGTTATAGTCAAGAGCAAAGAGTTAATCGAATATTGATTGATGGAGGTTCAGCTGTCAATATCTTGCCCCTATCCACGCTTAAGAAGTTAGGAATTCCTACCAACGAGCTCGGCAGTAGTCGATTGACAATTCATGGGTTCAATCAAGAAGGCCAGAGAACACTTAGTACAACGGTCTTGGACTTAATGATAGATGAGATGGTCTCAACAGTTCTGTTCCATGTCATTGATGCTAAAACATCATATAACATGCTCTTGGGGCGCCCATGGCTACACGAAAATGGAGTGATTCCTTCTACGCTACATCAATGCTTCAAATACTGCGATGGAGGCAACATAAAAAAGGTGCTTGGCGATGAAAGGCCATTCACAGAAGCTGAGTCATATTTTGCAGATGCTAGATATTTTCTGAAGAGTAGCAAGACTGTCAAGCCCGAAGGAAGTTCATCGCAAGAGAAAGTTGATGATAAACAAGAAAGAGAGAATGCAGATGATGTTTCATCCATAAAGTCTATTGAAGATAAACAGTTGATCAAGACTATAGAAGGGTTGACACTACCTCTAACTAAGGTTGACACTAAGAAGCCTTTTCCTCCTCCACTCAAAGGGTTCGCTCGCCCAATTCAAGGAGCTAAAACTGAGCATGAGGATGTATTCGAGGCGGCAGTTTCTAAATCATATAGCCCACAAGCTTACAAACTTCTTATGAAAGCTGGTTATAACCCTCAAGAAAAAGCTATGATGAATGAACAGTCTCGTAAGACTCCTAGTGAATTTAATACCACTCAAGAGACATTGAAGAGTAATGGTCGCACTTCCAAGTATATTAGGACAGGGTTGGGATATGTTCCACAGAAACCTGTTCGCATTGCGATCAAAAGGGCAAACACGAACTACATCACAGAAGATGAAATTCTTTCTGAAGAAGAAGAGTCTCACGAAGAGGATAGAAAGGCAGAGAGAATCTCAGTATAAAAAGACTCAAACCAGTTGGAGCTAAAAGGACTTCTAAGTTCCCAAGGTTCCTAAAAATACGTAGTCGGATCCCATCTCGCATGAAAAGACGACATTTCCTGACTATATCATGTGACACGATGTTGAAAGCTAAGAAGCAAACAATAATCTTCACCCAAAGTGAAGAAGATGATCGGGAAAGTGTAGGTTCATCAGATACTATTCATTCCGTTATCATGCAAACAAATCTACACAATGCAGAAAGAGATCTACGAGGCAAGATTCTCGAAATGAGGAGAGATGGTTATGTAGTGGAGAGCATTGTTAAAGTGGGAGAAAATGAACAAGTTAGGTCTAATCCACATTCTCAAAGGCAAGAATTTCTGGAGGATGTTGCTGCAGTAAATCATGTCACTATACAAGAAGAAACCTCAACTGAAGAGGAAGATGCCGATGATGCTCCCCCAGAATTTGAGGAGGGTATTAAATCTACTGTTGATCAATTGAAGGAGATTAATTTAGGTGATGTTAATGATCCACGTCCAACCTATATAAGTGCTTTGTTGACATCTGAGGAGGAAAAGGCTTACATTGAGCTTCTTCAAGAGTTTAGAGACGTGTTTGCATGGTCATTCAAGGAGATGCCCGGATTAGATCCAAAAGTGGCAGTTCATCATCTAGCAGTAAGGAAAGGAGTCAAGCCAGTTAAGCAGATGCAGCGTCGATTTCGACCAGAGCTGGTTCCATTGATTGAAGCTGAGGTTAATAAGCTCCTTGAAACGGGAAAGATACGAGAAGTTAAGTATCCCACTTGGCTCTCTAACATTGTGCCAGTAAGGAAGGCAAATGGGCAGCTTAGAGTGTGTGTTGACTTCCGTGACTTGAACTTGGCATGCCCAAAAGATGATTTTCCACTACCAATCACAGAACTTATGATTGATGCAACGACCGGGCATGAAGTGCTTTCATTTATGGATGGATCATCTGGTTACAATCAAATTAGCCTAGCTCCGGAAGATCAAGAGAAAACAGCCTTCCGCACTCCTAAAGGAATATACTGCTATAATGTTATGCCATTTAGCTTGAGGAATGCTGGCGCTACGTATCAACGAGCTATGCAAAAGATATTCGACGACATGCTTCATAAGAATGTCGAATGTTATGTGGATGACATTGTAGTGAAATCAAAGAAGAAAAAGGATCATCTTAAGGATCTAAGGCAAATATTTGAGCGTCTCAGAAAATTCCAACTCAAGATGAACCCGCTTAAGTGCGCATTCGGAGTTTCTTCTGGTAAGTTCCTTGGATTCATTGTCCGACATCATGGCATTGAGATTGACAAAGCAAAGATTGATGCGATAATGAAGATGCAGGTGCCCCGAAACATACATGAGCTCAAGAGTTTGCAAGGTAAGCTGGCGTACTTAAGAAGATTCATGGCAAATTTGGCCGGTCGATGCCAACCATTTAGCCATCTTATGAAAAAAGGCAGCCCATTTGAATGGGATGAAGCTTGCACTAATGCATTTAACAGCATTAAGGCATATTTGATGAAGCCGCCAGTGTTGGTTGCTCCAATAGCCGGACGCCCATTAATTCTCTACATATCTGCTCAAGAAAAATCAGTTGGAGCCTTGCTTGCACAAAATAATGATGAAGGAAAGGAGTGTGCGTTGTACTATTTGAGTAGAACAATGACTCCAAATGAGTTAAAGTACTCACCGATTGAGAAGCTCTGTCTTGCTCTCATATTTGCGATTCAGAAGTTAAGGCATTACTTTCAAGCTCATACTGTTTACTTGGTCTTGAAGGCCAACCCACTAAAGTTCGTAATGTCAAAGCCAGTGCTCTCTGATAGGCTCGCAAGGTGGTATCTCCAATTGCAGCAATTTGAAATTATCTACGTCCCTCAAAAAGTGGTGAAAGGACAAGTGCTGGCAGATTTCTTGGCCGATCATCCCATGCCTGCCGAATGGGAATTGTCTGATGATTTTCCCGATGAAGATATATTGGCTATTGAAATCACTCCCCCTTAGAAGATGTATTTCGATGGAGCTGCTCACAGAGAAGGAGCCGGCGCAGGAGTAGTATTTGTAACCTCAGATGGAGGAGTTCTGCCTTATTCGTTCAGTCTAACTGAAAATTGCTCTAACAATGTAGCTGAATATCAAGCTCTTATACTTGGTTTGGAGATGGCAGTGGATGAAAGCAGCGACACCTTAAGGTATATGGAGATTCGTTGTTGATAATTAACCAGCTGCTTGGCTTGTATGAGGTTAAGAAAGCTGAACTACTTCCATATTATAACTATGCTCAGAGGCTTATGAATTGGCTTGGAGACGTAGAGATTGAACATTTACCAAGGAGCAAGAACAAGCAAGCCGATGCTTTGACAAAGCTAGCATCAACCATAGCAATGCCTGAAGCACTTTTTCAAGTATCAATCTGCAAAAGTTGGGTGGTACCTCCCTTCTTCGAAGATGAAGATGGTGAAGAAATTGAGTATTGCGCCATAGAGGTCTTTGATATTGAAAAAGAAGACTGGCGTCAATCGTTCGTGGATTACTTGAAGAATGATAAGCTTCCCAATGATCCACACCTAAAGGTTGATATCCGACGTAGAGCACCACGATTCTTCTATTACAAAGATACACTCTATAGAAGATCGTTTGATGGTATTCTCTGAAGATGCTTAAGTGATGAAGAAGCTCTTCAAGCTATGGAGGAAGCTCATTCTGGAATATGTGGCGCCCATCAGTCTGGACCCAAGTTACATTTCAGAATCAAGAGGATGGGATATTACTGGCCTTCTATGGTGAAGAATTGCATAGATTATGCACAAAAATGTCAGCCATGCCAGTTTCATGCAAATCTCATTCCTCAGCCTCCCGAGCCATTACATCCAACAGTTTCTTCGTGGCCATTTGATGCATGGGGCTTAGATGTGGTGGGGCCATTAACGAAGTCTTCCGGAGGTCATCTTTATATTCTGGCTGCCACTGATTACTTTTCCAAGTGGGCGGAAGTTGTACCCTTGAGAGAAGTGAAGAAAGAAAATGTGGCTGATTTCATCCGCATCAACATCATATATAGATATGAAGTGCCTCGATACATTATCACAGACAATGGGAGGCCATTCAGTAACTCTTTGATTGATAAGCTTTGTGAGAAGTTTGACTTCAAGCAAAGAAAATCTTCTATGTATAATGCAGCAGCTAATGGGCTTGCCGAAGCCTTCAACAAAACACTGTGTAATCTATTGAAGAAGGTGGTCTCCAAGTCAAAGCGAGACTGGCATGAAAGGATTCATGAAGCTTTATGGGCGTATCGAACTACATATAGAACGCCTACTCAAGCTACTCCGTATTCTCTTGTATATGGGGTTGAAGCTGTGGTGCCCCTTGAAAAGCAAATACCATCTTTGAGAATAGCCATACAAGAAGGTTTAACTGAAGAAGAGAACGCACGATTGCGTCTCGAAGAATTAGAGGCACTTGATGAGAAGAGGTTAGAAGCACAACAAAGACTTGAGTGCTATCAAGCTCGCCTCTCCAGAACGTTTAACAAGAAAGTAAAGATACGTTCTTTTCAAGTCGGAGACTTAGTCCTTGCTGTAAGAAGGCCTATTGTCATCACTCACCGAGTTGGAAATAAATTCTTGCCCAAGTGGGATGGCCCACATATTGTGAAAGAAGTGTATACAAATGGTGCATATAAGTTGATATCTGAAGATGGTGTAGGAATCGGCCCCATAAATGGCAAATTCCTGAAACGCTACTATGCGTAATCAAATCCAAGGAACGCTCCTTGACGCACGAGCCTAAACTGCATGTTACTCCTGGTCCGCATGAGTATAAACTGTGTACGACGAACTCCTAGTCCGCATGAGTATAAACTGTGCACGACACCCACCAAAGGTAATTATACGTGGTTAAACTATTGATTCACCCCACTCAGATATTTTAAGTGGTTAAAGCATTAAATATCCTACTTTGTCTAAAGTGGTTAAAGAATAGTAACTCCTGGCCCGCATGAGTATAAACTGTGTACGGCACCCCCCCCATCCAAATCAAATCATGTCCCTTTGAACTACGTAATGACTTGATCCTCTTTGAAGAGGTACGTAGGCAGCTTAGCACTTTGCTAAGTTCAGTCATGTCTTTGGTTTATTCACGTCAAGTTTGTGGGGCAAACAATAAATTGGAGTATGAAGGCAGCAAATAAATATGAAAGACAAGAAAACAAATTAATGATGTAACATAAAGGAGAAGTAAGGAAGAGAATGGACTTCATTGATAATATCATTAGATGTTCAAAAACATAAAAGGGGAAAACGAGTAAATAACTAAGGGAGCAAATTAAAAGAAAATCAGTCCTACGCTAAACAAGAAAGTTATCAGAGAGTATGCTTTGTAAAACAGACTTCAGAGCTGCTTTCTCATCTTCAGATGAGGACTCTTTCAAGGTGGTTGCATTGTCAAGCATAAGGATCTCTTCTTCTATGAGCTCAACTTCCTTCTTAGCATGACAGAGAGTTTGTTGAAGACGATCAACTGCTTCAGATAAGGTTTTCTCTCCCTTCTGCAGATTAGTCATCTCTTTGCCTATCGACTCCAATTCTTCCCAAGTACTCTTTAGTTTTTTTGTCTCTGTCATGTGAGCATCTCTGCAATTCTGAAGGCGACCCTTGACGTCGATCAAGCATTTTGCATGATTTCCTGTGGAGGCCGCTGCATCAGACTTCAATTTTGCTGCAGTATAAGTATCGGCCTTGTCAAATAGAGGTTCCAGGGCTACCTCTAAAGGAGAACAGTCGATTCTAAGAGCTTTTACTTCATTTATTAAGGAAAATATTTCTTGTCTCAGAGTTGATAAAAACTCAAGAGGGGTCCGTTTGAGTTTTCTTCTTATTTTGCTCCATGCACTCCGAGCAAATTTCCCTTTGAGATCACGAGTAATCTTCTTAGATATAAATTCTGAGATCATGGGACATGCCTTTGAAGAATTCACCCCTGTGGTCGATGCATCACTTTCAGTAGAATCATCACTCTCATCAGAGTCGTCACCACTACTAGAATTTGAAGAGATGCCCAAGATCTGATAAGAGGAGAAATATGTTAGTATAAAAATGAGGATATACGATGAAAATAAGATAAGGGAAAGGGGGAAACCTCATCTGCCAAAGTTTTTGAAGTAACAGCAGTATTTAATTCAGTTCCTTCAGCAGCCTTAGAGCCAGAAATTTTCAGTGCAACCTTCGATAATAAAAGAAAGCTTTGTAAGGAAAAAATAAAGGAAAAAGGAAAAGAGGAGAGAGGATGGAAGAAACCTCATTATCTTGTTTTTTAGTATGAATAATAGATTTCTTTCTCTTCCAATGGCGTTCATTAGAGGCGCTACGACTTTCTGTAGAATGAGGGGAACTTTTCTTCCTTTTATGTACTGTAGGTTGTAAAACTTCATCATGCACCGGAGAAATATCCTGAACTTCTTGATTATCATCATCGAGGTCATTAATGATGTCCACTTCTTCCTCCAGAGGTTCTGAAACTAGGGTGGTCAAAGCCTTGATATGGTCAGATAAGTAAGTTCCGTGGACTTGCTTCCACCACTCTTTATATTCAGTAGTGGAGTAGTTTTTAGGAGCTGGGGTTGCACATGGAAAGTAAGATTTGGAGGTAGAGTTATACGAAGTGCAATGTCTCCAATGGTTGAATCCTTCTTCTAAAGATGCTTTCCGAAGGTTGGTTCTAAGCATCTTAGGAACATCTTGTAGGAAGCCAAATTGACGAGCAAACCTGTGAGGGGAGTAAGGCTCCATCACAAAATGACTACTTTACCGCAAAGTAAGATAGCTAGTACGGATAGCCACCAGATGAGCCCAATTATCCCATTTCTTGTTTCCATCATCCGTGTAGTGGATCGCTTTGTCTTTTGAAAAAATATTGCAAGTCCATAAGGCATTATCAGCTGTGTGGATTAGTTTGCGAGCATCTTCAGCATCGAAGTATCTTGCTCCCTGCTCTCCAGAGTATGTCACCATTCGAGGATATGCTATTTTACTTCCAACCGGAAAATGAGTTTTGAAGTAGTGAGCCAACCAAGCATGAACGAAATGAACCGGAAAGGTTGATTTAATTTCAGATAAACTCGATGAGTTTGAAATCGCATTTAGGCCACGGTAAATGTTTGCCAAAACTGGAATAGCAAGACTCACTTTTTTTCCTGCAGCCATTAAGCTTGCCACTTTAAAGGTACTTGGTCGTATCAAGCCTGCTTCGTCACCCGGAAGTGCAAAAGCACAAAGCCAGCAAGTTAAGTAAGCAGCTAGATAGGTCTCTTTTTGATCAGTTTGAGAAATGTCCAATTTTTTAAATTGATCTATCTCAGCAGACGTCCAGGGTTGGTGACTTGAAATAACGCCAGTCGGGTTATAAGTTTTTTTAGGCCGAGAAGTCGTCTTTCTTTCAATACGTGTAGGAGATTCAAGGTATGTTATAGCTTTTTTAGACCAAAAATCTACCCACTGGTCAATGGTTACATTTCTTCTGTTAGCGCCCTTGCAAAGTACGTGATAGGCGCCAAGTAAGGATCTACAGCTGCGCGGGATACGTAAACCATCCTTCGGGGAAAGCAATTCTTCGGCACAAGGCATAATTTCATCATACACATAACCCGCTATGGGTAGTCCCATCAAGTTGTATAAGTCCCATAAAGAAAGTGACATCTCTCCGAATTTAGTAAGTAAAGTATTGGTGGAAGAACACCAAGCTTCACAGAAGGCCTTCATAATTTCACAGCTGCAATCATAGGTAAAGAGGGACGTAAAGACAGCATCATAAAGCTTTGTATTTCGAAGAATGGATCCGCATCGGCTTAAAATATCTTCAGTCCACTCCCAGTAACCCTTGATGTAGTGAAAGTCTCCAAGAAACTTGATGGGTTCTCCCCAGGATGCTTTTCCTTTTGCAATGCGGCGTCCCAAAGAAGGTAAAGGTGCTGAATTGATTTCTGGCTCAATGTCAGCTCCCTTCAAGGTCCAACTTATGTTATTTTTACTTGAAGAAGATTCATGAGACCAACATGCCAAGAAAAATTCATTTTTGCTTTTGGAGGGACATAAGCACAGTTCCCTAGCAAAGATTGCCCGGGTAAAAGACGAGTTCCTTGTGGCAAAGGTTGATGTGCATCTTCAAGAATAACTAAGTAGCTTGCGCCGGATTTTCCCATTACAGTTTTGAAGAAAACCATGCTAAGAAGTGGATAGGCTGCAAAACAAATGAACGATTAATTAAAAGACCCAAAATAAATCCATGGGGGCAATTAATTAATTATTTAAGGTCATAATTGTAAAACATTGTAGCCTTAAACATTGGAGCCAAGTCAATAAAATTAATTAACACATGCTTAGTTAATTTAAACTTGGCCACACGGTTGGAGGCCATGTTCATGGACACAAATCAATTAATGGGCCAATTAAGGAAAGGTTGAATTAATATTGAAGCCCAAATCAACATAGAGTTAAAGAAGCCCAAGTGTGAAGCCCAAATCAAAGCAAAATTGGGCTTGGGCCATGTGAGAGCCAAAATTGACTTGAAAGTCAAAATTGAGGGCTTGGTGGTTGATATCATCTCAATGTCGGGAATAGCTCTTCTCAAGATACGCCTCTTTCAACGTGAGTTAGGGAAAGAAGCAGATTGAGAGAATCCTGCAGATTGTTGCCCACACAACAGCAGGATTCGACTTGGGTCATACAGTAGAAGATCGAGAGGTGGTTCTCTGCAACGATCAACCTCTACACCAACCCAGAAGTACGGTAAACGGTTCAATTGCTTCCACTGCTGATTTGTTTTACTAACGGATCACGTTGAACCGCACGATCCAATTGCCAACAATTTGTATCAGAGCGTTGGTTTCGTGGTGAAAACGTGATTAATTAGTTTATGTGATTAAATGATTTAATCTGGTTTTGATCACATGTTCTTTTCGTGCATCTGGTGATTTAATTATCTGTGAAAGCATGATATTTGGGTTTGGTATGTCTATGATAATCCATGGTATCCTATTTGTACTATCTGCTTTTTATGTTAATCTATATCAAAATCAGCAGAAAAGTGTTGTATGTGTGTTTATTACTGTTAAAAAAAAATAGATATAACACACACACCCCTTTACACTCGACTGTGAGAAAACATGAAATGAAGTACGATTAGTAGCTAGTTCTGTCGACGGGCGCGTATGAATGACGTGAAGGCAGACTGACAATTCTGGGCGAACCAGAGGCCATTCTGGTCGGAATCAATGGCGGGTTCCAGGCTAATCGAAGGCTGGTCGGTGGCAGCAGCCGGGAGCAGTGGTCGGCGACAGCAGTGTTGTGGGCAGCGGCGGAGCGCGTTTCTGGACTACCGTCGCTTGGCTGGATGGCTGGCGGTGGTTGTCGCCGCGCTGGATGGATGATCTGTGTCGGCGACGTACCATGTAGCGCCGGGTAGATCGGCGTCCATTTGGGTACGACAGATTGACGATCTGGGTGGCAGCACTGATGGCGAGTCAGAACCGGTGCGCGTCTGGTCCATGGCGAACCCGCTTCTGGGCGAGCCTCACGGCGGTCGTTTGGGAGACAGTGGGCTGTGGAGGCCTTGGGCGGCGTGATCGGTAGTGGATCCCGTCTGGGGGCTGTCTTGTCGTCAGGCGGTGGCTAGCGGCGGCTAGCGGCGATGGGTGACAGCTCTGGCGGAGCTGACGAAGCTGGTGCGGGCGGATCTCGATCGACGGCGAGCTGGGCAGTGTCGACCTCAGACGGATTGCGACGATGCAAAGTTTCGGCGACCTCGGTCCCAGTGGTTGGTTGGGGCGCAGCCACCGGCGGAAGCGGCACCTGGTAACGCCAGTGTACGCTGGTCTGATTGGCGGCGCCGCCGGCGACAGCGGCGCCTGGTTGCGCCGGAGATCCATGGAGGAAGAAGAGGAGCGGGCGGCTGCGCTTCCTAGGGCTTCTCGTTTAATTGGGCTCTATTTTTGGGCTGTGCTTTTTAGGCCCACATTTTTTATTGATGTGATTATGTGGGCTATACTCCTAATTGTTTTTGGGCCTTGACAATGGGCTGCCTGCAAAGGCTGTTTTTAATTTATTGGTGATGGGCTGTTGGGCCCAAATAAATTATGGGATTTGTCTTGGGCTCAATTTCAGATTTTAGTTTATAGGCTGCTCAATTTTAATTTGGTTTTGGGCTGTTGGCCCAAATTTAATTAAAATGGATATGGGCTGCTGGACTAATTAATTTAATTAATTGTGAGTAATGGGCCAAGCATGATAATTAATTTTATTAATGGACTAATTTTGTGCTAGTGGGCTTGGTGGACTTAATTTAATTTTGGGTTAAGATTATGGGCCATGGATAATGAGCTTGATTAATTATTTAATCTGTTGTTCATTTTGTGCTTATTTGTTGCTCTTGGGCCCAAATTGATTGATCCACTAATTATGCAATCAATTAATGTTATATAACTGATTAATTGATTTAATTGTCAATTATTGTTGTATATGTGTAAGACATGTTCTATGTAATTTAGTTATTTAAATTGCTGATAATAGAAGCATGTCTTAGTTGTATATTTTATTCTGCAATATTATATGCATGTTAAAAACCCTCGGTAATTAAATAACTAAGTGGGAGAGGGGATTGGTAATAAATTCCCGCGGCCTCCATTATTGGTTTGTTAGCGATGTGAATAGACTTGCGCGTCGGCATTAGAGCCTTCCTCCCCATCGGATGAGTTTATTCATGGATTGCTGGAACAGACTTCATTAAATAATTACGTTTGTAATGTGATGCATATGAACTTGCGCGTTGGCTTAGACCTTCCTCCCTATCGGATGAGTTTATATGCGGTTCACTGGTACAAACTTGTAATTGATGACTGTAGGAAGTTATCCAAGCGCGTGTGTACTTCTCTATCTGTAAGGCACACAAGCTTGGGCCGCGGACTTGGGGTCAAATAATGGTGTACACTTAGATGTAAATAATAAGTATCCTCCCCATCGGAGTCACTGCTTTTATTTGCATGGCCAAAGAGAAACCGACTATTAATTATTTTGTCATAAAGTGAGGTTGACAAATGAAATTAATGGGTAAAACCTTCTCTTGTAAATGTTCGGGTTTGTAAACGTCCACACTATCGTGGCTTGCAGACTCACGGTGCTTGAGATGTCAGTGAATTTTAATTTTATATTGTTTTGAGGGAAACAATATAGAAGGATAAAATTCGAAGATTTGATCGGTAAATTTATTTGTGATTCTCTGAATTTTGAATGGTTTTATTTCACTAATTATTAACTAAAAGACATTATATTTACTTGTCCAAATTAAATGATTAGAAAAGAATCTTGGTTTTGATAATTACTGCTTAAGAAAATACATGTGTATTCTCACAAAGGACGTCTCATGATGCCTATTAAAGTCTCTAGTGAAGAGATGAGAGGTTCATAGAAATATGATGGTCTCATGTAACTCTTCGGATACTTGAGTAATTTATAAGGCGAAAGATCATGGTTAAATTGATGAATGAATTGGAAAAGCTTGGAATAGAAATTGAAAGGGAAACCTAAGTCAATTTTATTCTTCATAATTGCCTAGACGTTTTGAGTAAGTTCCACCTGAATTACAAGAGGATGTAAATGGTGGGAAACCTCTGACAAAAACACGTGGCAAAAGAAAGCCAATTTTCATCATGATGTGAACAAATTTAATATCTTATTTACTAATGGTTTGAACATGATTAGTAATGGCATCTACTGATACGAAGTATGTAGATACTGGAATCACTAAATGTTTATCACTAAGTAAGGATAAGATTGTTAATAACATGGGTAAAACTACAAAGGTAGTGGCTATTGCAGTGGGAGTTATTTATTTATCTCATGATAAGAATAAACGATTGATTATGAGAAATTGTCTTTACGTACGTTTAATAGAAAGAATTTAATTTCGGTTTCTATGCATTAACGGATGGATACTTCATTTCATTTAAATGACATGGTTATAATAATGAGGAATGAGGCTATAATCCGTTAAAGTACGTTGGTGGATAAAAAGTATACTCTTGAATCATGTACATCCCACAGATGCAATAAATAGTAATTAATAATGCATCTTCTAATATTAGTAAGAGAAAGGAACCTTCGAAAATGAACTAAACATACATTTGGCGTCTATGACTAATTCATTTTACTTGAGTAGGATTCAAAAGTTGATAGCCGATAGACCGTAAGGTTTATCTGAAGTGGAAACTATCGGACTTGCGAGTCCTGCTTGGAAGTAAAAATGATTAACTGCCTTTTCAAGGCTGTGGGGTGTAGAGCCAAAGATATATATGTTGGAATTAGTTCATTCTAATTCAAGCGAACCTAATATTATCCAGGCGAGAGGTGGTTATGAATATTCGAAGATTATTCTGGAAACTAATATATTTATATGATGCACTGCATGTCTAAGTTCTTTGATTAATTCAAGAATTGTAAGGCTGGTACAGTGAAGCGTCATGGAAAATATATTAAGTCATTACGATTCAATCGTGATGATGAAGACCTCTTAGGATAGTTAGGAACTAATAATCAGAAGTTGAGATTAAATCTCAAGTTGACTACACCGGGCATGCCCCAGCTGAATGGTGTGGTGAGTAGAAGGGATAAGGCTCTTATGGTTATGATTAGATAGATGATGAATTATTTGGAATAATTAAATTCATTTTATGGATATACCCTAGATACAGTAATTCGTGAAACATTTGTCTGTATATGGGATATCCTAGAAAAATGGAGAGTGATTTATTTAGTCCAAAAGATCGATGGGTGATTGTCAACACAAACACTAGATTTTTTTTGGAAAAGGACTATGTAATAAATCACAAGCCCATGTATAAGTTGTTCTAAAGGAAGTGAGAGGAAAACACTAAGTATAAGTACCAAGTGTACAAGAGGATATACCACAAGGTTAACTGCAACGCGTATCACGTCTGATACACAATTACATGTAGTGCCTTGTCGTAGTGGGAAGGTTGTGTGACAACTCATAAATATATGTTTGGGAGAGTCGTGAGACTTGATCCCTAGTGAACATGGTATTATCCCACGGATACGACATAGCACTACAAGATTAAAATGCAGAATCTTAGTAAGTTGCAATGTATGTTGAAATAGAATCTACGGATTCTATATTAAGTCTGGGAACTTGTATGACCACTAAATGGTGTAAAAACCATTGCAAGTGATCATAGGAAATAAAAGAGGATCATACGGAAAGGTGAAAATCTTGGAAGCAAAGCTTGTTGCGAAAAGATGTACTCAGAAAGAAATGGTTCGATTATGAGGGAACATATTCGCTAGTAGCTATGCTTGAATTGATCCGGATTCTTTTATTTATTGCTGCTCATATTAAATTATGAGGGACAGCAAATAGATGTCAAGACAACTTTCCTGATTGGAAGTCTTGAGGAAAACATCTATGTGAAGCAACCAGAGTATTTCATTGCAAAGTACTAATAGCATTTTGATAGTAAGCTTAAAAGTGTCCAGCGATGGACTAAAGCAAGCTTTAATATCGTGAAACATCTGTTTTGACTAGATAATCCAGTGGCATGGATTTAAATCAATAAGCGGATGAGTCTTGTGTGTTGTAAAGAGTGACGGAAACGTGGTGGTGTTTCTTGTACTATACGTAGATAGTATCTTGCTCATTGGAGACAATGAAAGAGTATTATCGGGCGTATGGGTACGGTTAATAAAGCGGTAGTGATGAAGGACTTAAGAAAGGCAAAATACATCCTTTTGATCACGGTAATACGGATCACAAGAAAGGATGTTATGCTTATCTCAAGTTTCATAAAATGATATAGTCCATACTCGTTTAGCATGTAAATTTATCTAAGTGAATGTGTCTTTGAGACACAAGAAGAAGATATAGTAGATGAAAGCGGTTCCTTATGCTTCGGCGAATAAGGAAGCTTAATCTAAAGAATGCTATGAACGAAGTTGGATATCTGTGTTGCTGAACGCATGAACAGAAGGTATCAACGTAACCCGGAACAAGAATGATGAACTATAGTGAGACATATATAAAGTGCCTGAGAAGGACTGGAAATTATATGTGGATTTACTAAACAGATTCACTGCTTCTTGTGGATTACGTAGATTCAGATTTTTTAGTCAGATTGGACGGCAGTAAATTCTCCTCAAAGGTTATGTGTTTAATCTTAGGAAGTAGAGTCATAATGTGGAGGAGTGTTATATAGAAATATATTTCAGACTCCGGACTCCATCATGGAAAGATGATGAATTGGAGCCTATGAGGCAGCCAAAGTATCTATATGACTCTAGAGACTTCATGATGGACTTTGAAGTGTTTCTAAGTTTGCCCAAGGTAATCACAATTTACATTGATGATATTGGTGCAGTTGCAAAATTGAAGAAATCACAAGTCCATAAGGCAATTAAACACATGGAGCGCGAGTACCACCTTTTACAAGAAATCGTATGATGAGGGGAAGGTTGTTGTCGCCTAGATTGCATCGGATGATGACCTAGTAAACCATTTACAAGGACCTTAAGGCGAGAGCTTATAATGGTCGTGTAGTGGGAGTAGGAATCAGATGTATGGCAGAAGACATGACAGCATAGTCTTTTAGTATAAGTGGGAGATTGTTGGATTGTATACTAAAAGTCTAGCTTTAGTATGAACAATGTTATAACAATATTTGAAATGAGAATCATATGATCAAATGATTGCATCTTGTAATTTATTTTATATGCATGATGCAATAGTCCATTTACTTTATACTATAGATAATATGTTGTGCGACTACACGCGGAAGATCATATTATTGGTTTCCTTATAAAGTATAAACAGATGCTCACAACTGAGATAGACGGGGACTCTCTATCGGTACGGTTGTAGTGTGGTTTGGTATTAGCTTGTCTTGGCTATAGAATCACATTAGTGCACTTGTGTGTATTGAGCAGGACTGCCTGAGATCGTTCTTCTTATACTGACTATATAGTAGAACTTGATCTCTGTTATTATGGAAGTTCGTGCTCTTAATCCCTATACAATAACCTCAACACGTAGGGCAGTATGTATTTCTTTGATTCATCAATAGGTGAGATTTATAAGTATTAAATCAACAAACTCGGTGAGTTGGGAAGTAGTGCTGTATCTATGGTGTGCTGTTGATTGTAGAAGGAATCCATGTCCGTTATAGGTTGATGATGTCCCCTTGAGGAGCTCATAAGGTTTATCATGTAAATCTTGCAAGTGGATTAATTTCCGGCATGATAATAAGGTTGAGTGGTACTACTCTCGGATGAGATGTTAATTAATTTGAGTTGTCAGTAACTTAATTAATTAATGGACATTGTTTTTCTTAAACATGGGGAGACTATCGGGCTTATAATAAGAAGGAGCTCAGAACATAATTTTGGGATTGGACGGGTAGTGCAATAATAATTTTTAGTGGACTATATTATTATTATTGGATTTAATTAAAAGCTTTGGGCTAAGCTTGGTTAATTAAATTCAATTGAGGCCCAGCCCAATTTCTCCTCCTGGTCCCTGCTGTAGCCCAATATATATTGTCATCTCAGCTTCTGGAAACCTAAGGATTTACGCCTCTTTCAACGTGAGTTAGGGAAAGAAGCAGATTGAGAGAATCCTGCAGATTGTTGCCCACACAACAGCAGGATTCGACTTGGGTCATACAGCAGAAGATCGAGAGGTGGTTCTCTGCAACGATCAATCTCTACACCAACCCAGAAGTACGGTAAACGGTTCAATTGCTTCCGCTGCTGATTTGTTTACCTGTTTTACTAACGGATCACGTTGAACCGCACGATCCAATTGCCAACAGTTATATACTCTGAAAACATGTTCTCAAACTATATTATCATGTCTAATAACTAATTTGACTATAAAAATGGCAAAAAATGCTAACTTCAAGGAGTACGTGACCTGGCTCATGGAGTAGAATATTCTCTGCACTGTGAATTTTTAGTGACTCTACGGTGCAAGCTTCCTAGCATTTTTATACTCTAAAAACATGTTCTCCAACTACATTCTCATGTCTAATAACTAATTTTACCATAAAAATGGCAAGAAAATGCTCACTTCAAGGAGTTCTGGACCTAGCTCACGGAGCATAATCAGCTTTGCACTGTGTGTTTTATGTGACTCTATGGCGCAAGCTTCGTAGAAGATATATACACTGAAAACATGTTCTACAAATATATACTCATGTATAATAACTAATTTGACTATAAAAATGGTAAGAAAATGCTCACTTCAAGGAGTTCTTGACCTGGACCCACGTAGTAGAATCAACTCTGCACTTTGACTTTTTAGTGACTCTATAGCTCAAGCTTCTTAGCATTTAATATTCTGAAAACATGTTCTCTAACTATATTATCATGTATAATAACTAATTTAACCTTAAAAATGGCAAGAAAATGCTCACTTCAAGGAGCTCTTGACCTGGCTCACGGAGTAGAATTAGCTCTGCACTGTGAGTTTTTAGTGACTCCATGGTGAAAGCATCGTAGCAGTTATATACTCTTAAAACATGTTCTCCAACTATATACTCATCTATAATAACTAATTTGACCATAAAAATGATAAGAAAAATACTCACTTCAAGGAGTTCTTGACCTGGCTCAACGAGTAGAATCAGCTCTGCACTTTGAATTTTTAGTGACTCTATGGCACAAGCTTCCTACCATTTTTACACTATGAAAACATGTACTCCAACTATATTCTCATGTCCATTAACTAATTTGACCATAAAAATGGCAAGAAAATGCTCACTTCAAGGAGTTCTTGACCTGGCTCACAGAGTAGAATCAGCTCTGCACTTTGATTTTTTAGTGACTCTATGGCGTAAGTTTCCTAGCATTTTTATACTCTGAAAATATGTTCTCTAACTATATTCTCATGTCTAATAATTAATTTGACCATAGAAATGGCAATAAAATGCTCACTTAAAGGAGATCATGACTCGCTCACGGAGAAGAATCAACTCTACAATGTGCGTTTTCAGTGACTCTATGACGTAAGCATCATAGCAGTTATATACCCTGAAAAAATGTTCTCCAACTATATACTCATGTATAATAACAAATTTTACCATAAAAATGGTAAGAAAATGCTCACTTCAAGGATTTCTTGACCTGGCTAACGGAGTTGAATCAGCTCTGCACTTTGACCTTTTAGTGACTCTATGGCGCAAGTTTCCAAGCATTTTGATACTCTAAAAACATGTTTTCCAACTATATTCTCATGTCTAATAACTAATTTGACCATAAAAATGGGAAGAAAATGCTCACTTCAAGGAGTTCTTGACATGGCTCACGGAGTAGAATCAGCTCTGCGCTTTGACTTTTAAGTGACTCTATAGCGCAAGCTTCTTAGCATTTTTATATTCTGAAAACATGTTCTCCAACTATTTTCTCATGTCTTATAACTAATTTGACCATAAAAATGGCAAGAAAATGCTCACTTCATAGAGATCTTGAATAGCTCACGGAGTAGAATCAACTCTGCATTATGTGTTTTTAGTGACTCTATGGCGCAAGCTTCGTAGCTGTTATATACTCTGAAAACATGTTCTCCAACTATATATTCTATTATAATAACTAATTTGACCATAAAAATGGCAATAAAATGCTCACTTCAAGGAGTTCTTGACCTGGCTCACGGAGTAAAATCAGCTCTGCACTTTTAATTTTAAGTAACTTTATGGCGCAAGTTTCCTAGCATTTTTATACTCTAAAAAAGATTTCTCCAACAATATTCTCATGTCTAATAACTAATTTGACCATAAAAATGGCAAGAAAATGCTCACTTCAAGGAGTTCTTGACATGACTCACGGAGTAGAATCAACTCTACACTGTGAGTTTTTAGTGAGTCTACAGTGCAAGCTCCTAGCAATTTTATACTCTGAATACATGGTTTCCAACTATATTCTCATGTCTAATAACTAATTTGACCATAAAAATAGCAAGAAAATGCTCACTTCAAGGAGTTCTTGACTGGCTCCCGGAGTATAATCAGCTCTGCACTGTGTGTTTTTAGTGACTCTATGGCGCAAGTTTCGTAGAAGATATATACACTGAATACATTTTCTTCAACTATATATTCATGTATAATAACTAATTTGACCATAAAAATGGTAAGAAAATGCTCACTTCAAGGAGTTCTTGACCTGGCTCACGGAGTAGAATCAACTCTGCACTTTGACTTTTTAAGGACTCTATGGCGCAAGCTTCCTAGAATTTTTATTCTCTAAAAATATGTTCTCTAACTATATTCTCATGTCTAATAACTAATTTGACCATAAAAATGGCAAGAAAATACTCACTTCAAGGAGTACGAGACCTGGCTCATGGAGTAGAATATGCCCTGCCTGTGAATTTTTAGTGACTCTACGGTGCAAGCTTCCTAGATTTTTATACTCGGAAAACAAGTTCTTCAACTATATTCTCATGTCTAATAACTAATTTGACCATAAAAATAGCAAAAAAATGCTCACTTCTAGGAGTTCTTCACCTAGCTCACAGAGCAGAATCAGATCTGCATTATGTGTTTTTATTGACTCTATGGCGCAAAATTCAAAGAAGATATATACGCTAAAAACATGTTCTCCAACTATATACTCATGTATAATAACTAATTTGACCATAAAAATGGCAAGAAAATACTCACTTAAAGGAGTTCTTGACCTGGCTCAAGGAGTAGAATCAGCTCTGCACTTTGACTTTTTAGTGACTCTATGGCGCAAGCTTCCTAGCATTTTTATACTCTAAAAATATTTTCTCCAACTATATTCTCATGTCTAATAACTAAATTGACCATAAAAATGGCAAGAAAATGCTCACTTTAAGGAGTTCTTGACATGGCTTACGGAGTAGAATCAGCTCTGCACTTTGACTTTTTATTTACTCTAAAGCGCATGCTCCTTAGCATTTTTATACTTTGAAAACATGTTCTCTAACTATATTCTCATGTCTAATGTCTAATTCTAATGTCTAATGTATAAAAAATGACTCTCTCTAAAATTTCTCTCTCTAGATTTTCTCTCCAACTCTCCATGGATTCACCGTTGCCTCCCTTGGCTGGTGTATCGCCGCCGGTGATCTTGGACATCGCTGCCTTATGCATCCAGTTTCCTGGACTTGCGGATTACTTGAAAGAATCGGAGGCCCCTATCCCTTCGACACAACATCAACCAGATCGCGATCGCTTGAAATGGGGTCATCATGATCAATCTGATCAATCCCATGTGCCAGACGTGCATCATCGTTCTGGATCATCGCAGAAGGAACACTCTGATCATCAATCCCCTAAACGTGGATCCACAAATCCACCATCTTTTGCAGACAAACTTCGAAATGAATCGGAGACTGTTGCAAGTTGTATGAAGATGGCCATATGCAAAGGATCCTTCCCGGATCCCGTGGCGAGGCCGATTGAAAAATCAGGTGATAGCGTTACATTACATATTAACAAATCCTTCTATGATAGTAGGATTAAGTTATTTTCGCAATTTTTTATTGCTAGGATCCTCAACCCTAAAGGTGTAAAACCTATGAACCAGATGGAGGTCGAATGCTTCCTGAAGAAACTATGGGGTCTTTCAGATATGTTACTGATACCACTCGGACGTGGATATTACACAGTGATGTTAATGGATGATACGATCAAGGTTCAAATCCTCCGAAAAAGGGTATTTGAAGTTGGCGACGTACAAATTAGGGTTCAACAATGGACCCCAATTTTTAATCCCTACAAGGTTAAATCATCAATCGTCTCAACCTGGATCAGAATATATGAACTTCCGATGGAGCTTTGGCATGAGGAGGTGATTAGACATGTGGCCAGTGCAGTCGGATCTCCAATTCGAATTGATGATCGAACACTTGATGGATCAACGGGACACTTTGCTAGGGTATTGGTGGAGGTTGACCTGCTTGATGATCTGCCGAATGGAATGAACATCAACACTCCTGATTCTAATATTCGTATATCTTTTGGTTATGAAAACTTGCCTGAATATTGCAGGTCTTGTCATACTTTGGGGCATTCCACAGTGAATTGTTTAAAAAAGAAGAGCAGGAAGGGGCAGCGTAAGAACAAGCCACAAAAGGATGCCGAGGGGTTTGAAAAACCAAGAAAAACCTGGAAGGAAAAGGAGGCGGAGCAAGAGCCAGTTGTACAACACAATAGCTTTGAGCACTTGGTAAACGAAGAGGATAGTGAAGCATCTGATGAGGCTTCTGAAAATGAGCAAGATGTGAATCTATCGGGGGATGAACGGGGGCAGTCCGATAGCCCTTTCATAGAGGTGTCATCGGGTAAAAGAATAGTCTTATACGAAGGGGAGGTTGATCCTATGGGGACAGGAACATCAGCAAGCAAGCAGGTCATTGTGTATGATCCTAATGCTGAGATTAAGTATGATGCACATAGTGTTAAACACTTTGTGCGGGGGGAAGCACCAGTTACAAGATCACAGGCCCGACTCACTCAGGTGGACCCTAGGAGCTCTGTTGTTGCAAAGAATATGCAAAATACTGTAGGAAAAACCTACTCTCATATGAGCACCAAACCGCCGAAGCACGGTCGTAATTCAGGTCGTAAATGAAGATTTTATTTTGGAATATCAGTGGTATAGGGAATGATGCATCCCGAGCTGCCTTGAGAAACTTATGCATCAAACACCGCCCAATTTTGTTGGCCATTGCGGAGCCTAAAAGTTCCCTCTCCACAATTCCTCCTCATTACTGGAATCATTTAAACCTCTCTCTTGTTGGAACTAATGATAGGGAAGACATATGGATTTTCTGTAATTCTTCTTTTATCAATGGGATGGTGATATTCTCTTCAAATCAAATAGTAATTGTTGATGTTGTTTTCCAATCAGAAACTTTCAGGATTGGATTCATACATGCCCATAACTCCCATGTTAATCGAAGACAACTATGGTTGGATGCAACTGAGCACTTATCCTCTTGTGCAGCTCTTATGGGGGATTTTAATGCGACCCTTGGAACACATGAGCATATGTTTCCTTTCTATCATGATAATAGTAGTCAGTTGGAGTTTGGGGAATTTGTAAACCTCAATGACTTGCAAGATGTGCATTTGCATGGAGCACAATTCACATGGCTTTCTAGATCAGCAACTAGAGCTACTAGGGGATCTCGTATTGAAAGAGTTTTGGTTACTGATAGATTTTTAGATTTTTGGGACTCCCTTCATCTTACCTCTTTGGCGAGACATTGTTCGGATCACACTCCGATATTATTGACATGTAGCTTGCAAGAAGCAATACCTAAGCCTTTCAGGTTTCAAAAAATGTGGGTCCTTGATACAAACTTCTACATACTGGCGGCAACTTCATGGACTTTACCTACATTCTCCCAAAATCCTATTATGCTGTTCACTCTAAAACTCCGCAGACTCAAGGGTGATATCAAGGAGTGGAGTTATTCACAATTTGGCAATATTTTTGATGATTTCTCCGACGCCATGAAGAATCTCAGTGATATACAACGGCGTATGGAGGAGGAAGGAGAAAATGAGGAGATCTTCTATGAAGAAATGGATGCACATTTCCTTCTCCATGAAAAATTGCAGAGGCAGCAGCAATACTACTCACACCAGAAGCTGAGATGACAATATATATTGGGCTACAGCAGGGACCAGGAGGAGAAATTGGGCTGGGCCTCAATTGAATTTAATTAACCAAGCTTAGCCCAAAGCTTTTAATTAAATCCAATAATAATAATATAGTCCACTAAAATATTATTATTGCACTACCCGTCCAATCCCAAAATTATGTTCTGGGCTCCTTCTTATTATAAGCCCGATAGTCTCCCCATGTTTAAGAAAAATAATGTCCATTAATTAATTAAGTTACTGACAACTCAAATTAATTAACATCTCATCCGAGAGTAGTACCACTCAACCTTATTATCATGCCGGAAATTAATCCACTTGCAAGATTTACATGATAAACCTTATGAGCTCCTCAAGGGGACATCATCAACCTATGACGGACATGGATTCCTTCTACAATCAACAGCACACCATAGATACAGCACTACTTCCCAACTCACCGAGTTTGTTGATTTAATACTTATAAATCTCACCCATTGATGAATCAAAGAAATACATACTGCCCTACGTGTCGAGGTTATTGTATAGGGATTAAGAGCACGAACTTCCATAATAACAGAGATCAAGTTCTACTATATAGTCAGTATAAGAAGAACGATCTCAGGCAGTCCTGCACAATACACACAAGTGCACTAATGTGATTCTATAGCCAAGACAAGCTAATACCAAACCACACTACAACCATACCGATAGAGAGTCCCCGTCTATCTCAGTTGTGAGCATTTGTTTATACTTTATAAGAAAACCGATAATATGATCTTCCGCGTGTAGTCGCACAACATATTATCTACAGTATAAAGTAAATGGACTATTGCATCATGCATATAAAATAAATTACAAGATGCAATCATTTGATCATATGATTCTCATTTCAAATATTGTTATAACATTGTTCATACTAAAGCTAGACTTTTAGTATACAATCCAACAATAACTTCTACGAATCTTGCGTCATAGAGTCACTAAAAATACTCATTGCAGAGTTGATTCTACTCCATGAGCCAGTCAACATCTCTTTGAAGTGAGCATTTTCTTGCCATTTTAATGGCCAAATTAGTAATTAGACATGAGAATATTGTTGGAGAACATGTTTCAAGAGTATAAAAATGCTAGAAAGCTTGCACCATAGAGTCACTAAAAAGTCAAAGTGCAGAGCTGATTCTACTCCATTAGCAAGGTCAAGAAATCCTTGAAGCGAGCATTTTCTTACCATTTTTATGGTCAAATTAGTTATTATACCTGAATATATAGTTGGAGAACATGTTTTCAAAGTATATAACTACTACGAAGCTTGCGCCATAGAGTCACTAAAAACACACATTGCAGAGTTGATTATACTCCTTGAGCCAGTCAAGATATCAATGAAGTGAGCATTTTCTTGCCATTTTTATGGTCAAATTAGAAATTAGACATGAGAAAATAGTTGGAGAACATGTTTTCAGATAACAAAAATGCTAGGAAGCTTGCACCATAGAGTCACTAAAAACTTACAGTGCAGAGCTGATTCTACTCCATGAGCTAGGTCAAGAACTCCTTGAAGTAAGCATTTTCTTTCCATTTTTATTGTCAAATTAGTTATTAGACATGATAATATCACTGGAGAACATGTTTTAAGAGTATAAAAATGCTAGGAAACTTGCGCCATGGAGTCACTAAAAAGTCAAAGTACAGAACTGATTCTGCTCCGTGAGCTAGGTCAAGAACTCCTTGAAGTGAGCATTTTCTTGCCATTTTTATGGTCAAATTAGTTATTAGACGTGAGAGTATAGTTATAGAACATGTTTTTATAGTATAAAAATGCTAAGAAGCTTGCGCTATAGAGTCACTAAACATTCAAAGTGCAGAGTTGATTCTACTCCGTGAGCCATGTCAAGAACTCCTTAAATTGAGCATTTTCTTGCTATTTTTATGGTCAAATTAGTTATTAGACATGAGAATATAGTTGGAGAAAATTTTTTCTGAGTATAAAAATGCTAGAAAGCTTGCGCAAAAGAGTCACTAAAAAGTCAAAGTGCAGAGCTGATTCTACTTCGTGAGCCAGGTCAAGAACTCCTTGAAGTGAGCATTTTCTTGCCATTTTTATGGTCAAGTTAGTTATTATACATGAGTATATAGTTGGAGAACATGTTTTCAGAGTATATAACTTCTACGAAGCTTGCGCCATAGAGACACTAAAAACACACAGTACAGAGCTGATTCTGCTCCGTGAGCCAGGTCAAGAATTCCTTGAAGTGAGCATTTTCTTGCCATTTTTATGGTCAAATTAGTTATTAGACATGAGAATATAGTTGGAGAACATATTTTCAGAGTATAAAAATGCTAGGAAGCTTGCACCATAGAGTCACTAAAAAGTCACAGTGCAGAGCTGATTCTACTCCGTGAGCCAGGTCAAGAACTCCTTGAAGTGCGCATTTTCTTCCCATTTTAATGGTGAAATTAGTTATTAGACATGAGAATATACTTGGAGAACATGTTTTTAGAGTATAAAAATGCTAGGATGCTTTGTCAAGAACTCCTTGAAGTGAGAATTTTCTTCCCATTTTTAAGGTCAAAATTGTTTTTATAATAGAATATATAGTTGGAGAACATGTTTTCAAAGTATATAACTGCTACGAAGCTTGCGCCATAGAGTCACTAAAAACACACATTGCAGAGTTGATTCTACTCCGTGTGCCAATCAAGATCTCCATGAAGTGAGCATTTTATTGCCATTTTTATGGTCAAATTAGTTATAAGACATGAGAAAATAGTTGGAGAACATGTTTTCAGAGAATAAAAATGCTTGGAAGCTTGCACCATAGAGTCACTAAAAACTCACAGTGCAGAGCTGATTCTACTCCGTGAGCCAGGTCAAGAACTCCTTGAAGTGAGCATTTTCTTCCCATTTTTAAGGTCAAATTAGTTATTAGACATAAGAATATCATTGGATAACATGTTTTTAGAGTATAAAAATGCTAGGAAGCTTGCGCTATAGAGTCACTAAAAAGTCAAAGTACAAAGCTGATTCCACTCCGTGAGCCAAGTCAAGAACTCCTTGAAGTGAGCATTTTCTTGCCATTTTTATGGTCAAATTAGTTATTATACATGACTATATAGTTGGAGAACATGTTTTTAGTGTATATATCTTCTACGAATTTTATGCCATAGAGTCACTAAAAACACACAGTGTAGAGTTGATTCTTCTTCGTGAGCCAGGTCAAGTACTCCTAGAATTGAGCATTTTTTTGCTATTTTTATGGTCAAATTAGTTATTAGACATGAGAATATAGTTGGAGAACATGTGTTCAGAGTATAAAAATGTTACGAAGCTTTCACCGTAGAGTCACTAAAAATTTACACTGCAGAGCATATTCTACTCCATGAGCCAGGTCACGTACTCCTTGAAGTGAGCATTTTCTTCCCATTTTTAAGGTCAAATTAGTTATTATACATGAGTATATAGTTGGAGAACATGTTTTCAGACTATATAACTACTATGAAGCATGCGTCATAGAGTCACTAAAAACACTTATTGCTGAGTTGATTCTACACCGTAAGCCAGTCAACATCTCTTTGAAGTGAGCATTTTCTTGCCATTTTTAGGGTCAAATTAGTTATTAGACATGAGAAAATAGTTGGAGAACATGTTTTCAGAGAATAAAAATGCTAGGAAGCTTGCACCATAGAGTCTCTAAAAACTCACAATGCATAGCATATTCTACTCCTTGAGCCAGGTCAAGAACTCCTTAAAGTGATCATTTTCTTCCCATTTTTAAGGTCAAATTAGTTATTAGACATGAGAATATCATTGGAGAACATGTTTTTAGAGTATAAAAATGCTAGGAAGCTTTCTCCATAGTGTCACTAAAAAGTCAAAGTACAGAGCTGATTCTACACCGTGAGCCAGGACAAGAACTCCTTGAAGTGAGCATTTTCTTGCCATTATTATGGTCAAATTAGTTATTAGACATGAGAATATCATTAGAGAACATATTTTTAGAGTATAAAAATGCTAAGAAGCTTGCGCTATAGAGTCACTAAAAAGTCAAAGCGCAGAGCTGATTCTACTCCGTGAGCCAGGTGAAGAACTCCTTGAAGTGAGCATTTTCTTGCCATTTTTATGATCAAATTAGTTATTATACAAGAGTATATAGTTGGAGAATATGTTTTCATCATATATATCTTCTACGAATTTTGCGCCATAGAGTCACTAAAAACACACAGTGTAGAACTGATTCTGCTCCATGAGCCAAGTCAAGAACTCCTAGAAGTGAGCATTTTCTTCATATTTTTATGGTCAAATTAGTTATTAGACATAGATTATAGTAGGAGAACAAGTTTTCAGAGTATAAAAATATTAGGAAGCTATCACCGTAGAGTCACTAAAAATTCACAGTGCAGGGCATTTCTACTCCATGAGCCAGGTCACGTACTGCTTGAAGTAAGCATTTTCTTGCCATTCTTAAGGTCAAATTAGTTATTATACATGAGTATATAGTTGGAGAACATGTTTTCAGACTATATAACTGCTATGAAGCTTTTGTCATAGAGTCACTAAAAACACTTATTGCTGAGTTGATTCTACTCTGTGAGCCAGTCAACATCTCTTTTAAGTGAGCATTTTATTGCCATTTTTATGGTCAAATTAGTTATTAGACATGAGAAAATAGTTGGAAAACATGTATTCAGAGAATAAAAATGCTAGGAAGCTTGCACCATAGAGTCTCTAAAAACTCACAGTGCAGAGCTGATTCTACTCCGTGAGCCAGGTCAAGAACTCCTTAAAGTGATCATTTTCTTCCCATTTTTAAGGTCAAATTAGTTATTAGACATGAGAATATCATTGCAGAACATGTTTTCAGAGTATAAAAATGCTAGGAAGCTTGCACCAGAGTCACTAAAATGTCAAAGTACAGAGCTGATTCTACTCCGTAATCCAGGACAAGAACTCCTTGAAGTGAGCATTTTCTTGCCATTATTTTGGTCAAATTAGTTATTAGACATGAGAATATCATTAGAGAATATGTTTTCAAAGTATAAAATGCTAAGAAGCTTGCGCTATAGAGTCAATAAAAAGTCAAAGCGCAGAGATGATTCTACTCCGTGAGCCAGGTCAAGAACTCCTTGAAGTGAGCATTTTCTTGCCATTTTTATGGTCAAATTAGTTATTATACATGAGTATATAGTTGGAGAATATGTTTTCATCATATATATCTTCTACGAATTTTGCGCCATACAGTCACTAAAAACACACCGTGTAGAACTGATTCTGCTCCGTGAGCCAGGTCAAGAACTCCTAGAAATGAGCATTTTCTTCATATTTTTATGGTCAAATTAGTTATTAGACATAGAATATAGTTGGAGAACATGTTTTCAGAGTATAAAAATGTTAGGAAGCTTGCACCGTAGAGTCACTAAAAATTCACAGTGCAGAGCATATTCTACTCCATGAGCCAGGTCACGTACTGCTTGAAGTAAGCATTTTCTTGCCATTCTTAAGGTCAAATTAGTTATTATATATGAGTATATAGTTGGAGAACATGTTTTCAGACTATATAACTGCTATGAAACTTGCGTCATAGAGTCACTAAAAACACTTATTGCTGAGTTGATTCTACTCCGTGAGCCAGTCAACATCTCTTTTAAGTGAACATTTTCTTGCCATTTTTATGGTCAAATTAGTTATTAGACATGAGAAAATAGTTGGAAAATATATTTTCAGAGAATAAAAATGCTAGGAAGCTTGCACCATATAGTCTCTAAAAACTCACAGTGCAGAGTTGATTATACTCCGTGAGCCAAGTCAAGAACTCCTTAAAGTGAGCATTTTCTTCCCATTTTCAAAGTCAAATTAGTTATTAGACATGAGAATATCATCGAAGAACATGTTTTCAGAGTATAAAAATGCTAGGAAGCTTGCACCATAGATTCACTAAAATGTCAAAGTACAGAGCTGATTATACTCCGTGAGCCAGGACAAGAACTCCTTGAAGTGAGCATTTTCTTTCCATTTTTATGGTCAAATTAGTTATTAGACATGGGAATATTGTTAGAGAACATGTTTTCAGAGTATAAAAATGCTAAGAAGCTTGCGCTATTGAGTCACTAAAAAGTCAAAGCGCAGAGCTGATTCTACTTCGTGAGCCAGGTCAAGAACTCTTTGAAGTGAGCATTTTCTTGCCATTTTTATGATCAAATTAGCTATTATACATGAGTATATAGTTGGAGAATATGTTTTCAGCATATATATCATCTACGAATTTTGTGCTATAGACTCACTAAAAACACACATTGTAGAACTGATTCTGCTCCGTGAGCCAAGTCAAGAACTCCTAGAAGTGAGCATTTTCTTGCTATTTATATGGTCAAATTAGTTATTAGACATAGAATATAGTTGGAGAACATGTTTTCAGAGCATAAAATGTTAGGAAGCTTGCACCGTAGAGTCACTAAAAATTCATAGTGCAGAGCATATTCTACACCATGAGCCAGGTCACGTACTCCTTGAAGTGGGCATTTTCTTGCCATTTTTAAGGTCAAATTAGTTATTATACATGAGTATATAGTTGGAGAACATGTTTTCAGACTATATAACTGCTATGAAGCTTTTGTCATAGAGTCACTAAAAGCACTTATTGCTGAGTTGATTCTACTCTGTGAGCCAGTCAACATCTCTTTTAAGTGAGCATTTTCTTGCAATTTTTATGGTCAAATTAGTTATTAGACATGAGAAAATAGTTGGAAAACATGTATTCAGAGAATAAAAATGCTAGGAAGCTTGCACCATAGTCTCTATAAACTCACAGTGCAGAGCTGATTCTACTCCGTGAGCCAGGTCAAGAACTCCTTAAAGTGATCATTTTCTTCCCATTTTTAAGGTCAAATTAGTTATTAGACATGAGAATATCATTGGAGAACAGGTTTTCAGAGTATAAAAATGCTAGGAAGCTTGCACCATAGAGTCACTAAAAAGTCAAAGTACAGAGCTGATTCTACTCCGTGAGCCAGGACAAGAACTCCTTGAAGTGAGCATTTTCTTGCCATTATTATGGTCAAATTAGTTATTAGACATGAGAATATCATTAGAGAACATGTTTTCAGAGTATAAAAATGCTAAGAAGCTTGTGCTATAGAGTCACTAAAAAGTCAAAGCGCAGAGATGATTCTACTCCATGAGCCAGGTCAAGAACTCCTTGAAGTGAGCATTTTCTTGCCATTTTTATGGTCAAATTAGTTATTATACATGAGTATATAGTTGGAGAATATGTTTTCATCATATATATCTTCTACGAATTTTGCGCCATAGAGTCACTAAATACACACAGTGTAGAACTGACTCTGCTCCGTGAGCCAGGTCAAGAACTCCTAGAAGTGAGCATTTTCTTGCTATTTTTATGGTCAAATTAGTTATTAGACATAGAATATAGTTGGAGAACATGTTTTCAGAGTATAAAAATGTTAGGAAGCTTGCACCGTAGAGTCACTAAAAATTCACAGTGCAGAGCATATTCTACTCCATGAGCCAGGTCACGTACTGCTTGAAGTAAGCATTTTCTTGCCATTCTTAAGGTCAAATTAGTTATTATATATGAGTATATAGTTGGAGAACATGTTTTCAGACTATATAACTGCTATGAAACTTGCGTCATAGAGTCACTAAAAACACTTATTGCTGAGTTGATTATACTCCGTGAGCCAGTCAACATCTCTTTTAAGTGAACATTTTCTTGCCATTTTTATGGTCAAATTAGTTATTAGACATGAGAAAATAGTTGGAAAATATATTTTCAGAGAATAAAAATGCTAGGAAGCTTGCACCATATAGTCTCTAAAAACTCACAGTGCAGAGTTGATTATACTCCGTGAGTCAAGTCAAGAACTCCTTAAAGTGAGCATTTTCTTCCCATTTTCAAAGTCAAATTAGTTATTAGACATGAGAATATCATCGGAGAACATGTTTTCAGAGTATAAAAATGCTAGGAAGCTTGCACCATAGATTCACTAAAATGTCAAAGTACAGAGCTGATTATACTCCGTGAGCCAGGACAAGAACTCCTTGAAGTGAGCATTTTCTTTCCATTTTTATGGTCAAATTAGTTATTAGACATGGGAATATTGTTAGAGAACATGTTTTCAGAGTATAAAAATGCAAAGAAGCTTGCGCTATTGAGTCACTAAAAAGTCAAAGCGCAGAGCTGATTCTACTTCGTGAGCCAGGTCAAGAACTCTTTGAAGTGAGCATTTTCTTGCCATTTTTATGATCAAATTAGGTATTATACATGAGTATATAGTTGGAGAATATGTTTTCAGCATATATATCATCTACGAATTTTGCGCAATAGACTCACTAAAAAGACACATTGTAGAACTGATTCTGCTCCGTGAGCCAAGTCAAGAACTCCTAGAAGTGAGCATTTTCTTGCTATTTATATGGTCAAATTAGTTATTAGACATAGAATATAGTTGGAGAACATGTTTTCAGAGCATAAAATGTTAGGAAGCTTGCCCCGTAGAGGCACTAAAAATTCATAGTGCATTGCATATTCTACACCATGAGCCAGGTCACGTACTCCTTGAAGTGGGCATTTTCTTGCCATTTTTAAGGTCAAATTAGTTATTATACATGAGTATATAGTTGGAGAACATGTTTTCAGACTATATAACTGCTATGAAGCTTTTGTCATAGAGTCACTAAAAGCACTTATTGCTGAGTTGATTCTACTCTGTGAGCCAGTCAACATCTCTTTTAAGTGAGCATTTTCTTGCAATTTTTATGGTCAAATTAGTTATTAGACATGAGAAAATAGATGGAAAACATGTATTCAGAGAATAAAAATGCTAGGAAGCTTGCACCATAGTCTCTATAAACTCACAGTGCAGAGCTGATTCTACTCCGTGAGCCAGGTCAAGAACTCCTTAAAGTGATCATTTTCTTCCCATTTTTAAGGTCAAATTAGTTATTAGACATGATAATATCATTGGAGAACAGGTTTTCAGAGTATAAAAATGCTAGGAAGCTTGCACCATAGAGTCACTAAAAAGTCAAAGTACAGAGCTGATTCTACTCCGTGAGGCAGGACAAGAACTCCTTGAAGTGAGCATTTTCTTGCCATTATTATGGTAAAATTAGTTATTAGACATGAGAATATCATTAGAGAACATGTTTTCAGAGTATAAAAATGCTAAGAAGCTTGTGCAATAGAGTCACTAAAAAGTCAAAGCGCAGAGATGATTCTACTCCATGAGCCAGGTCAAGAACTCCTTGAAGTGAGCATTTTCTTGCCATTTTTATGGTCAAATTAGTTATTATACATGTGTATATAGTTGGAGAATATGTTTTCATCATATATATCTTCTACGAATTTTACGCCATAGAGTCACTAAAAACACACAGTGTAGAACTGATTCTGCTCCGTGAGCCAGGTCAAGAACTCCTAGAAATGAGCATTTTCTTCATATTTTTATGGTCAAATTAGTTATTAGACATAGAATATAGTTGGAGAACATGTTTTCAGAGTATAAAAATGTTAGGAAGCGTGCACCGTAGAGTCACTAAAAATTCACAGTGCAGAGCATATTCTACTCCATGAGCCAGGTCACATACTGCTTGAAGTAAGCATTTTCTTGCCATTCTTAAGGTCAAATTACTTATTATATATGAGTATATAGTTGGAGAACATGTTTTCAGATTATATAACTGCTATGAAACTTGCGTCATAGAGTCACTAAAAACACTTATTGCTGAGTTGATTCTACTCCGTGAGCCAGTCAACATCTCTTTTAAGTGAACATTTTCTTGCCATTTTTATGGTCAAATTAGTTATTAGACATAGAATATAGTTGGAGAACATGTTTTCAGAGTATAAAATGTTAGGAAGCTGCACCATAGAGTCACTAAAAATTCATAGTGCAAAGCATATTTTACACCATGAGCCAGGTCACGTACTCCTTGAGGTGGGCATTTTCTTGCCATTTTTAAGGTCAAATTAGTTATTATACATGAGTATATAGTTGGAGAACATGTTTTCAGACTATATAACTGCTATGAAGCTTTTGTCACAGAGTCACTAAAAACACTTATTGCTGAGTTGATTCTACTCTGTGAGCCAGTCAACATCTCTTTTAAGTGAGCATTTTCTTGCCATTTTTATGGTCAAATTAGTTATTAGACATGAGAAAATAGTTGGAAAATATATTTTCAGAGAATAAAAATGCTAGGAAGCTTGCACCATATAGTCTCTAAAAACTCACAGTGCAGAGTTGATTATACTCCGTGAGCCAAGTCAAGAACTCCTTAAAGTGAGCATTTTCTTCCCATTTTCAAAGTCAAATTAGTTATTAGACATGAGAATATCATCGGAGAACATGTTTTCAGAGTATAAAAATGCTAGGAAGCTTGCACCATAGATTCACTAAAATGTCAAAGTACAGAGCTGATTATACTCCGTGAGCCAGGACAAGAACTCCTTGAAGTGAGCATTTTCTTTCCATTTTTATGGTCAAATTAGTTATTAGACATGGGAATATTGTTAGAGAACATGTTTTCAGAGTATAAAAATGCTAAGAAGCTTGCGCTATTGAGTCACTAAAAAGTCAAAGCGCAGAGCTGATTCTACTTCGTGAGCCAGGTCAAGAACTCTTTGAAGTGAGCATTTTCTTGCCATTTTTATGATCAAATTAGCTATTATACATGAGTATATAGTTGGAGAATACGTTTTCAGCATATATATCATCTACGAATTTTGCGCTATAGACTCACTAAAAACACATATTGTAGAACTGATTCTGCTCCGTGAGCCAAGTCAAGAACTCCTAGAAGTGAGCATTTTCTTGCTATTTATATGGTCAAATTAGTTATTAGACATAGAATATAGTTGGAGAACATGTTTTCAGAGCATAAATTGTTAGGAAGCTTGCACCGTAGAGTCACTAAAAATTCATAGTGCAGAGCATATTCTACACCATGAGCCAGGTCACGTACTCCTTGAAGTGGGCATTTTCTTGCCATTTTTAAGGTCAAATTAGTTATTATACATGAGTATATAGTTGGAGAACATGTTTTCAGACTATATAACTGCTATGAAGCTTTTGTCATAGAGTCACTAAAAGCACTTATTGCTGAGTTGATTCTACTCTGTGAGCCAGTCAACATCTCTTTTAAGTGAGCATTTTCTTGCAATTTTTATGGTCAAATTAGTTATTAGACATGAGAAAATAGTTGGAAAACATGTATTCAGAGAATAAAAATGCTAGGAAGCTTGCACCATAGTCTCTATAAACTCACAGTGCAGAGCTGATTATACTCCGTGAGCCAGGTCAAGAACTCCTTAAAGTGATCATTTTCTTCCCATTTTTAAGGTCAAATTAGTTATTAGACATGAGAATATCATTGGAGAACAGGTTTTCAGAGTATAAAAATGCTAGGAAGCTTGCACCATAGAGTCACTAAAAAGTCAAAGTACAGAGCTGATTCTACTCCGTGAGCCAGGACAAGAACTCCTTGAAGTGAGCATTTTCTTGCAATTATTATGGTCAAATTAGTTATTAGACATGAGAATATCATTAGAGAACATGTTTTCAGAGTATAAAAATGCTAAGAAGCTTGTGCTATAGAGTCACTAAAAAGTCAAAGCGCAGAGATGATTCTACTCCATGAGCCAGGTCAAGAACTCCTTGAAGTGAGCATTTTCTTGCCATTTTTATGGTCAAATTAGTTATTATACATGAGTATATAGTTGGAGAATATGTTTTCATCATATATATCTTCTACGAATTTTGCGCCATAGAGTCACTAAAAACACACAGTGTAGAACTGATTCTGCTCCGTGAGCCAGGTCAAGAACTCCTAGAAATGAGCATTTTCTTCATATTTTTATGGTCAAATTAGTTATTAGACATAGAATATAGTTGGAGAACATGTTTTCAGAGTATAAAAATGTTAGGAAGCTTGCACCGTAGAGTCACTAAAAATTCACAGTGCAGAGCATATTCTACTCCATGAGCCAGGTCACGTACTGCTTGAAGTAAGCATTTTCTTGCCATTCTTAAGGTCAAATTAGTTATTATATATGAGTATATAGTTGGAGAACATGTTTTCAGACTATATAACTGCTATGAAACTTGCGTCATAGAGTCACTAAAAACACTTATTGCTGAGTTGATTCTACTCCGTGAGCCAGTCAACATCTCTTTTAAGTGAACATTTTCTTGCCATTTTTATGGTCAAATTAGTTATTAGACATGAGAAAATAGTTGGAAAATATATTTTCAGAGAATAAAAATGCTAGGAAGCTTGCACCATATAGTCTCTAAAAACTCACAGTGCAGAGTTGATTATACTCCGTGAGCCAAGTCAAGAACTCCTTAAAGTGAGCATTTTCTTTCCATTTTCAAAGTCAAATTAGTTATTAGACATGAGAATATCATCGGAGAACATGTTTTCAGAGTATAAAAATGCTAGGAAGCTTGCACGATAGATTCACTAAAATGTCAAAGTACAGAGCTGATTATACTCCGTGAGCCAGGACAAGAACTCCTTGAAGTGAGCATTTTCTTTCCATTTTTATGGTCAAATTAGTTATTAGACATGGGAATATTGTTAGAGAACATGTTTTCAGAGTATAAAAATGCAAAGAAGCTTGCGCTATTGAGTCACTAAAAAGTCAAAGCGCAGAGCTGATTCTACTTCGTGAGCCAGGTCAAGAACTCTTTGAAGTGAGCATTTTGTTGCCATTTTTATGATCAAATTAGCTATTATACATGAGTATATAGTTGGAGAATATGTTTTCAGCATATATATCATCTACGAATTTTGTGCTATAGACTCACTAAAAACACACATTGTAGAACTGATTCTGCTCCGTGAGCCAAGTCAAGAACTCCTAGAAGTGAGCATTTTCTTGCTATTTATATGGTCAAATTAGTTATTAGACATAGAATATAGTTGGAGAACATGTTTTCAGAGCATAAAATGTTAGGAAGCTTGCACCGTAGAGTCACTAAAAATTCATAGTGCAGAGCATATTCTACACCATGAGCCAGGTCACGTACTCCTTGAAGTGGGCATTTTCTTGCCATTTTTAAGGTCAAATTAGTTATTATACATGAGTATATAGTTGGAGAACATGTTTTCAGACTATATAACTGCTATGAAGCTTTTGTCATAGAGTCACTAAAAGCACTTATTGCTGAGTTGATTCTACTCTGTGAGCCAGTCAACATCTCTTTTAAGTGAGCATTTTCTTGCAATTTTTATGGTCAAATTAGTTATTAGACATGAGAAAATAGTTGGAAAACATGTATTCAGAGAATAAAAATGCTAGGAAGCTTGCACCATAGTCTCTATAAACTCACAGTGCAGAGCTGATTCAACTCCGTGAGCCAGGTCAAGAACTCCTTAAAGTGATCATTTTCTTCCCATTTTTAAGGACAAATTAGTTATTAGACATGAGAATATCATTGGAGAACAGGTTTTCAGAGTATAAAAATGCTAGGAAGCTTGCACCATAGAGTCACTAAAAAGTCAAAGTACAGAGCTGATTCTACTCCGTGAGCCAGGACAAGAACTCCTTGAAGTGAGCATTTTCTTGCCATTATTATGGTCAAATTAGTTATTAGACATGAGAATATCATTAGAGAACATGTTTTCAGAGTATAAAAATGCTAAGAAGCTTGTGCTATAGAGTCACTAAAAAGTCAAAGCGCAGAGATGATTCTACTCCATGAGCCAGGTCAAGAACTCCTTGAAGTGAGCATTTTCTTGCCATTTTTATGGTCAAATTAGTTATTATACATGAGTATATAGTTGGAGAATATGTTTTCATCATATATATCTTCTACGAATTTTGCGCCATAGAGTCACTAAAAACACACAGTGTAGAACTGATTCTGCTCCGTGAGCCAGGTCAAGAACTCCTAGAAATGAGCATTTTCTTCATATTTTTATGGTCAAATTAGTTATTAGACATAGAATATAGTTGGAGAACATGTTTTCAGAGTATAAAAATGTTAGGAAGCTTGCACCGTAGAGTCACTAAAAATTCACAGTGCAGAGCATATTCTACTCCATGAGCCAGGTCATGTACTGCTTGAAGTAAGCATTTTCTTGCCATTCTTAAGGTCAAATTAGTTATTATATATGAGTATATAGTTAGAGAACATGTTTTCAGACCATATAACTGCTATGAAACTTGCGTCATAGAGTCACTAAAAACACTTATTGCTGAGTTGATTCTACTCCGTGAGCTAGTCAACATCTCTTTTAAGTGAACATTTTCTTGCCATTTTTATGGTCAAATTAGTTATTAGACATGAGAAAATAGTTGGAAAATATATTTTCAGAGAATAAAAATGCTAGGAAGCTTGCACCATATAGTCTCTAAAAACTCACAGTGCAGAGTTGATTATACTCCGTGAGCCAAGGTAAGAACTCCTTAAAGTGAGCATTTTCTTCCCATTTTCAAAGTCAAATTAGTTATTAGACATGAGAATATCATCGGAGAACATGTTTTCAGAGTATAAAAATGCTAGGAAGCTTGCACCATAGATTCACTAAAATGTCAAAGTACAGAGCTGATTATACTCCGTGAGCCAGGACAAGAACTCCTTGAAGTGAGCATTTTCTTTCCATTTTTATGGTCAAATTAGTTATTAGACATGGGAATATTGTTAGAGAACATGTTTTCAGAGTATAAAAATGCAAAGAAGCTTGCGCTATTGAGTCACTAAAAAGTCAAAGCGCAGAGCTGATTCTACTTCGTGAGCCAGGTCAAGAACTCTTTGAAGTGAGCATTTTCTTGCCATTTTTATGATCAAATTAGCTATTATACATGAGTATATAGTTGGAGAATATGTTTTCAGCATATATATCATCTACGAATTTTGCGCTATAGACTCACTAAAAACACACATTGTAGAACTGATTCTGCTCCGTGAGCCATGTCAAGAACTCCTAGAAGTGAGCATTTTCTTGCTATTTATATGGTCAAATTAGTTATTAGACATAGAATATAGTTGGAGAACATGTTTTCAGAGCATAAAATGTTAGGAAGCTTGCACCGTAGAGTCACTAAAAATTCATAGTGCAGAGCATATTCTACACCATGAGCCAGGTCACGTACTCCTTGAAGTGGGCATTTTCTTGCCATTTTTAAGGTCAAATTAGTTATTATACATGAGTATATAGTTGGAGAACATGTTTTCAGACTATATAACTGCTATGAAGCTTTTGTCATAGAGTCACTAAAAGCACTTATTGCTGAGTTGATTCTACTCTGTGAGCCAGTCAACATCTCTTTTAAGTGAGCATTTTCTTGCAATTTTTATGGTCAAATTAGTTATTAGACATGAGAAAATAGTTGGAAAACATGTATTCAGAGAATAAAAATGCTAGGAAGCTTGCACCATAGTCTCTATAAACTCACAGTGCAGAGCTGATTCTACTCCGTGAGCCAGGTCAAGAACTCCTTAAAGTGATCATTTTCTTCCCATTTTTAAGGTCAAATTAGTTATTAGACATGAGAATATCATTGGAGAACAGGTTTTCATAGTATAAAAATGCTAGGAAGCTTGCACCATAGAGTCACTAAAAAGTCAAAGAACAGAGCTGATTCTACTCCGTGAGCCAGGACAAGAAGTCCTTGAAGTGAGCATTTTCTTGCCATTATTATGGTCAAATTAGTTATTAGACATGAGAATATCATTAGAGAACATGTTTTCAGAGTATAAAAATGCTAAGAAGCTTGCGCTATAGAGTCACTAAAAAGTCAAAGCGCAGAGATGATTCTACCCCATGAGCCAGGTCAAGAACTCCTTGAAGTGAGCATTTTCTTGCCATTTTTATGGTCAAATTAGTTATTATACATGAGTATATAGTTGGAGAATATGTTTTCATCATATATATCTTCTACGAATTTTGCGCCATAGAGTCACTAAAAACACACAGTGTAGAACTGATTCTGCTCCGTGAGCCAGGTCAAGAACTCCTAGAAATGAGCATTTTCTTCATATTTTTATGGTCAAATTAGTTATTAGACATAGAATATAGTTGGAGAACATGTTTTCAGAGTATAAAAATGTTAGGAAGCTTGCACCGTAGAGTCACTAAAAATTCACAGTGCAGAGCATATTCTACTCCATGAGCCAGGTCACGTACTGCTTGAAGTAAGCATTTTCTTGCCATTCTTAAGGTCAAATTAGTTATTATATATGAGTATATAGTTGGAGAACATGTTTTCAGACTATATAACTGCTATGAAACTTGCGTCATAGAGTCACTAAAAACACTTATTGCTGAGTTGATTCTACTCCGTGAGCCAGTCAACATCTCTTTTAAGTGAACATTTTCTTGCCATTTTTATGGTCAAATTAGTTATTCGACATGAGAAAATAGTTGGAAAATATATTTTCAGAGAATAAAAATGCTAGGAAGCTTGCACCATATAGTCTCTAAAAACTCACAGTGCAGAGTTGATTATACTCCGTGAGCCAAGTCAAGAACTCCTTAAAGTGAGCATTTTCTTCCCATTTTCAAAGTCAAATTAGTTATTAGACATGAGAATATCATCGGAGAACATGTTTTCAGAGTATAAAAATGCTAGGAAGCTTGCACCATAGATTCACTAAAATGTCAAAGTACAGAGCTGATTATACTCCGTGAGCCAGGACAAGAACTCCTTGAAGTGAGCATTTTCTTTCCATTTTTATGGTCAAATTAGTTATTAGACATGGGAATATTGTTAGAGAACATGTTTTCAGAGTATAAAAATGCAAAGAAGCTTGCGCTATTGAGTCACTAAAAAGTCAAAGCGCAGAGCTGATTCTACTTCGTGAGCCAGGTCAAGAACTCTTTGAAGTGAGCATTTTCTTGCCATTTTTATGATCAAATTAGCTATTATACATGAGTATATAGTTGGAGAATATGTTTTCAGCATATATATCATCTACGAATTTTGCGCTATAGACTCACTAAAAACACACATTGTAGAACTGATTCTGCTCCGTGAGCCAAGTCAAGAACTCCTAGAAGTGAGCATTTTCTTGCTATTTATATGGTCAAATTAGTTATTAGACATAGAATATAGTTGGAGAACATGTTTTCAGAGCATAAAATGTTAGGAAGCTTGCACCGTAGAGTCACTAAAAATTCATAGTGCAGAGCATATTCTACACCATGAGCCAGGTCACGTACTCCTTGAAGTGGGCATTTTCTTGCCATTTTTAAGGTCAAATTAGTTATTATACATGAGTATATAGTTGGAGAACATGTTTTCAGACTATATAACTGCTATGAAGCTTTTGTCATAGAGTCACTAAAAGCACTTATTGCTGAGTTGATTCTACTCTGTGAGCCAGTCAACATCTCTTTTAAGTGAGCATTTTCTTGCAATTTTTATGGTCAAATTAGTTATTAGACATGAGAAAATAGTTGGAAAACATGTATTCAGAGAATAAAAATGCTAGGAAGCTTGCACCATAGTCTCTATAAACTCACAGTGCAGAGCTGATTCTACTCCGTGAGCCAAGTCAAGAACTCCTTAAAGTGATCATTTTCTTCCCATTTTTAAGGTCAAATTAGTTATTAGACATGAGAATATCATTGGAGAACAGGTTTTCATAGTATAAAAATGCTAGGAAGCTTGCACCATAGAGTCACTAAAAAGTCAAAGAACAGAGCTGATTCTACTCCGTGAGCCAGGACAAGAAGTCCTTGAAGTGAGCATTTTCTTGCCATTATTATGGTCAAATTAGTTATTAGACATGAGAATATCATTAGAGAACATGTTTTCAGAGTATAAAAATGCTAAGAAGCTTGCGCTATAGAGTCACTAAAAAGTCAAAGCGCAGAGATGATTCTACTCCATGAGCCAGGTCAAGAACTCCTTGAAGTGAGCATTTTCTTGCCATTTTTATGGTCAAATTAGTTATTATACATGAGTATATAGTTGGAGAATATGTTTTCATCATATATATCTTCTACGAATTTTGCGCCATAGAGTCACTAAAAACACACAGTGTAGAACTGATTCTGCTCCGTGAGCCAGGTCAAGAACTCCTAGAAATGAGCATTTTCTTCATATTTTTATGGTCAAATTAGTTATTAGACATAGAATATAGTTGGAGAACATGTTTTCAGAGTATAAAAATGTTAGGAAGCTTGCACCGTAGAGTCACTAAAAATTCACAGTGCAGAGCATATTCTACTCCATGAGCCAGGTCACGTACTGCTTGAAGTAAGCATTTTCTTGCCATTCTTAAGGTCAAATTAGTTATTATATATGAGTATATAGTTGGAGAACATGTTTTCAGACTATATAACTGCTATGAAACTTGCGTCATAGAGTCACTAAAAACACTTATTGCTGAGTTGATTCTACTCCGTGAGCCAGTCAACATCTCTTTTAAGTGAACATTTTCTTGCCATTTTTATGGTCAAATTAGTTATTCGACATGAGAAAATAGTTGGAAAATATATTTTCAGAGAATAAAAATGCTAGGAAGCTTGCACCATATAGTCTCTAAAAACTCACAGTGCAGAGTTGATTATACTCCGTGAGCCAAGTCAAGAACTCCTTAAAGTGAGCATTTTCTTCCCATTTTCAAAGTCAAATTAGTTATTAGACATGAGAATATCATCGGAGAACATGTTTTCAGAGTATAAAAATGCTAGGAAGCTTGCACCATAGATTCACTAAAATGTCAAAGTACAGAGCTGATTATACTCCGTGAGCCAGGACAAGAACTCCTTGAAGTGAGCATTTTCTTTCCATTTTTATGGTCAAATTAGTTATTAGACATGGGAATATTGTTAGAGAACATGTTTTCAGAGTATAAAAATGCAAAGAAGCTTGCGCTATTGAGTCACTAAAAAGTCAAAGCGCACAGCTGATTCTACTTCGTGAGCCAGGTCAAGAACTCTTTGAAGTGAGCATTTTCTTGCCATTTTTATGATCAAATTAGCTATTATACATGAGTATATAGTTGGAGAATATGTTTTCAGCATATATATCATCTACGAATTTTGCGCTATAGACTCACTAAAAACACACATTGTAGAACTGATTCTGCTCCATGAGCCATGTCAAGAACTCCTAGAAGTGAGCATTTTCTTGCTATTTATATGGTCAAATTAGTTATTAGACATAGAATTTAGTTGGAGAGCATGTTTTCAGAGCAAAAAATGTTAGGAAGCTTGCACCGTAGAGTCACTAAAAATTCATAGTGCAGAGCATATTCTACACCATGAGCCAGGTCACGTACTCCTTGAAGTGGGCATTTTCTTTCCATTTTTAAGGTCAAATTAGTTATTATACATGAGTATATAGTTGGAGAACATGTTTTCAGACTATATAACTGGTATGAAGCTTTTGTCATAGAGTCACTAAAAGCACTTATTGCTGAGTTGATTCTACTCTGTGAGCCAGTCAACATCTCTTTTAAGTGAGCATTTTCTTGAAATTTTTATGGTCAAATTAGTTATTAGACATGAGAAAATAGTTGGAAAACATGTATTCAGAGAATAAAAATGCTAGGAAGCTTGCACCATAGTCTCTATAAACTCACAGTGCAGAGCTGATTCTACTCCGTGAGCCAGGTCAAGAACTCCTTAAAGTGATCATTTTCTTCCCATTTTTAAGGTCAAATTAGTTATTAGACATGAGAATATCATTGGAGAACAGGTTTTCAGAGTATAAAAATGCTAGGAAGCTTGCACCATAGAGTCACTAAAAAGTCAAAGTACAGAGCTGATTCTACTCCGTGAGCCAGGACAAGAACTCCTTGAAGTGAGCATTTTCTTGCCATTATTATGGTCAAATTAGTTATTAGACATGAGAATATCATTAGAGAACATGTTTTCAGAGTATAAAAATGCTAAGAAGCTTGCGCTATTGAGACACTAAAAAGTCAAAGCGCAGAGATGATTCTACTCCATGAGCCAGGTCAAGAACTCCTTGAAGTGAACATTTTCTTGCCATTTTTATGGTCAAATTAGTTATTATACATGAGTATATAGTTGGAGAATATGTTTTCATCATATATATCTTCTACGAATTTTGCGCCATAGAGTCACTAAAAACACACAGTGTAGAACTAATTCTGCTCCGTGAGCCAGGTCAAGAACTCCTAGAAATGAGCATTTTCTTCATATTTTTATGGTCAAATTAGTTATTAGACATAGAATATAGTTGGAGAACATGTTTTCAGAGTATAAAAATGTTAGGAAGCTTGCACCGTAGAGTCACTAAAAATTCACAGTGCAGAGCATATTCTACTCCATGAGCCAGGTCACGTACTGCTTGAAGTAAGCATTTTCTTGCCATTCTTAAGGTCAAATTAGTTATTATATATGAGTATATAGTTGGAGAACATGTTTTCAGACTATATAACTGCTATGAAACTTGCGTCATAGAGTCACTAAAAACACTTATTGCTGAGTTGATTCTACTCCGTGAGCCAGTCAACATCTCTTTTAAGTGAACATTTTCTTGCCATTTTTATGGTCAAATTAGTTATTAGACATGAGAAAATAGTTGGAAAATATATTTTTAGAGAATAAAAATGCTAGGAAGCTTGCACCATATAGTCTCTAAAAACTCACAGTGCAGAGTTGATTATACTCCGTGAGCCAAGTCAAGAACTCCTTAAAGTGAGCATTTTCTTCCCATTTTCAAAGTCAAATTAGTTATTAGACATGAGAATATCATCGGAGAACATGTTTTCAGAGTATAAAAATGCTAGGAAGCTTGCACCATAGATTCACTAAAATGTCAAAGTACAGAGTTGATTATACTCCGTGAGCCAGGACAACAACTCCTTGAAGTGAGCATTTTCTTTCCATTTTTATGGTCAAATTAGTTATTAGACATGGGAATATTGTTAGAGAACATGTTTTTAGAGTATAAAAATGCAAAGAAGCTTGCGCTATTGAGTCACTAAAAAGTCAAAGCGCAGAGCTGATTCTACTTCGTGAGCCAGGTAAAGAACTCTTTGAAGTGAGCGTTTTCTTGCCATTTTTATGATCAAATTAGCTATTATACATGAGTATATAGTTGGAGAATATGTTTTCAGCATATATATCATCTACGAATTTTGCGCTATAGACTCACTAAAAACACACATTGTAGAACTGATTCTGCTCCGTGAGCCAAGTCAAGAACTCCTAGAAGTGAGTATTTTCTTGCTATTTATATGGTCAAATTAGTTATTAGACATAGAATATAGTTGGAGAACATGTTTTCAGAGCATAAAATGTTAGGAAGCTTGCACCGTAGAGTCACTAAAAATTCATAGTGCAGAGCATATTCTACACCATGAGCCAGGTCACGTACTCCTTGAAGTGGGCATTTTCTTGCCATTTTTAAGGTCAAATTAGTTATTATACATTAGTATATAGTTGGAGAATATGTTTTCAGACTATATAACTGCTATGAAGCTTTTGTCATAGAGTCACTAAAAGCACTTATTGCTGAGTTGATTCTACTCTGTGAGCCAGTCAACATCTCTTTTAAGTGAGCATTTTCTTGCAATTTTTATGGTCAAATTAGTTATTAGACATGAAAATATAGTTAGAAAACATGTATTCAGAGAATAAAAATGCTAGGAAGCTTGCACCATAGTCTCTATAAACTCACAGTGCAGAGCTGATTCTACTCCGTGAGCCAGGTCAAGAACTCCTTAAAGTGATCATTTTCTTCCCATTTTTAAGGTCAAATTAGTTATTAGACATGAGAATATCATTGGAGAACAGGTTTTCAGAGTATAAAAATGCTAGGAAGCTTGCACCATAGAGTCACTAAAAAGTCAAAGTACAGAGCTGATTCTACTCCGTGAGCCAGGACAAGAACTCCTTGAAGTGAGCATTTTCTTGCCATTATTATGGTCAAATTAGTTATTAGACATGAGAATATCATTAGAGAACATGTTTTCAGAGTATAAAAATGCTAAGAAGCTTGCGCTATAGAGTCACTAAAAAGTCAAAGCGCAGAGATGATTCTACTCCATGAGCCAGGTCAAGAACTCCTTGAAGTGAGCATTTTCTTGCCATTTTTATGGTCAAATTAGTTATTATACATGAGTATATAGTTGGAGAATATGTTTTCATCATATATATCTTCTACGAATTTTGCGCCATAGAGTCACTAAAAACACACAGTGTAGAACTGATTCTGCTCCGTGAGCCAGGTCAAGAACTCCTAGAAATGAGCATTTTCTTCATATTTTTATGGTCAAATTAGTTATTAGACATAGAATATAGTTGGAGAACATGTTTTCAGAGTATAAAAATGTTAGGAAGCTTGCACTGTAGAGTCACTAAAAATTCACAGTGCAGAGCATATTCTACTCCATGAGCCAGGTCACGTACTGCTTGAAGTAAGCATTTTCTTGCCATTCTTAAGGTCAAATTAGTTATTATATATGAGTATATAGTTGGAGAACATGTTTTCAGACTATATAACTACTATGAAACTTGCGTCATAGAGTCACTAAAAACACTTATTGCTGAGTTGATTCTACTCCGTGAGCCAGTCAACATCTCTTTTAAGTGAACATTTTCTTGCCATTTTTATGGTCAAATTAGTTATTAGACATGAGAAAATAGTTGGAAAATATATTTTCAGAGAATAAAAATGCTAGGAAGCTTGCACCATATAGTCTCTAAAAACTCACAGTGCAGAGTTGATTATACTCCGTGAGCCAAGTCAAGAACTCCTTAAAGTGAGCATTTTCTTCCCATTTTCAAAGTCAAATTAGTTATTAGACATGAGAATATCATCGGAGAACATGTTTTCAGAGTATAAAAATGCTAGGAAGCTTGCACCATAGATTCACTAAAATGTCAAAGTACAGAGCTGATTATACTCCGTGAGCCAGGACAAGAACTCCTTGAAGTGAGCATTTTTTTTCCATTTTTATGGTCAAATTAGTTATTAGACATGGGAATATTGTTAGAGAACATGTTTTCAGAGTATAAAAATGCAAAGAAGCTTGCGCTATTGAGTCACTAAAAAGTCAAAGCGCAGAGCTGATTCTACTTCGTGAGCCAGGTAAAGAACTCTTTGAAGTGAGCGTTTTCTTGCCATTTTTATGATCAAATTAGCTATTATACATGAGTATATAGTTGGAGAATATGTTTTCAGCATATATATCATCTACGAATTTTGCGCTATAGACTCACTAAAAACACACATTGTAGAACTGATTCTGCTCCGTGAGCCAAGTCAAGAACTCCTAGAAGTGAGCATTTTCTTGCTATTTATATGGTCAAATTAGTTATTAGACATAGAATATAGTTGGAGAGCATGTTTTCAGAGCAAAAAATGTTAGAAAGCTTGCACCGTAGAGTCACTAAAAATTCATAGTGCAGAGCATATTCTACACCATGAGCCAGGTCACGTACTCCTTGAAGTGGGCATTTTCTTGCCATTTTTAAGGTCAAATTAGTTATTATACATGAGTATATAGTTGGAGAACATGTTTTCAGACTATATAACTGCTATGAAGCTTTTGTCATAGAGTCACTAAAAGAACTTATTGCTGAGTTGATTCTACTCTGTGAGCCAGTCAACATCTCTTTTAAGTGAGCATTTTCTTGCAATTTTTATGGTCAAATTAGTTATTAGACATGAGAAAATAGTTGGAAAACATGTATTCAGAGAATAAAAATGCTAGGAAGCTTGCACCATAGTCTCTATAAACTCACAGTGCAGAGCTGATTCTACTCCGTGAGCCAGGTCAAGAACTCCTTAAAGTGATCATTTTCTTCCCATTTTTAAGGTCAAATTAGTTATTAGACATGAGAATATCATTGGAGAACAGGTTTTCATAGTATAAAAATGCTAGGAAGCTTGCACCATAGAGTCACTAAAAAGTCAAAGTACAGAGCTGATTCTACTCCGTGAGCCAGGACAAGAACTCCTTGAAGTGAGCATTTTCTTGCCATTATTATGGTCAAATTAGTTATTAGACATGAGAATATCATTAGAGAACATGTTTTCAGAGTATAAAAATGCTAAGAAGCTTGCGCTATAGAGTCACTAAAAAGTCAAAGCGCAGAGATGATTCTACTCCATGAGCCAGGTCAAGAACTCCTTGAAGTGAGCATTTTCTTGCCATTTTTATGGTCAAATTAGTTATTATACATGAGTATATAGTTGGAGAATATGTTTTCATCATATATATCTTCTACGAATTTTGCGCCATAGAGTCACTAAAAACACACAGTGTAGAACTGATTCTGCTCCGTGAGCCAGGTCAAGAACTCCTAGAAATGAGCATTTTCTTCATATTTTTATGGTCAAATTAGTTATTAGACATAGAATATAGTTGGAGAACATGTTTTCAGAGTATAAAAATTTTAGGAAGCTTGCACTGTAGAGTCACTAAAAATTCACAGTGCAGAGCATATTCCACTCCATGAGCCAGGTCACGTACTGCTTGAAGTAAGCATTTTCTTGCCATTCTTAAGGTCAAATTAGTTATTATAAATGAGTATATAGTTGGAGAACATGTTTTCAGACTATATAACTGCTATGAAACTTGCGTCATAGAGTCACTAAAAACACTTATTGCTGAGTTGATTCTACTCCGTGAGCCAGTCAACATCTCTTTTAAGTGAACATTTTCTTGCCATTTTTATGGTCAAATTAGTTATTAGACATGAGAAAATAGTTGGAAAATATATTTTCAGAGAATAAAAATGCTAGGAAGCTTGCACCATATAGTCTCTAAAAACTCACAGTGCAGAGTTGATTATACTCCGTGAGCCAAGTCAAGAACTTCTTAAAGTGAGCATTTTCTTCCCATTTTCAAAGTCAAATTAGTTATTAGACATGAGAATATCATCGGAGAACATGTTTTCAGAGTATAAAAATGCTAGGAAGCTTGCACCATAGATTCACTAAAATGTCAAAGTACAGAGCTGATTATACTCCGTGAGCCAGGACAAGAACTCCTTGAAGTGAGCATTTTCTTTCCATTTTTATGGTCAAATTAGTTATTAGACATGGGAATATTGTTAGAGAACATGTTTTCAGAGTATAAAAATGCAAAGAAGCTTGCGCTATTGAGTCACTAAAAAGTCAAAACGCAGAGCTGATTCTACTTCGTGAGCCAGGTCAAGAACTCTTTGAAGTGAGCATTTTCTTGCCATTTTTATGATCAAATTAGCTATTATACATGAGTATATAGTTGGAGAATATGTTTTCAGCATATATATCATCTACGAATTTTGCGCTATAGACTCACTAAAAACACACATTGTAGAACTGATTCTGCTCCGTAAGCCAAGTCAAGAACTCCTAGAAGTGAGCATTTTCTTGCTATTTATATGGTCAAATTATTTATTAGACATAGAATATAGTTGGAGAGCGTGTTTTCAGAGCAAAAAATGTTAGAAAGCTTGCACCGTAGAGTCACTAAAAATTCTTAGTGCAGAGCATATTCTACACCATGAGCCAGGTCACGTACTCCTTGAAGTGGGCATTTTCTTGCCATTTTTAAGGTCAAATTAGTTATTATACATGAGTATATAGTTGGAGAACATGTTTTCAGACTATATAACTGCTATGAAGCTTTTGTCATAGAGTCACTAAAAGAACTTATTGCTGAGTTGATTTTACTCTGTGAGCCAGTCAACATCTCTTTTAAGTGAGCATTTTCTTGCAATTTTTATGGTCAAATTAGTTATTAGACATGAGAAAATAGTTGGAAAACATGTATTCAGAGAATAAAAATGCTAGGAAGCTTGCACCATAGTCTCTATAAACTCACAGTGCAGAGCTGATTCTACTCCGTGAGCCAGGTCAAAAACTCCTTAAAGTGATCATTTTCTTCCCATTTTTAAGGTCAAATTAGTTATTAGACATGAGAATATCATTGGAGAACAGGTTTTCAGAGTATAAAAATGCTAGGAAGCTTGCACCATAGTCTCTATAAACTCACAGTGCAGAGCTGATTCTACTCCGTGAGCCAGGTCAAGAACTCCGTAAAGTGATCATTTTCTTCCCATTTTTAAGGTCAAATTAGTTATTAGACATGAGAATATCATTGGAGAACAGGTTTTCATAGTATAAAAATGCTAGGAAGCTTGCACCATAGAGTCACTAAAAAGTCAAAGTACAGAGCTGATTCTACTCCGTGAGCCAGGACAAGAACTCCTTGAAGTGAGCATTTTCTTGCCATTATTATGGTCAAATTAGTTATTAGACATGAGAATATCATTAGAGAACATGTTTTCAGAGTATAAAAATGCTAAGAAGCTTGCGCTATAGAGTCACTAAAAAGTCAAAGCGCAGAGATGATTCTACTCCATGAGCCAGGTCAAGAACTCCTTGAAGTGAGCATTTTCTTGCCATTTTTATGGTCAAATTAGTTATTATACATGAGTATATAGTTGGAGAATATGTTTTCATCATATATATCTTCTACGAATTTTGCGCCATAGAGTCACTAAAAACACACAGTGTAGAACTGATTCTGCTCCGTGAGCCAGGTCAAGAACTCCTAGAAATGAGCATTTTCTTCATATTTTTATGGTCAAATTAGTTATTAGACATAGAATATAGTTGGAGAACATGTTTTCAGAGTATAAAAATTTTAGGAAGCTTGCACTGTAGAGTCACTAAAAATTCACAGTGCAGAGCATATTCCACTCCATGAGCCAGGTCACGTACTGCTTGAAGTAAGCATTTTCTTGCCATTCTTAAGGTCAAATTAGTTATTATAAATGAGTATATAGTTGGAGAACATGTTTTCAGACTATATAACTGCTATGAAACTTGCGTCATAGAGTCACTAAAAACACTTATTGCTGAGTTGATTCTACTCCGTGAGCCAGTCAACATCTCTTTTAAGTGAACATTTTCTTGCCATTTTTATGGTCAAATTAGTTATTAGACATGAGAAAATAGTTGGAAAATATATTTTCAGAGAATAAAAATGCTAGGAAGCTTGCACCATATAGTCTCTAAAAACTCACAGTGCAGAGTTGATTATACTCCGTGAGCCAAGTCAAGAACTCCTTAAAGTGAGCATTTTCTTCCCATTTTCAAAGTCAAATTAGTTATTAGACATGAGAATATCATCGGAGAACATGTTTTCAGAGTATAAAAATGCTAGGAAGCTTGCACCATAGATTCACTAAAATGTCAAAGTATAGAGCTGATTATACTCCGTGAGCCAGGACAAGAACTCCTTGAAGTGAGCATTTTCTTTCCATTTTTATGGTCAAATTAGTTATTAGACATGGGAATATTGTTAGAGAACATGTTTTCAGAGTATAAAAATGCAAAGAAGCTTGCGCTATTGAGTCACTAAAAAGTCAAAGCGCAGAGCTGATTCTACTTCGTGAGCCAGGTCAAGAACTCCTTGAAGTGAGCATTTTCTTGCCATTTTTATGGTCAAATTAGTTATTATACATGAGTATATAGTTGGAGAATATGTTTTCATCATATATATCTTCTACGAATTTTGCGCCATAGAGTCACTAAAAACACACAGTGTAGAACTAATTCTGCTCCGTGAGCCAGGTCAAGAACTCCTAGAAATGAGCATTTTCTTCATATTTTTATGGTCAAATTAGTTATTAGACTTAGAATATAGTTGGAGAACATGTTTTCAGAGTATAAAAATGTTAGGATGCTTGCACCGTAGAGTCACTAAAAATTCACAGTGCAGAGCATATTCTACTCCATGAGCCAGGTCACGTACTGCTTGAAGTAAGCATTTTCTTGCCATTCTTAAGGTCAAATTACTTATTATATATGAGTATATAGTTGGAGAACATATTTTCAGACTATATAACTGCTATGAAACTTGCGTCATAGAGTCACTAAAAACACTTATTGCTGAGTTGATTCTACTCCGTGAGCCAGTCAACATCTCTTTTAAGTGAACATTTTCTTGCCATTTTTATGGTCAAATTAGTTATTAGACATGAGAAAATAGTTTGAAAATATATTTTCAGAGAATAAAAATGCTAGGAAGCTTGCACCATATAGTCTCTAAAAACTCACAGTGCAGAGTTGATTATACTCCGTGAGCCAAGTCAAGAACTCCTTAAAGTGAGCATTTTCTTCCCATTTTCAAAGTCAAATTAGTTATTAGACATGAGAATATCATCGGAGAACATGTTTTCAGAGTATAAAAATGCTAGGAAGCTTGCACCATAGATTCACTAAAATGTCAAAGTACAAAGTTGATTATACTCCGTGAGCCAGGACAAGAACTCCTTGAAGTGAGCATTTTCTTTCCATTTTTATGGTCAAATTAGTTATTAGACATGAGAATATTGTTAGAGAACATGTTTTCAGAGTATAAAAATGCAAAGAAGCTTGCGCTATTGAGTCACTAAAAAGTCAAAGCGCAGAGCTGATTCTACTTCGTGAGCTAGGTCAAGAACTCTTTGAAGTGAGCATTTTCTTGCCATTTTTATGATCAAATTAGCTATTATACATGAGTATATAGTTGGAGAATATATTTTCAGCATATATATCATCTACGAATTTTGCGCTATAGACTCACTAAAAACACACATTGTAGAACTGATTCTGCTCCATGAGCCAAGTCAAGAACTCCTAGAAGTGAGCATTTTCTTGCTATTTATATGGTCAAATTAGTTATTAGACATAGAATATAGTTGGAGAACATGTTTTCAGAGCATAAAATATTAGGAAGCTTGCACCGTAGAGTCACTAAAAATTCATAGTGCAGAGCATATTCTACACCATGAGCCAGGTCACGTACTCCTTGAAGTGGGCATTTTCTTGCCATTTTTAAGGTCAAATTAGTTATTATACATGAGTATATAGTTGGAGAACATGTTTTCAGACTATATAACTGCTATGAAGCTTTTGTCATAGAGTCACTAAAAGCACTTATTGCTGAGTTGATTCTACTCTGTGAGCCAGTCAACATCTCTTTTAAGTGAGCATTTTCTTGCCATTTTTATGGTCAAATTAGTTATTAGACATGAGAAAATAGTTGGAAAACATGTATTCAGAGAATAAAAATGCTAGGAAGCTTGCACCATAGAGTCTCTAAAAACTCACAGTGCAGAGCTGATTCTACTCCGTGAGCCAGGTCAAGAACTCCTTAAAGTTATCATTTTCTTCCCATTTTTAAGGTCAAATTAGTTATTAGACATGAGAATATCATTGCAGAATATGTTTTCAGAGTATAAAATTGCTAGGAAGCTTGCACCAGAGTCACTAAAAAGTCAAAGTACAGAGCTGATTCTACTCCGTAAGCCAGGACAAGAACTCCTTGAAGTGAGCATTTTCTTGCCATTATTATGGCCAAATTAGTTATTAGACATGAGAATATCATTAGAGAATATGTTTTTAGAGTATAAAATGCTAAGAAGCTTGCGCTATAGAGTCAATAAAAAGTCAAAGCGCAGAGATGATTCTACTCCGTGAGCCAGGTCAAGAACTCCTTGAAGTGAGCATTTTCTTGCCATTTTTATGGTCAAATTAGTTATTATACATGAGTATATAGTTGGAGAATATGTTTTCATCATATATATCTTCTACGAATTTTGCGCCATAGAGTCACTAAAAACACACAGTGTAGAACTGATTCTGCTCCGTGAGCCAGGTCAAGAACTCCTAGAAATGAGCATTTTCTTCATATTTTTATGGTCAAATTAGTTATTAGACATAGAATATAGTTGGAGAACATGTTTTCAGAGTATAAAAATGTTAGGAAGCTTGCACCGTAGAGTCCCTAAAAATTCACAGTGCAGAGCATATTCTACTCCATGAGCCAGGTCACGTACTGCTTGAAGTAAGTATTTTCTTGCCATTCTTAAGGTCAAATTAGTTATTATACATGAGTATATAGTTGTAGAACATGTTTTCAGACTATATAACTGCTATGAAGCTTGCGTCATAGAGTCACTAAAAACACTTATTGCTGAGTTGATTCTACTCCGTGAGCCAGTCAACATCATTTTTAAGTGAACATTTTCTTGCCATTTTTATGTTCAAATTAGTTATTAGACATGAGAAAATAGTTGGAAAATATATTTTCAGAGAATAAAAATGCTAGGAAGCTTGCACCATATAGTCTCTAAAAACTCACATTGCAGAGTTGATTCTACTCCGCGAACCAGGTCAAGAACTCCTTAAAGTGAGCATTTTCTTCCCATTTTTAAAGTCAAATTAGTTATTAGACATGAGAATATCATCGGAGAACATGTTTTCAGAGTATAAAAATGCTTGGAAGCTTGCACCATAGAGTCACTAAAAAGTAAAAGTATAGAGCTGATTCTACTCCGTGAGCCAGGACAAGAACTCCTTGAAGTGAGCATTTTCTTTCAATTTTTATGGTCAAATTAGTTATTAGACATGGGAATATTGTTAGAGAACATGTTTTCAGAGTATAAAAATGCTAAGAAGCTTGCGCTATTGAGTCACTAAAAAGTCAAAGCGCAGAGCTGATTCTACTTCGTGAGCCAGGTCAAGAACTCTTTGAAGTGAGCATTTTCTTGCCATTTTTATGATCAAATTAGCTATTATACATGAGTATATAGTTGGAGAATATGTTTTCAGCATATATATCATCTACGAATTTTGCGCTATAGACTCACTAAAAACACACATTGTAGAACTGATTCTGCTCCGTGAGCCAGGTCAAGAACTCCTAGAAATGAGCATTTTCTTCATATTTTTATGGTCAAATTAGTTATTAGACATGAGAAAATAGTTGGAGAACATGTTTTTAGATAACAAAAATGCTAGGAAGCTTGCACCATAGAGTCACTAAAAACTTACAGTGCAGAGCTAATTCTACTCCATGAGCTAGGTCAAGAACTCCTTGAAGTAAGCATTTTCTTCCCATTTTTATTGTCAAATTAGTTATTAGACATGATAATATCACTGGAGAACATGTTTTAAGAGTATAAAAATGCTAAGAAACTTGCGCCATGGAGTCACTAAAAAGTCAAAGTACAGAACTGATTCTGCTCCGTGAGCTAGGTCAAAAACTCCTTGAAGTGAGCATTTTCTTGCCATTTTTATGGTCAAATTAGTTATTAGACGTGAGAGTATAGTTATAGAACATGTTTTTATAGTATAAAAATGCTAAGAAGCTTGTGCTAAGAGTCACTAAACATTCAAAGTGCAGAGTTGATTCTACTCCGTGAGCCATGTCAAGAACTCCTTAAATTGAGCATTTTCTTGCTATTTTTATGGTCAAATTAGTTATTAGACATGAGAATATAGTTGGAGAAAATTTTTTCTGAGTATAAAAATGCTAGAAAGCTTGCGCAAAAGAGTCACTAAAAAGTCAAAGTGCAGAGCTGATTCTACTTCGTGAGCCAGGTCAAGAACTCCTTGAAGTGAGCATTTTCTTGCCATTTTTATGGTCAAGTTAGTTATTATACATGAGTATATAGTTGGAGAACATGTTTTCAGAGTATATAACTTCTACGAAGCTTGCGCCATAGAGACACTAAAAACACACAGTGCAGAGCTGCTTCTGCTCCGTGAGCCAGGTCAAGAATTCCTTGAAGTGAGCATTTTCTTGCCATTTTTATGGTCAAATTAGTTATTAGACATGAGAATATAGTTGGAGAACATGTTTTCAGAGTATAAAAATGCTAGGAAGCTTGCACCATAGAGTCACTAAAAAGTCACAGTGCAGAGCTGATTTTACTCCGTGAGCCAGGTCAAGAACTCCTTGAAGTGCGCATTTTCTTCCCATTTTAATGGTGAAATTAGTTATTAGACATGAGAATATACTTGGAGAACATGTTTTTAGAGTATAAAAATGCTAGGATGCTTTGTCAAGAACTCCTTGAAGTGAGAATTTTCTTCTTATTTTTATGGTCAAAATTGTTATTATAATAGAATATATAGTTGGAGAACATGTTTTCAAAGTATATAACTGCTACGAAGCTTGCGCCATAGAGTCACTAAAAACACACATTGCAGAGTTGATTCTACTCCGTGTGCCAATCAAGATCTCCACGAAGTGAGCATTTTATTGCCATTTTTATGGTCAAATTAGTTATAAGACATGAGAAAATAGTTGGAGAACATGTTTTCAGAGAATAAAAATGCTTGGAAGCTTGCACCATAGAGTCACTAAAAACTCACAGTGCAGAGCTGATTCTACTCCGTGAGCCAGGTCAAGAACTCCTTGAAGTGAGCATTTTCTTCCCATTTTTAAGGTCAAATTAGTTATTAGACATAAGAATATCATTGGATAACATGTTTTTAGAGTATAAAAATGCTAGGAAGCTTGCGCCATAGAGTCACTTAAAAGTCAAAGTACAAAGCTGATTCCACTCCGTGAGCCAAGTCAAGAACTCCTTGAAGTGAGCATTTTCTTGCCATTTTTATGGTCAAATTAGTTATTATACATGACTATATAGTTGGAGAACATGTTTTTAGTGTATATATCTTCTACGAATTTTACGCCATAGAGTCACTAAAAACACACAGTGTAGAGCTGATTCTTCTTCGTGAGCCAGGTCAAGTACTCCTAGAATTGAGCATTTTATTGCTATTTTTATGGTCAAATTAGTTATTAGACATGAGAATATAGTTGGAGAACATGTGTTCAGAGTATAAAAATGTTACGAAGCTTGCACCGTAGAGTCACTAAAAATTTACACTGCAGAGCATATTCTACTCCATGAGCCAGGTCACGTACTCCTTGAAGTGAGCATTTTCTTCCCATTTTTAAGGTCAAATTAGTTATTATACATGAGTATATAGTTGGAGAACATGTTTTCAGACTATATAACTACTATGAAGCATGCGTCATAGAGTCACTAAAAACACTTATTGCTGAGTTGATTCTACTCCGTAAGCCAGTCAACATCTCTTTGAAGTGAGCATTTTCTTGCCATTTTTAGGGTCAAATTAGTTATTAGACATGAGAAAATAGTTGGAGAACATATTTTCAGAGAATAAAAATGCTAGGAAGCTTGCACCACAGAGTCTCTAAAAACTCACAATGCATAGCATATTCTACTCCTTGAGCCAGGTCAAGAACTCCTTAAAGTGATCATTTTCTTCCCATTTTTAAGGTCAAATTAGTTATTAGACATGAGAATATCATTGGAGAACATGTTTTTAGAGTATAAAAATGCTAGGAAGCTTTCTCCATAGAGTCACTAAAAAGTCAAAGTACAGAGCTGATTCTACACCGTGAGCCAGGACAAGAACTCCTTGAAGTGAGCATTTCTTGCCATTATTATGGTCAAATTAGTTATTAGACATGAGAATATCATTAGAGAACATATTTTCAGAGTATAAAAATGCTAAGAAGCTTGCGCTATAGAGTCACTAAAAAGTCAAAGCGCAGAGCTGATTCTACTCCGTGAGCCAGGTGAAGAACTCCTTGAAGTGAGCATTTTCTTACCATTTTTATGATCAAATTAGTTATTATACAAGAGTATATAGTTGGAGAATATGTTTTCATCATATATATCTTCTACGAATTTTGCGCCATAGAGTCACTAAAAACACACAGTGTAGAACTGATTCTGCTCCATGAGCCAAGTCAAGAACTCCTAGAAGTGAGCATTTTCTTCATATTTTTATGGTCAAATTAGTTATTAGACATAGAATATAGTTGGAGAACATGTTTTCAGAGTATAAAAATATTAGGAAGCTTGCACCGTAGAGTCACTAAAAATTCACAGTGCAGAGCATATTCTACTCCATGAGCCAGGTCACGTACTGCTTGAAGTAAGCATTTTCTTGCCATTCTTAAGGTCAAATTAGTTATTATATATGAGTATATAGTTGGAGAACATGTTTTCAGACTATATAACTGCTATGAAACTTGCGTCATAGTCACTAAAAACACTTATTGCTGAGTTGATTCTACTCCGTGAGCCAGTCAACATCTCTTTTAAGTGAACATTTTCTTGCCATTTTTATGGTCAAATTAGTTATTAGACATAGAATATAGTTGGAGAATATGTTTTCAGAGTATAAAATGTTAGGAATCTGCACCATAGAGTCACTAAAAATTCATAGTGCAAAGCATATTTTACACCATGAGCCAGGTCACGTACTCCTTGAAGTGGGCATTTTCTTGCCATTTTTAAGGTCAAATTAGTTATTATACATGAGTATATAGTTGGAGAACATGTTTTCAGACTATATAACTGCTATGAAGCTTCTGTCATAGAGTCACTAAAAGCACTTATTGCTGAGTTGATTCTACTCTGTGAGCCAGTCAACATCTCTTTTAAGTGAGCATTTTCTTGCCATTTTTATGGTCAAATTAGTTATTAGACATGAGAAAATAGTTGGAAAACATGTATTCAGAGAATAAAAATGCTAGGAAGCTTGCACCATAGAGTCTCTAAAAACTCACAGTGCAGAGCTGATTCTACTCCGTGAGCCAGGTCAAGAACTCCTTAAAGTTATCATTTTCTTCCCATTTTTAAGGTCAAATTAGTTATTAGACATGAGAATATCATTGCAGAAAATGTTTTCAGAGTATAAAAATGCTAGGAAGCTTGCACCAGAGTCACTAAAAAGTCAAAGTACATAGCTGATTCTACTCCGTAAGCCAGGACAAGAACTCCTTGAAGTGAGCATTTTCTTGCCATTATTATGGCCAAATTAGTTATTAGACATGAGAATATCATTAGAGAATATGTTTTCAGAGTATAAAATGCTAAGAAGCTTGCGCTATAGAGTCAATAAAAAGTCAAAGCGCAGAGATGATTCTACTCCGTGAGCCAGGTCAAGAACTCCTTGAAGTGAGCATTTTCTTGCCATTTTTATGGTCAAATTAGTTATTATACATGAGTATATAGTTGGAGAATATATTTTCATCATATATATCTTCTACGAATTTTGCGCCATAGAGTCACTAAAAACACACAGTGTAGAACTGATTCTGCTCCGTGAGCCAGGTCAAGAACTCCTATAAATGAGCATTTTCTTCATATTTTTATGGTCAAATTAGTTATTAGACATAGAATATAGTTGGAGAACATGTTTTCAGAGTATAAAAATGTTAGGAAGCTTGCACCGTAGAGTCACTAAAAATTCACAGTGCAGAGCATATTCTACTCCATGAGCCAGGTCACGTACTGCTTGAAGTAAGTATTTTCTTGCCATTTTTAAGGTCAAATTAGTTATTATACATGAGTATATAGTTGTAGAACATGTTTTCAGACTATATAACTGCTATGAAGCTTGCGTCATAGAGTCACTAAAAACACTTATTGCTGAGTTGATTCTACTCCGTGAGCCAGTCAACATCTCTTTTAAGTGAACATTTTTTTGCCATTTTTATGTTCAAATTAGTTATTAGACATGAGAAAATAGTTGGAAAATATATTTTCAGAGAATAAAAATGCTAGGAAGCTTGCACCATATAGTCTCTAAAAACTCACATTGCAGAGTTGATTCTACTCCGCGAACCAGGTCAAGAACTCCTTAAAGTGGGCATTTTCTTCCCATTTTTAAAGTCAAATTAGTTATTAGACATGAGAATATCATCGGAGAACATGTTTTCAGAGTATAAAAATGCTTGGAAGCTTGCACCATAGAGTCACTAAAAAGTAAAAGTACAGAGCTGATTCTACTCCGTGAGCCAGGATAAGAACTCCTTGAAGTGAGCATTTTCTTTCAATTTTTATGGTCAAATTAGTTATTAGACATGGGAATATTGTTAGAGAACATGTTTTCAGAGTATAAAAATGCAAAGAAGCTTGCGCTATTGAGTCACTAAAAAGTCAAAGCGCAGAGCTGATTCTACTTCGTGAGCCAGGTCAAGAACTCTTTGAAGTGAGCATTTTCTTGCCATTTTTATGATCAAATTAGCTATTATACATGAGTATATAGTTGGAGAATATGTTTTCAGCATATATATCATCTACGAATTTTGCGCTATAGACTCACTAAAAACACACGTTGTAGAACTGATTCTGCTCCGTGAGCCAAGTCAAGAACTCCTAGAAATGAGCATTTTCTTCATATTTTTATGGTCAAATTAGTTATTAGACATGAGAAAATAGTTGGAGAACATGTTTTCAGATAACAAAAATGCTAGGAAGCTTGCACCATAGAGTCACTAAAAACTTACAGTGCAGAGCTGATTCTACTCCATGAGCTAGGTCAAGAACTCCTTGAAGTAAGCATTTTCTTCCCATTTTTATTGTCAAATTAGTTATTAGACATGATAATATCACTGGAGAACATGTTTTAAGAGTATAAAAATGCTAGGAAACTTGCGCCATGGAGTCACTAAAAAGTCAAAGTATAGAACTGATTCTGCTCCGTGAGCTAGGTCAAGAACTCCTTGAAGTGAGCATTTTCTTGCCATTTTTATGGTCAAATTAGTTATTAGACGTGAGAGTATAGTTATAGAACATGTTTTTATAGTATAAAAATGCTAAGAAGCTTGCGCTATAGAGTCACTAAACATTCAAAGTGCAGAGTTGATTCTACTCCGTGAGCCATGTCAAGAACTCCTTAAATTGAGCATTTTCTTGCTATTTTTATGGTCAAATTAGTTATTAGACATGAGAATATAGTTGGAGAAAATTTTTTCTGAGTATAAAAATGCTAGAAAGCTTGCGCAAAAGAGTCACTAAAAAGTCAAAGTGCAGAGCTGATTCTACTTCGTGAGCCAGGTCAAGAACTCCTTGAAGTGAGCATTTTCTTGCCATTTTTATGGTCAAGTTAGTTATTATACATGAGTATATAGTTGGAGAACATGTTTTCAGAGTATATAACTTCTACGAAGCTTGCGCCATAGAGACACTAAAAACACACAGTGCAGAGCTGATTCTGCTCCGTGAGCCAGGTCAAGAATTCCTTGAAGTGAGCATTTTCTTGCCATTTTTATGGTCAAATTAGTTATTAGACATGAGAATATAGTTGGAGAACATGTTTTCAGAGTATAAAAATGCTAGGAAGCTTGCACCATAGAGTCACTAAAAAGTCACAGTGCAGAGCTGATTCTACTCCGTGAGCCAGGTCAAGAACTCCTTGAAATGCGCATTTTCTTCCCATTTTAATGGTGAAATTAGTTATTAGACATGAGAATATACTTGGAGAACATGTTTTTAGAGTATAAAAATGCTAGGATGCTTTGTCAAGAACTCCTTGAAGTGAGAATTTTCTTCTTATTTTTATGGTCAAAATTGTTATTGTAATAGAATATATAGCTGGAGAACATGTTTTCAAAGTATATAACTGCTACGAAGCTTGCGCCATAGAGTCACTAAAAACACACATTGCAGAGTTGATTCTACTCCGTGTGCCAATCAAGATCTCCACGAAGTGAGCATTTTATTGCCATTTTTATGGTCAAATTAGTTATAAGACATGAGAAAATAGTTGGAGAACATGTTTTCAGAGAATAAAAATGCTTGGAAGCTTGCACCATAGAGTCACTAAAAACTCACAGTGAAGAGCTGATTCTACTCCGTGAGCCAGGTCAAGAACTCCTTGAAGTGAGCATTTTCTTCCCATTTTTAAGGTCAAATTAGTTATTAGACATAAGAATATCATTGGATAACATGTTTTTAGAGTATAAAAATGCTAGGAAGCTTGCGCCATAGAGTCACTTAAAAGTCAAAGTACAAAGCTGATTCCACTCCGTGAGCCAAGTCAAGAACTCCTTGAAGTGAGCATTTTCTTGCCATTTTTATGGTCAAATTAGTTATTATACATGACTATATAGTTGGAGAACATGTTTTTAGTGTATATATCTTCTGCGAATTTTACGCCATAGAGTCACTAAAAACACACAGTGTAGAGCTGATTCTTCTTCGTGAGCCAGGTCAAGTACTCCTAGAATTGAGCATTTTCTTGCTATTTTTATGGTCAAATTAGTTATTAGACATGAGAATATAGTTGGAGAACATGTGTTCAGAGTATAAAAATGTTACGAAGCTTGCACCGTAGAGTCACTAAAAATTTACACTGCAGAGCATATTCTACTCCATGAGCCAGGTCACGTACTCCTTGAAGTGAGCATTTTCTTCCCATTTTTAAGGTCAAATTAGTTATTATACATGAGTATATAGTTGGAGAACATGTTTTCAGACTATATAACTACTATGAAGCATGCGTCATAGAGTCACTAAAAACACTTATTGCTGAGTTGATTCTACTCCGTAAGCCAGTCAACATCTCTTTGAAGTGAGCATTTTCTTGCCATTTTTAGGGTCAAATTAGTTATTAGACATGAGAAAATAGTTGGAGAACATGTTTTCAGAGAATAAAAATGCTAGGAAGCTTGCACCACAGAGTCTCTAAAAACTCACAATGCATAGCATATTCTACTCCTTGAGCCAGATCAAGAACTCCTTAAAGTGATCATTTTCTTCCCATTTTTAAGGTCAAATTAGTTATTAGACATGAGAATATCATTGGAGAACATGTTTTTAGAGTATAAAAATGCTAGGAAGCTTTCTCCATAGAGTCACTAAAAAGTCAAAGTACAGAGCTGATTCTACACCGTGAGCCAGGACAAGAACTCCTTGAAGTGAGCATTTCTTGCCATTATTATGGTCAAATTAGTTATTAGACATGAGAATATCATTAGAGAACATATTTTCAGAGTATAAAAATGCTAAGAAGCTTGCGCTATAGAGTCACTAAAAAGTCAAAGCGCAGAGCTGATTCTACTCCGTGAGCCAGGTGAAGAACTCCTTGAAGTGAGCATTTTCTTGCCATTTTTATGATCAAATTAGTTATTATACAAGAGTATATAGTTGGAGAATATGTTTTCATCATATATATCTTCTACGAATTTTGCGCCATAGAGTCACTAAAAACACACAGTGTAGAACTGATTCTGCTCCATGAGCCAAGTCAAGAACTCCTAGAAGTGAGCATTTTCTTCATATTTTTATGGTCAAATTAGTTATTAGACATAGAATATAGTTGGAGAACATGTTTTCAGAGTATAAAAATATTAGGAAGCTTGCACCGTAGAGTCACTAAAAATTCACAGTGCAGAGCATATTCTACTCCATGAGCCAGGTCACGTACTGCTTGAAGTAAGCATTTTCTTGCCATTCTTAAGGTCAAATTAGTTATTATATATGAGTATATAGTTGGAGAACATGTTTTCAGACTATATAACTGCTATGAAACTTGCGTCATAGTCACTAAAAACACTTATTGCTGAGTTGATTCTACTCCGTGAGCCAGTCAACATCTCTTTTAAGTGAACATTTTCTTGCCATTTTTATGGTCAAATTAGTTATTAGACATAGAATATAGTTGGAGAATATGTTTTCAGAGTATAAAATGTTAGGAATCTGCACCATAGAGTCACTAAAAATTCATAGTGCAAAGCATATTTTACACCATGAGCCAGGTCACGTACTCCTTGAAGTGGGCATTTTCTTGCCATTTTTAAGGTCAAATTAGTTATTATACATGAGTATATAGTTGGAGAACATGTTTTCAGACTATATAACTGCTATGAAGCTTTTGTCATAGAGTCACTAAAAGCACTTATTGCTGAGTTGATTCTACTCTGTGAGCCAGTCAACATCTCTTTTAAGTGAGCATTTTCTTGCCATTTTTATGGTCAAATTAGTTATTAGACATGAGAAAATAGTTGGAAAACATGTATTCAGAGAATAAAAATGCTAGGAAGCTTGCACCATAGAGTCTCTAAAAACTCACAGTGCAGAGCTGATTCTACTCCGTGAGCCAGGTCAAGAACTCCTTAAAGTTATCATTTTCTTCCCATTTTTAAGGTCAAATTAGTTATTAGACATGAGAATATCATTACAGAAAATGTTTTCAGAGTATAAAAATGCTAGGAAGCTTGCACCAGAGTCACTAAAAAGTCAAAGTACAGAGCTGATTCTACTCCGTAAGCCAGGACAAGAACTCCTTGAAGTGAGCATTTTCTTGCCATTATTATGGCCAAATTAGTTATTAGACATGAGAATATCATTAGAGAATATGTTTTCAGAGTATAAAATGCTAAAAAGCTTGCGCTATAGAGTCAATAAAAAGTCAAAGCGCAGAGATGATTCTACTCCGTGAGCCAGGTCAAGAACTCCTTGAAGTGAGCATTTTCTTGCCATTTTTATGGTCAAATTAGTTATTATACATGAGTATATAGTTGGAGAATATGTTTTCATCATATATATCTTCTACGAATTTTGCGCCATAGAGTCACTAAAAACACAGTGTAGAACTGATTCTGCTCCGTGAGCCAGGTCAAGAACTCCTAGAAATGAGCATTTTCTTCATATTTTTATGGTCAAATTAGTTATTAGACATAGAATATAGTTGGAGAACATGTTTTCAGAGTATAAAAATGTTAGGAAGCTTGCACCGTAGAGTCACTAAAAATTCACAGTGCAGAGCATATTCTACTCCATGAGCCAGGTCACGTACTGCTTGAAGTAAGTATTTTCTTGCCATTCTTAAGGTCAAATTAGTTATTATACATGAGTATATAGTTGTAGAACATGTTTTCAGACTATATAACTGCTATGAAGCTTGCGTCATAGAGTCACTAAAAACACTTATTGCTGAGTTGATTCTACTCCGTGAGCCAGTCAACATCTCTTTTAAGTGAACATTTTCTTGCCATTTTTATGTTCAAATTAGTTATTAGACATGAGAAAATAGTTGGAAAATATATTTTCAGAGAATAAAAATGCTAGGAAGCTTGCACCATATAGTCTCTAAAAACTCACATTGCAGAGTTGATTCTACTCCGCGAACCAGGTCAAGAACTCCTTAAAGTGAGCATTTTCTTCCCATTTTTAAAGTCAAATTAGTTATTAGACATGAGAATATCATCGGAGAACATGTTTTCAGAGTATAAAAATGCTTGGAAGCTTGCACCATAGAGTCACTAAAAAGTAAAAGTACAGAGCTGATTCTACTCCGTGAGCCAGGACAAGAACTCCTTGAAGTGAGCATTTTCTTTCAATTTTTATGGTCAAATTAGTTATTAGACATGGGAATATTGTTAGAGAACATGTTTTCAGAGTATAAAAATGCTAAGAAGCTTGCGCTATTGAGTCACTAAAAAGTCAAAGCGCAGAGCTGATTCTACTTCGTGAGCCAGGTCAAGAACTCTTTGAAGTGAGCATTTTCTTGCCATTTTTATGATCAAATTAGCTATTATACATGAGTATATAGTTGGAGAATATGTTTTCAGCATATATATCATCTACGAATTTTGCGCTATAGACTCACTCAAAACACACGTTGTAGAACTGATTCCGCTCCGTGAGCCAGGTCAAGAACTCCTAGAAATGAGCATTTTCTTCATATTTTTATGGTCAAATTAGTTATTAGACATGAGAAAATAGTTGGAGAACATGTTTTCAGATAACAAAAATGCTAGGAAGCTTGCACCATAGAGTCACTACAAAATTACAGTGCAGAGCTGATTCTACTCCATGAGCTAGGTCAAGAACTCCTTGAAGTAAGCATTTTCTTCCCATTTTTATTGTCAAATTAGTTATTAGACATGATAATATCACTGGAGAACATGTTTTAAGAGTATAAAAATGCTAGGAAACTTGCGCCATGGAGTCACTAAAAAGTCAAAGTACAGAACTGATTCTGCTCCGTGAGCTAGGTCAAGAACTCCTTGAAGTGAGCATTTTCTTGCCATTTTTATGGTCAAATTAGTTATTAGACGTGAGAGTATAGTTATAGAACATGTTTTTATAGTATAAAAATGCTAAGAAGCTTGCGCTATAGAGTCACTAAACATTCAAAGTGCAGAGTTGATTCTACTCCGTGAGCCATGTCAAGAACTCCTTAAATTGAGCATTTTCTTGCTATTTTTAGGGTCAAATTAGTTATTAGACATGAGAAAATAGTTGGAGAACATGTTTTCAGAGAATAAAAATGCTAGGAAGCATGCACCATAGAGTCTCTAAAAACTCACAATGCATAGCATATTCTACTCCTTGAGCCAGGTCAAGAACTCCTTAAAGTTATCATTTTCTTCCCATTTTTAAGGTCAAATTAGTTATTAGACATGAGAATATCATTGGAGAACATGTTTTTAGAGTATAAAAATGCTAGGAAGCTTTCTCCATAGAGTCACTAAAAAGTCAAAGTACAAAGCTGATTCTACACCGTGAGCCAGGACAAGAACTCCTTGAAGTGAGCATTTCTTGCCATTATTATGGTCAAATTAGTTATTAGACATGAGAATATCATTAGAGAACATATTTTCAGAGTATAAAAATGCTAAGAAGCTTGCGCTATAGAGTCACTAAAAAGTCAAAGCGCAGAGCTGATTCTACTCCGTGAGCCAGGTGAAGAACTCCTTGAAGTGAGCATTTTCTTGCCATTTTTATGATCAAATTAGTTATTATACAAGAGTATATAGTTGGAGAATATGTTTTCATCATATATATCTTCTACGAATTTTGCGCCATAGAGTCACTAAAAACACACAGTGTAGAACTGATTCTGCTCCATGAGCCAAGTCAAGAACTCCTAGAAGTGAGCATTTTCTTCATATTTTTATGGTCAAATTAGTTATTAGACATAGAATATAGTTGGAGAACATGTTTTCAGAGTATAAAAATATTAGGAAGCTTGCACCGTAGAGTCACTAAAAATTCACAGTGCAGAGCATATTCTACTCCATGAGCCAGGTCACGTACTGCTTGAAGTAAGCATTTTCTTGCCATTCTTAAGGTCAAATTAGTTATTATATATGAGTATATAGTTGTAGAACATGTTTTCAGACTATATAACTGCTATGAAACTTGCGTCATAGTCACTAAAAACACTTATTGCTGAGTTGATTCTACTCCGTGAGCCAGTCAACATCTCTTTTAAGTGAACATTTTCTTGCCATTTTTATGGTCAAATTAGTTATTAGACATAGAATATAGTTGGAGAATATGTTTTCAGAGTATAAAATGTTAGGAATCTGCACCATAGAGTCACTAAAAATTCATAGTGCAAAGCATATTTTACACCATGAGCCAGGTCACGTACTCCTTGAAGTGGGCATTTTCTTGCCATTTTTAAGGTCAAATTAGTTATTATACATGAGTATATAGTTGGAGAACATGTTTTCAGACTATATAACTGCTATGAAGCTTTTGTCATAGAGTCACTAAAAGCACTTATTGCTGAGTTGATTCTACTCTGTGAGCCAGTCAACATCTCTTTTAAGTGAGCATTTTCTTGCCATTTTTATGGTCAAATTAGTTATTAGACATGAGAAAATAGTTGGAAAACATGTATTCAGAGAATAAAAATGCTAGGAAGCTTGCACCATAGAGTCTCTAAAAAATCACAGTGCAGAGCTGATTCTACTCCGTGAGCCAGGTCAAGAACTCCTTAAAGTTATCATTTTCTTCCCATTTTTAAGGTCAAATTAGTTATTAGACATGAGAATATCATTACAGAAAATGTTTTCAGAGTATAAAAATGCTAGGAAGCTTGCACCAGAGTCACTAAAAAGTCAAAGTACAGAGCTGATTCTACTCCGTAAGCCAGGACAAGAACTCCTTGAAGTGAGCATTTTCTTGCCATTATTATGGCCAAATTAGTTATTAGACATGAGAATATCATTAGAGAATATGTTTTCAGAGTATAAAATGCTAAAAAGCTTGCGCTATAGAGTCAATAAAAAGTCAAAGCGCAGAGATGATTCTACTCCGTGAGCCAGGTCAAGAACTCCTTGAAGTGAGCATTTTCTTGCCATTTATATGGTCAAATTAGTTATTATACATGAGTATATAGTTGGAGAATATGTTTTCATCATATATATCTTCTACGAATTTTGCGCCATAGAGTCACTAAAAACACACAGTGTAGAACTGATTCTGCTCCGTGAGCCAGGTCAAGAACTCCTAGAAATGAGCATTTTCTTCATATTTTTATGGTCAAATTAGTTATTAGACATAGAATATAGTTGGAGAACATGTTTTCAGAGTATAAAAATGTTAGGAAGCTTGCACCGTAGAGTCACTAAAAATTCACAGTGCAGAGCATATTCTACTCCATGAGCCAGGTCACGTACTGCTTGAAGTAAGTATTTTCTTGCCATTCTTAAGGTCAAATTAGTTATTATACATGAGTATATAGTTGTAGAACATGTTTTCAGACTATATAACTGCTATGAAGCTTGCGTCATAGAGTCACTAAAAACACTTATTGCTGAGTTGATTCTACTCCGTGAGCCAGTCAACATCTCTTTTAAGTGAACATTTTCTTGCCATTTTTATGTTCAAATTAGTTATTAGACATGAGAAAATAGTTGGAAAATATATTTTCAGAGAATAAAAATGCTAGGAAGCTTGCACCATATAGTCTCTAAAAACTCACATTGCAGAGTTGATTCTACTCCGCGAACCAGGTCAAGAACTCCTTAAAGTGAGCATTTTCTTCCCATTTTTAAAGTCAAATTAGTTATTAGACATGAGAATATCATCGGAGAACATGTTTTCAGAGTATAAAAATGCTTGGAAGCTTGCACCATAGAGTCACTAAAAAGTAAAAGTACAGAGCTGATTCTACTCCGTGAGCCAGGACAAGAACTCCTTGAAGTGAGCATTTTCTTTCAATTTTTATGGTCAAATTAGTTATTAGACATGGGAATATTGTTAGAGAACATGTTTTCAGAGTATAAAAATGCTAAGAAGCTTGCGCTATTGAGTCACTAAAAAGTCAAAGCGCAGAGCTGATTCTACTTCGTGAGCCAGGTCAAGAACTCTTTGAAGTGAGCATTTTCTTCATATTTTTATGGTCAAATTAGTTATTAGACATAGAATATAGTTGGAGAACATGTTTTCAGAGTATAAAAATATTAGGAAGCTTGCACCGTAGAGTCACTAAAAATTCACAGTGCAGAGCATATTCTACTCCATGAGCCAGGTCACGTACTGCTTGAAGTAAGCATTTTCTTGCCATTCTTAAGGTCAAATTAGTTATTGTATATGAGTATATAGTTGTAGAACATGTTTTCAGACTATATAACTGCTATGAAACTTGCGTCATAGTCACTAAAAACACTTATTGCTGAGTTGATTCTACTCCGTGAGCCAGTCAACATCTCTTTTAAGTGAACATTTTCTTGCCATTTTTATGGTCAAATTAGTTATTAGACATAGAATATAGTTGGAGAATATGTTTTCAGAGTATAAAATGTTAGGAATCTGCACCATAGAGTCACTAAAAATTCATAGTGCAAAGCATATTTTACACCATGAGCCAGGTCACGTACTCCTTGAAGTGGGCATTTTCTTGCCATTTTTAAGGTCAAATTAGTTATTATACATGAGTATATAGTTGGAGAACATGTTTTCAGACTATATAACTGCTATGAAGCTTTTGTCATAGAGTCACTAAAAGCACTTATTGCTGAGTTGATTCTACTCTGTGAGCCAGTCAACATCTCTTTTAAGTGAGCATTTTCTTGCCATTTTTATGGTCAAATTAGTTATTAGACATGAGAAAATAGTTGGAAAACATGTATTCAGAGAATAAAAATGCTAGGAAGCTTGCACCATAGAGTCTCTAAAAAATCACAGTGCAGAGCTGATTCTACTCCGTGAGCCAGGTCAAGAACTCCTTAAAGTTATCATTTTCTTCCCATTTTTAAGGTCAAATTAGTTATTAGACATGAGAATATCATTACAGAAAATGTTTTCAGAGTATAAAAATGCTAGGAAGCTTGCACCAGAGTCACTAAAAAGTCAAAGTACAGAGCTGATTCTACTCCGTAAGCCAGGACAAGAACTCCTTGAAGTGAGCATTTTCTTGCCATTATTATGGCCAAATTAGTTATTAGACATGAGAATATCATTAGAGAATATGTTTTCAGAGTATAAAATGCTAAAAAGCTTGCGCTATAGAGTCAATAAAAAGTCAAAGCGCAGAGATGATTCTACTCCGTGAGCCAGGTCAAGAACTCCTTGAAGTGAGCATTTTCTTGCCATTTATATGGTCAAATTAGTTATTATACATGAGTATATAGTTGGAGAATATGTTTTCATCATATATATCTTCTACGAATTTTGCGCCATAGAGTCACTAAAAACACACAGTGTAGAACTGATTCTGCTCCGTGAGCCAGGTCAAGAACTCCTAGAAATGAGCATTTTCTTCATATTTTTATGGTCAAATTAGTTATTAGACATAGAATATAGTTGGAGAACATGTTTTCAGAGTATAAAAATGTTAGGAAGCTTGCACCGTAGAGTCACTAAAAATTCACAGTGCAGAGCATATTCTACTCCATGAGCCAGGTCACGTACTGCTTGAAGTAAGTATTTTCTTGCCATTCTTAAGGTCAAATTAGTTATTATACATGAGTATATAGTTGTAGAACATGTTTTCAGACTATATAACTGCTATGAAGCTTGCGTCATAGAGTCACTAAAAACACTTATTGCTGAGTTGATTCTACTCCGTGAGCCAGTCAACATCTCTTTTAAGTGAACATTTTCTTGCCATTTTTATGTTCAAATTAGTTATTAGACATGAGAAAATAGTTGGAAAATATATTTTCAGAGAATAAAAATGCTAGGAAGCTTGCACCATATAGTCTCTAAAAACTCACATTGCAGAGTTGATTCTACTCCGCGAACCAGGTCAAGAACTCCTTAAAGTGAGCATTTTCTTCCCATTTTTAAAGTCAAATTAGTTATTAGACATGAGAATATCATCGGAGAACATGTTTTCAGAGTATAAAAATGCTTGGAAGCTTGCACCATAGAGTCACTAAAAAGTAAAAGTACAGAGCTGATTCTACTCCGTGAGCCAGGACAAGAACACCTTGAAGTGAGCATTTTCTTTCAATTTTTATGGTCAAATTAGTTATTAGACATGGGAATATTGTTAGAGAACATGTTTTCAGAGTATAAAAATGCTAAGAAGCTTGCGCTATTGAGTCACTAAAAAGTCAAAGCGCAGAGCTGATTCTACTTCGTGAGCCAGGTCAAGAACTCTTTGAAGTGAGCATTTTCTTGCCATTTTTATGATCAAATTAGCTATTATACATGAGTATATAGTTGGAGAATATGTTTTCAGCATATATATCATCTACGAATTTTGCGCTATAGACTCACTCAAAACACACGTTGTAGAACTGATTCCGCTCCGTGAGCCAGGTCAAGAACTCCTAGAAATGAGCATTTTCTTCATATTTTTATGGTCAAATTAGTTATTAGACATGAGAAAATAGTTGGAGAACATGTTTTCAGATAACAAAAATGCTAGGAAGCTTGCACCATAGAGTCACTACAAAATTACAGTGCAGAGCTGATTCTACTCCATGAGCTAGGTCAAGAACTCCTTGAAGTAAGCATTTTCTTCCCATTTTTATTGTCAAATTAGTTATTAGACATGATAATATCACTGGAGAACATGTTTTAAGAGTATAAAAATGCTAGGAAACTTGCGCCATGGAGTCACTAAAAAGTCAAAGTACAGAACTGATTCTGCTCCGTGAGCTAGGTCAAGAACTCCTTGAAGTGAGCATTTTCTTGCCATTTTTATGGTCAAATTAGTTATTAGACGTGAGAGTATAGTTATAGAACATGTTTTTATAGTATAAAAATGCTAAGAAGCTTGCGCTATAGAGTCACTAAACATTCAAAGTGCAGAGTTGATTCTACTCCGTGAGCCATGTCAAGAACTCCTTAAATTGAGCATTTTCTTGCTATTTTTATGGTCAAATTAGTTATTAGACATGAGAATATAGTTGGAGAAAATTTTTTCTGAGTATAAAAATGCTAGAAAGCTTGCGCAAAAGAGTCACTAAAAAGTCAAAGTGCAGAGCTGATTCTACTTCATGAGCCAGGTCAAGAACTCCTTGAAGTGAGCATTTTCTTGCCATTTTTATGGTCAAGTTAGTTATTATACATGAGTATATAGTTGGAGAACATGTTTTCAGAGTATATAACTTCTACGAAGCTTGCGCCATAGAGACACTAAAAACACACAGTGCAGAGCTGATTCTGCTCCGTGAGCCAGGTCAAGAATTCCTTGAAGTGAGCATTTTCTTGCCATTTTTATGGTCAAATTAGTTATTAGACATGAGAATATAGTTGGAGAACATGTTTTCAGAGTATAAAAATGCTAGGAAGCTTGCACCATAGAGTCACTAAAAAGTCACAGTGCAGAGCTGATTCTACTCCGTGAGCCAGGTCAAGAACTCCTTGAAGTGCGCATTTTCTTCCCATTTTAATGGTGAAATTAGTTATTAGACATGAGAATATACTTGGAGAACATGTTTTTAGAGTATAAAAATGCTAGGATGCTTTGTCAAGAACTCCTTGAAGTGAGAATTTTCTTCTTATTTTTATGGTCAAAATTGTTATTATAATAGAATATATAGTTTGAGAACATGTTTTCAAAGTATATAACTGCTACGAAGCTTGCGCCATAGAGTCACTAAAAACACACATTGCAGAGTTGATTCTACTCCGTGTGCCAATCAAGATCTCCACGAAGTGAGCATTTTATTGCCATTTTTATGGTCAAATTAGTTATAAGACATGAGAAAATAGTTGGAGAACATGTTTGCAGAGAATAAAAATGCTTGGAAGCTTGCACCATAGAGTCACTAAAAACTCACAGTGCAGAGCTGATTCTACTCCGTGAGCCAGGTCAAGAACTCCTTGAAGTGAGCATTTTCTTCCCATTTTTAAGGTAAAATTAGTTATTAGACATAAGAATATCATTGGATAACATGTTTTTAGAGTATAAAAATGCTAGGAAGCTTGCGCCATAGAGTCACTTAAAAGTCAAAGTACAAAGCTGATTCCACTCCGTGAGCCAAGTCAAGAACTCCTTGAAGTGAGCCTTTTCTTGCCATTTTTATGGTCAAATTAGTTATTATACATGACTATATAGTTGGAGAACATGTTTTTAGTGTATATATCTTCTACGAATTTTATGCCATAGAGTCACTAAAAACACACAGTGTAGAGCTTATTCTTCTTCGTGAGCCAGGTCAAGTACTCCTAGAATTGAGCATTTTCTTGCTATTTTTATGGTCAAATTAGTTATTAGACATGAGAATATAGTTGGAGAACATGTGTTCAGAGTATAAAAATGTTACGAAGCTTGCACCGTAGAGTCACTAAAAATTTACACTGCAGAGCATATTCTACTCCATGAGCCAGGTCACGTACTCCTTGAAGTGAGCATTTTCTTCCCATTTTTAAGGTCAAATTAGTTATTATACATGAGTATATAGTTGGAGAACATGTTTTCAGACTATATAACTACTATGAAGCATGCGTCATAGAGTCACTAAAAACACTTATTGCTGAGTTGATTCTACTCCGTAAGCCAGTCAACATCTCTTTGAAGTGAGCATTTTCTTGCCATTTTTAGGGTCAAATTAGTTATTAGACATGAGAAAATAGTTGGAGAACATGTTTTCAGAGAATAAAAATGCTAGGAAGCTTGCACCATAGAGTCTCTAAAAACTCACAATGCATAGCATATTCTACTCCTTGAGCCAGGTCAAGAACTCCTTAAAGTGATCATTTTCTTCCCATTTTTAAGGTCAAATTAGTTATTAGACATGAGAATATCATTGGAGAACATGTTTTTAGAGTATAAAAATGCTAGGAAGCTTTCTCCATAGAGTCACTAAAAAGTCAAAGTACAGAGCTGATTCTACACCGTGAGCCAGGACAAGAACTCCTTGAAGTGAGCATTTCTTGCCATTATTATGGTCAAATTAGTTATTAGACATGAGAATATCATTAGAGAACATATTTTCAGAGTATAAAAATGCTAAGAAGCTTGCGCTATAGAGTCACTAAAAAGTCAAAGCGCAGAGCTGATTCTACTCCGTGAGCCAGGTGAAGAACTCCTTGAAGTGAGCATTTTCTTGTCATTTTTATGATCAAATTAGTTATTATACAAGAGTATATAGTTGGAGAATATGTTTTCATCATATATATCTTCTACGAATTTTGCGCCATAGAGTCACTAAAAACACACAGTGTAGAACTGATTCTGCTCCATGAGCCAAGTCAAGAACTCCTAGAAGTGAGCATTTTCTTCATATTTTTATGGTCAAATTAGTTATTAGACATAGAATATAGTTGGAGAACATGTTTTCAGAGTATAAAAATATTAGGAAGCTTGCACCGTAGAGTCACTAAAAATTCACAGTGCAGAGCATATTCTACTCCATGAGCCAGGTCACGTACTGCTTGAAGTAAGCATTTTCTTGCCATTCTTAAGGTCAAATTAGTTATTATATATGAGTATATAGTTGGAGAACATGTTTTCAGACTATATAACTGCTATGAAACTTGCGTCATAGTCACTAAAAACACTTATTGCTGAGTTGATTCTACTCCGTGAGCCAGTCAACATCTCTTTTAAGTGAACATTTTCTTGCCATTTTTATGGTCAAATTAGTTTTTAGACATAGAATATAGTTGGAGAATATGTTTTCAGAGTATAAAATGTTAGGAATCTGCACCATAGAGTCACTAAAAATTCATAGTGCAAAGCATATTTTACACCATGAGCCAGGTCACGTACTCCTTGAAGTGGGCATTTTCTTGCCATTTTTAAGGTCAAATTAGTTATTATACATGAGTATATAGTTGGAGAACATGTTTTCAGACTATATAACTGCTATGAAGCTTTTGTCATAGAGTCACTAAAAGCACTTATTGCTGAGTTGATTCTACTCTGTGAGCCAGTCAACATCTCTTTTAAGTGAGCATTTTCTTGCCATTTTTATGGTCAAATTAGTTATTAGACATGAGAAAATAGTTGGAAAACATGTATTCAGAGAATAAAAATGCTAGGAAGCTTGCACCATAGAGTCTCTAAAAACTCACAGTGCAGAGCTGATTCTACTCCGTGAGCCAGGTCAAGAACTCCTTAAAGTTATCATTTTCTTCCCATTTTTAAGGTCAAATTAGTTATTAGACATGAGAATATCATTGCAGAAAATGTTTTCAGAGTATAAAAATGCTAGGAAGCTTGCACCAGAGTCACTAAAAAGTCAAAGTACAGAGCTGATTCTACTCCATAAGCCAGGACAAGAACTCCTTGAAGTGAGCATTTTCTTGCCATTATTATGGCCAAATTAGTTATTAGACATGAGAATATCATTAGAGAATATGTTTTCAGAGTATAAAATGCTAAGAAGCTTGCGCTATAGAGTCAATAAAAAGTCAAAGCGCAGAGATGATTCTACTCCGTGAGCCAGGTCAAGAACTCCTTGAAGTGAGCATTTTCTTGCCATTTTTATGGTCAAATTAGTTATTATACATGAGTATATAGTTGGAGAATATGTTTTCATCATATATATCTTCTACGAATTTTGCGCCATAGAGTCACTAAAAACACACAGTGTAGAACTGATTCTGCTCCGTGAGCCAGGTCAAGAACTCCTAGAAATGAGCATTTTCTTCATATTTTTATGGTCAAATTAGTTATTATACATAGAATATAGTTGGAGAACATGTTTTCAGAGTATAAAAATGTTAGGAAGCTTGCACCGTAGAGTCACTAAAAATTCACAGTGCAGAGCATATTCTACTCCATGAGCCAGGTCACGTACTGCATGAAGTAAGTATTTTCTTGCCATTCTTAAGGTAAAATTAGTTATTATACATGAGTATATAGTTGTAGAACATGTTTTCAGACTATATAACTGCTATGAAGCTTGCGTCATAGAGTCACTAAAAACACTTATTGCTGAGTTGATTCTACTCCGTGAGCCAGTCAACATCTCTTTTAAGTGAACATTTTCTTGCCATTTTTATGTTCAAATTAGTTATTACACATGAGAAAATAGTTGGAAAATATATTTTCAGAGAATGAAAATGCTAGGAAGCTTGCACCATATAGTCTCCAAAAACTCACATTGCAGAGTTGATTCTACTCCGCGAACCAGGTCAAGAACTCCTTAAAGTGAGCATTTTCTTCCCATTTTTAAAGTCAAATTAGTTATTAGACATGAGAATATCATCGGAGAACATGTTTTCAGAGTATAAAAATGCTTGGAAGCTTGCACCATAGAGTCACTAAAAAGTAAAAGTACAGAGCTGATTCTTCTCCGTGAGCCAGGACAAGAACTCCTTGAAGTGAGCATTTTCTTTCAATTTTTATGGTCAAATTAGTTATTAGACATGGGAATATTGTTAGAGAACATGTTTTCAGAGTATAAAAATGCTAAGAAGCTTGCGCTATTGAGTCACTAAAAAGTCAAAGCGCAGAGCGGATTCTACTTCGTGAGCCAGGTCAAGAACTCTTTGAAGTGAGCATTTTCTTGCCATTTTTATGATCAAATTAGCTATTATACATGAGTATATAGTTGGAGAATATGTTTTCAGCATATATATCATCTACGAATTTTGCGCTATAGACTCACTAAAAACACACGTTGTAGAACTGATTCTGCTCCGTGAGCCAGGTCATGAACTCCTAGAAATGAGCATTTTCTTCATATTTTTATGGTCAAATTAGTTATTAGACATGAGAAAATAGTTGGAGAACATGTTTTCAGATAACAAAAATGCTAGGAAGCTTGCACCATAGAGTCACTAAAAACTTACAGTGCAGAGCTGATTCTACTCCATGAGCTAGGTCAAGAACTCTTTGAAGTAAGCATTTTCTTCCCATTTTTATTGTCAAATTAGTTATTAGACATGATAATATCACTGGAGAACATGTTTTAAGAGTATAAAAATGCTAGGAAACTTGCGCCATGGAGTCACTAAAAAGTCAAAGTACAGAACCGATTCTGCTCCGTTAGCTAGGTCAAGAACTCCTTGAAGTGAGCATTTTCTTGCCATTTTTATGGTCAAATTAGTTATTAGACGTGAGAGTATAGTTATAGAACATGTTTTTATAGTATAAAAATGCTAAGAAGCTTGCGCTATAGAGTCACTAAACATTCAAAGTGCAGAGTTGATTCTACTCCGTGAGCCATGTCAAGAACTCCTTAAATTGAGCATTTTCTTGCTATTTTTATGGTCAAATTAGTTATTAGACATGAGAATATAGTTGGAGAAATTTTTTTCTGAGTATAAAAATGCTAGAAAGCTTGCGCAAAAGAGTCACTAAAAAGTCAAAGTGCAGAGCAGATTCTACTTCGTGAGCCAGGTCAAGAACTCCTTGAAGTGAGCATTTTCTTGCCATTTTTATGGTCAAGTTAGTTATTATACATGAGTATATAGTTGGAGAACATGTTTTCAGAGTATATAACTTCTACGAAGCTTGCGCCATAGAGACACTAAAAACACACAGTGCAGAGCTGATTCTGCTCCATGAGCCAGGTCAAGAATTCCTTGAAGTGAGCATTTTCTTGCCATTTTTATGGTCAAATTAGTTATTAGACATGAGAATATAGTTGGAGAACATGTTTTCAGAGTATAAAAATGCTAGGAAGCTTGCACCATAGAGTCACTAAAAAGTCACAGTGCAGAGCTGATTCTACTCCGTGAGCCAGGTCAAGAACTCCTTGAAGTGCGCATTTTCTTCCCATTTTAATGGTGAAATTAGTTATTAGACATGAGAATATACTTGGAGAACATGTTTTTAGAGTATAAAAATGCTAGGATGCTTTGTCAAGAACTCCTTGAAGTGAGAATTTTCTTCCCATTTTTATGGTCAAAATTGTTATTATAATAGAATATATAGTTGGAGAACATGTTTTCAAAGTATATAACTGCTACGAAGCTTGCGCCATAGAGTCACTAAAAACACACATTGCAGAGTTGATTCTACTCCGTGTGCCAATCAAGATCTCCACGAAGTGAGCATTTTATTGCCATTTTTATGGTCAAATTAGTTATCAGACATGAGAAAATAGTTGGAGAACATGTTTTCAGAGAATAAAAATGCTTGGAAGCTTGCACCATAGAGTCACTAAAAACTCACAGTGCAAAGCTGATTCTACTCCGTGAGCCAGGTCAAGAACTCCTTGAAGTGAGCATTTTCTTCCCATTTTTAAGGTCAAATTAGTTATTAGACATAAGAATATCATTGGATAACATGTTTTTAGAGTATAAAAATGATAGGAAGCTTGCGCCATAGAGTCACTTAAAAGTCAAAGTACAAAGCTGATTCCACTCCGTGAGCCAAGTCAAGAACTCCTTGAAGTGAGCCTTTTCTTGCCATTTTTATGGTCAAATTAGTTATTATACATGACTATATAGTTGGAGAACATGTTTTTAGTGTATATATCTTCTACGAATTTTATGCCATAGAGTCACTAAAAACACACAGTGTAGAGCTTATTCTTCTTCGTGAGCCAGGTCAAGTACTCCTAGAATTGAGCATTTTCTTGCTATTTTTATGGTCAAATTAGTTATTAGACATGAGAATATAGTTGGAGAACATGTGTTCAGAGTATAAAAATGTTACGAAGCTTGCACCGTAGAGTCACTAAAAATTTACACTGCAGAGCATATTCTACTCCATGAGCCAGGTCACGTACTCCTTGAAGTGAGCATTTTCTTCCCATTTTTAAGGTCAAATTAGTTATTATACATGAGTATATAGTTGGAGAACATGTTTTCAGACTATATAACTACTATGAAGCATGCGTCATAGAGTCACTAAAAACACTTATTGCTGAGTTGATTCTACTCCGTAAGCCAGTCAACATCTCTTTGAAGTGAGCATTTTCTTGCCATTTTTAGGGTCAAATTAGTTATTAGACATGAGAAAATAGTTGGAGAACATGTTTTCAGAGAATAAAAATGCTAGGAAGCTTGCACCATAGAGTCTCTAAAAACTCACAATGCATAGCATATTCTACTCCTTGAGCCAGGTCAAGAACTCCTTAAAGTGATCATTTTCTTCCCATTTTCAAGGTCAAATTAGTTATTAGACATGAGAATATCATTGGAGAACATGTTTTTAGAGTATAAAAATGCTAGGAAGCTTTCTCCATAGAGTCACTAAAAAGTCAAAGTACAGAGCTGATTCTACACCGTGAGCCAGGACAAGAACTCCTTGAAGTGAGCATTTCTTGCCATTATTATGGTCAAATTAGTTATTAGACATGAGAATATCATTAGAGAACATATTTTCAGAGTATAAAAATGCTAAGAAGCTTGCGCTATAGAGTCACTAAAAAGTCAAAGCGCAGAGCTGATTCTACTCCGTGAGCCAGGTGAAGAACTCCTTGAAGTGAGCATTTTCTTGCCATTTTTATGATCAAATTAGTTATTATACAAGAGTATATAGTTGGAGAATATGTTTTCATCATATATATCTTCTACGAATTTTGCGCCATAGAGTCACTAAAAACACACAGTGTAGAACTGATTCTGCTCCATGAGCCAAGTCAAGAACTCCTAGAAGTGAGCATTTTCTTCATATTTTTATGGTCAAATTAGTTATTAGACATAGAATATAGTTGGAGAACATGTTTTCAGAGTATAAAAATATTAGGAAGCTTGCACCGTAGAGTCACTAAAAATTCACAGTGCAGAGCATATTCTACTCCATGAGCCAGGTCACGTACTGCTTGAAGTAAGCATTTTCTTGCCATTCTTAAGGTCAAATTAGTTATTATATATGAGTATATAGTTGGAGAACATGTTTTCAGACTATATAACTGCTATGAAACTTGCGTCATAGTCACTAAAAACACTTATTGCTGAGTTGATTCTACTCCGTGAGCCAGTCAACATCTCTTTTAAGTGAACATTTTCTTGCCATTTTTATGGTCAAATTAGTTTTTAGACATAGAATATAGTTGGAGAATATGTTTTCAGAGTATAAAATGTTAGGAATCTGCACCATAGAGTCACTAAAAATTCATAGTGCAAAGCATATTTTACACCATGAGCCAGGTCACGTACTCCTTGAAGTGGGCATTTTCTTGCCATTTTTAAGGTCAAATTAGTTATTATACATGAGTATATAGTTGGAGAACATGTTTTCAGACTATATAACTGCTATGAAGCTTTTGTCATAGAGTCACTAAAAGCACTTATTGCTGAGTTGATTCTACTCTGTGAGCCAGTCAACATCTCTTTTAAGTGAGCATTTTCTTGCCATTTTTATGGTCAAATTAGTTATTAGACATGAGAAAATAGTTGGAAAACATGTATTCAGAGAATAAAAATGCTAGGAAGCTTGCACCATAGAGTCTCTAAAAACTCACAGTGCAGAGCTGATTCTACTCCGTGAGCCAGGTCAAGAACTCCTTAAAGTTATCATTTTCTTCCCATTTTTAAGGTCAAATTAGTTATTAGACATGAGAATATCATTGCAGAAAATGTTTTCAGAGTATAAAAATGCTAGGAAGCTTGCACCAGAGTCACTAAAAAGTCAAAGTACAGAGCTGATTCTACTCCATAAGCCAGGACAAGAACTCCTTGAAGTGAGCATTTTCTTGCCATTATTATGGCCAAATTAGTTATTAGACATGAGAATATCATTAGAGAATATGTTTTCAGAGTATAAAATGCTAAGAAGCTTGCGCTATAGAGTCAATAAAAAGTCAAAGCGCAGAGATGATTCTACTCCGTGAGCCAGGTCAAGAACTCCTTGAAGTGAGCATTTTCTTGCCATTTTTATGGTCAAATTAGTTATTATACATGAGTATATAGTTGGAGAATATGTTTTCATCATATATATCTTCTACGAATTTTGCGCCATAGAGTCACTAAAAACACACAGTGTAGAACTGATTCTGCTCCGTGAGCCAGGTCAAGAACTCCTAGAAATGAGCATTTTCTTCATATTTTTATGGTCAAATTAGTTATTATACATAGAATATAGTTGGAGAACATGTTTTCAGAGTATAAAAATGTTAGGAAGCTTGCACCGTAGAGTCACTAAAAATTCACAGTGCAGAGCATATTCTACTCCATGAGCCAGGTCACGTACTGCATGAAGTAAGTATTTTCTTGCCATTCTTAAGGTAAAATTAGTTATTATACATGAGTATATAGTTGTAGAACATGTTTTCAGACTATATAACTGCTATGAAGCTTGCGTCATAGAGTCACTAAAAACACTTATTGCTGAGTTGATTCTACTCCGTGAGCCAGTCAACATCTCTTTTAAGTGAACATTTTCTTGCCATTTTTATGTTCAAATTAGTTATTACACATGAGAAAATAGTTGGAAAATATATTTTCAGAGAATGAAAATGCTAGGAAGCTTGCACCATATAGTCTCCAAAAACTCACATTGCAGAGTTGATTCTACTCCGCGAACCAGGTCAAGAACTCCTTAAAGTGAGCATTTTCTTCCCATTTTTAAAGTCAAATTAGTTATTAGACATGAGAATATCATCGGAGAACATGTTTTCAGAGTATAAAAATGCTTGGAAGCTTGCACCATAGAGTCACTAAAAAGTAAAAGTACAGAGCTGATTCTTCTCCGTGAGCCAGGACAAGAACTCCTTGAAGTGAGCATTTTCTTTCAATTTTTATGGTCAAATTAGTTATTAGACATGGGAATATTGTTAGAGAACATGTTTTCAGAGTATAAAAATGCTAAGAAGCTTGCGCTATTGAGTCACTAAAAAGTCAAAGCGCAGAGCGGATTCTACTTCGTGAGCCAGGTCAAGAACTCTTTGAAGTGAGCATTTTCTTGCCATTTTTATGATCAAATTAGCTATTATACATGAGTATATAGTTGGAGAATATGTTTTCAGCATATATATCATCTACGAATTTTGCGCTATAGACTCACTAAAAACACACGTTGTAGAACTGATTCTGCTCCGTGAGCCAGGTCATGAACTCCTAGAAATGAGCATTTTCTTCATATTTTTATGGTCAAATTAGTTATTAGACATGAGAAAATAGTTGGAGAACATGTTTTCAGATAACAAAAATGCTAGGAAGCTTGCACCATAGAGTCACTAAAAACTTACAGTGCAGAGCTGATTCTACTCCATGAGCTAGGTCAAGAACTCCTTGAAGTAAGCATTTTCTTCCCATTTTTATTGTCAAATTAGTTATTAGACATGATAATATCACTGGAGAACATGTTTTAAGAGTATAAAAATGCTAGGAAACTTGCGCCATGGAGTCACTAAAAAGTCAAAGTACAGAACCGATTCTGCTCCGTTAGCTAGGTCAAGAACTCCTTGAAGTGAGCATTTTCTTGCCATTTTTATGGTCAAATTAGTTATTAGACGTGAGAGTATAGTTATAGAACATGTTTTTATAGTATAAAAATGCTAAGAAGCTTGCGCTATAGAGTCACTAAACATTCAAAGTGTAGAGTTGATTCTACTCCGTGAGCCATGTCAAGAACTCCTTAAATTGAGCATTTTCTTGCTATTTTTATGGTCAAATTAGTTATTAGACATGAGAATATAGTTGGAGAAAATTTTTTCTGAGTATAAAAATGCTAGAAAGCTTGCGCAAAAGAGTCACTAAAAAGTCAAAGTGCAGAGCAGATTCTACTTCGTGAGCCAGGTCAAGAACTCCTTGAAGTGAGCATTTTCTTGCCATTTTTATGGTCAAGTTAGTTATTATACATGAGTATATAGTTGGAGAACATGTTTTCAGAGTATATAACTTCTACGAAGCTTGCGCCATAGAGACACTAAAAACACACAGTGCAGAGCTGATTCTGCTCCATGAGCCAGGTCAAGAATTCCTTGAAGTGAGCATTTTCTTGCCATTTTTATGGTCAAATTAGTTATTAGACATGAGAATATAGTTGGAGAACATGTTTTCAGAGTATAAAAATGCTAGGAAGCTTGCACCATAGAGTCACTAAAAAGTCACAGTGCAGAGCTGATTCTACTCCGTGAGCCAGGTCAAGAACTCCTTGAAGTGCGCATTTTCTTCCCATTTTAATGGTGAAATTAGTTATTAGACATGAGAATATACTTGGAGAACATGTTTTTAGAGTATAAAAATGCTAGGATGCTTTGTCAAGAACTCCTTGAAGTGAGAATTTTCTTCCCATTTTTATGGTCAAAATTGTTATTATAATAGAATATATAGTTGGAGAACATGTTTTCAAAGTATATAACTGCTACGAAGCTTGCGCCATAGAGTCACTAAAAACACACATTGCAGAGTTGATTCTACTCCGTGTGCCAATCAAGATCTCCACGAAGTGAGCATTTTATTGCCATTTTTATGGTCAAATTAGTTATCAGACATGAGAAAATAGTTGGAGAACATGTTTTCAGAGAATAAAAATGCTTGGAAGCTTGCACCATAGAGTCACTAAAAACTCACAGTGCAAAGCTGATTCTACTCCGTGAGCCAGGTCAAGAACTCCTTGAAGTGAGCATTTTCTTCCCATTTTTAAGGTCAAATTAGTTATTAGACATAAGAATATCATTGGATAACATGTTTTTAGAGTATAAAAATGCTAGGAAGCTTGCGCCATAGAGTCACTTAAAAGTCAAAGTACAAAGCTGATTCCACTCCGTGAGCCAAGTCAAGAACTCCTTGAAGTGAGCATTTTCTTGCCATTTTTATGGTCAAATTAGTTATTATACATGACTATATAGTTGGAGAACATGTTTTTAGTGTATATATCTTCTACGAATTTTACGCCATAGAGTCACTAAAAACACACAGTGTAGAGCTGATTCTTCTTCGTGAGCCAGGTCAAGTACTCCTAGAATTGAGCATTTTCTTGCTATTTTTATGGTCAAATTAGTTATTAGACATGAGAATATAGTTGGAGAACATGTGTTCAGAGTATAAAAATGTTACGAAGCTTGCACCGTAGAGTCACTAAAAATTTACACTGCAGAGCATATTCTACTCCATGAGCCAGGTCACGTACTCCTTGAAGTGAGCATTTTCTTCCCATTTTTAAGGTCAAATTAGTTATTATACATGAGTATATAGTTGGAGAACATGTTTTCAGACAATATAACTACTATGAAGCATGCGTCATAGAGTCACTAAAAACACTTATTGCTGAGTTGATTCTACTCCGTAAGCCAGTCAACATCTCTTTGAAGTGAGCATTTTCTTGCCATTTTTAGGGTCAAATTAGTTATTAGACATGAGAAAATAGTTGGAGAACATGTTTTCAGAGAATAAAAATGCTAGGAAGCTTGCACCATAGAGTCTCTAAAAACTCACAATGCATAGCATATTCTACTCCTTGAGCCAGGTCAAGAACTCCTTAAAGTGATCATTTTCTTCCAATTTTTAAGGTCAAATTAGTTATTAGACATGATAATATCATTGGAGAACATGTTTTTAGAGTATAAAAATGCTAGGAAGCTTGCACCATAGATTCACTAAAATGTCAAAGTACAAAGTTGATTATACTCCGTGAGCCAGGACAAGAACTCCTTGAAGTGAGCATTTTCTTTCCATTTTTATGGTCAAATTAGTTATTAGACATGAGAATATCATTAAAGAACATATTTTCAGAGTATAAAAATGCTATGAAGCTTGCGCTATAGAGTCACTAAAAAGTCAAAGCGCAGAGCTGATTCTACTCCGTGAGCCAGGTGAAGAACTCCTTGAAGTGAGCATTTTCTTGCCATTTTTATGATCAAATTAGTTATTATACAAGAGTATATAGTTGGAGAATATGTTTTCATCATATATATCTTCTACGAATTTTGCGCCATAGAGTCACTAAAAACACACAGTGTAGAACTGATTCTGCTCCATGAGCCAAGTCAAGAACTCCTAGAAGTGTGCATTTTCTTCATATTTTTATGGTCAAATTAGTTATTAGACATAGAATATAGTTGGAGAACATGTTTTCAGAGTATAAAAATGTTAGGAAGCTTGCACCGTAGAGTCACTAAAAATTCACAGTGCAGAGCATATTCTACTCCATGAGCCAGGTCACGTACTGCTTGAAGTAAGCATTTTCTTGCCATTCTTATGGTCAAATTAGTTATTATATGTGAGTATATAGTTGGAGAACATGTTTTCAGACTATATAACTGCTATGAAACTTGCGTCATAGAGTCACTAAAAACACTTATTGCTGAGTTGATTCTACTCCATGAGCCAGTCAACATCTCTTTTAAGTGAACATTTTCTTGCCATTTTTATGGTCAAATTAGTTATTAGACAGAATATAGTTGGAGAACATGTTTTCAGAGTATAAAATGTTAGGAAGCTGCACCATAGAGTCACTAAAAATTCATAGTGCAAAGCATATTTTACACCATGAGCCAGGTCACGTACTCCTTGAAGTGGGCATTTTCTTGCCATTTTAAAGGTCAAATTAGTTATTATACATGAGTATATAGTTGGAGAACATGTTTTCAGACTATATAACTGCTATGAAGCTTTTGTCATAGAGTCACTAAAAACACTTATTGCTGAGTTGATTCTACTCTGTGAGCCAGTCAACATCTCTTTTAAGTGAGCATTTTCTTGCCATTTTTATGGTCAAATTAGTTATTAGACATGAGAAAATAGTTGGAAAACATGTATTCAGAGAATAAAAATGCTAGGAAGCTTGCACCATAGAGTCTCTAAAAACTCACAGTGCAGAGCTGATTCTACTCCGTGAGCCAGGTCAAGAACTCCTTAATGTGATCATTTTCTTCCCATTTTTAAGGTCAAATTAGTTATTAGACATGAGAATATCATTGCAGAACATGTTTTCAGAGTATAAAAATGCTAAGAAGCTTGCACCAGAGTCACTAAAAAGTCAAAGTACAGAGCTGATTCTACTCCGTAAGCCAGGACAAGAACTCCTTGAAGTGAGCATTTTCTTGCCATTATTATGGTCAAATTAGTTATTAGACATGAGAATATCATTAGAGAATATGTTTTCAGAGCATAAAATGCTAAGAAGCTTGCGCTATAGAGTCAATAAAAAGTTAAAGCGCATAGATGATTCTACTCCATGAGCCAGGTCAAGAACTCCTTGAAGTGAGCATTTTCTTGCCATTTTTATGGTCAAATTAGTTATTATACATGAGTATATAGTTGGAGAATATGTTTTCATCATATATATCTTCTACGAATTTTGCGCCATAGAGTCACTAAAAACACAGTGTAGAACTGATTCTGCTCCGTGAGCCAGTCAAGAACTCCTAGAAATGAGCATTTTCTTCATACTTTTATGGTCAAATTAGTTATTAGACATAGAATATAGTTGGAGAACATATTTTCAGAGTATAAAAATGTTAGGAAGCTTGCACCGTAGAGTCACTAAAAATTCACAGTGCAGAGCATATTCTACTCCATGAGCCAGGTCACGTGCTGCTTGAAGTAAGCATTTTCTTGCCATTCTTAAGGTCAAATTAGTTATTATATATGAGTATATAGTTGGAGAACATGTTTTCAGACTATATAACTGCTATGAAACTTGCGTCATAGAGTCACTAAAAACACTTATTGCTGAGTTGATTCTACTCCGTGAGCCAGTCAACATCTCTTTTAAGTGAACATTTTCTTGCCATTTTTATGGTCAAATTAGTTATTAGACATGAGAAAATAGTTGGAAAATATATTTTCAGAGAATAAAAATGCTAGGAAGCTTGCACCATATAGTCTCTAAAAACTCACAGTGCAGAGTTGATTATACTCCGTGAGCCAGGTCAAGAACTCCTTAAAGTGAGCATTTTCTTCCCATTTTCAAAGTCAAATTAGTTATTAGACATGAGAATATCATCGGAGAACATGTTTTCAGAGTATAAAAATGCTAGGAAGCTTGCACCATAGATTCACTAAAAAGTCAAAGTACAGAGCTGATTATACTCCGTGAGCCAGGACAAGAACTCCTTGAAGTGAGCATTTTCTTTCCATTTTTATGGTCAAATTAGTTATTAGACATGGGAATATTGTTAGAGAACATGTTTTCAGAGTATAAAAATGCTAAGAAGCTTGCACTATTGAGTCACTAAAAAGTCAAAGCGCAGAGCTGATTCTACTTCGTGAGCCAGGTCAAGAACTCTTTGAAGTGAGCATTTTCTTGCCATTTTTATGATCAAATTAGCTATTATACATGAGTATATAGTTGGAGAATATGTTTTCAGCATATATATCATCTACAAATTTTGCGCTATAGACTCACTAAAAACACACATTGTAGAACTGATTCTGCTCCGTGAGCCAAGTCAAGAACTCCTAGAAGTGAGCATTTTCTTGCTATTTATATGGTCAAATTAGTTATTAGACATAGAATATAGTTGGAGAACATGTTTTCAGAGCATAAAATGTTAGGAAGCTTGCACCGTAGAGTCACTAAAAATTCATAGTGCAGAGCATATTCTACACCATGAGCCAGGTCACGTACTCCTTGAAGTGGGCATTTTCTTGCCATTTTTAAGGTCAAATTAGTTATTATACATTAGTATATAGTTGGAGAACATGTTTTCAGACTATATAACTGCTATGAAGCTTTTGTCATAGAGTCACTAAAAGCACTTATTGCTGAGTTGATTCTACTCTGTGAGCCAGTCAACATCTCTTTTAAGTGAGCATTTTCTTGCAATTTTTATGGTCAAATTAGTTATTAGACATGAGAAAATTGTTGGAAAACATGTATTCAGAGAATAAAAATGCTAGTAAGCTTGCACCATAGTCTCTAAAAACTCACAGTGCAGAGCTGATTCTACTCCGTGAGCTAGGTCAAGAACTCCTTAAAGTGATCATTTTCTTCCCATTTTTAAGGTCAAATTAGTTATTAGACATGAGAATATCATTGGAGAACAGGTTTTCAGAGTATAAAAATGCTAGGAAACTTGCACCATAGAGTCACTAAAAAGTCAAAGTACAGAGCTGATTCTACTCCGTGAGCCAGGACAAGAACTCCTTGAAGTGAGCATTTTCTTGCCATTATTATATTCAAATTAGTTATTAGACATGAGAATATCATTAGAGAACATGTTTTCAGAGTATAAAAATGCTAAGAAGCTTGCGCTATAGAGTCACTAAAAAGTCAAAGCGCAGAGATGATTCTACTCCATGAGCCAGGTCAAGAACTCCTTGAAGTGAGCATTTTCTTGCCATTTTTATGGTCAAATTAGTTATTATACATGAGTATATAGTTGGAGAATATGTTTTCATCATATATATCTTCTACGAATTTTGCGCCATAGAGTCACTAAAAACACACAGTGTAGAACTGATTCTGTTCCGTGAGCCAGGTCAAGAACTCCTAGAAATGAGCATTTTCTTCATATTTTTATGGTCAAATTAGTTATTAGACATAGAATATAGTTGGAGAACATGTTTTCAGAGTATAAAAATGTTAGGAAGCTTGCACCGTAGAGTCACTAAAAATTCACAGTGCAGAGCATATTCTACTCCATGAGCCAGGTCACGTACTGCTTGAAGTAAGTATTTTCTTGCCATTCTTAAGGTCAAATTAGTTATTATACATGAGTATATAGTTGTAGAACATGTTTTCAGACTATATAACTGCTATGAAGCTTGCGTCATAGAGTCACTAAAAACACTTATTGCTGAGTTGATTCTACTCCGTGAGCCAGTCAACATCTCTTTTAAGTAAACATTTTCTTGCCATTTTTATGTTCAAATTAGTTATTAGACATGAGAAAATAGTTGGAAAATATATTTTCAGAGAATAAAAATGCTAGAAAGCTTGCACCATATAGTCTCTAAAAACTCACATTACAGAGTTGATTCTACTCCGCGAACCAGGTCAAGAACTCCTTAAAGTGAGCATTTTCTTCCCATTTTTAAAGTCAAATTAGTTATTAGACATGAGAATATCATCGGAGAACATGTTTTCAGAGTATAAAAATGCTTGGAAGCTTGCACCATAGAGTCACTAAAAAGTAAAAGTACAGAGCTGATTCTACTCCGTGAGCCAGGACAAGAACTCCTTGAAGTGAGCATTTTCTTTCCATTTTATGGTCAAATTAGTTATTAGACATGGGAATATTGTTAGAGAACATGTTTTCAGAGTAAAAAAATGCTAAGAAGCTTGCGCTATTGAGTCACTAAAAAGTCAAAGCGCAGAGCTGATTCTACTTCGTGAGCCGGGTCAAGAACTCTTTGAAGTGAGCATTTTCTTGCCATTTTTATGATCAAATTAGCTATTATACATGAGTATATAGTTGGGGAATATGTTTTCAGCATATATATCATCTACGAATTTTGCTCTATAGACTCAATAAAAACACACATTGTAGAACTGATTCTGCTCCGTGAGCCAGGTCAAGAACTCCTAGAAATGAGCATTTTCTTCATATTTTTATGGTCAAATTAGTTATTAGACATGAGAAAATAGTTGGAGAACATGTTTTCAGATAACAAAAATGCTAGGAAGCTTGCACCATAGAGTCACTAAAAACTTACAGTGCAGAGCTGATTCTACTCCATGAGCTATGTCAAGAACTCCTTGAAGTAAGCATTTTCTTCCCATTTTTATTGTCAAATTAGTTATTAGACATGATAATATCACTGGAGAACATGTTTTAAGAGTATAAAAATGCTAGGAAACTTGCGCCATGGAGTCACTAAAAAGTCAAAGTACAGAACTGATTCTGCTCCGTGAGCTAGGTCAAGAACTCCTTGAAGTGAGCATTTTCTTGCCATTTTTGTGGTCAAATTAGTTATTAGACGTGAGAGTATAGTTATAGAACATGTTTTTATAGTATAAAAATGCTAAGAAGCTTGCGCTATAGAGTCACTAAACATTCAAAGTGCAGAGTTGATTCTACTCCGTGAGCCATGTTAAGAACTCCTTAAATTGAGCATTTTCTTGCTATTTTTATGGTCAAATTAGTTATTAGACATGAGAATATAGTTGGAGAAAATTTTTTCTGAGTATAAAAATGCTAGAAAGCTTGCGCAAAAGAGTCACTAAAAAGTCAAAGTGCAGAGCTGATTCTACTTCGTGAGCCAGGTCAAGAACTCCTTGAAGTGAGCATTTTCTTGCCATTTTTATGGTCAAGTTAGTTATTATACATGAGTATATAGTTGGAGAACATGTTTTCAGAGTATATAACTTCTACGAAGCTTGCGCCATAGAGACACTAAAAACACATAGTGCAGAGCTGATTCTGCTCCGTGAGCCAGGTCAAGAATTCCTTGAAGTGAGCATTTTCTTGCCATTTTTATGGTCAAATTAGTTATTAGACATGTTAATATAGTTGGAGAACATGTTTTCAAAGTATAAAAATGCTAGGAAGCTTGCACCATAGAGTCACTAAAAAGTCACAGTGCAGAGCTGATTCTACTCCGTGAGCCAGGTCAAGAACTCCTTGAAGTGCGCATTTTCTTCCCATTTTAATGGTGAAATTAGTTATTAGACATGATAATATACTTGGAGAACATGTTTTTAGAGTATAAAAATGCTAGGATGCTTTGGCAACAACTCCTTGAAGTGAGTATTTTCTTCCCATTTTTATGGTCAAAATTGTTATTATAATAGAATATATAGTTGGAGAACATGTTTTCAAAGTATATAACTGCTACGAAGCTTGCGCCATAGAGTCACTAAAAACACACATTGCAGGGTTGATTCTACTCCGTGTGCCAATCAAGATCTCCATGAAGTGAGCATTTTATTGCCATTTTTATGGTCAAATTAGTTATAAGACATGAGAAAATAGTTGGAGAACATGTTTTCAGAGAATAAAAATGCTTGGAAGCTTGCACCATAGAGTCACTAAAAACTCACAGTGCAGAGCTAATTCTACTCCGTGAGCCAGGTCAAGAACTCCTTGAAGTGAGCATTTTCTTCCCATTTTTAAGGTCAAATTAGTTATTAGACATAAGAATATCATTGGATAACATGTTTTTAGAGTATAAAAATGCTAGGAAGCTTACGCCATAGAGTCACTTAAAAGTCAAAGTACAAAGCTGATTCCACTCCGTGAGCCAAGTCAAGAACTCCTTGAAGTGAGCATTTTCTTGCCATTTTTATGGTCAATTAGTTATTATACATGACTATATAGTTGGAGAACATGTTTTTAGTGTATATATCTTCTACGAATTTTACGCCACAGAGTCACTAAAAACACACAGTGTAGAGCTGATTCTTCTTCGTGAGCCAGGTCAAGTACTCCTAGAATTGAGCATTTTCTTGCTATTTTTATGGTCAAATTAGTTATTAGACATGAGAATATAGTTGGAGAACATGTGTTCAGAGTATAAAAATGTTACGAAGCTTGCACCGTAGAGTCACTAAAAATTTACACTGCAGAGCATATTCTACTCCATGAGCCAGGTCACGTACTACTTGAAGTGAGAATTTTCTTCCCATTTTAAGGTCAAATTAGTTATTATACATGAGTATATAGTTGGAGAACATGTTTTCAGACTATATAACTACTATGAAGCATGCGTCATAGAGTCACTAAAAACACTTATTGCTGAGTTGATTATACTCCGTAAGCCAGTCAACATCTCTTTGAAGTGAGCATTTTCTTGCCATTTTTAGGGTCAAATTAGTTATTAGACATGAGAAAATAGTTGGAGAACGTGTTTTCAGAGAATAAAAATGCTAGGAAGCTTGCACCATAGAGTCTCTAAAAACTCACAATGCAGAGCATATTCTACTCCTTGAGCCAGGTCAAGAACTCCTTAAAGTGATCATTTTCTCCCCATTTTTAAGGTCAAATTAGTTATTAGACATGAGAATATCATTGGAGAACATGTTTTTAGAGTATAAAAATGCTAGGAAGCTTTCTCCATAGAGTCACTAAAAAGTCAAAGTACAGAGCTGATTCTACACCGTGAGCCAGGATAAGAACTCCTTGAAGTGAGCATTTTCTAGCCATTATTATGGTCAAATTAGTTATTAGACATGAGAATATCATTAGAGAACATATTTTCAGAGTATAAAAATTCTAAGAAGCTTGCGCTATAGAGTCACTAAAAAGTCAAAGCGCAGAGCTGATTCTACTCCGTGAGCCAGGTGAAGAACTCCTTGAAATGAGCATTTTCTTGCCATTTTTATGATCAAATTAGTTATTATACAAGAGTATATAGTTGGAGAATATGTTTGCATCATATATATCTTCTACGAATTTTGCGCCATAGAGTCACTAAAAACACACAGTGTAGAACTGATTCTGCTCCATGAGCCAAGTCAAGAACTCCTAGAAGTGAGCATTTTCTTCATATTTTTATGGTCAAATTAGTTATTAGACATAGAATATAGTTGGAGAACATGTTTTCAGAGTATAAAAATGTTAGGAAGCTTGCACCGTAGAGTCACTAAAAATTCACAGTGCAGAGCATATTCTACTCCATGAGCCAGGTCACGTACTGCTTGAAGTAAGCATTTTCTTGCCATTCTTAAGGTCAAATTAGTTATTATATATGAGTATATAGTTGGAGAACATGTTTTCAGACTATATAACTGCTATGAAACTTGCGTCATAGAGTCACTAAAAACACTTATTGCTGAGTTGATTCTACTCCGTGAGCCAGTCAACATCTCTTTTAAGTGAACATTTTCTTACCATTTCTATGGTCAAATTAGTTATTAGACATAGAATATAGTTGGAGAACATGTTTTCAGAGTATAAAATGTTAGGAAGCTGCACCATAGAGTCACTAAAATTTCATAGTGCAAAGCATATTTTACACCATAAGCCAGGTCACGTACTCCTTGAAGTGGGCATTTTCTTGCCATTTTTAAGGTCAAATTAGTTATTATACATGAGTATATAGTTGGAGAACATGTTTTCAACTATATAACTGCTATGAAGCTTTTGTCATAGAGTCACTAAAAACACTTATTGCTGAGTTGATTCTACTCTGTGAGCCAGTCAACATCTCTTTTAAGTGAGCATTTTCTTGCCATTTTTATGGTCAAATTAGTTATTAGACATGAGAAAATAGTTGGAAAATATGTATTCAGAGAATAAAAATGCTAGGAAGCTTGCACCAAAGAGTCTATAAAAACTCACAGTGCAGAGCTGATTCTACTCCGTGAGCCAGGTCAAGAACTCCTTAAAGTGATCATTTTCTTCCCATTTTTAAGGTCAAATTAGTTATTAGACATGAGAATATCATTGCAGAACATGTTTTCAGAGTATAAAAATGCTAGGAAGCTTGCACCAGAGTCACTAAAAAGTCAAAGTACAGAGCTGATTCTACTCCGTAAGCCAGGACAAGAACTCCTTGAAGTGAGCATTTTCTTGCCATTATTATGGTCAAATTAGTTATTAGACATGAGAATATCATTAGAGAATATGTTTTCAGAGTATAAAATGCTAAGAAGCTTGCGTTATAGAGTCAATAAAAAGTCAAAGCGCAGAGATGATTCTACTCCGTGAGCCAGGTCAAGAACTCCTTGAAGTGAGCATTTTCTTGCCATTTTTATGGTCAAATTAGTTATTATACATGAGTATATAGTTGGAGAATATGTTTTCATCATATATATCTTCTACGAATTTTGCGCCATAGAGTCACTAAAAACACACAGTGTAGAACTGATTCTGCTCCGTGAGCCAGGTCAAGAACTCCTAGAAATGAGCATTTTCTTCATATTTTTATGGTCAAATTAGTTATTAGACATAGAATATAGTTGAAGAACATGTTTTCAGAGTATAAAAATGTTAGGAAGCTTGCACCGTAGAGTCACTAAAAATTCACAGTGCAGAGCATATTCTACTCCATGAGCCAGGTCACGTACTGCTTGAAGTAAGCATTTTCTTGCCATTCTTAAGGTCAAATTAGTTATTATATATGAGTATATAGTTGGAGAACATGTTTTCAGACTATATAACTGCTATGAAACTTGCGTCATAGAGTCACTAAAAACACTTATTGCTGAGTTGATTCTACTCCGTGAGCCAGTCAACATCTCTTTTAAGTGAACATTTTCTTGCCATTTTTATGGTCAAATTAGTTATTAGACATAAGAAAATAGTTGGAAAATATATTTTCAGAGAATAAAAATGCTAGGAAGCTTGCACCATATAGTCTCTAAAAACTCACAGTGCAGAGTTTATTATACTCCGTGAGCCAGGTCAAGAACTCCCTAATGTGAGCATTTTCTTCCCATTTTCAAAGTCAAATTAGTTATTAGACATGAGAATATCATCGGAGAACATGTTTTAAGAGTATAAAAATTCTAGGAAGCTTGCACCATAGATTCACTAAAAAGTCAAAGTACAGAGCTGATTATACTCCGTGAGCCAGGACAAGAACTCCTTGAAGTGAGCATTTTCTTTCCATTTTTATGGTCAAATTAGTTATTAGACGTGGGAATATTGTTAGAGAACATATTTTCAGAGTATAAAAATGCTAAGAAGCTTGCGCTATTGAGTCACTAAAAAGTCAAAGCGCAGAGCTGATTCTACTTCGTGAGCCAGGTCAAGAACTCTTTGAAGTGAGCATTTTCTTGCCATTTTTATGATCAAATTAGCTATTATACATGAGTATATAGTTGGAGAATATGTTTTCAGCATAGATATCATCTACGAATTTTGCGCTATAGACTCACTAAAAACACACATTGTAGAACTGATTCTGCTCCGTGAGCCAAGTCAAGAACTCCTAGAAGTGAGCATTTTCTTGCTATTTATATGGTCTAATTAGTTATTAGACGTAGAATATAGTTGGAGAACATGTTTTCAGAGCATAAAATGTTAGGAAGCTTGCACCGTAGAGTCACTAAAAATTCATAGTGCAGAGCATATTCTACACCATGAGCCAGGTCACGTACTCCTTGAAGTGGGCATTTTCTTGCCATTTTTAAGGTCAAATTAGTTATTATACATGAGTATATAGTTGGAGAACATGTTTTCAGACTATATAACTGCTATGAAGCTTTTGTCATAGAGTCACTAAAAGCACTTATTGCTGAGTTGATTCTACTCTATGAGCTAGTCAACATCTCTTTTAAGTGAGCATTTTCTTGCAATTTTTATGGTCAAATTAGTTATTAGACATGAGAAAATAGTTGGAAAACATGTATTCAGAGAATAAAAATGCTAGGAAGCTTGCACCATAGTCTCTAAAAACTCACAGTGCAGAGCTGATTCTACTCCGTGAGCCAGGTCAAGAACTCCTTAAAGTGATCATTTTCTTCCCATTTTTAAGGTCAAATTAGTTATTAGACATGAGAATATCATTGGAGAACAGGTTTTCAGAGTATAAAAATGCTAGGAAGCTTGCACCATAGAGTCACTAAAAAGTCAAAGTACAGAGCTGATTCTACTCCGTGAGCCAGGACAAGAACTCCTTGAAGTGAGCATTTTCTTGCCATTATTATGGTCAAATTAGTTATTAGACATTAGAATATCATTAGAGAACATCTTTTCAGAGTATAAAAATGCTAAGAAGCTTGCGCTATAGAGTCACTAAAAAGTCAAAGCGCAGAGATGATTCTACTCCATGAGCCAGGTCAAGAACTCCTTGAAGTGTGCATTTTCTTGCCATTTTTATGGTCAAATTAGTTATTATACATGAGTATATAGTTGGAGAATATGTTTTCATCATATATATCTTCTACGAATTTTGTGCCATAGAGTCACTAAAAACACACAGTGTAGAACTGATTCTGCTCCGTGAGCCAGGTCAAGAACTCCTAGAAATGAGCATTTTCTTCATATTTTTATGGTCAAATTAGTTATTAGACATAGAATATAGTTGGAGAATATGTTTTCAGAGTAAAAAAATATTAGGAAGCTTGCACCGTAGAGTCACTAAAAATTCACAGTGCAGAGCATATTCTACTCCAAGAGCCAGGTCACCTACTGCTTGAAGTAAGTATTTTCTTGCCATTCTTAAGGTCAAATTAGTTATTATACATGAGTATATAGTTGGAGAACATGTTTTCAGACTATATAACTGCTATGAAGCTTGCGTCATAGAGTCACTAAAAACACTTATTGATGAATTGATTCTACTCCGTGAGCCAGTCAACATCTCTTTTAAGTGAACATTTTCTTGCCATTTTTATGTTCAAATTAGTTATTAGACATGAGAAAATAGTTGGAAAATATATTTTCAGAGAATAAAAATGCTAGGAAGCTTGCACCATATAGTCTCTAAAAACTCACAGTGAAGAGTTGATTCTACTCCGCGAACCAGGTCAAGAACTCCTTAAAGTGAGCATTTTCTTCCCATTTTTGAAGTCAAATTAGTTATTAGACATGAGAATATCATCGGAGAACAGGTTTTCAGAGTATAAAAATGCTAGGAAGCTTGCACCATAGAGTCACTAAAAAGTCAAAGTACAGAGCTGATTCTACTCCATGAGCCAGGACAAGAACTCCTTGAAGTGAGCATTTTCTTGCCATTTTTATGGTCAAATTAGTTATTAGACATGATAATATTGTTAGAGAACATGTTTTCAGAGTATAAAATGCTAAGAAGCTTGCGCTATTGAGTCACTAAAAAGTCAAAGCGCAGAGCTGATTCTACTCCTTGAGCCAGGTCAAGAACTCCTTGAAGTGAGCATTTTCTTGCCATTTTTATGATCAAATTAGTTATTATACATGAGTATATAGTTGGAGAATATGTTTTCAGCATATATATCATCTACGAATTTTGCGCTATAGACTCACTAAAAACACACAGTGTAGAACTGATTCTGCTCCGTGAGCCAGGTCAAGAACTCCTAGAAGTGAGCATTTTCTTGCTATTTATATGGTTAAATTAGTTATTAGACATGGAATATATTGGAGAACATGTTTTCAGAGTATAAAAATGTTAGGAAGCTTGCACCAAAGAGTCACTAAAAATTCATAGTGCAGAGCATATTCTACACCATGAGCCAGGTCACGTACTCCTTGAAGTGGGCATTTTCTTGCCATTTTTAAGGTCAAATTAGTTATTAGACATGAGAAAATAGTTGGAAAATATATTTTCAGAGAATAAAAATGCTAGGAAGCTTGCACCATATAGTCTCTAAAAACTCACAGTGCAGAGTTGATTATACTCCGTGAGCCAGGTCAAGAACTCCTTAAAGTGAGCATTTTCTTCCCATTTTCAAAGTCAAATTAGTTATTAGCCATGAGAATATCATCGGAGAACATGTTTTCAGAGTATAAAAATGCTAGGAAGCTTGCACCATAGAGTCACTAAAAAGTCAAAGTACAGAACTGATTATACTCCGTGAGCCAGGACAAGAACTCCTTGAAGTGAGCATTTTCTTTCCATTTTTATGGTCAAATTAGTTATTAGACATGGGAATATTGTTAGAGAACATGTTTTCATAGTATAAAAATGCTAAGAAGCTTGCGCTATTGAGTCACTAAAAAGTCAAAGCGCAGAGCTAATTCTACTCCGTGAGCCAGGTCAAGAACTCTTTGAAGTGAGCATTTTCTTGCCATTTTTATGATCAAATTAGCTATTATACATGAGTATATAGTTGGAGAATATGTTTTCAGCTTATATATCATCTACGAATTTTGCGCTATAGACTCACTAAAAACACACATTGTAGAACTGATTCTGCTCCGTGAGCCAAGTCAAGAACTCCTAGAAGTGAGCATTTTCTTGCTATTTATATGGTCAAATTAGTTATTAGACATAGAATATAGTTGGAGAACCTATTTTCAGAGTATAAAAATGTTAGGAAGCTTGCACCAAAGAGTCACTAAAAATTCATAGTGCAGAGCATATTCTACACCATGAGCCAGGTCACGTACTCCTTGAAGTGGGCATTTTCTTGCCATTTTTAAGGTCAAATTAGTTATTATACACGAGTATATAGTTGGAGAACATGTTTTTAGACTATATAACTGCTATGAAGCTTTTGTCATAGAGTCACTAAAAACACTTATTGCTGAGTTGATTCTACTCCGTGAGCCAGTAAACATCTCTTTTAAGTGAGCATTTTCTTGCCATTTTTATGGTCAAATTAGTTATTAGATATGAGAAATTAGTTGGAAAACATGTTTCAGAGAATAAAAATGCTACGAAGCTTGCACCATAGAGTCTCTAAAAACTCACAGTGCAGAGCTGATTCTACTCCGTGAGCAAGGTCAAGAACTCCTTAAAGTGATCATTTTCTTCCCATTTTTAAGGTCAAATTAGTTATTAGACATGAGAATATCATTGGAGAACATGTTTTCAGAGTATAAAAATGCTAGGAAGCTTGCAACATAGAGTCACTAAAAAGTCAAAGTACAGAGCTGATTCTACTCCATGAGCCAGGACAAGAACTCCTTGAAGTGAGAATTTTCTTGCCATTATTATGGTCAAATTAGTTATTAGACATGAGAATATCATTAGATAACATGTTTTCAGAGTATAAAAATGCAAAGAAGCTTGCGCTATAGAGTCACTAAAAAGTCAAAGCGCAGAGCTGATTCTACTCCGTGAGCCAGGTCAAGAACTCCTTGAAGTGAGCATTTTCTTGCCATTTTTATGATCAAATTAGCTATTATACATGAGTATATAGTTGGAGAATATGTTTTCAGCTTATATATCATCTACGAATTTTGCGCTATAGACTCACTAAAAACACACATTGTAGAACTGATTCTGCTCCGTGAGCCAAGTCAAGAACTCCTAGAAGTGAGCATTTTCTTGCTATTTATATGGTCAAATTAGTTATTAGACATAGAATATAGTTGGAGAACCTATTTTCAGAGTATAAAAATGTTAGGAAGCTTGCACCAAAGAGTCACTAAAAATTCATAGTGCAGAGCATATTCTACACCATGAGCCAGGTCACGTACTCCTTGAAGTGGGCATTTTCTTGCCATTTTTAAGGTCAAATTAGTTATTATACACGAGTATATAGTTGGAGAACATGTTTTTAGACTATATAACTGCTATGAAGCTTTTGTCATAGAGTCACTAAAAACACTTATTGCTGAGTTGATTCTACTCCGTGAGCCAGTAAACATCTCTTTTAAGTGAGCATTTTCTTGCCATTTTTATGGTCAAATTAGTTATTAGATATGAGAAATTAGTTGGAAAACATGTTTCAGAGAATAAAAATGCTACGAAGCTTGCACCATAGAGTCTCTAAAAACTCACAGTGCAGAGCTGATTCTACTCCGTGAGCAAGGTCAAGAACTCCTTAAAGTGATCATTTTCTTCCCATTTTTAAGGTCAAATTAGTTATTAGACCTGAGAATATCATTGGAGAACATGTTTTCAGAGTATAAAAATGCTAGGAAGCTTGCAACATAGAGTCACTAAAAAGTCAAAGTACAGAGCTGATTCTACTCCATGAGCCAGGACAAGAACTCCTTGAAGTGAGAATTTTCTTGCCATTATTATGGTCAAATTAGTTATTAGACATGAGAATATCATTAGATAACATGTTTTCAGAGTATAAAAATGCAAAGAAGCTTGCGCTATAGAGTCACTAAAAAGTCAAAGCGCAGAGCTGATTCTACTCCGTGAGCCAGGTCAAGAACTCCTTGAAGTGAGCATTTTCTTGCCATTTTTATGATCAAATTAGTTATTATACATGAGTATATAGTTGGAGAATATGTTTTCATCATATATATCTTCTATGAATTTTGCGCCATGGAGTCACTAAAAACACACAGTGTAGAACTGATTTTGCTCCGTGAACCAGGTCAAGAACTCCTAGAAGTGAGCATTTTTTTCATATTTTTATGGTCAAATTAGTTATTAGACATAGAATATAGTTGGAGAACATGTTTTCAGAGTATAAAAATATTAAGAAGCTTGCACCGTAGAGTCACTAAAAATTCACAGTGCAGAGCATATTCTACTCTATGAGACAGGTCACGTACTGCTTGAAGTAAGCATTTTCTTGCCATTCTTAAGGTCAAAATAGTTATTATACATGAGTATATAGTTGGAGAACATGTTTTCAGACTATATAACTGCTATGAAGCTTGCGTCATAGTGTCACTAAAAACACTTATTGCTGAGTTGATTCTACTCCGTGAGCCAGTCAACATCTCTTTTAAGTGAGCATTTTCTTGCCATTTTTATGGTCAAATTAGTTATTAGACATGAGAAAATATTTGGAAAATATATTTTCAGAGAATAAAAATGCTAGGAAGCTTGCACCATATAGTCTCTAAAAACTCACAGTGCAGAGTTGATTCTACTCCACGAGCCAGGTCAAGAACTCCTTAAAGTGAGCATTTTCTTCCCATTTTTAAAGTCAAATTTGTTATTAGACATGAGAATATCATCGGAGAACATGTTCTCAGAGTATAAAAATGCTAGGAAGCTTGCACCATAGAATCACTAAAAAGTCAAAGTGCAGAGCTGATTCTACTCCATGAGCCAGGACAAGAACTCCTTGAAATGAGCATTTTCTTGCCATTTTTATGGTCAAATTAATTATTAAACATGAGAATATTGTTAGAGAACATGTTTTCAGAGTATAAAAATGCTAAGAAGCTTGCGCTATTGAGTCACTAAAAAGTCAAAGCGCAGAGCTAATTCTACTCCGTGAGCCAGGTCAAGAACTCCTTGAAGTGAGCATTTTCTTGCCATTTTTATGGTCAAATTAGTTATTATACATGAGTATATAGTTGGAGAATATGTTTTCATCATATATATCTTCAACGAATTTTGCGCCATAGAGTCACTAAAAACACACAGTGTAGAACTAATTCTGCTCCGTGAGCCAGGTCAAGAACTCCTAGAAATGAGCATTTTCTTCATATTTTTATGGTCAAATTAGTTATTAGACATAGAATATAATTGGAGAACATGTTTTCAGAGTATAAAAATGTTAGTAAGCTTGCACCGTAGAGTCACTAAAAATTCACAGTGCAGAGCATCTTCTACTCCATGAGCCAGGTCACGTACTGCTTGAAGTAAGCATTTTGTTGCTATTCTTAAGGTCAAATTAGTTATTATACATGAGTATATAGTTGGTGAACATGTTTTCAGACTATATAACTGCTATGAAGCTTGTGTCATAGAGTCACTAAAAACACTTATTGCTGAGTTGATTCTACTACGTGAGCCAGTCAACATCTCTTTTAAGTGAACATTTTCTTGCCATTTTTATGTTCAAATTAGTTATTAGACATGAAAAAATACTTGGAAAATATATTTTCAGAGAATAAAAATGCTAGGAAGCTTGCACCATATAGTCTCTAAAAACTCACAGTGCAGAGTTGATTCTACTCCTCGAACCAGGTCAAGAACTCCTTAAAGTGAGCATTTTCTTCCCATTTTTAAAGTCAAATTAGTTATTAGACATGAGAATATCATCGGAGAACATGTTTTCAGAGTATAAAAATGCTAGGAAGCTTGCAACATAGAGTCACTAAAAAGTCAAAGTACAGAGCTGATTCTACTCCATGAGCCAGGACAAGAACTCCTTGAAGTGAGCATTTTCTTGCCATTCTTATGGTCAAATTAGTTATTAGACATGATAATATTGTTAGAGAACATGTTTTTAGAGTATAAAATGCTAAGAAGCTTGCGCTATTGAGTCACTAAAAAGTCAAAGCGCAGAGCAGATTCTACTCCTTGAGCCAGGTCAAGAACTCCTTGAAGTGAGCATTTTCTTGCCATTTTTATGATCAAATTAGTTATTATACATGAGTATATAGTTGGAGAATATGTTTTCAGCGTATATATCATCTACGAATTTTGTGCTATAGACTCACTAAAAACACACAGTGTAGAACTGATTCTGCTCCGTGAGCTAGGTCAAGAACTCCTAGAAGTGAGCATTTTCTTGCTATTTATATGGTCAAATTAGTTATTAGACATAGAATATAGTTGGAGAACATATTTTCAGAGTATAAAAATGTTAGGAAGCTTGCACCAAAGAGTCACTAAAAATTCATAGTGCAGAGCATATTCTACACCATAAGCCAGGTCACGTACTCCTTGAAGTGGGCATTTTCTTGCCATTTTTAAGGTCAAATTAGTTATTATACACGAGTATATAGTTGGAGAACATGTTTTCAGTCTATATAACTGCTATGAAGCTTTTGTCATAGAGTCACTAAAAACACTTATTGCTGAGTTGATTCTACTCCGTGAGCCAGTAAACATCTCTTTTAAGTGAGCATTTTCTTGCCATATTTATGGTCAAATTAGTTATTAGATATGAGAAAATAGTTGGAAAACATGTTTCAGAGAATAAAAATGCTACGAAGCTTGCACCATAGAGTCTCTAAAAACTCACAGTGCAGAGCTGATTCTACTCCGTGAGCAAGGTCAAGAACTCCTTAAAGTGGTAATTTTCTTCCCATTTTAAGGTCAAATTAGTTATTAGACATGAGAATATCATTGGAGAACATGTTTTCAGAGTATAAAAATGCTAGGAAGCTTGCAACATAGAGTCACTAAAAAGTCAAAGTACAGAGCTGATTCTACTCCGTGAGCCAGGATAAGAACTCCTTGAAGTGAGAATTTTCTTGCCATTATTATGGTCAAATTAGTTATTAGACATGAGAATATCATTAGAGAACATGTTTTCAGAGTATAAAAATGCTAAGAAGCTTGCGCTATAGAGTCACTAAAAAGTTAAAGCGCAGAGCTGATTCTACTCCGTGAGCCAGGTCAAGAACTCCTTGAAGTGAGCATTTTCTTGCCATTTTTATGATCAAATTAGTTATTATACATGAGTATATAGTTGGAGAATATGTTTTCATCATATATATCTTCTACGAATTTTGCGCCATGGAGTCACTAAAAACACACAGTGTAGAACTGATTTTGCTCCGTGAGCCAGGTCAAGAACTCCTAAAAGTGAGCATTTTCTTCATATTTTTATGGTAAAATTAGTTATTAGACATAGAATATAGTTGGAGAACATGTTTTCAGAGTATAAAAATGTTAAGAAGCTTGCACCGTAGAGTCACTAAAAATTCACAGTGCAGAGCATATTCTACTCTATGAGACAGGTCACGTACTGCTTGAAGTAAGCATTTTCTTGCCATTCTTAAGGTCAAATTAGTTATTATACATGAGTATATAGTTGGAGAACATGTTTTCAGACTATATAACTGCTATGAAGCTTGCGTCATAGAGTCACTAAAAACATTATTGCTGAGTTGACTCTACTCCGTGAGCCAGTCAACATCTCTTTTAAGTGAGCATTTTCTTGCCATTTTTATGGTCAAATTAGTTATTAGACATGAGAAAATATTTGGAAAATATATTTTCAGAGAATAAAAATGCTAGGAAGATTGCACCATATAGTCTTTAAAAACTCACAGTGTAGAGTTGATTCTACTCCACGAGCCAGGTCAAGAACTCATTAAAGTGAGCATTTTCTTCCCATTTTAAAGTCAAATTTGTTATTAGACATGAGAATATCATCGGAGAACATGTTTTCAGAGTATAAAAATGCTAGGAAACTTGCACCATAGAGTCACTAAAAAGTCAAAGTGCAGAGCTGATTCTACTCCATGAGCCAGGACAAGAACTCCTTGAAATGAGCATTTTCTTGCCATTTTTATGGTCAAATTAATTATTAAACATGAGAATATTGTTAGAGAACATGATTTCAGAGTATAAAAATGCTAAGAAGCTTGCGCTATTGAGTCACTAAAAAGTCAAAGCGCAGAGCTAATTCTACTCCGTGAGCCAGGTTAAGAACTCCTTGAAGTGAGCATTTTCTTGCCATTTTTATGATCAATTTAGTTATTATACATGAGTATATAGTTGGAGAATATGTTTTCAGCATATATATCACCTACGAATTTTGCGCTATAGACTCACTAAAAACACACAGTGTAGAACTGATTCTGCTCCGTGAGCCAGGTTAAGAACTCCTAGAAGTGAGCATTTTCTTGCTATTTATATGGTCAAATTAGTTATTAGACATAGAATATAGTTGGAGAACATGTTTTCAGAGTATAAAAATGTTAGGAAGCTTGCACCGTAGAGTTACTAAAAATTCACAGTGCAGAGCATATTCTACTCCATGAGCCAAGTCACGTACTCCTTGAAGTGGGCATTTTCTTGCCATTTTTAAGGTCAAATTAGTTATTATACATGAGTATATAGTTGGAGAACATGATTTTAGACTATATAACTGCTATGAAGCTAGTGTCATAGAGTCACTAAAAACACTTATTGCTGAGTTGATTCTACTCCGTGAGCCAGTCAACATCTCTTTTAAGTGAGCATTTTCTTGCCATTTTTATGGTCAAATTAGTTATTAGACATGAGAAAATAGTTGGAAAACATGTTTTCAGAGAATAAAAATGCTATGAAGCTTCCACCATAGAGTCTCTAAAAACTCACAGTGCAGAGCTGATTCTACTCCGTGAGCCAGGTCAAGAACTCCTTAAAGTGAGCATTTTCTTCCCATTTTTAAGGTCAAATTAGGTATTAGACATGAGAATATCATTGGAGAACATGTTTTCAGAGTATAAAAATGCTAGGAAGCTTGCACTATAGAGTAACTAAAAAGTCAAAGTACAGAGCTGATTCTACTCCGTGAGCCAGGACAAGAACTCCTTGAAGTGTGAATTTTCTTGCCATTTTTATGGTAAAATTAGTTATTAGACATGAGAATATCGTTAGAGAACATGTTTTTAGAGTATAAAAATGCTAAGAAGCTTGCGCTATAGAGTCACTAAAAAGTCAAAGCGCAGAGCTGATTCCACTCCGTGAGCCAGGTCAATAACTCCTTGCAGTGAGCATTTTCTTGCCATTTTTATGGTCAAATTAGTTATTATACATGAGTATATAGTTGGAGAATATGTTTTCAGCGTATATATCTTCTACGAATTTTGCGCCATAGAGTCACTAAAAACACAGTGTAGAACTGACTCTGCTTCGTGAGCCAGGTCAAGAACTCCTAGAAGTGAGCATTTTCTTGTATTTTTAAGGTAAAATTAGTTATTAGACATAGAATATAGTTGGAGAACATGTTTTCAGAGTATAAAAATATTAGGAAGCTTGCACCGTAGAGTCACTAAAAATTCACAGTGCAGAGCATATTCTACTCCATGAGCCAAGTCACGTACTCCTTGAAGTGAGCATTTTCTTGCCATTTTTAAGGTCAAATTAGTTATTATACATGAGTATATAGTTGGAGAACATGTTTTCAGACTATATAACTGCTATGAAGCTTGTGTCATAGAGTCACTAAAAACACTTATTGCTGAGTTGATTCTACTCCATAAGCCAGTCAACATCTCTTTTAAGTGAGCGTTTTCTTGCCATTTTTATGGTCAAATTAGTTATTAGACATGAGAAAATAGTTGGAAAACATGTATTCAGAGAATAAAAATGCTAGGAAGCTTGCACCATAGAGTCTCTAAAAACTCACAGTGCAGAGCTGATTCTACTCCGTGAGCCAGGTCAAGAACTCCTTAAAGTGAGCATTTTCTTCCCATTTTTAAGGTCAAATTAGTTATTAGACATGAGAATATCATTGGAAAACATGTTTTCAGAGTATAAAAATGCTAGAAAGCTTGCACCATAGAGTCACTAAAAAGTCAAAGAACAGAGCTGATTCTACTCCGTGAGCCAGGACAAGAACTCCTTGAAGTGAGCATTTTCTTGCCATTTTTATGGTAAAATTAGTTATTAGACATGAGAATATTGTTAGAGAACATGTTTTTAGAGTATAAAAATGCTAAGAAGCTTGCGCTATAGAGTCACTAAAAAGTCAAAGCGCAGAGCTAATTCTACTACGTGAGCCTGGTCAAGAACTCCTTGAAGTGAGCATTTTCTTGCCATTTTTATGATCAAATTAGTTATTATACATGAGTATATAGTTGGAGAATATGTTTTTAGTGTATATATCTTCTACGAATTTTGCCCCATAGTGTCACTAAAAACACACAGTGTAGAGCTGATTCTGCTCGGTGAGCCAGTCAAGAACTCCTAGAAGTGAGCATTTTCTTATTATTTTTATGGTCAAATTAGTTATTAGACATGAGAATATAGTTGGAGAACATATTTTTAGAGTATAAAAATGTTAGGAAGCTTGCACCGTAGAGTCACTAAAAATTCACAGTGAAGAGCATATTCTACTCCATGAACCAGGTCACGTACTCCTTGAAGTGAGCATTTTCTTTCCATTTTAAGGTCAAATTAGTTATTATACATGAGTATATAGTTGGAGAACATGTTTTCAGACTCTATAACTGCTATGATCCTTGCGTCATAGAGTCACTAAAAACACTTATTGCTTAGTTGAATCTTCTTCGTGATCCAGTCAACATCTCTTTGAAGTGAGCATTTTCTTGCCCTTTTTATGGACAAATTAGTTATTAGACATGAAAAAATAGTGTGAGAACATGTTTTCAGAGAATAAAAATGCTAGGAAGCTTGCACCATAGAGTCTCTAAAACTCACAATGCAGAGCTGATTCTACTCCGTGAGCCAGGAAAAGAACTCATTGAAGTGAGCATTTTCTTGCCATTTTTATGGTCAAATTAGTTATTAGACATGAGAATATAGTTATTGAACATGTTTTCAGAGTGTAAAAATGCTAAGAAACTTGCGCTATAGAGTTACTAAAAATTCTAAGCGCTGAGCTGATTCTACTCCGTGAGCCATGTCAAGAATTCCTTGAAGTGAGCATTTTCTTCCCATTTTTATGGTCAAATTATTATTAGACATGAGAATATAGTTAGAGAACATGTTTTCAGAGTATAAAAATGTTAGGAAGCTTGCACTTCTACTCCATGAGCCAGGTCACGTAGTCCTTGAAGTGAGCATTTTCTTGCCATTTTTAAGGTCAAATTAGTTATTATACATGAGTATATAGTTGGAGAACGTCTTTTCAGACTATATAACTGCTATGAAGCTTGTGTCATAGAGTCACTAAAAACACTTATTGCTGAGTTGATTATACTCCGTGAGCCAGTCATAACCTCTTTTAAGTGAGCATTTTCTTGCCATTTTTATGGTCAAATTAGTTATTAGACATGAGAATATAGTTGGAGAACAAGTTTTCAGAGTATAAAAATGCTAGGAAACTTACGTGAGCCAGGTCAAGAACTCCTTGAAGTGAGCATTTTCTTGCCATTTTTATGGTCAAATTAGTTAATGGACATGAGAATATAGTTGGAGTACATGTTTTCATAGTGTAAAAATAGTAGGAAGCTTGTGCCATAGAGTCACTAAAAATTCAAAGTGCAGAGCTGATTCTACTCGTTGAGCCAGGTCAAGAACTCCTTGAAGTGAGTATTTTTCTTATCATTTTTATGGTCAAATTAGTTATTATAGATGAGTATATAGTTGGAGAACATGTTTTAAGAGTATATAACTGCTATGATGCTTTCACCATGGAGTCACTAAAAACTCACAGTGCAGAGCTAATTCTACTCCGTGAGCCAGGTCAAGAGCTCCTTGAAGTGAGCATTTTCTTGCCATTTTTATGGTTAAATTAGTTATTATACATGAGAATATAGTTAGAGAACATGTTTTCAGAATATTAAATGCTAAGAAGCTTGTGCTATAGAGTCACTAAAAAGTGAAAGTGCAGAGCTGATTCTACTACGTGGGGCCAGGTCAAGAACTCCTTGAAGTGAGCATTTTCTTACCATTTTTATAGTCAAATTAGTTATTATACATGAGTATATATTTGTAGAACATGTTTTCAGTGTATATATCTTCTACGAAGCTTGCGCCATAGATTCACATAAAACACACAGTGCAAAGCTGATTCTGCTCCGTGAGCCAGGTCCAGAACTCCTTGAAGTGAGCATTTTCTTGCCATTTTATGGTAAAATTAGTTATTAGACATGAGAATGTAGTTGGAGAACATGTTTTTAGAGTATAAAAATGCTAGGAAGCTTGCACCGTAGAGTCACTAAAAATTCACAGTGCAGAGCATATTCTACTCCATGAGCCAGGTCACGTACTCCTTGAAGTTAGCGTTTTTTGCCATTTTTATAGTCAAATTAGTTATTAGACATGATAATATAGTTGGAGAACATGTTTTCAGAGTATATAACTTCTATGAATCTTGCGTCATAGAGTCACTAAAAATACTCATTGCAGAGTTGATTCTACTCCATGAGCCAGTCAACATCTCCTTGAAGTGAGCATTTTCTTGCCATTTTAATGGTCAAATTAGTAATTAGACATGAGAATATTGTTGGAGAACATGTTTCCAGAGTATAAAAATGCTAGGAAGCTTGCACCATAGAGTCACTAAAAAGTCAAAGTGCAGAGCTGATTCTACTCCGTTAGCCAGGTCAAGAAATCCTTGAAGCGAGCATTTTCTTACCATTTTTATGGTCAAATTAGTTATTATACCTGAATATATAGTTGGAGAACATGTTTTCAAAGTATATAACTACTACGAAGCTTGCGCCATAGAGTCACTAAAAACACACATTGCAGAGTTGATTATACTCCTTGAGCTAGTCAAGATATCAATGAAGTAAGCATTTTCTTGCCATTTTTATGGTCAAATTAGAAATTAGACATGAAAAATAGTTGGAGAACATGTTTTCAGATAACAAAAATGCTAGGAAGCTTGCACCATAGAGTCACTAAAAACTTACAGTGTAGAGCTGATTATACTCCGTGAGCAAGGTCAAGAACTCCTTGAAGTAAGCATTTTCTTCCCATTTTATTGTCAAATTAGTTATTAGACATGATAATATCACTAGAGAACATGTTTTAAGAGTATAAAAATGCTAGGAAACTTGCGCCATGGAGTCACTAAAAAGTCAAAGTACAGAACTGATTCTGCTCCATGAGCTAGGTTAAGAACTCCTTGAAGTGAGCATTTTCTTGCCATTTTTATGGTCAAATTAGTTATTAGACGTGAGAGTATAGTTATAGAACATGTTTTTATAGTATAAAAATGCTAAGAAGCTTGGGCTATAGAGTCACTAAACATTCAAAGTGCAGAGTTGATTCTACTCCGTGTGCCATGTCAAGAACTCCTTAAATTGAGCATTTTCTTGCTATTTTTATGGTCAAATTAGTTATTAGACATGAGAATATAGTTGGAGAAAAATTTTTTTGAGTATAAAAATGCTAGAAAGCTTGCGCAAAAGAGTCACTAAAAAGTCAAAGTGCAGAGCTGATTCTACTTCGTGAGCCAGGTCAAGAACTCCTTGAAGTGAGCATTTTCTTGCCATTTTTATGGTCAAGTTAGTTATTATACATGAGTATATAGTTGGAGAACATGTTTTCAGAGTATATAACTTCTACGAAGCTTGCGCCATAGAGACACTAAAAACACAGTGCAGAGCTGATTCTGCTCCGTGAGCCAGGTCAAGAATTCCTTGAAGTGAGCATTTTCTTACCATTTTTATGGTCAAATTAGTTATTAGACATGAGAATATAGTTGGAGAACATGTTTTCAGAGTATAAAAATGCTAGGAAAATTGCACCATAGAGTCACAAAAAAGTCACAGTGCAGAGCTGATTCAACTCCGTGAGCCAGGTCAAGAACTCCTTGAAGTGCGCATTTTCTTCCCATTTTAATGGTGAAATTAGTTATTAGACATGATAATATACTTGGAGAACATGTTTTTAGAGTATAAAAATGCTAGGATGCTTGGTCAATAACTCCTTGAAGTGAGAATTTTCTTCCCATTTTTATGGTCAAAATTGTTATTATAATAGAATATATAGTTGGAGAACATGTTTTCAAAGTATATAACTGCTATGAAGCTTGCGCCATAGAGTCACTAAAAACACACATTGCAGAGTTGATTCTACGTCGTGTGCCAATCAAGATCTCCATGAAGTGAGCATTTTATTGCCATTTTTATGGTCAAATTAGTTATAAGACATGAGAAAATAGTTGGAGAACATGTTTTCAGAGAATAAAAATGCTTGGAAGCTTGCACCATAGAGTCACTAAAAACTCACAGTGCAGAGCTGATTCTACTCCGTGAGCCAGGTCAAGAACTCCTTGAAATGAGCATTTTCTTCCCATTTTTAAGGTCAAATTAGTTATTAGACATGAGAATATCGTTGGATAACATGTTTTTAGAGTATAAAAATGCAAGGAAGCTTGCACCATAGAGTCACTTAAAAGTCAAAGTAAAAAGCTGATTCTACTCCGTGAGCCAAGTCAAGAACTCCTTGAAGTGAGCATTTTCTTGCCATTTTTATGGTCAAATTAGTTATTATACATGACTATATAGTTGGAGAACATGTTTTTAGTGTATATATCTTCTACGAATTTTACGCCATAGAGTCACTAAAAACACACAGTTTAGAGCTGATTCTTCTTCGTGAGCCAGGTCAAGTACTCCTAGAATTGAGCATTTTCTTGCTATTTTTATGGTCAAATTAGTTATTAGACATGAGAATATAGTTGGAGAACATGTGTTCAGAGTATAAAAATGTTACGAAGCTTGCACCGTAGAGTTACTAAAAATTCACAATGCAGAGCATATTCTACTCCATGAGCCAGGTCACGTACTCCTTGAAGTGAGCATTTTCTTCCCATTTTTAAGGACAAATTAGTTATTATACATGAGAATATCATTGGAGAACATGTTTTTAGAGTATAAAAATGCTAGGAAGCTTGCTCCATAGAGTCACTAAAAATTCAAAGTACAGAGCTGATTCTACTACGTGAGCCAGGACAAGAACTCCTTGAAGTGAGCATTTTCTTGCCATTATTATGGTCAAATTAGTTATTAGACATGAGAATATCATTAGAGAACATGTTTCAGAGTATAAAAATGCTAAGAAGCTTGCGCTATAGAGTCACTAAAAAGTCAAAGCGCAGAGCTGATTACACTCCGTGAGCCAGGTGAAAAACTCCTTGAAGTGAGCATTTTCTTGCCATTTTTATGATCAAATTAGTTATTATACAAGAGTATATAGTTGGAGAATATGTTTTCATCATATATATCATCTACGAATTTTGCGCCATAGAGTCACTAAAAACACACAGTGTAGAACTGATTCTGCTCCGTGAGCCAAGTCAAGAACTCCTAGAAGTGAGCATTTTCTTCATATTTTTATGGTGAAATTAGTTATTAGACATAGAATATAGTTGGAGAACATGTTTTCAGAGTATAAAAATGTTAGGAAACTTGCACCATATAGTCACTAAAAATTCACAGTGCAGAGCATATTCTACTCCATGAGCCAGGTCACGTACTGCTTGAAGTAAGCATTTTCTTTCCATTCTTAAGGTCAAATTAGTTATTATACATGAGTATATAGTTGGAGAACATGTTTTCAGACTACATAACTGCTATGAAGCTTGCGTCATAGAGTCACTAAAAACACTTATTGCTGAGTTGATTCTACTCCGTGAGCCAGTCAACATCTCTTTTAAGTGAGCATTTTCTTGCCATTTTTATGGTCAAATTAGTTATTAGAAATGAGAAAATAGTTCGAAAATATATTTTAAGAGAATAAAAATGCTAGGAAGCTTGCACCATATAGTCTCTAAAAACTCACAGTGCAGAGTTGATTCTACTCTGTGAGCCAGGTCAAGAACTCCTTAAAGTGAGCATTTTCTTCCCATTTTCAAAGTCAAATTAGTTATTAGACATGAGGATATCATAGGAGAACATGTTTTCAGAGTATAAAAATGCTAGGAAGCTTGCACTATAGAGTCACTAAAAAGTCAAAGTACAGAGCTGATTATACTACGTGAGCCAGGACAAGAACTCCTCGAAGTGAGCATTTTCTTGCCATTTTTATGGTCAAATTAGTTATTAGACATGGGAATATTGTTAGAGAACATGTTTTCAGAGTATAAAAATGCTAAGAAGCTTGCGCTATTGAGTCACTAAAAAGTCAAAGCGCAGAGCTGATTCTACTCCGTGAGCCAGGTCAAGAACTCTTTGAAGTGAGCATTTTCTTGCCATTTTTATGATCAAATTAGCTATTATACATGAGTATATAGTTGGAGAATATGTTTTCAACATATATATCATCTACGAATTTTGTGCTATAGACTCACTAAAAACACACAGTGTAGAACTGATTCTGCTCCATGAGCCAGGCCAAGAACTCCTAGAAGTGAGCATTTTCTTGCTATTTATATGGTCAAATTAGTTATTAGACATAGAATATAGTTGGAGAACATGTTTTTAGAGTATAAAATGTTAGGAAGCTTGCACCGTAGAGTCACTAAAAATCATAGTGCAGAGCATATTCTACACCATGAGCCAGGTCACGTACTCCTTGAAGTGGCATTTTCTTGCCATTTTTAAGGTCAAATTAGTTATTATACATGAGTATATAATTGGAGAACATGTTTTCAGACTATATAACTGCTATGAAGCTTTTGTCATAGAGTCACTAAAAACACTTATTGCTGAGTTGATTCTACTCTGTGAGCCAGTCAACATCTCTTTTAAGTGAGCATTTTCTTGCCATTTTTATGATCAAATTAGTTATTAGACATGATAAAATAGTTGGAAAACATGTATTCAGAGAATAAAAATGCTAGGAAGCTTGCACCATAGAGTCTCTAAAAACTCACAGTGCAGAGCTGATTCTACTCCGTGAGCCAGGTCAAGAACTCCTTAAAGTGATCATTTTCTTCCCATTTTTAAGGTCAAATTAGTTATTAGACATGAGAATATCATTGGAGAACATGTTTTCAGAGTATAAAAATGCTAGGAAGCTTGCACCATAGAGTCACTAAAAAGTCAAAGTACAGAGCTGATTCTACTCCGTGAGCCAGGACAAGAACTCCTTGAAGTGAGCATTTTCTTGCCATTATTATGGTCAAATTAGTTATTAGACATGAGAATATCATTGGAGAACATGTTTTCAGAGTATAAAAATGCTAAGAAGCTTGCGCTATAGAGTCACTAAAAAGTCAAAGCGCAGAGATGATTCTACTCCGTGAGCCAGGTCAAGAACTCCTTGAAGCGAGCATTTTCTTGCCATTTTTATGGTCAAATTAGTTATTATACATGAGTATATAATTGGAGAATATGTTTTCATCATATATATCTTCTACGAATTTTGCGCCATAGAGTCACTAAAAACACACAGTGTAGAACTGATTCTGCTCCGTGAGCCAGGTCAAGAACTCCTAGAAATGAGCATTTTCTTCATATTTTTATGGTCAAATTAGTTATTAGACATAGAATATAGTTGGAGAACATGTTTTCAGAGTATAAAAATGTTAGGAAGCTTTTACCGTAGAGTCACTAAAAATTCACAGTGCAGAGCATATTCTACTCCATGAGCCAGGTCACGTACTGCTTGAAGTAAGCATTTTCTTGCCATTCTTAAGGTCAAATTAGTTATTATACATGAGTATATAGTTGGAGAACATGTTTTCAGACTATATAACTGCTATGAAGCTTGCGTCATAGAGTCACTGATGAGTGTGTAAATTCACAAGTTTGGCGCTAAGTTTTGTGCTAGTTTTGGAGAGTTTTGATGTGGAAATAGGTGGAAAACCTATATATATTGTGAAATAGCATGAATCAGGTGTTAGTGGAGCTATTTGAGTGTTTTCTTAGCAAAAACAGAGTGAAAGAGCCAAGAATCGAAGAGACGGAGTCGAAGCCACGTGAACCGCCCAAGAAGTAGGTGGGTTCGACCTGGCTGGAGGAGGGTTTGACCTCTCCAGCAGGTCGAACCAACGTTGCTGGACTATACAGAGATGGGTTCGACCACGACTCAGTTGGTTCGACCTGGCCATCAGGTCGAACCATGGTCGAACCAGTTTGCAAGAAGGAGGATTCGACCACGACATTGGGGTTCGACTTGCCCGTTGGTCGAATCGGGAGCAAGAGTTGTCCAGTGCTGAGGTTCGACCTGGGTTTGACCAAGACCTAAGTGGTTCGACCTGTCCAGAAGGTCGAACCTGTGCAGAATTCTTCCAGTAGCGGGGTTCGACCTAGGGTTCGACCTGTGGCTCGGGGTTCGACCTGCTTGACGTGGTCGAACCTGTGTGCGAGAACTTACCTTATCCGGATTTTCGAGGCCAAAACGCGTGAGATCACTTAGAAAGCCCATTCCAAGCCCTAGAGACGTGATTACAAGTATAAAAGGAGGCTCATACAGAGAATAAAGAGAGCTTTTAATCATCAATCGTAGGAGAGACAAGAGTAAAGGAGGTGATCCATTCGGAGGGATGTGACAGAGGTTCGCTGAAGGTTCAAGTAAGAATGATTCATCTAACCATGATTGTTCCTAGATCAATCATGGGCTAGAACCACCTTGGTAGTTCTAGGGTTATGAAAGTTTCATGATGTAATTCGTGTTTCGTGTGTAAAACTCCGTACAACACTACCTGTAGTTTGTTTTATATAAGATTGCATATTTAATCCATACTCATAGTCGTTTTGTGCATCAATGATCGTTGTGTAGAGTCTGAATACATGACATGGTTATTGATTGAGTGCGTTCACTACTGAGCAGGGTTTATTGTTATAATTCTAAGTGAAGGGATTCCGCAGTATTATTAGAACTGTCTTATATGAATATTCATGAATTGAATTGAATTCGGGTTGATGAATAGGATGAAGAGTATAACTTTATAGTACCTAAAAAGGGAGATCAAATCGGGTTAGATTCTAGACGTAGAAGATAATTGATTATGATAGTACCTAGAAAGGGGGGTGAAGCATATCTCTTGCTCCGATGTTATTCACACGTGTCAAGCGCATATTTACTTGTGTCTATAGAGTAAACTTGCATGGTCTAGTGATGCGTCCACAAACCACAGGGCAGAGTCGGACACCATCATACGAAAATACGAATTGCTAGTGAAACTGGATGACCCAATGAACTACCTATCATTCTTATTGATCACAACTCACTTCTCTCTACTTTTGCTATTTCTTTTGTTAATTCGATTAGAAGTTACTATCCATTAAACCTTTACAATTACCAACATAGTCTAAAATATACTAGAAGATCACAAAATTGATATTTATCCATCCCGTGGGTTCGATATTGTAACTTGGTCATCTTCGCGACTACAATTGATATCCTTATACTTGAGGATTAATTTGTGTGTTGAGAAAACCCCTATCAAGTTCTTGGCGCCGTTGCCGGGGACGGTGTAAACTATCTTTTTTGTATTATTTCTAGTTTATTAGGACTATTTACCTTGTTTTGTTGTTTTCTTTCTTATTTATTTTAGGTGTATGCTCACAAGATCAAAGAAAGGTAATCTTGAACCGTATAATCCTGAGATTGGAGTATCATCAAGAAAGAAGAAGAAGAAGAAGAGCAAGGCAAAGGCAATAGACTCAACTGAAGCTCTAAATTTTGGAGCTGAGGTTGACGAGCAGATTTCGCAAGCGATTGAGGCTACAACTGAAGTTAATTTGGAAGTAGTAACAGTCAACATGGCAGCGAATCCGGATAATCTAACCATCCGTGAGGTTTTCAGAAATAATGGGGCTGGAAATTATGAGCTTTTAGGAGCAAGGGGAACTAACACAGCGTTCGATCTTCATCCCGCTCTTATTAGCATGATAGAAAGGAACTCCTTTTCAGGAGGGTCTTTCGAGGATTCGCAGCAGTATCTGAACAAGTTCTTGGGCTATGCAAGTACTCAAAAAGACGTAGGAGAACATGAAGATGCTAGGAAGATCCTTTTGTTCAAATTCTCGCTTACTGAAAAGGCGAGGGATTGGTACGATACTATTAATGCAGCTGAGTGCACCACGTGGGAGCAATTGAAGTTAAGATTCTTGGAGAGGTATATGCCACCTTCGAAGGTGTTTAAGATGAAGCAAGATATTAACCAATTTGCTATCAGTGGAGGTGAGAAATTTCATGAAGCGTGGGATAGATTCAAGGACATGCTCAGGAAGTGTCCTCAACATGGGTTATCTAAAGCCCAATATATCAGTATATTTTATAACGGATTGGACTGTGAATCAAGAGTGCTACTTGATGCTTCTTCTAATGGAGCATTGCTTACAAAGTCATCCGTTGAGGCCGAGAGATTGTTTGAAGACATATCAATGAATTCGAGGGATTGGCCCACTGATAGAGTTAGAGGTACGTATGTTCTTGGAAAGGTAGCTCAGGTTGAACAAGCAATGGTGAAGACTAAGAGAGAGGATGAGATCGTTTCGAGCTTGTCCAATATCAACAAGCTACTTGAGGCTCAACAGAAGCAGATCAGCGAGATATCCCAACGAGTGCCAATCTTGCAGCAAGAGATGATGAATAATGGAACCATCCAAGACGAATTGGAGGAAGCAAATTATGCCATGGGTCAAAGTATCCAAGGAACGAGGTACCCAAATCAAGGAAACCGGAACTACCAAGGGAACTATCGAGGAAACTTTAATAATCGTGGTCCATCTGGTAGTTATCAACAGCAACCAAGGAGGCCTGAATTTTCATGGAGCAATACGAACAATGCAGTGCAACTTCCGATGGGTGTTGATCCGGGAGAAAAGGTGGAAGAAGGAAAGCCTGGGTTCGAGGATACTGTGAACCGGTACATGATAAAGAATGATGAAATAGTGAATCGCCTTGAGGCAAAGCTTGAGAAAAAGATTGATGATCACCACAGAGATTTGTCCACTCAAGTGAAAGATCTCACATTTTTTATGGGTAAATTGCAGAAAATGTGAACACATTGACTCAAACTGTAGGAAAAGGTAAGTTTCCGTCTCAGAGTATAGAGAATCCAAAGTCATGTAATGCCATCACACTGAGGTTAGGAACACAGTACAAGGGACCAATGAGGCCGGAATCGAAGTTGGAATTTTCTAAGCCGCGGTTCGACCAACACGCAGAGGGTTCGACCAACTTTACAGGTCGAACCCAGGTCGAACCTCATCGGCCAGAACACTCTGTTTCGACGCAGGAACAGTTCGACTACGATCACGAAGGTTCGACCAACTCTTCAGGTCGAACCCAGGTCGAACCGAAGGATGGAAATTATACAGTGAAGTGGTTCGACCAAAGGGGCAGTGGTTCGACCTCTAATGTTGGTCGAACCCAAGTCGAACCTCCGGAGCAGAATGAGATTAGTCTTCCAGGAGAGAGGTTCGACCAATACAGTCCTGGTTCGACCTTTCAGCCTGGTCGAACCCCAGTCAAACCTCGCCGAGATGTTTTGTTTGATGCACCTGTTGTTCCTTTTGATGTTGATGCAACTCCAGTGGTACGGAATGAGCAAAGTACAGACATAATAGCTGAGAAAAAATGGGAAAGAGCTAAGCGATTAAGAGCCGAAAAGGAGAAAGCGGAAAAGGTTGATCGTGATGAATGGGGGATTCCCAAAACAAAGATACCTCCACCGTTTCCCTACAAGCTAGTGAAGAAGGGGTTGGAAGAGAAGTTCAAGAAGTTTTCAGAGATAATGAACAAGATAAGCTTGAACATCCCTTTTTCAGAGGCAATCATGGAGATGCCATGTTATGCTCGGTTCCTTAAAGACATATTGATGAAGAAGCGAAGCTTAACCGGAGTTGAAACGGTAAACTTATCTGAGAATTGCAGCTCAATTATTCAAAAGAAGTTGCCACCAAAGATGAAAGGTCCGGGGAGCTTTACTATTCTTTGTGAGATCGGGAAGGGGCCAGCACGGCGAGCTTTATGCGATCTTGGGGCAAGCATCAATTTGATGCCGTTGTCCATCTTTCAGAAGCTTGGTTTGGGGGTGATGACCCCGACAACTGTTGCTCTCCAATTGGCAGATAGATCAATGACGTTTCCGAAAGGAATAGTTGAAGATGTTCTAGTAAAGGTGGAGAAGCTAGTTTTTCCTGTGGATTTCCTTGTATTAGAAATGGATGATGACAAGGATAATATTCCTTTAATCTTGGGGAGGCCATTCCTTGCTACAGCTGGAGCCATGATAGATGTTCGGAAAGGAGAACTGAAGTTGAGAATGGACAAAGAAGAAGGAGGATATGTCTTTGATCTTGTCAAAGGATCCTCTTGAGACATGTTTGATGGAATCTCTTACTTATCCCACTACGGAGCTTGACGGACTTTCTAACGAGGTATGTATTGAATTTCTTGAAAACTTACTTGCTTTGGGTGATGACAGGTTTGCATTGGAGAGAAATAAAGTGGAAGAAGTCAAATGGACCAGGAAGTACTTGCCTTTGGATAATGAAAACACTCCAGTGGAGAAAAGAAAAGAGGAGTTGAAACCATTGCCGGATCACTTGAAGTATGCTTTTCTTGGTGACGATGCACAATATCCGGTAATTGTATCTTCTTCCCTTAATGATGATCAACTTGAGGAGTTATTAGATGTTTTGAGGAAGTACCAGTCTGCAATAGGGTGGTCACTTGATGATTTGAAAGGTATTAGTCCTTCGTATTGTATGCATCGGATTAGGTTGTTGGATGAAGCCAAAGCTAGTGTTCAGAATCAGCGTAGGGTGAATCCCGCAATTCAAGAGGTGATAAGGAAGCAAATTCTTACGTGGTTGGATGCTGGAATTATATATCCTATTAGTGATAGTCCCCATGTGAGTCCATTGCATGTAGTTGCTAAGAAGGGGGGTATGACTGTAGTGAAAGCTGAGGATGGAGAAGCGATAGCCACGAGAATTCCTACGGGATGGCGTACATGTGTGGATTACAGGAAATTGAATGAGAACACGTGTAAGGACCACTTCCCTCTTCCATTTATGGATCAAATGTTGGATCGTCTTGCAGGGTATGAGTTCTATTGTTTCTTGGATGGATACTCGGGGTATAATCAAATCATGATTGCTCCCGAGGATCAAGAAAAGACTACTTTTACTTGCCCCTACGGGACTTTTGCTTTTAGGAAGATGCCGTTTGGATTGTGTAATGAGCCTGCTACTTTTCAAAGATGCATGATGGCGATTTTTGATGGTTTGATAGAGAAGATCATGGAAGTATTCATGGACGATTTTTCAGTCTTTGGTTCTTCTTTTGATATGTGTTTGTCTAACCTTGCTGTTGTTTTGAAAAGGTGTCAAGAAACTAATCTTGTCTTGAATTGGGAGAAGTGTCATTTCATGGTGAAAGATGGGATTATTCTTGGGCATCATGTTTCCGCCAAGGGATTACAGGTAGACCGTGCTAAAGTGGTGGCAATTGAGAAGCTTCCACCACCGACCAATGAAAGTGGAGTGCGGTCCTTCCTTGGACACGCCGGTTTTTACAGGAGATTCATTAAAGACTTCTCAAAATACTCTAAGCCCTTATCTCATTTACTTGAAAAGGATATTCCTTTTGTGTTTAATGATGAGTGTTTAACAGCTTTTCGAGTTTTGAAGGAGGCGCTTATTACTGCCCCTATCTTGATCACACCGGACTGGACGCAACCGTTTGTACTTATGTGTGATGCAAGTGATGTAGCATTGGGTGTGGTGCTTGGGCAGCTAAGGGAGAAGAAGTTCTGTGCCATTTACTACGCGAGTAAGACTTTCGATGCGGCACAGAAGAATTACACGATAACTGAAAAGGAGTTTTTGGTTGTTGTGTATGCATTCGATAAGTTTCGTCAGTATTTGGTTGGCATGAAGACGATTGTGTATACGGATCACTCAGCGATTCGTTACTTGATGGAGAAGAAGGAGACAAAGCCTAGAATCATAAGATGGATTCTACTACTGCAGGAGTTTGACTTGGAGATTCGGGATAAGAAAGGAACAGAAAATGTGTTGGCCGATCACTTGTCAAGGTTGGAGACTAGGGAGCATTGTGATAATTCTTTCGAGTATATTGAAGAGATGTTTCCCGATGAGAAGATCATGGCTGTGGCTGTTGAAGGGGCCGAGCGAGCATGTGTGGTTGCAGCGCAAGGTATGGATCCATGGTACGCGGATTATGTTAATTACATTGTCATTGATGAAATTCCAAGGGATCTCAACCGATATCAACTTGTGAAATTTCGTAGGGATGTTGAGACATTTATATGGTATGATCCGTTTGTTTATAAGATTTGTACAGATTCTATTGTCCGAAGATGTGTACCCGAGATGGAAATGGAAAGTGTGCTGGAGTTCTGCCATGCACAACCGAATGGGGGGCATTTCGGAGCGCAAAAGACTGCAGCTAAGGTACTTCAATCCGCTCTTTATTGGCCTACTTTGTTTAGAGATAGTGAGAGCTATATGGCGTCTTGCGATAGATGCCAGCGCATGGGTAATATAGGTAGGAGAGATGAGATGCCATTGCAGCCTAGCATAGTCGTGGAGATATTTGATGTATGGGGATCGATTTTATGGGACCTTTTCCCCCGTCGAATGGGTTTCTCTACATTCTTCTTGTGGTGGATTATGTTTCGAAGTGGGTGGAAGCAATTCCTACTCGTGTTAATGATTCGAAAGTTGTTTTATCTTTCCTAAAGAAACATATTTTTGCCCGTTATGGAGTTCCGAGAGCATTAGTTAGTGATGGAGGTTCCCACTTCGTCAATAAATTTCTGGAGAAGGTGCTTAAGGATTATGGTGTTAGGCATAGGGTTACTACACCTTATCATCCGCAAGCAAATGGGCAGGCGGAGGTCTCCAACCGTCAAGTAAAGCAGATTCTGGAGAAAGTGGTAGGAACTAATAGAAAAGATTGGGCTATGAAGCTTGATGATGTGTTATGGGGGTTCCGGACCGCTTACAAGACGGTATTAGATATGTCACCGTATCAAATTGTCTATGGGAAGCCGTGCCACTTACCCGTAGAAATCCAACACAAAGCGTTTTGGGCTTTGTGTCGCTTGAACTTGACCCTTAGGGATGTAAAGGAGTTGAGGCTAACTCACATGAATCAATTGGATGAGTTTAGGAGTCGTGCTTTCAAGAATTCAGAGATTTATAAGAAAAGAATGAAGAGGTGGCATGATTCTAAAATTTCGTACAAGGAGTTCAAGCAAGGAGATGAGGTACTACTTTTTAACTCTCGTTTGAAGCTTTTTGCAGGCAAGTTGAAGTCTAAGTGGACGGGACCGTTCATGATTCATCGAGCCTTAGGAGGGGGGAGTTATGAGCTTATTGACAAAGATGGTGACGTTATCGCGGCGAATGGGCATCGATTGAAGCATTATAGGTCACCGGATGATGCGTGTGTCATTTTTTATGATACCTTGTTCTGATTTGGTACCGTCGTGACTCTACGACGTTAAACATGAGCGCTTGTTGAGAGCTTACTCTTCCGTTTTATTGCTTTATTTCTTTTGTGTGAGTGAGAAATTTTTATATTTAAGATGCTTCCTCCTCGGCAATTACATCTCTTTTCAAACTTAGTTTCGACTTACGTTTTTACTAAGTTTGGGGGGGTGTGATGTTATTACCTCATTGAAGCATTAAGAGTATAATCTTTTCTTTGTATTGTTTGTTAGGGGAATTGGTTTTTGCGGCCATGTTGAAATTTTAATCGATTTTGATGTGACGATTTTTACAATTTGCCTAATGTTCAGTGGTTTTTGGTTGTGTTTTCTTATACGGAGATACTCATGAATGATATTATGTGGAACAATTTTTGAAGTTGAGCTCTAGATTGTACTTAATGAGGTTGTGTTGAAGCTTGAAGTATGTAGTGAATGAAGAACACTCAGTTTTGGAAATCAGGAGGTAGGTTCGACCAAGTCTAGCAGTGGTTCGACCAGAGCCAGAGGTCGAACAAAAGCAGAGGAAGTCGAACCGGCGTTGAAAGTTGTCCAGAGAGGAGGTTCGACCAAAGCCATAGTGGTTCGACCTGACCATAAGGTCGAACCTATGGTCGAACCTGACATTGAAAGTTGTCCAGAGAGGAGGTTCGACCAAAGCTATAGTGGTTCGACCTGATCATGAGGTCGAACCTATGGTCGAACCTGTCAGTCGGAAGCACTCCGTTTTCCAGAAGAGGGGTTCGACCAATTCAAGAAAGGTTCGACCTGTTTAGCAAGTTGAACCCCTGGTCGAACCAAGAAGATTGTTTGTCCAGAAGAGAGGTTCGACCTCGCCATCCATGGTTCGACCAGTATAGGTGGTCGAACCCGAGGTCGAACCAAGCCAGGTACGCGTTTTAAGTTTGAATTTTCAAAGGGGTTCGATCACTTTTTCGAAACACCAAACCTCGAACCCTCTTCGAACCTCTACACCCTTGCACAAATTCTTCAATTACACTTGATTTCGCACCGATTACACAACATTACACCTTGAATTATCGATTTGGTCGCGGATTTGGGCGGATTTCGTCGCGAGTTAGGGCTGAAATTGCGTTTTTGGGTGTTTTGTGTTTTCGATCGGTTTTTCACCATGGGCAAGTCACAAGGTACGTTTTTTCTAACTCAATTACTCTAGGATTGAAGGTTTAGGTAAGCAATTTGATGTGAAATAGAGAATTGATGTTGAGTATGGTTGATTTTCATGGTGAATGTTGATATTTTGATTGGTTTCATATGAATTCTTGTTTCTTGGATTGTGGTTGATTGATTATTGATAGAACTTGGATTTTTATGTGGATTAATCAAGGATATAGAATATACCATAGAATGAGCATGTTGATTTGGTTGAAATTGATGAAATTGAAGTAGTTCATGGAGGAAAGCATGTTGAATTTTTGATTGAATTGCTTGAATTGCTTAATGCATGCTTGTTGGTTATGTTTTGATGATTAAAGAAGGTATAATTGAAGATGTTTTGAAAATGTTGAATAAGCAAGTGGTGTTGAGATGATAGTTTGTATGAATATGCATTGATGCTTGAAGTCTTGAGTAGAGTATGTGATGTGCTAGTACAATACTTGCTTTCTTGTCTTGTTGGTTGGATTGAAGTATTTGTTTTCAGGAAAGGGACAAGTATCAAGCAAAGGAAAAGGAAAAGCAGAGGAGGAGAGATCAAAGAAGAGGCATGACAGGCCTTCAAACTTGGACAAAGTGACAAGAAAACTGAGGCTACAAGACCGTTTACCTGATAACTTCAAGATTAGGATGCAAGGTTGGGATGAGATTAAAGAGAAGTCGGAAGAAGTTTCAGACAAGATAGCTCGCACTCGATACCAAGATGATGAAGCGATGAGGATAATGAGAATAGGGGATGATATATTTTGGATGTTTGATCAAGTAGGAATCCGAAGATTCATGGAGTTGAAGAGGCCGACGTACTTCCATGTTACAGCGGAAGTGGTTTGTTCGTTTGAGATGGAGAAGGACCCGCTTGGATACCCCTATCAGTGTACGTTTCAGCTTGGTGGAGTGAGTAGGAGATGGACGTCTGAGAATTTCAATGAGCTGTTTGAGACACCTTTGGAGATCCCTCGTTTAGAAAGTGCTGCATTCAGTGTAAAGCGATTTTGGAGGGAGATCATGGGGGAGATTCGTGATTACAAGACTAGACAGGCTCGTGCTTCCGCAATAAAGAACCCTGTCTTGAGGTACATGGACCGCATCTTGAGCAACACGTTGTTCGCCCGCTCGGAGGGCAGTGTTGTGTCTAGAAGAGAGTTATATGCCTTGTGGTGTATGTTGCATGGAGTGAAGTTCAACGTTGGAGCCTATTTTATTGCGCAGCTGAATCGATTCAAGACCATTGGTTTTCAAAAGGTGAATATTGGAGGGTTATTGACGATTTTAGCTGAGCATTACAACTTGGACCTCACCGGCATTACACCAGTAGAAGGAGAACCCGATTTGATTATGAGCACGTGCGCGAAGGGAGGGTTTGCCCATTTTAGAAATGGAGATTGGTTTTTCACGAGAGGTGTCAAGCCTTTCGAATTTATGTTCCCCTTCGACGTGAGCAACTTGACAACTATTCGGGAAGCAAGGAATAGACTAATGAATTCTCTAGGACACACCGCTTTATCCGTGGCAGCGAAGTCGGGTGGTGATTGGAGAGCGGTAGCACAGATGTGTGCTGAGGGAAGGATGGCTGAGTTACAGTAGATTGTTGATCGAGGAGAGTTCCGTCCACCTCAGCCACAGCAGTCTGAAGAGGAGGATCAGGTAGAGGAGCAGCCGGAGATGGAGATTCCGAAAGGAGAGCAGCATGATGCGCCTCAGCATGCTCCAGGACCGCAGCAGCGGCGAGCAGTTCCAGGTACTCGGGAGCAGCTTCGCTTGATTCATGAGTAGCTGATCGCGGTGGTAGCTGCACAGCAAGAGACGAACAGGCAACTCGCGCTCGCTAACGCCAACTACGCCATGCTGAACGAAAGGTACTCTGCCTTGGATGAGCGTGTTGGTAGAGTGAGTAGTCGAGTGGATATGATGGACAAACACATTACCAGTCTGTGCCGAGCTGTGGAAAATAGAATGGATGAGGATGACGATGATAATGAGGATGATGATGCTCCAAGGGAGTAGTTTCAGGTTTTCTTTTGGTTTCTCCGATTCATCTTATCTCCCATTCTTCTTTTTATTTTTACAGATTGGGGTGTGATTCATGTGTGAGTGGAATGTACTTGATATAGTTGATCTTGTATCGTTGCTCTGTATATGGGTGTTGATTATGTGCATTCATATGTTTACGTGTTTATTTTCATTTGGAAAGAGCATGAATAATTTGTTAAGTATATGGAATTCATGAGGAATTGATTTTGATTATGTGCTATGAGGAGTATTAGGAATTGATTACCTATGTGAGGATTTGAGCCTTTATCATGATTAATCATGATAGTTTATTCTTGAGAGAATCATTCATATGAATATATTCTAGAACTTGGCTTGGAGTCTTGTGTGAAACTTACAATTGATGAAATATTAGGATATGATCTTAGGCCATTTTTGATTAATTGAGTCACTTAGTCAAATTTCACCTTTCCTAATGATCTTATAAATCTTTGGTAGCCCTGTTTGAGCCTTTTAAAAGCTTTTTCTTTGGCAAGCCAATTATGAGAGCTTTTAATTACCTTATTTGAGCTTTGAAAATACCCTATCCATTGGTAGAGAGAATAAGGTGAATGAGTGTGGAAGAAACAAAGGGAAGATGGAATGAGGTTCAGTAAAAAGTGCATGGTTAAATCTTGTTAGGGATAGTGCCTGAAATTGGTACCCCGAATTGCTTATACATGGGGCTTGAAGTTTCTAAGAAACAGCCGAACGATGTTCGAGAAGGGTAGTGCCTATAACTGGTACCCGAGCAATTAAAAGAAGAATGATGTTGATGCAAGGAAGAGAAGGAAAATTGATAATTGCAAGTGCAAGAGAAGAATTGGAGGAGAATATGAAGGCGAATGAGAAATCAAGAACCTTCAAGGTAACTCTCTACTAGTGTATTAAGTTACTATGACCAAATTTTCCTACCCTTTCAAAAGAGCCAACATTACAACCTAGAAACAAGTCCTTTGTGATCCTAGTGTTAATCTAATGTAAGTTGATTTCTGAGACCTTTGCCAAGCTTATGGTTACGCGTGAATATGAATTGATATGAGTGTTTATACTAGCCTATAGTGCCTCACGCAAGAGTGAATGAGAGTAAAGACTTATCTTGTCAGTGAGATTACTTAGTGCTCCGAATGGTGTGTGATTGGATTAATTTACATGAGTGACATATTTGATGCAAGTAATTCTTGTTTAATTCAATGAAGTGGCATGTGTAATATGTGTTGTACTTGATCTTGTTGAATTATACATGACTCCTGTGGTTTAAATTGGTTGCCTCGGGACGAGCAACATGTAAGTTTGGGGGTTTGATGAGTGTGTAAATTCACAAGTTTGGCGCTATGTTTTGTGCTAGTTTTGGAGAGTTTTGATGTGGAAATAGGTGGAAAACCTATATATATTGTGAAATAGCATGAATCAGGTGTTAGTGGAGCTATTTGAGTGTTTTCTTAGCAAAAACGGAGTGAAAGAGCCAAGAATCGAAGAGACGGAGTCGAAGCCACGCGAACCGCCCAAGAAGTAGGTGGGTTCGACCTAGCTGGAGGAGGGTTCGACCTCTCCAGCAGGTCGAACCAACGTTGCTGGACAATACAGAGATGGGTTCGACCACGACTCAGTTGGTTCGACCTGGCCATCAGGTCGAACCATGGTCGAACCAGTTTACAAGAAGGAGGATTCGACCACGACGTTGGGGTTCGACTTGCCCGTTGGTCGAATCGGGAGCAAGAGTTGTCCAGTGCTGAGGTTCGACCTGGGGGTTCGACCAAGACCTAAGTGGTTCGACCTGTCCAGAAGGTCGAACCTGTGCAGAATTCTTCCAGTAGCGGGGTTCGACCTGGGGTTCGACCTGTGGCTCGGGGTTCGACCTGCTTGACGTGGTCGAACCTGTGTGCGAGAACCTACCTTATCCGGATTTTCGAGGCCGAAACGCGTGAGATCACTTAGAAAGCCCATTCCAAGCCCTAGAGACGTGATTTCAAGTATAAAAGGAGGCTCATACAGAGAATAAAGAGAGCTTTTAATCGTCAATCGTAGGAGAGACAAGAGTAAAGGAGGTGATCCATTCGGAGGGCTGTGACAGAGGTTCGCTGAAGGTTCAAGTAAGAATGATTCATCTAACCATGATTGTTCCTAGATCAATCATGGGCTAGAACCACCTTGGTAGTTCTAGGGTTATGAAAGTTTC